>OW121707.1:24712861-27112861 GCA_933228785.1 Lasioglossum pauxillum | reverse complement strand
GTCATTGATAGACAAAAGGAATTTCTTTGACAGTTTCCCCACTTCTCAACGTAAAGTCCTTCCGACACACCCCCATCGAATTAGCAGACGCTACATTTCCCCGCATAAATCCACCCAGAACCATTCATGAAAAACGAGCTGATAACCGCAGTACTATTTTGACCGTGGTCGGAGTAACTTCTTCCCGTTCGCTGTCACGATTTCGGAAAGTGTGTTGTGTAGTGTCCAGTGATTGTGTACAAGTGTGCTGTTTTGTGCTTCATCGTTAATAAGACGTATTCGCGAAAATGTCAGTGTCCACTTGATCCGATGGAGGAACAGCAGATCCTGAAAAATTTACAAGTATCTATACTTGACAATCTTATTTCATAATGTAGGCTTAATATTCTTATAACAATGGATATATGGCATTCTTTCACATTTTGCAACTTCAAAATTATGATTCGAATGGACAGGGAGACGGTTACTTTTTTTTGGTACGGGCCTTTCGACGAATGTCTCTTTAAATTTCGTTTGGCTTGAGGCGCACGCACACGATTACATTCGGTCTCATCAACACGATCGGGTGGACTGTTGTAGAAGGCTTTTGTCTATACGTATAACTCCACACAATCAAATTTTGCTAAAACTTTAACAACTTATATCTCATTAAGTATTTGTTTGCGACACATGGCTTCTTTCAAATTTTTTCTCTTCTGGATGAGTGGAAGATGTTGATGTAGAAACAAACTTTAATAACAATTTTCTTTGTTATAAACAATTTTGCGGCAAGATTCTCTAACAAATATCCATCGATCCAGAGGTGTAGATTCACCCCTAGAGCGGATGACCATTACTTTTTATACACCCTTGCATATTATACAGGGTGTGTCCGTTAAGTTATGTCACCATTTTTTAGGCATTTCCGGTAGTGCAATTAAAAAATGTTTTAGACAAAAGTTTCTCAGTACTTGGTGGGGTACATGTTCGCATATTCTTAAATCTGAGAAAATGCTTTTTATGCAAAAAAGTAAAGGTCACCTTGACTTTTTTAAATGGCAACATATGTTTTGGATATCATAGGATTGTTTCTGACGTCGAGACGAATTTAATAGTGTACTATACTATGACCTTGAAATGACCTCAAACTCGGAAATTTTGTGCAAACGTAATTTTAATGAAAAATTATTTCTTACAATATAAATCAAGTTACATCAGATGTTGGAATTGCGATTCATCTTGTACGATACAGAACTCCGCTCTTTGTATTAGACTTTTCGCTGTCGCCATAATTAGGGCGTCTCGGTTTATGTTCTTACATGCAGTTGTTATGCGATTTCGAAGTTCTTGAACATTGTTGATTGCTGTATCGTATACAGCAGATTGCAGACATCCCCACAGATAAAAATCCAACGGAGACAGATCTGGAAAACGTGGTGGACAACGAATGGGTCCATACGTTCCTATCCAACAATTTCTAAACTTAAAAAAAAATATACAAAAATCTAATACAAAGAGCGAAGTTCTATATCATAGAAGGTGGATCGCAGTTCGAATATCTGATGTAACTTGATTTATATTGTAAGAAATAATTTTTCATTAAAATTACGTTCGCACAAAATTTTCAAGTTTGAAGGTCATTTCAAGGTCATATTGTAGTACACTGTTAAATTCGTCTCTAACAATTCGTCAGAAACAAACCTATCATGTCCAAAGCATGTGGTGCCATTTAAAAAAGTTAAGGTGACCTTTACTTTTTTACGTAAAAACCATTTTTTCAGATTTAAGAATATGCGAACATGTAGCTCACCAAGTACTGAGAAACTTTTGTCTAAAACATTTTTTAATCACACTTACCGGAAATGCCTAAAAAATGGTGATATAACTTAACGGACACACCTTGTATATCTTTACCAATTAAATGAAATATCAGGAGATTGCGTGAGTTCGTGCCCGATTTGGAATAAAAATTCTCAACGGTTAAATTTTAAAGAACGCAGCTTTATTAATCAATTATATAGTCACCATTCTTTTCTAATTTAAAAACTTCTCAAATGTTTCATCCATGTCCAAGCCTATTCGTCACTGACCAACAATAAAAAATTCCACAGTAACAAAAATAGCAAAATTGATGAAAATGATTCGCGAAATCATGATTACTCGCGCGTAACAAAGCCGTGTTAAGGTGGGATCTCCTAAGCGCGTCTGGCCCATACTCCATTCATCATAACTTTCTGCTGCGTGTCTAGAAGCACAAGTTTGCGATCCATACTCGTATATATACGTATATAGTATACGAGGCTGCAGGATCGCGAAACGCTGTGTCCAGACGCGCTTAAAGTGGGATTTCCTAAGCGCGTCTGGACGCGGGGTTTTGCGATCCTCCATTCGTCGATTAGACGAATCCTTTCTGATGAAGTGTGACGAATGGAGTACTTCTTTTTTGTTTTTTAAAGACGTGCGGAAAAAATACGTTTACGTGCACCCTAGAGGGGGTAGTGTGGGACTCGGGGGCAGGGTTGCCATATGCGAGTCTCGCCAGGTCCCTTACCCTTCCGCCCCTCGCCCAGCGCGCAGCGAAGCCCGCCTTGGCTTCCCCCACTCTTCCCACTGACGCTGACGCGTGAGCTAAGTTGGCTTGTCCCACGTGGTACGCGTCAGCGTTAGTGGGAAGAGTGGGGGAAGCAAAGGCGGGCTTCGCTGCGCAGCTGGGCGAGACTATTCTAGATCCAACGAGAGGATCAGTACCGTTGCGCGCAGCTTTGAAGATGGTGGAGGCGCAGCGAGCCTATCATCTCTCACTCCACTATCCACTCCCCACTTCCTTGAACCAATTAGGGCGAAGATGCGCAGCAACGAACGAAAACTGGTCTTCACGCGGTACTGTTCTCTCGTTGGATAGAGTATAGAATATGGTAACCCTGCTCGGGGGTCACAGATGGGCACAACTACCTCACTAAGAAAACCGGGGAGATTACGATAACCGTGGCCCCTACTTTGAAGGTTATATTTGTGTTCTTGGGATCATTTTAAGAAAAAAATGTGTACATAACAGGTATCCAATAGGCTCCGTTTAGCCGGTAAAGTAGATTTCTTGTTTTTCATAAAACTGCAAATATCTCGGTAACCATGCGAAATATGGCAAAATATCAAGAGACCTTTCTTGTAGAAAATGAAATTTTCAACAATTTATGTCCTATGACATTTTTTTATCAGCTGCGCAGTTTCCGAGTATATTTATATTTAGGTGAAGTTGCAGAACAACTGCCTCCGGTAAATATAGCTATGAGGGGACCCAACTCGGATGACCTTCACCTTGACGTATGTTGTCAAGGACAACATTCTGAACAACTTTTGTCAATACATCTTTCCTTCGCTCGGACTTAGTTTCCGAGATAGTTACGAAAAAGCTTTGTTAAATTTTGGTTGCAACTACAGTAAACTTCACGTCTAGGGAGGCAGCTTCCCACACAGACAATACCACACACATCCATCCAGTGCTTAACACGCACCCAATTTTTCTAAAAAGAAGGTCACCCATATACAGGGTCATCCGTTTTTAAACGGACAAACGTAAACCAGCTATGAAGGACCCCAAATGAAACAATTTTTACCCCTACCACTTTTTTTGATTCGGCCTTGAATTTTAGATAATCGCAAAAAAACATAATTTTTCCACGACGTGCCCTATGCCAAAAAAACAAAGATCCGAAGGTCATACAAAAATATTTTGTTAACAAAAAAGATGCCCCTATTTATTTTAAACCAAACAAAGGAAAAATCATCAAGATTCATCACTGAAGTCCCGAGATATTCAAGTTTATGTGAACTAAAAAAATTATGGTTTTTTGCAATTTTCTAGAAATCAAGGCCGAAACAAAAAAAGTGGGAGGGGTAAAACTTGTTCCATTTGGGGTTCTTTATAGCTGGTTTACGTTTGTCCGTTTAAAAACGGATGACCCTGTATGTATAACGAGAGTGACATACTACTCCTGGATTTTCGTATGCGTTTATTTTATTTTATTTTATTTGTGAATATTTTTCGTGACAAATGGAATTTTAACATCATTTTAACGTTTTTTTATAGAAAATTCAATTTTCTACAAAAAAGGCCTCTTGATATTTTACCATATCTCGCATAGTTTCCGAGATATTTGCAGTTTTATAAAAAACAAGAAATCTACTTTACCGGCTAAACGGAGCGCATTGGATACTTGTTATACAGGGTGGTCTTTTTATCTGAAGACATTGAAATATCTCGAGAACTATGTATCGGATCAAAACAAGTGGGCAATGAAAGTTGTTCGTCGCGAAGGGGGACATCCAATGATACTAAACTGGACCCCCCCCCCCGCCACCCCCTGGGGGTGGGGGTGGGAGAAGATAGAAAACTTAAATGGGAACCCCCATTTTTCATTGAAGATTTGGATTCTCCAGAAAAAAATACACAAATTTTACCTAGGAGTTTTTGCATTTTGGTTCACAGATGGCGCTGTAATGGACAAAAATCAAAATGGAAAAAGTCGTTGAAAATTGGGCATATCTCGAGAAATACACATCAGATCAGAAAAATAAAAGTAGACGTATGTGATATTTTTAAGAATGCTATTCAATAACACCATATATGACCCCCCACCCCCACTTCCAGAGGATTGATAAACAAACCAATGAATTTTTCCAACTGCTTTCGATTGCAGCGACATCTGTGAAAGACATTACACCAATAATATCAAATCAATGGAGAACCAAGATTTGCTATAAAAAAGGGTTTCCCATTGAAGATTTTGAAATAGTTCCCTCTCCCACCCTCAGGAGGTGGGGGTGGGGGGTCAATTATGGTGTTATTGAATAGCATTCGTAAAAATATCAAATACGTCTACTTTTATTTTTCTGATCTGATGTGTATTTCTCGAGATATGCCCAATTTTCAACGACTTTTTCCATTTTGATTTTTGTCCATTACAGCGCCATCTGTGAACCAAAATGCAAAAACTCCTAGGTAAAATTTGTGTATTTTTTTCTGGAGAATCCAAATCTTCAATGAAAAATGGGGGTTCCCATTTAAGTTTTCTATCTTCTCCCACCCCCACCCCCAGGGGGTGGCGGTGGGGGTCCAGTTTGGTATCATTGGATGTCCCCCTTCGCGACGAACAACTTTCATTGCCCACTTGTTTTGATCCGATACATAGTTCTCGAGATATTTCAATGTCTTCAGATAAAAAGACCACCCTTATACACATTTTTTTCTTAAAATGATCCCAGGAACACAAATATAACCTTCAAAGTAGGGGCGACGGTTATCGTAATCGTGTCAAAAAACCGAACGTCTAAGACTTTAGTCCTTTCCTCTCCTTCCTAGGCCCCACGTATTTCTCTTGACCGCCTTACTCCTCGGGCTCTGTCCACTCCCGTTCTTGGACTCGTGGAGTACTATAAGAGGTCCCAAGATCGCAAAACGCTGCGTCCAGACGCGCTTGTGAGATTGCACCTTCAGGAGATCCCACCTTGAAGGAGAAAGAGAAACTCTGATAGCTTCCAATTTCGACTAAATTTGATCCCACTAACACACGCTCCCGTTGTTGTCAATCTGCATGCGAGTAGTACTTTCTTCGTGTTGTCGATTAAGTGTTAATTATATTGTGTTTCTATATATCGTGTTGTTACCGTAGTCGTAGTCGAGGCGGGCGATTCTGGCACGGGCCGTCGCGACGAGCCGTGTGAATTAGGCGACTAGCTCGCTCGCATGATCGATGCGGCATTGTCGCAACAACGGCCTGTCGAGCTGCTGATGCTCCTCGGCAGCTGTTGTCGAGCAGGAAGCGTGGAGAGTAACCGTGCCAGAATCCAGCCGTAAGAATAAAGATAGTGTCCGATAAAACACCAATCCCCTCCTTTTTCTCCGTCCTTCCTATGGGGGAAAACCGAGAACGTGTTTAACGCTTCGTCGCGCGAGCGGGAAAAGCAAAAAAGAAAATCGATTAACTTAAAGATGGAGGACCTGGTTGGATCTGACCTTACAGTGTTGCGTTATAGGGTTTCAAGGGTGAAAGCGGTATGGCATTGATGAGAGGCCCACCCGGCTTAACGGGTCCCAAGGGTGAACCCGGTGTACGGGGTTACCGGGGCGAGAAAGGCACCAGGGGAGACACAGGCTCACCAGGTAGATTTTTCACGAGCCATTCTTCTACCGGATTCGAGAGAAAGACGGATGACGATCGTTCATCTCTCCTCTTTTCCTCTTGACGATTGAAAACAGCGACCCCGCTCTTTCGACCGGTGTTTCTTCTATGCCGAGGGACCTTTCACCTCGTTCCCGTGGACTGTTCCACGCGAACGTAACGTTTCCTCGCTTAAAAACATTTACGAGGTCTTGACAACTATGAGTAATTGATTAAATGCAAAAAATAGTGATGACAACTATGAGAAAAAACAACCCCTGCTATTTAAATTACATATAAAAAATCTTTCGCTATGTCATCGTTAACCTTTAACTACCCGCGCTGGTGTAAAAAGTACATCAATACAATAATATTAGGGGTGTGCGAGAACCCGAAATATCGGGAACCCGATGGTCGGGACGAGTCGGGACGGGTCGGGTTTCCGAAAATTTCGTGATTCCCGAAGAAATCGGGTTCCCGAAAATTTCGAGAATATGACATAAGACACTCTTGAAAAGAATTTGTGATGGACAACATTCTTTCAATCTCGAAAACATCTAGAATAAAAAATCCGGAACTATGAATGTATTCATTAAAACGAATATAAATGATTACTGGGTTCTCGAAATTTTCGGGAATCCCGATAAATTCGAGAATCCCGATAAATTCGAGAATCTCGATTTTTTTCGGGAATCCCGATAAATTCGAGAATCTCGAAATTTTCGGGTACCCGTCCCGATCCCCACGAAATTTCCTGTTCCCGTCCCGACCCGATATTTCGGTTTCTCGCATACCTCTAAATACTATATGTACTGTTCAGAGCACGAGAGAAAAGTAGCGGGAGGAGAACGGGGCAAGAGGAACGCAAAGGCAATCTTCTTGACCCCTTCCCTGGCCGCTAGTTTTCTCTCGTGCTCCGCACAGTACTCGGGTCACACAGTGATACATGTGGTGTACTAAATACACCGCGCGGGTAGTTAAAGGTTAATGAAAATATTCTGGGGGTCACGCTTCAGTGAGACGCCCTGTGTACAGGCAGTCTCATAATTGATGGCACGCACTCTAAGTCAGAATTACCTGTTCATAAATGGACCAAACGACTCCAGTCTGTCTGCCAAGTTAAATACATTCGTTTTGTTACGCCCTAAGGTGGACGTCTATAGATTTCAAGTTAAATTTGATAGATTTTAATAGAAGATAAAACGCAGTTTCGAACCTACCTGCATTCACCGGCTTCGGTTGGGGAGATTGAGGATTTCTTAAATTCTAAGAGACTTTGATCGTGGAATTGGAACGAAGAAATCGAAGTTGGGTGAACTCTTTAAAAATGATTTGAAGTTTGATTTGAGTAGAAGTTAACAAAAGTATATTGTAAGCACCAAATTTCGGATACATAGAGTTATTGTGATCTTATTATAAATTGTTAGTATTCACCGTACGCTGATTTCGCTCGCAGCAACAGATACAATCGTTTCGGCAACAAAGTCGATATTGATGATGATGATGATATAAAATCCAGCGGCTGACTGGCTCGACTTTTGCAAAACTAGCTGACTTAAAACTTTGACGATAACGACACTGGACTGAATTTGCACATAGACTGAACTCATTGAGGACTGACTGTCCTGATGAGGAGCCATCCTTTTATAGATTCATCAATCCATTGTTCCGAGCCTAATCTCCATGGGGTGAGTGCATCTTCAAGCGTTCTTCGAAATCAGTTTTCCTATAAACTAATACCTCTTGACCGGATGAAGAGTCTTTGAGTCCCTTTTATCGTTCTCTTGGCTAGATCATGTTGCCCTACACATTCTGCCAGGTAATTAGTCGCCAGCTTATTATTTATCAATCTCTTATTCATTTCGAAGTATCTATCTTCACATTCTTCAGCGATGAACAGTTTTCAACGGATATTCACTCGCAATTTATATTTCAAATCATCGATCTTTATTTAATAAAATACATTTCATGGTGTTCTTAATTTATTCAATGATATTCCAAATTCAAGTCGAGTTTAGGTTTAAAATAAATCACATGAGTTAGCATTTCCATATAATCAGCTGCGAAATATATCTTATAACAATATGATATAATATACGACAGTTCAATATTAGTTATCAACAATAGTATTTAATATTTAATTTCTCGTACAATATTATTAGAGCAAGCATAAAAAGAAATTCAAAGAGTGTACGTTATACATGATTGATTATATCAATTATTATCGATGACTGAACCACCGGACGTGACAGTTTACTAGATAGTCTCTAATCAAAAACCATAAAAATTGCTTCTTGCAACTTTCTTAAGGTTTGTAACGAAAATTTAAACAAATGTGTTTTGTAGATTCGTATAAGTTACATACCACATAGTATAAATTGCATCGAAATTCATTAATTCGTTTATATCTCTAAAATTAATTAATCAATTTCGATGAAATTTTCAGCATGTGTATAACTCGTATGGACCCACGAAACACATTTGTTTAAATTTTCATTACAAAACTAGAGAAGTTGTAAAACGAACTTCTACTATTTTTTTTTTAATTAATACTGAACGAGATTTTTCGACAGAAAAACTGAAATCGTTTGGTGCATTTATGAAAAAGCTATTCAAATTTAAAGTGTATGGCATCGCATATGTATTTCATGTGACAGTGAATGTACAGACGTATTCGACATCTTCGCAAATTTGTCTTGACCTCGAATTTCAAGGTCGAATTTTTTTCCGATAATAAAAGTTTGTCAAGTAAGTATTATAAAAGATGTGCATTTACTGTCACGAAAAATACATGTATACAGTTTTTTTAATCGGTTTTTTGATCGCGTTAAGCGGGAGTCTACTGTAGATTTACTCTTCCATCCAAAAAAATAAAACGCGTATCTTGTTTCTAATTTTTTCTATGACACATGTTTCATTTTGTCTACGTAACGAATCAGGTGATGAGATTGCAAGGTCAAATTTTCTGAGTAACGTCTGATATGAAAATAAAACGAAAAAGAAGAGAACGTTTCATGATAGACAATAAAATTTGTGTGCATATACAGGGTGGTCATTTTCAGAAAATACTTGCACAAGAGTATCACAAAACATTAAAATTGAACTTACATTCCTAAAAATGTTATAAACTCCGAGGACTAAACAATAGAGATTCTAGTGGCTTTTAATTACTCGCATATAGCACATATAAGCTCAAAACTTCAAAAATTAATTATTAAATTAAAATAGATTAAATTAAATCTCAAAATTAGTTATTTTATTGAATAAAAATGTATTTTTCTTGGAGTCACATAAAAATCTATGTAACCGGTTATGTAGAAACTGGAGGCGAGTACATAACACATAAAAGAAAAAGTTATTAGCTTATGTTTAAACAACGTAGATGATCTCGAAGGAAAGGCAAAGAAAGGACAATTTGTTCTCCAATTCGACTTGCGTTGTTAAACTATTTAAATTATACAAGAAAAAGCTAGAGAAAACAATTTAAATCGCCTGTTTTATGGAGAACACCCTGTATAGTTACGGTGGAGTATTTCTACAAGTTTTTGATCGACTTGCAATCTTGTTCCGAACAGTTTCCAAAAGTTGGTCCATACGTTGCAAGAACCTTCCAGCAGAAGTTCCATTAACACTACTTTAAAGCTGTCTCTACTCTTGATTTCTTCGTACTCGTCGTCGCGCTTCGAATAATGGTAAAAAGCGTTTTCGAGTGACTGAATATGGATGCGAGCGAGTGAATGGAATCTGCGGAGCAGCCTGAAAGATGAACGGGAAGATATTAATCGTAACTGAGTTTTCTATTTGCGCAAGGATAGAAAGTATTAATTCTGGGGTTTGATCGACTTCCCGCAATCAAGTGAGCTGTTACTAGCAGAAATGTGTACTTCCAGGACAAAGAGGAGAGCCAGGACCTTCCGGTCCACCTGGTCTAAACGGGACGGATGGAGAAGCCGGTATCCAAGGCCCGCCAGGCTTGCCAGTAAGTAAACAATACACATAAACCATTTTATCAAGTTTATTTTCGCAAAGGAAAAAGTTACAACTCAACTCCTGATCTTCTTCCTATTATCGATCGTATGATTGTTAAACAAATAATGTAATAGCGTTTTCGGCGCAACGGTCCGATCATACAGGGTGAGTCCGAAGAAACACAACACTTAAATACCTCCGTTACTTTTTGTTATACAAAAGACTTCTTAGGACAAAATTACACTGATTGAAGGGCCACATGTAACGGTGTAAGGGAAAAAATTTTCGAGGTTATTTTTTTATGAGATTTCAAGGTCATCGATATTTTTTTAAATGGAATGAGGTATTTTTTAATACATCAATCGATGCAGCTGGACATTCGTTATAAAAAAGTACTAACCCATGTATGTCGAAAAGTTAGTAGTTCATGAGATATTTCAATTTAAATAACTCTAAAATACCATTACTGTCGTACTAAGATGTTACACAAGTAAGTAAACGCTAACATCAATTTCAATTTCAACGTCAATTTTTAAATATCTACTTCACTTTTAATATCAACCCTGCAACTTCAATTTTTCAATTTCAACTCTTCAATTTCTATTTTTCAATATCAACCCTTCAACTTCAAATCTTCAATTTCAATTTTTCAATTTCAACGTCAATTTTTTAATTTCAACGTCAATTTTTCAATTTCAACTTCAGTTTTCCAATTTCAACATCAGTTTTAGCTCTCCCATTTCAACTTCAATTTCTACTCTTCCATTTCAACTTCAATTTCTACTCTTCCATATCAACTTCAATTTCTACTCTTCCATATCAACTTCAATTTCTACTCTTCCATTTCAACTTCAATTGTTTAATTTCAACTCTTCAATTTCAATTTTTCATTTTAATATCAACCCTTCAACTTCAAATCTTCAATTACAATTTTTCAATTTCAATTTCAATTTCAATTTTTCAATTTCAACGTAAATTTTTCAATTTCAACTTCAGTTTTTCAATTTCGATTCGTTAATTTCAAATCTTGAACTTCATTTTCAACTTAAATTTTTCAATTTCAACTTCAATTTTAGCTCTTCCATTTCAACTTCAATTTTAGCTCTCCCATTTCAACTTCTATTTCTACTCTACTACTTCAACTTCAATTTTTTAATTTCAATTCGTTAATTTCAACTCTTCAATTTCATTTTCAACGTCAATTTTTCAATTTCAATTTCAACTCTTCAATTTACAATAGAAATGTAAACGATAACATCTTAGTACGACAGTAATGGTATTTTAGAGTTATTTAAATTGAAATATCTCATGAACTACTAACTTTTCGACATACATGGGTTAGTACTTTTTTATAACGAATGTCCAGCTGCATCGATTGATGTATTAAAAAATACCTCATTCCATTTAAAAAAATATCAATGATCTTGAAATCTTGTAAAAATATGACCTTGAAAATTTGTTCCCTTACACCGTTACATGTGGCCCTTCAAACAGTGTAACTTTGTCCTAAGAAGTTTTTTTGTACAACGAAAAGTAACGGAGATATTTAGGTGTTCTGTTTCTTCGGACTCACCATGTATAATTACCAAAAAGCTAATTTTGCAGGTTAAATTAGACTTTCATCAAGCAAGTGAGTAATACAATAATACAGAATGTTGATACAGAAATACAATCCGATTTCATTACAATAATACTAAGTTTTTGTTTCTAAAAAAAAATGTTCAGACCCAGTTTTCTTTCTTGAGAATGATCCACATAGGGATCGAAACGTTGAAAGTCTAATTTAACCTGCAAAATTTGCTTTTTTGTAATTATATGATCGAACCGTTGCGCCGAGAACGCTATTACATTTGTTGAACTCCTGATCATCTCAATATCAAGGAAGTACAGAAAATCCTCTGTCGACGCAAAAACCTCGGGGAGGATCGTTTGCATCGATCGTATAGGGACACTATTTTTTGCATCCATTGTGTAGCACCTTTTTGCGTCGATAGAGGATTTCCCGTACAACATGTTTGGAACACCCTATACAATAACTCTGAACTGCAATCTTGGGTTCATTGTTGTACACGAATATCTGCGAAGCTGAGACATTTTGTCGGAAGCGCAAAATGATGTAAATCACGAGGTGCTAAGTCCGGACTGTAAGGAGGGTAGTAAAAATATCTCGCATTTGAATTTGTCAAGTATCTCACGCGTGGCGACATGCGACAGCTGCGTGCGGTCGTCCGTTGTCGCGAAGAAGAACAACGGCAGAAGATAAATGGCCATGACTGCGATTTTGTGCCCCTCTCCTCAATTTTCTTAACGTTCCATAATATTCCAGAGTTTATTGTCGCATCGTAATAAAGTACAGCGCTGAATTTTTCTGTGCGCGCAACAGACATTAAAAAGCAGATCTTGGACTTGACGCTATTTATTAATGCAGGATAATTGTGTTAGGTGTGTGCGGAAGTAAAAATTACATTTTTAAACCGTATATTTTTACGAATCGTACAAAGAAGGACATATAGAAGGAACCTAAAACCAGAAGGAACGGTGTATAGTGTACACTCTTGATCTAAGAAAAAACCCCGGGTCTGTGTTGTTTCTTAAATCGCGTAGTTCTACTATTAACAACTCCAACAAAAAAATTAAAATATTAGATGATTGCACGAGTTCGTGCCCGATGTGACAACAAAATTCAATGGTTAAATTTTAAAGAATACAGCTTTATTAATCAATTAATGAATTAATCAATTCTGTTATAATTCTAGAAAATAGTTTTTTTCACACTCCGTCTAATAATTACCTAAAAATTCAAAATTAAATAATGTTTAAATTAAATAATTAAATTTTTAATAATTATTAAATTATTTAATAAATTAAATAATTACAAACAAAATTTATTTTTGATTTTTCGAGAAATGAAATGACTTGTGCAATGATTTTTCGTAGTGTTAGTACAATTATTTACGAAATAAAGTTAATGCAGCTTTGTTAATTTCCACTAATATTGTGTATAATTTGTCATCAACATTTGTTCAGGGTAACGCTGGTCCAAAAGGTGAGAAAGGCGAATTCGGTGATATCGGACCACCAGGCCTTATGGGTCCACCAGGCTTACCAGGTCCTCCGGTACGTAAATTACTTTATGTATCAAATACTAATCTCGATCGTTCTTTGAGCGGTTCACTGATCAAAACGATTAACCACTTTTCTAGCGTTTCAACACTTTACTACCAAACTACTTGATTTTTTCTTCTTCAAGTTACATTCTTTCTATCTTCAACATTTATTGTATCTTCCTTATTATTTATTGCGTTACTCGTATGTTTTTGGTGAACAGGGTTACCCAGGATCGAAAGGCGAAAGAGGAGAGAAAGGTGAATCGGTGAGTTGATCTCTCAGCAATACAAAACAGAGTTTCGATAACATATTTTCTTGTTCAAAATTGTAACGAGGTGAAAATAATGTAGCATCATTTTGAATTGACTGAATATTTCACATACTCAAGTATGTCATAAACAGAGATGGGCGAAAAAATATTTGAAATACTATTTAATATTTTAGATTTTTGTTGCTTAAAAAAAATAGTATTTTATTTGAACAATCTGAACCTCGAAATAAAATATTTCTATTTGAACAATTTGAACCTCAAAATAAAATATTTCTATATTAACAATTTCATCCACAAAATAAAATATTTCTATTTTAATAATCTGAAACACAAAGTAAAATATTTCTATTTTAATAATCTGAAACACAAAGAAAAATATTTCTATTTTAACAATCTGGAACACAAAATAGAATATTTATTTTTTGCGTCGTTATACCTAATACTTTCAGAAATCGCATTACTTATTTAATATTTCTTATTTTAGCAATACTTTAAAGAAGAAATGGTACTTAATATAAGAAACTATATCATTTGCCACATTTTCGTTTTATTTTTTTGTTTCACTGTTGCTATTCGCATACAACAAGGTGCAGTGTTCCAAATTGGAATCTGTTAGGGTGCTCCTTCGAGGACACAGAATCAGTCTAGCAAAGCTAAAAAGTCTCTCAACTGGGGCAGAGATGGAATAGCTGTGTTGTATTTTAAAAAGAATGTTTTCATGTATGTATTTGTACTTTGCAATACTTTCAATTCGTGTATAATTCTGGAATGTTTGTATGACTGATATCATTTGTTTCTTTTTCCATAAAGGAAAAAAAGTCATCTACTTCTTTGTTTTGTGAAAGTAATTGAGGTCGTGACTCTGAATCTGGATTTGCTATCTGTTTCAAAGTATTTAATACGGTTTCTTTGATAAAAGTACGTTTTTCTTCGTTTAAATCTTTCGAAATCCATCGTAATTTCCATTTTGGATAGTTAACTAATGAATAAATCACGAAATCGAGATTTTAAACTCGATAATAAATGAAGTTTCAAAGGTTCGCAATATCTATTGAATGCGAACCATTATTTTGAGCAATAATATTTAAAATTGAAATTGAAAATAAAGACAAAGTCCAAATATTTTCAATATTCTTAAAATAAAATACTATTTTCAAAAATTACTGCATCAAATAAAATATTTTATTTTCTAAAATTACTGCCTCAAACAAAATATTTTATTTTCAAGAATTACTGCATCAAATAAAATATTTTATTTTCAAAGTTGTACAGATACTGTAAAATAAATAGGATTATTTACTATTTACTATTTAAAATACTATTTTCCCCAGCTCTGGTCACAAATATATAAAATCCGCAGTCTATAATTCACGTTTACAGTATGTTAATTGTTTCTTTTTAAACTAAACCCAACACGTAATTTTAACATCTATTGAACGATTTAACGATATTGTCTATTATTTTGTTTCATGATGCGCCAACCAAATTTGAACAACAGAAATACAAGAAGCTTAGACGAAGACAGGTGTGTATGCTATTATATTTCTTCGTTTATATTTTCTTCTTGATGTGAATTTGTTGTTATAAATCATTGGTTTCCCTTTTGAAAATCATCAAGAGAAGCTCGCATTTAAATGTCCGTGTGTTTCGTTACAGGGAGACGGGACATTCGAAGTAAATGCTGGCGAAGTGGTGAGTAGCGCTTGAAACTTTCATTTCGTTCTCATCTCATTCTATTAACCCTCGTGCGTTCCTCAGAAATGGCTGTGCAAAAGGTTTTCCGAGTTTTCATCTATTTTTGCTTCGTACTTTAATCGTAACTTAAATTGTTCGTAATGGTTGCTTAAAATGTAGGCCATTTTCATCATGACATAAACAATAATATTATGTGCTAAAAAACATGAAGTGCCATTTTTCATGAACTTCCTTTTTCAAGTTTTCTCCTACTGCATTTTGTAGCCGACTAAAAACTAATTCATTTTGTTACAAACATTTTCTTATTTGGCTACCGGAAGTGCCTGTTCATTAAAATAATCCAGAGTTCATCAAAAAAATACAGAATGGATGATTTTGAACACGAAGAGCGTACGAGGGTTAAATATTGCGATGTTTGTGGAGGAACTTTGATAAATATTTGATAATGTTGAAATGATTCTAGATAATGGGACCACCGGGACCACCCGGTCCATCTGGCACTCCCGGACTGCAGGGTCCACCTGGTATCAAAGGAGATCGAGGACACGATGGTGCCAAAGGCGATCCTGTCAGTAATCATCGTTAATTATCAAATTCTGTGAAACAAGAATATTATCTTTCGTTTATTCGCTGATGATAATTTAAATACAGTACTACCAAAGAGTAGGGATACAATCAGAGACGACACTTCCGGCGGTACCTTTGATGTCGGTCGGTCGACTTGTCCCTTTAAAAATTGTACCATCTGTATCAATTTAAATCAACTGGATTGAATGTTCCTATTTCGTGACAATATCTAATCATTACAGACCTGTTTATTTTAATTTAGAATGCAATATTTATTAACATTGGTTTTCGAAGTATTTACGTTAATTTTACAAGATTGAAAAGATAAAAAAGAAGAAATATCATAAAATGATAACTGTAGAAATTATGTTCGAAGAATATTCATTACGGAGATATTAGAAAAATGTTTATTACGAGAAGTGTGATCCCTCAGATCATTTGAAGTAACTTTTTCCTTGGCGAAAATGTTCTCCGTGGTTTTGTTAAGGATGTTCTGGAGGTATATAAAAACGAAACAAAGCTTTTGAAAATTTGACAAGATATAATTCTTACTAAATTAATGCAATTATTAAAGTTTGGGTTCGATTGTATGATGTACTACTGCACCGTTTAAGAATTATAGCAACTTAAAGTTTACACATTTTAACACGTCTTCTTATGGAAAATTCATAAAATTCCACTGCAAACCCTATTTAAACCTTGAAAAAACGCAACTAGAAACTCCAGTTTCTTTTATACAAAGTGTCCTGAATTTAAATGGCAAAACTTCAGGAGCCGTGTAGGGGACCGAAAAACTAAGACAAAAAGTCTTTTAGAGATTTGCTCGTTTTTGCTTCGTTTTGGAGAACATTGCAAAAAAAGAAACAAACCAAGTTTTCATTTTTGTACTTATTTTATTTACGTTTTCATCTATCTACCTTCGTATGGGGAACCTTGTATCACCAGATATATAGCATTGTATCAACCAAATATCACCAGAACAATATTTAGCTGCAATTTATCAAATCAGTGGTAGATGTAATACTTGCATTGCTGCAAGAGGGCAACATTTTGAACAATATTTACATTAAATAGATGGTAACGTAAATAAAATGTAAATAAATAAGTACAAAAATGAAAACTTGTTTTGTTTCTTTCTTTGCGATATTCTCTAAAACGAAGCAAAAACGAGCAAATCTCTAAAAGACTGTTTGTCTTAGTTTTTCGGTCCCCTACACGCTTCTGAAGTTTTGCCATTTAAATTCGGGACACCCTGTATATAGTAAAAATTATGTAATTAATTATGTTCAAAATTTATTAGGATTCACTAAACAGTTACAGAGCAAACAATTATAATCTGTTATAAAACGTCAAATTTATCGTGTTGTCATCTCACTAGCATGGAAACGCAATAACTGTGTAGACTACTGAATATAGCTACAATCAGAGGGTACAATTATTCGCAAAAGTCACTTATGGGGGATCTATACCCTCGGATTTTGGGGTATTTATCAATGTTATCAACCTCTGTGCAGAAAAAAAGTTTTATAACATTGATAAACACGCAACTGCATAATGAACACGAGATGGAGTTGCTTGCTATTTCCATATTCTATTCATCTCGTCGCGAATGCCGTTATACAGGGCAGGTCGCACTAATATTAGTGCCACCGATGAGAATATATACCTCGTCTGTGTCAGTTTTGCTATGATTCCACATTGACAGCAGTGCAGCAGTGAAATGTTGCACAATATCGCAGCACTGATTGACAGTCCTTCTGACTAGGCACCATCTCGTGTAAACTAACTGAAATGAAATTGGCTCTAGATTGGCTCTACATCAGAGATAACCTCTGTCTTCATGAACGTAATATGGGGAAATCTCTGCTAATGTGAATGAAATCACGCGCGGCGATTTTTTGTCCTTATACGAGCATATTTTGAGCTACACAAAGGCTCATTTGATAGAGGAAGGTTCATCACGGCGCGCTCTGCTCATCATATCAGTCAGAAAAATCTCTTTGAGACAGGAAAATACATTGAAATCTGCGGTTATTTTTCTAGATTTTTTCTTTACTTTGGGCACTCATATTATTAGATATAAACATAATCTCGTTAAATCAATAGCAGAGCGCGCCGGATTTAACCTTCCTCTATAGAATGAGTCCCCACCCAGTCCAAAATCCGCTCAAATAAGGACAAAAAATCGCCGCGCGTAAACCCATGTTTCGACCCAAAATCTAGTAAGATTCTAGTTCCTTTCTAGTTACTTCATTGGGTATAGATCCCCCTTATAATTTTTTATAATATGAAGACGATTTGATTAAATAATAAATATAACATGAAATTCACTAATTAATTAAACGAAAGCTTTTTAAATTAATCTATTTTTTTAATACAAAATATACTCGTGAATGGCTTTCATTGCCAATATATTGATGGATTTCGAATTTCTTGTACTTTTGTCTCCCATTGTACCTCCAGAACATCCCAACGAAAAACACGGTCCAATGAGAGCGCGGCTACCGCCAACGCTACGCCCAGTTGTAGTCGCACTCTGATAAGTCCGCGTTCTTCGTTAATAACTCCTTAACAAAGCCACGGAGAACATTTTCACAAAAGTAAAAGTTTCCTTCAAGGAAGTACAACATTTTGGGACACCCTGTCGATAGAAATTTCACCTACGATTTTGAATTTCTTTAAAGTAATTGTACATAATTTAGAGTGTAATCTCAAGAAAGGTAATAAACCAGCGCATTCCAATGTGTAGCAAGTACATTTTCATGAATACAATTTTTTTTACGTTGCAGGGTGAGAAGGGTGCGAAAGGAGATCCTGGTCCAATGGGACTGCCCGTACGTATTATACTCCACAGATTAGGTTTGTAGGTTAGGTAGGTTACGAAATGCAGAAAAAATCCAATTCTGGCAAATCCAGATACTGGTCAGATAAAGAGAATGGACAATATGATCCGTGGAATTGAATAATTAAAAATAATTTGCGGAACGTAAGGAAAAATGTGTCTCGAGAAATGAAATCGCTTTACGGGATGCTGTAGTCCTAGTCAGTTGATGAAATTCGTTGCGCGTTGATCCCATAACACGTCCCTGCGAGATTAGGGTTGCGTCACTGATTCGGGATGTTTGCGTCTGTTTTACAGGGCCCCATGGGATTGAGAGGAGAATCTGGAAAACCCGGAGATTCCGGGAAACCTGGTGCTATGGTAAGAACGCGGACCTCTCGTTCCTAACGTCGTCGTTAATTGGCCTCGCTGCTGAATCATTGATAGCCATTCACTAACGACCAGTGTAATCGATTGTCGCTTTTTCGACAAGGCGTCGTACTTCTTCGTAACCTCAGCGAGCTCCTTGATTGCCTCTTTGAAAAGAAAAGAAATACAATATGTTCTGTCGTATAAATTCACCGTGTGTGAACAATCGTCGTTTTTGTTTTGTTTTTTTTTTGGATAATCGTCGAGCAACACGCATAATCGAAATCGTAGACGAGAGAGAGACGATTCGCGCGAGACAAAAAGAAAAAAGAAAAGAAGAAAAGAAAACAACAACGTGTGCAAAAGCATCTGCATATACCTCGTAGAGAGACGTCTGTTCATGTTGACGACTTTTTTGGAAGTTCTCAACATTCTATACATATATAAATATATATAAATATAAATATAAACAAGATTCGAGATTCAGTCATATCGCTAGAGCGTTTATTCGATAAGATGTAATTTGCGTGAATGAATGTTAGTAAGTCGCATTCGAGCTGTTATTTTCGGCCGCGAGACTTTTCCGAGGATGTCGGCTAAACATGATGAATCGAACAGGTCGATTGTCGCTTGTTGTCGATCGAGAGAGAAAGAGAGAGAGAGCGAGAGAGTGCGAAAGGGGAGGAGAGAAAGAGAAAGAAAGAATGCGAGAGAGGGGAGCGAGAAAGTTACTACGATGTGTAGATACATCAAGAATAAACGACTACAGAAAGAAAGAGAGTGTGTGAGAGAGAGAGAAAGAAAGAAAGAAAGAGAGAGAGAGTCAGAATGACCGTCCGTTATGTGGAATACCAGATACGGTTGTGATATCACTCGATACACGCGATACCTGGTACTAAAGGACAATTTTTACCGTAAGAGAAGTTACTTCGTCGCATGAACGAAACACACACACACACACACACATATATATACACGTGAACACACAAATACTTATATTTCGTGTATTAATTTCGAAACGATTGAGACACGATTGTACTTACATGTTACATTAACGACAGCGTGTGCAAGCACTACATCGCAAATGGAAAAACGACAGGAGTACTTGTTTGATTTTGATTTGTGGGTACTGTGTTTGATGTGTGACGAAAGGGCGGTGTTTCGGGGAAAACAAAGTGTCTTCCATAAATATTTAAAGTGTACGAGTAAATCGTTCGACGTGTGTCTCATTCTTTTTCTCGATATCGAATCGCCAATATGTATTCTATCGGTATTTGTATACTTATTTATCCAACGTAATGATTATAGCCGACGATCGCACTACCATCCGTCCTATTAACATACTCGATATCACTGCCTGTGTAATCGCATATCCTGTCTACACCGAGGAAAACCATGTGAATTCAAATGACGAGAGATATAGGCGAGCTGGAGCGATACAGCAGGAGCAACAAAGAAACCGCGTATAACAAATCTCTATCGATCGCGTTAATTGCTCTACCGATGAATTTTCCCGAAAGGATCTTCTCCACGTTCTAAGTTATTTACGCGCGGCACGGTTACGTTACTTAATCGCGAACTATATATCGCGTCTGAGCTTTTCCATTTGTACAGTTTTCTCTCAGAGTGTTCGGTCAGTTTTTCTTTACTTCTAATGTCTGGATCCCCTAAGGTGAAGTTTAACCCAATCCCGTTCTTCGTTATCCTTTACATTTTCGTCTCTCAATTCTTTTTCTCTTCGTTAGTCTCATTCACGTTTCTCCACCGCGTACTGAAGAGTTGCACTTAACACTAACCGTACCCGCGACGTTGTTCTTTCATTATTGAAATTATAAAGATGCTTCCATTAGAAATTATTCAATAGATTTCTTTATTCAAGCAAGGATCATTATAAAAATTGTGAAAAATCTAAGTAAATTCAGTCTTGTAATTTTTATAAAACAATATATATATCCCATACATTTTGTACCTGGTACGGTTAATGTTAAAACTAATATAAAATGCGTATGTGACGATTGGTTATTTTCGAGGCTATATTTCGCTTGGAACGTAATCGATAGAACTTGTGTATCAAGCTAATAGTAGATCAGAAGATTCCCCACGAAACCAGATACATATGTGCGATGCAAAGCAGTTGCAAAGAGCTTGCATCGGCGATGCTGCAGACAGTGAGATTGCCAATCGTATGTACTTACGTAAGCATACAATTGCCATCCCCGGTCGAGAACATGGTAATTATAGGTCCTAGATGTGTCTTCTGTTCACAGAATAATTGGAAATTGAATCGATCCATGCAATGATAGCGCTGCAGGAAAATTATCAGATTTTTTACCACGAGGAGCATTACCGAACCGGTACACCATTTTCGTAATGAAACTTCGCACAGAGGTAAAGTAATCATTTCACACTTGACTTCTTCCATCGATGGAAGATTTATCTTCCGAAGACGAAATCATTCTTGATATTTGAAGAATCGAAACAAGACGAAACGGAAATAGAAATAAAATGGAAAAGTTGCTTCACTTTTTGTAGTAGTATAATATAAAGTTTTGGCGAAATCCTAGATATAGCTGTCATAGATACAAATGGCACCACAGTAAATAAAGACATATAAAAAAACACAGACACAAGAAAAAAGAGTATGAAATTTAGTTGTATTAATCTCTTAATAATTACAAGGACATAAAAATCATCTACGATTTCGCAATAGTTTTTCCTTGAAAAGGTGAACCAACTTCTGTATACAGGGCGTCCAAAAGCAACAATTTCCTTTGCAAAAATGTTATCCGCGGCTTTGTTTAGGAAAATGTCGCTTCAAATGACGTCAGCAACCTCCCATTTCCGGCTGTTGAAGGAATTTAGGGACACCCTGTATAATATTTTCTCTACGTTTATCTAGGTCTAGTTCCTTAATTATTCCAACATTTATCCATTTCTTTTTTAAAGAATAATCTCGTCTTGATTACCACCAATACAAAAGGTAAAAGTCAAATAATTGCGGCTACTTTTCCTCTGTTCAAAGTTTGTCTAAATAGTGTATCAGTTAGACTACACCTGGCCAATTGGTGCTGCGAGAATCCATGATGTAGAATCGGCTACTCCTACCTGGATGGCCAGCGTGAGGGGAGAATACGAGCTCAACGTAATGCAAGTAAGGGGCAGGCCCGGGGCATTTTTGTCTCAATTGAGATAAGACCGTTCCTACCGTAGGTCCCACTGTCCCCCACCAGCATCCGTCGTTACTACGAAGGAAAGGCAAGCAGTGCGTAGGTCTCGCGCGAGGAGCGCCACCGAAAGGAAGCTTGGTGGGGGAAGCAGGCGTTTGAGGGGCTCCACCCTTGCCCATGCCTGAAGTAAGGCGAGCTCGTATTCTCTCGCGCTGGCCGACCGGGTGGGGGTAGCCGATTCTACGTGATCGACTCTCGGATCACCAATTGCCCAGGTTAGACGATGGTTTATCGTCCCATTTTATCATCAAAACTTGTCAGTTTTGTCGTTAGTGAATCTAACAAAATTATTTTGACCATATAGATACGTATAATTAAGAGGGCCCTGCAAAGTGACAATATTTGACTTTTTATGCATCTCACATGTAAAATGACTTTTATATTTGTAGCTTATCATATACTTAGCAGGCGTTGAGACTGAATCAATGATTTTAATTCCTAAACGATATATATTTGTTTTTACATTAGTATATCGGTGACGAATCTCATTTTTAGAAGCACAACATTTTGTACATCATATAGTCTTTGTTTCCTCAGGGAAGAAATACTTTCGTTGATTTTGTCTCAACATCAACCAAACAATAGGTGAACGACTATACAGCGAAATGTGTATCTACAAGTTAAAGGCAACCTTCTGTTTGATATTGTTCGTAGTAGAAAGCAAGCTGTTAAAACTAATAGAGATGAACATATGTATAGTCTCCGCGATTGTACAACCGAAAAGTCGATGATTCTAACAGGAAGGTAATTACTTTGAGCATGCTTAAGAAATTCAAGTGACGTTAGGGGACAATGGAATTTCGGTTGCTGTACACACTCGTGCAAACATGATAATACATGAAATTGTTATTGTTAACATGCCTCAGGTCCGGGCGATTTCTTCTCTATTGTCACTTCACGACTCTCACTACCGGTGTATCGGTTCCCCCACTGTCAACTATTTCATATTTCCCCTACTGCACTCCCAGTCTCCTCTTCCTTCTTCTACGCTCCATAAGAGTTTGGTGGGGAGGACGCAGGAGTGGGGAGAGGAGGCTCCTGCAACTCGCGAGCCGCAAGTTGCCCGGGCCTGACACAGCTAATTATATTGTGGACTGATTACTTTAAGACTGACATTATATGTTTTCCATTTTACTGTTCATTTTTATTGCTAGAAAATTTTATTGCTCCGTGACAGGCCATTTCTTAACAAAATGCAACAAACAAGATTAATTTGCAAATAATATTCTACTGTAATGATTTACATAATCAATGTATAAGGTACAATCAGTTATAAAAGTCAGCATACATCTGCCTTTCCTGAATCATTCACGTTAGCAAAGAACAAAGTCTGTTTTTAATATTAACGTTTCTATTAACAATTAATTAATTTTTGCTAACCTTGGAACGATCATTCAAGTATAAACTACAAAGATTTTATATGCAGTCAGTTGCAAAATTCTGTTTACACGTGTCAAAGTGAAAACATTTAAAGGAAACAAAGATGTTGGACATTTAAAAGATGTTAAATCTTTTATTAAATAAATAAATCGAGAACAGTTGCCAATGGTATTTTAAAGTGCACAAAATTTGTTGTTAGAATTATTAGTTTCAGAACATGAAGAACCAAAATATCGGCAAAATGTTCAACAAGTTTGTTAAATATTTCAAATTTAGCAAATGTATGCAAACTTTTACGACGGATTTGTACAATATGTCGACAATGCTTAACTAGAATATAAATTTCACTAACAACACGTTGCGGCCTATACTGATATTAGTTAATAATAAAACTTGTATGTGAATATTTATTAAAAAATAGTGCTTTATTTTCTAATTAGATTAACAATCGTATATTTTGTTATGCAATGCACAAGACGTACCGAGTCAGTCAATACGTAAGTTACTACTCTCCTTCTCTATTTTACAACAAACAGGAATGAGTAAAGATATCGTCTTTCATTGTTAACAAACTCATATTGATCTATTACTTGCCAACATAGGTACTAATCATCCGTAAACACTTGTTGCAACGAGGAACTATAACTTGCAATTAGAAAAATCTCTTGTCGTTTGTACCAACTATATATGTATTTACAAAGACAAAAACTTAGTTTTATCATGAACAGAATCTCAGATGAGCAATTTTTATCGTATACTTCTAACTAATTTTTTCAATTACTTCCTTTCAGCTTATATTCCTTGTCTCGTAATTTACTTATCGATTGACCAACATTTCTGCAAAGCTAACGAATAGTCACACTATTTTAGGAAAGTATATTTTTCAAACGTTACGACTCATTTCGATTTCACAATTCTTCCAGCTTGCTTGCGGCAATTACCAATTCAAATTGGAAACATTTCGTATCGAATGCTCCAATACGACAATATGACGCACGTGATTTGATAGAATGTTGTTCATTTTTTGGTTAACGAAACGTATAATTTGATTCTTTTTAGAGACTACATATCGTGTAAGTTTTTCATTAAGTGTCAGGTCATCTCACGAATAACGTTTTCTGCATTTTTCATCGTCCATGTACATCGACCATTGTTTCAATGAAAACATTCAGTGATGACTTCGAGCAGTCGCTGTCGACAAAATCATTGTTGTTCAAAATAGAATGCAAGTGTAAATTGGATGCAGTACAAGTTTCTAATTACAATTTCTAGCTTTCTTCAAAGCTGTCTTTCTTATGATGATGTGGTGCAGTGCTGGGCACTGTCGGGGCATCTCAGTTGGGGCACCTCAATTGGGACACCTCAGTTGGGGCACCTCAGTTGGGGCACCTCAGTTGGGGCACCTCAGTTGGGGCACCTCAGTTGGGGCACCTCAGTTGGGGCACCTCAGTTGGGGCACCTCAGTTGGGGCACCTCAAATGGGGCACCTCAGTTGGGACACCTCAGTTGGGACACCTCAGTTGGGACACCTCAGTTGGGACACCTCAGTTGGGACACCTCAGTTGGGACACCTCAGTTGGGACACCTCAGTTGGGACACCTCAGTTGGGACACCTCAGTTGGGACACCTCAGTTGGGACACCTCAGTTGGGACACCTCAGTTGGGACACCTCAGTTGGGACACCTCAGTTGGGACACCTCAGTTGGGACACCTCAGTTGGGACACCTCAGTTGGGACACCTCAGTTGGGGCACCTCAGGTGGGGCACCTCAGTTGGGGCATCTCACTTGAGGCCCCTCACTTGAGGCCACTCACTTGAGGCCATTCACTTGAGGCCCCTCACTTGAGGCCCCTCACTTGAGGCCCTCACTTGGGGCCCTCACTTGAGGCCCCTCACTTGAGGCCCCTCACTTGAGGGCCCTCAATTGGGGCCCCTCAATTGGGGCCCCTCAATTGGGGCCCCTCAATTGGGGCCCCTCAATTGGGGCCCCTCAAACGCTTCCTTCCCCCACCGACCTCTCTTTCATGCAGTCACATATCTTCGTTGCCCCACCCTCCGTAGCGTCTCGCGACGGAAGGTGACGCTATGGTGGGGACTGTTTATCCTCAATTCAGGCATACGTGCCCAGCACTGACACAATGTGTTAGAACTTTAATAAACTCCTCTTGTATTGGGTTGCCAAGAAAGTAAATAGAGCCCAATTTTTTTATTCAAGCCATAAACTTTAACGAATAAGATATTTTCCCTTTTGTTCGATGATCTGTTGCCAAAAAGAATTAAAATATTTTATTGATTAAAGTGCATTGCTTTAATAAAGAAATTCGGTTTCATTTCACCTTAAAATACCGAAATTACTTTCTTGCACTCATCGACAAGGTCCAGGACCTTGTACCAACCAATAACCACTTGTTGCAGCATTCCTGTAACTATGAGGAATTTGTTGCGTTTGGAAAGGGTCAACAAATCATTAAAAACGAAATCAAAGAATCGTAGAGAACAATGATCGATACCAATTATATCGCTTATTATTCATAATTAGACTGCGGATTTTATGCATTTATGACAAAAATGGGTACGTACAATTTAAAACAGTGGAGGTATTAAAAAGATTTGAGGCCACCAGAGTATTAGCTTCACCTTAATAAGATAATTAAAAGAAGAATGAAATTGTTATTTGGCTCCTGTGTCTTGCAATCAACGCAAACATTTTTCATTTTGCATAAAGATCCACAGTTTATTCATAGTAAACAGAAACAGAGAAAAGTTGTTCTCAAGGTGACACTTTCGAGATTTCAAGGTCATCAATCTGTTTTTAAACGGAGCTGCATACTTTTATTCACTACAATGAGCTTTGTTCGACTTTGAATATAATAAATGAAGTATAAGTAGTAGAAAGTAATTGGTAAAGAAAATTAATTTTAGCAAATGCTTGAAATGATTATTATACATTGAAGAAAAGGGGGCAATCCTATATAAAAAAAATATCTCCAAAAAGAAGAATAAAATTTGTTCACATGAAGCTTTGTTTTCGCGAAAATCGAGTTTGATAATTCGTCTGTTCATGACCTACCGATTCTACTTCTTAGAAAAAATGCTATGCACGCGAACTCGACGGATTTTCAACGTCGATTTCCTCGAAAACAAAGTCTGATTCTGAAAAAATTTAGTTGAACTTGGGGATCCAGAAATTTTTAACTTTTTTCATATTGCTTTCACTGTATCTTTGAAAACTACAAAGATAATTGAGGTGTGAACGTTAGATGAATCACCCTTTTACATAATCCTGCAGATTTGGATGAGAACATGCCAAAAATCCAAGTTTAAGAATCCACTGGTTCAGAAGTTATGAGTGTTTAAAGTTCAGGCGTTTCCTTGTCGAAATCTGCAGGATTATACCGGGTGGAAATGATAAAGCGTTATTATAGACGAATATCTCCAAAAATATTGATAATACGCAAAAATGTTTTATATGAAAGTTGTTCAGTACCGAGGGAGACATCATCGGGTGGGACTTTTATTTTTCCCGGTGGACACTCCAAGGTGAGGTGGAGATCAACATTCTTTTTTTAAATGGAATGAGGTATTTTTTATTACATCAATCGATGCAGCTGGACATTCGTTATTAAAAAGTACTAACCTATGTATGTCAAAAAATTAGTAGTTCAGAAGATATTTATTTTTAAATAATGGTGTTTTATAGTTATTTAAATTGAAATATCTTCTGAACTACTAATTTTTTGACATACATAGGTTAGTACTTTTTAATAACGAATGTCCAGCTGCATCGATTGATGTATTCAAAAATACCTCATTCCATTTAAAAAAAGAATGTTGACCTTCACCTCACCTTGGAGTGTCCACCGGGAAAAATAAAAGTCCCGCCACATGATGTCCCCCTCGGTACTGAACAACTATCATCTGAAATATTTTTGCGTATTATCAATATTTTTGAAGATATTCGTCTATAATAACGCTTTATAATTTCCACCTTGTATAATCCTGCAGATTTCGACAAGGAAAGGCCTGAACTTTAAACACCCATAACTTCTGAACCAGTGGATTCCTAAGATTAAGACTTGGATTTTCGGCAAGTTCTCATCCAAATCTGCAGGATTATATACAGGGTGAGTCACCTAACGTTATCACCTCAAATATCTTTGTTGTTTTCAAGGATACATTAAACGTCTTCAGGACAAAGTTGAATGGTAAAACGGAGCTCATACAATACCAGAAAATTTTTAAAAAAGGGTGGTTCCATTTAAAAAAATGAAGGTGACCTTGATACTCTAATAAAAAATTACATAAAAACAAAAATTTTGTTTGTGCTCAACCTCATTCAACTTTGTCCTCAACCTCATTCAACTTTGTCCTCAAGACATTTAATGTATCTTTGAAAACGACAAAGATATTTGTGGTGATAACATTGGGTGACTCACCCTGTATAAAAAAGGTTATAAATTTCGACATAAATTTCCATTTAGTTTTTCATGTAGAATCGCCCCTTTCCTGGTCGCACCAGCAAATTGTTATACCAAAAGAATGTTACTCGTGGAATAACCTGGCACTTTTCGACTCGGTGTTTTCGAAAGGTCAAGCACGAAAAGAATTCGAGAGACAACGACGCCTCGTTTGCGAAGACACGAACGGTGAATTCCATTAGCGGTACGAATCGACTGGAATTCGTGTTGTTCGATACGATGGAGTACGGAGATCGGTCGGTGCAACGAGTCAAAAGATATCCGATTGCGAGAGACACAGTATTACTAGCAGTGGCGGTGACGTATGATAAACACGCCATCTGCGAATGCAAGTGAACGAATTACCCTTATTTGCGAGCCTAGTCACTTGCAGTATGCAGAATGTCGTTCGCTTTCATACGAGATCGAGAGCACGAGTAATTACGAAATTGTACAGTGTAGAATAATATTACACGGCGCGTGTGAACATATGTTTTATTCGCCTCGTACGAACGAACGAACGAACGAGAGAAAGAAAAGAAAAGAAAAAGAAAAAGAAGGAAAGAAAAGAAAAACAAAAGAATCTCCCATTTTCCCCTGTTTATACCCTTAATCGAAACGAGAAGGAAAACGGAACGAAAAAAGAAAATAAAACCGTAGAATTAATGCGAATAGTTTGACTAAGGTAACAGGATAAGTGACAAAAAAAAGTGCGGAGCTTTCGTGTAGATGAAGCTCTTTAGCGGTTAAACGTTTATGCGAGTAAAGCATACATTATATTTGTGAACGTGCACCCCCCGTACATGGATGGCTCTATGTCCATACACGTGAGAACGTGACCAGGGAGTTTCTCGAGAATAAACGAGTATAATTGGTCGAGTACTATACATGTGCGTGTATAATTTGTGTATACGTATGCCGTGTATGTGCATATCGTTATTAATATATGCATATACATGTTACATACAGAGTGGCCAGGTGAGGGAAATCGACTCGCAATTAAGGGAAAGAAATATTACCCCCTCTCTCTGCCAGTGCCGGATCCAGTCACGTGACATTCTGAGACATGCACGACAGAGACGGAACGCGTCACGTGACCGGGCGGGAGCGTGGGGGAACAGGTGTCGCGGAAGGGGAAGGTAGAGTGGGGACACTGAATCTCTGGCGACTCTGGTTTACATACGTGGATGGATCGTGTGTGTACACATATATATACATGCATGACAGAAAGAGAGAGAGAGAGAGAGAGAGACAAGCATAAAGGTATGCGGAACAGCATATGAATTTATTATTTCGTGCGTGCGTATGTGTGAGTTGAGATTGTAAAACGGCGCGCTTGGTAATTGACGAGAGAAAATCTGCAGAGAAGAATACGACGACGGAATTCTTGCGTATATGAATACTCTGAGTCTAACAAATTTTGTTTTACATTGTCCCAATTAATAAACAGAATGTGCATGTGCCTGTATCCTTTGCTTCTATACGATGCCCTATTCGAAATTTTTTCAACGCTTCACATAAAATTGTAGTGGACATACCGCTTTGCATTTTGCCTTAGGCTGCGATCCGACGACCATTTTGTATAACTACTACTACTACTATTACTACTACTATTACTACTGTTACTACTACTACTACGTACTATTGCTACTTCTACTATTACAACCCCCCTTTATTATACTTCTTCTTCGTTGTTTTAACCACGAATTCTGCTCCTTCCGCGGAACAATCGAACATAACACCATATACAACAACCAAAGAGAACAAAAAAAGAAAAGAGAGAAATAACACGTGTTGATTTGCTGTAACCACAACGATATAACGTGATTGTTGGTACGTTGCGCCACCGTTCTGTTCTTTTTATTTTTGTTTTTCTCTCCAATGTTTCGTGAACTCGAGCTCCCTTTCTTTCTCTTCTCCCTTGCCTAACGCCCGTTTAGTTGTATTTCTGCCTTGCTCGTGGAAGGGTCCGGTCGAATAAACATGGGCGATTGGCCCCCCTGCCGAATTTTCCGTTTTCTTGTCTGCAAAACAATGTTTCTTGCCTTGAACGTTACCCTGTCGAATTTCAGATTTCGAACCCTTCGTTTCAAGGTAGTATGGTGGTGAAGAGCCTGGACTTCGCCTTCCATTTTCTCCGTTGTTACCTAAGCAGCGACTAGCTTTATCTGGGATATTTTATCAGAATTTTAAATCGGTTATTTCATCTTTTAAAAAATCAGGAAAAACGTTCTGTCACGTAACTACACTCCTCAAAAGAACTAAGGCATCACCTCTGCGAAAAATTGCTACCAGTTTACATGATCATAACTCCGGCAAAAATTGCTGTATTGATATCTTTAAACAATGGTTTGAAAGCGTGAAACCTCTAGTTTCAGATACTCTGTTTCAAATTATAGCTATATTGGTTTTTTACAAAGTTATAGCGAGATAAAGACAACATTGACGGTTAACAAAAATTTTGTGCAACTATGTAACATCACACGGGGAGAACCAAATTTTTTGGATAAATCGCGTTAATATCATTTGGAAGGGCTATCTTTCCTGTGTAAAATGTGTGGTTGTTTATTATTGTGCGATTTTTTTTATTCAAGTTATTCAACATTGAAGTAGATGTTGGCTTTTTAACTTTAACTGGCTCCAGAAAGCGAAAAAATTATCGTAGAATCTTGTGCAAAAAAGCAATAGAAAGGGCGTCCCTTTCTCTTCGAGGCACTTGTTTTGTTTTTTCAATTTCATGAACATTTAGCAACCTCCACGCGGTATGTCTTGGGTAGTGCTAACGCCGGCAGTAGTGTATTCAGAGATGTCAGGCAACCGCTGTGCGTGGCGCGGCAATTTCTGCGAATCACTAACTTCAAACACAGATGCCATAGGTAAAAAATTGTCGCAGCGAGTTCGTGGGTGCTCAATCGAATCGACAGAATCTCTGCTTCAATCTGACTTTCGTATCATGGTATTGCGATCATTTTTTGCCGAGATATAGCGAGTTAAAGGAAAAATGGAAATTGTGCATATTTTAAGCATATTTTCAGAAACACCTGGTACATCGAAATGTTAATGAAATTGAAAAAATAGAAGAAGTGCCTTGAAGAGAAAGAAACGTTCTTTCTATTGCCTTTTTGCATAAGATTCTACGATAATTTTTTCGCCTTCGGGAGCCAGTTAAAGTTAAAAAGCCAACATTTACTTGAATGTTGAATAACTCGAATAAAAAAAATCGTACAATAATCAACAACCACACAATTTACACAGGAAAGGTAGCCCTTCCAAATTATATTATCGCGATTTATCAAAAAAATTTGGTTCTTCCCGTGTGATGTTACAAAGTTGCACAAAATTTTTGTTAACCGTAAATTTTGTCTTAATCTCCCTATAACTTTGTTAAAAACCAATATAGCTAGAATTTGAAACAGTGCACCCGAAACTAGAGGTTTCACGCTTTCAAACCATTGTTTAACAATATCGATGCAGCAATTTTGGCCGGAGTTATGATCATGTAAACTTGATTCTTTTGAGGAGTGTATTATGAATAAAAGTTTCAAGATGATCAATTAGGACATCTTTCTTCTATCTTTCAACTTCAATGATTTCTGGATATAATTTTCTCAACCCTTCGTAACTGATCTGAAATTCTGAAAAAATTATCCCAAATAAAGCTAGTTCGTAGCTTCATTTTCGCTTCTGTTTCATCGAAATATTACCAGTAATAACTGAGAGAATACAAGGTGAATATTAGGCTTTCCACCCCTATATCACGGGGTAGAGGTTCGCCCCTATCTCGGAAGACATCTGAAGTTTTACAGAGTAGTGTTGAATGGAGTATAAGAGGTGCTAGAGATCCCACGTTTAGGCAAAGAGCATTGTTTCGCAGGACAAGAAATGACAATTGGCATGGAGGTGGATTAGCCATTGTTATCCAGCTGGACTCTTTTTGCTGCATCGAAACTTCTCGCGTGTGCATTAGTTTGAGAAATTAGTTGACGATTTAGTTCGAAGTATATCGCAATCGTCGTCGATCGTGTTCACACGGTTGTCGCTAAAGAGATAATCGACTCGATGTTTCGTAGATGATAAAAGCAATAGTGAGCAACTACATTTGTCAGCAAGAGCGTTGAAGAGAGTATCATATCTTGATAGACTTTCAGAGTTTGAGAATCCTAGGTAGAGCTTGGCAGGATACAATATTGCTGCGAATGACGATGTAGAGGGCGTCCAATAAAAATTCCTCAGTAATCAAATGACAAATTTAAACCGGCGTACTCGATACCAATTAATCGTCAGGTGACATCAACGAATCTGACACGGTTTCCTCTACCTTTCAGGGGCCACCAGGATTAGACGGCATGAAGGTGAGCAATCCTCGGGGGTGACCCGTTTAATCATACATTATATTTATGATTTTCGGATCGACAATTTTTCTACGCTCCATCCATTGACTTTATCTTTCGGGCGTAGATTATGGTTGCGAGTTTCACGGTATTGTTACTATGGATACTATCCCTGGCAAAGAGTGCTCGGTCAAACATGTTCGAGGCTAGCTGGAAACTAATTGTGTCCCGCTAGTTGTTGTACATACATGTATAGTTCAAACATTTTGCACGAAACAGTTCGTTATGAAATAACAAAAATTCCTATTGTGATAACACGTTCATTATTTCAATCATTCGTCAATAAATAGCTGATAAATGGTAGCAGAATGTATCATTTTTAGGGGTGTGCGAGATTCCCGAAAAGGTTCGAGATTCCCGAAAAGGTTCGAGATTTCCGAAAAGGTTCGAGATTCCCGAAAATGTTCGAGATTCCCGAAAAGGTTCGAGATTCCCGTAAAATATCCGGGATTCCTAAAAATATCCAAGATTCCCAAAAATATCCAAGATTCCCGAGAATTTTCGGGATTCCCGAGTATGTGCGGGATTCCCGAGTATGTGCGGGATCCGGAGATGTTTCGGGATTCCCGAAAATATACGGGATCTCGCGAAGATTCGGGATTCCCGAGAATATACGGAATTCCCGAGAATATACGAAATTCCCGAGAATATACGAAATTCCCGAGAATATACGGAATTCCCGAGAATTTTCGGGATTCCCGACAATGTACGGGATATAGAATAATATTTGGGATTCTCCCGAAAGTATCGTAATTCGCAATTACTTTCTACAATATTACTAACATGAACTTTTCCGACTAATAACATATGTAATCTTTGAGAACACAATGGCTTTCAGATTCTTGTAATTATTGGAAGTATAGAGAAACTTCAAAATGTCGGGAAGCACAGATATTTTCGGGAATTCCGAGACTTTAGGGATTCCGAAAGACTCGGGATTCCGAAAGACTCGGGATTCCGAAAGACTCGGGATTAATTCCCACGCGAGAAATTCCCCTGCCGATCGAGATCTCGCACACCCCTAATAATTTTATATTTCGTTGGTAAACAAAATTAGTAAAGAGGAGAGTTTGTCAGGAACGCACTTATGATGGACTCTATCTATGTACTCTTCAATAGTCGATTGCTACATAGACAAACGAAACACGTTTGTTAAACTAACAAATATTAAAGAGAAATTATTTTTTCAGTCTTAAAGAGTCGTTTCCAGGATTGCAAGGGTGCGGAATGCACCTTCTCATTTCTCGATAATGCAAAGTTGGGGTTTTTCAGTAGTCAAAAGCGCTAGATAAAAGATCAATCTAGGCCGCGATCGCCTTCAAATTTCCTACTTTTACGTGAACGAGGCATAATTTGCATTATTCCGCAGCGTGTAGTTGTCGCAGCTCAGAGTTGGGCAAAATGTAATTTCAATTGCAATTTCAATTACTCTGAAATTGCAGAAATAAAATTACAATTACATGTAATTGTAGTTGGTAATTGCAATTACTTGACGAATCACTGTAATTGTGGTCCGCAATTACAATTACTGGTTGAGCCAAAGTAATTGCAATTACCAATTACAATTACATGTAATTGTAATTTTATTTCTGCAATTACAAATAATTGTAATTTTATTTCTGCAATTACAAGTAATTGTAATTTTATTTCTGCAATTACAAGTAATTGTAATTGGTAGTTGCAATTACTTAACGCCAAAATGGCTCTAAAAAAAGTAATTAGACACCTACTCAATGGAAATGTCTAAAACGAACAAACAAAAAGCATATGTATGTTAGGAAATATTTATCATTCATTAAATATTGATTTGTAGCTAATTCTTTCATATTTCACAAAAACGACTACCTTTGCTTTTCAAAATGAGCCTCATTTCAAAGTTGGAGTCGGATAATATATATAACATATGCTTTTTGTTTGTACTTTTCAAACATTTCCATTGAATACGTATCTAATTACTTTTTTTAGTGCTATTTTGGCGATAAGTAATTACAACTACCAATTACAATTACTTGTAATTGCATTAAAATTACTTGTACAATTGTAATTAGTAATTGCAATTACTTTGGCTCAACCAGTAATTATAATCGCGGACCACAATTACAATTACAGTAATTGTGAAAGGAGTAATTGTAATTACTCAACAGTAATTGTAATTGAGTCTAACAATTACTTCAGTGTAATTGTTCTTTTAAACCACTAATTTTTATGTTTTGGACCATTTAACCGTTTTCTTATTGTAATTATTAGACTGCGGATTTTATGCATTTATGACAAAAATGAGTAAACACAATTTAAAGCAGCGGACATTAAAAGGATTTAAAGACATCAGGGTATTGGTTTCAGCTGAATCAGATAATTAAAAGAAGAAAGACATTTTTATTTCGCTCCTCTGCTTGCAATCAATGCAAACATTTTTTATTTTGCATAAAGATCCGCAGTCTGGTAATTATAGTCCACTTTTGCACATGTAATTGAAGATGTAATTAAATACTCATGTAATTAATTACTGCCCAAGCAGCTGTTTAGAAGTATCTAAATGCGCAGCTTTATGCTTCAGAATAATACAAATTACGCCTTGTAAACGTAAAAATAGGACTTTTAAGGGCGATAGCGGCCTAGATTGATCTTTTATCTAGCGCTCTTGACTACTGAAAATCCCCACCTTTGCATTATCTAGAAATGGGAAGGCGCATCCCGCACCATTGCAATCCTGGAAAGGAGAGTCTACCCCCTTAAGGCAAGTGGGGGGAGCCAATTACGTCATCGACTCTAGGAGCACTAGTTGCCCAAGCCAGTGCTTCGATTGTGCCTCATAACGTAAGCTTCCCGATAAAATGGGGTTCCTTAAGCACCTCGCAAAATTTTAAAAAATTTGTATGATTTGATTCTGAAAAATGAATGTATAACAAGTGTATTTGTGTATATTTTGTAACTCGTAAGACACGTCCTGGAGTCTTTTTGTCCGGTAAGATTATTTCGGTACATTCCCGCCAATATAACTGCCTCATGGCTCTGGCCGCTCTTCCACACAATAGTAGATACGTTACGCAGACGCAAGAAAATTTGGGTACAATCGAAGCACCGGCCCAGGCGTCAACGCCAGGCCTGGTCAACGCCGGCTCGCGGAACAGATGTTGCAAGAGAAGGAGAAAGAGGAGGCTCCGAGCAGGAGAAGGAGAGAAGCAGCCACATCTGTCCCGCGAGCCAGCGTCGCCTAGGCCTGGTATAGGCAATGGCTGGACTGCGGACTTTTGTGCAAAATAAAAATTGTCTACATTAACTGCAAGATATAGAAGCCTATGTTTCTTTCTTTTCTTTCATCAATATTTATAAATTTTTTGATTATTCTTACTGATTTGGTATTTTGAACATGTAATATACAATTGCGTTTAGTTAGTTTCATGTTGCTGTACTCGACCATGAACTGTTTGCGAGGGCTAGTATTATACAAAGTGCAGTGTTCGTTATGGTCGTTCATACTTACAGGGTGCACAAGGAGAACCAGGCACGAAAGGAGAAAGAGGGGAACCTGGACTACCTGTAAGTATCCTGTACCATCGAAAAACTATTACAGAAAATTATTTTGGGAAGTAAGTTGATGGTTCTCTAACCCACCACAATTTGTGTTGGAGTATTCTTTCACTGTTTATCAAACATGGAAAATATAGTAAAAACAAATCTTTTATAATATTTAATATTATATCATTTGTATTTACATTGTATTCAAATTGAAAATAATATAAAGATCATATTCTTTCAAATTTTTCATAAGTACCTCAGATTAAACACTCCAATTTCAATTTCAATATGATTTAATTAGCATCTCAAGAAATAATTGTTTAGTGATGGCTTTTTACAAAACAGTGTTTCTTTGGATTTTTTAATCAGTTTGTATGGGATAATCTATTAATTCTTAAGGGGCAGGCTCATTAACAATTTTCTTCTAATTTATTTATAATTTTATTTAGCTACTTTTTCGCCCTACAGAACAATTTATTGCACAGTTTTAATCTCTCGTGTCATGCTAGCGCAGATAATTAGAAATCTCAGGCTGGAGTAAAATAAAAAAAATCAAGATGATTCTTAAACAGTTTGTTTATCGTTATCGCCCCCACCAAAATAAATAATTTATTTTTTTCTCGGTAATTTCTTAATAAAAATAATTTCGACAAATTCGGCGTGAATAGTTTCTCAAAATTTGAGATCAAACAGCTATGTAGTTTTTGAGATTTGATCTGGTGAAAATTTTCATATTATTGTTAAGTTGTTTACGTATCAAATTTTTAGAGTAGTTCGTTGGAAACGCTAACTTACTTCCCGAGGGGAATTATTATAAACGCTATGTACCGTTTTTACTCTGCGTATTTTTCGAACCTTCGTTTTTCATGAACAAATTTCCAATTTTTTTAAGAAACGTTTAATTTTCGAGTTGAAATAGCGCCGAGTGCAAAGGGGTTAATTATAAAATATTAATTTTAATAAATATCGTTTTGTGACCATTACTTTTTGGATGAAAACAAATCGGTTGTCTCCCACATTTAGTTACAAACATAACTAGACTGCGGATCTTTATGCATTAATAATATGCCGAAATATGCAAAATATATGCAAAGTATATGCTAAATATATGTATAGAAAATGCATGTACGGATCTGTAAAATAGTAATTATTTTATTGTTTTATTTATTATAATTTAAATTACAATATACAACACTAGTTTTTTCTATAGTATCGATTGTAAATTGATGCCTCTTGTCTGTTCAAATTAATTTATATGCTGAAAAAGAGCGTTCTACATCACATGGTGTTATAGGGGCATATTTAAATTTACCCCAATGATGTGCCAGAACCTCTCGTAGTCCTTCAACGTGTTCACCCTTCAAAATCTTGCTTATTTTGTAATAGTACATTAAAGTGTACATTGCGTTTTAATACAGATTCCATTTCATGTGTAACCTTTTCTCCATAATCACCGGGTATAATTTATAAATTTTCTATAACTGTAGTTACCAAATCTATAGATTCTGTTAGAGGTAATCCTATTGTTTCCAATTTCTTCATGGCCTCAGGTAACATTTGGAAATGGCTCTAAATAAATGTTAAATTTTGTTGTAAGTGCTTACATCGTAATGCTTCTTTCGCCGATTTAATTGACCAATCCTTTTCATCGAACGATTCTATGACGTCTTTTATTCCTTCTAAATGCATTGCATAAAAAAAAACGCTGCTTCCAAACAGGTTCCCCATCTTGTTATTACAGGTTCTAGTGGCAATGGCATATTTTGTAATTTATTTTTATAAATTTCGACGCGTAGTGGAGCTTTTAAAAATACTTTTTTAACAGTAGATATTAATTTATTAACAGAAGGGAATTGCAGTCGCACTTCCTCAGCAATTCGGTTTAGTCCATGTACCAAACAAGTTATGTGCAACAAATTTCGATAAAATATTTTCAAATGCTTCCCAGCTTTCAACATATACGTCGCTGCATCTGTGACGAGCAATAGCACTTTATCTTCGCCTCCATTTGGCTATAATACTCTCATTGTTGAATTCACAAATCGAGCAATAGTTGCATAATTTATTTAGTATATAATTTATTATTTATTCTGGCGTAGCATTAAATAGTCGAATATTTATGTAAAATTTATGCATTTATGCAAAATTTATGCAAGAAATATGCACTTATGCAAAACATATGCAATATGCAAAATAAAAATTATATTTTGAAAATCATCTAATGACAAAACAAATTTCTGTTTAGGTCCCAGTTTTTAATCTATTTTCGATAAAAATATGCATTTGCATAAACATCCGCAGTCTAAACATAACAAAGTGAAATCAAAGTGACGCTCGGTCTTTCAAGGGTTAATGTTCTCGACAATCGACGTGTTTTGTAGAACTTTGAATGCCTTCGATCGTTAAGGATTTACGTAGAAAACGATATTCCGTCCGGATAGAATTCGATTATACTACTGTCGAGATGCCAACGATGTATTCTGTTTTGTCCCCAGGGTACTGATGGAATTCCTGGCACGGAGGTATAGTGGCATTCGATTATCGCTCGTCCCTTGGTGTGACTGCGACACAGTCTAACCAACCCGGGGTAACGACGATACATCTGCCTGATCTACCCCGGGAACTGCTCCAAAATTCATCTCTTTACTTCTTCTGCATGAAAAGGAGCGGCCGAAACTGCGTCCCACCTCTCTTCCTCCCTCTTCACATCAAAGACACTTCCGAAAGTTCTCCATACAATTCAATATCTGCTTCCTACTGAAATTTAAAAAGGGCTTTTCGATATCAACATTATTTTCGAAAATCTGTCTGTTCCTACAGGGTGTTCCACCTGAATGTCTCTGAAATTATGAATGATATCGAAAAATACTTCAACCAAAATTGTACAGTCACTCAACGTAATATTTGAACACGTTTAAAGAGATTATATATAAAATATTATACAGGGTACCAGATAAATTGTGTTACAATTAATTTTTTTTATTAAATGGTTATGGAGGGCTAATATTTTAGTACGTATTAAATTTTTCTGGGCTAATTTTTTGGGGGAGAAAGGGGACCCCAACATTTTTTTTACTAGAAAGTATTGATTTTTTGTTATTGCGATAACCTCTTATTAAACTCAACAGCATTTACCTGAACGTTTTCTTTTTATGTATTTTCATTTTTACTAAAATATTAGCCCTCCTTAACCATTTAATTTCAAAGAAAATTAATTCGATATCTTCATTAGATTCCGAGGAAACTGCTTGTAACACTTTATCTGGTACGTCCTGTATAATAACTTTTTTGAAAATCGAGCCAAAGGTCTGGAACTTTTTTAGAAGTTAGAAGAATTAGTTTACAAGCTGACGGGAAACAATTTCTTTTTGAAGAAAAATTAAACTTTTGTGGTTGCCTTCACCTTTTTATACAGCATGGTACAGCTTCTTATCCTCCAATCTTCTTATTCTCGTTAGTATCATACATAACTGTATTCAGAGAATCTCAACATAAGGTAATTCGACGTTAAAAAAGGTTCAAGTAATAATGAATTTGTTGCATGAATTTAGTAAGCAATCTACTCTTGATTTGCCACCAATTTGCCACCCCAAAAAATTGTCTACAAATTCGAAAGTTCAAGTACTCAAATTCAAATACTCCTTAAAGCAGTAATATACAATATACAGAGAGTGAGTCACCTAAGACAAGCTACCTGAATAACTTCCACATTTTTCCAAGGAAATACAACATCTTTGAGACACCCTGTTTATTCTGCGAAAACAATTGTTTACTAGATATTGTATTACTCACAGCCTGACGAGAACCAGTCGAATAACCTTGTACTGAGAACGCTGTTCACGACAGTAAGCTTTAATTAATCATAGAGAGAGAGGAAGAAACGCATCATCTCTTCACTTCTACCTCTAAAGCTGAGAAGAATTCACAATTTGGATCGCCCAATTTTTTCTTGCGAATGTAAAAGAGAACGAGTAGTAGGCTTAACGTATCTACCTTATTCCATTTATACAGGGTGAGTCACCCGAGACAAGCCATCCGAACAATTACCATATTTTATGGGATAGGAAGAAACGTTTGGGTCAAAAGTTGTTCAAAGCTTTTTGTCAGGTGCTTAGAATATTCGAAAGTCAATTTAATTTTTTTTAATGGAACCCTATACTCTTGGATACCTAGGATTGTAGCCCCTCTGAAGGTCGTTCAAGATCATACACGTAAAAAAGCATGAAAACTATTTGTGTACGCTTATGAAATGGAATGTTCTGGAAAGACAGTCGTTCGTAGAAGCGTTACGTAAAGTATGCGGTGATTGATAGCAACACAAAGGCTCTTTGTACTGTTCCCGCATGTCTTCTTCTTCAGTGGGTACTTGACGATACACATCTTCTCTTAACTTTTATACATATTTGAGTTGATTTAGTTTTATTTGAAAAATAAAGCCGAGGATGTTCGATTTCGTAAACATTCACAATGAACCATTATTTTTCATCCTTTTCGCGTTTATAACATTGAATTACTTCGAGAAGGGGTACACTCCTAGGCGTTCGAGAGGGTACGGTTTCATTGAAAAAAATTAAGATCACCTCCGAATATCCTAAGCACCTCATGAAGAAAAAATATTGTACACCACGCAATTGGGCTCCTCGAACAATTTTTGTCCCACACGTTTCTTCCTGTCTCGAAAAGGGGTTCCATGAAAATCACCGACACAGTTTTCACCGACAGTACCTTTGGCTGACAACGTGTTTAACATTATCCGATAGTAACATCGTTTCTAAAAATGGTGCTGACATTTTTTTCTTGAACTATTCTGCACCGACACTTTTACTTTTGTATAAAGATATAATTATTAGATGATTGCATAAAGTCGTGCCCGATATTCATACATGTAGCAAACTGTACTCTGTCCGGTAGAGTGTAAAAAAAAATTATATAGTCACCATTCTTTTGTAATTGTAGAGAAGAATGGTGACTATATAATTGATTAATAAGGCTGTATTCTTTGCAATTTAACCATCGAATTTGATTTTCAAATCGGGCACAAACTTAGGCAATTATCTGATATTCCACTATAAGAAGAATTAGACGTAGCCGGCTAACGTTGTAGTCAAACGATGTTAGATCCGCATATACGTATATGAAATTACAAGGTTTACAAGAACACAAAATGACGCTTCAACATTGCAATGAGGAGTTCAGAAGCGGTCAATTGTGATTCCTAAAAGTCCTATGTCTGCCCGGTGCCCAAAAGGCATATTTTTATTTTATCGAGGAATAATTTGTAATATTCGGCAGATACCACCTGTCACGAGGCATCCGAATGATATCACAAAATGGCCACCTCTGACAGATTTTCGTAAATATGGAGAGATTTATCGTTCGAATTGAAAAAATCGCTCTGCATCGACATAGCCAGGGCATGTACAAAGGCGGTGGTGTGTATTTTTAATTGATTAATTAATTATTTAAACACGTAAAATGGTTTGGAAAAATACAGCACCTCGAGGTTCCGAAATTTTGCACTAGTAGCGCCACTGTCTCTTTCCTAAACTACACGTTACAAATGTTCCAATAGAATACGGCTGATAATGCAAATCGTACGTTATACGACGTTATACCGTTATTAGAGTAATTTATAATATTCAGCAGATATTGGCTGTCCAACACCACTGATATTGGCCTGTCACGAGGCAACCGCAGCAAGCATGACGTCAGAAGATAGCTGCTTCGCGTACCATTGTTTTTGTTCAATAAATTTAGTGTTTGCATGGACGATGGACACTGTATTATCGATGGACAATATAATATCGACCTGCATTATCGGCCGTATTCTATTATAACATTTGTAACGTGCAGTTTAGGAAAAAGACAGTGGTGCTACTAGCGCAAAATTTCGAAACCTCGAGGTGCTGTATTATTTTCCGATACATTTTTCGTGTTTAAATAATTAATTAATCAACTAAAAATACACACCACCGCCTTCGTACATGTCCTGGCTATGTCGATGCAAAGCGATTTTTTTTAATCTCTCAATATTTACGAAAATCTGTCAGTGGCAGTCATCTTGTGATATCATGCTTGCTTCGGATGCCTCGTGGCAGACGGTATCTGCCGAATATTACAAATTATTCCTCGATAAAGTAAAAATATGCATTTTGGGCACCGGGCAGACATAGATTTTACTTTTAGGAGTCACAATTGACCGCTTCTGAAGTCCTCATTGCAATGTTGAAGTGTCATTTTGTGTTCTTGTAAACCTTCTAGTTTCATATACGTATATGCGGATTTAGCGATGTGTGCGTGTGTCACCACACTCTTGCCCGGGCGCGCCGGTACCTTTAATATCGAATAATACTGTCGTCGATTAAACTCGTTGTCGGTGAAAACTGTCGATGAAACCTGTGTGGACGATTTCCACGGGACCCCTCAAGAAGTATGACAGTTATTCAGCTGGCCCGACTCAGGTGACTCGTCCTGTGTACACTTGCTCCAAAGTAGTTGACCGATCGTAGACTAATTTCCTTACATTGTTCGATGCGTCGATGATCGTAGCCGCGTATGACGACGTCAGAAATGAATTCCGCATGATTGTATACATACACGATCAGAGATGTTTAGAACAAAGACGCACCCCGTGCATGTAGAGAAGAGGCGAAGAACAAAATAAATTCTTTGGCGTACCAATTCCAGGGACCGAAGGGAGAGAAAGGTGATATAGGTGAATCTGTAAGTATTGACGTAATTCGACTATTAATATTAAATAACGGGGCAAGGAAATAATGATTTAATCAGGCGGATTAACTCGTTGAACTCGTTGTATCTCACGATGTGATCTCAGGCACGCGAGAGGTATCGCACGCTAGAGATCAATTGCCAGTTTCGGAATTGTTTGCATTATCGACATGTGCTCCGTATCTCATCTACCATTATCGTCGCCATCGTTTATTCACTTCAGTTATCGTCGCTCTGCTTCTTACCGTGGTCGTTACTGGTGCGATTAACGCCGCTATTGCGTCCAAGGTCACCGTAGCTAATGAATCATCGTTCGAAACACGCAGCTATGTTAATTCAACCATTCCGCTATTCACTTGCGACCGTACGGCGTGATTACTGTTCCACTGAAAGACAACGGAAAATAAAAATCGAACAAGAGCGTATAATCCGATGAACAATCATGCTAATCTCATAAAAATCATAACAGCGTCTCTGTGACACTCGTACCGTTCATTTTCCATTCTTTTCGTTTTCTACGTTGATCTCCTCGCCATTTGTTTCGATGCATCGATTTCCGTGTGCTGCCACCAGCGTGTATAACTCGTTGATTTCGTATGAAGATGATACGCAACATACATATTTTGTTAAAATCGGAACCGTGAAACGGAAATAAAAGAGAAACGAGGGTGTAAATCGTTGTTAGCTTTTCGAGATCCAGCAAAGGGATAACTGAAGAACATTTCAAGTACACGGTGAAATTGAGGAAACTGTTTATTACGTAGAGATTGAATTAGTAGAGCAGAAGATCTGTTAACGCCTTTGTTTAGACGTTTATGCTCAATTGCGGATTCTGCACAGTTCAATATACTATATACATAGTGCATAGAGAGAATCTTTCTTGTGCCTGGCCTTATTTGCACGTTTGCACAAACACTTGCTCCTACATCATTTTACATGAAAAAGCATTCTTGTGTCTGAATATAGGGGCCGCAGGGAAGACGCGGCAAGAAAGGTGACAAAGGAAGCCAAGGAGATCAGGGTGTGCCAGGACTCGATGCACCCTGTCCAGTAGGTAGCGACGGATTGCCGCTAGCTGGGTGTGGATCACCTCAGGTAATCCATTCTATTTCTACACGTCCGTGTTCCAATTCGGTTAAATTGTTTAATACGGACATAAAATAACGTTTAGGGGGATCTTTGTCGACTCAAAAGTGTCGAAATTACTTAGTGGTTTTAACGTTTCTCACTTTTCCTGTACATATCGATGAACGATATTACGACAATGTTTACACGAAACTATGTCACTGTTTATGCTATTGGGTTGGCAAATAAACTCGTTCGGTTTTTGTGATTTATTCCACTCTGAATAAACCGAACGAACTTATTTGCCAACCCAATATTTATGTACATTTTCTGTTATACAGAGTGGTCCATTTATCTTGAGACAGTCAATTATTACGGAAACCAGCAGGAATATGAAAAATGTTTTATACAAAATATTCTTCATATGAAGGAGCACATTTAAATGTGTTTTAATGTGTAAATTAAATAGCGCCATTAATGGCGCTATGCACATTTTTCCATAATGGCCCTTTAAGGGTCAGATGAAGGGCAACCTCATTGTTTCAAATGGAAACTCATATTATTTATTTCATATTCTTATTCTACATCGAAAAATAATAATATTTCGTATAAAACATGTTTTCCTAGCATGCACGGTTTTATGAAACAAATTGTGGTGAATATCCCAGCATTTGTAATGACAAAAAATACTGAGTTTGATCTGAAGTCATAAAAATCTAGGAAGCGGTTATAGGAATACGTGTGTAGTACATTGAGCATCGTAGGTGGCGTTATTGTCGCTTACTACAGGCCTGGCCAACACGCGGCCCGCGGGCCGCATGCGGTCCGCCATGTTAAATTGTGCGGCCCGCCACGTGAAATTGTGCGGCCCGCCACGTGAAATTGTGCGGCCCGCCACGTTAAATTGTGCGGCCCGCCACGTTAAATTGTGGGCCCGCCATGTTAAATTGTGCGGCCCGCCATGTTAAATTGTGGGCCCGCCATGTTAAATTGTGCGGCCCGCCGGGTGATTTTATATTTCTATTGAAACTTTTGTTCCTCGTTGTATGTATACAAAAAATATTAAATAAATGAGGTGTCATTGTTATAATGCGCAAGTGCGACTACGAACTCCAGTTCTGTATTAAACATCTTTGATATAATTGAGTTACAGTGCAACAAAGAAATGAAACAAATTTTTGCGTTCACATCAAAATTTAATTTTTACAATACTCGTATTACATCCGAGAGATATTCCAACTTAAGATATTTTGCACAACGAGTTGTAAGTGTTTTTAGATCCACATATGTATGTTTGTAAAACAGTTTCTCGAAGATTTACGAAGAGTCCATCGCGTACTTCATTAACCGATGCCAATTTAGAAAACCAGCTAACAAAAGATGTGCAACGTCGAACATAAATATTGATTTACAAATATTAAGTGAAAGAAACGATAAATAAATATCTCATTAATTAAGACTCGAGAGTTAATTATATTGAACCATAGTATAACAATAAAGTTTTATTCATTTGGTATTTGTATTATATTTTTTAAAATCATGTTTATCTAAAGTGCGACCCGCTGTAACGTTACGTGTTATCAAAGTGGCCCGCGAAACCATTCGGGTTGGCCAGGCCTGGCTTACTAGATGAAGATTCACAATACATGTTGTATGCCATTATGCAAGCTTTGCGACACTTATCATGATATCGTTAAAAAATGGTAAGTTCAGGAAAAAAATGTTTTATACGAAATATTATTATTTTTCGATGTAGAATAAGAATAAAATAAAAAATATGGATTTTCATTTGAAAAAATGAAGTTGCCCTTCATCTGACCCTTAAAGGGCCATTATAGAAAAATGTGCATAGCGCCATTAAATGTGCCCCTTCATATGAAGAATATTTTATATAAAACATTTTTTCATATTCCTGCTGGTTTCCGTAATAATTGACTGTCTCAAGATAAATGGACCACCCTGTATGTATTTTCATTATTAATTTTCTAAATATATATATTTTATATCGTTTAGCAATTGACAGAATAGATTCTCTGATATACGTAGATACATGACACAACATTATACATGTTATTATATGTAATGTTTGTAATGTGCGTTGTTTGTGTGACCTTCGGTTACTTCGATTCATAATTCAGAGTTTGGTGGCCGATAAGGAATATCGAACACAAACATGTTTCGCAACTGTCTTTAAAGTGTCGGATCGCATCAATTTATTTGCTTCTGCTAAAAACTAGACTGATCGTCAAACAAGAATTAAATCTAAGAAAAATCGCTTGTAAAAGATCATAAATATAATATAATAAGATCATGATAAAAATCGCTTGTCTGTGGAGGTGTAGAATAAAAAGAACAATTGTTAAATGATATAAAATGATTCCTCAGAAAATTAACAGATACTTTAGTTCTGTTCTTAAACAACCTATAACATCACCAATAAGCAATATAAACAACAAACACAATGACATAGATTAGATTAATCGTGTTAAAAAATGTTATACTCTCTCCCCATTTTTGAGTCAAAAATCCTACTAAGACTGTTTTCGTCTAAAAAGAAACTACTGTTGAAATTTTGTTCAAATCAGAACACAAAAGTTGGAATGCACACAATTTTTCTGTATATGTATATGCAGTTTCTTTGAAGGTAGAGGAGTGGAAGATATTGATGCAACATATTGTTACATTGAGACATTAATAATCTAACAATAAAAAATAATATGAAAAACCAAAAATCTTGTTAGTATTGACACAATTAAGAGCACATGTTATACGCAACGCAATGTTTATCTACAATTTTTAGAGTTTTACCGAGAGATACCGCATCACAATCTAGACGGAATATTAATCCCGATACAGATCCTCGAGTCTATTGATTCATAGACATAGATCTAGTTGTACAAATTGCTGTCTCTCTATCCTTATCATTAACGAGTAGCTACCATTTGAAATTCTTTTTAGATTATGTCATGATATCATTTGGTAGAATTCTAAAACTTAGTAGTACCTGTTAAAGACGTTTGTATCTGAAAAAAAGTCGAGTATCTGTTCCAAAGTCAAATTTTTTTATGATTGCATCGTGTTCTTGACGAGTAGAACATGATACAATCACAACACAATTTTGTACAAAACTTTTTAACGGTAAAATCATACTGTACCGGTTTTTACATATAGTATCTTGACACCCTGTACAGTAACTACGTAAATTAACAATGTGTCAATACATGTGTCCCTACACGATTTTTGTACATTTTTACATTATCTTTCAGTGGTAGATTGTTAACTGTTTGTGTGTAAATTGTTCCTAAATCAAAGTATTATTTCCGTGCTATAAAAATATACTAACAATCGTAAACGTTAACAAACGGAACGAGCTGTAAGAGCAGAATCGATGCAACGATCGCTTGGATTCTCTTAGCAGAACATCACTAGTACCTCGGTACCAGCTGTCGAAGGACCCGAGCCAGCAGAAACGGATTACGAAGAGCCAGAAGAGGAATACGATGAATATGCGGATCCAAACGGAAATCTAGCCGAGCAATAAATTGCTCATTGTGCGCTGCCCTAATCACCATCAACTACTACCACCACTACCACTACTACCACCAATACACCACCAAAACCACCACCGTCATCGCCCCTCATCACTCGTCGCACCTTGCTCTCCTAAACTAACGTGGTCCTGGTAATTGCAAGTCCCGTAGTTACACTAACTCTTTTGCATGCTCAGTCGGCAAAAACAAAGCACCGCTTATGTACCGAAAATAATTTTGGGAATGACCGTTTGTAGAGTAACTGACCACAGTAGAGCCTCGATTATCCAAACCTTTCGGGACATGAGGCAGTTCGAATAACCCGAATTAACTGTTTTATAACAATGCAAACAGTAAAATATTTTATTTCGTGTTTCAGATTGTCAAAATAGAAATATCTATATCTGATAGGACGTTTGGAAAATTCAGATTGATGAAACAGTTTCGATCCGAACATTCTATTGCTTATGGAAAGTCAATATTTGACGTTGAGCATCAGCTTGATTATATAAACGAGACTCTACTGTAGTTCCTTTATGCTGGTAGAAGACTGTGGATTTTATGCATCAACAAGGAGAATGAACTCGTGAAATGCAAAACTGTAAAACCGCTAGAATAATTTCTGACTACTGTTTCACTCTTTTCAACTTATTAAAGTGATTGAAAGGGAAAATATATTTTCACTGAATTTCTGCTTTTGACAATTGACTCGGAATAATTTTATTTTGCATAAAGTCCGCAGGCAAGCTATTACTTTTTCCGTGTAGACCTGTCTTTCCCTTTCTGAGAAGGTTGTCCCAGATATACATTGAAATATGTTCAAACGCTCTCCCTAGTTTGGCGGTTTCTAAAAATCGTTTCTCTTTTCTGCATTGTCTTACAGCTTAGCGTCTTAACACTTTACCTACTGGAAGCCTATTAATAGGATTTTCAATAATTATGCTGTACCAAAAGAAAACATAGACATTTTCTTTTATATTGCAATCTTAAATTAAACTATTAGATGACGTTATTGAGGGTGACTTGTTAGTTCACAATGAATATAGCTGTTGCTATTGAAGGTTCCATTAAAAAGTGTTTAGCCATGTAGATTTTTCAAAATTATGCAATAATCACCGGTCGGTAATGTGTTAAAAGATTTTCAAAGCAGTATACTTGAATTCAGAATACATATATATGACCGCGTGGAAAATAGGTTCGCTCTTAGTGCGACCGACCTGCCCTCTATAATGAGGACACACCCTTTTTTTCTTTAGAGAGGTGGGAATAAATACATTTACGTACACCTAGAAGGGGTAGTGTGGGACTCGGGGGACACAGGTGGTCGGTGTCCCCAATACCCACTAAAAAAATCTAGTACTGAGAGCCCCTTTCTTGTCTTTGAGTACAGTCAGGGCCCAGACTACCCCTTTTCCTTCCACTTCTGTTCTCTTCTAAAATATAGTGATGACATCATGATCCGGGCGCCTGGAGCAGTTTGAACAAGCAATGTTAATCTCGGATGCATGTATTCTTGACTACATACCCACCCGATTGCTTCCACGCACGACAATACAATTCTTAAGCTATAGCGACTGTTCGATGAACAATGAGATGCCCACACGAAAACTGAACTGTTATGAAAGGAATCGCAGTTTATACGTGAACGCGTTGTACGTTTACGTTTACATTGCACTTGTACTTACGTTTCGACGCTATAAATCTTCACCTTCTTTCGAGCGTATTATGTACACGAATTTCATTTAGGCCTGCTTAACAAATTCGAGAGTCGCATCTGCGAAACCGATTTCTAATCCGATTGTTCCTTCATTCTTGCAGGAAGGAAACAACGTTCTTCGAGAATGGCTGGAAGAGGAGGAAGAGGAGCTGGAAGACGAAGGGCAGTAACACACACAAAACACACAGACAGCCACACATTTCCAGGGACATCCGTGTATATTTCATCGTGAAAATACTCATCATCCCATTTGACGTACTGAACAAGTTGTCTGAAACGAAACAAAAAAAAAGAAAAGAATGAAATATATATGTATATTTTATGTATACATATTTTTTTGCATATACTTACCTATATGCCAAACTAATCATCTTGCCATCAAGTGTTGTAAATAAGTGTACTTACAGTGATTAGCGTCCGCAAATAGTGCGTGTACATAAATATTTAGAGCTTATTACCGCGAACGCGGTTAGAACAATATCGATATGATTTTACTGGCGATCTGTCTACGAAGATATAAGTGTCAATAATTTATACATTACTTTATTTCTAAGTAAGAGCGGTGTTGAAAATTAACGAACTGCCGATCGCACAACGTGTGTCGCGCGATAAAACCTGCGACGAAAAGGAAAAATAATTGATTTGCTAGCCCAGCGACATTGCTGGATAGCATAAACTGCGCGACGTTCCGTCAGAAGTGCTGTGGAATGCATCCTATGTAAAAATAAATCGCGATCGTGTTTCTTGGAACCTCGTGGAAACGCGCTATGCAACAATTCCACTCGCACTCGAACGAAAGAGGTAGATAAGTAAGCGAGCATTAGGTAACATTGAAATTCCAACCATCGTAAATATAGCTTTCGTAAAATATCTACCGTCGTATTATATCATTCTTGCGATATCAACCGACATAATACATTTTTCTTAGCTATTGATAAATTCGTAAAGACAAAGGAATATGTATAAAAAAAAACCGAACACTCAAGGTGACGCAGCACACTACCAGAACTGATCATTTTACCTGCATAAACCCGTCGATTTAAGCGTTATTTAATGAAGTATTGTTCTGTTTAACTTATATTCAGGTAAATTTTAATCAGCGTTAAGTTACTCTGTTAATTTATTTTTTATTCAAACACAACCAAACGAGTTTAAGCACAAATGCTATTTAACATATTCATACATGATCATATTAATTATTGACCATTTTACATATCATTAATCTTTTTAAGTGTAACAGAAAAAAAGAACTAAAAAGAAATGTTGATTGTACTATTTCGGAAAGGTCCAATTTTATATTTTACCAAGGACTCGAGAGCGACACGTTTCGAACGTTTTTGAAACTTCGAATCATGGATATAGTTTAGAATTCGTTACAGTGACAGCAACAACAACAACAAAAAACAGTTAAAACTCATTTTCCTGATACGTATTATTTCGTGAACAATGCATATGCGTGTACCTGTGTAATTTTGTTGCCTTCGGTGTGTCAGATATACTAAGTGCATATTTTTGCACGATAGCAAAGGCTAATTTTTATACGAGTATCAGTTAATGAAGCATATCGTTAGGTAAGTTTCCTTTAGACTAGAATTACATTAGCTGTAAAGCGAAAGAATAATGTGTACACATTGTCAATATTACCAAGTATTGTAAAATAAAATATAAGCGTATATCCGGAATATTCTGCCGTTTTTTCATAATCGTGTAAAGTAAAAACCCACAGTGAAAAAGAGAGAACAAAACAGAATGTAATTCAAATCATTCAGAAATTTTACGTAAGGTAAAATAGTAAAAGCGGTTCTTATATAGGTTTTCCACTCCAAATTCACCCTTTTGCAAATCAATTTCACCCATTAAGGATATTTAAAATTAATTATTTATTTAGATGAAATTATATATAAATATAAAATATACACAAACCTCTTAGAAAATGCGCATCACTGTTACAAACTGTTAATTTTTATTACTATCAGAGTACAATATAAAAGTACACGCTGCAGTCATGTAAATTAGAGCTTTAGTAGAATTATAGCTTGAGCAGTTTATACTTCTTGAAGTATGATTGCACTTTATTCTTGGGATAAGGTTTCACCGCCAAACATGTTGGAATGTTTTCAGGTTGTTCAATCCACAATTTATGTTGGATGTCATTATCTTTCAATTGCGCACATAAAGTATTTAAGCTGGTCTCATCTGGAACCTAGTGTTAAATATGTCATATATTAACATACGTCGCTACCAGGGTTACCATATTCTACTCTCGCCAGGCCCCTTACCCTTCCGTCCCTCGCCCAGCTTGTCTGCTAAGTCGCTCCACCGCTCCACTCTTCCCACTAACACTGACGCGTACCACATGGAGCAAGTTAAGTTAACAGTACGCATCAGTGTTAGTGGGAAGAGTGGGACAACTCAGCAGACAAGCTGAGCAAGGGATGAAAGGGTAAGGGGCCTGGCGAGAGTAGTCTACTTTAACTCTTTGAGTGTTATAATGACAGTGAATAAAAAGATATATCTTTTGCTTATTTTTCTTAATTGACTATATCTAAAAAAATCGCACATTGATACAATGTTACAAGACAAACATAAGAAAATATATTTGTATCATTATAGGTAGAGGAAATATTTGTACATACTCAAATCATAAACCTATTCTCTATTGACACGATTGCTTAAATAATAGTTATATAATTTCGAATAATAAAAATCGAAAGAATGGCTTAATTATATATGGATTACTAAATAAAACAACTTTGAAACATACTGCAATTAAAGAATTCAGAATCTAATGCACAAAAATTATATACTTACTTCGAGTATAATTTTGTGCATGTTATCTATATCAGATAGGTAATCTTGCATGTGACTGTCATTATAAAAAAGATGAGTAACTGCTGTGCAAGCATGACATGCTTGAGCTATAACTGCACCAATGGGCCACTTCAATGTCTTCAAAAGGTCTCCTCGCACCAGCACATATTGAACTATATCAGTCATTCTAAGAATTATAAGTATCTCCAATTTTTGTCAAGTTAAAATTAAATAACTATCTAATTTTAATTTGATGATAGATAAAAAACTTTGGTGACTTTACTCTGTAATAATATATTTATAATAGTAATATCTGTAACTCCGCAGAAGTAGAATAGAAAGGTTCTACTACTATTTGTCACCCTTTTACAAAATTTGCCAAATTCAAAGAGCTTAGTTAATAGATACAGCAAAATCTATTATAAAATCAATTAACTAAGAAATTGCATTATCCTCCCCTGTTTCAGATGACATTAATTTTCAATTAAATATTTTCGTAATTTATGGCAAACACCACGTGGAACATCGAAAATGTTTAATGAGTACAAAATATCAATAATAATAAACAAATACTAATTCTTCAAAATCAAATCGCGATATTTTTCAAAAAGATTACGGTAACACTTTGCTATAAGAATGAAATACCGTAATGCTACTTGTAATAACCTCAAAAAATAATGAACATTTTGAAAAGTAAACTCATACCTTCCCTCAGTTCGTTTGAATGTACAAGTATTGTCAAATGAATAGAAATAATACTATCATTAGTAATTGTCTTCCCAAAACGTACTTTAGACTGTCCTATTTATGTATTGGAATAAATGTTAAACCCACTTATTAGTTCCCGAATAAAATAACTCCGTTCCACATTATAGTAGAAACTTTTCAATTACTATTTATCAACCAGGAAATACATTTTATTAAATTGTAAGTGTCCTTAGGCAATTACCGCTATCTGTTGATATTATTCAAACAATTCTTTTCCACAAAGATCCGCAGTCTGACTATCAATACAGCGTCTCAAGCATTTGCGACAAGTGGTATTAGCGGGTTTATCCATCGGCTGCCACAGCACAAACGAGGTATAGCAGTATAATAGAGTATAGCAGTGGACTGATGATCATCTAATATGAATAATTGTCCGTACACTCCGTACCTTCCTGTACTGCAGTGTATATACTGTACTTCCTGTATTACACTGTATTACACTAAATACAAGTCTAACGATGTGCCGAGTCTCTCCGAGCTGGTCAATAACATTCGTGTTATAAATGTTAAGAATGTAATATACACAAGTTATGTACGTACAATATACAAACACTTTATGTATGAATTTACAATAAATAAATAAAGACTATGTAATAAAAAGCATATGTGCGTATTATATTTATTAAACCACCAATTTTTCCCGAACGTCCCACATGTCGTAGAGTTATACTACTCATTTCCGCAAAAATGTCCGCGTCATTGAGTTACTGTACTGAAAAACCGGATATTCCAGCGTCTGGCTTGTGGTTGAGTTGTACTACTGAAATTTGTGCCACCTCCTTCAATATCATGTTTACCTGATACTTCACCAATTTTCGAGATTTTCGCCAATTTTCGACCGTCTGACTTGTCGTTGAGTTGTACTACTGAATTTTCGAAATTTTTCGGACGTCTGGCTTGACGTTGACTTGTACTACTGAAATTTAGCATACCTCCTTCCACAGCATGTGCTCCTAATACAAAGTTGAATTTTCAAGATTTTCGAAAATTTTCGCCAATTTTCGACCGTCTGACTTGTCGTTGAGTCGTACTACTGAATTTTCGAAATTTTTCGGGCGTCTGGCTTGACGTTGACTTGTATTACTGCAATTTAGGATACCTCCTTTCACATCATGTTCTCCTAATACAAAATTGCATTTTCGAGATTTTCGAAAATTTTCGCCAATTTTTGGCCGCCTGACTTGTCGTTGAGTTGTACTACTGAATTTCGAATACCTCCTTCGTCATCATGTTCTCCTAATACTTTCTCAATTTTTGAGGAAATTTTTCGAAAACCTTGAAAATTAAGGATTGTATTAGGAGAACATGATGTCGAAGGACGTATTCGAATTTCAGTAGAATAAGTCAACGACAAGTCAGACGGTCGAAAATTGGAGAAGACTTTCGAAAATCTCGAAAATTGAACTTTGTTTTAGGAGAACATGATATCGAAGGAGGTATCCCAATTTCAGTAGTATAAGTCAACGACGAGTCAGACGGCCGAAAATTGGCGAAAATTTTCGGAAATCTTGGAAATTGAATTTTGTATTAGGAGAACATTCGGGAAAAATTGGATGTTCAATAAATATACACGTGACACGCTTCTTTATTACATTGTCTTTATTTATTCATTGTAGATTCATACATAAAATGTACAGGGGAGTGATACAATGTCTGTATTTACTAATCTTGGTTTTGTTCTATACTTCGTCGGTGTCCAGGCTAAAGATGATGTAGGACTGATCCGGGCTAAAGATGATGCAGGGTCTTGTCCATGCTAAAGGTAAGGTAGGAGTTGATGCAGGCTATGCACTAGAGTAGGTGGCAGCACTATAATGAGCACGGGACGGGCAAAACCCGGGCGTGAGCAATCATTTCCTCTCTGTTGAGATAATTGAAGAAAATAAAGATGTTAATTCATGATTTCAATAAAATTTTCGATTTAAAACGGTGCTGTTATATATTTAAAGTATATATGTGCCGTATGAATAATTTCAATCCTGAAATAGGAGGCACTGCAATCTGTAGATGGCGTTAATTCCTCTTTTTCCGTTGTGAATCAGGTCTTCGTCCCTTTGAAACCGGTAGCCGGTTAGACACAAGACATTCTTTCAACAGCGTGGAAGTACGTAGAGTGACGTGCTCGACTACATTCTAGATTTTTCTACACAAAGAAAAAGGTATAGTTCAATTTAATTGTAACAAATTTGATAACGACGCACTCGCTTTATTTATTGCGAACTCGTGTTAACGTTTATTTGTTTGTATAAACATTAAAACTGGTGTTAAAACAATCGCGATGCTCTATTGCAAACAATAATGCAATACTTCAGTACCGAGAAGTATAATAGGTGATTGTCTTTATCGCGTTCAGCAGAATTTGAGGTTACGTAATTAAATCATTTTGCACTTGCCCTTTGTCCTTCAATCCAATTTCTCGGGATTTTATTCAATATCTCATAAACGTACGAAGGTCAGATTTATACTTTCTAAGTGTCTACGCCATTGCTGCACACGAATTCATTTGTATTGTACAAAAAATTGCTGCGTAATGTAATGGAATTGCGATAATTTCAGCGCCTTGAGAATTTCGCTAATGTACGAATATAAAGCTGCTTTCGCCGTACATTTCACACTATTATATATATACATTTCTATAAAATATAACTAACTATATATACTAAAATATAATTTGGTTCGAACCTTAGAAACGTTATAATTTTATAGCGTTGTTAGACGTTTGTCCTTGACCATATTCTTCATTCCAGTTCGCATATAGGACTTTAATTGTGTATTTATCGCGCGAACGTTACGTTCACATTATCTTATACCAAGAGACACGTTTTCTGTTTAGATAATCCATAGTTTATTATATGAAGGAATAAAGAATCTTTTCACGCTTATATGTACATGTCTAAACACTTTACATACCTATACTTACCACCGAACAAAAATATTGTTGAATTAAATAGAACATCGATTTCTTTTCTAAACTGTAGATTTTAATTTATGAATTAAATATGAATATGATAAACTATGAACTCTACAGAACTGCGCAGTTACTAAAATTGAGAAATATGTTTTCTAAGTCGTTCTAATATGAATTATTTAACGTTCTACATATATTTAGTCTAGTCCTTTACTCTTTATTTTACCACGTTTTTATTTACTATTAAAAGATTCACTTATTAATTTGTTGTAACTTTTATGTACACCCTATTAAAAATAATCTATTATTTTACAAACAATATCGAATTTTCTTGGGAATTTCTCTATGCATTTGAAAAAATATTTCTGCTTATAAATTTGAAATCATTAATCACCTAACTTTATGTTTCTGTGGGTTGAAAATTATGTGTAATTATCTGACATTTGTTACACGAAATTTAAATTCGGGTATATTCAATTTCTTTCTATCTGTTAAAATTCATAACCGTTTATTATAACTTATAACATTTTTAAAAATGTATATATTATACGTAGATCAAGATTAAAATCAAGAATAGCAATTTTGCAGTAACAACGATCTATGAATGATAAAAGTTGATCAATAGCAATGCATGAATCATCTGTCTGTCTGTCCTTGTCTTTTGCATAATACATCATTATCTAAACTTTTCCTGATCTGACTTACAAACATCACTTAGAGGTTCTGAGGAATTTTTAATTATTAAAGTGTGGAAAACACGAAGTCATTACAGCAAACTCATTAATCAATATTTTCATTTTATAGATTGGCTTGTAAAATTACTCTTCAATATTTGACACTCACAATTAAATACCCTGTATATGAACAATTTTTCTTATGTTCAATAACAACTTCTTTGTTTCACATTATATTTTATCATAAATTTGTTGTCTGATAAATTTGACGTTGTATTGTCTTTCTCTTATTTACAGTTTTATGTTTTTTTAATTGGTAGCATGAATATGCAACCACTTTAGAAAGCAGTAGCAATTGTTTCATTTTTAACACCATACTTTTATTGCCATTTACCTAACAGAAAGTCATTCAAATGTATATTTCAATAACAAAGAATTTCTTAATGAATTGTCCAACTGCAATGACAATTTTATTTTCAATATAATTCAGTAACTTCTTTTGGAATTAGTATTTAAAAAGAAATATTCAAGTTTCTTTTAGATATAGCAGAGTCACACATTAAAATACCTATCAATAGGCTTGTGGTAGCTAAAGTGTTCAATTGTTCTGACACGTCAGGTAATAAAATGACCTCTTTTTATGTTACACAGTTTGATTGCACTTTGCAATTCATTGGTGGTATTACCTATGTAATACTAGCTTTCTGGCTTCACTTCCTTGCTTGTTCATAGGACTTTATTGATTTTTACTTTTCTGCTTGATAATTTGCTTGATAATGCGACAGTTGTATTGATAAAATGCTTAACAATCTCATTATTTTCTGTTTTAAAGTATTATTGTAGGAAAATGACTTGATAAGCTATCTTCATCTAAACAATTGCACAAAATCTGAAAAACTGTATCAATATGCTGTTTCTTAAAATAAAATTATTTCTCAGATTTTTTATTTCTAACATTCTGATTACAGAAACTAACAATTCATCATGCCAGTTCCTGCTATTCAGAAGCCAGCTCCTGCCTTCCATGGTACTGCTGTGGTTAACGGAGAGTTCAAAGAGATTTCTCTTTCTCAGTACAAAGGAAAATATGTTGTTCTCTTCTTTTACCCATTAGATTTGTAAGTATTCTTTTCTAATAACCTAAATATAATGTTACCATTTTTACTGATGTACTTAATAATCGTTTGTTTCATAGCACATTTGTTTGTCCAACTGAGATCATTGCTTTCTCTGATCGTGCTGATGAATTTGCGAAAATTGGTTGCCAACTCATTGCAGCATCGACTGATTCTCACTTCAGTCATTTAGCATGGGTAAACACACCTCGTAAACAGGGTGGTCTTGGTGAGATGAGCATTCCGCTTCTTGCTGACAAGAGTACCAAAATTGCACGCGACTATGGTGTGCTCGATGAGGAATCTGGTGTTCCATTCCGTGGTCTTTTTATCATAGATGACAAACAAAACTTACGTCAAGTTACAATCAATGATCTACCAGTCGGCAGGTAAGACACTGTACAATGTGACAGTTCTAAAATGTAATATAATATTGTTTTTCCATGTTTACTAAATATCATCCTCTTTATAGATCAGTCGATGAAACATTGCGTTTGGTTCAAGCATTTCAATATACCGATAAACATGGCGAAGTATGTCCAGCTGGCTGGAAACCAGGAAAGAAAACGATGAAACCTGATGTTGTTGGCTCCAAAGAATATTTCCAGAGCTCCTAAATGATAAATTGATTCACCTACGTTTTTTAACTTACTTGTGTTGTTATAGATTGTTTCTTTAAAGAAAGAACAGTAATTCCATAATTATATGTAGTACTAAAATATTTAAATTAGTTTAAAGACAAATATCATCTACTTAATTTTTTTACAATAAACAAGTGTCTTTATATAATCTTAGCGTACATACAAATTATTTATGTATACCAATCTTGTCGTGTATACTTGGTCTTTCGACTATAATAAGTATACATAGAATTTCTATGATAATCGTTGACTACTAATGCGACATTAACAACAAAACTCGGAATGATATTTATAAAGTAATGGGCGATTACTTTTGTTATTAATGAGAACACAAACCTAAGGGGACATTCTTATCTAGAACGTAATATTTGAGGCTGATTTTGTAATTTTTAAAAAATATAAAACTACCAAGTTATTTAAATTTTAACAAAATTCATTTTCATTCTTTGAAAATGTGACAGTTATATTTATTGATAAAATGCTTAAAAATCATTATCGTTATTTTCTGTTTCTCAAAGTATATGCAATATAATATTATTGTCGATTACTTTTTAATAGACTAGTTACTTTTTTGAAAATTTTACATCGATCATTTTAAAATGAAAGTGTAATTCCATTAATTTTTTCACGATTCTCTGAATTAGAATATATTGTTTTCTTTATCAATAACATTGTGTAGGTATATTACTTATGCTGGTCGAAATTCTAAATCTACCAGGTTATTCAAGCTTTAACAAAATTCGTAGACATCTCTATGAATTCAAAAGAAATCCAATTGTTTAGTCTATCTAACAAAAATGGATTACTGTTTTGCTTATAAGTACATATAAAGCAGATGCAATTAGAGTTGCTAGTACATTATTGAAAAGTGGAAGAATAACAGTACTGAATATCGGAGCTTCACGCTTTTTATTAATTTCCGTGGATTACAAACTCTTTGATAAAAAAAGTTTTCTGTCAATTTTACGTAAGTTTGACAAAGACACAATTGACGTGTTCAGCATCCCATATCTGGATCTTAAAACCAGTGTATTAATAGACAATTGTAAAAATTTCAATAGGCAGAAGTGAGACGAAACTAAAGAATAATATTTTTTTGTTTGACGCATTCTTTTCGTGAAAAACTAGGTTAAAAATCCGTCGAGATCGCGCGCTTCAGTATAGCAAGCAGTAGAATCGGTAGGTCATGGCCAGACGCATCAGACGATTCCTATCTAATAGCGCATGTATTCGCTGAATTTTCAAACGTCAAATAAAAAAATTGTATTCTTCAGTTTTGCGTCTTATCAATAATCTTATAGTTAGACAGCGGGTGTTTATGCAAAATAAAAATGTTCTACCTGGATTACAACAAACTAGAATGCAATTTACTTTGTTTTCCAATACGTTTAAAATGTTGTATATAATATAACCGTATTTTTAAATTCTAATATTCTTACTGTTATAAATTACACATACTCATTTTTTATATAAATGCATAAAGTCCGCTGTCTACTTATAGTATTGTCGCGGAGTGTAGAACGTTCGTTCGCCAAAATTCTATTGTTTGACGATCTCGACAAAAGCGACGAAAGCTGAGTAACTGAAAAATTCGAACCGTTCCACAGTGCGCAGAAATGCCTGTTTCTTGGATAAAATTCAATAACTTTTGTTCTGTTTATGATAGAGACATGAAACAAAGCGGGTTTTTTTTATTTATATTGAAAGCAATCTCAATATGATATTATTATAAATATAGCCATTTATTTAAACATTGAGAAACGATATTTATAAACAAAATTTTGTTTTATTGGTGATTTTCAGTAGATGAATTCGCAGTTCAGTAATTCCGAAACTGAAACTTCGTTTTAAATTCTGATTGAGAACAAATTTTTTTCATAAATAGTTACTGATCGGAATTGTAGAAAAAATACTAAAAGTTGCATTATACAACTTCTTTATGTGAGCCTATCTTGAAAATTTAACAAATATGTTTTGTAGATCTGTGTGAATTGAACATATTCTGAAAATTTCGTCAAAATCGGTTGATGCAAGAAGAAACGACAGGCATTGAGAGATGTAAGAATTGTTAGATGTAGGCCGAAAATCGTGAAAATCTGCAATTTTTACCATCTTTAAACGTTTGTAGCTCATTGCATAACTACCGATTTTGACGAAATTTTCAGGATATGTTCAATTGACACAGCTCTGCAAAACGTATTTGTTAAATTTTCAATATAGGCCCACATAAAGAAGTTGTAAAATGCAACTTTTAGTATTTTCTATATAGTTCTGTATAGTTCAATATTAAAAGAGTTATCGCCTTCTTTGAAGCGTCCGAATATTTTTGCAAGTAACTGTAAAAAGTAGATCAACTTTTTTATAAACAACTTTTTTATAAACAACTTTTTTATAAACAATTTTTTTATAAACAACATTTTTATAAACAATTTTTTTATAAACAACTTTTTTATAAACAACTACCGCCGAGTAAAACATTTACAACATTATTCGGAGTGATGACCTGGACAACATATTACGAAATCAGCGAGATCGGAGGGCGTTACCTTCTTGTCAATGATTATCAATGATTATTAGGACATTCATTTTTATTTATTTAACCGTATCTGTAATTAACGTAATATCAAAATTCTTTTATTTATTCAATAACCACAGTCAAATCGCATATTTCTACAAGTGGATATTCGCGTACTCGCTTGCTGATCAGTTCTTGCTACATATTTTGTTAAATAACTCTGATGTTTGCCAGTAGTAGCAATTCCAACTTATATAATATCAAAATATACTTCCCAGAGTATACAAAATATAGTATAGTATAGAGTATACAAAATATAGTATAGTATAGAGTATACAAATATACAAAAAATCCCAGAGTTACTTCGAATCACTTTTTTTTTATCCTATTCTAAAGGTTAGGGAAACCAATAAAACTGAATAGTTTCATTTCAGGTTAATTATTATATTGCATATAAGTATTACCAAATTTTTAGAGATGAATTACAATTAGCCAACCTTTAGCCATCATTTTCTAAAAAGATTACTTCTTACAAACGTCTTTTGTTCATAACACAACGGAAACAAGTTACGCTATGAACTGATGTACTATTTGATCTTCCTAAAATTCGCTTGCAGATTCGCTTGTAACTAATTTCCTACTGAATTTCTTGAATGTTTTTCTCAAAAAATGATTTATTTGGACATTTTGACATAGTATGAACATAGTTTTAAATCGATACGAAGCAGTGACTTGTTCGATTTTTGTCAATGGTTCGGCGCACTGTGCGTTCCCTGGAAGTTGAAGTTATCGAGGTTCAACTGCAATTAGAAGGGAGTCGTGTACCGGTTCGTAGAGGCCGCCACGAAAGTTTTCGCATAGTTGTGCAGAAATAAGAACGGAACAAAGTATAATTGTAATAGTGTGTCGGGCATTCAGACGCATATAAATACAAGCCGAAGGGGGCATGTGGAAGTGTTAGACCGCCGTCTGTTCGCCGTCTATTTTCGACAAGAACAGGAAGCTCATCCGCTCTTCCATTCGACTACCGCGAGTATGCTCGCGCATGCTCTCCGAGCATGGAACGCCTCATCTCAAGAATAACGCCCTCGTATTCGTCGTAAATACGAATACCGAATGCTCACTACCGAAAATAATCATGCGAGGACGCCGATACGATTTCGGACCACTTCTTCCGCGACTCACTCGAAGCCGTTCAACGGAAAAAAATGCATTCCGATCGCGAACCTCCGAAGTAATATGCTCTGCTAACATCTGCCGATCTTCCTACGGACGCGACTAACATCGACTAACGGTACTACAAGTTTTATTGGTAAACAATCGGGGTCTTCGCGTTTGCACTTGGACCAGTGCGTTGAGAAGTGTGCCGACCAAGATAGCCCCCGTGTGCGCCGAAAGAGTGATACAAAAAGCCCGGTTTGTGTATCTGCTGGTTCATTTCGTACACCGGAGTCTCGATCGAAGCATCGGGTGCGTTACCAGCCGCCAGAGATTGTTCTTCGTGCGCGACATGTACGAATCCGACTATTTATAAACTTATGCAACCGGCCGAACTACACGTGAGATTCTTAATCAACAAATCTCGAAGGGTCCTCTCGGTCGAAGCGAGTCTAAGATTAAATTGGAATACATGACACGTACCTGGTGGTAATCGCGACGTCAAATGGCTAACAATGAAAAGATCTCGGATCACAATGGGCAAAAGATCGAGAAAGAAAGCGAACGGCCAGGCGCGAGTCGGGTTGCTCGCGAACAAAGACCGAGGGTGAAGGACAGAATAGACGAGACTCGTCTGCCTACTCCACCATCGGACCCATGGCTGAGCCAATGGTATCTGCGAAACACCTCGGCAGAGATGATGCAGCCCCGGAACTTCGAGGAGGACGAGGACATGCTGGCGTACTTCACGGACCTTGAAACTACGCCCTCGGACAGCCAAGCTTCGGAGTGTCCTTCGAGGAATTCCACCACGTCCACCATAACGGTCCCGAACCTGTGCATGGAGGAGGCTTTCGATCACTTGAATCGCCTCTACTCGTTGACGGAGCAGATCCTCGAGCTCAGGCATCGTACCACCAAGTTCTTCAAACGCGTCCGCAACTTGGAGAAGCTGAAGGTGCTGCAGAACGCGAATCGCGCGCTGGAGGACGTTTTCGCGAGTGACTACGACGCAGCGGATGACTTCTGCGAGGAGGACACGGGATTCGCGGATTCCCTGTTGGGCGCGATGATATCGAACTGCAGGGAGCCCTCGTTCCAGAGACGGAGCACGCGAACACCCAGACGGGCGAGGAGCAAGTTCGACTTCCAGAAGCAGACGTCGAGTGACAACGTTTCCAAGAATGCGCCGAAAGTGTCGAAATGGACCAGGGTCAAAGCCGCTTTCAAATGGGAAAGAGCTTACGCGAACGACGCCATGGAGCCGATGGACACCACCGCTGTGACAACTCCGACCACCCCTGTCACGCCAACGGCCAAGTATCTCAGTGTCCCGGACGTCGAAACCGGAAATTCGGGCAGCAGCAGTCCTTCGTTTTATGTCGACGATGTTTCCGACACGGGGACTCCTTTCAGTAGAACATCCACCGCGTCCCTGTCGAACGAAGCCTTTTACGAATGTGCGAACACGTTAATTACGTTCGTTCGATCAAACGCTCGCAGCTTCTCACCCGCTCGTAATTTCTTCTAGGTTCTCTGAAACATGTGTCGAACCACTCAGAGCACTCCAGAACGAAAGAAGATCAAAGAGAACAGTGTACGGATAGGCGTAGTCGATCTCTCGATCGCAATGTCGTCGTGCTGGACGCTGAACAGGCTAACGATGTGAGTTACGGACATGGAGCTGATCAACGAACCTTACTAACAGTTTTTTTTTATATTTTGCATGTTGTGATACTTTTTGCAAGATGTTGTTGCTCGCTTCGTCCTACTGAAGTTCTGATTTTGCTGCGAGGATTTATGAAGAGACTGCGGTTCCTCCGCAGGCGTTCAATAAGAATTCATTTTGTCCTTCAATAGTTTTTTTATATTCAAAATAACGTAACAATATCCTTCGATTTTTCGAATCATTTACTGTTTCGTATCTGACTCAATTTGTTGAAAAATGCATAAAGATCCGCAGTCTAATTATATCAATTGCAATGACTCTTGCTAATTGCATTTTGTTATTTTTATACGTTTGTTAACATTGTAATGGAACACTGTTTTCTATTGTTATTTCAACTTGTACATCTAAGGAATTTATTCGACTATCTCGGCACGATGGATATTAGTTTAACATTTCGCTATTGTTATTGTTATATTTATTTAAGTGCTCAGTGCTCGAGTAGTCGTTCATTTCTTGCAGGCTGTCAAAGAACATGTTGCGATTTAAAAATATCCACGATAATACGCGCGCAATACTGCCACGCCTAGCAAGTTCGTTCGGCCGCTTAGATGCTGTTAATTTAACTATACTAACAGGCAGTGTGGGATCATATTTGGCGTAATAAATATTTCAACTACCATTTGATATCTCAGATTCTGTTCGGCTCAAATAAAACAGTATTTTAAATAGAACGTAGAATTTTAGCAAACAAGATATTTTAATTTTAACAATAATCTGAAAGGAAAAATACCCTTTGGCGAAATAAATATTTTAACTGCCATTTAATATCCTAGATCCGATTCGGCTGAAATAAAACAATATTTTAAATAGGACGTACAATTTTAGCAAACAAAATATTTTAATTGTGACGATCTAGAAGCACAAATAATATTTGCAGAAATAAATATTTCAAGTACGATTTAATAAATAAAACAGTACTTTAACTAGGACGTACAATTTTAGCAAGCAAAATATTCTAATTGTAACAATCTGGAAGGAAAAATAATATTTGGCGAAATAAATATTTTAACTGCCATTTAATATACCAGATTCTGTTCGGCTCAAATAAAACAGTATTTTAACTAGGACGTATAATTTTAGCAAACAAAATATTTTAATTGTAATAATAATCGGCAAGGAAAAATACCCTTTAGCGAAATAAATATTTTAACTGCCATTTAATATCGCAGATCCATTCGGCTGACATAAAACAGTATTTTATATAGGACGTACAATTTTATCAAACAAAATATTTTAATTGTGACAATGTGGAAGCAAAAATAATATTTGCAGAAATAAATATTTCAAGTGCGATTTAATAAATAAAACAGTAATTTAAATAGGACGTACAATTTTAGCAAGCAAAATATTCTAATTGTAACAATCTGAAAGGAAAAATACCCTTTGGCGAAATAAATATTTTAACTGCCATTTAATATCGCAGATCCCATTCGGCTGAAATAAAACAATATTTTCAATAGGACGTACAATTTTAGCAAACAAAATATTTTAATTGTGACGATCTAGAAGCACAAATAATATTTGCAGAAATAAATATTTCAAGTACGATTTAATAAATAAAACAGTACTTTAACTTGGACGTACATTTTAGCAAGCAAAATATTTTAATTGTAACAATCTGAAAGGAAAAATAATATTTGGCGAAATAAATATTTTAACTGCCATTTAATATACCAGATTCTGTTCGGCTCAAATAAAACAGTATTTTAACTAGGACGTATAATTTTAGCAAACGAAATATTTTAATTGTAATAATAATCGGCAAGGAAAAATACCCTTTAGCGAAATAAATATTTTAACTGCCATTTAATATCGCAGATCCATTCGGCTGAAATAAAACAGTATTTTATATAGGACGTACAATTTTATCAAACAAAATATTTTAATTGTGACAATCTGGAAGCAAAAATAATATTTGCAGAAATAAATATTTCAAGTACGATTTAATAAATAAAACAGTAATTTAAATAGGATGTAGAATTTTAGCAAACAAGATATTTTAATTTTAACAATAATCTGAAAGGAAAAATACCCTTTGGCGAAATAAATATTTTAACTGCCATTTAATATCGCAGATCCCATTCGGCTGAAATAAAACAATATTTTAAATAGGACGTGCAATTTTAGCAAAAAAAATATTTTAATTGTGACAATCTGGAAGCATAAATAATATTTGCAGAAATAAATATTTCAAGTACGGTTTAATAAATAAAACAGTTTTTTTTACTAGGATGTACAATTTTAGCAAACAAAATATTTTAATTGTAACAATCTGAAAGGAAAAATAACCTTTGGCGAAATAAATATTTTGACTGCCATTCAATATTCCAGATTCTGTTCGGCTCAAATAAATCACTATTTTAAATGGGACGTACAATTTTAGCAAACGTTTCTTCAAATTGACTTGGACCATTTCTATTTTGCAATAACCGTTGAGACGGTTAAACTTATCTCTTTGTATGTTCTATTTCGAGAAAAATTTCATACGAAAATATTCAAAGATTTTGGAAATAATCCAACAATTAACGATTGATACAATCGGGCCATTCTCCGTTATTTTACGTTCGAACTGTAAACGTTAGAGCGCGGCGGTAGTTATAGTCTGTGTTTATGTTCGCGTTACATGAATTTGGAGAAGAGTCAAAGCAGTTGCCTGGCAAACGAAAGATTCCAGATTCGATTCCTCGTATTCGATAATTCTTTTTTGTTTATACAACGTTGCAAGGTAGGCCAAAATTCCTTATAGAATTTCTTATGCGAATAGCTTTTCCGTTAGAAATTCTATTTTCGTTTTTATTTCTGGTACATATTATAACCAAGTTTTCAGAAATCACCGTGGCAAATTTGACAAAGATCTTTTGCAACGAAAACTAATGCTACGTTTTCAGGTAGCGGGTTTGGAATGAATGTTTCACGAACAGTGACTCATACAATTGATCACACACACTTTAAATCGGAATAGCTCTTTTATAAATAGACCAAACAATTTCAGTTTTTCTGCAAAGCAGAAGAACTAGTTTACTACGTGACGTGTAACGAAAACTTTCGAAAGATAATTTCAGAATTCCTAAATTTTTATTTAAAAATTTTCGAATTCTAGAAAATTGTAATTCAAGCACGAAAATCGTAAAAAACTGTACTGTTTACCAGCGTTACAAAAACACTGAAAATGGCTCAACTTTAAACATTTATATCTTTTGAACCATTGATCCTCCAGGATCGAAACTTGGATTTCTCACATCTTCTCGTCCAAATCTGCTGGATAACATACGAGAAAGATACAAATTTATAGGAGAAAGGCAAAAATTTCTGGTTACGCAAAGCAGCCGCATCTGACACTATGTTTAATATTAGAATGGTCAAGAGAAGGAAGCAATTCGAGTCACAGAAGAAAAGAATGGAACCGTGTATCCATCGAATGGAATTGATGAGAAGGGTACAAGATTGACATCGAAGAGGCCACCTCCATCTCTGACCATCACAATTCCTCCGCTAAATGATGACATCAGGTGTGTGCCCTCTCCAGAATCTAATTCGTCGCTTTCCTCCAGTGCGCACACTCCTAGCGGAAATTCTCCTCTACTTCGAAATATACATCGAGAACAGTCGTCCACTAAACATTTTAAACGACAGGTTAGCATGTTTTCCCCTTTCATACTTATCGTTACTGGATTAACATCAACAATACAATTGACACACATATGTAGATTTATTGGAAGACATACAGCGACTATAGTATTTATTTCTATAGTTTTTCGGAGAGTCAGTAGGGCTGTTTTATATGAAAAACATTTGTGTAGGTTTTTCAGTTAAAATCAGATCAGAAATGATCGGAATCACAGATGTGAAAGAAAACAGGAGACCAGTGTTAATGAATAATTACTTCTTTCGACGTTGCCAGGATTGCAAGGGTGCAGGGTGCGCCTTCTCATTTCTCGATAGTGCAAAGATGGCGTTTTCCAATAGTCAAAAGTTAGATGAAAGATCAATCTAGGCCGCAGTCGCGCGCAAAAATCCCATTTTTACGTTTACGAGGCGTAATTTGCAATGTTCGATAGCATAAAGCTGTGCAATTAGCTATTTCTATAAAGCTGCGACAGCTACAGGCTGCGGAATAATGCAAATTACGCCTTTTAAAGGTATAAATAGGACTTTCGAGGAAAATTGCGGCCAAGATGAATCTTTTATCTAGCGCTTTTGACTACTGAAAAACCCCAACTTTTGTATTGTTCGGAAGCATAAAGCTGTGCAAGTAGCTATTTATATAAAACTGTGACAATTACACGCTGCGGAATAATGCAAATTACGCCTTTTAAACGTAAAAATAGGACTTTCGAGGAAAATTGCGGCCAAGATGAATCTTTTATCTAGAGCGTTTGACTACTGAAAACCCCCAACTTTTGTATTGTTCGGAAGCATAAAGCTGTGCAAGTAGCTATTTACATAAAGCTGCGACGATTACACGCTGCGGAATAATGCAAATTACGCCTTTTAAACGTAAAAATAGGACTTTCGAGGAAAATTGCGGCCAAGATGAATCTTTTATCTAGCGCTTTTGACTACTGAAAAACCCAAACTTTGCATTATCGAGAAATGAGAAGGCGCATCCCGCACCCTTGCAATCCTGGAAACGAGTCTACCCTTTTAAAAAATAATTTCTCCTTAATATTTGTTAGTTTAACAAACGTGTTTCGCTTGTCCATGCAGCAATCGACCATCGAAGAGTCCATAGCATCAAGACTACGGGGACAAGATTCCAAATGGAGTAAGGTCAGACGTGCGTTCCTGACAAACTCACCTCTTTGCATTCCACCAAGTCCTGTGAAAGTCGTTTCCAGACAAATGTTCCTACAAAACGGTAAACGATAACAAATTTCTACTAATCATTGCGTGTTTGAACCATAGTTTATTAGCGTTTTTTCCTGAGGACACAAATACAATCGTCTAAGTACTTCGCGAACATTTCGCTTTCTCTGCTGTGCGCTTTCATAGCTTCAGCCGATACTGCATTATAATATTTCATAACGTCCTGCTTGTACTTGTCGATTACTTTTAACCTCTCCTGTATACATTTCAATCCATCGTCCAACATCGCCGTTGCACAATCGCTGTTTTCTTTAATACATTCCTGTAACGCTTGAACGTTTTTGCACTTCCGACAAGATTCTATGAGGGATCCTGCCTGATCGACGTAAATCAATGCATCTCGTTCGACGCATTCCACCATTTCTTTCACTTTTCGTGTTCTCGCCGTCAGGTCACATCGGAGCGTTTCAATGCGTTGCCGAATTTGATGATTCAAGGACAACGCGCATTTTCGTTTCACCGAACCCAACGAAACATCCAAACTCATCAACTCTGACAGTCTAGCCTTGTTGCCCGAAGACAATTTTTCGAATTGAGCTTCTTCATTCTGCTTTGTTGCTTCTACGTAACCGTTCAGCTCGTTCAATATAGAACACGTTTTCTCTCGGACATCTTTTACGAATGATCTTCTCTGATTCGCTATATTCTTACATGCTTCTTGGTAGTCGTCGAAAGTCGTTTGTTCCTTACACTAAAATAAACCAAATGATTCTTTGCTGATAACACTGTCCAACAGCAAATTTGTTTTCAATATACTGTTGGGTCCTTCTTATAGAGTGTTTTGCGCTGATTCCGAATCTGTTTTTAATTTTTTTCCTATACGCACAGTTTTTGAAAACATGGCTTTGAAAAAAAAACATATTTTTCATCTTTAAACAAATATTGTAATGTTATTATAAAAGATATTGAATTGTTCTTTACAGCAAAAGATTCTCTAGACTTTCCCGAATACAGAGATATCCAATATTAATACATTATGATTGGTTAAACATGTTTAAACAATCATTAAAGATGGAGAGACACCACTTTTGCACCAATTTTTTCGGATATTTTTCAATTTATCTCAAAAAATAAGGGTCCAGCAGAAAATCGAACTATACCACGCGATAGAGCGGACTTTTATCTTGAAAAACCCTCCTTGGAAGTTTGCAACATCGACGTTTTTACCGAACCAGAAAGCAAAATATCTTCGCCTGAGACGAGTTGCCGCCAGTGGTGCTCACCACCAGAACGGTCGTTCGTCGCTCCGTATCCCGTCCCGTATCCCGTCCCGTATCCCGTCCCGTATCCCGTCCCGTATCCCGTCCCGTATCCCGTCCCGTATCCCGTCCCGTATCCCGTCCCGTATCCCGTCCCGTATCCCGTCCCGAGCGCTACTGGCGGCAACTCGTGTCGGGCGAAGATATTTTGCTTTCTGGTTCGGTAAAAACGTCGATGCTGCAAACTTCCAAGGGGGTTTTTTCAAGATAAAAGTCCGCTCTATCGCGTGGTATAGTTCGATTTTTCCGCTGGACCCTTGTTTTTTGAGATAAATTGAAAAATATCCGAAAAAATTGGTGCAAAAGTGGTTTCTCTCCGTCTTTAAACATGTTTAACCAATCATAATGTATTAATATTGGATATCTCTGTATTCGGGAAAGTCTACAGAATCTTTTGCTGTAAAGAACAATTCAATATATTTTATAATAGCATCACAATATTTGTTTAAAGTTGAAAAATATGTTTATTTTTTCAAAGCCATATTTTTCAAAAACTGTGCGTACAGGAAAAAAATTAAAAACAGGTTCGGAATCAGCGTAAAAAACTCTATAACAAGGACCCAACAGTATATTGAAATCATTAAAAAAGTTGAAATTTGTTGGACAGTGTAATTAGTTTAACAAGAACGATTGTATCGAGTGCAAGAATCTCTCCAAGAAAAATCAAAATTTTTTACTTTATTATGTCGATTACCGGGTACCCACTTAACACATTACCGACCGGTGATTATTTCATAATTTTGAAAAATCTATGGTACATTGCTAAAAACTTTTTAATGGAGCCTTCAATAGCAACAGCAATTTTCATTGAGAACTAACAAGTCACCCGCAATAACGTCATCTAATAGCAGTGCCGTAACGAGGGTTTGAAGCTCCTGTGGCAAGTGTCTAACTCGCGCCTCCCCGTAACCCAATAATGACAAAAAAATTAAAAATTCTAATGTAACGAGTTAAGTTTTACTAAATGCAATATATTAAATACTATTAACTTCATCAAAATGAGTTGCCTGTATATGCAATAATGTATTTGTCAAGGTATTTGTATGAATAAATAATCTATAACCTAAATAAGAACAAATTTTTATTCATATTCAATGACGAAAAAATAAAAGAAATACAAAACATAAAACATAAAACAGTTCAGCATATTTTATAAAGTAATTTTTCTCATTTTTTCATTTGCAAACACATCTATTATATCGTCATAATTTAATGTTTTGGCAACATCGTTTTCAATTGATATTATAGACATGTTTGTTAATCCCTCTTGTCCAATAGAAGAACGAAGGTACGATTTTACAATTTTTAATTTGCTAAACGAACGTTTACAGGAAGCTGCTGTTACAGGCATTGCTATGAAAATCCTTAATTCTATGCCTAGATTTGGATACGTGTTTTGTAATGAGAGTTCATAATTTTTTTGCAAGATTTGAAAAGCGTCCAAGCGGCCCCCAACCGGGTCGGTATTCTTAGTTTTGCGCCCCAAACTCAGTTGCGCCCGTGGCGGGCGCCTCTTTCGCCACGCCCTCGTTACGGCACTGTTTAATAGTTTCATTTAAGATTGCAATGTAAAAGAGAATTTCTGTGCTTCCTTCTGGTACAGCACAATTATTGAAAATCCTATTAATAGGCTTCCGATAAGTAAAGTGTTATAATATCTTTTTGAAACTTCTTTAACACTGTTGTCGATAAATAAAAAAGTTATTTTTATATCTATACGTATACACTTCCGCTCAAAAGAATCTGATCACTTTTATTCAATTTTATCCGGTCTAGTTTACACAGTTGATAATAATTCGTTAGATATCTCACCGATAATTATTATCATTGTCTTGAGAAGACAGCACACCACGCTAATGGATCATCAATTAAATTCTACAATTTGATACTGCAAATAAACCCGCAGCAAAGCGTCCACATACTTTTGAGCGGGAGTGTACATACATATTGTTCGCTAAATGATTTTCATACTTTTGGTTCGGCTTTCTTAAATAACGTTTTGCAACAGCGAAACGCGGCGGTCAGTTTTGGACATTGATCTAACTTCTCTTGATATTCTCTACATTTCGGCGAGTCCGTTACGTTTTCGCTACTCTGCTTTTTCTTATATAACGTCGCACTATTGTGATAAAACTTACACGAAGAAAGTACGGAACAATTTAGAAATTTGTGTGTTTTGGGAACTATCAAGGCAGGTAATTTTGAAGTGAACATGCCAACATATCGCGATACGTTGACAGCAATCGATTCATTGATTTTTCTTGCAATGAAACAAATTTTTTGAAACAATTTCAATTTCTTCTTCCCCCTCCCCATTTCCACTGCCTCTTCTTCTTGCTCCTCTACCTTTATCAAACATCGTCATCTTTGATTTTTGAATCAAGAATCATTTATTTTGACATAATTCTCTATGAAAAATAGCGTTAACTATAATCCCAAATACAGGAGTCCTATTATTGATAATAACAGTCCCGATTCCCCCACAAGCACGGCTAGCATCGATAAATGTCCCAAATTGTCTCAGAACTATCCCCACTCCTGCGGGGTGTACCCCCTTGAGGAGCCAAGAAGCTCGAGAGGCCTCGGTCGACGAGAAGTATGACGTCATACGGCTGGGGTATATCGGTGAGACCACACTAATTTAATGACAAAACTTCTTCATTCTTCATTATTTTTTAATGGGATTTTTACCAACATATTCGTGGCATTTTTTAAATGAAAATGATACCAAATATGATATAATTCAGATAATATTTACAATGAATATAAGAATATTTCCAAGGAAGAACAGCGTATGGGTAGTTTTTTGAACTGTGTCGGCGCGCTGCGACTCTCCGCGTCTCTTTCTTTCCCATACGCTGTCCTTTTTTGCGTCGAAAAGTTTCATCGCTCATTACTAGACAGCGGATTTTATGCATTTATGACAGAATCAGTAAGTGAAATTTAAAACAATGAAAACATTTAGAAAATGTAAGAACACAGAGACGTTATTTTTAATCAATTAAAATTATTTACGTAAGAAATAAATCTTTATTTAGCTACATTTTCATGCAAGTGACGTGTAAACATTTTATTTTGCATAAAGATCCGCTGTCTATTCATTACACATGCAAATATAATTGGAATCATATCATATTTGGTATTATTTTCATTCGAAAAATGCCACGAATATGTTGGTCAAAGTCCCACCAATAAATAATGAGAAATAAAGAAGTTTTGTCATTGGAAGTTTTGTCATTGGAAGTTTTGTTATTGGAAGTTTTGTCATTGTTTACACTTCTCGTCGAGCGAAGCCTCTCGATCTCTACTGTCCTTTTCTACGTTCGGCAAAAGTCAAAGAATATTATCCCTGGCGGATAATTGTCCCTGAGCAGACCCGTGTTGGGGGCAATCATTGATAAAATACTGTACTAAAGTAGGCTGTGACCGTGGGGGATCTCTCCAGTCGGTCATGCAGCGACTTACTTCAAAACGGGGAGACCTCCCCATTACAATAAGTGTAACCAACAGGTTACTTACGTTCGCAAAAGGAGGATAAATCAATTTCTTTAACTGTCCACGCTAGGTCAAGAATGTTCGACTCCGGGTAGTTGCAGCGCCAGCGCGGAAGACCTCGAGCAATTAACAGCGTTGAACGCGCAAACAGACACTCAACGAGATTACCGAGTTCTTCGGGAGAAACTGGGTGCTGAATTTCACCAGAAACTGGTCGAGTGGGAACGCATAAAGAATTTATCTCCGCGTCCCCATGCGAAGGATAGTCGCGAAGCTTCGACGAATTTGCTGAACCCTCGGGACCATTTTCTGTCCGAGGAGAGATTGTCGTTCGAGTTCAGAAAGAAGCTTCAGGAATGGAAACGCGTCAAGAAGGAACGACGAGGGAGCACTTCTTTCGAACAACAGCGTTTCAATCGGCGTCGCCTAACCGATTGGCAATTATGGAAATCTCCTTTGAAAGCCGAATGTAGAAATCGAGGAGTCACTGGCCAGCGTCCAAGTTGCGGGGAAAGTGCTATCAATGGCGGCAGAGCGCGCCTCTCCGAGGATTTTCTTCGGAAGATGGATGTCTGGAAGCGAATGAACGAGGCAACCAACTACGATAGAGAACCCTCGGCACGATCGAAATTAAACCGCCTTGGAATCGGGTCTGGAATCGATGAGAGCGAGTTTCTAACACTAGAGAAGGCTTTGTCGCTCTTCAACCGCAATACCATTCAGGAACGAAGGGAACATGATATGCAGCAGTCGCACAAGTTTATCGACGGAAATGCCAAGTAATTATGCAAATCTTGATTTCCGCTAGTAGCGTTTATGATTGGCATTTTGTTGCGCCTTGGTTGCAAATGTTGATTGGCCAGCCGTTAGAAATGTCGTCTTTTTATACAGGTGGGCCAACAATCATGGCCAATTATGGGTAAAAATCATTATAATACGAGAACAGCTAACTGGGCCCGCTGACATATTATTCTAATCTTCTTTTTTACGGTTATTTGTACAGTATATCATAAATACACTGCATTTACACTAACGAGCATAACTGATTCAACACAAGTTAAATCAGAACAACTTTTTTATGAATGGACCAAACGACTTCAATTTCTCCGTCAGGCTAGAAGAATTAGTTTAGTAAATGACGTCTAAAAAATAAGTTGAAAAAGTGCATTTGGGCGGAATTGTGAAAAACAATACTAAAAATTGATTTTTACAACTTTTTTAGCTGGCCCAATAACGAAAATTTAAAAGATGAGCTTGGTCAATTCGTATAAATTATATACGCTCCGAAAATTTCATTGAAATTGGTTAATTGGTTTACGAGTTATAAACGATCAAAAGTGGGAAAAATTGCAATTTTTCAAAATTTCGGCCTTTTTCCCATTTTTGATCGTTTATAACTCGTAAACCAATTAACCAATTTCAATGGAATTTTCGGAGCGTATATAATTTATACGAGTTGACACACATCTTTTAAATCTTCGTTATTGGCCCAGCTAAAAAAGTAGTAAAAATCAATTTTTACTATTTTTTTTGCAATTCCGATCAAATGCATTTTTTCAAAATATCTTTCAGACGTCATTTACTAAACTAATTCTTCTAGCCTTACAGAGAAATTGAAGTCGTTTGGTCCATTCATAAAAAAGTTATTCTGATTTAAAGTGTGTTGAATCAGTTATGCCCCTTACTGTATAACAAAAATGGTCACGTGCAGTTTAAAGTAGTAGACATGTTAAAAATATTTAAGAACGTCAATGTATTAGTTTCAGCTTAATAGGATAATTAAAAGAAGAATACAATTTTTATTTGGCTCCTGTGTCCTGCAATCGATATGAACATTTTTTATTTTGCATAAAGATCCGCAGTCTAATCATAAATAATGTACATATTTTACATATATTATCATACGTAAATTTCTTGTTAATTAACCAACGATAATAATTGTAGGCCGAATGTTGAATATTCGCTGGCAAATTGTCACAAATTTTCGTGGTAAGCCTTATGTTGGAGATTTGTAGACAAAACCAACCTAACCATAAATGTTACTGGGGTCGTTACAATCCTGATGTTCCCGATGTTCCCGATGTTCCTGATGTTCCTGATGTTCCTGATGTTCCTGATGTTCCTGATGTTCCTGATGTTCCTGATGTTCATGATATTCATGATGTTCCTGATGTTCCTGATGTTCCTGATGTCCCTGATGTTAATTGTTATCGTTTTGTTATAGGTCGTATATCGATGCTGGAAGGAACATGAACGATCAAGTTCTGATACAAACACCAGCCGGTGCTTATCGGTTCGAGGGTATATCGCGAGAATTTACGAGGAAGTTGTACGACTGGGAAAAGTATCGTGGAATATCGCCGAGATCCTCCACTTTTCGTTTACTGGGACCTGCTTTCGATCCGCTTCTCCGAGAAACGAATATCGAAATTCCAATAACACCGATAACTAGTAAGGATACAGGATTTTTTTTACTGTCCAACAAATTAACTTAATTAACACATTGTTCAATTTTTGGTCAGGAGGGCATGTAACCCTGTAAGCCTGATAGAATGGAGTAAAAGCATTTCTTTTTGCACATGGAAAAAACTGATTTTTTGGGGGAACATTGATTGAGTAACATTTTAGCTGCATTTTCATATTTTTTTGATTACATAAAATTACAAAATGGTGGAGTTGTAATTATCTAAGTAACTCCTTGTCCAACAAAACCTTGGTAGACTCCACCCAGCGGTAAAAGTGACTTAAACACAAATAGATTATCTTCAAAGTAGTGCACGATTTTTCTGATATCTTAATCTATCGAATTTTTAGAAATCCTTAACGTTGATTTTTTTCAGTGAAAAAAGAATGTTATACAACTCCACCATTTTGTAATTGTATGTGATAACAAGATATGAAACTAAAGCGAAAATATTGCTTAACGTTCCCTAATTTGTATAGTAGAATTGTTTTGCCTTTTTGCTTAATAATAATTAATAATTAATGCTCGAGTGTTGGACTGCGTTATCAGTTGGAAAATAACGTCACAGGAAGAATAATTTCGCGTTAATGATTTGTTTAGAAAGTGGATCCGGTGAGCAGGTGTTTTTCAGCGATCGCAGTTTTAGAAGATCGAAGTCTGTCGACGACCTAATCGGGAGAAGCAGTTTAAACGAATCTTTTATACGTCGCTGGACGAGTTTGCAGTTATTAAATCGCATGGGAAATACGTTAAAAAATTCCAGTCGCAACGACAGTTTGCTAATGTCAAGTAAGTATGACATAGCGATGAAATGCAATGACTAATTGTAAGTAACTATTATACAGTCATTATGGTAGCTGTTATCTACTTTTGGTAAACATTTTTCTTCATTGTTAAAATATAAAATATTGTCTTCAGATTATTAATAGACTGCGGATCTTTATGCATTTATGGAGAAATTGATCGGGTGAAATATAAAACAGTAATAAATTACAAAAATTTAAGAACACTGTAACGTTGTTTTGAATGTAACAAAGTCATCAACGTATGAAATCAATTTTTATTTTATTCCTGCTTCCCGCAATCAATGCAGAATAATTTTTATTTTACATAAAGATCTGTAGTCTAAATCTAACTATAGAAAAAACAAGTCAATATTGAAAAAAAAATTATGTTTTTATCTACAAAACAAGTCCGAATGTTTCCGTTCACACGAGATGAGAAAATACTGTGCATTTAATAATTACTGTTAAATGACAACAAATCAAAAAGCACGTATCACATAGCGTTATTCATAGATTACAAATACAGTATTCTATCGATAATTGTACCCAACACGGATCTGCTCAGGGACAATTATCCGCCAGGGATACTATTCTTTGACTTTTGCCGAACGTAGAAAAGGACAATGATAACTTCTTTATTTCTTTATTTTGCATTATTTATTGGTGGGACTTTGATCAACATATTCGTGGCATTTTTCGAATGAAAATGATACCGAATATGATATGATTCCAATTATATTTGCTTGTGTAATGAACGATGAAAGTTCTCGACGCATAGAAGGACAGCGTATGGGAAAGAAAGAGACGCGGAGAGTCGTAGCGCGCCGTCACAGTTCAAAGAACATCGCATACGCTGTTCTTCCTTGTAAATATTCTTATATTCATTGTAAATATTATCGGAATTATATCATATTTGGTATCGTTTTCGTTTAAAAAATAGCACGAATATGATGGTCAAAATCCCATAGAAAAATAATGAAGAATTAAGAAGTTTTGTCATTGGATTAGTGTGATCTCACCGATATACCCGAACCGTATGACGTCATATTTCTCGTCGACCGAAGCCTCTCGAGCTTTTTGACCCCTCAAAGGGATACACCCCGCAGGAGTGGGAATAGTTCTGGGACAATTATCGGCCAGACATTACGGACATTTATCGATAAAATACTGTACGAGCTTGTATAAAACTCGATTAACAATTAGTAAGGTAACAATTAGTAAGGTAACAATTAGCCCTTTGCACTCGAATGGCGACTGTGAGGCGGCAGTAAAAATGGCCACACCATTATTCAAAACAGTTTCAATATTATTAAATTCGTCTGTTTTCTATAAATTGTGAGAAGCTCAACCGTTACATGAGACAACTAGTTAAAAAAAAAGATTACATTGAATAAAAATGTTCTGGGTCGAAAGAAATGATTTTGATTTTCGAATTAAAATTGCTTCGAGTGCAAAGGGTTAGTATTCCTAAATCTCGTTAGTTCCGACGTCCATTAGCGAATGGCAGGACCTTATTGAACAATCTAATAGATTAAAAATATTCATAGGTAATTGCCGAAGGGTGGAAGAGACAACCGAGGACATTTTAATGGACGATTCCGAACCGGAAGCGATGATAGTCGATATCGAGGATGTGATCGAGGAGACCGCGAGTCCCCTGAAGAGGATGCAACCGCATCAGACCCCTGTGTACTCGGTTGCAGCTAGCGAGACGACTAGCATCGCCGTGCCCCTTGGAACGGTTACATCCAGCCACGAGCCATCCCCGGTGCTCTTCATCGACATAGACGACACTCTCGATCGAAAACCGCGGAAGCCTAAAGACAGAGATCACAGGAACTATTCAAACGTTGAACAGAACAATTCGGACGTTAAATATCTTGCACTGGAAAACGTGTTAAACAACACGAGACATTCGTCGAGTAACGAAGATGTAAATTCGGACTGTTCGTCTACTCTGGACTCAGTGGATGACAAGTATCGTGCCGATGATAGTTTCCACAGCATCGATCGAGACTCGCGCACAGATTTCACGGGGACGAACGGTGTCTGTTCGATCAAGCAGATTCGAGAATGCGGAATCGCGGAGGAGTTGTCGAAACTAGCAGACGAGGACAGCTTTGAGAAGTATATGAGACACGAGTGCGAAAAATATGATATTTTAAATATAAAAAAGGCAACTGTACCTTTGTAGATTGTTATATTTTCAGGAAAGAAGTTCCGTCTGGACCATCCGATGAAGGAAGTGTCGTTGAAACTGTTACGACAGAACAGAGATTCGGCGGTAAGTTAGAAACTACGGAGATACATCTGTGATTCTCTGTGACGAAAGAATTCTAAATTTCGATGAATTCTTGCTTCCCACATTAGGATCGGACGAATGCGAAACTGTTCGCAGATGGAATCTTGGAAAACATTCGACTTTAGCGACAAGCATAAAAGAATCGACGGTAGATGTGATGCAATCTCGTATTATCCTGGTGCTGAGAATCTTTCATTACTGTCTGTTATAACTTTTTACTAACTAGATACTATTAACCAACCTAAGTAATATACATTGAAAGTAGTTCGGTGCTAGTGCATTTTTAATCTAAAAACGGTTGAAATTCGACATTTTGTTTGTTCACTCTGTCTGTACGATTTTCTAACGGTATGCTATAATTTTTCGAGATCGAATCGGAAGTAGGGGAATAAGAATTGAGAGAAAAAAAGAGAGAATGAAACGAACGCTTTCTTCGGAAATAAGTTTTACTATAGCACAATCAAAATTAGCAACCTGTCGGTACAACCAGGATTTATCGAGCAAGGAGAAGCACGATAGAGAGTGCGACGATGATCAGAAGACCGAACAAGATGGAGGCACCTGCTACAAGCTAAAGGACGTTACCGAGGTTCTAACGCGATTGGAACGCGGCAATGAGTACGAAAATGTTAAATCGGTGGAAGATCCTTATTACTGCTCCCTGATTGACACACGGCCACTGACCAACTATGAAACGTGCAACGCGGAAAGATTATCGGAATCGTCGGCTACTTACAAGTTAGGTTGGTACCGTTTTAACAGTAATTATTAAGAATTTTCTTACGGAAGAAAATAGGTTATTTCTCTCAAGCAAAAATAATAAAGACTATAGAGTTATATATTTTTTTATAGAATATATGTTTTGAACAAACATGTGCTGACTGTTGCCATGATTCCGGTCCTTTTGCTGATCCAAAAAAATGTGGAAAAAATATTTATTATTTATAAAATCACGGAAGTTTGAACTCGAATTACTGACATATACAGGGTGTCCCAGCTACCTTGACCACCTTGAATATCTTTGTTGTTTCTAAAGATACGTCAAATGTCTGAAGGACACTTATACCGATTATACCGATACCAAAAAAATGTTTGTTTTTATGTAATTTTTTTTAGACATATGGAAGTCATTTTCATTTTTTAAAATGGAAAGTTCTATTTTTTGTGCCATAGTTCAATAGAGTATCAAATTCTGAGTATAAATGTATTGACCTCCATATATCCTACATCTAATAGTTTATGAGATATTATCCAAGAAATTTTCTTTTTTCTTAGGACATATGAAGGTCAACACTTTTATACTTAGAATTTGATACTCTATCGATCTATGTTAAAAAGATAGGATACCCCATTAAAAAAAATGAAGGTGACCTTCATATCTAAAAAGAAATTACATAAAAACAAACATTTTTTTGGTATCGTACGAGTCCCATTTTACCATTCAACTTTGTCCTTCAGACATTTGACGTATCTTTAAAAACAACAAAGATATTCGAGGTGGTCAAGTCAGCTGGGACACCCTGTATAGATTGTTAAAAAAGTAAAAAAAGAACGACAACAGATTTTAAAGAACGACAACAGATTTTAAAGAACGACAACAGATTTTAAAGAACGACAACAGATTTTAAAGAACGACAACAGATTTTAAAGAACGACAACAGATTTTAAAGAACGACAACAGATTTTAAAGAACGACAACAGATTTTAAAGAACGACAACAGATTTTAAAGAACGACAACAGATTTTAAAGAACGACAACAGATTTTAAAGAACGACAACAGATTTTAAAGAACGACAACAGATTTTAAAGAACGACAACAGATTTTAAAGAACGACAACAGATTTTAAAGAACGACAACAGATTTTAAAGAACGACAACAGATTTTAAAGAACGACAACAGATTTTAAAGAACGACAACAGATTTTAAAGAACGACAACAGATTGTAAAAAAGGACAGATTTTAAAAAAGGACAGATTTTAAAAAAGGACAGATTTTAAAGAACGACAGATTTTAAAGAATAACAGAGTATGTACTGAAGATTCTCTCAAAATTTCAAGACAATTGGTAAACTAGAAGTTGAGATGTCGTGGCAACAGTTTCGAAGAAAACTATTAATTACTTTATGTATACCATTTACTTTTCAGTGTATACGATACACAACGTTTTCACGAATTTTCAGAATGTGCCAACTGGGAGAGCTCGCATCGCACGAGCCGGGAGAACAAGGGTGATTTGCATGATCTCAGTAAGAAGTCCAATTCATTTCAAGTCGAACCGAACGTATTAGAATGCGGTTCGTTTGAGCGATGCACCAAACGTTTGGATCACCAAAAGCAAATCAATCTGGTAGGAGACACGATCCTCGAGGAATCAACGGTGACGCGACGAGAAGAGCATAAATTAGAAAACCTGTCAACTTCAAAATCTCCAGCAAAAAATGCTTACAGCATCATCCACGATCGCGAGCCCGCAGCGCAAACAACTTCGTTCACGGTCGACGAAGAAATTCTGAACAACGTGATGGGTCGTTCGATCAGCAAAGGCTGTACAGGAAGCCCGAAAGCCATAAAGCAATCGATCGAAAGCCCAGCAGCGAACGATCTTACACGCGGGCTCGATCGTCGATCAAGCAACGACGACAACAGCCCGATCAATATCGAAAAACCTGCCAAGAAGCAATACTCTCCGACGCGTAACATGTTCATGAAAACGAAACGCATGATCTTCTCGCCGTTCCGTCGAGAAGAAGATTACTTCTCCCGTCGGAAGAACAGCAACGGCTCCGACAGCGATCAGGCGTGTTCCCTGAAGACCAAAGGCAAATCTAGATCAGCGTCTCCGAAGATCAATCAACAGGATGTGCTGTCGAGAATGTCTTTCTCCCTTCCATGGCCCATCGGTTCATTCTCCAAAGACCAGGAGACGAAGGAGCCGAGGAACGAGACAGAAATCGTGTATAAAAATAAAAGGACATCGTCGCTGACCAGCGAGAACGACGTGTTCCGGAAATCAAACTTCCAAAGCACGACGGTGAAATTCGCGGAAGAAGCGGGGAGATCGGATAATCGAGCATCGGTTATATCGTTCAGCGGGAAACGGGAGGAGAGGAGAAAAGAAGCGTCGCCGTCGGAGTTCGGCCCGAGTTCCTCCGATCTTATGCACAAACTGCAGATTTTGTCAAGCGTCGTGGCGAAGAGAGACGGCCGGAGTTCGATCTCGGAGGAGTTGTCCGTGGAGTCGCGTTCGTTGAGAATGCGGCGCGCGAAGGAGGACTTTCTATCGCGACGAGGTGGTCCGCTTTTCCATTCCGTCGTGGAACCGTCATTCGATGATCAGAGTTTTCCCAGGACGTCGATCGACCGCCATTTTTCGGGGAAACAAGCCGCGATTGATTCAAATAACGCGCCGCAGGAAACGAAGAGGAAGACGAGTAACAAGAAGGACGCTGAAGAGGATGAGATAAATGCATCGAGTGGTTCAGACGGTTCCTTGTCCGATCGTGCAAAGTATGCTAGCACTGGTATGATAAACGTCGATCCTGACATCTTCAACCGACTGACGGAGTCTGGTCGAGGATGCGAGTCTCTTCCGAGGACCTCTTCGAAGCTGCAGAAGACTGGCGGGCCCCTCGCGAAGATTGTTAATAAGTGTAAATTTATTCGATTGATATGCGGCAAGGAGCAAAACAATCTGAACACGATCGCTAGATTGTGCAGGCAGAGCTTGCTGATCGATATCAAGAACGATTTCGAGAAACACTGGGAAGCTGACGAGCGAGCGAACAAAGCTACAAGAGAGGAATAATCAAGGATGATTATTAGGCTGCGGATCTTTATGCAAAATAAAAATTCTGTCCGTTCATTGCAAGACACAGGGGCCAGATAAAAATGTTCTCCTTCTTATCGAACTGAAACTAATGCAATGATGTTCTTAAATCTTTTTAATATGCCCACTGTCTTAAATTGTACTATTTATAAAATCCACAGTCTAATGGAGGTCGACCCTCGAGGCTGCGCGTTGTATATCTCAACAAGGAAACAGGAAACGAAACGAACTTGTTTCTGTGCAGTCTACTTATCTGTTTGGAGGTTTTTCGAAGAAACGTCGTTGAATATCTACGCATTGACAATGATAGTAATAAGAAGAATGATGTAAACGTAGAACTAAGTAGCATATTCTAATATTTTACAGATATTTATTTGCAATTTATATGAAAGTGTAATTAAATATTATACGCAACGCATCTGCCAAGGCAAGTTTCATATTAATCCACCATTTTTCTTTCTACTCTATTTACTTTCGTTGAAATGCATTCTTCAAAACCGGAGCCCTTGTTATTAAAGTTTTACTTTTAATTATTCAAATTTTACTGTTTTATATCCCACCAAACGAATTTCTTCATAAATGCATAAATTGAATTGAAACGTCTGTACGGTACTGCGAAGTAATCTCTTCCTTGAGATTAAAGTTGCATTAATAAAAAAAAAAAAGATATCGAACCATCGTTTGCTTCACAGATGAAAAATCGGTCCCGACGAGCGAACGTGTTAATTTCGGAACGTGTTGAACGTTCCAAATGATAGGAACTTTGGATATCCGTATCGTCACAAGTAATCCGTGATGCGCATGGTCGTTTTGGTAATTGGGTTCGAAGTAAATAAGCAATTATTATATTTTGGCTTGGCAAATATTATAATAACGGGCTAGAGAGGTTAACCAGGTTATCTCAAATACGATCATCGGCCGAGGCGTTTTAGAGAGCGCCAAAACCGGCACCAGGCTGCCGCTTAGTTTTGTACTTTTTTTTCACGCAGCTCTTTACTCGAACGAATCTCCTTAATGTTTTCGTAAAACTTGGTTGAATTGCGCCTTCATTGAATCCACGTATGGTATTAATTTATATCACACAGGCAGGCGAGACGAAATTTTAATGGTAAGTGCTTTTAAAATAATTAACTCTCTGTAAATGTGGAATATAACTCCAATGTGGTTTTTAAATGATATGAAATCATGTCATAAGGTTTGCATAAAATAATCAAAGTAAAATCCATTATGCTATGTACAGTGGGTGTACAAAGTATTCGTACACTCGTTAAAAACTAATAACTTTTTTATAATTGTACCAAACGACCTGATTTTTTGTAATCAATTAGAAGTATTGGTTTACGAAACGATATGCAGAAAAGATTTTCCAAAAATTATAATTTACAAGGTTACATGCAAAAATAAAAAAGACATTTTTCTAAACTTTTTTATTTGGGTCCTTAGTGAAAATTTAAAATATATGTTTAGTAGATCTATGTTAGTTATACACATGCTGAAAATTTCATTGAAGTTTTAAAAAATGCCTTCTTTATTTTTGCATTTAACTTTGTAAATTATAATTTTTGGAAAATCTTTTTTGCATATCATTTCGTAAAACAATGCTTCTAATTGATTATAAAAAGTCAGATCGTTTGGTACAATTATAAAAAGGTTATTAGTTTTTAAAAGGTGTACGAATACTTTGTACACCCACTGTATATTGTTCTGCAGTACAAAATTAAAGTTAAAATATCTGCTAAACTAATAATAATTTTTTTACATATCGCTGCTCCGGAAGTATAATGACAGAACTGCAAAAATTGAAGATTCGGTTTAATTCTTCTATGAGAATAGTTTATAGACATTGTGGGTTATTATTGCAACTTCTAAGTTATTTCAATTTATAAAATAACGAATACCAGCCTCGATTTACATTATGTCGATTTACAAACATCTAGTAAATGCATTTTTGAGCCCGCCAACACAATAAAGTCAATTTCACAAAATTTTATAGTTGCGTCATTATACTTCCGGAGCAGCGATATATGGTTCAATACTTTTTTTTATAGAGAACGTCGAGCTGCGTCAACTAACGTATAGAAAATATATAATTCTATTTAAAAAATTGGAGGTGACCATGAAATCGTCGAAAATTCTCCAGCTGCAAAAAAATGATTACCGCCATTTTATAGGTCTCCCTGACCCGAAAAAGTTTTGTTAATAAAGTTGTCCAATATCTTCGAAAATAACAGAGATATTCGAGTGCTAATTTTTACAGGACCACACTGTATAATTAATATATTTTGTACATTTCCTGTGCGTACATGCATATTTTTCGTGTATATGCATATTTTTCGTGTATATGCATATTTTTCTTCTGTAAATTGCATTCTTTAAGTGCATGCACATCCGTTGTCTAGTAATTAGATAATTACTTCTATGAAAATAACTATAGTCATGGAAACACGAGTATAACAGAATATATTTACTGTTCCATTCTCGCGTTTAATAAGTCCTGGAAGAACTTGTATGATATCGCGGGAAGGAAGTGAAATCAGCCAAGCGTACGTTCCTTCAGCTTCAGCTGGAAAGCAATCATTCGAAGTTCCTTTTTCGCAGTAGGTTTCGTTAAGTATCATAATTAGGTATGTTTGTCCTAACAAACAGCGTACCTACTTTTATATTAACCCTTAAGTGGTATAGTGTTTAGACAGATCATGAAGTATCATCCTAGGATCTTTCTAAAATTTTGTATAAACTTTTTCAGATAGTTGTAAGTATATTATTTAAGACTATATAATCCAAATGCTCAAAACAAGTTAAGAAATGGACCGTTTATTTTAAAAGTGGTGTAAGTCCATTTTCTCTTGTTTTTTCATTTTTTTAAAATTTTATTTACATTAAATTAAGCATAAATTACGTGATATCTCATTTTTATCAAAAATGGACTTACACCACTTTCAAAATAAACGGTCCAAATGTTGATACATGCTACTTTGGTACAATATGTATATAGTAGGGAAGCTACGGTACAGAATTTTCGTTGGGGTCATGAGAGACCCCAGTGTACCAGTTAAGGGTTAAAAACACGCTGTAAAGTAAATTTCCTGTTCAGAAGAAGCAGGTTGTTCTTCTTTTAAACGGTATCGTCGTATATGTATAAAAACACCGTGTTGCATCATAGTTTGATGCTTTATTATATTTGGAACAAGGAAGTTTCATTTCCAGAACGATCTTCGGTTTTTTTATCCTTTCGGAAGAGTTCCCATTTCGCGATCATAATTTGTTAATAATTGGACACTGTTTGTACCTAGGGTGGAAGAGATTCCTCTCGCTAGCCAACTGGCCCCAGGTGTGTATACGGGGAGCGTGGCAGACGCGTGCTTCTCCCTACTTCAAATCTTGTATGCAGCCGAACGCAGCGCGTTCCATTCTTCCATTCTCTCTGTGTGTTGTGGTGCGTATCTTTTTATATTATTTACCCAATTTCACTCTACATCTTATGCGTTTCAAATTTTTCACTGATCATAACCCGGCGTGCCGTAACAATAATTGCATTTATCCCCGTTTATTTTCAAGAAATCCGGACCAGTTATAAAACTGTGGTCCCAATGTGCAGTTGCGGACAATGGTTTAAAGGGTCCCATGAACATCACCGACACAGTTTTTACCGACAACGACTTTAGTCGACGACGGTGTTACTCGATATGAACATCGTTTCTTATCTATTGGGTTGGCAAGAAAGTAATTTCGGTATTTTAAAGTGAAATAATAGAATTATGAAAATATTGTAATAACAATAATAATAATTATGAGAATAGAGTGAAATATTAGAATTATAAAGCTATCAGAAAGATGGCAAAAGATCATCGAACAAAATGGAAAATACTTTATTAATTAAAGTTCATAGCTTGAATAAAAAATTTGTTTTTATTTCAGCTTAAACTACCGAAATTACAGTTCCTCTATCCTCTGTAACGGTAAAAAAAACTCGAAACACAGAAGGCATAGAAAGTTGAAATTTGGTATACAGGACAGCCGGTAGCCCAAAAGGATATTAGTTAAAATATAACATTAAATTGCATTTTAAAATGAATAAATATTATATCTTTTAATTGAAACCAAATATTAGGTAAATTATTGTCAATAATTTCTTTAAAATTAATTTTCCCAATTAAAGAAATATATTTATTTAAAAACTTCTAATTCTTTTAAAAATGTCTCTACATTTATGTTTCTTTAAATTTATATAGTTTAATAAAAACATCATATTTTCAATAAAGTAAAAAAAAGAGTAAAAGAGTAAATTTTTATCCCGAAAGTCTTTCTGGATTAATTGCTAAAATTAAATTAGTTTAATCATCGGTTTGTTAGTTCTAGTCTTATAATTTAATACAAATAAAAAATAGAGTGACACTTTCTTTTACACGTCTGTAAAATCAACAATTTTTAAGATACCGAAAAATCCTTTGAGATTCATTCATAAGTCTCTAGAAAGACTACGCCACCGTGACAGTGAATCAAATAATATTCCTGAAAATAATACTTAAAATGTTCGACATTCAAACACGTAAATTATAAAACCAGCAGGTACTTAAACCGCACTTGGTGTTGGTTTAATTTATTTTAGGGAGCCTTCAACGAATTACGCTGTTAAAACAGACAGTTTCTCATGAATGCGTGCACGCTTCATTTTAACAAGAAGATTGCAATCTTTAACGCATGTGTAAATGACCCGAAAGGGGAGAAAATTGGAAATAACTTATTGCCGAACACCCGAAAAATAATGTGAAACGCACGTTGAAATTTCCAACCGCTGCGCGTGGTAGTGCATGCATACGTGCAACACAAATTACACGGTTCAAATTGACGACCCGGCGCTCCACATTCTGACGCTTGCTAAATTTCAACGTTCACCGAACAGGGCGCCAATTCCCAATAATTATCCACTTAAATCGTAAAGTCGCGGAGTAATTATGTGAGGGTGCGAGGGTTAATTTGATAATTGTATTATTCCGTTAGGAATAAATACCACCTTTCCGGAATGCAAATCTTGCAATTCAAGATAGTTTTCTTTCTTTTTTTCATTCAATTGTCCTATTTTATCCCCGATATCGGGTATTGGTATCAACTCTCGCTGCAATGTTAACACTAGGCCAGAGTTGGGCAAAAATTTAATCAACGATTGACAACTACATTTCTACTTCAATCGTAAATCGTCATTAACAATTAATCTCCTAGTTTAATCGTTAATTGTGGTTAATCGTACAATTGATTAATGTGTAACTGCTAAAATTTCGAAATGAAATACGGAATCAAAACTGTATGAATACTGAAAAAAATGTAAACTCAGTTTAGGTGTATTGTCATTTGGTCTATACATATATAATACAAACTCTGTTTACGTGCTTTTATGTTTTTTTCGATGATTCCTTTTTTTAATCAACGATTGACGATTAACTTCATCAATCGATTGAATCCATTGTCGATTTTTCGATGATTTCTTTTTTTAATCAATGATTGACGATTAACTTCATCAATCGATTAATCCAATCGTCGATTTTTCGATGATTTCTTCTTTTAATCAACGATCGACTTCATCAATCGATTGAATCAATCGTCGATTTTTCGATGATTTCTTTTTTTAATCGTACACATTAATCAATCAACCATGATTAAAATTTTAATCGATTAATGCCCAACTCTGCACTAGGCTTACGGAGCTCTAGAAATAACTATTGGGTTGGCAAGAAAGTAATTTCGGTATTTTCTGGTGAAATGAAATCCAATTTTGTTATTCAATATGTAGCTATCGCAACTTTATGAAAATAGCCAATCCAGAAAGATGGCAAAAGATCATCGAACAAAATGAAACATATTTTATAGATTAAGGTTCATTGCTTAAAGAAATTTTTATTTCACCTCGAAATACCGAAATTACTTTCTTGCCAACCCAATATTTCACATTATTTTATAAACATAACAACAATGTGTCTATCCAAATTTTTGACCATTTTTCTAATGATATGTACCTAAAGAAATGGTAAATAATTCCTCAAGAAAGTACAGTAGGACCTCGATTAACCGGCTTGATCGGAAGACAATCAGCCCGGATAAATTAAGGTCCGATGGATAATCGAGACCCCAGGGAAGTCGTTAAAACGTATATTATATTCCTTGATTTACAGTAAGGAGCATAACTGAGTCGACACACTTTAAATCAGAATAACTTTTTTATCGATGGGCCAAACGACTTCAATTTCTCTGTAAGGCTAGAAGAATTAGTTTAGTAAATGACGTCTAATAAATAAGTTGAAAAAATGCATTTGGTCGGAATTGTGAAAAATAATACTAAAAATGGATTTTTATAACTGCTTTAGCTGGCCCAATAACGAAAATTTAAAAGGTGTGTCTGGTCAATTCGTATAAATTATATACGCTCTGAAAATTTCATCGAAATTGGTTAATCGGTTTACGAGTTATAAACGATCAAAAGTGGTAGAAATTGCAATTTTTCAAGATTTTTTGCTTTTTTACCAATTTTGATCGATTATAACTCGTAAACCAATGAACCAATTTCAATGAAATTTTCAGAGCGTATATAATTTATACCAGTGGACAAAACACATTTTTTAAATTGTAGAAATTGTAAAAATCAATTTTTAGTATTGTTTTTCACAATTCCGTCCAAATGCATTTTTTCAACATATTTTTTACACATCATTTACTAAACTAATTCTTCTAACCTTACAGAGAAACTGAAGTCGTTTGGTCCATTCATAAAAAAGTTGTTCCGATTTAAAGTGTGTGGAATCAGTTATGCTCCTTAATTTATGTAATAATTTCTTGTGTCCGATGTAATTATTCCACACGCTCGATAAACCATCGATGCAACAATTACAAGTACGAAACAACATAAAACCTTTCACCCACAGTTTCTTTCGAAACAGATGAAAATTGTGAAAATGATGCCGACATTGTTCAAGAAATTTGTTGCGGTGCGAAGAGCATAATTACCACGGCGGCTGGCGCTGCGCTAGAAATTGACGGCGTTTACGTAGCGGCCAACAACATAACAGTAGGAGTTTCAGAAATAAAACTTTACTCTCGATCGGAGAGCCACTCTATCACACAGGAGGGTGCCACATTGTTACGCCATAACTACCACTCTCTCTTTTTCTTTACTTCAGCACCCTCCCCCTTTCCTCCGGGAGCACAATCTTTTCTGTAGTTTGGACGAACTGTTGTTTTACGAGGACTCTTTAGATCGGCAGAAGGCCCATTGTATCGTCGGTTTCAATGCGCCGCGCCGGATTGTTTTCGAAAAGAGAGCAGGATTGTTTCATTTTTCTTTAGCCGAGATCCCTCCGATGCTTTAAGATTTGCCGACAGTCATGTATTCACTGCATTATTGTTATTCATATACTAGATAAGATTCTTCAACCGCACTCACCGTGTGAACATTCTCATTTACAATAACGTGTTAGGCTAACAATGTTGCACGTGGAATCTTCGATTTTATAATAGGGCAAGTTGCTAAATACAGGGTGGCCCACATAACTCTGAACAGCTCAATATCTCCGTTACTTTTCGTTGTACAAAAAAACTTCGTAGGACAAAGTTACACTGTTTGATGGGCCACATATAATGGTGTAAGGGAAAAAAAATTTCAAGGTCATTTTTATGAGATTTCAAGGTTATCGATGTTTTTTTAAATGGAATGAGGTATTTTTTAATACATCAATCGATGCAGCTGGACATTCTTTATAAAAAAGTACTAACCTATATATGTCGAAAAGTTAGTAGTTCAGGAGATATTTCAATTTAAATAACTCCAAAATACCATTACTGTCGTACTAAGGCGTTAGTGTTTACTTACTTGTGTAACGGTATTTTGGAGTTATTTAAATTGAAATATCTCCTGAACTACTAACTTTTCAACATATATAGGTTAGTACTTTTTTATAAAGAATGTCCAGCTGCATCGATTGATGTATTAAAAAATACCTCATTCCATTTAAAAAAAACATCGATAACCTTGAAATCTCATAAAAATGACCTTGAATTTTTTTTTCCCTTACACCGTTATATGTGGCCCTTCAAACAGTGTAACTTTGTCCTACGAAGTTTTTTTGTACAACGAAAAGTAACGGAGATATTGAGCTGTTCAGAGTTATGTGGGCCACCCTGTATATAACATCTTCAATTAAAAAAAAGACATAGTCAATTAAAAAGAAAGACATCTTCAATTAAAAAGAAACACATCTTCAATTAAAAAGAAAGACACATTCAATTTTCAAAATTTGCCTACAATTTTGAACTTCATCTACTCGATTTTGCTATAAACGCATAAAGATCCGCAGTCTAGTTATAACCATTTTGTTACAAGTGCGAAAACATTCAGGTTCATTGAAGATATTCACAATGAATTCTGTCTACGCTCCAGAAATAATAAACTGTGCTGCATGACAGGTTTGGGATTTTCTAACAGGTATCGTTGGTGTGTGAAATTTGCTGACTCCCCCTAATTGACAGAAAGATTCTTACCTGTCTTAATTTTCACTAAAATCTCCGTTCGAACGCCGCACTGGCGCATGGCGGTACTTCCTCGTGGTCTCAAAGGAAGCTTCGCCAGTCCTAATTACTAAGCTACTGATGTTCGTCCATCTAATATCAATTTTCCGAAGGAACTAATTGTAAGCTCAAGGCGGATTTTCAAGATCTAATTTTTGCTTCCGGTCTCGTTCAACTTTCTCCTTTTGGTTTCCGCGTCGATTCTGTCTATTTTGGAATCTTCTGGAATAACATGACATTATGTTGCTAATGGATTTTTAGTTTTACTAATACTCGTGCACAAAAAAACCTAATCTATTTTAATAGTCAAGGTAGAAATCTATTTAAGGAACTTTTGCTGTTTAGCACTAAACTTCTAATACCAACATTTTTTTATAGTATTAAATGTCAATTTTGATACGATTAAGAATTATAGAATATTTATAAGAATAAATTTTCACAAATAAGGTGGCAATGTTTAATCAATCTGTGAAAACGACATTACTTATGGATATCTCTAATAAATAGACGGTTACGTGCAGATAAACAATTTTGTTTTAATAAATCTGTGTCAGTGTTCACTGCTCTGTATCATTTCTTGATATAGAAATCAAAGTTTTAATAAATAAACGATGAATCTGATAAAATTAATAAAAAAAATAAAAATGCTCTGTATCATTTCTTGATATAGAAATCAAAGTTTTAATAAATAAACGATGAGTTTGATAAAATTAATAAATAAAATAAAAATGCTGTGTATCATTTCTTGATATATAAATCAAAGTTTTAATAAATAATCGATGAGTTTGATAAAATTAATAAATAAAATAAAAATGCTCTGTATTATTTCTTGATATAGAAATCAAAGTTTTAATAAATAAACGATAAATTTGATAAAATTAATAAATAAAATAAAAATAGAGTATTAAATTTTAAGGAGAGTGTGATATGAAGATTTCTGTCCTCTGAATTAAGACGAACCGTCAGTTATATATTTTCGCATTCGTTTAGTCAAACATAAACGTGTCCTTAGTTCTTCCCATTTTTTATACTCGTGCGTCAAAACGATAATCCATCTTTTGTTCATTTCCCAAGGATTCTTAAGTACAACGGGCGCAAAATTGGTCTCTCGAACCATAACACAAATTACCAGAGAGGTTCAGACCACCATGATTTCAGAGTTATTTTCAGTCGGTCGTTTGTGACTTCTGGAAATCAATTTTTCCCTGTGACGGCAAGTAACCAATTTTTCTCGACTTCGACGTAGGTCTGGCGATGCACAATAGTTTTAGGTTTCGGAAAAGTTAATCGCCCCTTTCCTTCCTCGCTCTTGCTTCCTCCTTCCTCTTCTGGCTTCCCTTCGACCTTCCTCTTGCCGACTTCCTTCTTCCTTTCACCTCTGTTCTTCCAAATTGTTTTTTTTTTCTATAGACGACGGTGAGTCAAGAACTTCCAGTCGAAATAAGCTCGTTATTTTTATTTTTGACGAAAAAATGTTTTGCCCAACTCGAGCACCTTAAACAGCCTCACTTATCAGTGATGATTAGTCTGCGGATACTGACGCGAAATAAAAATTCTCTGCATTAATTTTGAGAAATAGAAACAAGATAGAAAGGTCCTTCTTCCTTCAATAATATCAATTAATTGGAAATAATGTATTGATCATTTTAAATTCATTTAATCCTGCTACTATTATATTTTCGATATTCACTATTCCATTTTAGCATAAATGAAGAGCACCTTTAATAGCCTCATTGTAATTGATGATTACACTGCGGATGTTGGAGCGAAATAAAAATTCTCTGCATTAATTTTGAGAAATAGAAACAAGATAGAAAGTTCTTTCTTCCTTCAATAATTTCAATTGATTGGAAATAATGTATTGATAATTCTAAATTAAGTGCACCTTCAATAGCCCAATGAACAGTTCTTTTATGAAGAATGTTTTTTCAAATACTGAGATTATAAAAATATGAGAATGATTCACAGTTCAATCTCATTGAATTGTACAAATTTATTCAAGGCAAAATATTTATTTTTGCATATTTTAATCTCATTAGGGAAAAATACCACGGTAATAGTAGCTATTAATTGTACCAATTAACCTAATGTATTTTGTAAATACATTAATTGCATCCAAGTATAGTACGATTTCCAGCATGTTGTCATTCGATGTTTGCTTTGTTATTGCATCGGGATTGCAATCGTTGAATAACGAACATTCGCAGATTTAGGAATCCGAATTTAGAACAAATAGTATTGAAAGATAATATATTGGAACGAAAGCGTTACTGATGATGCGGCGCAGCGGTTTCTAGTTTTCGCGTTCATCCGATTCGGTCGGACGTGTATAATCGGCTTACCCAGCATTTGACTCGTAAGTTTCGTCCTCGTCCTTTTCGTTTTTGGGCAAACTGTATATAATACATAATCGTTGTGACGCGATGAAAAGCATACAAAACAGGGCCAGTTAGGAAAGCTTTGATGAGCCTTAATCTTGTGAAATATATCCGCGATTAACAAGCTAGCACGACAGAAAGGATACGTTCAGTTAAAACATGTTTCCGTTCTGCTTCTACGAACTAATACCTGGCAAATAGTGCTAATAATAATCCTATTCACCGTGATTTCATACTTCCACGGGATATGCATACTGATTCACACGCACCTAGATGCTAATATGACATCTTACGATAGACTTCCAATGAAAGCAATCGTGATTTCGAAGATCGATCGTTTCAGAATAATACTTGAAGTCTTCATCGGCTGCGGATTTATATAATGAACCCGTAGTAATATTAAATCGGCTTTTTATTCTAATTTGTACGCTGGAGGAAAACAATATATTTCAAATAATTAAATTAGATTTTTTCTATGTGAGCTACTATTAAAATATACATATATTTGAAATGCTATTTCCATGTGTAACTGCTACTCAAAAAAAAAGTTCATTTACCAAATTCTATATCACATGACAAAATAAAAATGTATGTAGTCTATTTACTATTTGAAAAAATAGATTTTTCCAGAAATGTTGATTAAAATTTTGATCAAGATCGATTGATTAATGTGTTCGATTAAAAAAGGTAATCATTGAAATATCGACGATTGATTTGAATCAATTAATTCGACGATGAAGTTAATCGTCAAATTTTTGCCTAGCTCTGGCTGTTGCATATAATTTTCGTAAGATATAATCTTACTAAAATTTTTGGATACCGTGTGTGGAAACTGTATCATTAATTACCGAATATGAAAGTGCATCGAAGCATCGTGTACAAAAGCTCGAATTGCCTCTCAAGTTTCTGTTACGTCGAACCTACGGCCAAAGAATCTCATCCCATCGTTCAAATTTTGCTCACCTTTGCCTCCTTCCCTTTCCTTCTCTCCTTCCTTTTCTTCTCTTTCCATTTCTGTATCTTCCACCAAGATTCTTCGTTTCTTTCTTCTGCCTCCCTGTCCGTTCTCGTATTCTACCACCGATGGTTCCCACGACTTTCGGCTTGAACTAAACTACCAACGCTTCTGCATGCCTTTTTTTCTTCGTTGGTATCATCGTAATTATAGAACGCACAAACTAAAAAATTCACGTATCACCTTACGCACTTTGCCATCGACGTTAGAAGCCTGCACCATTTTTAAACTGTTTGTCCTGGCGGACTTTTATGTGTCCTTAATTAATATCCTCTTCATTCATCTCGAGACAGTTACTTTAAATGCAGTCAATCATGTAAATGAAGGCACACAGTTGAAACTATTTTATAAATGGACAACAGAATCACTATTTTAAAATCACTATTTTATAAATGGACACAGAATCACTATTTTATAAATGGACAAAACGACTTCAATTTTCCTGCCATGGTAGAATTATATTATATCGCCGCATGAATGTAAGAGCTAGGTAACTTAAAATTTGGACATTTTGAATTATCTACTTCGTATTAAAGAAGAAATTAAGTAGAATTTAATGTAAAAACTACGACATCTGGTGAGCAGTGTTCAAAGTAGATAAAAAATAAATACAGATTTCTATTTATGTTATAAATGGGCAACTCGACATTTTTAAAATTTATTTTAATCCAAAATGATGTTTTTTCATGTATTGTTCCACTTAAAATTAAGAAATATAAGCAGATATTGGCATTATGTTCAAAATAACGGTTTCCCTACCATAATCTTAAAACCTTAATATACTGTTTCATTAATTTCTCTAAAATAATGAATTGTAAGTTTTCTAGTTGTTACGTTCAGGCGGCGATATGTATAGATTCTGCAAATTTTATGCAAATTGCTTTGTTGTAAGAAAACTTCTAAACTAATTATTTTTCGACATACATACATATTTACATGAGTTAATACCTTTTCTTTTTTTTTTATTGAAACATCAGATGAGTTTCTGGTACGTTATTTCCAACCTACTGCAATTATTAAGAGAAGAAATCAATTTTTATGTAACTTCCCTGTCTTGTAATTGGTACAGACAATTTTTATATATAGTGGGTGTACAAAGTATTCGTACACTTTTTAAAAACTAATAACATTTTTATAATTGTACCAAACAACCTGATTTTTTATAATCAATTAGAAGCATTGGTTTACGAAATGATATGCAAAAAAGATTTTCCAAAAATTATAATTTACAAGGTTACATGCAAAAATCAAAAAGGCATTTTTCTTAACTTCTTTATTTGCGTCCTTAATGAAAATTTAAAATGTATGTTTTGTAGATCTATGTTAGTCATACACATGTTGAAAATTTGAAAATCGTAGTTTTCCACGACTTTTGCTCAGTTTTTGCTTAAAATCCACAGAATCGTACATCTTTCGACGCTTGTTGTTTTTTTCCTGGGTCAATCGATTTCGATGAAATTTCCAACATGTGTATAAAGAACATGGATCTAGAAAACATGTTTTAAATTATCATTAAGGGCCCAAATAAAAAAGTTTTAAAAAATGCCTTTTTTATTTTTGCCTGCAACCTTGTAAATTGTAATTTTTGGAAAATCTTTTCTGCATATCAGTTTGTAAACTAATGCTTCTAATTGATTATAAAAAGTCAGGTCGTTTGGTACAATTATAAAAAAGTTATTAGTTTTTAAAAGGTGTACGAATACTTTGTACACCCACTGTAATTATCAGGTCATTAAGTATGAAACTTGACAAATGTGTTTGAAATTTGTGTTTTCGTTGTCAAGTTCCATACTTAATGACCTGATATATATTTTATAGACATTAATACGGGGCGTCTCAAAAATGTTGTACTTCCTTGAAGAGGGTGGTTCTGGAGGCCATTGTTAATGACCTACATATTGTGAAAATGACTCACCTTGTATAATATATAATTTTTCAATTCGTTATATGATTACACTGTCCAACAAATTTCAACTTTTTTTATGTTCCCTATTTACTATTGGGTCCTTCTTGTAGAATTTTTTGCGCTGATTCCGAATCTGTTTTTAATTTTTTTCCTATACGCACAGTTTTTGAGGAACATAGCTTTGAAAAAAAAACATATTTTTCAACATTAAACAAATATTGTGATGTTATTATAAAAGATATTGAATTGTTCTTTATACCAAAAGATTCTGTAGACTTTCCCGAATACAGCGATATCAAATATTAATACATTATGAATGTTTAAACATGTTTAAACAATCACTAAAGGCAGAGAGACACCACTTCTGCACCAATTTTTGAGGATATTTTTCAATTTATCTCAAAAAATAAGGGTCCAGCGGAAAATCGAACTATACCACTCGATAGAGCAGACTTTTATCTCGAGAAGCCACCCTGTCAAGTTTGGATCGTCGACATTTTTTTCGAACCAGAAAGCAAAATATCTTCGCCCGACATGAGTTGCCGCCAGTGGCGCTCGGGACGAGATACGGCGCAGCGACGGGATACGGAGCGGCGAACGACCGTTGTAATGGTGAGCGCCACTGGCGGCAACTCATGTCGGGCGAAGATATTTTGCTTTCTGGTTCAAAAGAAACGTCGACGTTTCAAACTTCAAAGCGGGGTTTCTCAAGATAAAAGTCTGCTCTATCGCATGGTATAGTTCGATTTTCCGCTGGGCCCCTATTTTTTGAGATAAATTGAAAAATATCCTCAAAAATTGGTGCAAAAGTGGTGTCTCTCCGTCTTTAATGATTGTTTAAATATGTTTAAACATTCATAATGTATTAATATTTGATATCGCTGTATTCGGAAAAGTCTACAGAATCTTTTGGTATAAAGAACAATTCAATATCTTTTATAATAACATCACAATATTTGTTTAAAGTTGAAAAATATGTTTTTTTTCAAAGCCATGTTCCTCAAAAACTGTGCGTATAGGGAAAAAATTAAAAACAGATTCGGAATCAGCGCAAAAAACTCTATACGAAGGACCCAACAGTAATTAGGGAACAAATTTGGTGTTGGACGGTGTTATCAATAATATCAATCGACGTAATACGTAGCAAGTAAAAAGATCAATTTGTTTGGAATTTCGAGATGTGCAAGAATCGGCGATTGGTCGTCAAAATGCCGAAAAGAAAAGAAAGCGAAAGTATCGTGGACGGTGTAATTAATAAAACGGTATCGAAAGTTGCGGAAATTTCGATGAGAAATTAGAAACCGGTCGTGTTTCACTACTTTGGTAGTTCTAGTGTTAAGTCCGCTGCATACCCGTCATCAGCGAGACCCTTCGATGCGCGATAATTGGAGCCCGAAGTATGTTCTCTCTCTCTTTCTTTCTCGGTTCTCCTTTTTTCATCAGTTGTTTAGTTGTTCGTAGTAATTTAGCAGGTAGCAAGACCGACGGACGCGCGTTTCCACGTAGCCGTCCGTGCTCACCCTCTGTCCTCGGGTTCTCGGTTCTCGGTCCTCGGTTCTCTTTTGGCCGCCCTCCAACACCCTTTCTGCCCATTCCGCGTGTATTTAAAAGCGTTTAAGGGTGCCCTCGAATCTCAAGTGCTCTCCCGCCGGATACACAATGGTTCTTGCGTATTATTTGTTGGTGAAATAACATGCTGTCAGTTATGGGAGATATGCTAAATATATAGGGTACGGCTAGAAATCCGAAGGTGAATCGATCGAACTTGTCCTGGCGGTCGAGTGTTATGCTTCGAGTCACGTTGAACCTGCAGGCACCGCGTTCACGTTCCAGATGATTTTTATACAGAACCTTCTTTCAGAAGACAATCCGCGATAGCACGTTACTGACATCTTCGATCCCGTTCGTTGCTCGATCGTGCCACAGAGAATTACAGGATGCAACGAAAGCGAGTAAACAGCCCGAATGCTAACAAAAGAACAATCGAATCGAGGTAAATATTTCATTTTCAGATGTTACATTCATTCCTCGCGTTACGACTTATTTTATGGTTACAGTGATTAGAACAACTTGTTTGTCATCCGTTCTTCCTTAGACGAGAAAGGAAGCTTATTTATTTATTTATTGCTGTACATAGAATAAGGCTTATGTATAAACTTCTATATTTGATGAGTCTTCTATGTTTGAACTTGATCTGCTATATCATATTTAAATTTTTAAAAATCTTTGTTTGAATAAAAAAATTTAAAATGTGCTGTGTACCTCTTTTACTTGAACTCCTATATTTTGAGCCTATCTCATATACATATACATAATTGCAGTTTTCACTACTTCTTCTATATTTGGATAAAACATTTCTAGCAGCCCTAACTGCGGATGAAATTCAAAATTGTAGGAGAATTTTGAAAATTAAAGATGTCAACATACGATTTTAAAATTATTAAGGGAGGAAATATTCTATTCCTTGCAATCGACGCAGTCAATTTTTATTTTCCCTAAAGATCCGCGGGGTCTATTTACGCAACATACAAATTAATATTTCAGAATAGACTTCTGTGCAATGAAGAATACCTTCTGTGCAATTCAATGATCGCTGTCTTCCGTATGATGAGCTTGCCATAAATGATTTTTTTGTATTCAATTTTTCAAACAACTGTTATTTATAGTCTCTGCAAAGTAGTATAGGAGAATGTATAAAGTGGCGTAAACAAATGAATGATCGAAGTACGGGAGCGAGTTATATTTTGGCATTTAACAATGGGAAAAGGTACGAGTCTCCTTCAGCCATAAATCACTTGAATACTTTCGCTTATGGCCTCGCTCATGGTTATACTCTGTTGTTCCTTTTTTCTTTTCGTGCATCCAGCTAAACCTAATAGACATATATGAATTTGATCAGGCGTTCATCGGACTACGGAGTTATAAATTTAGTATCCTCGAGACTCATCAGTGTCCCAAAAACAAACACCTTCACCTCTCCTCGTGAATTTGTGTACGTTGCCCAGACGATAATCAAATAACACCGATTTGATCGAATACAGGATGCACGTAATTAAAGAGTGTGTAATTATGGACCTCGTACAGGATGAAAAGTATTATGTTGTTATTAGTTATTAATTGCTTTATTAGATTAAGCTCACCGGCGGGTGCGTCAGGAGGCGGAGAATGAGGTCCCGTCGTCCTCCTTCTTTTTTTTTATTTTTCAACGGATAAAACGAGCAAAATAAAATGCGAAATAGCCCGCTGAATTTACTACCGAAAAGCAGACATTTCATACGTAACAACCTAATATTTGTAACTACCTTTTTCTCGTATTTTATGATTCGAGCTGGCAACGAGGAGAAGCGCCTGTCTTATTAGAATCCTATCCAGTTAAAGTTACGGGCCGGTGCGCTATTATCAGATTACAATGTAAAGATACTAAAGGTAGTAAAACGCTGACGGGGTCACGAAACGCGTATTGTGAACTTCTTTAGAGTCATAACGAGTTACAAGCGTGGGCGGACGTAAGTGCGAGACACGTTTTACCTTCTGCTCTGACGGGATAATTTTCTCTTCTCGCTTATCCCTTCTTCAGTATCCATATTATTCATATATCCGACTACACGCGTCATATAAAAGCAGTTAGGTAGTCCGGCAACTTGAAAGAACGTTCTCTTTCCTCGTTTTATCGTGCAAGCGAAATTTTGGCAGCTTTATACTGTATTAATAACTAGACTGCGAGATTCTTATGCAGATACTATAAACAACGATTATTTTATGCATTCAATCCAAAAAATTAATTTATCAAAAGCTCATACTTCATCGCACGGGACTTCATTGAATTGCACAGAAGTTATTTGGAAAATTTAGTTCTTCTGAAATATTAATTTGCATCAGAGTTGCGCAAAAATGTAATCAACGATTGACGAATAAATTTCTACTTCAATCGTTAATCACAATTAACAATTAATCTTCTAGATTAGTCGTCAATTGCGATTAACGATTACATTCCTTTCAACTGTAATCGTCACTCGGATAATTGATTAATGATCAACTGCTGAAATTCCAAAATGATATACGGAATCAAAACTATGTGGATACTGAAAAAAATGTAAACTGAGTTTAGGTGTATTGTCATTTGGTCTATAATAAAAAAACTCTGTTTACGTGCTTTTATGTTTTTTTCGATGATTTCCTTTTATAATCAACGATTGACGATTAACTTCATCAATCGATTGAATCAGTCTCGGATTTTTCGGTGATTTCTTTATTTAATCGACGATTGGCGATTAACTTCATCAATCGATTGAATCAATCGTCAATTTTCGAATGATTATCTTTTTTAATCGTACACATTAATCTATCAATCTTGGTTAATATTTTAATCGATTAATGCCCAACTCTGCCACTCGCTACATCCTCAATCCTGATCCTTCCTTCCATTACCCTGCATTCTCTTGTCAACTGTCCATTTGTGGTTATTACTAGACTGCGGATCTTTATGCAAAATAAAAATTGTCTGCATCGATTACAAACCACAGAAACCAAATAACAAATTCTTTCTTCTTTTAATTATCTTATTAAGCTGAAACTAATACATCGATGTCCTCAAATCTTTTATACATGTCCACTGAATTAAATTACACACGTTCATTTTCGTAATAAATGCATAAAATCCGCAGTCTAGTTATTACGACCAGCATCGATTACGGAAATTGTTTTTAGTCAGCAATAATCGTCATCGATAACGGAAATAATTTCTGAACTGTACTTTGCAGAAAATTCGTGAAAACTATAAAATTTCGCAGCGTTTACATGAGACTGCCCCCTTAATAATGGACGCGAGACAACGCGTTGCTACAGGTTTTGTGGGCATTTTCGGCTGTAAGGAAATTGTGGTTAAAGTGGAATATTATTTGATTTGTGACCGAAAAAGGGTCGTTTGTCTGTAATAAGCGTACCGCCTCTTCCTCAATATATCTGTCTTGATGGCTCAATGCGCACGTGGCTGCACAAGAGTGGCATGCATGACTTTACAATACGACCCTTGAAACGGTTATAACTGCATCGCCGATGACGAGTACACCAAGCTATAAAAACATTCCGGTCTGGTGTAGGATAATTTGGATACAAAAATGAATTGTAACCACGTTAAAAAGGAAAGGAAGTACGTTTTGTCATATATTATAAAATTATTGCGTCGTGGACAAATTTAACGACCAACAAACAAAGCCAATTAACGATTAAAACGCTGATGAGAACATGCATACAGACGTATTACATGTTATATGCTTTTTAATTTAAATGGTTATCATTTTATACGACAGGAGTTTAAGGAATAATTACTGTGGATGTTGATGGACTTGAAATGTACCATAATATACAAATAAAATATACAGCGTGTCCCAGCTAATTTGATCACCCCGATTAACTATAAACACTTTACATTCGAAGCTATATTTAACTCGAAAATGAAACGTTTCTTCCGACCAAGAATATTTGCATTCTCTATAATCATTATACAATACCTAAATGTTTAGTAATTGATCAGTAGATTGCGGATCTTTATGCAAGGAAAAAATCGTCTGCATCAATTTCCAAACTGAAAAACTAAATTGAATGTTTTTCTTCCCCTAATGATTATATGTTAGAGGGGAATGTTGACACCTTCAATTTTCAAAATTTTTCAACAATTTTTATTAGATATAAATACATTTATGACAAAAATGGGTGGATACAATTTAAAACAGCGAAACATTACGACAATTTAAGGACATCCATGTTATTTTCAATTTATTACACTTGTTAATGATAGGAAGAAATTTTTGTATGGCATCTTGTAGGTGAAGAAGAAAATTTTTATTTGCATAAAGATCCGCAGTGTAATGATTATTTATATTTTAAATAACATATTTCACAAAATATTTATAAAGCATGTTATTCAAAGCAATGATTCTTTGATCGTTCACTTCCTCCGAGCATATGATATTTCAACCCCTGTCGGGAACGACTTACAAAAAATACTTCTCACGGGTTCAACGAACGATGGTTTTCTTTTTCATTGAATTTATCTTTTTATCGTGCGATATTTACCAATAAAAATGTACTGTTAAAACAATCGTTTCCTCTGCCGACGAAGTTACGCGTGTTATGCAAAGTAAACAGGCAAGACTAAACGAAACCTTACAAAGTCATGACACGGTGGTGGACCGCGATAAAAGGTTGGGGGCACCTGCCTGCCGCTCATTCTCGGAACCCTTGGCACAGATGTTCACTTTGTTTGTTGATTTTCGATTACGAATTATTTTTCTTACTTAAAATGTTCGAAGTTCTCACACCCATCGGAAACTGCTTTTTCACGAACGTTAACGGAGGTATTCTGGTTTTCGAGAATGGGTATTGGATTTTGCAGATTTATGGTAGTTGAAGGACATATTTGATTTTTTCAAAGTAAAAATAGTCAACATTATAAAAATATGTACTGACTGTTCACGATTCCGGTCTTTCTGCTGATCAAAAAAAAATATGAGAAACTATAATAATCAAATGAATAAAGAGTATTGATTATTTACAAAATGGCGGCACATTGAACTCTAATTACTGATTTTTAAAATATTCTGCGACTTCAGTACGTTAAAAATCAGAAAAAATGACAGATTTTATATATTATCTCCCTTAAAATTTCAAGTCGGTTGGTCAGGTATCGAGTTGGAGCGAAAGTTTGTAGCGTTTTTAAATTAATTTTATCTTTAAATTTTAATTTAAAAACGCAATTTTTTGTGACCAATTAGCAGCATTGGTTTACTAAATTGGTCATGACTTGATAAGGTACCTCAAAAATAGTAAAAAGTAATAGAAAAGAATGGAAAATATGTTATTGAATAAATCTATGAATAAATATCCATCAATAACATATTTTCCATGCTCTTCTATTACTTTTTACTATTTTTGAGGTAACTTATCACTAGACTGCGGATCTTCGTGCAAAATAAAAATTGTCTGCATCGATTGCAAGAAATAGAAACCAAACTGAATGTTATTTCATCCCTTAACGATTTTAATAGAGAAGAAATCATACATTGGCTACTTCAATTTTGAAAATTTTCCAACAATTTTGAATGTCATCTACTCAATTATCCTATAAATGCATATTTTTTAGGTAACTTATCACGTAAACCAATGCTGCTAATTGGTCACAAAAATTGCTCCGAGTGCAAAGGGGTTAGCTGATCCGCGTGGTCGATTACGCGAAGGGACTCTCGTCGCACGACTTTTATTGTTAGAAGACACGTCATTCTTTTCTACACATTATACACGGACATTTTCATCCTCGTCATCTGCTTCTTATCCATGTACCGCCTCAGTAAGTAGCGGTAAGCTCTTCGTTGAAGCTGATCCGAGATCGTGTACAGATAGGATCAAAAGAAGTAAAAGGACCACCCGGGCTATTTAGAACGAGAGGAACCGTGACGTTGGTGTCCAATGTCTCGGCGAGGATGTTGACACCTGTACGAGCTAGTACTTTGGAATTGGTGGCGTCGTCGCGCGTGTGCCTCACAGTAGGCATACAATTAACACGTTAGCACATTATCTATCGGCGATTAATTATACAGGGTGTACCATTGCAAGTGATCCGGACAAATATCTCTGAAATTATTAGTGATATCGAAAAATGTTTCCAATAAAAGTTATATAGTTTCGAGGTGGGCATGAAAGCATAACAAGCATGTGACTTTCTATTTTTGTAATGTACGTACATATATTCTTGTCTATTGTATAAGATTTGAATTTTTTGGTTGTCCACGTTCATTTCCGAGCGAATTACTACAATATACCAGAATATACTAGAATAGTACAAGTATTTCATAAAAAAAAGTTTTTAAATCGATACTTTTTAATCATTTTGTCCTTTGATTCTTTTCTTTATATATTTTCTGTTGATTATCTTATACACGAACGAGCATAACTGATTCAACACATTTCAAATCAGAATAACTTTTTTTTTAATGGACCAAACGACTTCAATTTCTCAGTAAGACTAGAAGAATTAGTTTAGTAAATGACTTCTAAAAAATAAGTTGAAAAAGTGCATTTGGTCGGAATTGTGGAAAACAATACTAAAAATTGATTTTTACAACTTTTTTAGCTGGCCCAATAACGAAAATTTAAAAGATGAGTTAGGTCAATTCGTATAAATTATATACGCTCCGAAAATTTCATTGAAATTGGTTAATTGGGTTACGAATTATAAACGATAAAAAATGGTAAAACTTGCCACTTTATGGTACACTACAAATTACCACTTTTGATTATTAACAAATTTCAATGAAATTTTCAGAGCGTATATAATTTATACCAGTTGACAAAACACATTTTTTAAATCGTAAAAATCAATTTTTAGTATTGTTTTTCACAAATTCCGACCAAATGCATTTTTTCAACTTATTTATTAGACGTCATTTACTAAACTAATTCTTCTATCCTTACAGAGAAATTGAAGTCGTTTGGTCCATTTATAAAAAAGTTATTCTGATTTAAAGTGTGTTGAATCAGTTATGCTCCTTACTGTATGTCAATAATAATAACTTTTTATTAACGATTCTTATCATAGAAACTTTTAGAATAACTGTTATCGTTGATCCCCGATTGGAATTCTCACAATCTTCTGATATTGCTCACTGTTTTGAGTTTCACCACAAGAAAGGTGGTTACTTTAGAAGAAAAATTATGTTTGTTTAAAGATACCGTTACGATTCGGTCGATTCATATGCAACAACCTAATTCTAGTTCGGCGCGGCGCACCCAATGGAAATGAAATAGTTTAAAACGGTGGGAAAGAATAATCTCGTATCTTCCACCGAAAACACGAGAAACAAGGCGATAGTCATCATCCTCTTTGGGAAGAGAGATTGCCAACGGGCTCTGCGCGGGAACTCAGCAATGAAGGACAAGCAGAAGCGCGAAGAGTGAAACTTAGTGAACGTTATCGTGAACCTCATCCTCTCATTGACTATTCATCCCGAAGAAGGACCGTATTTTTCGGGGCGGCGCGCTTCGGCTAACTGGAATAACCCAGCGAAGAAAGTGGCATCTGTAAATGTCCTTAATCTCTCCTCTTTCTTTTTTGGAGGCTCGAACGTGTCGCTGGCGACGATCTGATCGTGCCTACGATACGTATCCCATAGAACGGAGGAGGACGGGAAAGGGTTCGTCACCTACATAGGCCTACGGAAAAAGGAGACAGAACCCAACGACCATTCGCTGATCTCCGGACGCAGGTCTTGAGAACGCCTTTCGCACCTATTTTAACACGCAAGGATTATCGAGAGAGATCGGTTCAACCAGTATTTATCGTTGAAACAAAGATTTTCGATGACTGGTCCCTGCTCCGAGTTGTCTGTCGCCTTTTTTTCTTACCGATCCGCATCTTCGACCATTTGTCGCGTAGCAGGCTACACGAGAAGATACACGGCAGATAAAACTGCATAATAGGATGCTTTTCACCGAAAATCCCGATACCTGGAGACTATCTCCGACAGAATTAAATTAACGAACAGCAGACGTGCTCCTGAATTACGTTTCATTTCATCTTTCATTCGCTTCGCAAACCTGATTGCTGCCTGCAAAACAAGCTGAGAAACTCGAAAACATGGTGAAGGCAATGATGGACAATTTTTAAAGTGGACTACTTGTTTTTCGCAATTGCGTATCCATTTTGCAGTTGCACTAGTCCTTGAAGCAGGAACCTTCTCTTTTGGAGGAACATGATCGAAAAATTGATTGATATGTAAGGCGTTCCTTGAAAATATTAATGTCCCCCTCATTTGTGTACTCGTAACCTGTAGATCCTGTAAAAGGCGAACAAATACAGATAAGAATCGATATGAAAACGATTAGAAAGCGTTTTCACGGAATACTTAACCCTTTGCACTCGAAGATATTTTAATTCGAAAATTAAACATTTCTTCCGACCTAGAATGTTTCGAAATTTGATAACTATGACATTGGTGGTTGCAATGCGTGAACCCCTTGCCGTATCATTTTCTTTACGGTCAGAATGATTAAAACGGTTTCTTCCCCAAAAATGTCGTAGAAGACAAAAGCAAATTTATACTTTTTGTATGGCTACATTTATTTGACTGCTGAAATATTGATTACAAGCGAAGCAAATTTGATTGCATTTAAAAAGAAACTCGTAACATTCATATTTGTTAGACTTTGTTTCAAATTTTCATCACGAGTGTGACTCGATAAAATACAGCAAGGGGTTAATGTGGAAAGAAGCACTGTTCCAACTTATACGGTGTTCGAACCTTTACAACATCACAGTGGTCTAAACGGCTTATTTAAGAGTGCATAAGTCTAAACGCTACTAATAATCGATAATTCTGTGTTACGTGTGTTCTACACACATTAAGTAAGTATAAAGAAGGCTAATAGAGTTCCGTAAGTTTATTGAAATATTTTTTTGCTTAAAATACCGCAGAAGAAGCAACGTATCTCAATTTAGAATGCCAGTTTCAATTTACAATGACAGGAAAGAGAAATTTGTATACAATTCTTATTTTTGCAAAAGTATAATTTCTAGAAATTAAATTTACAACAAAAACAATAATAAAAATAAAAAGAAAACAATATTTACATCAAATAATAAGCATTATAATTATTACTAAAACAATTATTACCTAAGTGAAGTTTTTATATAAATTTAATTTTAAAGTTGTGTTAAAAATTAATAGAAATTTTTATAATAAATTTTTATATTAATTTTAAACGGGAACTACAAGTGACAGATGTGTCCTTGAGACCGATGAAAGCATAAACTACATATTCCATTCCTAATATTCATGCAAAAATTAATGCGAATACGGGCGAATATCACTAGTATTTCCTAAAACAAACTTAAAAAATGAATTTCTTAAAACCTCTTCGTCCCACGTACTCGTCATCGAACTCTACCAGAAAAAAATGAAATATCTTGCTAATCTGCATTTTTTGCAAATAAATTTGATGAATGCATAAACTACATATTCCGTTCAAATATCATAAGTATTTCCTACAACAAACTTAAAAAAAATGTCTAATCTTCCTTCAGAAACATAATTTAAACATTTCCGAAAAATTGCTTAATTTTATTTTTATATCTTCCTAATGCTTCTGAACACGGCTATTATAATTAGAATTAATATTAACGTTCTGAACAATAAATTATAGGTAAAAAGGATGTCCTTTATTTCGATGCTATTTTTCATACTTACGTTCAACCCAAAACAATAATTGATTTGAGAAGTAAAAGTGTAAATTTTAACTTCTAGAGACATGTGTGTTGATGTAAGAAATAGAATTAAATGCCTACACCATGTTTAGTTTTTTGACTTTTGCACTCCTAAATCGGCCGTATGGACCACTATGCCACAGTCCCTTAATAATACTAAAAAGTTCGAAACGTGTTTGAAGCCGTGTGGAAGATTGGTGAAGAAACTGCGTCCGCTTCGAGCGTGTAAAGTGCAATACAAATCCATTAAAATAAGGAAGGAAACTTGCCAGAGTTCTCACGAGCTAACGAGTAATCGCACGATAACGCACGACGAGACTGTCGAAAAACAGCGCCGCCCACATCCGGAGGAGGTGCTGCTAGTGATGATGGTGTGATCACCTTGATCGGTGATGGGTATAACACATTTGTTAGTTTTACTCACATAGTTAATTCGCGTTTAACCAACGTGACCCGAACCCTTCTCTTAAATTGGGTCGCTCACGTGTATCTCACGACCCCGTGTCCGTGCAATTTCCGATAAACCCTGCAGCTGCGTATCGTGCAAGGAAGTGACATAAGATCAACGGCCGGTCTCCGATTAATCTTATTGTAAACATTCTTTGATTCTATTGAGACAATTGTTCATATGTTTATGCTAATTAGCCGAACAAAACTCGTAACTAGACTGCGGATTTTTATGCATTTATGGAGAAAAATTAACTGGGGAAATGTAAAACAGTAAATAATATTAGATTATTGCATATGAAATGTCCGACTTTTTGATCAAGAAATACTATTAAAGTTGACAGGTTCATTGTACGTCACTTTGAAGTACAAAGCTTACGATCCTATCTTTAATTTTAATTTACTCATATAAATTTCCTTTTAAATAAATTTGATTTCAACATCGATCAGTGCGATTGTCGCGTGCTCTTTTTGTATGTGTGGAAACACAACATATCGACGATAGCATTATGTGATATTTGATAAAATTGTGGTGACCGAGAATTTTATGCATTTATGGCGAAAATGAGTGGGAGCAATTTAAAACATTAAAAAATTTAATAATCTAATCTAATCTAATCTATGTACCTTTCTCAGCTTGTTAGAATTATTAAAGTAAGAATAAACTATTTACGTGGATCCAGTCACTTGCAATCAGAGTTGGGCATTAATCGATTAAAACTTTAATCAAGATTGATTGATTAATGTGTACGATTAAAAAAGGTAAACATTGCAAAATCGATGATTGATGAAGTTAATCGTCAATCGTTGATTAAAAAAAGAATTCATCGGATAAATCGGAGACTGATTCAATCGATTGATGAAGTTAATTAATAAGTATTTAATCTTTAACCGAAATTATCTCAAAGGAAAAGGATGTTTAAACCGTCGAATTTATAACACAGTTCAAAGTCATCGAGAATCGGTGAGGAACCACATCATCAGCAACTTTACCCGAACGAGAGAAGAAGCAGAAACTGATTGAATTAAAAACTCACTTATTCAGCCGTAAATCCATTTGCTTGTTACACCAGTGAAACAACACACTTTCACGCAATCACTGAACACGTAGCACACTTCTCGAACTCGTAACGATAGCGAACGAGAAGAAATTACATACCCCGACGCGAAAATAGTTCCATGCTCTTCGCGATTCCGCGCGAAACTGTGGTCTTCCGGCGTACTCACAAGCCCCAAAAATGACAAATCTTGTTTATGATAGCTTTTGTTGCTATCATTGGAGCGCAAGAACGTAAACAGAGCGATTAACTCTAGCCACTAGTTTTTTCTGTCCTTTTTTTTACCACGCATGTGTCTACACCAGGGCTCGGAATTATTTACTCGCGACGACAGATTTTTTTTACGGTACCTCGACCCGGCCGCGCGTCTCGCTTCCCGTGGCGGTCATAGTTCTCGAGCCAGTTCAGGTACTATTCGTGGCGCCCAGGAGAACTATGACCGCCGCGGGGAGAGAGAGACGCGTGGTCGGGTGGGTCGAGGAGGGTAGCCTTTGAAAATCGGCCGTCGCGAGTAAATAATTCCAAGCCGTGGTGTAGCACGTGTGTGGTAAAAAAAAGATAGGAAAAAACTACAACCAGAACGTCACCCAGTATGAGTGGCGTGGCGACGAATGTGTTAATGAGTATATATCAAGAAAAGATTATGGTAAAATACCTTTTCACATGTTTATCCATTTACTTTGGTCTTTTTCCACAAGAAGCCAGAAAATTAGCAACCAAATGTGCAAGAAACTTTAACTTACGTAACATTCCACCTTATTTGTGACTAAAAAATTGAATGCAGTATATCCCAAAATAATTTGGATCCCATGGAAATCATCGACACAGATTTCTCCGACACAGTTTTCACCGACATTTCATTAATTTTTTATTTATTAATTAATTAATTCAAGAACACTCGGTTTCATATTTCGTTTTTTCCACTGATTTTCATTCAATCCACATTAATTAATTAATTAATAAAAAATTAATGAAGTGTTGTCGGTGAAAACCGTGTCAGAGAAATCTGTGTCGATGATTTCCATGGGACCCAAATAATTTCATATCAGAGATAATATTTGGGACACAAACTTTTTCCTTTGTTTCGCATGTAGACGTAATTTTTATGAACGGAAACCATAGGTTTTGAGTGTTTTCTTATGTAAAACAATGAAATTGTTAAAGCAAGGACTGTGTCGAGACAGCCAAGAAGTCCAATGGTGTGTCCATTATTTTGATTTTGCTTAATCTTTCAATACTAAGAGAAAAACAAGCAGATAGCCGCCAGTAAAGAGAAAAAAAGCGACACTAAAAATTTCGATTTGTAGAGTTTTTCAAAGTGCAGCGGAAAGGAATGAACAAAATTTTCGTCGTACAGAGATTTTCGAGTTAAAGACTTTTGTACGTTTCTTCAAAATCGGAACTTATAGGACGGCTCTACCCTGCTTTTGATTAGCGAGTGACAAGCGTGACCCAGCGTGATCTCATTTAGCAGTTGAAGGCGCGGTTGAACCTATCATGAAGGCTCGCCAGGTAAAGGGTAGTGAGAAGGTAGGCTAATAGGAGAGGGTGGAAGAAGAGGCGCGCGAGCCTGCACGAGTTGCTCATTCGAGGGAGGATGAACCATATGGAGAGCATACGGTGAGCAGGCTGCACCCGCTCCCTCGAGGGTTTAATCTACCTACTGTCCGCCAAACTACCGTCCGTGGGCATCATGCATTCTCGAAACATCGTCGGACTACGTTTCCGCTATTAATATCTTCACGGTATGAAAACGTACACCTGTACATACATACATATATCCGCGTATCAATTTTTCGAAGAGTGCTTTCGATCGTCCACGAACGCCCGATTATATATTTATTCCACGAGGCCATTACCGTGCAAAGAAGCTGCGGGGCCATTGCTCCATTTTTACGAACGTCCATTCTTCGATCAAAGCATACAAAAAAGGAAGAGGAAAGTTTATCGTAGAAAACGGGAAACTTGTAGTCTTTATCATTAACAAGATTCGAGGCTCCCTCACTCGCTCCCAAGCGTTTCGTTTCCACCGACCGAAAAGAAGGTAGTGCCTAGAAGTTCCCATGTTTTGTCCCTCGCTTGCCAACTGTCCCAGGTGTACGTGTCCGAAGACGAGGGCAAAAGGCCCAAGAAGACTCAAGGCGTGTGGCTGGCGCGTGCTGCTAGTCCTCGATTCCGTTTCCCCGCCCTTAAGTTGCTTCCGATCGTTGCCTGCCATAAACAGCATCACCACTGCCACATCGCCACACTGCCACACTGCCAAGCCGCCATCGCCGCGCCAAGACGCGCTGCCATACCGCCATCGCCGCAATAGCCACGGTCACGCTTTTTAAACACGCGAAGCGGCCTTCCTTACGATCGTTCTGCTTCCAAAAACTTGTTCCCGCACACGATACTCCGCTACTATGTAAGCGCGCCTTCTTATTTCTCGGTTTTCTGTAGCCAAAAGAGCTACGTAGATAAAAGATCAGTCTAGGTCGCGATCGCCCTCGAAAGTAGGGATGGGATCAAGTTCAATATGTACTCACGAATCCGAGTCAAGTTCAATAACCAAGTTTCATTTCATGGGTTTCGATTACTACTTAAGAGCAATAAAAGTTTCAATGATTATACTTGAAAAGTAGTTGTCGAACCTCGGAATGAGTACTTACAAGTTTCGAAAAGATACTTATAAGTACTCCGATGTTGAAAGTAATTGAAACTTTCACAAGTAGTACTCGAATCTTGGAAATCAGAACAGGATAGTAGGTTTTAAGTACTTTCTTTGTTAAATTCGTAACTATTTAAGAATAATATTTCATTTACAATACTTGTGGTTTTATCCTATTTCTTTTTTTATCCATGATATTTCCTGCTTTTGAAAAAACTCTTCCTGAAGGTACAGAAGTAGCCATTATACAAAGATAGTCACGTGCAATTTTCGATAAAATGGAGTACTTGATTGAATTTTCACGCCAAAATAATAACGGGTCTTCTTTGCGTTCTAAATATTGTGATTTTAGATAATTTTCAACTTATAACACAGCAGACGATCAGATAGGTATCGTATTATTTGTAATTGCTAGACTGCGGATTCTTTGCATTTAGAACAAAAATTAGTATGTACAATTTAAAGCAGTAGACGTATTTTAAACATTTAAGAACATCCACGTATTAATTCCAGTTTAATAAAATAATTAAAGGAAGAAAGAAATTTTTATTTAGCTTCTGTGTCTTGGAATCGTTGCAGACATTTTTTATTTTGCATAAACATCCGCAGTCTAGTAATTGCTATTTCATTGTCAAAGGATGACCAAATTGATAATTCGCTATTGTGCCGATTTTCGGACATCTGCGTCTGTGAACTGTCACATGTTGTAGTTGAATTATCATTATTAATATAACTAGTGGCTATATCAGTCAAGACATCACGTGCTCGAGGGATAGATTCATCTTTAGAAAAAGCTAATGTTTTGAATCGTGGATCCTAGATAATGTTCGATATAATATATCAGTTTTTGTCGCAAAGTAAATTCCAAACTACAATCGTCGGTAGAAGCATGTAAAATTATGAGACCCGGTTTTCTCTCTCATCTCCACAGCGTGTTTACAAAAAAAAAAAGTAAACGGATGCCGCGCCGGAACAGCCTTACGTTGCCACGAAGCGTGCAAGAATACGGAAATTCGTAACGATATTCATAAAAATTTCGAAAGTTTCGAAACTGTTCGACCAAGATTCGAGTATACTTGCAAGTATTATTTACGTTTACCACAGTTGTACTTGTAAAGGATTCCAAACTGTCTGGCAAAGGTTCGAGTATTCTTGGGAGTACTATTTTTTTTTCGAAGTACTTATAGAGATCAACGTTTCGATCCTAGTTTAGATCCTTTCCAAGATTTATTTGAATCGCGTCTGTAAAGTAAATATGTTATAATAATTTCAAAAACTATTAAATGATACTATTATATACAAAAATTAAATGATATATATACAAAAACTATTCGAATAAATCTTGAAAAGGATCCAAACTAGGACCGAAACGTTGATTTTGTTTGATAATTAGCAAAATTGCTTCATAATTAGTAGTAAACGATCGAACCGTTGCGCTGAAAGCATTTAACATTTATTAACAGCAAATACGATCGATAGAAGAAACATATTTACTTATAGAGAGTTTGAATTCCATCAATCAAGGTTTGAACCTGTTTGCGAGGTACTTGATCCCATCCCTACTCAAAAGTCCTATTTTTACGTTTACGAGACGTAATTTGCATTGTTCGGAAGCATACAGCTGCGCATTTAGCTATTTTCATAAAGCCGCGACAGCTACACGCTTCAAAATTACTGATTTGTATTAATGAACTCAAAGTTGTGAATGCGCAACTTGTTGCGTTGCACGTGCACACCTAAATGAATGTTTGATGCGCGAGAACGTGCCGAAAGCATGTTCTATTATGTTGCCTTTCTATTCTTCTTCGAAACGTGTAGAATGTTGCTTTTCTCAGGATATTGCTATAGGGTTTAACTTAAGCATGTAAATATAACAAATTCGAACAGTCTGGGATAACAAGTTATCCGTGACTATGAGGAGCGAATAGACGAATTAGCATTGTCGACTAGCTTTAGGTCTGCTCGGAAATCACCGCGTTTACGTAAATTATCGCCGAGAGGAACCAGTGATTTATGTTTTAGATATTCATAATTCGAAGGTGAATTGGTTGTAGACCAGAAGCTAAAAAACCACCATCTCATCTCCAACATCGTTGGAACTTGATTCCGAAAATCTATTCGACGTCGTCTTTCAACGAGCATAACATGCGAAGTCTTCTAACAAGCAGAGTTGGGCAAAAAGTTTATTTAAATAAAAAGCCCACCACTTTTTGGTTTAAAACCCACTTTATCCGAAATTTTTATTTCAATAAAATTTTTGCCCAACTCTGTCTACATATGTATACTGTTCCCAATTATTTACGCAGAATATAAACGTCTTATGTTGTCGATATTATTTTGAGTCGCTTATAAACGAAGTTAATGTCTTATAATATCGTTAAAAGTACATGGTACTATAGAAAGTTAAAGGATACAAAATTGTTCGAATTCTTCACTTGAACAACTTGTATTTTAATTTAATGATTTTGTTTAATTTAATGACTCAGAGTCACCACTGAAAGTTGCTGTATCAATCATTATTCTAAATATTGTTTACATTATTAAATATGTTGGTATTTAATCAACTACTACACATTTAAGTATTATGTGAGGCATTACATCAATTTCATATCCATAAAATGAAAAAAATCGTATACAATGGAGTTATTCTATGTCGGTAGACCTGTTTAATTTTCGAGTTAAAACAGCTCCGAGTGCAAAGGGTATAATTTATCAAAGGACCTTGAAGCGCTCTGCTGTAAAATTTGTATTTTCATATTTGTGACGTTCTTCTTGTGCACGGGTGACTGCACAAGTTTGTAATAGTGTAAAAGTTCGCAGGAATGCATCGGGCATCACGCAAGGTTTTACGGTAACGTTTGTTCCAGCCATCACGGTAGAATGGTAGATCATTGGCAAAAGCGGCTCCTTTGATAATTCTAAGGTGTGTTAGCATTTCTATGGCGATGAATTGCATCGTTCCGTTTTACCGAAGCGCCAAAAATCGTTGGTATCGCGCCGCCATTGTACACCGTCTGTTAGACAGGTTAGAACGTTTAGCCATTTATCTCGTCATTGATGTTAATCAGAGTGGTTTCGGTCGCGGTAAATATCTTTTGTATAGCTCCGTATAATTCTGTTTGTCACGCGTTGGGAACACCTCTGATACATATGTACTGTTGCCAATTTGTACGCGTTTACGTATACACGTATATCTACGTACACATAGGTGCAAATGTGTATGTGTGAATGTTCTCCACATTCATTGAAATCTGCACTGATTTGAACGAGTATTCTACAGGGTGGTCCGTAAGTCACTTCCTCATTTAACCTTGTTGTGCTCAAACCTCTGGTCTCATACGATTTCAAATGAAAATAAAATATATAAAAAAAACTTTTTCCAGTTAAATCCAAAGAATCCAGTTAAATGATTAATAATATTTTTCCCCAAAAGCAATTAGTTCAAAATTTCTTCTGTTATAAAATTAGTGTCGGAATAGATAGACAAATTTAGTATAAATTTAAATAAAATCATGACATTTTAAATGAAAATAAAATATATAAAAAAAACTTTTTAAAAACCATGCTTATATTAAAATGCGCTAAAAAGGAAAAAATAATTTTTTCCTGGTTCTCCATAAAATACCGAATCCAGTTAAATGATTAATAATATTATTCCCCAAAATTTTAAGCAATTATTCAAAATTACTTCTGTTATAAAATTAGTGTCGGAATAGATGGAAAAATTTAATATAAATTTAAATAAAAATATGATATTAGTGACTATAAATAAAAGCGTGGAGCGCCCACGAAGATTACGTCAATATAGTTTAGTGGTTTTTTCGTATGGAAATTATTGTTCGTTCATATAATCCTACGCAACAAAAAACTCTAGTAAAAACATGTCTATTATGATACATATAATTGTAGTTCTTCCGCTGCTCCTAAATCCAGTCCATAATTTTTCGTATTAAGAACCGTGACTGCGTTCCAGTTTAATTATCTAAAATTCCCAAAAGGCTGGAAACGAGGTTGGCGGATGTAACGATTTTAATCTAAAAACGGGGGTTTTATGGGTTCCGATGAAGCCTGTATAGACACGTGTATACATGTATGCGTGCATGTATACACAGAGGCGGTAGGTACTAGATCTCACAAATCCTAAACACCGATCCCTTCGGATCTTACCTAAGCTCGGGGTTAGAAACCCTTCCACCAAAACGAAGGAAAGAAACTTCCGAAACGGACGAACAGGCGCAGGCGGTCAAATAGAAATATGTTTTCATCTGTGAATTTCTTTTCTCTCCCACGCTTCCCGACGCGGTTCACCTTTACCTTCTTATTCCGGAATAATATCTACTATACTGCTGGCAGGAAATATTGGATCGAAACTGTATGCATATCGCTATATCGATGAAAATATAAGCAGCGTATCAATATCAAATTTTGTAATCACCTACGGTAAGGAGCATAACTGATTCCACACACTTTAAATCAGAATAACTTTTATATGAATGGACCAAGCGACTTCAATTTCTCTGTAAGGCTAGAAGTTTAGTAAATGACATCTAATAAATAAGTTGAAAAAATGCATTTGATCAGAATTGTGAAAAAAAATACTAAAAATTGATTTTTACAATTTAAAAAATGTGTTTTGTCCACTGGTATGAATTATATACGCTCTGAACATTTGATTGAAATTGGTTAATTCGTTTACGAATTATAAACGATCCAAAATGGTAAAACTTGCCACTTTATGGTACACTAAAAATTACCACTTTTGATTGTTTATAATTCGCAAACCAATTAACTAATTTCAATGAAATTTTCAGAGCGTATATAATTTATACCAGTTGACCAGACGCATCTTTTGAATTTTCGTTGTTGCCCAGCTGAAAAAGTTGTAAAAATCAATTTTCACTATTGTTTTTCACAATTCCGTTCAAATGCATTTTTTCAACATATTTTTTATACATCATTTACTAAATTAATTCTTCTAGCCCTACAGAGAAATTGAAGTCGTTTGGTCCATTCATAAAAAAGTTATTCTGATTTAAAGTGTGTGGAAACAGTTATGCTCCTTACTGTATAGTATTTATCTTCTGAGGCAGCAGCCTAGCAGTTTTTGATAAAAGTGTAGAAAAGAGCACGGAACAGAAATACTGATTATTTTATTTCCGAACATACAACAAAATTCTTCAAAACATTTTCAATTCCCACAGAATTTTTAGAAAAAGATCCCGATTTGTGGGAAGATGAGAACGATTTTGCTTTTAAATATCGGTTAAGCATTGTCCAAAATTTAAAGGTTGTAAATGACATAGCTAAACGTGGTGTCTAATATTAACGAAAGATGAGGAAGAGAAGCAATGCACTTGACAAATTGTTATTGAAAATGGAAATCAGTTTTCTGATGTCAAAAAAACGGACATTATCAAAAGACACATCAAATATTTTGACGAGCCTCTTGAAAGGATATTTTAAAATTTTTTAAATTAAATCAAAGGAAAGTACTTTGTTTCCTCTTTGTATTAGTTCCATCTAATGTTTCGTAAGGATATAAGCTACATGTAACAATACTGTACTTGCAAAATAAACCAATCGGTTTGAAGTAATAATAAATAAATAAATAAATATTGATAAGATTAAATAACAGCAAGCTACAACAGCTCTGATCTGATCATTTCATTGAAAAGATTGGTAAAAAGCGTCGCGTTAACGTAAAGGGAACAGCGACCGAACGGTTAACTGTGATTCTAAAAAATGGTTCGCATCAACGCTGGACATAATGCATGTATGTATTCTAATGTGGTAACGATCGCATTGGACCAGCCCACAGGAAGGTAGTCTCGTAATTAACTTAGGCCTAATAGAGCGTTTAGTAGAAGGTACTTTGAGGTAGGTCCATTGTATTAGCATAAATCATGGAGGTAGATTTCGAGACTGTGGACGAGCAGCAGTTTATCTTAGTTCACAAATGAAGGGGTTACCATACAGTTAAAAGTCGTCCGTAATTACGACAGTAGAGTTCGAAGGATTTTCCGTCATGGCGGTCGCTTGTAACGCGTTGCATTTTTTTCTTTGTTTCACGTCTCCGACCCGAACAATTCTTGCCTCACGGATTGGATTTCTCTCAACGATAGCATTTACCAACGAGAGAAAAAATTTGCGGTCACACTTGTAATCCTTATTTGTAACCAACACGATTTTAGTCGATTAGATATTTGTTACCCCATGACTATTTTTCTTTTTGGTTATAACCAGACTGCGGATCTTTATACATTTATTGCAAAATTGAATAGATGAAATTCAAAATTGTTGGAAAATTGGAAAAATTAAAAATTACAATAAATGATTTCTCCTCTATTAAAGTCATTAAGGGAAGAAATAACATTCAATTTGGTTTCTATTTCTTCCAATCAATGCAGACAATTTTTATTTTGCATAAAGATCCGCAGTCTAGTTATAACAGTTATGATCCCTGTAAGAAACCATTGCTCATTCCTATACATATAAATTGTGAAAACAAAACCAGAATTTTATTAAAAACGTTGAAAGAATTTCAATATTTTATTACATCAAAAGTTTTTTAGACATTTTTTGTTATTACAATTGATTTCATTACATAACGTCAAAGTTGAGCAAAAACTTAATTTATATAAAAATTTCGAATAAAGTGGCTTTTTCCAAGTGGGTTTTAAACCCATTTTATTCGACGTTTTTATTTAAATAAAATTTTTGCCCAACTCTGCGTATCATCTAATAAACTAATCCACTTAGCATGGAAAAAATACTGAAGTGATTGACAGTGTGTACCATCGATTATAATTATAAGACAGACTGAATATTTTTTCATAAATATATTAAAGGAAGTTTAAAGTTCGTTCGAGCTGTCATTTCATTGTTCTTTTGCATTGAAAAGCAAAAAGGGACTGAAGTCAAACAAGAAAAGTTAATCGTCCGCCGCGAAGATTTCGTTCGACTTGTTAAACAGCGTGGCCATTTTCACGCGAGGATATTTTTCCGTCGTATCAGGCTGTAATTTCGAAATTGATCGCTCTCATCTATTACCTTTTTGCTTCGGCACGGAATCGTGGCGGAACCAATAATTAGGGCTACAAAATGTATGCCTGTGTCTATCCTTGCTCTATTCGCCATCAGCATTACCCCGACCTTCCAGATTCTATTTTTTCCTTTCGCTTACTTTGTCAGTGCATCAATCCCCTCATCCGGTTTCTGATCATCCACGGCAATAAACTAAACTAGTTAACGAGACAAGAACTTTTTCGTACGTTTCTCCGACGAAAATTCGTCGATCTACTTCTCCGAAATATTTGATTGTGTTGCGGTTTTGTGAATTTATGTAACAATCAAGGTGGACAAAGTTATTGTCCCACCCAGTACATTAACATTGTACATATGTACAAAACTAATAACTATTTTATAATTGTACCAAACGACCTGACTTTTTATAATCAATTAGAATCATTAGTTTACAAACTGATATGCAAACAAGATTTTACAAAAATTACAATTTACAAGGTTGCAGGCAAAAATAAAAAAGGCATTTTTTAAAACTTTTTTATTTGGGCCCTTAATGAAAATTTAAAACATATGTTTTTTAGATCCATATTCTTTGTACACATGTTGGAAATTTCATCGAAATCGATTGACGCAGGAAAAAACAACAGGCGTCGAAAGATGTACGATTCTGTGGATTTTAAGCAGAAACTGATCAAAAGTCGTGTAAAACTACGATTTTCTCCATTTTTAACCGCTTGTAAGTCGTGTGTATGTTAATCGATATCAATGAAATTTTCAACATGTGTATGACTAACATAGATCTACAAAACATACATTTTAAATTTTTATTAAGGACCCAAATAAAAAAGTTTAAAAACATGCCTTTCTTATTTTTGCATTTAACCTTCTGAATTATAATTTTTGGAAAATCGTTTTTGTATATCATTTCGTAAACCAATGCTTCTAATTGATTATAAAAAATCAGGTGGTTTGGTACAATTATAAAAATGTTATTAGTTTTGAAAAAGTGTACGAATACTTTGTACACCCACTGTATATGTTAATTATTATATTATTATATGGCAATTATTGACATTCTAAGGATGTTTCCACATAAGAAATTATTACATAAATTTATTTATTCGAGCACATGTTCTTATCAAAATTGTGAAAAATCTAAATAAGTTCAGTCTTGTAATTTTTACAACACAATGTGTATCAGTCACCTTTTGTACTCGGTAGAGTTAATGTTAATAGACCTTTCAGGTCGCACTGAAGTTAGTAGATCTTTAAGCAAAATACAAACTTTCTGAATCAATCGCGAAAACTGGAAGTCAAATAAAAGGTTCTTTCATCCTTTAATACAATTTTATTAATATTAATGTTTATAAAATTATTAAAATTGTCTGCTGCTTCAAATTGCACTTGATTGCACTTATTAATTGCTATTTATACTCAATAAACATTGAATATAAGGTGTTTTGACTTTATTTCAGAAAACGTTGTCTTCAGAAAATTGGCTATAACTTTTTACCTGTTAACGCTACCATTAAATATACTTTCTGCAAGGGTACAAATTTTTAACTTTCATTTTTTAATTCTCGTCCTATGAAATTTTATAGCTAAAAATCAAGACGTGTCCCAGCCTTTACGACAGTGCTTGATTCTAGTCTATTTACTATTTGGAAAATCTATTTTTGTCGAACCTTGCTATCAGATCATTGGATTCGAAATGAAGATGCAGGACCACCTATGAATCCCTAATGAGATGGAAAGCATCACGGGGAATGCAAAGGGCAAATGGGAGGAGTAAGAAGGCGGACAGGGTAAAACGAATGCGAAGAATTTCGATTCCAGATCTGCATTTAGTTCGAAGATTTTTCCGTGAAAGTTTACGTCTCTATTCGTGAATACATATTCATTGAGCGAGTCTACATATGCACGCGTGTATGTATGCGTTCATCCCTACAAATCGACTTCGTGGAGGGTCAGCCAACAGACAGCGTTGTACGTCGCTCTCATAAATTACCGCTAGTTGGTGGCTAACATGTTATTTGCCACCGAGCTTCACAAATGAGTGCACTTTGTATTTAATTACTCGACTCACGCCCAGGGCGTATCCTCACAGCAGACTCCGTTCGGCACGGCTTTGCCGAAAGAATATCCCTTCTAAGGAGTTTCCTCTTCTATCTCTTTCCCTTCTTCCTTTTACAATTAGTCTCCCATTTTTTTTCGATTCGTTCGCGTATCCCTTGGTTAACAAATCTTGGCCCGGTTGTGCCGCGCGCGGTTAATTAATATTCATGATTTATGGTTTCCAATTATCGCAGTTTACGGGAAAATTCATTCTACATATTGTTGAATACCTAGAGGGATATTAACACAAATCGATTTTCTTATTTGAGCCTAGTCGCTCAGAAGTGGGGAATATTTGGCAAGAGAAATATTTTCGATACTGTTACATGTATACAGTCGGTGTACAAAGTAGAGTATCTTTTGCTGGCACTGCACTAGTTATTGGCACTTTTGATTTAAACGGCAAATATTACGAATTCCTGGTATAGAAAATCATTTTTTATTGCTTCTTATTTATATTTCAAAGCATCGTTGGAAGTTTTCTTAACGAAGTTCCACATACGACTGTTAGCAACGCTGTTACATCCAGTAAGACCGACGAATGATCACAGTGCAGTGTAAATAGTGTTTTATTGAAATTTTCATTACGAGTAAGTAAACTTCATCGCTTTTTATCTTAATTTCGGGCTGAACTACAGATGTAATAACTGCATACAAGTTTAATTATAAAACAAATAGTCTGTTTACCGTTTACTTCTTACTGTGCCAATGACTGTACTATTTGACTTATGATTGTTATTCACTGAATATATTTTATAATAACAGATTTATGTCTCGTAAAACTGTTTGATTTTGCAGAAAAATCTCTATGATAATAGCAAGTTAAGCTCGTTTAAACATTTCAAAAAATGATACTCAGATTTTTACTACGATTTTGGCTTAAGGTGCCAATTATTGTACAGTTTACCCTATTCGTACACATTTTAAAAACGAATAACTTTTTCAAAATTGGACCCAACAGCTTGAGTTTTCTTCCAGTTTATCAGCTAATGTGTAAATAATGTTTTTTTTTAATTGTTATTGTTCGAAATTCCGGAGGAAAAAGTGAAGATCACGATTTCTAAATCTTTTATCTGTGCCTGTAATGAAAATTTCAAACATGTACAGATTTTGTAAATCTAAGTTAGTTATATACGTGTACAAAGTTCCGTCGAAATCGATCACGGTTCTTGTGAACAATTACTTAACGACATCAACAAAATGATTTACTCCGTAAAATTTTACTTTGGCTAGCTTTTGGGCATTTTTGGACGCTGTGCTCCGTCTATGTGTGTGGTTCTAGGCGAGACTGTCAAAATTAATAACTGATCAATCAAACGTGGCAGTCATGAGACTGACATCTGCGCTTCTGGAAAAGAATCACGTGCTATCAGAGAGTTACTAGGTTGTTGTATACACCACAATGAGAGACAACCGTCTAACCATGGCTCTCGGGTTGTCGTGTCTAGAGCCAAATTGGTGAGACTCGTCGAAGCTTGTTAAGGGACTGCGTGCCGAACTGATTCCCAGAATGCAATTACCACATTAGTCGGTTCCGCTTTCGAATTCCTCATTTTGTCCTTTCAGGCTCCGTCGACGCCGTTCCGCCGCTATTCATAATTTCAGAATCGTGTATTAATATGGGCCTCCGAACAGCATCAATACATATGTAAATGAACAGTGATTCGCAAAAGTATTCCTATCCTCTCAATCAGCGACTGAGCATGCATGATACTCAGGGTTGCCACCTCTACGATTTTTATCAAATGTTTCAAACAAAAGTTACTTACTGTTAGTTTCGGAGGAGACATTATCTAATGTCAATGGCTATACTGTGGATTCGATACATTTATGATAAAAACGGGTGGATGTAATTTAAAATAGCAAAGCAGTCGACATTTTCAATCCTATGCAATGCAAACTACTGTTTGAATTAGAGAAAAGTAAAGCAATTGCTGCAGATTAATAAACTGTTACTAGATCTAACTCTAATAATGCTTACAGGAGCATAACTGATTCCACACACTTTAAATCAGAATAACTTTTATATGAATGGACCAAACGACTTCAATTTCTCTGTAAGGCTAGAAGAATTAGTTTAGTAAATGACGTCTAATAAATAAGTTGAAAAAATGCATTTGGTCGGAATTGTGAAAAACAATACTAAAAATTGATTTTTAGAATTTTTACAATTTAAAAAATGTGTTTTGTCCACTGGTATAAATTGTATACGCTCTGAAAATTTCATTGAAATTGGTTCATTGGTTTACGAGTTATAATCGATCAAAATTGGTAAAAAAGCAAAAAATCTTGAAAAATTGCAATTTCTACCACTTTTGATCGTTTATAACTCGTAAACCAATTAACCAAATTCAATGAAATTTTCAGGATGTATATGTATAATTTATACGAGTTGACCAAACACATCTTTTGAATTTTCGTTATTGGGCCAGCTAAAAAAGTTGTAAAAATCAATTTTTATTATTGTTTTCCACAATTCCGTCTAAATGCATTTTTTCAACATGTTTTTTACACATCATTTACTAAACTAATTCTTCTAACCTTACAGAGAAATTGAAGTTGTTTGGTCCATTCATAAAAAAGTTATTCTGATTTAAAGTGTGTGCAATCAGTTATGCTCCTTACTGTATAACTAGACTGCGGATCTTTATGCATTTATGAAGAAATCAGTTGGACGAAATATAAAACAGTGAAGAATTCAAGAATGTTATAATTAGACTGCGGATCTTTATGCAAAATAAAAATATTTTCCATGGATTGTGGGAAGCAGGAATAACATAAAAATTGATTTCATCCCTTAATGACTTTGTTACTTTAAAAGCAACATTACAACATTTTTGAATTTTTGAAAGTTTTTCTCATTTTGTATTTCATTCAACGAATTTCTTCATAAATGCATAAAGATCCGCAGTCTATAGTTATAATGTTTCTTTCAATATAACAAAGTCGTTAAGGGATGAAATTAATGGAAATATGGGATAAATAAACTGAACCTCGTTTCATAACCAATAAACTATCATTTATTTTTTTGCTCGAGGAACGACGTCGTGACACAATGAATACCAGAAATAAAGTGAACGTGAAACAAAAGTGACTTATAAAGTAGTGTTCAATTGTATTAAACAAATTCATTTTTGTTTTATCGATTATACTATTTCAAATAAACGAACAGAAATCAATTTTTATGTTATTCCTGCTTCCCACAATCAATGCAAAACATTGTTATGTTGCATAAAGATCCGCAGTCTACTTATAACTAGTAACTTTTTAAATTTTAGAATAGTTTTCTATTACTTTCAAATAGTACATATTGGAAATCGTATTCATATAAATTTCAGTGTTCAGTGATCGGGGCATTATATGTTCCAGTTGAAACTGAAAAGTGTTGCGGTCTACGAAAGGGAACTCGTGAGTTTCGTAGAAATCGTAAAATCAGCCAGAGAACATAGTTATACCTACAGAGTGGTCAAGGCGGTAGTCCAAAACCGAAGTGACTTCTTTAACTAGCCTTTGCTTATGATTCTGTCCCTTCCTCAAAAATCCGACGAATGATTAGCGATTATACCTTCGAAATGGTATATCGGAGCGTCGTACAAATAACTAGGCGGCGGCGGTCGGTACGTTCAAACGAGCTAACAAGTAAGGAAACTACAACCGGAACAAAATAAAGTCATTGTCCATAATTGTCGTCGCATCCGGAAGATGACGATAGATTGGCCACGGTTCAACCCGAAAACTCGTTCAACTATTCCGAGTGACGTGAAGGGATATTCTGGTTTTTCATTTTCGAGAAATCAAAGATTTCGCATCTTCTTCAAGTACAACAAGTGATGTACTGTAAAATCAACTGCCTCGCGACAAAACTAGACGCGTAACTAGACATGTAAGACAATGAATGAAAAATGTATTCTAGTAAGAATTTTGTTCCACCTTCGTTACTAATGTTATTGTTTACAAGTCTATGCAAGAGAAGTTTATGCAAAATAGAAATTTTTTACCTGATTTGCAACGAACTGGAGTGAAATGAAAATTGATTTTCTTTATTAATATGTTTAATAGGTTGAAAGTAATATAACAGTATCTTTAAATTCTGTTTTAAATTTATAACTATGCTGGTTCTATAGACGTGCACCAATTAAATATGCGTTTCTTTGTCATATTTTGTTCTAAATAAATAATATTTTAGATCTCCCATATAATTTCTGTTCGACTCTTCTCGCTTGTGGTATTACTACATATTTGGAAATCGTGATATATGTAAATGTTTAAAACTCCTGGAAATGTTAGTGGTGCTATTGTTACCGCCAAGAAGCGAAGTGTACTGTGCTGGGCTTGCATCGAGTCTTGAAAACTGCTATGGAATAGTGTTTTTATATTCAGGACCACACAGGTAGCTCGCGCGCATTAAATTTTGCATACGGAATCCAGAACAATCAACGGTAATACTATATTCAATTTTTATACTGAATATTAAGCAGCATCGTATCTTATTACCAACAACTACTTTAGCCCTTATTCAAATCTGATACCCACACAGATAATTCCGGAGCAATGAATCCGACTATCCACCGACTTACCGGTACAACTTCTAACCTGGCTAATTTTTCAATTCAAACTTTTCAGTGCACAGATCTGATCTGTCAGATTTATGAATTGAATTTGCACAGTTTCAAGTAACTTTAAATTACCTTGAAACTTCTTAATGGATTCTTATATTTTACTAAAAGCAGTTTTATGCGATACAGCAATAATTGCATTGTGTAACAAAAGCTCTGAGCTTTTAGAATGAATGCCAACAAAAAAGGAGGATTCATATTAATATTCCCATTCTCAACGATTTTTTAAATTTAGTGGACACGAAATTGATATAATCCCTCATACGATACATAAATGTTTAACTAATAACGTAGACTATATATACTATATGTATATAATCCATAACTCATCTCCAAAAATTGAAATTTTCTTTCTTTAAAACTATTGCAATCAGCAAATTATCAACTCTTGTACAAACCCCATGTAAGTTGAATTTTCTCTTACTCGAAGACTTTGATAAGTCGAAACTTCTATAACTCGAAGATTTTAATTCTTCCCTCGATATTCGAGTTATCAAGGTTCGACTGTATTCAAATTAAAATGTCTCCTAAGCTAATGGATTTTGCATATAAAAATGTTGATAATTCTTTTATGGGGAATAATGAACTACATGGATTGGTGAGTAAAAAATTGAAAGTGACCTTCATATGTTCTCTACTCCTCCACGTACAAACATTTCTCGATTCGAATGATTCACATCAAATGGGACAATCTCTACACATACAAGTGAATAAAAATTAAATGCTGCTCAATGCTAAAAAATCTCACAAAAACAAAATAACTTTAATTAATAAAAACGAGACAGGAATGTTAAAATGTATCACAGTGACTGTGTCGGCCGAAATAGCTCAGTTGGGAGAGCGTTAGACTGAAGATCTAAATGTCCCCGGTTCAATCCCGGGTTTCGGCAATTCTTTTTTTTCATAGTGATTATCGTCACTTCGATTTATTTTTGCATCCTAAAAGTGAAATGTATCTTTGTTGAATACATTATAATAAAAATTGACATCTAATCTTGATCAAATAACAGTGTCAACTTTTTCTACAATTTAGAAATATTATTTATATTTAGAAGTAAGTTAACTTAGCAGACTGTTTCCGCCATTGTCTTTCAGTCATTTTACATTTTCTTGTTAATTCAACTAGTAGATTTTTCACTTTATTGTGTCATAGTATACACGCTGGCGTAAACCAGAGTTGGGCAAAATGTAATTTCAATTACTTACCAATTACTGTAATTTGAAATTGCAATTACCAATTACAATTACATGTAATTGCACAAATTTTATTTCTGCAATTACTATTAATTGTAATTGGTAGTTGCAATCACAACATTAATTAGGTACCTACTCAATGGAAATGTCTAAAAAGGACAAACAAAAAGCATATGTATGTTAGGAAATATTTATTATTCATTAAATATTGATTTGTAGCTAATTCTTTGATATTTCACAAAAACAATTACCATTACTTTTAAAAATGACCCTCATTTTAAAGATGGAGTCGGATAATATATAACATATGCTTTTCGTTTGTTCTTTTTAAACATTTCCATTGAGTAGGTATCTAATTACTTTTTTAGTGCTATTTTGGCGTTAAGTAATTGCAACTGCCAATTACAATTACTTGTAATTACATTAAAGTTACTTGAAATTGCAAAAATAAAATTACAATTACATGTAATTGTGGAAGAAGTAATTGCAATTACTTAACACGATTACAGTAATTGTAATTGAGTCTAACAATTACTTCAGTATAATTGTTCTTTTAAATCACTAATTTTTATGTTTTGGACCATTTAACCGTTTTCTTATTGTAATTATAGTCCATTTTTGCACATGTAATTGAAGATGTAATTAAATACTCATGTAATTAATTACTGCCCAACTCTGGCGTAAACTAAATCCAGCACAAATAAGTTCGCGTGGAACGTGTGTTTTATAAAGTGTTGAAGAAGTGACTATCATTTTTGTACATTATAATTAATCGTACTTGATAGAGCTCGTCGACTCATCATTAATCATTACTAGACAGCGGGGATCTTTATGGAAAGTAAAAATTTTCTGAGGTAATTGTAAGGAACAGAAGTTAAATACAAATTGTGCCGCGTTAAATTAAATACAAGAGTGCCGTGCTACGGGGAAAGGTTGAAAATGGTGTGTTATGGAGATTTGAAGCGCAGAGGTTCGACTACATTATAAGTTAGCAAGCGCTGAACAATTCGCCGCTGACACGATTGTTCTGGTTAAAAGTACGGAAAGTACCAAAGGTTTTTAAGCGGAGGATTATCGTTCCGCTACTTAGGAAGAATTTTGGGACGATGGCGAGGCGATCCCGAAATCCAAGACGGCTGCGTCTGAAGGGAATGACAGAGATCGGGTTGCTCCAGACCACCGTCATGCTTGCCGCAAACTTTATCCTACCTGTTTTCGCTAATTGAGCGAGTAAAGATGTAACTGGACCTTACGCCCCCGAGGTATTTGCACCCTTTTTGTAGATACGATCCGTTCTTTTCCCAAGATAAGTTTACGATAGACCGCGTTCCTTGTTGCAGACGCCTCGTCTGATCAGTTCAAGAATGTTGGAAAAGATTCGCCAGCTACACTGTCGCGATGCTGCGAGATATTGAATCTGCTCGAACGCATATTAGCGGGGCAGTCTCATGTGGACGGGCAGTGCACCACGGGCTGGGAACCCGCTTTTTCTGATCAAAACTATCGTAACGTTGTTCCAACATTTAATGTTATACATTTAGACTGCGGATCTTTATGCATTTATAGCAAAATTGAGCAGATGAAGTTCAAAATAGTTGGACAATTTGAAAAATTGAAGATGTCGATGTATGGTTACTCCTCTATTCAGATCAGTAAGGGAAGAAATAACATTCAATTTCGTTTCTATTTCGGATTGAACATAACATGAAGAAATAAGTATAAAAGTTCACAGTATTTGAATGAAGGAAAACAGAACTAAATAATATAATGGAGTAATGCTAAAATTAATCTTCGAAGCTAATTTTTATAGTTTCTTACAGTTTGAACAATTATTTAACCCCCTGCCTTACGATATCGTGCCTAACTCGTGATTCTGATGAAAATGTATGTTAATAATTTCCTTTGAACCGAAATAACATTTTATTTTGGTTTTATTAATATACAGCTATTGGAGAACATATAGGCTTCCATTTTTTATTAATATTCTCCTTTTTTCCGTAAACCGTAAAATAAAATCGTAATAAAATAAATCGTAGGGCAAATCTCGGACAAATAAAATTCTTTACTCCGAGAAATTGAACTTTGGTCAGCTCCTGGGCATCTTTGCACATCGCGCGACGCGACGGAAGCGAACGCGTTAATGTTAACTAAAACGAAGCAGGGGCTATTGCATTGTAGTCTAGCGGGTAGGCCTGCCACGTGGAGCGGTTTTACCTCTCGAGTGCAGCATCCAATCCCCGGAACGTTTAAAATCGTCCCGGATCATTACGAGCGGTACTGCCGGTAATGACTGTGCGGTTCTATACGGCCGATTGTGTAGATTGGAGGCGCCGGGTCACCTGTTGCGCTAGCCGTGTACGTTTAGCCGGGCTTGGTTAGCTGGCCTACACCCCAGAAGTGGTGGGGCGCGTTGCCGTGATCCGATTGGTCGTGCGGCACGTGCTGCACGAGAGTGCCTCGCTCCGAAAACGCATAAATCCGCCGGCATTGTACCACTCTACTTCAGAACCACCCCGACGGTCGATCCGGCGCGTGTGTACGGAACCCCTTCTCGAAGAAGAGAGCCCCCACCGTACAGATCGGTGCTACGGACGTTTTAACCTCTCGAGCGAGATAAAGCAAGGATACCGCACGCATCACCTCCGCAGAGAACGAACCACCGTACGTTTCGTAATTCGTGAATCGGTTACAAGTGGAAATTCAGTGGAGGTACCTCTCACGGAGGACATAAACAACAGAAATACTTCGCAGAGTATCGTCTGCGACGCTCGTCGATCCGGCATGGAACTCCAGGAGATGTTTCGTTACGGATACATGTTCCCGCCCAGGGAGGAGGAAGTGGTGTCCTGCACTTACCTGGACCTACCGAATTATCCGTACTCGAAGGCCAAGACGAACCTGCCTCCGGTGAGCACGTTCACGGTGCCCCAGTGCATCGTCTACGACAGCAACTGCAGCGACGGCTGGCACACGCCGAGTCCGACGGCGAGTTTGCGTTCGGTCAGCCCTGCGACGACCCTGTCGATATCCTCGGAGCCCGACACTGTCAGCACCCCGGTTACGTATCGGCTGCTGGGCTCGGTGGACGATCTGGGGAAACGATATTCGACCAAGAGGAATCTGTCGGCGATCGGATCGCAGACGGCGCAGACCGGCGCCATCGATCTCGCCGAGGGTGGCAACAGCATGGACGCGGACACCGACGGCACCGTCGACGCCGAGGGCGAGCCCGACCTCGAGAAAACCTCGCAGTCGCGTCGGGACAGTGTCATCAGCAACTCGAGCAGTGTTTCGGACCGGATCGTGGACGGTGACAGCGAGGACGACGTCGAGATGAGCGACGGCCCCGACCACTTGCGATCCGACGCTGTCGAGATCGACGGCAACCGGGACGTCGTCCGAAGACGGGGCAAATACGTCAGCTCGACCATCGTCAGGAAACGCAGGCTCGCCGCGAACGCCAGAGAACGGAGGCGCATGCAGAATCTTAACAAAGCGTTCGACAGGCTTAGAGCCTATCTGCCGTCCCTCGGCAACGACAGACAACTGTCCAAGTACGAGACCCTTCAGATGGCACAGTCTTACATCACCGCTCTCTACGACCTGCTACAATGAAAATCGTGGAACGTTTTTTTCTTAGAGAATTTTTTGTGCGAACGCGCGCGTTGCTGTTTCCTCGCGTAGATAGGACATTGAGAATTTTGTTGGACGTGGAAATGCGAGAGTATCGAACGAACAAACTGCGATCGGTTGTATTTAGGAGGTATGTGATCTACAGATTAAGGTTGTTTCATTCAGCGGACGTGCTTCACTTTCATTTTTCTCTGTAAATATCGTCGAGCTTCTCGTTATTCCCGGTTCTAGCGTAAGCGTGATGGAGGTTTCGTTTTTAGCGTAATTTTTTTATCGCCTGCGGTTCGACGGAAGGAGACAACAACTATTTATACAATTTTTGTAAATAACGGAAATGTACATATTGTAAACTAGCGACGTTTAGATTCGTAAGTTTTAGAGCATGATTTAGTATTGTAATGGAGCTCGAACAAAGTCATGTACCTATAATTTATTAACGTGCTCCCCCCGGAACTGGAGCACCATGTGTTAAATAATAAAATTATTTTATACAGTATTGAAATAATATTTTACGCTTGCCTATAACGGGAACAACCCTGCGAATGCTGTCATACAGAACCTGTTGCTCCTCGATCCTGTATCTTCTTTCGAGTGCTTGCGTGTTTAATTTTGTCGAGATTTTCGCGAACCGAGCGAAGTTTCTTTTGCAATTGCCGATATCGAATTCGTAGTACGAGACAAAGTATAATTTGGGACGAAGGGAAAACAGCATCATCATCGGTGGTCTGGTTGTCATACGAAACCCATGCGACGCGTCGGTGCCCGGTTTCATTGCAATTTGAGAACTAGCAGCGTCCTTCCTTCGACGATGACCCTTCCTTCGCCCTCTTTCTCTTCTTCTTTTCCACCTTCATCTTCGGTATTGGCATCGCGTCGAACTTTCCTTATTTAATTAATAGTCGTTCGAGCTTGACCGAGTCGATTAAAACTGGCTGCACGTCTCCCGAATTGTAGGAAATTACGATTAACGCGCTCGCTACCATCTTCAGGGGTTGAATCATTTGAATCAACGGGTTGTTTTAAATACTTGCTGGGTAAGATAATCATTTTACAATAAGAACATTAAAATAATTATTTTAAATACAATAAAATCATTTGGAACAATGGGTTGTTTTAAATACTTGCTGGGTAAGATAATCATTTTACAATAGGAACAGTAAAATAATCATTTTACAATAAGAACATTAAAATAATTATTTTAAATACAATAAAATCATTTGGAACAATGGGTTGTTTTAAATACTTGCTGGGTAAGATAATCATTTTAAATACAATAATAATCATTTTACAATAAGAACATTAAAATAATTATTTTAAATACTATAATCATTTGAATCAATGGGTTGTTTTAAATATTTGCTGGGTAAGATAATCATTGTACAATAAGAACAGTAAAATAATAATTTTACAACAAGAACATTAAAATAATTATTTTAAATACAATAATCATTTGAAACAATCAGTTATTTTAAATACTTGCCGGGTAAAATAATCATTTTACAATAAGAACACCAAAATAATCATTTTACAATAAGAACACCAAAATAATCATTTTACAATAAGAACATTAAAATAATTGGAACAATGAGTTATTTTAAATACTTGCTGGGTAAAATAATCATTTTACAATAAGAACAGTATAATAATTTTTTTAAATACAATAATCATTTGAAATAATGAGTTATTTTAAATACTTGCCCGGTAAAACAATTATTTTACAATAATCGTATTTTAAATAGTAAACTTTTAAATAGTAGTTTAAATAGTAAATAGTAAACAATTATATTTATTTTAAAGTATACATTTTTTCTACATTGGCAATATGAATAATTGCAATGATAGACACTTGATTTGTTTAATTAAATAATTCTTACAGGGGTAGTATAACAAAAGTACAGAAATATCACAAATATATTATTTTGAAGTAGCTTGTAGCCTCGTGTAAACATAAGTATAGACATATTGTTTGATTTTTAAATATCAAACAAATGATCGTAGGTATGGCAAAGATAAAAGAAAGAGAAAACAGCTTCACCCTTCCCGATCATCGTTATAATAGTTAAAGTAAACTTTGCTGGTCGTATCCTTACGTGCGACCTGAGCCACAGTTGCACGGAAAGTGCAAAATCTGCCAGGGATGCCGAAGGGGAACAATTGGATTCGACTGCGCAACGAAGAATAGAAAAATACACAAACCGCGGTTTGTATTCACAAAAATTACAAGAAATATCTACTCGATAACTCTTTTTTTCGTCAGCTTTGGACCGTGTTAGAATATTCTTTAGCATTTGTATGTATACAAATACGGTGAAGCATATAACTATAGCACCAGTAAAATTTCCACGAGTTTTCAACATTTACTTAACGATTTCCAAATCCGAATAGCATTACGTGAAAAGAGTTACCAAGAAATTATATTTAAAGCAAAATATATTTTACTGATGCATATCGGCAGCACCAGCGTAGTTACAACTTACAACGTAATAACAATATGAAATGTTAATAAATGGTTGAATTATGATACAAGTTTCTAAAATGAAGAATTTTAATAATGTGTGGAAACTTCCTTTCTTGCGTATTAATTAAAAAATACGATTAGGCTTGGTTTCAAATAATTTTTTAAAAATTTCTTCACTTATTGTAATCCAGGATTCAGTAATAGCTTCTTTCAGCTGCGAAACGTTTGAGAACTGTCATGTACACGTATCCACACAGGTATGTACTTATACACTCCAGAATAATTTGTTGAACAATTATATGGACGATTCTAATCGAATAATTTCTGCCAGAGTAGTAATGTGATTCCCTTCTTCCACGTTCCCAGACATAATGTCTCGAGCAAAGGTGGACCACGAGAATCTTTACACGTTCGATAGAAATCATGCGACATCTTTCTTCGCTAGTTAATAGATGGAGAATCAGGCTGACCCGGTCCAGTCCGTTCCAGCCGGATGAAAAAGAAAAATGGCAAGAGAGCAAAAGAAAGAGGAAGAAATGAAGAAAGGGAAAGAAAAAGGACAAGGAGGGAATCTCGTAGACGAAAGGACGTAAATATTGTTGAATGCAATTAATTCTTCAGGAGACTACCGCCTCCACTTTGTCAAAAGGGTCCCCCATGACAAAGAGGAGGAATCTGGATTCGCAAGCAGTGACCAGTGGCCACTGTCATCAAAATAATCGAAAGGGTTGGGGGATGGTGGTTGCGTGGAGGGAGCTCTGGCCAGAAGTGGGAACGGGCCGAAATAAAATGGAGGATGAAAGACAAACGCCGCCGCGTCGTCGTTGTCTGATCGTGGAGATTGCTTTATTTGAGTCCGTTTAGCGTGGAGATCTCGAAAACCTGCTGAATATTTTGTCGTCGACCCGCCACCACATCGAAACTCCTATCTTCGCCGGGGAAACACACGGGACAGAGGCGTAACGCTTTAAACATCGAAATAATGTAATCTGCCGACTGGAATCAAGCGATAAATATAATCGACCGGCTGAAATTTGTCGGTGGCGAGCATTCGGCTGTTTATGTCCACCGCACCTGTGCTGCCGGTCCGTATCAAGATCGATTTTAACTTTTAACCGGTCGCAGTAGGCGATGATGCTGCGGATACGCATCCTCTGCGAATTTTTCTTCGTCTCGTGGCATTAGGAAGAACCATGGAGACCACTTCCCTTTATAAATTCACGAAATCGATCAACGAATTACGCGCTGCGGTGCGAAATTACAGCGCCACTCGTAGTTTGAAGATTTTTAAACTTTCGAAGAGTAGTTGTGGAAATCCATCGTGATATGAGAAAGCATGATGAATAACGATGTTTCACGTATACGGGATCCCAAGAAAAACATCCTGTAAACAGGAGCCAAGTTCCTATGGCCGTAAAAAGTTGTGAGATCAAAGGAAATACGGCCAAGTTCGTTAACTTAGAAATACCTCTTGCAATACTGAAAAAAGCGTTTGTAGAAATTAGTTTAAAAGAACGCTATTTAATTTTTAGAGGGCTAAATTGTTCAAACTTGGCCGCTATCTAACACCTTTTATGGCCATTGGTTTAAAAAGTCACGGCCAAGTTTGAATAATTTAGCTCTCCATGTAACTTTTTAAAAATTAAATAGCGTTCTTTTAAACTAATTCTGTAAACGCTTTTTTCAGTATTGCAAGAGGTATTTCTAAGGTAACGAACTTGGCCGTATTTTATTTGATCTCACAACTTTTTCCGGCCATAGGAACTTGGCTCCTGTTTACAGGATGTTTTTGTTGGGATTTCATCAATTTTTGTTGTAATTTCATCAATTATCACGAAGGTATTACTCTTATCCCTGATTCATTAAGTCATAAACATTTTTTATCTTTAAGGTGGACATTAAGTAAATTAATAAATGCATGTTCGTTTTACTACCTATTTCGTAATGTTTTTTTCAATACACCCCCTTTAAGGTGTAAAATTTCAAACTTTGATAATTATTCCTTTGAGTGTTTCTTATGGTGGACCTATGTACCAAATTTCAAGCTTGTAGGTCAATGGGAAGTACCCAAAGATTTTGATGATCTGTCAGTCAGTCAGTCAGTCAGTGACAAATTTAGCTATTTTTGAGGTCCTATATCTCGGATCCTACTAATGTTGGAAGATTAATGTCTTGTCAATATTGAGACATAATAGCATTTAACAAGTGTACGAAATTACATCTCTCCATCTGCCTCCAGTGCCGAGTTACAAGCCTCTAAAAAACGTCTAAGTTGTTTCGTGTAAAAGGAGGTAGTGCGACAACTTGGTTGGTGCACTACCGTGCACCTAGATATTGAAAAGCGTCCAATAATAACGTTCGATTCGATTTTTTAAACACATGTTCTACCATTTTATCCCCTTTTCATGGACGTAAGAGCAAAATAATGCCTCAATGCATAGAAGTCGAGAAACCGCAGCGTGGTTTACAAAATTTTGTCACCAAGTTTGACAATTTAGAAAAGTAAGACTAAAAAATGTTTGACCCCTACAGTTCAGGGTCACCCTACTGTACATATCGCTGCTCCGGAAGTATAGTGACGCAATTGTAACATTTTGTGAAATTAACTGTATTGTGTTGGCGGGCTCAAAAATGCATTTACTAGATGTTTGTAAATGGACATAATTGACGTATTTACATTACTGTGAGGTTACTGTGAGGCTGGTATTTATTATTTTATAAATTGAAATAGCTTAAAAGTTGCAATAATAGCCCACAATGTCTATAAACTACTCTCATAGAAGAATTAAACCGAATCATAGGCCATTCTATTAAGACAAATTGAAATTATTTTTCTTTTGCTTGCCCTGTAAAATCTCAATTTTTGCAGTTGTGTCATTATACTTCCGGAGCAGCAATATGTCGTTAATGAGGAATAAAAATAAAATATTCGTATTCAGTATTCGCTAAAAACATTACATGTCTTATAGCTTTGTCATGGCTGAAAATAGTTATTTTTAGTCTTATTGTTACTCTATAATTTTTGTAGTTACAAATTGTAGTTTACCGGAACATACTTCTCTCATGGATTGTCAGATTTGTATTGATATGGTTTTGTATAGTGCCTTATAGTATTGTCACGGAGTATAGTCGCAGTTACCGTGTACGTTGCGAGTTGTTGAATATTCTGGCCGAGGATGATAGAAGAGGCCGAGCTCTTGAATAAACCATGGGAACACAACTTTTAAATTGTCCCAACAAAGGTGGTCCGAATTGCGCTAGTTTGTCACGTGACGAGTGAGCTCAATCGAATGTCGTTGACGGAACACGACTGATTTATGTGCACCAGGCACCAGGCCGCGCTTCGTAATTCCCGTGTAGCGAGCGAATCGCATAAAATAGCGAGCGAGCGCTTCCCCCTTCAGGCTCGATTTTTATCTGATCTTACATTTTAATTGATATGTCGACGAGACCGAGCGGAAACGGGACAGTAGGGCCAAGATGAATATAAATATCGATTGTCAATTCCATACAAAGCATCGCAGAGCTTTGAGGGGGTAGACTCGTTTTTCCAGAATTGCACGGGTGCGGGATGCACCTTCTCGATAATGCAAACATGGGGTTTTCCAGTAGCCAAAAGCGCTAGATAAACGATCAATGACAAAAGATTGGATTGGCAAGAAAGTAATTTCAGTATTTGAAGGCGAAATAAAACCAAATTTATTTATTCAAGCGATGAACTTCAATCAATAAAGTATTTTCTTATTTATTCTTTTTGGCAAAATATCACCGAACAAAAGGGAAAATATCTTATTCATTACAGTTCAGTGCTTGAATTAAAAAATTGGGCTCTATTTCACCTTAAAATACCGAAATTACTTTCTTGCCAACGTAATACAATACAATTTTGCTTTCCTTTTGTACAGGGTGTCAAGAAATTATGCATACAAACAGTTACGCCTTAGGATAGGCAAAGATCTGTTAAAATCGTTTTGTGCAAAATTGACCTTGACAGACTTTAAATTAAAGCTGAAATATTGCAGAATATAGGAAAAATAGAGAGATCATGGTGCGAACGTTTTTTAACTTTGTAAATCTGTATTAAACTTGCAGAGTTAGAAGAAAATTGTGGTTTTTCTAGTACCATGTACCAAGAGATATTTCCTTGACATGCTATACACCATTTCCCGTAGATTTTATCACGTTGATTTCAAATCTGATCAGAACTTTTTCAAAAAGAACTAATGAAATCATCGCTTTTTCGTTGAGGTGACGGTATATTGCTCTTTGTTGTAGTTATATTATTACAAAAAACTGAGCGTGCCAACACATTTTTTTTGTCGACTGCGATCCGACGATAAAGTGCAAGTCAAACGTAGCCACAATGCGACTTTTCGTATACAGCTAAAAAAGAAGAAATCGTATTATGAAAAATCACGAACATGGGTTGCAGCCTGGGTGGGGTGATAGTTCCGTCCTTATTCCATCGTCCCGATCAAAGGAAGGAGATCCTTTACCAATTTATGAGCTCGACGCTGAGCCCACAGGGTCATCAAATCTCTCACAATGGGCGGTCGTGTTTTTCGTTGCCTTCGTCAGGATCGACCACACTTTCTACCTGCGTTTATAAGCCGGAAGCACTCGCAACACCACGCACCTAGGCACGGAGCCTTTAAAAAGATGCTACATCTAGTCAGCGTAATTTGCATTATTCGGAAATATACAACTGCGCATGTAGCTATCGAAGTGAAACTTCTTTGCTGAGGGGGCTACAATTTTCTAGTGTAACGGAAGTGACGCAGGAGCGTTACGGAACTGACGAAATTTCGCGAATAACCTCGAATAGTTTGACAAGTAACATTTTCATAATTAATTTACTAACTTTAAAGACATCATTGGTGAACTTTTAAGATTGTAGAATGTAAAATGAAGCCTTGGCTACATTCCCATTTCAGTTTTATGCAGGTTTGATGCTTAAATTGTTAGTTATTAACAAAGTTTGGAGAAATGGTACGTTATGTATGTCTGTCTTTGTCGCACAGTTCGATCCTCCTTGTCTTACGCATTATGGGAACTTCCGAAATAATCAGCCCGCGCAACAATTGTTAATAACCAGGGATTCATAACGGTATAATACCGGTATAATACCGGTATACAAAATAACGGTATTTTACCGGTATTACCCCAATAACCTTTATAGAAACCGAAATACCGGTATGACATCATACCGGTAAATGGAAATACCGGTATATTTCGAGAACTTATACCAGTATTATACCGGTATTATACCGGTATTTTCGGTTGTACGTTGTACCGAAATACCGGTATGATACTATTTGGAAGTACCGATATATTTTCTGATATTTGCTGGCAATTTTTTTAAATTTTCTTATTTTATTTAACAACAACAGTGACGACGCACGGAGACCGCTGGGAAGCGGGGAGCGGGGCGGGGAGTCCGCGCACGGAGCGGGGAAGGCGGAAATAATTGAATACGCGGCAAGGCGAAAGAAACAAAAATAAAACAAAAATAAAAAAAAAACAAAAATTAAGCGTGCCTTTAGCCTTGCCGCGTATTCAATTATTTCCGCCTTCCCCGCTCCGTGCGCGGACTCCCCGCCCGCTCCCCGCTTCCCAGCGGTCTCCGTGCGTCGTCACTGTTGTTGTTAAATAAAATAAGAAAATTTAAAAAAATTACCAGCAAATATCAGAAAATATATCGGTACTTCCAAATAGTATAGTACCGGTATTTCGGTACAACGTACAACCGGTATAATACCGGTATAAGTTCTCGAAATATACCGGTATTTCCATTTACCGGTATGATGTCATACCGGTATTTCGGTTTCTATAAAGGTTATTGGGGTAATACCGGTAAAATACCGTTATTTTGTATACCGGTATTATACCGGTATTATACCGGTATGAATCCCTGTTAATAACTAATTAACCAGAGTTAATTTGTGAACATTTGCAATTGGATAACATAGAATCAACCTCCAGCTACTTTCACATGCAGTTCCTCGTCGGATTTTGTTCCGACTGCAAGATTTAAAAAACAATTATCCAAACCCTTGTTCTAAACTAACCTGAAAAATATTGACAGGTGTCAGGTAAGTAAAAAAATATACGTGTGGAAAACCACGCGCGGCAGAAGTGAAACTTCTTGCAGTCTAGTAATGTTTAGAAGTAAATTAAGATTAGAAATGGCAAATAATCCTAGTGAAGCGACAACAAGATCAGGAACAACTCTCGATGCAGTATTTGCAAGACATTTAGACAAAATTGAATCAAGAATATTTATATCATATTTTAGCTATCACAAGCCAATCGTTTCAATGATAGAATCATAGAAAATCATAGAAAAAATAATGAACGATCAAAATTTGCGACGCAAAGAAAGAGAGCGTATGGGAAAGAAAGAGACATAGTTCATAGCATTTCCCATACGCTCTCCTTCTTTGCGTCGCAAATTTTGATCGTTCATTATTTTTTCTATGATTTTCTATGATTCTATCATTGAAACAATTGGCTTGAGATAGCTAAAATATGATATAAATATTCTTGATTCAATTTTGTCTAAATGTCTTGCAAATACTGCATCGAGAGTTGTTTCTGATCTTGCTGTCACTTCATTAGGATTATTTACCATTTCCAATCCTAATTTACTTCTAAACATTACTAGACTGCAGGAAGTTTCACTTCTGCCACGCGTGGTTTTTTTCATAAAAAGCTGCAACACCTACATGCTGCCAAATAATGCAAACGCCTCGTAAACGTAAAAATAGGACTTTTGAGGGCGATTGCATCTTTCATCTAGCGCTTTTGACTACTGAAAAACTGTGGGCATTATTTGGTGAAAAAAATATTTTAAATACTTTTAATATTTTAGATTTTATTTTGCTTAAAGAAAATAGTATTTTATTTGAACAATCTGAACTTCGAAATTAAATATTTCTATTTGAACAATCTGAACCTCGAAATAAAATATTTCTATTTGAACAATCTGAACCTCGAAATAAAATATTTCTATTTGAACAATCTGAACTCCAAAATAAAATATTTCTATTTTGATAATCTGTAACACAAAATAAAATATTTCTATTTCAATAATCTGAAACACAAAATAGAATATGTAATTTATTTTTTGCATCGTTATACATAATACTTTCAGAAATCGCATTGCTTATTTAATATTTCTTATTTTAGCCATAAATTAAAGAAGAAATGATACTTAATATAAGAATCTATATCATTTGCCTCATTTTCGTTTTTTTTTTCTTTGATTGCAGCTATTACTGCGTATATCCACTTCAGTTCACAGCATGTGCCTACTGAGGTTTGTTGATGAACATACAGTATATCTTTTCACCAGGAAACTATTTATTTTGAGCCATTTGAACCATTATATTGAGCAATAATATTTAAAATTGAAATTGAAAATAAAGACGAAGTCCAAATATTCTCAATATTCTTAAAATAAAATACTATTTTCAAAAATTACTGCAACAAATAAAATATTTTATTTTCAAAAATTACTGCATGAAATAAAATATTTTATTTTCAAAGTTGTACAGACACTGTAAAATAAATGAGATTATTTACTATTTACTGTCTAAAATTATTAATACTATTTTCCCCAGCTTTGGTTGCCAATGAATTATTGTTACGATATCTGCGTATAAAACAGAATGTTCATTACTGGGAACGTTGGCTTCCTTCGAAAATTTGTAGGTACAGTTAACACACTGCCGAAGGACAAGGATAAACAAAATGAAGGGTCGTTGGAAGTATTATCGCTGTTTGATTAAACGAGATTAATGCCCCCGGGGGTTGTTTCAAGTGGCGTGCAAAAACTAAAAGTAAGCTCGTGTCGCGTGTGTCGAACTCTGCCCCTGTCTTTCCCCCTTTTTTAACTTTCCCATCCGGTTCTCTCGCATCACCCCCGTACCCACGCTCGACATCGAGCGACCCTCTTCGACGTGTTTTCAAACCCGTGCAACCTCTTTCAAGAGCGAAAACCCTTCGATTACATTAAGCGGATTTCATTCGATCGTGGACCGGCCGAGCAAACAAATCGGTTGAACGGACGCGTTTCGTCTCGTTTCGCGTACGATTGTGTGCCGGTGGCATTGTGTCGTGGTGCCGCCGGAGAATAGAACTACCTTTCCGAAAGTTTTGATTTATAACGATGCGCCAGCGTCGATTCGAATCAACAGATCCATTTCTTTCTCCCCGTACTAGAAATGTTGATCCTTCGTATCCTTTACAGATTATACAAATACACTCCTCGACAAAATGGTAGCGCACGTATTAGCGTGGACTTTATTTTATCGAACTTCGAATTTTGTTCGGGTCACCCGCTAGAATTGCGACACCGGCTAAAAAACAATCTATGCAAAATTTTCGATTGATCGGACTACGGGAAAACGTGCCGCATCGAGCTTGAAAATTTCTTATTTTTGAGCAATAACTTCATTTATTAGGTCAATCGGAAAGTTCCGTCCGTTTAGTGTCGAGTAGCTGTACCTGGAACTGTCGTTAACTATAATGTCTAAAGTAATGTTAACTTGTTAGTTTGACCATCTTTCAATAAAATTTAATACATAACAATATACGTTGCATCAATAACATCGTTTTTTTCTACATTGAAAATGTCGGAATTTGAGCCGAATAAGCGTCATTTGCGTGTTAATTTAAAGTGTTAATCTTTTGCTTCAATTGGAGGAAAACTGTAGCTGAAGCTCATCGAATGATTGTAGACGTTTATGGCGATAATGCTGTTTCCAATAAAACATGTAGAGAGTGGTTTCGACGCTTTAAAAATGGTGATTTTACTGTGGAGGACAAAGAGCGTTCTGGACGGCCACGAGTATTCGAAGACGAAGAATTGGAGACATTGGTGGATGAAGATCCATGTAAAACGCAAAAACAAATTGCAGAAGCGTTAAATTGTGCTCAATCTGTCATTTCCGATCGTTTAAAAGCCTTGGGAACAATCTACAAGAAAGGAACGTGGGTCCCATATAAACTCAAGCCAAGAGACATTGAGAAGCGAAAAATCATCTGCGAAATTCTGCTTGTGAAACGTCACAAAAGTTGTCAAAGAAACGTTAGAAACACTTTGCTGGGAAATGCTACCCCATGCGGCTTATTAGCCAGACTGTGCCCCTTCTGACTATCACTTGTTTTGGTCAATGGCACACGCACTTGCTGAGGAACGATTTAATTCTTACGAAGATGTCGAAAAATGGATCTCTGACTGGATAACCTCCAAAGATGACTCATTCTTTCGTCGCGGAATTCGCTTACTGCCCGAAAGATGGGGAAAAGTCATAGCTAACGATGGACAATATTTTGATTAATGTACTTTTTCATTTTGTTTCTTAAATAAAGCTTTACTTTTTGTAAAAAAACGGACGGAACTTTCCGATTGACCTATTAGTTTATAATAATATAAAAAAAAATAAAATATTCAATCCTGTCTAACTGTTACAAAAAATAATACAAATTATCTGCTTTTGTAATAAAATTATAATATACAGGGTATATAATTATAAAATTATAATATATATCTTGCCAGATATTTGGTCCATTAACAATATGCACATTATGTAACAAATATTTTTCCATCACAATAACGTGAAGATATGGACCACGTAAAGGAACGCCAATTTTCGAAGACCGAGATCATTTCAAGGTCATGTTTTTATAAATATCTGAATGTATTTTTCGATCAGTTACACGATGCAATAAAAACAAAATGTAGTTATGTATCAAAAAACATCGATGACCTTGATAACTCCGAAAAAAATGACCTTCGGAAAAAATATTCTTGCCAGATATTTGGTCCATTGACACCATGCACATTACGTAACAAATATTTTTTGCATCACAATAACCTGAAGAGATATTTAGGTGTCCTTATTTAAACGGACCTCCCTGTATATTACATATATGTATAGGATAAACTGTACTATTGCTGGCAGTGCAGTAGTTATTAGCACTTTTGAGCTAAACGGCAAATATTAAGAATTCCAGCAACGTTGTAAGTTTTCATAACAGAATTCCACATATATAACTGTTAGCAACGCTGGTACATCCAGTAAGACCGACGGATGACCACAGTGCAGTGTAAATAGTGTGTTATTAAAATTTTCGTTACGAGTAAGTATACTTTATCCGATTATCGCTTTTTAACTTAATTTCGGATTGTGCTACAGATGTAATAAGTGCGTATATATGTTTATAAAACAAATAGCCTGTCTAACGTTTACTTCTTATTACTGTGTCAATGACTGTACTATTTGTCTTACGATTGTTATTCACTGAATATATCTTATAATAAAAGATTTATGACTTGTAAAACTGTTTGATTTTGCTGAAAAATCTCTATTACCTTATAATAATAGCAAGTGAAGCTCGTTGAAACATTTCAAAAAAAGATGTAAAGATTTTTACTACGATTTTTGCTTAGGGTGCCGATTATTGTACAGTTTACCCTACTTAATTATTAATTATTAATCCCTTGCCCTACGATTTATTTTACGGTTTGAGTGATTAGAACGTTTTTTGTAGTTCGTAATTTGCTAAAAAAGAAGAAAATTTGTATCTATTGTATGCCTACATGTTCCCCAATAAGTACACATTAACAAAACTAAAATAGAATTTCATCTCGATTTAAAGGAAATTAATAACATATATGTTTATTAGACTCTGGTCGGAGTCTTCATCACGAGTCTGACACGATATTGTAGAGCAAGTGGTTAATTACATATTAAAATCGATTCGTACAATATCATAAAGATTAATTGTAAAAATGTCTTGGTACGCACATTCTCTCCCCCTTGAGGACAACACGACACGTTGCTCTCGATCTCAGTATCGATGTCGTCTTTGGTCGACAAGGTAGGCTGCCACAAAATATTTGATATCCTTAGGGCTCTGTAACAGAAAGAATAACTTCATTTAATCTCAATAGAAATTAGATAATTAAAGTTGAATATTTTTTAATTGTTAATTAATGGTAAGAATAAAGATGTTCAATAACACAGTATAATTTGAAATTTAATTTGTACTCACGCTCTTCTCCCGCTTTAAGAAAATCCGCCATGATGCTACGTCACGCTTTCGATTGATTTCAATCGATTGATCCTTTTCCCTCGGGATCCGTAATAAAAAGATCAAATTTATTAATTTCAATCGGCAAACAGTCAGAAACTAAATCACAATTAATAATAAATGAATAATTCAAGTTGACTATAAAGTCGAAATTCATTTTAACGGAAATTAAATAAATTCGATTTGTATCGCACGACACGAATTCAAAGCCAATTAATCGTCACGACACACAATTAAATTGGAATTAATAGGGAATGAACAATTCAACTTGAATATTTATTAATTATTCATTAATGACTTGAAATAAAATGTTGAATAACACAATTTAATTTGAAAGATAATTTGTACCAATTTGTACTCACGCTCGCATCCTCCCCTGCTTCGAGAAAGTCCGCCATGATGTACGTCACGATTCGATTCTCGAAAGCATCGATCTCGCTACTAAGATGCTCTTTCAAACGTTCATTCTTGTCCCGCGGAATCTGTCACAAAACAAGATCAAATTATCGCTAGAAGGTAGCACGACCCGGGAATAAATTTAAATCAATTAAAAAGAAATAACTCGAATACATAATTAGTTTTTGGAGAATTGAGGTAAATAATCTTGATTTCCATCGAATGACGAAATACGGAAACGGTACTCGCCATGTAACGGCTCCTACTTTACATCGTATATTTTCTGCGTCTCTACTGTAGGTGTGGGATCTGATCTTAGACCATATATACCTACCCAGACAGCACACCGGCTCGATTTGGGCCTAGAATCTGTGCGCGCATTGCCCCGGAAATAGCCCGGCATCTGCTCGAGCAGAGGGCCTTCCGGCCGTGCCAGAAATCAGCCTGTTTTTCAGAGGGCAGCACGGTCGCAAGGGTGCGGGATTTGCGTTCTCATTTCGTGATAATACAAACACGGGTTTTTTCAGTAGTCAAAAACGCCAGATAAAAGATCAATCTAGGCAGCAAACGCCCTCAAAAGTCTTATTTAAGTCAGATTTAGTAACAGTAAAGTGGGTTCTGTTTCCTGCTAAAGATGGTGTAGGTTATGTTCCATGCTAAAGATGATGTAGGAGCTGTTCCAGGCTAAACATGATGTGGAGAGAGAAGATGTCGCGAGAAAAGTTGGGCTCAATCGAAGCACTGATTGGCCACATTAGTGTGACCGTGCTGCCCTCTCAAAAACAGGCTGAATTCTGGCACGGCCGGCAGGCCCTGTGCTCGAGCAGATGCCGGGCTATTTCCGGGCCAATGCGCGCACAGATTCCAGACTCCAGACACGAATCAACCGGTTTGGGCCTCGGGCACTCGAGCCGATCCAAGCATTGTGTTAGCTTGTAACCTGTAGGTAATGGTGTTTTAGAGTTATTGAAATCGAAATATCTCGTGAACTACTAACTTTTCGACATACATAGGTTAGTACTTTTTTATAACGAATGTCCAGCTGCATCGATTGATGTATTAAAAAATACCTCATTCCATTTAAAAAAATATCGATAACCTTGAAATCTTGTAAAAAATAACGTTGAAAATTTGTTCCCTTACACCGTTACATGTGGCCCCTCTTTTAACAGTGCAATTTTGTCCTAAGAAGTTTTTTGTACAACGAAAAGTAACGGAGATATTTAGGTGTTCTGTTTCTTCGGACTCACCCTCTCTAGTACTAGCCGTGCTGAACAACTTGGCAACACCGCTGTGTTTACAGTTCGAGAGTCCGATTTTCAATAATGGGAGTCTTGTGTTTGAGATTATAATTAACGCTTTTTTCATAGAAAATTATGTTAAAATACATAGTTCGTTCTTAATTATGTTTAAGCAATATGTAAATATTATAACTATGGTAAGTAGAAGTGATATTAAAGCATACTAGTATTTATAAATGCGGTATACATTTTGTGGACTCTCGGAATAGTTTAGTGTTATGATACATAATATGTGAAATATTTCTAGTGGTTTTACGAAAATAGAAGCATGAAGCAATGGAAAATCATCTTCGAACTAAAATGCAACATTCAAAAATGAATGAAGGGATATATGAGTCAATAGAAGCCTGAAATAGACGAAATTATTGTGACGCAGTCGAAGAGGTTAAGTGACAGCATGTAAATATATGTCAAAGAGGTTGGGTAATCAGTTACTGAAGAGAGAAGTTGTGCAAGTAATATATTATAATATTGTCTTATAAAGGATAATTTTATAATTGTTGTAAATTTTTCGAAACGATATGTGCATTAATTTCTAATTGACTATTGTTTATAGTTATAACATAATCATTTATGTAGTAAAATAGAAAAAATGCATAATAATTTACACAAAATACTGTGATAATCTTTACCACAAATGCATCTATCTAAAAATGCTAAATGATGTATACATATCTGACTAATATGTTAATTTACATAAAATGTGTTTATGATTTTCAGATTTCAGAAAATCTGATTCCAAATTAGGAACATTTATTATGGCTTCGATTATTGCACACATGAGAGTAAATACAATTGTTACATCTTCTGTAGTAGTGGAAAGACCATCTCTTTGTAGATGATCAAAATATACATTATTTACAATTGTACCTTTATCGTCCATAATTAATAATTTACATATATTAAAATCTAATATTTTTGCAACAGAGTGGAACCCATGACTGGATATATAAATCTTAATGGAATCATCAACAATACAAGTGGATAAGTAATCATTGAAAAACCGCTGACATCAACAGGAAGATTATGAAGATCATTACTATCATCATCGCAATTCATGAAATAATAATTCATTACCTTCTTGAAAAACTTGTAATTTCGTGTCATCACTAATCATAATCTGTGTTTTAAGTACCAAGAAATCAAAAGTATCACTACATACAAGCATGCAAAAATAAATTTTTGAATTTGTTATTTTAATACTCCAATGGTTCGAAATTACAAGCTTTTCTTTATAATTGTTTGTTAAATTTCAGAAACCATTAATTAGATCAGAATCAATAAACTCTATAACTAAATTTTCATGCTTTTCAGTTATTCTTTCCCTGCGCCCTACAGGATCTTTTGTTTATAGTAGCATACGTTTTGATTGTGAATTGGAAAAAAATGGAAGGTATTGCATTTTCCATAATAAGTCTTGGACATCTGAACAAAACATTCTCCAGTACACCGTTAGAAGATAGAATATTCTGATACCTTTGGATATCAGTTTCTGCAAAATGCAGACTACAAACTGCAGAATATTTTGTTGGTGTCCAATTTTTACGGGGAATAGCAGCCATCCATATTTTTCCGCAATTGCTCATTTTTGAGGAATTTAAATTTAAATTTCGCGCGAGAAAATTTGGGCACAATCGAAGTACTGCTTCCGTCTTTTTTTGACTCACCCCCGACCTCCGCAGAATCATGCACAATGCTCAGTCCTCTAGTCCGTGATCTTTACCCGATGTAACCAATCGAAGGCATTGAAAAACGCAATAATATCTGTATATTAGCATCCGGACCTTTATGCAATTATGGCTTCTGAAAATTTTCAAAAAATGTTGGGATATAAAATACGACAGAATTCAGTACGATTTTAATTTATTTCAGATTTAAAAAGGCTACTACCACGAAAAATAAGATTTTATTCGATTCGAGTTTCCTACAAAAATTGCAAATTGCATAAACATTCGCAATCTATATAATTATGACATATTTACGAACGGGCTAAGACGCCGGAGCTATAGAAGTTTCGTAATCTATATAGTCAATTAGTCCGTGACTCAGCGCTATTTTTCTCTGACTCTGTCATTGGCAACGAAAATAGCAACGTCGCAGTAACAAATCGTCAACCAATGAAGACACGCGAAGGAATTTTACTTCCCTCTTCATCGTCGCATTTCGCTTCCTGAATTGCGCGACGCTACGGAGAAATACGGTAAACACATTTTTCTTGCTGTCATCCAATGAGACGGCACGTAGAAGGCAAATATAAAACAAAATAATTGTTTTATATTCACTTGGAGTTAGATCACCTAGGTGATATCCATAAGTGCTGGATGACACAATTTCTGCAACTTCTTAGTAATGATAAATAAACCCACAACGAGAACATATTGCAGCTACTATGCCTATATGTCTAATACTACTTAAGTTGATTATGACTGACTTAAATATACATAAAATAATATATGTATATGTATCTCATTCCGTTACTTTTATAGTACATTACAACGAAATATATAGAAAATTGAATTATTTGATATTTAGCGCCCTCTTCCTTCTTAACTCATTTAGATGGCGCTAAGGAGATGTTATGAAACACAAATTCGAGTATCCTATCTATTCCTTGTCAATTGTAACTTCTCCTCAGATTGATTCTCTTCGGTTTCGCTGATCTCGAGTACTCAAAATCCTCTTTAAGATATTTCTTATTGCCTTTATTCACCTGGAAAAGGGTAGTTCTACAGTTGTACGTGCATTTATGTAAGTTAAAGAACAAATATGTTGAATAACTATTCAATTAGTCCTCGTTTTCGAAACAACTGGAACCGTCGCACAGAGTATAACATTTTCATAGATTTCAGCCATCGTGGTCTCATTACATGACCTTAACCTTAGAAATAATAGACTATACTTAAAATATACGGGTTTTATACGAATCTCGAATGATCGACAGAATTTCTAAGTATTTAACAACTATAAATTGAGATATCGGACGGTATATTTAGTAAAAGGCGCCATTTGATAGTGAACTGCCAACAGCAGCTCTAAAGTTACATGTTACGTGCCTTGTCTTCGTATTCGACTCCGCCTGACCCTATAAAATCGACAATTCCGAAGAAAAATATTTTCAAGTATCATTCACGACGGAATAAATTCGTTTTTGCGACTTAAATATCAATATTTTATCATCGCAAATGTTTCTCAACGTGTCAATAATAATAATGTTAGTCATAGATATAGCACAAGAGATATAGCGGAAATTTGTTTAAACGTATTTTTAATATGACCTTGTTTCTCGGTTAAAACAAATTTTAGGTTATTTTATATTAATAGTACCAACTAAATACGTTACTAATAGTTGCTGATATAAGTAACATATAATTATTTATCATTTATGAGATATTTAACACATATCTTTTAGAAAGATACAAATGTGGGTCCTTTGAAAAAGTATCACAAGCTGTTTCTTCTAAAATATGTAAACTTCAGTTTTTCAATTAAATAACAAAAAAAATTCTACTAATAGCTACTGATATATAAATAACCTACATATAATTATTTATCATTTATCAGATATTTAACACATTATATCTTTTCGAAAAAGAAAAGAGAAAAATATATCCTTAGAAAAAGCATCACAAGCTGTTTCTTTTAAAATCATGGCATATGTAAACTTCAGTTTTTCAATTAAATAACAAAGAAAAATCTATTAATAGTTACTGATATAAGTAACATATAATTATTTATGATTTATGAGATATTTAACACATTATATCCTTTAGAAAAATAAATCCTTAGAAAAAGCATCGCATAAGCTGTTTCTTCTAAAATCATGGCATATAAATAACAAAGAAAATCTACCAATAGTTACTGATATAAGTAACATATAATTATTTATGATTTATGAGATATCTAACACATTGTATCCTTTAAAAAGATAACAAACGTGGGTCCTTAGAAAAAGTATTACAAGCTGTGTCTTCTAAAATCACAGCATATGTAAACTTCCAATTAAATAACAAAGAAGACGAATAGAGGATCATTCAGTGTACAAGAAATTTTTTAGATTGATTGTGAAGTATACAAAATGGGGTCCTTCTCAATTTTATTTAAATGGAGCAATAAATTCAATTTTTTGAAATTCATATTGAAATTAAAAGTATACAATGCTTTCATAAAATATTTGTTCCATTTTGCATAATTAAGAAATTATAATGATTACAACTTTGATTACAATTATTCAATTACAACAATAAGTATGTTTAAAAGCAAATATTTAACCCTTTGCACTCAGAGCTACTTTAACTTGAAAATTAAACATTTCTTCTGATCTAGAATAATTCCATTTTACATCATTTTTTCCATTTTATGGATATGAAATTGATATAACACCTTCTACAATACTTAAATGTTTAGTAATCAATTAGATACCAACATATTTAATAGTCTAAACAATATTTTGAATAATAGTATAGCAATTTTTTTTTCGAGTGCTAAGGGTTAATCAACAGTGTTAAGATAATTTAGATTTTTTTATGAGCTGAATAAACAGTTTTAGCATTTCTCGTGTCTTCAACATAAGCAAAGTACAAGTTGCTACATTAATATATTAGTAATTGCTTCATTAAGATCTGTTTGGAATTCTTTTTAAGATAAAGATTGCTCATTTCTCCAATTGATTAATTTTACAGAAAATGAGCAATTTTCATTGGTTATAATTTATTGCATTATCAATATAATTGATCAATATAAATCAGTGATTTAGAATAATTATTAGAAATCATGTGACTTACCATACTCTTCTGAACAAGCTTTATAGTTAAATATCGAACTAACTTTTTAATAAAAATTGTTAATATTGTTTCAGTATATTTTGATATTAGAGACATGGTCATAGAACTGATTACTTATATCTAATGTAGAAAGTAGAAGTGCATAGAAATGTCCTATAAAATTATTCTTATAACCCTTTGCACTCTGAGCTATTTTAACTCGAAAAATAAACATTTCTTTCAACCAAAAATATTTCCATTGTCAATGATTTTTTAAATTTGATGGATATGAAATTGATCTAATATCTCATACAATGCTTAAATGTTTAATAATTGATTAGATACCAACATATTTAATAGTCTAAACAATATTTTGAATAATAGGAAAAGTGGTAGTTTGCCAAACTTCTAATGAATATAGGAGAAAAAATTTTATTTACACTTGCAAAAGACATAACACAAATAATATGAATTCTAGTACATATTAATTAAAGGGTGAACTTCTGAAAACTGATCACGTCTGATTTGACTGAAATTTTGCAAGCAGCTTGATTTCACATAAAAAAATTTAAGACCCAATTAAAGTTTTTATCTTTTTAATTCTGAAAACTTCTATGCTTCGATTTCGCTGAAATTCTGAAAACAGGTTCTTCAAAAGTTTGGATCATAATTTTCATTTTGAGTTAAAAACGAGACTATCTTCAAACTTTCAGCTAAACCAGTCCTGACCGGTTTTCAAAAATTTCGCCTAATTAAATGTAACAGCAATGTATTCGTGCCATGTTTTGCACAAAATATTCAATCGATGCAGTTTTAAGTCCATTGATATCAATTGATAAGATATTGATGTGCATAGATTAAAAAAACGCGTATTGTATCAGTGAAGAACTTCTAATGACGATAGTTATTAAAATTTCAGAAAGGTATTGTATGAGTCAAAAAATAGAAAAACCAATATTGTCAGGTCAACGCATAAAGACCAGAAAAAGAGGTATGCTTCAGAAATAATAACATTGTTTCAAATAACATTTAAGAGCATGAGTAAAGAAAAAGTTAACTTTCAGATGAAAAAGAAAAGTATGATCCAAACGGATTTCGAGATGCTATTATACTGGGTTTGGAAAAAGCTGGTAACGACCTAGATGCGATTTCGAAGTACTTGGATGCAGCTGGTTCAAAATTAGATTACCGCCGGTACGGAGAAGACCTATTTGACATTTTAATAGCTGGGGGTCTTTTGGTTCCCGGCGGTTTTATTGTTCAAGATGGTGACAAACCTGTCAAAACTACTGCTTGCGTCTTCGAACAACCAGAAGATATGGAATCAATGCGGAACTTTGAACAAGTAAGTTAATCTTTACAACCAGACTGCGGATCTTTAAACATACAGCAACTCCTGCTAATATTTGAACACTCTTAAGAAGACCATAACTTTTTTAATGTTGAACCATATGATTTGAACTTTTTTGAGAAGTTAGAGAATTAGTTTACTACAAGTTTTGAAAAGAAATTTTTTCAAAAATTGCAATTATTCGGATTTGTGTAGAAAATACTAAAAGTTGCATTTTACAACTTCTTAAGGGGGTATTCTAGTCTAGACTCATTTTTCTGGTCTGTTTAGGGAATTTTTTACAAAACATATTTAAGTTTTTTAATATCGGCATTTTGCATACATATTTATTTATGTTCTACGAATGTTCACAATTTTTACAAAGTGAAAATGATCAAAACTGATGGACTTACATGTCGTTAAACAAGGTTCGTTTAAAAAAAAGTGTCCTACTGACTGACACGATTCCGATCATTCTGCTTATCTGAAATGATAAAATCAAAAGGATTCATGATTAGTATGATTATGATTATGGTGTGAACCAAAATGAAAAAAAGTGAAAATTTACAAAATGGCGGCACTTTGAATTTTGAATATCGATTTTCTTGGCTTTTTTTATGTTTATCGAGTTAAAGAAAGATAAGGAAATTTTTTTTCTATAATTCTGATTCAGACGATAACGACGCATCCACTGAAGGTGTACGTCAAATTTGAAGTAAATCGGTCGATTAGAATTTGAGATATCATGTCAGCCATGTAAAACAACATTGTTTCGAGAAAAACGCGTTTAAAGTTTCTCACACCCTTTATATGAGAATGGCATAGTTACGACTAGTCTGCTAACCCAGGTCCATACAGTGGTCCTTTCTTGTGTTCAAAAAAGTCCTGTCTACTTTACAGAAAATGCAAAAAATAGACTAGAATACTCCCTTAATGTTAACATAAACATCCGCAGTCTATTCATAACCTACCTTTATACAATGTTGAATGTAATTTGATTTGTAGGTATTCGTCAAACTTATGCGACGCTATAAATATTTGGAAAAAATGTTTGAAGATGAAATGAAAAAAGTATTGGTCTTTATGAAGGGATTTTCTACTACAGAAAGAATAAAATTAGCCAGAATGACAGCTTTGTGGATTTCTAATGGTTCTGTACCACCGTCGGTTCTATCAGTTTTAATCAATGAACATCTTGTGAAGGATAATTTAGCACTAGACTTTTTACTGGAAGTCTTTGTTACTTGGAGGGATGAGAAGGGCTTATCTAGTTTAATGACTGCTTTGAAACGAGGCAACATTGAAAGAAGGTACAAAAACGTTTTGAGCAATCTGCTATTATATTATACTGTAAAGTCCCAATCTAAGTCAATGCTCGATTCTGTGTTGTGACACAAATCGGGATCGAATAATATTTTTTTGTGGCCGCGGAGAGGCCTCGGTCACCGAGACGTATAACTTCTTCATTTTTCATTATTTTTTAATAGGATTTTGACCAACGTATTTGTGGAATTTTTCGAATGAAAATGATACCAAATATGATATAATTTGTATGGGAAAGAAAGAGACGCGGAGAGTCGCGGCGCGCCGGCACAGTTCAAAACATTTCCAATACGCTGTTCTTCCTTGCGTCCGAAACATTCATCGTTCATTACACAAGTAAATGTAAGGCGTTCGGGTTTCGAACGTGAATATTTTTTAATCACGTACTTAAGGATATCTACGATTGTTTTCCTGCGCGAAGAACCTATATGTTTACCACAAGTAAATATAATTGGAATTATGTTATATTTGGTATGATTTTCATTAGAAAATGCCACGAATATGTTGATCAAAGTCTCATAAAAAAATAATGAAAAATAAAAAAGTTTTGTAATTGGATTCGAACCGGTATCGGATTACGCAGCATGTTTACACTGCTCGGCGAACGAGGCAGCTTGAGCTTCTTGATCACCCGCAGAGTATGCCTCCAGTGGAAGGGATAGGCGAACTTAGACTGCGACTTTACTGTACAATGTAAACCTTGAATGCATATCTTATACGATTGTTTTGTTCTAATGAAATTGTACCTCCCAAGGTTAATGGAATTTGTACCACCCAATAAACGAACAGAGGAGTATTTTCGATCTGTATTCGAAGCAGTTGGTCTCGCAGATATTGTAAAATTACATAAAGCTCAAGCAAGTCAGGAAGCAAAACGAGATTTACAACAACTTCTATTGGACGATCTAGCCGATAATCGCCCAATGAAAGATATCATAATTGATCTCAAAGAAATGGCACAAAGAAATGGCATTCCTGAACATGAAGTGATTGGTCTGGTAAGTGTGGCTTTATTATTAATTATTATACATTCACAGTTTACCTACCGAAAATTTTCTAATAGAAGTTTTCACGGCCGTGTTGTTTAAAAATTGTTTAAAAGAACTAGTCAAAATATTCTATAACAGTTTAGAAGCTTTTTAACGAATCATGTTTCTGAAACTGTACGAATGCAAAACCTTAAAATTGAATGATTACACGAGCTATACTATTCTCATAACTAGTAATTAATTACTGTTACTTAATAATAGTTTTGTAATTATATTGACATTAATTTAAACTTGCAGATTTGGGGTGTTGTAATGGGACAAGCCGAATGGAACAAAAAGGAAGAACTGGTAGCTGATCAAGCACTGAAACATTTAAAAGTATACACTCCACTGTTTGATGCTTTCACAGTCACTGCCAGATCTGAGCTAGCACTTATTCTCAAAATTCAGGAATTCTGTTATGAAAATATGAACTTCATGAAAGTCTTCCAAAAAATTGTTTTACTATTTTATAAAAGTAAGTTATATGAAAACATAAATGAATTTATACAGGTTTCCTGAAAATTTCTTTATTTTAATTATGAATTTCCATTTAGCTGATGTAATATCGGAGGAAGTGATTTTAAAGTGGTACAAGGAAGGCCATTCTGTCAAAGGAAAACTGCTTTTCCTACACCAAATGAAAAAATTCGTAGAGTGGTTACAGATAGCCGAAGAAGAATCTGAATCAGGAGAAGAGGAAGATGGAGAAGAAGAAGAAGAAAAGCAACAAAAGTATTTGATTTTAATTCATAACAGGCTCTACGAGAAAGCTATTTTTTGAATCTGTAGAGTATCTCTGCTTCTTGCACATACAGTGACTTCTATTAATATTCGGACGCTCTAAAAAGAATGATAACTTTTTTAATATCGGAGAGAAGTAAGGAGAAGAAAGTAGTTATCTCGTGGATCTTATTGTGTTACGATTTCGTCTTACTTATTTCATTAACCACATTTCTTTCGTGTTTCAGGATAACATAACCTTCATCATCGGAATCTAACTTTTGGACTTCATCCAAAATTTAAAAAATGAATTAGGCATAAACTACAATTGGATTGTACTGACAAATAGAAATTTTGAAAAACCAAAGTTTGTATTATTGCGAGGCACAGTATGACGAAGTACATAAAACTTTTTAATTGTTAATAAACAGGAATCGACATTACCGGCATCCAATTAGTGTGGGAGATAAAATGTAAATTTGCAATGTCCTTAAATTGTATTACTTTAAGAAGAAATATTTTGTGTTACATTTTTATAATACCGCAACAAAATATATACAGAATAACAAAAAACGTAATTGAAGAATAGATCTTTATCCCTGTGTGTGCATAATTTTTAGACCCTCTTTCTTTGTATAAGAATATTGTATTAGTTTATAGAAAATATATATTGTCAGGTGATGTTTAATATTTGAAGTTTTGGTAAATCCTAACTTCCTGTAATAATGTTAACGAACGATTTCAAGTTGTGTAATTGTGGAAATATATTTGCCTTTGCATTAAGTGCTATTTGGAATAAAATGTTGTACTTCAACGCTGAACCATAATTTAATATTAACTAGCATTTAATTACTGATATATTACTTTATTTGGTCAATTGATAAAAGTTTGCACAAATTGTTGAAAATATTTTAAACTCTACTTGCACATACAGTAACTCCCATTAACATTTGGACGCTCTCAAAAAACTTTTTAAATATTGTACTATACGATTTGAACTTTTTGGAGAAGTTAGAGCAATTAGTTTACTACATAATGTGAAAAGAAATTTTTTCAAAAATTGCAATTGGTCGGAATTGTTGAGAAAATACTAAACGTTGCATTTTACAACTTCTTAATGTGGGCCCCTATTGCAAATTTAAAAAATATGTTTTATAGATCTGTGTCAATTATACATGCATATTCTGAAAATTCATAAAAATCCGTAGATACGGAGAAAAGCTATAGGCATTGAACAAAAATCCTTAGATTTCGACCGATTTTGATGAAATTTTCAGAATATGTTTAATTGATACAGATCTACGAAATTTAAAAATTACGACACATACTCATTTACATATATAATATATTAGTAATTTGATTATATACATATACAAACATCATAAAGCAGAAATATTTACATTCATAAAAAGAACTGTTTTCGGAGTAATTTTTATTATATTTTGAAACAAAGTGTATTAAATATGTATTAAACTTTGTGTTTATATTTGTACGTTTTCGTATCTGGAATGGGTTGTTTCTTAATTAACGTTTTCTCTTTCATGTAAGGTAGTAAAACTTCAGGAATCGTAATACGAGAATGTTTTGTTTGATATGTTTCACAAAGTGCAATTAACATACGCGGTATTGCACAAGCAGTTCCATTTAGGGTATGCACATGTAAACATTCTCCATTTTGTGTTCTATATTTTATGTTAAGTCGTCGTGATTGATAATCTGTACAATTGCTGCAACTAGATAATTCTCCATATAATTTTCTTCCAGGCATCCAACCTTCCATATCAACTTTCCTGAATTGTATAAGATAATAAATTAAAGGACTGCAGTCAAACATGTCTAATAATATTATAGTAAACATTTATGCAAAGCCACACTTTTATATATTAATCTAAAGCAATTAAATTTAATGAAAATGAAACTATGCATTAAGGGAACAATTCGCTTTCTTTTCTAAATGCTTAAAGTTGACTTTCTCAACAAATAAGAAAATTTTTAACAAGCAGCATTTATCCATTTTCCAAATATATTAAAAAATCGCATACTCGTTTAGAAGATATTCGAGAAAAACGATTTTATGAGCATTAAATTAATTATTTTGATGTTTAATCGTCTTGGGGCACGTTTTTCAGTTATCTGTGGGCACTCGAACTTTGCACAGATTTTTTTTAATTATTCGGAACAACTCTGGGGGATGCAGTAAAAGAAATTCAAAAGTCTAAAATAAGAGCCACCCTATTCTACATGTTATAAATGTATAAACTTTTGCAGTGTAACAGTGCCTCCTTTTATATACCTGTATGCAGGAGCCCCTAAATCATGCGGCGGCATATCAATTATTTGGAAATGTAAATTTAAAGAAGAAAATAAGTTTTCTTGAAGGTTTTGAAGTTCCTGGAACAGGTCCATAGACTTCTCTTGCGCGGAGCAAACGAACATTTCAACTTTTGTAAATTGATGAACCCTGGTAACATACAGACAAATCGATATAAAATGTCCGAATTATAATTTACGATTTATTTGTAAATTGGCAAAGTTTTAAGAATCGCATAATAATGGATTATATCAACAATGTTTCTTGTAACAAAGAAAACAAAAAAGTTACCTGTATATTCCTTTTTCTTCTAACAGATGAGAAGCTTCTGCACGAAAACATCTGCTTACAGCAGCTAATTTTAAAGGTAATTCTTCAGTAGAAAATGTAGTATTCATAGCTTTATAAGCTAACGACATTTCAGCTGTTCCAGACAAACTATAATTATCTCCATAGGATGGACTTAAGTTATATACAAGAGTTCGTCCGTTATCTGATATTAATCCACATCTTTCTATAATATTAGTAGGAATAATGTCAGGTACAGAAACAAGTTTAAAGCCACTCTTCAATAATTGTTTAACTGTGTAGTGTACCAATGCTTCTTCCAATTCTGCTAAATCTCCCACAAATATGTATCCCTTTTGTCCTATCAAAGGAGCTAAAAATTTGCTTTTCAACAATTTCAACGGTGTAGCCAGCTCTGTAAATTCTTTCGGATCAAAATCAAATTCTGGTTTGTGTCCGCACACTTTCAGCACCTTCGGTTCACTACCGTAAGATAGTACAAGCGGGTCTGTCTGATTTGGTATTTTACCTAATTCACTTATAAAGGATTCTTTTGATTCTGGTTTTTGTGATAACTCGAGAACCTTGTCAATATCTCCAACACCTTTTCTTGCCATTATATTATTAAAAATATCGTCTCGATTAGCTGGATCGCATAAAAAGTTTATGTCGTATTCAGGCTCTGGGATTTGTTGCATTAAGCATGTATGGTTTTGTATAGATCGTTTTTGAGACTGTAATGGAACATACATAATAATTTATAATTTACATGTATACGTATATAGCGTGTCCCATGAACTTTGTCCTCTTGAATATCTTGGTTACTTTAAACAATACGAGAAAATGTTACTTACAGAAGTTGTAGGATTTAAGAAACTATATAATATGGTATAAATGGTATTACTTTCATTATGGAACGTATTCGATTTACATTTGATGTAGCGAGCACATCCTCGAGTACGTTCCGTAATGAAAGTGATAGAATGAAAACAGTCAAATATATCAGCAATGGTAAGCTTCAGGACAAATACACTTCAGTACTTTTATACTGAGAATACGCCGATCTATCGAAATCAAGCATAAAAAATTAATCATTCCATTTAAAAAATCACAGATGATCTTCCATATCTTCTGTACATCTCCACTTGTAAGAATAACATTTATATTATGTAGTTTTTTAAACCCTACAAGTTCTGTAAGTAACATTTTCTCGTATTGTTTGAAATAACCAAGATATTCAAGTGGACAGTAAAATTTATAAAGTAAAATTTAAAACATACCAAGGCACCTGCATAAAATCGATGATTTCTAATAAAACGATGAAATCCTTGTTTAGACCACATTTTAGCTATTGAAAATTGTCAATTTAAAATGTTTCAATATTTATTCCTGTTCATATAAATTGCATTAGATATATAAAAGTTGATAATATTTCATTAACCTAATGTAAATATATATGCATGTGTAATTATAGTTTTTATACACGTAATAACAAATATCATACTGTTATTATACTTTCAAATAAAAAAATAATATTTACTATAGGATTTATATTTAAAATATTGTTATCAATTGTACAACCGGTATGCGGAAAATAATATTATCTCTGCGGCTTATACAGAATCATTATTAGCAGTAACGTACATACAGCTTTATCGACTTACATATGTGCTTATGTAAATATAAATACTAAGTCTGTAAACAGTATTACATACTAAGTAAATACAATAGTATTAAATCTATACGTAATTAAATTTTATTCTAAATATATAAATATTTATGTACATAAATTCGGCTAATTACGATTGATGTCAACAACTATTCTTGGATTATTAGTTATATTATTATAAGTATTTGTTAATGAAATAAAAAGCAGTAAGTACCATCAAGTATTTGTACGATATAAGAAACAAATAGTTTAATCATTAACGGTGTGGCTTTAATGTAAAATTAAAGTTAACCTATTTCATCATTCGCTTTTTAATTCAAAATGGATAAAATGTAATAATACATATACAGGGTGGTTTACCAGATATTACCTCCTCGATTTTCGTCATTATTATTATTTGTAGCGAAGAATATTTCTATACATAAGGTTGAATGGTTTCGAGAGATGCATACTTTGGTGTTATGAATTTTTTTGTAAATAGGTGGACGGTACAAGAGATATAAAGGCTATCAGTGTTTTTTTAAATGGGATCGTATGTTTTTTTTCTGCACCAATTGATGAAACTTCACATTCTCTACGAAACCACTAGTTAATTTTAATTCTAATAGCGTTGTTATGAAATCTGGTGAACCACCCTGTATACATTAATTTATGTTATAATGCTTAAATTTATGAATAATAACAATTCCAGATCATTATGGGTATCCGTATGATATTAAGGAAATGGTCTTCCCTGCGTTATTTTCTTTCTAATCATAGCGAGCTTCCGAATAAGACTAGAAATTTAAAATATTTTGGAGTTAGTGTTTTCACAGCCGTTATGGTTTATAATACGTCTGGGCGAACTGTTTTCACAGCGCAAAGCAAAGTAGATACTACAAACTTTATGGCAGAGCCTATCACTGATATCGAAGAGTTAAGAAAAAATAATAGTATGAGAAAAAAAATGGAATTATTGGTAATGAAAACTCAAGCAGACTTTTGCAAAGCTCTAGAGTCGTTAGAAGATCCAGATTATCGTTTTAAAACCGATAGATGGACCAGAAAGGAAGGTGGCGGTGGAATTACATGCGTTTTACAAGACGGAACCATCTTTGAAAAAGCTGGCGTAAACGTGTCTGTTGTTACTGGCACGTTACCATCAAGTGCTATACAACAAATGAGAGCACGAGGGAAGAAAATGCAAGAAGGTCCTGTACCATTCTTTGCAGCTGGTGTAAGCGCTGTAATACATCCCCGTAGTCCCATGATCCCAACAATACATTTTAATTATCGTTACTTTGAAGTTGAAAACTCAGATGGTACAGTTCAGTGGTGGTTCGGAGGTGGTACCGATTTAACACCCTATTATTTAGACGAGAATGATGTGAAACATTTTCATCGTACTCTAAAAGCTGCGTGTGATAAGCATAACTCATCATATTACACCAAATTTAAAAAGTGGTGCGATGATTATTTCTTCATTACACATAGAGGAGAGCGCAGAGGTGTGGGTGGTATCTTTTTTGATGATCTCGACGAACCAAGTCAAAACGAAGCATTTCAGTTTGTAAAGTCCTGCGCGGAAGCTGTAATTCCTTCTTACATTCCATTAGTAGATCAGCACAAAGAAGACGCGTATGGATATGCCGAGAGACAATGGCAATTATTGCGTAGAGGAAGATACGTTGAGTTTAATTTAATATACGACCGTGGTACAAAGTTTGGTTTATATACTCCTGGCGCACGATACGAGAGTATATTAATGTCTCTACCTTTGTCTGCTAACTGGAAATACATGCACGAACCAGAACCTGATTCGAAAGAAGCAATACTTATGGAAGTGCTGAAGAATCCTAAAAATTGGTTGAATTTATGAAGGTAGTTTTTATCCATTGAAAACAGCTATCAAAAATTACTTAAACTTAGTAGAAATACATTTATGTATGTAATAATTTGTTTTCTTTTTATATTTCATACACGTGGAAAATGAACATCGATAAGAAAAACATAATATTGTATAAAAATATTACACAACATAGTTCAAACTCTAGAGTCTAGAGCAGTGGGTCTTTGGCTACTTGAGTGCAGCTCTTCCATATTTATTTTATTTTAATTTAGTAGTATTTTAATACAAGTTTCAATCAGTCAGTACAGAAAAATTTCTACTCTATTTTTATCAATAGATAAAATTATTATAAAGTATGATATCTAGTTTTATTCAATTTTAACCGACTTCTAAACACAGGGTTCTTGTAAAGAAATTTGGCTCCCAAAAGAAATCTAAATCGTTGTACTGCTGATACAGTAAAGTCGCGATCTAGCTCCCATCGCCTGTTACGAGCAGGGACAGAGATTGTGTAGGGAAACTATTTCTTTATGACTGCGTCGACCGCGCCGAACGTACAAAGAATGCCGAACGTAGAAAAGGACAGCATGTAAACAGGGACCGCGAGGCCCCGCGAGAGGCCCCTCAATGAAAGGGGTAGGCGAAGGGACAGTGATCGTGGAGATCCTCAGGGATCTAGATCGTGACTTTACTGTACTGCTGATATTTGGCTCTTTCGACTAACGAGTTTGCCGACCACTGGTCTAGAGTAACAACTAAGTGAACAAACATACTGTATACACACTAATTGTTTAAGGAATTGGGCGCTAAGCATGTGTAAAAATTGGTACATTTTATATGAAAATAATATTTATATACAACGAATATGTATAGTGTATATATAATTTTGTAATGTACGTTTAAACATTACATAAAACAACTTACTAGAATAAATGTTGACTCAAACGCGAGTACTGTTTAATATACATATTTATTTATATTAAAAGTAACACTGCAAACTATGTACAATATACAAGATTTAAAAGTAAATGCATAAATTATATACGGTCCTTGTACATATAAATATATAGTACACAATATAATTGTATTATAAATACGATATAATCTCAATGTACTTGTTAAAATATTCAGTCTTAAAAACACACTTTATTAGCGGCAGAAGGTATCAGTATTCCATGAGGATATTTTTGAAAGCGATATACAATGTTACGTTGTAGTTATAAATTACATAAAATATTATAAATAGATCATCAGTACAAAAGTATGTATAAAAAGGAAACGAATGTTAATATTATTTCACTATATAATCATACAAATTTCGATTACTTCTGTCTATATATATGTATAATGAAAAGACATGATTACAAAATTAGGGGAACTGGTTTTAAATAACAAATGTGGTTGTTAATGTTACAAAATTCGTTAACTATGTATATGTACACTTTCATGAATAAAAACATGTTCTAAAAGTCATTTAAGATGTATACACTTCTCTTATGTTTCTCTATTTATAAACAAAAATATATGAAAGATATTTGGTATTTTCGGAAAAGATATTAGTAGAAGATAGAATACTTTCTATACAAAGAATAATTTTAGTCATCATAGGAACTATACTTTATGAAAGCAGTGACATAATGTAATAAGTCGTCAAATTTCTTAGATTTAACAAAGTGTAACCATTATCGTTAAATTATGCTTGTTTTTTTTTTAATATTTTCACTAAAATAAATGTAAACAGATTTAATTAAACGCTTGTTTCTTTCTTGGCAGCTTGTAGATAATTGTTTTGATTTTTCAAATAAAGTTTGTTGATCTCAGTCTGTTGTATACTGTTTAAGTTTGTGTTTTTGTTCACACTTTCCATATCATTGTTTGAGTCAAAATTTTTTACAATATTGCAAGGATTTGACGTAAGTAATTTAGTGTCGGTTAGACAATTGATAGTCTTCTCTTTAGACTCTTGTGGCACATTAGTGTGATTTCTGTTGGATAATGTAATTTCCATAGGGGAACAAGAATTATATTCTTTTGCGCACGCATTAAGTTTCAATGCTTGCTCTAAATTGGGTGTACTCTCACTAATCAAGTTCTTCTTCGCGGAAAATAATTCAGATTGATTAAGTGATATTCGTGAAACAGAAACCCGATTAGACAAGATTGGACTCGCGGTACATTGTGGGTTTATTAATAACGACTTCGAGTGTTCACATTTCTTTGAATTAATGAAAGACGCGATGTCATTCAGCGAGTTGCAATAATTATTTTTCAAAGGTTTTGCAGTGTCGACTGGAAGACAGAACATACTATTAGAGTGGAATAAATGTAAGTTACTTTTTGAGTGTAGTTGTCTTGCTTCGTGAGATTCATTCATGCTTTGGCATCTTTTTCTTACAAATTGTTCCTCCACAACCGTTTCTGCAATCTCATAAATTTCTGGTAAATTATGATCACTCTTTTCGCTGGTCATTTGCGTAGCCGATTCTATTTCAGAACTATACTCTAAGCTACATTGCTGTGAAACATTTCGCAAGTGTTTCTCTTCGTCGCTTTTAGTGTCTACGTCTGAATCATGCGACGTAGTCTTCTGCAATCTGCAATTGTTGTTGATCTTACTGACATTTCGGAGAAGACTTTCTTGACCGATAACAAACCGCATTGGGACATTTCTTTCCTCCGACATACTGCCACCGCTATCCGAGAGAATGTTCACGTTCTTAGTATCGTTTATCGGATTCAATTCGACGTGAATATTTGTATTATTTACTTTTGCACTAGTACTTAGAATAGTTTGACCTATATTACTTTCTAATTTTGCAGTAGATCGCGGTGCAGACATACAACTGCCAGCGTCACTAGTAGCACCGCCATCACCTTGTTTTCTAGGACCGAGATTATTATTCTTTGTATGACGGCGTTGCTTTCTAAAGAATTTCCTAGCAACGCCGCTTTGATGAGGGTTGTAGAACATTTCAACACAAGTTGGTTCGGTATACGTTGTAACAGAGTTATTAGATCTATATTGTTGTCGATGTAATACGACTAAATTTACATTTGCTACTTTCCTGACATCGGGTAAAGATTCTCGATTGCTCAAAGCATCTATAAATTTAAATGCGTTACACGTTTGCGATCTATTCGTACACCTTGACGAGTTCATGGAATTGGAGTCAGACGTTACTTGGATTGCCTGAGAATTAGATAACGGTGGCACTAAATGCTGTGCTAGAGGATGCGTTGGAATCACAGGATTTGTATCAGAAATGCTTCTTGTTCTACAACACCGGTTCTTTCGCTTCTGAAGCCAGCAACTCATTTTCAACCACTCCGACTTAACGTCGTTTCGTACAATTCCATAAAATACGAGTACGAAAATACCAAACGAGCTTGAGAAAAGTGAATATAGAACGGAGAATATTATTTCATCGAACAACATGTATGAGCTGAATGGTTTCGCGGTTGCTGCTGCTGCAGCGAACCATGATACTAGATATAAAATAAACATAACTATATGACCCTTTAATTGTCTTATTTGAGTATGTTCAGGATCTACAATATCAGACGATATTTGCGCACTGTGTATGCTATTTCTGTTTATAGGCAGACTCGTGCTTGGCTCCAATAATTCTAAATCCATGTTTTCTGTACCTTGTGTACCTTCAAATGATTGAGCAGTCGCATCTTCGTTCCGAAGTGCACATTTAATAAGTAGATGGAAGATAATTAAGTATACAAGTAAGATTGCTGCTGGAAGGAATAGTGCAGCCAAAGCAGGACCTGACGTGAGAAAGCAATAAGAATGCCCTGCGTATTCCTGCAGATTTATTGCTCCGGATATACCACAAATTATCATGGCTATACCCCAGCCAACTAAATAAATGCCTAGCAATGGTTTCGGTATTGGTTCATCCGACAACTCGTTATTTTGAATATCTTCAAGGTCTGGTTTTGAAAACTGATTGTACATATTACTGCAAATAGATTAGATTTTTAGATAACGTCGTTTAATATCATTGTAAATACAGGGTGTCCCACGCAACTGGAACAGGCTGTACCTCCTAAACGGTCGGGAATAGAGGAAAATGTTATAAGAAAAAGTTGAATGACATCAGACGGTGCATACTATGCAACTAATTTTATGCACTTTTGTGCATCGGTGCATCACAAAAATGCAACTGCACCTTTTTTTAAAATGGAAACCTATATTTTTGACTGCACCAATCGATGCAGTTTGTTGTGCTCTACATAAAAGTACTAACATACTTATGCCCTAAACTTATTCGTTAAGAAGTTATCGAAGCTAAAAGTTCACTGAATTATTTCGGTCTCTGCAAGTGTTCCGGAGTACCTACGTTATGTTCCATTATAAATCAGAGAAACTTTAGCTTCGATAACTTCCTAATGAATAAGTTTAGGGCATAAGTATGTTAGTACTTTTATGTAGAGCACAACAAACTGCATCGATTGGTGCAGTAAAAAATGTAGGTTTCCATTTTAAAAAAAGGTGCAGTTGCATTTTTCTGATACACCGATGCACAAAAGTGCATAAAATTAGTTGCATAGTATGCACCGTCTGATGCCATTCAACTTTTTCTTATAACATTTTCCTCTATTCCCGACCGTTTAGGAGGTACAGCCTGTTCCAGTTGCGTGGGACACCCTGTATAATATATAGTATACAGGGTTCATTAATAAGGACTTCGATCTGATATCGTTTCTTATACAGGGTGTCCTAAAGTCCTAACTAACATGAGCACTTTAAATCCTATCGAAAATTTAAAAAATGTGTTTGTGTGGTCAACTCGTATAAATTATATACGCTCTGAAAATTTCATTGAAATTAGTTAATTGGTTTATGAGTTATAAACGATCAAAAGTGGTAAAAAGGCCGTAAATCATGAGAAATTGCAATTTTTACCGATCGCGAGAGCGTCTAAATACTGTCCAACAAATTTCAACTTTTTTTATGTTCCCTAATTACTGTTGGGTTCTTCTTATAGAGCTTTTTGCGCTGATTCCGAATCTGTTTTTAATTTTTTTCCTACGCGCACAGTTTTTGAGAAACATTACTTCAAAAAAAAAAAAAAACGTATTTTTCAACTTTAAACAAATATTGTGATGTTATTATAAAAAATATTGAATTGTTCTTTATAGCAAAAAATTCTGTAGACTCTCCCGAATACAGCGATATCCAATATTAATACATTATGAATGTTTAAACATGTTTAAACAATCACTAAAGGCAGAGAGACACCACGTCTGCACCTAAAAGTCTGTTTTATCTCATGGTATAGTTCGATTTTCCGCTGGACCCTTATTTTTTGAGATAAATTGAAAAATATCCTCAAAAATTGGTGCAGAAGTGGTGTCTCTCTGCCTTTAGTGATTGTTTAAACATGTTTAAACATTCATAATGTATTAATATTGGATATCGCTGTATTCGGGAGAGTCTACAGAATTTTTTGTTATAAAGAACAATTCAATATTTTTTATAATAACATCACAATATTTGTTTAAAGTTGAAAAATATATTTTTTTTTCGAAGTCATGTTTTTCAAAAACTGTGCGCGTAGGAAAAAAATTAAAAACAGATTCGGAATCAGCGCAAAAAACTCTATAAGAAGGACCCAACAGTAATTAGGGAACAAATTTGGTGTTGGACAGTGACATTAATGGGAGTCACTGTACATTATGCGTATAAAACATATGTATCAAAGTTCTTATTGAGTCACTCTGTATATATTTGTGGAATGCGAAAAGTAATTACCTTGCAGTTGCTGCCATCCATAATAGACAGCACAAAGATAAGTAGTGAAGCGTCAAGCCAATTCCTTGACAAATTTGAATGTTTTCTGTTTGATGAATGCCAATGGTATAAGAAAATGTTAATAATGCTACGGCAAACCAAGTATTGATAATACAGTGTTTTGCTTTTTTTGGCATAGCTATTGACGCGTAACAAATAACGTATGTGACCGAGATAATAGTTAAACACGTTATCGTTACAGCGCTTCCAATATATATTGCAGGATTTAAGTACCTAAATTTTGCTCCAAGTAAACTAAAAAAGAAATTATATTGTAATTCGGAGAAAATGTCAAGATATTATCGAATACGTACCTACTACTACTTCTATCCAGATAAGATATATCTTGCAGAAGCCCATAATATCCTAGTCGATTGCAATGAAACAATATGAAATTGTTTAATTCACTTCTCAAATAACAACCGTCGCTCGTCCATCCACCTGATTTATCAAGTGTTTCGTCCCAGACCATGGGCTGTAATCTCTTGCCAGTATAATAATAAGTTGGAATTCTTAACATGATGTACACAGGCTCGGTTAAATTCTTTACTGACATTCCAACTGAAAATTTCATCAATTTTATACATTGTTTTACATAAGGCTCATGCATTTTTTCATGAATACGTATTACCCATACATACATAATTTACTCCCAATAATACACGATGTAATATCCATGTTGTTGTTATTGTTATTAACATTATTATTAATATTATCATTATTATTAGGGAAGTGGCTGTCAATATTATCGCCAATAGGAAATAATTTGCTATTGCTATACACAGAAATCATTAATTGGTGAGTAACGACTTCTTGTGTGTGTTCTAATAACGATGCAGGCAAATGTATCGAAGCTTCGATGATGTCTTTCGTATTTAGTGGAATAGTTCTATTGTTTGTGGTGCACTGTAAGAACTTTGATTCCGAATCACTAACGAAAGCAACGTTAGAATACCATGTACACATTAATCCGCTAAAACTATTGCGTTTTATCGTAAATTCTTCTAGAGCCATGTTTTTTCTTAACGATTGTATCGACGGAGTAAGTTGCACAATCTTTTCCACTGTTTTTATTAATCTTGTGCACGATTTGAAAGAAACTTCGGCTCTTCTTAATATGGCTTTCGGTAAATTACTCACAGTACTGACAATATCGAGTAATATAGTACCAAGATCCTTTTCTTCTACTAAAAAGTTCAAATACTTTTCGATAGTTTGCGTTATAAAATTTATTTCGATAGGATCAGTTACTTTTATGTCCTGTGCTGTGTAATTTTTAAATTTCTTTGCAGTTTCCAATAAATTGATTTTCGCTAGGGTAAGATTAACCTTAGAAAATTGTTCTAAGCTTTTCGTTGTCTGGGATATATAAGGGCACAGTTCTGTGTTTAGGTCTTCCCAATATCCCGTGCTGTTGCAATGATAAAATGCTTTCGAAGGCATTTGCATTGAACCTAAGAAATGATTGCCTTCGCATGGCAATTCTGCTCTCCATCCCACCACCGTTTTTGGCCATGTGTAAACACCTTTGTTATTCTTAGTTACTGCAACACATTTGTTTATTGAATATTTACTTGTACCGATTGTGAGTATGACAATGATGATCGTTACTTTTAGAAATGAATTTGTACTTTCGAATTGGTGGGAATTTGTAAAAAAATATTACAAAATTGTTTGTAATACTACAAGTTGTACAAAAGAATTTTTGTATCACCAGAAGTTAAACAATTTGTTGATGAGAAGTAAGTTCAAAAGATTAAATACTTTGCTTACTTCCTGTGCAAACGACAATATTCAATAACAATAAATGACAATATTTGCCATTTCCTAAAGATGTTCACTAATACAGGATTATAAATTCATTCTTGAGAGTAGTAACCATCATTTTTATATAATATACTCTGTATATGTAGTCAAATCTAGCTGTGCGGTTGACCAAAACTTAGGAATGCGCAGAAAAAACAAAAACCGCACTCGACGAGAGAAGGATGCAACATTTGAACGGTAAGGTACACACCTCGTCAAAAGTGCGTGCTGTCCATTATTTCTTACAGCAGTAAACATACAAAACAATTGTTTATATGTTTGTGTGAATACACTTGTATCACTTTACTTTTTAACTGAATTGTTGCCACATGTATCGTTTGACAGGTGATGATCAGTTCTCTATCGTTGTGAAGTTCCACCTATTTACCACTGCACAGTGGGGTCATTTCCTCTTGCGGGGGACATTTAGCTGCACAGCTAGATTTGACAAGCTGTACATATAATTCTGTGTATAATCTATCTTACCTGCTAGAGGACAGTAACGGGTTTGATCAGAAATGACAATCACACTAATTGATTTTGTTCTATTGCCATTTACTGAAAGTAATAAACATCTCCACTGTCCATTATGTTCATCTTTAACTGAAATAATACTAAGCGAACTGAAAAAATAGTGATACAACTATATGAATGTACTGAAATGAAAATATCGATTTGGTTTTGTATGAAATATTAGAATACCTGTCTACTATTCCACTGTCCTTAAGATATCTATTATCAATTTTAATATTAGATAAACTTTTCTGTGGATCAGAAAATGTATTTAAATCCATAACGTTAGTAGTAGTATTGGGATACCATAGCCAACTTAATTTTGCATTTTTATCTTCCGTAATACTCGGAGCTCTACACTTTAGAGTTAATGAATCTCCAGCAAAAACAACTTGATTGTGAATAGGTCGAAGTTCGATTGTAGGAGGTGACCACTGGCATTGAATATTTTCTGAATATCTTAATTTTTTTAGAAATTCTCCTTTCATATTTTCAGGAGATGTACATTTTGGAGCATTACTGAAATATTAAACACAGTTTATTGCATGTATTTCCGTGAAAAACGTAGTAAGAGTAAGTATGGTGAACAAATATACATTACATTAATTTTACAGAACTCTTATGAACCCAATCGCTAAACCAGTATAATTCACAATCACATTTCCATGGATTACCAGATAGGTCTCTAAAACAGAACATAAAGTTGACCCTCAAATACATGTAAGGGAGTAGACTTGTTTTTCCAGGATTGCAAGGCTGTGGGATGTACCTTCTCATTTCTCGATAATGCAAAGATGGGGTTTTTCAGTAGTCAAAAGCGCTCAGATCTTTATCTAGAAAACCCCACCTTTGCATTATCGAGAAATGAAATGCAATCCTGGAACCGAGTCTACTCTCTTAAGTTAGAAGAGTGGTACTTATGCCTACATCTTGTTGCTAGAATCACCTTATGTACTGTTTTCTTTACTTACAACTGTTTCAAAGATTTAAATCGGTAAAAGGTGCCCTCCTTTAATGATATTAATTTATTTTCATTTAATTTCCTAAAATATATTTGAAAAAATTAATACTTTTCTGAGTATTCTTAAATGTAATTTAACGTTCGTGAAAACATTTGTAATTAATAGAGTGTATACAGTCGAGTCAGAAAGTAAATTAACGATTGGCATAGGCAGGCAAATATGATATATCTTTTACTGTGGATCTTTATGCATTTATGAAGAAATTGATTGGGTGGAATATAAAACAGTAAAAGATTTTAAAAATTCAAATCAATTTTTATATTACTCCTGCTTCCCACAATTAATGCAAAACATTTTTATTTTGCATAAAGAATTATTTTGCATAAAGAATTATTTTGCATAAAATCAAATTATTGGTTTGTTTTTATTTCTAAAGTATAAACAAATAAGCAATACGATAGTAAAACATGCATTACCATTATTAAAGATAATACTCGTTTAAAGATAATACTAGTTTTCCTGCATATGCCAATCATCAACTTACTTCCCGACTCGACTGTAAATATAAAAAGATTTAAGATCTCACTTAAGTAAGAAATATTCTAAAGTCAGTAAATAACACTATCAACACCAATTTTGAATTTCGATAACCAGTAGGCGATTCCGACAGATTTTAATGCACAGAACACAAATCCAAAAGTCATTTTTCTCCACTACCTGTAGTTTTTGATAAATGTAATTTTTAATAGCAAGTTGCAAGTTTCATAAATGTTTCTTCTTTAACCATAAAAGCTATTACATACATACGTATATGAATGACTCTCGTATAAAACGATTCTGTAGACTTTCCCAACTATACCAGCATACTTTTGTACAAAATTATAAACATTCAAGCATGTTTAAATAATGTTTACAAAACGCGAAATGCTTTCGTCGCAATTCTTTCATCAGAGATTTTCCCACTTATGTTGAAAGTTAAGACAAAACCTAACTATACCATGCGATAGAATACAGCAATGCTTCTTCCTTCAAAAGTCATATAAAATTTTACAAGAATCGCTAACCAGTTGTCAAAATGCAAAAAAATGTTAAAATTTGACAGACAGTATAATTAAGCCTTGTGCAGGAATTTAGAATATTTACGATTTGAGAATTGAGAATCAAAGTAGAATTGTAATCTAAAAATTAGGATCTACCCAGATAGCACACCGGCTCGATTTTGGCTGGGCCCCTGTGCGTGCATGCCACCTGCAGAGGCTCGAGTCCAGGGCCTGCAGGCCGGGCCGGTATTCGGCCCATTTGCAAAATTGCAAGGGTGTGGGATTCGCGTTCTCATTTCGTGATAATACAAACACGGGGTTTGTCAGTAGTCAAAAACGCCAGATAAAAGATCAATCTAGGCAAATCGCCTTCAAAAGTCTTATTTTTTTACTCTAACTACTTCTGCCACATTCATGCGAACCGTCTTGTGTTCTGTATACTGGCATCGGCCTGATTGGCCACATTAATGTGACCGTGCTGCCCCCTCAAAAACAGGCCCGGCCTGCAGGCCCTGGGCTCGAGCTTTTGCAGGTGATATGCGGCACATTGGTGCGCACAGGGGCCCAAACAAAATCGACCTCAAGCAGCTCCAAGCATTGTGTTTGCCCGTAACCTGCAGGTCAGAGGCTCTGCAGGCTGGGTCAGCTGGTAACTATGCCAGGCTGTGCTATCTGGGTAGTTCCTCACTCGCACGCAATGTATACAAATTGCTGATATGAAACTAATGTGCATGTATATATCTCAGCAATAAAAATTATAATTAAAAGCAGAAGTCTGTTTTGAAACCAAATTAGCCCAAACTGTGCACAAAGTTTAAGAAAAGCAATGTAATGTAAGATATAAGAAAATACGAAGTGACATATGAATAATAAACTTACAGTCTTTTTAAATTGGATAATTTTTGAAATGCGTAAGTATCTATGGATAAAATTTGGTTCTCACTTAAATCTCTAAAATTAAACATATATGTGGGATTAGTATTTGTTTCTAACAAGATAATATACGAAAGCGGTAAATACCTAGTCATTGGATTTTGTAAAACTTTGATAGAAAGTATTCTAACAAAAAATTTGACGTTTTCTTTTTTTAATTGGTCACAATTCATATTGAAAATGTGAAAACAGGTTTTTAATAATAATGGCTCTTCATTAAATGATGTTATCCAGAGATAAATCATTATAGTGGTTCTTTGTTAACCCTTTCAGTGTAATGGATATAAATATATATGCATTTGATATGAATAGACTTCCGATTTCATGCATTTATTGCAAAAATAGATCACATATGAAACTGTGAAGATGCTAGAAAAATTTAAAGATATTGTTACTCTGTTTCCAACTTATTAAGACTACTAGAAGTCTACTTATGAACATGTTATATGTTTAATCGATATCTGTGTGAGATTCGTTTATATGAAAAAGCATTTATATGAAAAAGAATATATGAAAAAGAGATAGCTAAAGGATTACTAAAGGAACTACAAAACATCAACAGAGCGAAAGTTTAGGTCGGAAGGATTACACACTCGAAGGGTTAAAATACGTTACTTAGAATGAAGTTGCTAAAATACATTATTCAGAATAAAAACTACTTTCTATCAAAGTTTCATCATAAACAGCTTATATCGCTTTTAATTGTAAGAACAACATTTAATAGTAAGTATTCTCACAGTCTTTCCAAATTTCCAAGACCATTAAAACAACCTTCCCCAATATGCGTTATGTTGTTTTGCGATAGATCCAATCGTTTAAGGTTTGTTAAGTTCCTAAAAATATCAATGTCAATGGCAAAAATATTATTTTTGCTCAAATCCCTGCAAAATATTATACGATGAGTAGTGAAACAATTCATATTGTATATTGTAGTATAGAAGTGTTTCGTATATATTTATTATGAAAAATACTCTTACAATTGCACCAATTCCAAACTGATGCTATCGAAATTAATATTTTTAATATCCTGCAATTCGTTGCTGCATTTAACACGTAACCATTCAGCCTGTGCACCAAGTTTGCATGTACAATATTGTGGACATGTTTGTACTGTTTTTCCTCTTGCTTGGGTTAAAATTAAAAACACAAGTGCAGCTCTCATCATTAGGGAAGACTTTTATCTACATTATAACAACAATAATCAAACCACTTTAAAAGGTTAATATGAAATTATGAGTGTTTGTACAAATTTCCATTTACAAAGTAATATTTTCAGCAACAAAAAGAAAATAGATATCGAATAGAGTAATTATAACTTCTTTTGTTTACACAGTACAAACTACAATGTTGTCGAATGTACATATATAATTTTCAATCATAATCAACTACGTTCGTCACATAAAAACAGAGATAAAGTAAATATTTCTTGTACAATACAGTTATAAATTGAAAATACTTACAACATTCACGATCACGGTAATAATTGTATTTGTCACATTCTTGTAATGTCAAACTTTATACGTTTCTCTCACATATTGTCCGGAACTGTTTGCAAACATTCATTGTAAATAATCACAGAGGTACAAAAGCATTGTCACAATAAACACCGCGGTCTCTATAAACTGTTATAAACTATCGGCTACATATACAGAAAACTTTCGATAGTAGGTCTGTCTCTCGACAGATTTGAAGCAAGCTGTGTTGCCAGTGTTGCGTGAGTTTTTAGGGATATCATACAGTTCGTTCACGGTAAAGATATACACAGTCGAACCAGTCGAACATAATGCCACATAATACTTGATTATACCAGAGAGGAAATGAGAGTGTTCACTTCTGTGATCCCGGTATAGTGCTGCCGCCTACTCTCGTTTTTAGCCTGGACCATAGACTTAAGATTAATACAGACGAGCTATCTGTACAGACATTGGATGCAATCAGGTCGGAATATCCAATACTATTCATTTTTCATCAATAAATATAAATATAATGTGTCAGGTAATGAATAATAACCAATTAATTTCGGAAAATAATTTTGAAAAATAAAGCATTATTAGCACGTATATAGAAAACATTTTATACTCCATACTCCATTCGCATTACCACAGCCTACTCTAGTACAAGCCGTGCTGTACAACTTGACAACACTGTCGTGTTTACAGTTCGAGAGTCCGATTTTCAATAATGGGAGTCTTGTGTTTGAGATTATAATTAACGTTTTTTTCATAGAAAATTATGTTAAAATACACAGTTCATTGTTGATTATGTTTAAGCAATGTGTAATTATTATAACTATGGTAAGTAGAAGTGATATTAAAGCATACTAGTATTTATAAATGCGGTATACATTTTGTGGACTCTCGGAATAGTTTGGTGTTGTGATACATAATATGTGAAATATTTCTAGTGGTTTTACGAAAATAGAAGCATGAAGCAATGGGAAATCATCTTCGAACTAAAATGCAACATTCAAAAATGAATGAAGGGATATATGAGTCAATGAAATTCAGAAGCCTGAAATAGACGAAATTATTGTGACGAAGTCGAAGAGGTTAAGTGACAGCATGTAAATATATGTCAAAGAGGTTGGGTAATCAGTTACTGAAGAGAGAAGTTGTGCAGGTAATATATTATAATATTGTCTTATAAAGGATAATTTTATAATTGTTGTAAATTTTTGGAAATGATATGTGCATTAATTTCTAATTGACTATTGTTTATAGTTATAACATAATCATTTATGTAGTAAAATATTAGAAAAAATTTATAATAATTTACACAAAATACTGGGATAATCTTTACCACAAATGCATCTATCTAAAAATGCTAAATGATGTATATCTGACTAATATGTTAATTTACATAAAATGTGTTTATGATTTTCAGATTTCAGAAAATCTGATTCCAAATTAGGAACATTTACTATGGCTTCGATTATTGCACACATGTGAGTAAATACAATTGTTACATCTTCTGTAGAAGTGGAAAGACCACCCCTTTGTAAATGATCAAAATATTAATTATTTACAATTGTACCTTTATCCTCCATAATTAATAATTTATATATATTAAAATTTAATTTTTTTGCAACAGAATGGAACCCATAACTGGATATATAAATCTTAATGGAATCATCAACAATACAAGTGGATAAATAATCAGTGTCAAGAATTTTTTAAAAACTGCTTACATCAACAGAAAGATTATGAAGATCAGTATTATCATCATCGGAATTCATGAAATATTAATTCATTACTTTCTTGAAAAACTTGTAATTTCGTGACATTACTAATCACAATCTGTGTTTTAAGTACCAAGAAATCAAAAGTATCGCTACATACAAGCATGCAAAAATAAATTTTTGAATTTGTTATTTTAATACCCCAATGGGGCGAAATTACAAGCTTTTCTTTATAATTATTCATTAATTTTAAGAAACCGTTAATTAAATCAGAATCAATAAACTCTATAACTAAATTTTCATGCTCTTCAATTATTCTTTCCCTGCGCTCTATCATAAGTCTTGGATATCTGAACAAAACATTCTCCAGTACATCGTTAGGAGATGGAATATTCTGTTACCTTTGGATATCAGTTTCTGCAAAATGCAGACTACAAACTGCAGAATATTTTGTTGGTGTCCAATTTTTACGGTGAATAGCCATCCATTTTTCCACAATTGCTCATCCTTAAGGAATTTAAATACAGAAATATAATTATTTGCTTTCAGCGTACTATCATAATTTCCCTTACAAGTGGGGACACAACAACGCCGTGGCATTATTAACTAATAAATATATTATAAAACTTGTGAAAAGAACTATGTAAAACAAATTTTCTAAAAACTCTGTATGTATATAATACATATGATTTTGTAAAAATTTAGATGTGATATTATTAAAATGTTATTAATACTAAATTGAAATGTATTGAAAAAACAATAGATTCTATTAAGTAAATGTGCTACACAAAAAGATAATGACCTAAACAGTTGATAAATAGTACTTATCTCCATTATTGCACTTTTTTATTTTCGAAAATTAGCTATACTACATAATAATTAGTACACGATATGTACTACACATTGATGAGAAAATTTGAAAACTACGCGGGAAACTGAGAGGCCGGTAGGGGAGATTGAGAGTCTGATTCAGTGGGTTGGGTTAGGTATATTGGTATATATATATCAATCGGACTCTCGCAGTGTTGCCGTTTTTACCTTCAGCACGGCTAGTACTAGAGTAGGCTGTGGCATTACGTGTATTTAATATGATTTGGCGGGAACAAACATACGTGATGCTTCGGTTTAAATGTTGAATATGACATTTATAAAGCCTTTTTTTACTTATCGACAAATTACTTATTCTATATGCATTGTTAACGGACAATTTAGTAATGTTACTTTTTACACCTTCCTAATCCTGTTAATATTACTGGGAGCGTGGAGAAGACAACATCGTTATGCTCCCATATTGCTAAATAAATAAGATGAAAACAGGCACTTCCTCCATTTTGTTAACTTAATACGACTAATATTATGCATTTATATTCAAGTTCAATTTGTATTGTTTGCAAACACAGGCTAACCATTGTCAGATACAGGAACAAAAATAAATTTGATATGTAACAGAATGTGGTAAACTTTTTTTACTTGATTGTTAAATGTTACAATTTATAGGTACATCAATAAATCAGTGTTGTTCTCGAAAGGAACAAGTGTACATATAAGAGTCCACGTATTTTCAGTTAAATCGAATAAGAAAGTCGGGGTCTCGATTCAAAGAATTTTATCACAGACGAGGTATAGGAGAAGACCAATCACCTAATGTATTTTTTGTCACACATTCATGGGGCTCTGAAGCACTATTGCTATTTTTGTGTCACGTTACCGATAACTTACATTTGGGCCTGTTAGTCAGAATCGAATATTCTGTATAATTAATGTAATGGGCGATTAATATAATCTGGAGGCAACAAATTTATACGTCGCGTATATTGACACAATGTTTATATATATGTAGTATTATACATAAATAGTATTTACGAAATATAATACTAGAGAAATACAGTTTATATTACGTCATTAAATAAATTATATATAATTGGTATACTTCTGTACCTCATCTATATGGTTTTATGGTAGTTACAGACTGTGTGCAGTCTTGAATGACAATTTTGAAACTAAACAAAAATTGTTGCCCAGCGGCTGGTATAGACATGATTGTTAGACAATGATAAATAAATATTGAAAACAGGCCACAAAGTGGCAAAGACAAAGGCACCGTTTGGTAAGAGAATTGTGTTAGACCACCCGGCACTTACCTCAAAAAATCGAAAGAGCATCGTATTCTTTTAAACTAAAATTTCTAACATACAATTGCAATTTCTTAAAATTTTTACAATTTCGACCATTGCACTCCCCTTCTTTTTATATTATTAAAGGGCATCAATAATGGGTGCAATGAGTGACTGGTTCTGAATGCCATAATGTCAGTTATCTTTTTATAATCGTGAGAGTCTGTTTTTGAATCATTCGATTCGGTATTTTTGTTTTCATCCTTCTTCATTCCATCTTGATTCTGTGCAGTTGGGATTACGTGCACTGACAATTTATGTTGAATATCGCGTTGGAGCATTTTCTACAAATAATTTACATTTTAATCGAATACAATTTGCAAAAGTATTGAAATATATAATATGATTTTGATATATACCTTAAAGAACTGTACTATTTCGGTTTGTTTTATAGTTCTCAAATGTGCAACCTCGATATTTGCTCGATCAAAATTATATCGTTGCGTCAAAATTTCACTCAAAAAGATGGTAGTTAAGGTACTCATCAGTTTTGGCTTTTCTAGTCGTTTTACTGCCAATGACTCTTTGTGTCTATTAAATTCTTCGTCAGACATGTTCGTGATCTTCTCCTACAGTTATTTTGTACATTAACAATAATTTATGCATATAATAACTTTCAGATTATGATCACTACATTTTTAACAACAGTTAAAACAAAAATTATGAAAAGACAAAGTTAATAAAACAGTGGCAACTGTTTCGTAATGTATGTATATTCAACCTAAACATAATATAAACAAATCTGATTGAATAAGAATGATTCTAGATAAGATAAAATTACAAAATCTCTAGTGTTAAGAATATTAGAAATTGTGGTAATTATTTGGAATAGGAGCGACCTCGCCGATTTCAATGATCTTGAAATATGTTGTCAAGGTTACCATTCTGAACAATTCTTTCCTGTACATGTTACCGCCGTTCGACTTTCGTTTTTTAGATATTCGCAAATACAGTAGGACCTCGATTAAAAGTCAATTAAAAAGGATAGAATTCGCTGTAGTGGGTATCTGCAGTTTTTGTAAACATCTTGCAATCTAATGTCGAGTGGCGGTAACGTGTATAGGAAAAAGTTGTTCAAAACGACGAACTTGACAACATATTTCAAGGTCGCCGCCTGTTACAAATATTTATTGAAATTGTAGCTACTAACCAGCATATCTTGCAAGAATGCATCAATTCTTTGTTCAATATACATTGGATGTCTGTCACTTTGAACTACTATTCTTAAGCCTTGTACACTCTCTGTCCTTCGTACACCACTGAATACAATGTATCCCAATTGTTCCTTAGTTCTTAGTGTAGTAAAACATGGCTCTGCAATAAGTTGTGCCAAGAGCTCAAGTAACATATTAGATTCTGTCGATTGTAAACCAGTTTGATAATACACTTCTGTGCACGAGTTTCTATGCGATTTATTTTCTACTTCGAACAAAAAATGACAACCTAAAAAGAAAGCATAACACAAACATTATTTATCCAAAAATAAAACAATCAAATAATTACATGATTTTCGAATCAATGTACTTTAGTATTATTAACGTTACACAATAGAACAACATATTGAGAATTTCAGGGAACATTTTTTCATATTTTGTGGCTAGAGTTTTGGAAAATTCTAGATTTTTCTTTATGTTTGAGGCTGTGTCCAATATTTTTGAATGGGCGAATTAAATATTTTTGAATGGGCGAATTAAAAAATTTACATTGCCACATTGTTACATCCACTCAATTAAATAATGTCCACGATTCAATGGTTAAACAAAACGGTTGATTCCATGAGACTAAAAACTAGTTTTTACGTACATCTCTTTACTTACCATCTTCCAATCGAATTTCGCGATATGAAATCATGTGCCTGGGCAAGAGTGGTATTACTTGAGGAACTGCGCTTGTTAATTCTGATTCTATTAACTTAGCTGTCTCCAAAGCTTCTGATTTTGTAACATTGCCATGTATCAAACACTCAATGTGTACTTTGCTTAGAAATTGTGGAATGAATTCTTGCAACCTTTCAGCTGTTAAATCTGCATAGTAACATAATATTAAAAGAATACTTTTTTTCTAAATTAATCAGTAATCAGTTATACTCGTAATTTTCTAAATTATTCAATTATCGTGTACTCACAAGGAGTTGCTTTTAAAAATTCATCCTTCGTCCAAACGTGTTCCGATAACAAAACGTTAAGGTAATAAACTGAGTGTGTAAGTGGTTGATCTGTTTCAAAGTTTTTTAGGCTTCTGATATACTAAAATTCGTAAACATCTAAGTAAAAATAATCATTATGTATCATATTGTCTGTAACCTATATAAAAATTCAGTGATACATACACTTTCCTTGAAAACTTCAAATCTCTTTGGATCAACCTTAAAGTTGACCAATTTATTCATAATTTCTTCTAATAATACGTGCTGTTTGTCATCATATCCGCGAATTACTATCTGAAAAGGTACGCGTTACAGACAAAATTATAAGTACATAGTAATTAACAAATCGTAATTTTTCTGTGCTACAATCTTTCAATAGGTTTTTCTTATATATATATTCCTTCTTTTCCTTTCATATGTAATTTTCAAAAAATTATTTTTAAATAAAAAACATACAAATTTTTATTTTTTAAGATGTAAGCTTTTACTCCATTGTGTAGCAGCATTAGATAATAATTTTTATTATGAAATGACGCTGAGCACGATATAATTTGAATTGCATTTAGTGGTTTAATTTTGACGGTGTGTATTAAGCTTTGGACGTAGAAGAGAATAGCTGTTTTTAGTGTGACTAATTACACTAAACGTTTAAGTATTGTATGTGATATTATATCAATTTGATATCCATAAAATCAAAAAACCATATAGAATGGAATTATTCTAGGTCGGAAGAAATGTTTCATTTTCGAATTAAAATAGCTCCGAGTACAAAGAGTTAAAATTAAAATCATACTTTGAAATTAAATATTTGATTTGTTTCGTAAGAAAAACACGGAAGAGAAAGAGATACACACGAATTCGTGTTGAACCTATTGAAGGATTACCTTCTTAATATTATCTTAAAGTTTGAAGTTAAATTTCCATAATATGTACAGTATATAGTGTTAATATTGTGAAAAAACTCGTAAATGAATTCATACTCACTGTTATTCCATATTTGTAATTATTAGTTTCAAATTTGAGACATGCCAAATGAGCAGCGTATGCGTATTCATTTGAAGCGTCACGAAGTAATTGCACAAACATGGAAGTTAAATTATAGCTAAGAGGATCTATATATGCCAATGGGCTGTAAAATGAATACTCAAATATAATGCGTTTAAATAATAAATATACATAAATACACATTTGTTTTCCAGTCTGTAACAGATTGATCAAATTCTATACATGTATTATTTTTCTTTGTACTTTACCTGGCAAAATCTATATACAATTTAGCCTTGGGTACAAGGAATTCATCGTCTTGTTTAAACCATAATCTCATTAATGGAGTGTCTTTGATAATTACAGGAAATTTGGTTACCTATTAGATAAAATTAAATAAACAATTGTTCAATACATAATTAACGAATATCTAACATTTTTGTAATTTTTAGTTACATTCTCTGCTGGCTTGATATCAAATCGTTTTGGTATAAATTCATTCTTTGGTGGCAATTTAAGGTCTGAATTGCAACCAGCGTTACTCCATTTGTCAATTATGCTTTTTGGTATTTTCTCTTTCTTAAATTTAGTGCCATACCATCTTTCAGTTTCGTTACATATATTTTCATATAATTGACCCACAACGTGAATTCTTACTTTCTCCGGCACTAAATATTTCATAATTGATTCAATTAAGTCAGGCTCCCACGACATGAAAAGATTTTCTGCCACCAAAACTTCTTCCATTGGATAATCTTGTATACAGCATACCAATTGAAGGACATACTTTAGCGGTGACTCCTTTTCTTTAAATCGAAAATTCATATCGGCAATGTCCCTATATTCCTTTAATAAAAAGTAATAATAAATGTTAATTAACATTAATAAGCTTTAATTTAATTTAATTGAATTTGTATGTAATTACATTGTATATCCATTCAACTGGTCCATATTCCTTTAACATATTAATATATTGGAAAGTCAGAAGAATGATAGCATCAACATGCTGCATACCTTCCTCTGTTAAATCAACAATAACATGAAAGAAGTTAAAACCTCTGGCAGTTGATCGTTTGCCTGACATAACTGCATTGCACCATCCACTTGCTTTCAATGCGGATATTAATGATCCTTTTCCTTCGTGTCCTAATAAATATGCAAGATAATGTGCTGGCTGGAAGAAAAGTATGAAAAATTAATCTTTATTAAATAATACAAAGAAATGGTAAAGTATATATAAAAATATAATTCTTACTGCAGATTTGTAATGATCTCGTAAATCAGGCAAAGGAAAAGTAATATTTAAACTTCTTGTATTTTTGATTGGAACAATGTACCATTTGGTTTGGTAATCTTCTTCGCTAAAAGGATGTTCCAACCAAACAGGTATTTCAATTTCCTTATTTTTTACTTGTGAAAACAATTTTACTGTCATCTCTTCAAGTTCATCTAAACTTTCTAAATGTATAATAAAGTTTTCGTAGCGATTAAAATACTATCTTAATATACAGGGTAAGTCAGTAAAAACTTCCGGTTGAAGTAACCTTTTTTTCATTTCACAAGCCTCCTCCAATAAAATGTATAAAAAGTATAAAACATTTTTCAATGAAATAAATGAATAATGTTATTTCAGGTGGAAGTTCTTATTGATATATCTCATATAGTATAAAGCAGGCATGTCAAATGAACCCGTCGACAAGTACTAGTCTCATAATGTGATGATCTCAAATAACTCGTAAGTTATTTGTTGTACAAAAAGAATTTTCAAACAAATGTTGCACGGTTTCTAGAGAGATACAGTGCTGCAACCTGGTTTTTGTTACTTTTGTTTGACATGCCTGATAGAAAGTATGACAATTATTATAGTAAAATATTATTCTTACCTTTCCCAATTACACATAATGCCATTGCATTAGCCGAGTAATAAGTTTCATGAAATTCAAGTAATTTTTCTCTTACATTTATGTTCTTTTGCTTTGGTATGGTCTCCAATGTTTCTCTGTTTCCACAACCAAATTTTGAAAAAGGATGATTTGGATTTGCAGATGATCTTTCCACTTGATTAACACGCCAAGTATCGTTTGTTGCGTTTGCTTCGTATTCTAAATGAATAGCATTTAATTCTAGTTCTGTTAAAACTTCTGTAAAAAGTGGTGCTATAAAAAACTGGACAAAACGATCTAATGCCCCTTCTAAGTGGTCTGAATGTACATTAAAATAGTAAGCAGTGTGATCCATATCCGTCACGGCATTACATGAACCGCCGTGTTGTGATAAAAATGTATTATACTCGTTGTTATGATACTTTTCAGTTCCTAAGAACAACATATGTTCGCAAAAATGTGCTAAACCCTGTAAATCATCTGGATCACTTGAATGTCCTGGAAACAATACAATATTATTAAACTAATGACACATGACATACTATTTGAAAATGGGATTTTTAAATTTAATAGAAAATTTGATTCAACATTACCAATATTTACATCTAAGACAGCAGCACTTGTATCAGTTGTAGGATTACTAATAAGTAAAATTTTCATTTTATTTGTTAGCAATAAACCCCTATATTCTCTTACATCGTTCGCCGACTTAATAATATTATCGTATCGCTTTTCTACAAAATTTTGTGATGCCATATTTGGTGTAGATGATTTTATGTCACACGATTTGTATCTGTAAAAATAAGAATGTAAATACTCACATATTCTATGTTTTCTAATGTACAATATAATTTATTCAACACTGTCACATTTGTTTAGAAACATAAACGTAGATACCATAGCTTGCACTTCATCAAATACTCTTCAAATTTATATAAATTATATAAAAATGTTTAACTTGTCTTTTCTATATATTTTCACATAATTGTAAAATTTGATTAACTTACTTCATTCAGATATACGGAAGAATTTTCTGTCAAGAAAAACTTTAGTTTATTTATATGTATATTTTCTATAATGTGCAATTTGTTTATAAACATTGGATCTTTAAATCGTATGTGAACGTGTTCTTAGGTTATATATTGTACGAATAGAACGTGTTTAGTAAATATACAGTAATTCTATGTTTTACCAGTTTAGTTTCTGTGGGTAACGAAATAATTTTAATGTTTTGGATCGTTATGTATACACATATACATATACATGTATATATGTTTATTTTATGTGAGTAATATACATTATATACATTGACGATCAAACGAATTGTAATAAATACACGTAAACTACGCTCTCAGTATGATTACGTTTCTTTGATTGTTTCACGAACGTTAAAGAATTCACTTGCATAGACCCCAAGGCCAAATTATACCAAACATCTACGACATCCTATTTGAAATATTACCCAGATAGCCAAAATGCTCGATTCTGGCCAGGGCAGTTATGACCGTGTGGGCTCGTAACGTTCCCTCGGCACAAGCTGCTCTCGGCCCGTCGGTCCTGATTTCTGCCAAATTTTACGACATTCGCCCACTGATATATATACTATGGATACGAGATGCTGTGAAACATATTGAAGTGGCTTTACATGCCAGCGCTGCTAGGAGGACACCGCTGTACTATATCCCCCCGTACTCCTCTTCACCCCCGTAGTGCTCTACACTTTGCCACTCTTCAGGTGGCGTTGTTCGCAATGTAGTTGCGCGTTGGGGAGAACGACCATTTTTAACCATTTTGGTTTACAGCGTAGTTTGGAGCAGGCGTGTATTTTACTGTTTATCGTGTTTTGTCGTGCATATTTAGTGAAAATAAAAAAAAATAAAATGTTAAAACATTAAACATTAAATGTTTAAAAAATTAAATGTTTAAACATTAAACATTAAATGTTTAATGTTTAGAAACATTTTTAAAATTACTATTCACTTTCTGCGAATTCCAATAATCATTACTCCTGTTTCTTTTATATTATATTTATTTCACTATTTTCATGAATATTATTTTTTGCAACCAGTTTTTTTAATTTTAACCTTCATACAAGCAGTTCGTATTATTGTGCTATATTAATACGCGTCCCTTGTAAATTCAATCTTTCAAACTTCGCGCTAGTTCCGTTAGTACAGCGGTGTCCTCTTAGCAGCGCTTACATCTAAAGTCACTCTTCAATATGTTTCAACTGCTGTACGGCTGGCTTACGGGAATCTCGTATCCATAGTATATACAGGGTGTCCCAAAATTCGTGAAGTACCCGAAAGGTGGTGGTTCCTGAGACCATTCTAAGAGACATTTTCCTTTGCACAAAAGTCAAATTCGGCTTTGTTTAGGAGTTATTAACGAAAAACACGGACCAATCAGAGCGCGTCCTGGCCCGGCGCGCCAAGCCGCGCTGGCAAGCGAGTGTCGGTGGTACGACGCGACATCGCAACGAACAAGAGTTTCTCGATAATGTGAATCCTCTCCGATTTCGATGAGCTTTGGATATGTTGTCAAGACCATGATTCTGAACAACATTTCTCTTTAGACTTTTTAGCGATCGGCTTTAGTTTACGAGAGAATTGTAAAAACTTGTAATTGTAAATCGATCGATGTACTATCTCCTCTCCGATTTCGATGAGCTTTGGATATGTTGCCAAGACCAGGATTCTGAACAACATTTCTCTTTAGACTTTTTGGCGATCGGCTTTAGTTTACGAGATAATCGTAAAAAACATTACTTGTAAATTCATATGGGTGTTCTTGATAGCGGGCACGGCGTGTTAATATCTCCGAAACTAAAGCCGACGGCCAACTATTTCAAAGGAAAAAGATATTTAAAACGTCGAGTTTTAAAACACATTCAAGGTCATTGAAATCGTTGAGGACCCACATTATCTTTACTCGACTTACGGCAACTTTACCCGAATGAGAGGAGAAGCAGAAACTTATTGTATTAAAAACTCACTTATTCAGCCGTAAATCCATTTGCTGCTTCGAAATGTGTGTCACTGGGTCACTCGGTGACGAACTGCACAGATGTCATCAGGTATACGACAGTATCGAAAGTTAAGGGACGTACGGTCAGGTGAACGAACTGCACAGCTGGTGGTAGATAGCAGGTATACGACAGCCCGAGGGATGTGCGGTCAAGTCGATGATCCAGAATTTCACTTTCACTTTCGAATCGTTAAATAATTCGTATGTTTATTTCACACAGATGTCTTGAAATTTTTCCACACTCACAATCACTGTTCACATTTGTCTACACACATAGTTATGTACTAATAATAATTGCCATATCCGCAGTCTAGTGATTAGTTTAAACATCACTATCAAAAACACAACTAATAGCAACCGTTAGCTCTGAATTGACAAATCTTTGGAGATGTTCTCTCTACCGCGGCTCGAACGACACTGATTTTCTGCAAGATTTTTCTAAAGAACTTAGGAAGGGCATTTAGCGTGTCGAAATTCAAAATGCACGCTGTAGCACGTTTACGAAAACGACGGGACGGTCAGACGAAAAACAGGATGCGAGAAGGACCGCTGTAAGATTTATGGCAAACACATGTTTAACCGTTCGAAAACGTCGGCTGTCCTTCTTTTAGAAAGTTTCTTACGGAAGGTATAGGACAATAGGGATGCTACGCTGACCTGACATTTTTACCCCTTGCTGGGTAAAAGGACCGATGACGTTTTCGCACGGTTACCTATCGACTCTACGTACCAATCTGCAGGAAAAACTAAACATGTGTTTGCAATAAATCTTACAGCGATCCTTCTCGCATCCTGTTTTTCGTCTGACCGTCCCGTCGTTTTCGTAAACGTGCTACAGCGTGCATTTCGAATTTCGACACGCTAAATGCCCTTCGTAAATTCTTTAGAAAAATCTTGCAGAAAATCAGTGTCGTTCGAGCCGCGGTAGAGAGAACATCTCCAAAGATTTGTCATTTCAAAGCTAACGGTTGCTATTAGCTGTGTTTTGATAGTGATATTTAAACTAATCACTAGACTGCGGATCTTTATGCAAAATGAAAGTTGGTTGCCGCTATTACAAGGGACAGCAGCCAGACAGATATTTGTTTCTTACTGTGATCACTTTAAGAAGTTGAAAATAATACATAGGTGTTTGGAAATTATTTTAATCTCTCTTCTGTCTTAAAATGCACCTACACATGTTTGCTACAAATGCATGAAATCCGCAGTCTAGTGATTGCATTACCTGATTGTTGTGATTTGTGCAGCAGTACAAGGGATATGGAAATTATTATTAGTGCATAACTATGTGTGTAGCCAATGTGAACAGTGATTGTGAGTGTGGAAAAATTTCAAGGCACCTGTGTGAAATAAACATACGATTTATTTATCGATTCGAAAGTGAAAGTGAAATTTTGGATCGTCGACTTGACCGCGCATCTCTTAGGCCTTATTACTATCTACCACCGGCTGTGCAGTTCGTCGACCTGGCCGTACGTCCCTTACATTTCGTTACTGCCGTATACCCGAAAACATCTGTGCAGTTCGTCACCGAGTGACCCAGTGACACACATTTCGAAGCAGCAAATGGATTTACGGCTGAATAAGTGAGTTTTTAAAACAATCAGTTTCTGCCTCTTTTCTCGTTCGGGTAAAGTTGCCGTAAGTCGGGTAAGGATGATCCGGGTCTTCATCGATTTCAATGACCTTGAAATAATGTTATAAAACTCGACGTTTTAAATATCTTTTTCCTTTGAAATGGTTGACGGACAGTTTAGTTTCGGAGACATTAACAGGCCGTGTCCGTTATCATGAACACCCTTAATGAATTTACAAGTAATGTTTTTACGATTATCTCGTAAACTAAAGCCGATCGCCAAAAAGTCTAAAGAGAAATGATGTTCAGAATCATGGTCTTGACAACATATCCAAAGCTCATCGAAATCGGAGAGGAGATTGTACATCGATCGATTTACATATACAAGTTTTTACAATTCTCTCGTAAACTAAAGCCGATCGCCAAAAAGTCTAAAGAGAAATGTTGTTCAGAATCATGGTCTTGACAACATATCCAAAGTTCATCGAAATCGGAGAGGAGATAGTACATCGATCGATTTACAATTACAAGTTTTTACAATTCTCTCGTAAACTAAAGCCGATCGCCAAAAAGTCTAAAGAGAAATGTTGTTCAGAATCATGGTCTTGACAACATATCCAAAGTTCATCGAAATCGGAGAGGAGATAGTACATCGATCGATTTACAATTACAAGTTTTTACAATTCTCTCGTAAACTAAAGCCGATCGCCAAAAAGTATAAAGAGAAATGTTGTTCAGAATCATGTGGTCTTGACAACATATCCAAAGTTCATCGAAATCGGAGAGGAGATAGTACATCGATCGATTTACAATTACAAGTTTTTACAATTCTCTCGTAAACTAAAGCCGATCGCCAAAAAGTCTAAAGAGAAATGTTGTTCAGAATCATGTGGTCTTGACAACATATCCAAAGTTCATCGAAATCGGAGAGGAGATAGTACATCGATCGATTTACAATTACAAGTTTTTACAATTCTCTCGTAAACTAAAGCCGATCGCCAAAAAGTATAAAGAGAAATGTTGTTCAGAATCATGATCTTGACAACATATCCAAAGTTCATCGAAATCGGAGAGGAGATAGTACATCGATCGATTTACAATTACAAGTTTTTACAATTCTCTCGTAAACTAAAGCCGATCGCCAAAAAGTCTAAAGAGAAATGTTGTTCAGAATCATGTGGTCTTGACAACATATCCAAAGTTCATCGAAATCGGAGAGGAGATAGTACATCGATCGATTTACAATTACAAGTTTTTACAATTCTCTCGTAAACTAAAGCCGATCGCTAAAAAGTCTAAAGAGAAATGTTGTTCAGAATCATGATCTTGACAACATATCCAAAGCTCATCGAAATCGGAGAGGATTCACATTATCGAGAAACTCTTGTTCGTTGCGATGTCGCGTCGTACCACCGACACTCGCTTGCCAGCGCGGCTTGGCGCGCCGGGCCAGGACGCGCTCTGATTGGTCCGTGTTTTTCGTTAATAACTCCTAAACAAAGCCGAATTTGACTTTTGTGCAAAGGAAAATGTCTCTTAGAATGGTCTCAGGAACCACCACCTTTCGGGTACTTCACGAATTTTGGGACACCCTGTATATCAGTGCATTCGCCACATTAATGCGACCGTGCTGCCCTCTTACAATCTCGGACCTACTTGAAATTTGGCAGAAATCAGGACCGACGGGCCGAGGGGAAGCTTGTGCCGGGTTTGCGCCGAGGGAACGTTACGATCCCTCACGGTCATAAGTGCCCTCCTCAGATTATAGCCATCGTGTGCCTTTTGCCCATTCAAGCGACGTTCGGCCCGTCTACCTGACCCCGACACACCGGGCTCGATCTGTGCGCGAGGATCGCTTGGTTATCTGGGAATTATCATACCTGCGAAATAATAAAGGCCGCAGCGATACATAAATAGGGCGAGATCTTCGTATGCATGTTAAAACCATTCTTATTGAATTTCTTTCTGCATTTTGTAAATGCTATTGATAGTTTAATATCTTGTTATCGTATTTGCTATTGTTGCATTCACAATCCGATGGATTGTATATTTTTTAATCTAAATAGTAGGTTGGTGTTCATGACCCTAACCATTTTACTCAGTAATGCGCGAACGTTCAAATAACGACTGTATTGGACTGTATTCAGAATATATGACATTTAGTTGGTAATGTGTAGATACAGTAAAGTCATTGTAAGTTATTGTTTCTTTCCAGTTGAATGCCCAGGTTCTAATACATAGTTTGTTCGTTATAGAAATTTCTTCGTTCAGCATGACCGGAAGCGGTGATGGTATCCACTTGCGGTTTAGTGATATGAACTCCGTTTTCTGTAGCCGCAGGTACAGCTGTACTAGTTCTTTAGTTTTCATCCATTTCTCTATAATTTCTATATTTGTTTTAATATTTTCTTTTATCTTTTCCAGTTCCCTTCCGAATTACAATAATAATTGTATTGTACTATCGAGTCAGCATGAGTGCAATTATTTTTCGTTATTAGAAGAATTGGATAAAAATAATTTGGTATTCTAAAAGGATTTCGTGAATTGGGGCAGAGGTGAAAGTTTCTTAGAATCACCTCAGCCTGCGCATATACAATATTTATACATGTTTATGTACAGAGAGGAAATGAGAGTGCTCACGCCCGGGGTTTGGCCGTGCCGCTTTTGTCTCCACATCATGTTTAGCCTGGAACAGCTCCTACATCATCTTTAGCATGGAACAGAACCTACACCATCTTTAGCAGGAAACAGAACCCACTTTACTGTTACTAAATCTGTGTAATGGATCAGAACTAGCTTCAACCACCGATCAGATACTATTAAATGATATTAACTATTAAATAATAGTATCTGATCGGTGGTTGAAGCTAGTTCTGATCCATTACACAGATTTAATAACAGTAAAGTGGGTTCTGTTTCCTGCTACGGATGGTGTAGGTTCTGTTCCATGCTAAAGATGATGTAGGAGCTGTTCCAGGCTAAACATGATGTGGAGACAAAAGCGGCACGGCCAAACCCCGGGCGTGAGCACTCTCATTTCCTCTCTGTTATGTATATATATATGTATAAGTGTAAATTCATATCTTTAAAGATTAACAATTAACACATTTTGTAAAGTTAACAAAATTTTTTAATGAAATGTACAACATTGATTTTCTCCATCAAGGGTCTTAGTAGGTTTGAAATATAAAAAAACTTAATGTGTATAATACAGTTTTTACTTTATTACATTTTGCACATTTATATGTATATACCCTAAATGCATAGAATTCACAGTCCAATCACAAGTTAACCAAATATAAAATACTATAACAATTATAGATTATAACTTTGTGAATGATTTACTACAAAAATATACAACAGCAATTGTGTCAAATGAATATTGCATAAATATTGGCAGTGAACGAGTCAATTTATTATAAAACCTTCAAGAGAGATCTTTGGTTCTGTAGTTACGCGCTACATCAATTTATAGCATTATACATAAGCATTTTATCAAGTTACAAAATGGAAAAAGTAAAAGCTAAGTTGAATAAACATTTGATAATGTATAATCAGCATTCAAAATACTCGTTTAAGTGATCTGAATAATATTTGCTCTTCATGCATAATGTACATGTACACGTGGTTTTTAAATATAGGTTCCAAATGTGGCTTTATGCAATTCGAAAATAGGAGCTATTTAAATCGAAAAAATTGGTAACATTTGTATCCATAATTTTATCATACTCTAAGCAATTCCGAAAAGACTGTATATGTTTTCTATAATATTATTAATGGCTGTTACTTATTTCATTTTACACATTACTGTATAATCTTTACGCTTTGTCATTTCTTATGAGGCTTAAATGTTAAGTTGAGAAAATAATTTTTTTTATATAACAAGCAATGTGTTTAATTTGTTCCTTTATAAATATTTAATTTTTCTTAAGTCGTCTTTATAGATCAATGGTTCCCACGGAGATTTTTAATTTGCACACAATTTTTAAAGTATATCCGTTTTCAATGGTGTAACGAATAATTATTATCTAATTTAAAAAAAACTGTCCTTAACCACTGATCTGAGAATCATTGCATATTAATTGTTAATTATTGTATTGTGTTCATTAGTGAGCTTCTCTTGACGCTAAAAATTTTTCATACAGTATGAACAGCTAGAAAGCGTCAAGAATTTTATGATTTCGGTATGATTTATGTTGTACTAATTTTTCTAGCTTGCTTTGGTTTTAGCAAATTTTTTGAATACCACAAGTATACAATAAACTCTCTTACTTAACAAACACTGTTTTTGCACATCGTTCAATTTTGTTTAACTGTACATAAAACTTGTTTGTTCACGTGATTAAACGAGGACTATGTAAACCTTCAACTTGAGTGTCAATTTGAGGACAGTGCTGAGTATCTGGCGGACCCCAATCATGTAAGTTTCCGCTGTTAGCTAGTCTGTGCGTAAGTCGATGTGCTATTGAGAATCCTCCACTACCTTCCAACTGTGTTAAGACTATGATGACTTGTCTAAAATGATTAGATCAACAAATATGACTTTACAATTTCTAGAAGTTCTACGTACCACATAGAAAGGAGAGAGTTACAAATATTGTACCTGTGAAGTGGGGGGACACTATCGGCAGTTCTGAGTTGTCCTCTAGTGGACACAACGTTATAGCTTTCATGGCAGTCACATTTTACATGAATCCACTTATTTACATGACGATTTTCGACCATCACCACAAGCCCAGCCCAACCTTTAGTTAAGTAATAAGCAGTCATTCCCTCTCTTCCCTGTATAAATAGACAATTTTCAAAATGCTTGAACTATCAAAATAGTCATTATTTTGAGCATATCTAAGAATGCTTACTTCGTGTCGCTGTCCTTTTGCTAGAGTTAAACTTATGATGGCATCTGCCAAGACAAATGCAGGTGGAGAGATTTGTTCAACTAGAAGTCTCTTTGAACTATGAATGGCAAGAACATATTCAGGATAGCTGGAAGTATCTTCCATTCCTGTATGCCAATGATTGAAAGCCAAACATACAACAATATACAGATCTCTTTCTAGCATTTTGTGACATCCAACAAACCCACGTACTTGTCGTTTACTATGTTCTACTAGTCTTCCCACTTCTGGTGCTGCGGGAGAACGTGTACGAAACACAACTACACATAAGTCTAACTGAGAACGTTGTGATTTTTCAGAATTCCTAAACAATATGGATGAGGACATTACACCGTATTTTTTTAAATACTTTATTCATTGTGAATTAAAATAATGTAATAAAACTTACCTCTGACCTTCTTGGAATAACGTGAATTCTGTTTCAGTAGGTTCAAGCACGGTTAAAAGTACACAAGATAAATGTCGAAGAGAAGACAAAGGAGGAAGTGTTCCACGTAATCTCACTTCACTCCATCCGACTCTAGTTTTACAAATGTCAATGCAGTCAAAATATTTTAAAACATCGTCGAAAGAAATCCAAAAAACACCATCAGATGCACCATGTGGCATCAACATTTCACGCAATTCAAGTGTCCATATGGGACTATCGTCAGACCAATCGCCTTTCCAACTGTAATGACCCCAAGGATTTCGAAGTCTTAGCAATCGTATTCCCTGTAAGTCACAGTACTGTGTAATCAAAATACATATCGGTATCTCTCCTACAGTAAACTGAACCATAAGAGGATTGCTCTGGATTAGAAGCACTCTTTTTGGTTCAATTCATTTTGGAGAAAATCAACTAATTTGAATCCACACTCCTTTAACCGACAATTATTTTCAATCAATTAAGTTATTCAGATTGAGGAAGTAGTCCTCTGAATTCAAATTTTATGGATATAATCGTCGATGGTGAACTATACATTAATTTTTTATTTTTACCTGTACATCTCTCACATCAAGAACAGAATATGCATGTCTAAAAACACAAGAGTACCATTTTACACACATGCCAAAAGATTAAATTCAATTTTTTTCTCGAAATTATTATATTTAACTCACCTTGGTCTTAAGCCTTTACGTTGATATTCTTCTTCGTCGACTTTCATGTTGCCACCGCCACAACTGGCACCCATCAAAAACATAGCTTGTCTAGAAGATAAAAGTTGTGCCCATATTAAATCCTTATCAAGTTCGTCTTCGCTTGGCAAAGCAGATGGCTGCAAAGGCACGCTCTCGCAAGGGGCGCCTGTAAGTGTTGCTAAACCTTCTATAGCACGTCCAGATACTAATGCTTCATAGCAACCATGAATTTTTGCTACTGCTTTCTCAATTAATGGCACCCACAATTGCTTTCTCTTTGCCTATAAACGTATTTAATCATAGTTACACATAAAATTCTTAAATATCCAATATTAAATAATTATTCAAGGCTACTAAAAAAAAACCTTCTAGTTATTAATGTTAAAAATACATCAACCTGAGAATATACTAAGTGGCCTCTTTTATCACAGGGTAACAAATCATCAACAAGTACAGTAGTCCATCTTCCGTCTTTGCACAATCGTACTTGGTAGGCTCCTTCGGGACAAGTTTCCCTCATTACTAGAACTCTTTTCACTAATTCATCGCTTTCAGCTAAAACCGCTAAAGCTGAAAGTAACCAACAGTTTCCTAATACGCCTTGCGAGATATCAGAAGGCAAAGGTGTTCTAAAAACAGCCCAAGGGAGTTTGGAATCAACAGTAGAATCAACATTGATTTGATGTGGCCTTCTCCATTGAACGACATGGTTATCCTTTGTTTCAGCTGGATTATAATATAAAGATTTTGGAGCTGGTGGAAATGAATCGTCGACAAAAGGCTCATTTGTCTATAAGAAAAAATAAACAATTTAGTTACAGCAAATGCATGAACTACAGAGAATTAGTTGTGAACCAATCTTCGATATATATACATATTTCAGATATTTCTGATAACTAATGTGTTTCAAATAAGATTTATTGGCGCAAAAAAAACTTACAAAAGTATCTATTCCTCCTATAAAGAAAGATGTCTGTGACGTTTTTTCAAATAAAAGAAATATCTCATGTCTTTTTAAATACCATCGTATACTTTTTTTTTGTATTCTTTAATTGTACGGATAAAGCAATTTAATAATATATTAGGTTGTTGCATATGAAATGTCCGATTTTTAGCAATGACATTAAATTTTGTACCCAATGTATTCTATCTACAAATTTCAAGTTTCTTAATTGTACTACGGTAAAAATAAGATATTATATTTAATTAAAATGGATAGAAAGCAACCACGTTTGAAATGTTAGCAGTAATTCTGCAGTCAAAGCCATTGTGCTAACCATGGTATGATTTTGATTAGTTGACCTAATTTAGTTTCTTCATTTTGTATGTTATATACATTTGAAAAATGAAAAAGTCAACGTATATCCTTTATGCACTGACGAGGTCAATTTTACTCGATAGCGAATCTTTACCTATAATGATAGTATTTGTTCTGAAAATATATTTATTAATTTATTGTCAACAGTTTCCTTCCTTGAATCGATGCTGGCTTAGTGTAACAATTCTCTGGACAGTGCACAAGGGATATGTTGCTACATACTGTTTGCTGCTAGAAAGAAGTCACACGGGACGGTGTAGGGGCAAGAAGAGACCCTGCCTGTTCATAATTTGATTCGTAGACATTGTCACTTCAACCAATAGTAAAATTGTGTATGCCTAACAACCAATCGGGCTCGCATTCCTTACAGGTGACTTCTTTTCAGCCATGAAGAATATAGTGTGTCCATTATAACTCGACTCACTGGAATATCTCAGAGGAAACTGAAAATATTCAAAAAATGTTTTTACAAAAATTGTTTGGTATAAAGTGGAACATAATGTGGTACAAATATCGTTTTTCTTTAGAAATTTCAAGTCATACGTCAAGTTAGCTCTTTTAAGCGGAATGCTGTATCTTTCTCGTCATAATGTTGTACATTTTGAAACGAATTCAACGAAGTGTATGTTACACGATGATATTCTGTTTTATGGAAGATTGTAAAATAATTAAGAACCCGGTTAACTGAATAACATGTACCACTCACATCGGTCAACTAAACTTTACTTGATCGTGTCGCTAATGCGTAACATGGCCCTTAAGATCACCAGATTTAGACTATCATGTAATTTCTTTCTGTGAGAATATTTCAAAAACAATGTCTTTAAAACACTTTGCTGAAAATGTTGGTATATTATCAATCGCACAAAAAGTACTTGGAAATGTTGAAGCAGAATTCATAAGGCATCTGCTGTAAAACTGCATTTATAAAAACGGAGGATATGTTAAAGGATTATCCCAAACAACCAATAAATGATTCTAAATTAGACACGTTAGTATAAATGTAATTGAAAATAATTAGTTTACAGTATCACAGACATTTGCCGGCCACATAAATATTCATTGCCTTCTACTGATTTCTACAAAGTACTTTCATTGGAGGAGAATTTTTCGAACAATTGAGTAGTCCGGTTTGAGTGTTATGAGTTTAGTGGTCAAGTAATTTGCCAAAGGCGAGGGACATGCGTAATCCTTGATTCTGAATTATTTTACAACCTTCCACAAAACAAAATATCATTGAGTACCACCTCGTTGAATTTGTTTCAAAATACAGTATAATATCATAAGTAATCTGACCTTGACATATTCCCCATTACTTCATCCATAAAAAAAATATATGCACCACATTATGTTCCCCTTCACATCAAAGAACTTTTATAAAAACATATTTGAATACTTTCAATCCCTTCTAAGATATTCCAGCGAATCGAATTAAAATGAACACACTGTATATACACCACGATACTAACATATAAAAAGTGGGTTTTAACTTCTTTAATTGATATTTGGAAATACTTCAATGAAGAAACCCGCATTTTTTAACGTTTTCGTTTGTAGAATTGAGTATACTAGTCTCTTTTTAAACTTGTTCTCTCTCAATCAAGATAAATAGATATTTGATCGAATATTAATTAACGTGTTATTTCCAATGGCAGTTCAACTCGATTCAAAGGAACATTTAACACAATCATTTGACTATACCCTTTGTGTAAAGTATAGATTATAGAATATTATATGTATACCATTGTATTGTAATTGTACAATATTTTTCTTTACTATTTTCTTTATCCCCTCCAAAGAATGCGAAATGTACATTTTAATTACAAAAATTACCTACATAATTATTTGTTAATCAGTATTACCTCTTTACAATAACGGACAATTCGTTCCCACTTCTCCAATGCTTCTCTTTCTTCGATCTGCCTTAAATTTTCCATCACCACACTTTCCTGTCTTTGTATTGTAAGAGTATTTGTGCCAGATTCAATAATTCTGGGCTTATCACCCGATAGTTGAGATAAGGTCTTTGAAATTTGGCACATTTCACATATTCCATTTGTACTCTTATTTTCATATGTGCACAACTTACACTGCCACTATAATAAAAGATATACATTATTTTGATTGAACTTGTACAAAATGGACACGCAATACCTACTTAATAGTACATCAAAAAGTATTATAATCTCTTTTAAAATGAATAATAGCTATGTATATATAAAAAATGACTGAGACTGAATCGTACTTGACCATGAGTTGAATCTTTTACTCTTGTATGCCTTTTATCACCAACCGAAGAACCATTTCTTCTTACAGAATTTCTATGCCTTGGCGTGACAACTTTCGAATTTACAGCAGTCGGACAGAGTCTTGGACTTGGACTTCTCGATCCAAAACTTCTGGTCTCTTTTGGTACCTCTAGAAAATCTGCTAGCGTCTTACAAGCATTACAAGTTTGTGCCGACAATGGATTTCTTAATGTACACGATGGACACACCCAGCTTTCTCCTTTTCTTAATGTAGCGTCTTCTAAATGCATAATACTTTTTAATTTTGAACCACCACATGCTTCGCAAGTAGTTCGTGAAGCAGCATTTAATAATGTGCACTTTTTACAGGTCCATACCGGAGAAGGTGGATCGACTTGATCATCTAAATCAGACTCTGCTGTAGCCAATGTGGCAGTTTTTTGTGGGATGTATCTTACACTATCTCTAGATACTACAATTGGAGACTGAGTATGCATCGCACAGCTTGTTCCATCCTTTGTAACAGTTATTAAATTACGTTGAGTTAATGAAGGAGAAGATCGAAAAGACCCGCATATATCACATCCGGTTGACCATAGTGGATTATATGCGTAAGAACACTTTTGACAAGTCCACATACGTTTCAAGGAACTTACACCTGACACATTATCTCCGACAGGACTTGTTGCTTCACTGTGTGCTTTTACAGGTACTAGACCTAGTTTAGTATTTTGTTTCTTTGGCAATGGTGGTGGTATGTCTGGGCCAGTAATTCCAATGTATGAGTACTTTGGTCTTGTACTAAAACCAGCAGAATGTGGTGGTACTGCAGGTGGTTCATCTTCGTTAAGACTTCTCCTATTGACTATTTTCTTTTGAGATACATTTGTAACAGATTCAATGTCAGAGAAAGATCGCCTATAAGACAGTGGACCTGCTGAAGATAAAGCACGAGGTTCCCAAGTGGGTACGCTGATAACTACTCCGCTACAAGGAGCTGGACTTCTAGGAGCTTCGCAAGCTTCACACTGTTCTAGGCCAGGAGCATTATCAAGAGTACAATTATCGCAACTCCAAAGTGCATCATCTTGTCGTGCTTCTGAAACTACTAGACTTGTTGGTCTTGGTATAGCTTGTTCGGATAATTTGTGCACCACAGAACCATTAGATAAGGAGCGACTAACTTTAGATTTAACTCTTTCGTATATTGAGGGACTGTGTCTTTTTGGTGAACGCTCAGAGCCATCGTTAGTGTTCGTATAAGAAAATGTAGTTGGATCCATTGTTTCTATTGATGGTAAGGTCCAATTGTCTCTATCAATTTGCCTCCTTTCATTACGACTTATACTTGTTAACTGTGCCATATCTGTAGAGTATAAAGTATAAATGAAACGTTAAATCTCAAATGATATAAGTATTATTTCGAATATTTTTAACTAAGTAATGTATGTACCCTTACTAATAATCCTTGCATTGCTTGTAGAAGTACTTGTAGCATTAGACCCGTTCAAAATATTTGCTAAAAGCTCGGATGCATCTGTGACACGATTTATTTTGTGTACATTGAATTTTTTGCCTTTACGTGCTCCAATTTGCCTCTTGCCAGTTTCAAATAACGACAAGCTAGCATCACAGGCTGCACAAGTTAATGCAGAACTGCAATTATTCTTCAATAAACAACGAACACAAGTCCATTGTGTCACTAAGGAAGGTAAAGAAGAAGATCGTTCGATTGGCTCTTTTTTATAAGACCTTTCATTCCAAGAACCATGATATAACTTCCTTGGATAATTATTGCGTGCAATTAAATTCTTCTCAAAGCTAGAAATCAATAAAAATAAAAATAATAGTCAGTACAAGAGTCTTACAACAGTTTATATAAATATGTATACAGTGTGTATCCTATACATACTGACTTGTTCAAATAAATCATATGAAAGTCCAATCAATGTAATCGGAATGATGTTATTGTAAAACTTCTACGATTAAAGACAAAACAAATTCGAGAAGGATGTACATTACATATACAACTACAATTATAGCACCAGCTGATATTTATAAAATTTCTTTCTTTTATGCAGCTACAACGCAAATGAAACCAAACACACTGTTCACATATCGGTTATTTCAGACATTAGTATACATATACATACATGTATATATTACCAATTAGAGTTACTAATCATATTAAGTACTAGAAAAAGATCATAAGGTTTCTCCATCAATTTTACATTTAAACCAAGCGATATCAGCTTATCAATTTCATGTACAATATTGGGAACTATGGAAAATTTGATATATAAGAACATAATATTCAATTTTTGTACGTGATATGAGCCTAAACTTGGAAGTACAGTGGTACATTAATTTATAACCAGATGCATTTATGGTAAAGGTTTTGTGAGTGGAAGAATAACATAATAATGGTTGGAACAGGTTAAGGAAAGCAATGAATCCCTGAAGAATCATCTACGTTAAATTGTGTGAATACGTACATTGAAATTATAATAAACATAACATGTTAAAGTTACAATAGTTCTTATGAAATTTTGTTATTGTATTTGTGAACACAGGAAGAGCACAAACATGCATGCTCTCATGCTACTTTGAAAAAATAAAGAACGTCAAATGAAAAGTTTTCCCATGTCCTCCTTATACATAGTTTCCATTTTATCTCATTGTGACTATTATTTGCTTCATATTCAAAGAAGTAGTATTTTCAAGCGAAACTAAACATTTTATACCAATATAATGTATAAGCATATACACGAATGTTGAAATAATGTTTTCCAAACAAGTTTAAATGTTTTATTATTTGTATTTTAAAATTGCACAAACTTTTTCCAATACCTAATGCATCTGTGATCAGATACATTGTAACTGCTGTATCAATACATTGTATACATTGTAACTGCTATATCAATACAGCGTACATATTGTAACTGCTGTATCAATACATTGTATACACTGTAACTGCTATATCAAAACTTTAAATATATTTTCTTCATGTGCATTGCCCATAACTTCGTCTATAATGTAATATTGCAGTCTTTAAATTCTATAAAGATCAAATTAACTTGGTTTGTTCGATAATATAAATTATTTTTATTTTTATAAGTTATGAAGTAGCAACAATGTCCCTCGCAATTATCATACAATAGAATAGCATACTCGTATAGATGATAAATATAGAAGAGATTTGATTGCAAGAAGAAGCTCGTAAATAAAATTAAAAATTGAGTTAACACACTGGGCGAGTGACATTTATAATATAAAACAGAACCGTAGAAATGAAGTGAATATGATAAGAAATGTTGAATATGTGTGAGTTCGACGAACTTGTATATAAACAAAACATATGAGGAGCTTTTCGAAAGATAAATGGAGGGGATAGAGGAGTAGCGGTGGTAAATCGAAAATTTAGCTTACCGGTGTGAATGCGAGAGACCTGTTTCGATGTGTTGACGAGTTGCCGGACGTGTGTTGTCTACTGTTAGGTTATCCAGACGAAGCCTTGGTAGAGGTGTTGGCGGGACGGATACCGAGAATGAATCAGCTTCCCTTTTCTTTCTTTTCGTTCCGTCTCCTTCTTGTTTTGGAATTTCTTCAGACCTATAGTTTAGGTTGAGCCTGAAGTTTGCCTTCTCATCGCTTCTAAGTCGAGTTAGGCCGCACCTGGTGCATCGCGTGCTCTCTGTTGGATTTATCAGAGCGCACTCCGAGCAATGCCACTGCAGCACCGATGCAATTGAGCCCATTCTCTACACGTAGTCATGGCTCCTTTGCTCACAGGATCACTGACTTTTGTAGCCACGATCCCCAATGTAAAATATCACAACACTCTACGCGAACATGAAAATCAACGATACCGCGAAACACCTTCCGTCAAACTTTTTTTCTGTCGTGACAGTCGTCCGCCGTTCATTGTCATATGTTCCGCGACGGCCATCTTTTTTTAATCCCTTCTCGTCTATCCAATCTTTTATTTTCTATCTCTCTCTCTCTCTTTCTCTTGTCTCCTTCTTCCCTCTTCTTTGCCTCGTCACGTTGTGTCGTTACTGTTATACAGTCAAAACAGAAATGTAGACTCGTAGCTTCACTCTATCTACGTTTTCTTCTCGTGTATTATTATGTAGGTGTATTGTGTGTTTGTCTAATTTTACTAAAATTTCTTCGAACTTTATTGGTTAATTGATTGAATAATAGTTTCATGTTGGATATACTCCTACCTAAATGTCAGTAATTTAACCCATTATTATCCTTTTACCTTTAGCGAACAGTTAGTTGAATAAAAACGTCAATCACAAACGGGATAGAGATCATACGTGTATAGTGTATACAACTGTAATCTGAATTGGTTGTGTTGACTACGTTAGTCGCAACTTGTATATAAACTGAACTGTCTGATTACTGTGTTCCGTCTTCAGCATTTTGATTTATATGTATATATACGAATATAAAAATTATCTTTTTATTTACATTCTACATTCCAGATTCCACATGACTAATGTTTTCTACATTAAAGTAACGTACAGTAGTTAGGAACAATTAATCATGAGTTTATTAATATTTTTATTTCCATTCGAGAAATTTCACATTTCATCCAATATCAATTTCGAGATATATTTTTAATAGATCAGCTTTTTAGCATATGTACATTGAAATTTCATATTTTCTGCAGATATATTATAAGGATAACACTATGTCGATAAAGAAGTACACAATAAAAAATAAAATGTAATCACAGCTGAAATTGATGTTTGCCAAATTGTCATTTAATTTGCGAAAGTTGTTCTAAGTATCCCTATCTCGTTCGATAAGCACAACATTGTTTAGATCTTGGTTATCTGTGTTTTGTATACGTTACTGAGTTACTGACTCACATAAATTATCATATATGTACTTGAACGACATCTATCGGAAATCCATACTTGTATATACACATATATATTGACTGTAAGAGCCAGTATTACGTCGAGTCCCTGTGGCGCAGAGGATAGCGCGTTGGACTTCTAATCCAAAGGTCGTGGGTTCGATCCCCACCAGGGATGGATGATCACATTATGGGAGTAAAAGGGCTTCGTTCTATAGTGTTTGAAACCCCCATTACTTCTTTTTTTTTAAACCATCTTATAAATTGTGCTCTAACCTTTGCTGTTTATCCCTTGCCGTATCATTTTCTTTACAGTTACAATCTTTATCCCGAAAAATGTCGCAGAAGAGAAAAGACAATTTATATTTTTTGTATGGCTGCATTTATTTCAATGCTTACATTGATTACAAACGAATAAAATTTTATTTAATTTGTCTTATTTTATATACTTTGTCTTTTATTTAATTTTTAATCTTATGTTATAATTTATATAATTAGCTTATTAAGTAATCTAGGTTACTTCTATTTTCTTAAGGTATACAATTTCGGGTAACTGAGACTTGTATAATATATGTAATTGCAAAGATATTTGAGGATCATATTTTGATATATGTTTACTAGTTTTGCCTCGCAGATTGTGTACCCAGTCAGCTATTTTCGACAGCTGCTGCGTCCGCAGATGCCAGCTTTATGCTGGCAGAAAGAGCGGGCATTCTGCTCTCGTTTAAGAGGGCAGCACGGTCGCACTAACGTGGCGAATGCCGATATGCAGGGCAGGTCGCATTCTTCGTACAGACCGCACAGTCTATCTCTATAAGTCTATGGTAAACCGCGACAACGGAATTTTTCCTTCTCAACTGTTCTCAACACGAGTCCGTCTAGCGCACGGTGTATTATAGAGGTGTTCTGGCTACTCTCGGGAAAGTGAAAAAGGTAGCGGTTGGTTCTCTGGTCGTCGCCAGATGGAATCCTAGTCATCTGCACAGTTTTCATGTACGTATGTGAATGAGATTGTGTGTAGTAGCGTGTCCATGTAGCCCGTGCAAAGGTATACCTTTGCATATATATATGTACGGTACATACCTTAGCACAGGCTACATGGACATGCTGAAAACTGTGCAGATGACTAGGATTCCATCTGGCGGCGACCAGAGAACCAACCGCTATCTTTTTCAAAACTTCAGCCTCACAGAGGGCTTTGTCGGAACACCTCTATAATACACCGTGGGATGGAGCATGTCGTTGCGGGGGGGGCAACTTTTTAGGGGGGGGACGAGGTAAAAGACGCACATGTTTCATTGGCTGTGTCCGGCGCAAGCGCAGTACGTCATTATGAATGCAGTGTCACGCATTGAAACAGAGTTACATAACCTTCTAATGCCAGAACGAAGAAATCGAAGAAATCAAGAAGAAATAATGTAACCCTCTCTGATGACCAGAGTAACGTGAGTAACGTGAGAGTATGTGACGTTTTCAAAAATCTTTATTTTTACTGACATGTTTTTTAGCAAAATGTAGTCTTTTCTGCTTATTAACTTTGCTTACAAACGGCTTCTTTCAAGGAATACGACCATGAAAATCATTTTTACGAAGGATTCTTCGACAAAGTTTAGGGTGCATTTGTTGAAGAGGTAGTCTCATAAAAAATCTAAGCCCAGGATCTTTTCCATAATTAAAGTCCCCAACAGCTGTGAATCGCACCTTGGGGTTTATGACCCAACAATCCCCATTGAGCGAGAAGTCAGAACTGTGCTAAGTAAGTATGTTCCTTTCACGAAAAAACAGTAACCTAATATACTTAGATTGCAGGGCCTGACTCTAACAATTAACTCAGGAACGACCGAAAGTCCCACTGGTAAAACTTTCTTAAAAATAACGGAGCTCAATCGCCAGGGTCGCAAATACCCTTTTATAACGTTTGGCTCCGTTATTTGTAAGAAAGTTTTCGGAGATTTTAAGAAACCGTTGATTCAACTTGAAATAATGAATAGAGTACTGCAACGTTTTATCAATGCCAATATATTTAACAAATTAAGAGATCACAATAACGATCAGGGTTTAATGAAAACTCATACGTCACATTTGATACGTTTGATTGCTAAGAGATACATTAAAATAAGATTGCACTACGTAGCGATTAATAGAATAGATAAAGCAAATAGCCAATGATCATTTTTAAATAAACTGACTCTGTTTAGAGGATAATAAATTCTCTGCGAAGTAAATTATGTTGTAAAACTGAATCCATTTCTTGGCCAAAAGGCTTAAATAAAGATATACATACATATAAACCTATTATGTGTAAAAACTTATTGTACCCTATTTTTAATTATAAGAAAAAATGACATTTATGATATCTTTATTAATTATTAAATATATAACACCTATTTTTTTTCATTTACTAAAAATAATGATTTTAAAATATAAATAACAAATTATGTAAAATTAGTATGTTCTTTAATTCGTGTTGCACGTTTTAATTTTCTTTCTATATTCTCTAATTTTAGTTTTCTTTTTTAGTCCCTCGTTCTAGAATTTTGTTCACATTACAGATTTATGAATTATTTGAAATTGTACATAAGAACATGAAATATGTAACTACTAATTGCATAAAATAAAAAAATGTAGAAGATTTGCAGTTATCGAAAATTTATACAACTTTTCATTTCCTTCACTTTTAATTATTTAACAACGTTCATTATAATATTTGGAACATAATTCATATCACGAGTGTCATACGTTATTATAGGACAAAGGGTTAACTAACACATTTTTTTTCTAGTTTCAATTTGTCAGATATATGTAAGCAATCTGTAAACATTTTTCATACTTGGCGGTACAGAGTATGCGCAGAAAAACCACCAATCAAATATGTGCGTCTTTCGTACCCTGCCTCCTCCGCAAACCAAAACCCCCCCCTTGCCTAAAATGCTAGCTCACGCTCCATCCCTATATTCCTATATCCATGGTGCGAATGAGTGTGATTGTGTGTATGACAATTACGTCAGCAGCGCGTCCGAATACACACAATCTCATTCGCACACGTACGGGACCCATGTCCTTGCGCCGCCTGGCGGCGGCCGGGGAATTACTACCCATCTTTTTCAATTTCTGAGGGAAGTCGGCACACCTGTATAATACACCGTGATGGAGACGGTTTATTGAACTACCTATATATGCTTCTTACTCCGTGGTCTACATGTAATCTATTGTCTATATGTATTCTTGAAATGGAAAGTGGTGAGGGTGAGGGTGAGTGGTGATGAAATAAAGGTGGTGCTTTTGAATAGCTGTTCCAACGTGATTTACTGTTGAAGAGTTAGAAAGAAATAAGTACTTGTATTTACTATAGAGGAATATGTTGCCGTTTAACCTCGGGACACCTGCAACGTCAAGCAATACAAATTACGGATTTGGACAGAAGTAAATATGTATAAATACTTTTATATTTTACTCTAACCTTAACACGATATTATAATATATATCGAGAAATTAAATTTATTACATAAAGAACAATTTTTTATAATTTTTCAGGCCGGCAACTGGTTTTAACTTAACTAGTACACCTTTCGGTGCCACTACATCGGCACCAACATTAATTTTTGGACCTACTTCAACACCAGCGACGACTGCTAATCTTAATTTTGGATTTAATAGTTCTCCTGCAGTGTCAAACACGCAAACACAGTCTACCGGTTTAGTTTTAGGAGCTAATACAAGTACCACAACTACCGCTAATAGTTTATTTCCAACAACAACCATTTCTGCACCATTGTTCAGTGGACTTAGTTTTGGAGCACCTGCAACAAGCAATAATTTGACGTTCGGTGTTGCATCCAATATACCCACTACAGGAAATAGTACTTTTTCTGCTCCGTCTAGTACAAGTACATACTATTCTATTCTAGTACAAGTATACACTACTGCTCAAAAGTATCCAGATACTTGAGAAATGTGTAATAGCAATGCATAAAGTTACTTAAACATCTAGAATAGTGACTAAAATCGGTCTGTACTACTTTCTTATGGAATATCTAACAATTTAAGTTAAAAACTTCATTAACGTATCCACTGCGATTAGATATTATCGCTTGCACTAATTGCGGCAATCTTTCTATTAGTATTTGTATCAAAAAATTCTCTGAATTCGCTCTGCACCTTAGAAATGAAACAAAGTGAAACTTCAAAACCTTTCAAGCACAGAGACCGTTCCACTAGATTTCATATTTCTGGATAGCAATTATTATAATTTGCACATAAAAATACACAATATACATAATAATAATAATAATTACAAGTGACAAAATTGTTTTAAATATTTTTCCTACTAACTTAAACTACAATACGTTTTGTAGAGAAAAAAGAAGTGTTCGGATACTTTTAAGCAGTAGTGTATATTAGATAAATTGCAATTTCTTACACTATTCTGAAAAATACATGTACATATTACTAATTTTCAGCTTCGCTTTTTGGTGTGCCTGCTACCAGTGATGGTTTATTGGGATCAAAAACAGTTACTAGTACTGCGTCTACTACAAACAAAGGTTTAGGAGGCTTAGATGTATCTGCGAGCAATAAAGGCCTCTCACAAGGGAACAGTAATCCAACAACTAGCAAGGAAAATGTTTGGCCACCAGAATTAATACAAACAATAGAAAAATTTAAGTAAGATTTACATAAAATATATTGAAGAAGATTAATATTATACGTATATTAAAATGGAATAAAATTAATTCAACATAAACTTTTATACTATAGGGAATTTGTAAAAGAACAGAAAGTATTGTCTTCCGACATAGCTAGAGGTTCTGCAAGACCATTGCATAGATGTGCAGAAGACACAGCATTACTGATGGAAATTTTAACTACATTAGCAGGTTCTGTCCAGCGAGATCGTTCCGCAGCTGATAAATTGAAACAGGATACAGCAAAGGCATTACAAAATGCTGAAATAGCACAAAGAACACACGATACCCCACCAGGATTACAATATGAAAATAATGCACCATTGTTGTTTTTCATGGAATTGGCTGATAATTTCGAACACGATTTAATGCTCTTTAGATCTCAGATTGAATCAACAGAAAAACATATACAAACGATGATGACACCAAAAACTCTAACACCGCAAGGTAATTTTGTTAATGTTCATTTTAATCCCTTACCTTACGATTTATTTTACGATTTCAGTGATCAAAACTTTTTTTTTAATTCTTAATTTTCTAAAAAAGGAGAAACTTTATATCTACTGTGCGCCTATATGTTCCCCAATAGCTGTACATTGATAAAACCAAAATAGAATTTTATTTCGATTTAAAGGAAATTAATAGCATACATATTTATTAGGCAAGTAGTTAATACTTAAAAAATTTCACTATATTCTTCTCTTTTCTTTTAGAACTAACCATGGCTATGAGTAAGCTCCACGAATCCTTGGTAGCTGTTGCTGGTAAATTACAGGGAGTGCATTCAAAAGTACAACAGCACAAAGAACAATATCTTAATTTTAGAAAATACGTTCTAAAAGACAATACAAACGTTTTCGAAGATATTAAAATAGAGGGGAAAGCATCTCGAAGTAATTTTGGAAAAATTACAAGTGGCCCAACTCCATTTGGACCAGGTATCTTTCTCATTGGAACTAATTAACCCTTTAACAACACTTCAGATTGTTAAAATAAAAATATTCTATTTTGTGGATCAAATTGTTGAAATAGAAATATTTGTTAATAGGGTTAATAGTCGAAATATTATATGTCTTATGTTTGTTACTAATATTATTTATTCTTTGTTTTTGCAGGAAATAAAAGTTTTCTCTCGTCAACAACATTAAATTCTAACAGATCTGGAAGTTACGAAACACGAAATCTATTAGGTAAATAAAACGGTTGTGATTTCATGGTATTGATATATATATATATCTATGTTGAAAAGAAAAGCCCCAAAAACAACGTATTTTCGTTGTTTCAACTACCCCATAAACATCTCCTACCTTCAGGTCTTGCGTGGATTTAGTATAAGGTAGATTTACTAACATATAACACCCTTTTAGTAGTTAGTAAACTTGTCTGTTAATAATGTTTGTAAACTTAATTTACAAATATTTTTTTATTTCTAGCCTTGTTTCTTATATTTGATTTTGATTTTGCCTTTCCAGGAAAAATGTAGAGGATCTATTTTAATTTGAGGTATTAAATTTTTACTTCAGTGCTTTTGTGTATTGTCATTTATGGGAAGGAATGTAAATCTTGTGCATCTAACATATTCCTTGTTATACAAAAAACATATATATCTTTATTCCTATAATAATAAAAATACGTATAGTGTTTTGTACATGGCATCAAGAAACGGAAGTGTATGTAGAGAGATAATGAATGTTATGCTTGTTATGTAACTGCTGTGTCCTGTGTCTTTTATACAGGCTGTCCCGCAGTTTCGGGAAATCACCACTTCAGCAGTGGATTCTGCACACGGGAACAGTAAAACAAAATTCCTAAATATATGCCTTATTTGACATTGTTTTCGAGTTATAGATAATTTTTTTTTTAAACACTGTATTTACTTGCCTATGCAAGAGTATTTTTCGATACAATTTTAACTCATAGAGAAGATCCATATGAGATGATTCTTTGAACTCTTTCTATTATTTACATGTGCAGATTTCATCGCTGAAACCCTTACGATACACTGCATATGCTTTGGTGCACCTATTTCTTTTGTGGTAATGAAAAAACATTTACATTGACTAAAAATTATGACATTATTCTTTAAATATGTGACATCAAATACAAAAATTCTTTCAATACCTTATGTATCTATCATTTTTGTCAATATTCGTAAACACCCACGTGAACGTAATTAAAACTAAATAAAAAACGTATGTTTATATCGTAATAATGAATGAACGTATGTTTATATCGTAAAACATTTAGCAGTAGTATTTCCAATGCAAACAAGTATTGGGTTGAGTGGAAAGCAATAATTAAAGATGAGTTTAAATATACAGTGAATATACTTAGTTTTTGTGTATTAAACAACATTAAAATATGTTTTTAGTAGATGAAAAGATTATAATTTTGAAAAACCGGCATGTTCGCATTTAAAAAGGCACTCCAACGACCATTCAAAAGTAAACTGTCTACTGCTATTGTTATTGTAAATAATATATTACTTTCAATAATAATTAATTTATTGGGATTTGTGCACAGCTTTAATTATAGTATGCTAGCTAAACTATCATTTTAAGTAGATTCAAAATAATTCGGTATACATGTTGTTACAGTTTGGAGAAATACAATACCAACATCGTCTGCTACTAACATTAATCTAGGCCCATCATTGAAACCACCAACTGCAAGTTTGACTTTTAATACCCCAACAAATCTTACTGCACCTTTGCCAACAAGTGAATCAAGTTCGAGTTTCCAACTTCAAAAACCTCCTATTGGTAATAAAAGAGGGAAACATTGAATTGCATCTACATTTATTTTTATACTACTCTGAATTATACTTAATATATTGTTTTCTACTTTATTTCTTTATTATTATGTAGCATGAATCTTTTCTTATACAGTAACTACCAAGTCTTTTTAATGCCAAGAAAGTGTTTGCGTTTTATATTTCTACAATAACTATACAAAGAAGCTTTTCACTTTTGTTTAACTTGTATCTACAGTAAGACAATGAATATCTTATGTTAGAAACATAATGTGAAATCGCACAATATTATTTAAAAAATTTTATTTTGCAAGTTATTTCATTAATTAGTAAGTTATCGCAAGGTATTTACATTATTCTTATATAATAACCCTATTATAAATATAAAATTATGTTATGTTTACATAAGATGTATCCTAATATGTACGTACATATACATAGGACTCTTCCAGATATAAACAGTAGAAACTTTAAAGATTTAGAGAATGGTTGTGATTTTAGCCTTCTATGACAGTAGAGAGCTGAATTTTGATCTTTGTGTGTGCTTTCTATACTCTACACTCTACAGTTATGCGCATAATTGATCACACACAGTTTAAATCAGAATAACTTTTTTATGAATGGACCAAACGACTTCAATTTCTCTGTAAGGCTAAAAGAATTAGTTTAGTAAATGACGTCTTAAAAATAATTTGAAAAAATGCATTTGGTCAGAATTGTGAAAAACAATAGTAAAAATTCTACAACTTTTTTAGCTGGCTCAATAACGAAAATTTCAAATTTAATTGATTTACGAATTATAAACGATCAAAAGTTGTAAAAATAGTAGTTGTGTGGGTCGAAAATCATGAAAAATTAATGAAATTAAGTAAAATATTTAAAAATTTCATAGAACTATTTCAGTTACTAAAAATACTTCAAATTATAGAAAGGTACGTGTTTCACTATGCAAATATATTATTTCAATCAAACAGATTATCACATGAAAGAAGTTATGCTTGTATCGATAAGATGACACGAAATACAGATATAAATTCAACTCAACATTTACACTTACCTCAGAGACTAATTATCCACATAGAAATATTCATTTGAAAAGTTGAATGGTTATACAACATGAATTTATTAACAATGCTAATATAATTATAATTTAAGAACAATACCAGATATTTAATACAGTTTATTTTTCTTACACATAGTTTTAATCAATTTTCTGGAGTTTATAACATGTTTCAAAACATATTTTTTACGTGTAATATACAGGGTGGTTCACCTAATTTGAACACTTCGAATATTTTGTTATTAATAATAGAAAAAAATATCAGATGAAAACATGATTAAGATCATAACATGAAAAGATCTTTCTCAAGATCACAGTTTTCAAAGTTTCATGCTCGACTTTTTTTCTAAATCAGACAATATATTTTTATTATACTACATATACGAATTTCGTTACTAGTGACTTGACTAAAAATATAGTTATATCAGTATTTAAAGTACAGTTTCGTTAAAAAAAAAACATTGATTTCAAATATTGCATCCTCGAGGAGAATATTTTGTTTATCACAATATTTGCCCTCTAAAACTTAATCATGTCTTGCTCTAACATTTTTTTGTCTATTATCAGTAATATACACGAGATATTTATGGTGTTCAAGTTGTGTGGACCAACCTAGATTTATATAATTGATTACATTACTAATAATAGTACTCAATATTGATGGTTTTGTGTTACACGATTTTAAAGTATGTTTATGTATTGAAATTTTCTATGCCGAAATAACTTTGCACCTAACAACTAAAAATGTGACCAATAAGAATATGTACAGTAACATGTGTAATACTTATGTCTTTCACTTGGTCCCCGTAGCAAAAGAATCTTAAAAAATGAACGTGAAAAATTAGTAGGTAAAACTCGTCCTTTTCTTTCTTATAAAATGTTTTCCTTGATGATTAAATTGCACCAACTTGTATTATGGGAGTTAACAGTTTAAAAGCATCCTGGATATATGAACTTGCATTTGAAGCCTGTACAAAATGAAAATAAAACAGTTATGTTTGTACACAATTTACATATCAAATATCTTCTTACCTCCATAAAAATTGTTGTTGTTACATTAGCTTTAATACTATTCGATGTTTCCTTAAGTTTAGAAAGTGTATTCAAGGAATTATAATAAGCATTGGCTAATATTCCAATCTGATTACAAAGAACACGTGTTAATTGAACTAATGCATCGGCTTCATTAACTGTACTTCTGTGTTCCTTGATTAAAAGTAATTCTGCAGTTTTATGAAACCTTTCTACGGAAAAGGCTGTAAATTGTGCCAAAACGGAAATGGATTTTTCAAATATTTCTTCCTCCGTATGCGTTACAGGTGGGGCAAGGTAAACTTCAGATTCCTGGCATACCTAGAACCAATAGCTAATTTTATATATTGCACTAGCAAACTAATATTATTATGCAACAACCTAATATTATAGTAGTGCAAGCAAGGGGATTGCACAAATATTTTTGCAAATATGCGATTTTATTTGCAAAAAATCAGTTTTGTAAGACATGTTACCACATCCAAAGAAGGCATTCACAATTATTATGTATGAGTGGCATGCAAAAGTACTTACAGTATGTATCTTTTCGTATGTAATGTTAACTCCAAGATCATTAGATATTTCTTGTAGCCTGAATTTCAAATTATTTATATCGTCGTCCTTTTCATTTTCATCATCATCGTCACCTACATTGCACAATTCTAGAACATCCTGTAACGTTTCTTGAACAGAAGTTAATTCAGTAGTATTCAAGCCAATTAAATGCTCTTGTATTTTAATATTACTTTGCTTCGATAACATTTCAAGTGCTTCTAAATGAACAAGACCTTGATAATCATCGAATAAGCTTTCAAAATGTATTTTTCTCATCTTTTGTTTTTCTTCGATTGTTCTCTCAGTTGTGTCAGCTTTTTCTTTAGCTTCCCGAAGAACTTGAGACAAATTTGGTTTCTCTGATTCATTTATAAAAATGGCTCTTTTCTTTTTCAGTCCTGGATCACCTTCCTGTAATACTTCCATGGTCTTTTTGCCAATGGCTTCCAATGTGTCTAATCCACCAGACATAACTTTACTTCCAGTTGTTTCAACTAATTTTGTTATTGAAGAAACACCTGATAAGAAATTTCCAAATCCAAAGGAAGAATATTGCTGAGGTTCCTCTTCTGGTTTATCAGCTACAAATAATTCAAAGTTAGTAATATAAAGATGCAATAAAAAATTTATTAATGATTCAAATGTTTTTAAATTTACTGATCATAATGATATTTACATCCACCTGTTACCAGTCGCATGTTATCGTTATTCAAATGATTTGCCATGTTAGTCTTTAATTATAAATATTATTCCTTTCCTTTCATTTGCACTGACAATCATAATTAATATGCAATAAAGATTTTTTTCAATAAATTTCTTTTCATTGTTATTGTCATTTTTCTTTTGATCAGTATATTTAAAAAATTTATATTGGGTTGGAAAGAAAGTTTGTGTCAAAGTTCGTAAATTAAGAATCAAAGATAAAATTAAGGTATTTATTCTTATATTTATTCAATAACACGAGAAGTTACCTCGAAAATGGCAAAAGATAATAGAACAGAATGGAAAATATGTTATTGAATAAACCTAAGAATAAATATCGGAATTTTAGCTTTCAATTTTAATTTACAAATACTACAAACTTTCGTTCCAACCCAATATATATGAAAAAATTGTTACCAGCGACCACAGAATTTTCTTTGTTCTCCGTTTCATTGTTCTCAGGTTCCTCCGTTACAGCAATACTTTCTTCTAAAAGTGTAAGCCCATGCGATACATGATTAGTTATCGCAGAAACTCCAACGGTAGCTGTATTTATTAATGAACTGACACCCCAGTTATCCCAGCCCCATCCCGAATAAGAAGTTTGCATTTCTTGTCCCGCTAATGACAATTTCTTTAATATTGGTTGCAATTTCTCTTCAGTTAATTCCTCGGGTAATTCAATTTCATTCCCAAGTCCTTCCCAACCTTCTGGTTTGAATACTTCTTTAAACGTTTTATCCGATTTCATTTCTTCTGGCATTTCTAATTCAGACAATTCAGACAATTCATCCTGTACCGAAGATGTGGGTGCGTCTGGTTTCTCTGTTGTTACTACATTTTCCTTGTCAATATTTGTTGTTATATTATCTGCGTTCACTTGAGGATTATTTATACTACTGCCACGTGCAGTAATCTCGTCTACACTATTTCCCTCATCATTTTTATCCACTTTTAAGGTCATAGTGTTTGAGTCTGTTACACATTCTTCTATCTGTAGATTCGATAATGAAGACTCGTTCTCAGTTCTCTCTATATTATTTACCAGTTGTCCTCCTTTTTCCTTACTAAATGCACTTTTAACGTTGTCATCTTCACTCTTTCGAATTGCGACCTCATCGATCGTGTTTTTATTCGTCATATAATCAGTCTTTGATGAACATTTTTTGCTTTCCTCACTGTAGACTATATTTCTATAGTCGTATGGCGTACGAGGTACAAATTCCGTATCGTCATCAGATTCTGAATCTATCGCTGTCGGTGGAGACCATATTCGTGTTTGATTATTCCTTCTTGCAGATATGTCATGGTTCATCTCCTCGTCAGCACTTTCAAAATCATCGCTTTCAGATGTTGCCATGTTAATTTCACCTTACTGTAGAAATTTTTCTTTTCGAATGAAAAATAACTAGCAGAAACATAAAGTTCCAATATCAGCATCAAAAATTGATGCTGACACAATTATTTCGATGAAAATCTTTTCCTAAAAATATTATATAACCTCTAGTGAACACTTGTGCATACGTAGTACAGATCTACGTCATCCCTCGTATGCACAATGAAATGTATCTGTAAATGCATATATGTATTGTATATATGTTAACGTTCACAGATCGTTTCAGTACTCGACGAATTTCAAGTAAACTTTTTATTTCTACTTTTTCCAGACTTCGTGATAAAACAGCGAGATACTTTTTTCAACGTAACAAAGAATTCCAAAAGAAATTTAAATTCAGAGAAACTATATAGTCGATCGAGTTGTTCTATAATCAACAAAAATAATGAGTCTTGTATATGTATGTTAGATAAATATTACCGTAGATAATTTAACAGAAAGGCAAATTCTGATCATACAGAACGACAAGACTGTAAGATCTAATGTGAATAAAGAATTAACAAATAATAAAAGAATTTCTCGACCTATAGTTTGAGCAGCATAGAAAATAAATTGGTGAGAACAATAAGAAGAGATAGAGAACAATAAAGAACAATTAGTTATTCTGTGGGTGCATGGTGCATATATAGGTGCATATATAGACCAATATAGATTGCGGATGTTTATTTGTTGATGATTTGTTTGTCATTATATCTTTTATAATTATACTCCGAATTTTATGCATTTATAACAAAAATGAGCAAGTGCAATTTAAAACAGTGAAAATATTAAAAGACTTTAAGAGTATTAATTATTTTCACGACATTAAAAAATATAAATTTATATATTTAGCTTCTGTGTCTTGCAAATGATGCACAAACATTTTATTTTGCATAAACATCCGAAGTCTACTTATAATTATATTGGGTGCTTCTTTCTTTTGCACAGTAGTGTATTTTCGAAGAGGCACCGACGGATTACAATTACATTATTTAATTCGCTCCGAGCCCCGAATGTTGAACGGTTTCGAGTGCACCTGCGTTTAGACGTTGTGCGATAGCGCCATCAGTGCAGTATGACGGAAAGCATGCGAACTATTGGAAGAGCATCGCGTTCGTTTGTTCCCGTCGCTGTTCGTACACAGCGGTCAGAGACACTAGAGCTATTGCCAAGTGGAGGGGGTAGTTTGTGTGAAAGAGGAAGGAGGGTACAAAGCTGAGAGGGGATTACGTTTGGTTCTCATCGCTATACGCTATACGCTATACGCTATACGAGTTGTGGCTGTGGCGGAGAGGAAGAGAGAGTGAGCGAGAAGCATTGCCAAGCGCTCACAGTATGAACGTCCAGTGGCATGTTTCAAACACTCAAAATGCTTGTAGTTGGCGCGAGGTTGTAGTATCGTCGAAACGACAGAATAGTTTCCACGTATTCTTGGCATTTTAACCGACGCAACGGTTTTGACACAGCGTGCAGTTTTTTGTTCAGTCATATTCACTCGAATCCACGAACAAGCAAAAGTGTCTTGCGATAACTATAAAACAGTGTCCTATTTTGTGTACCTAAGTAAAAGTGGAGTGAAGTAGTGTGTAGAGGAAAGAACGCAAGATAAATTCGAACATTTTTTCCCCCGAATTGAACGCTATGCTCGTTTTCAGTGGTTGTTGCACAACCAACGGAAATTTTCATGTGAAAAGAAAAAGAGAGCACGGTGAAATGTATTGAACAATACACCGGCATATTAACGTGCATTCCTTCGAACGGATCGCGAATACGATTTCTTGAAACGGATCGCACGACTCCTCTGACAAGAGTCTGGACAAAAACTCTTGCGAAGACTGAACGATAGAGAAGAAAATGTAACGAATCGTCGTCAAGACTGGAAATTAACTTTGGAAACATAATCGATGAGATGCACACTCGATGGCACGATGCTGAAAATGATTTTTTAAAAGGCTATGCCACATTCACTGTCGAGGAATCAACGATAAATATGTAAAAAGCAAAACGATAACAGACCAAGTCAAAAAATATGTTTCTATAAAAAGAAGTGATCGAGCGTAATGTGAAATTAAGGCTTTTTGGCGAGCAGAAGACAAGAATGTAAAAGGAAGTGAACCAAAAGTGACACGACAAAAGGGGTGAAAGTGTGGTTTATTGCGAATTCGATTGGTTTGTTTTTTTTTGTTTTTGGTGCCAGGAAAAACAGTGTAAGAACTGTGTGCTGTTCGTATATAATTTTCTTTTGAAATTTCGAGTGATCAGTGTTATGTTGAAAAGAAAGTGTTACGATAATGTAACGGGCATCGAAACGCGCTCTGATACGAATGTACGGCCACGATAGAGTCTCAAGGCAAGATATCAACAGTAGAATTTTCTTCAACGGCCAGCTATGTTAACGGTGGAATTCCGCTTGAGAGGAATCTGAAGGCGGGGACTCTGACGTCACTCCGCTCATGATAATGAGGTATTCATGATGGCGGAGCAGCGCGCGCGCGCCCAAGCCCGCGAGTATGTGTCTGCGAGAGTGAATGCGAGTGTTTGTGTGTGAGTGAGTGAGTATATGAGTCCATATTATACTTACGTATTGCACGAGTGGACATGTGTGTGTGTCGGGGGATATGTATGGGTGTACGTATGTATGGTACGCATGTGTGCATGTTTGTATGAACGTTTGGTATGTGTACACACACAGCACACATGAATACACAGATACACACAGTGCGCGTGGATGCATACTTGTTACGCGCCTTTCGTTTCTATATGTGCACATGTGGTGCGCGCGCGCGCGCGTAGCGCATGTGTATAATCAGTGATGTGCAATACATCCCTTCTATTTCCATTCCACTGTAAGTCCGTGTGTATCACCGCTGCGTTCCTTCTCTTTTACCCAAGTCGAGCCAACCTCTTTATCTTTCTCAAAGCATCTGTCTTTGTTTTTTCGTCTATCGATACAGAGTGTATATGGCACGAATAAAGTGTGTTCGTGCGCGTAGATATGTGCTTCTGTTGACTGGTCGGTGATAGAGAATTTTGGATGGATTTAGAGCGCAGTGAAATATGCCAAGGAGACGAAATGGGGAGATACCGCTTCCGGACGGGTGGGACGTCGCGCAAGACTTTGATGGAAAAGTGTATTTCATCGATCACAATACAAGGAAGACAACGTGGATCGATCCAAGAGACAGGTATGTCAGATTTATACGCTCACGTTCGCCGTGTACACGTGTGCACGTGCCAACTAAATATACTCGCACGTACAGCCTGCGAATTTTCTACGTTCACCACCGGAACCTAATAGGAGGTCTTTTAAAAATCGTAGTTCATTAGGATTTTCGTGCATCAAACCCGGCACGGTGCAACACAGTGCGCCTGAGTCATAAGAACATAGATGTCGAAATGCAAAATACTTCTGACATTAGATTACCCTCGTCAGAGCGCCCCTTGGGTTTTTCGCGTGTGTGTTGTACTACGTGTACGTGTATATTCATACAGCGAGGACTCGCCGCGCCCGCATTCCAGTCGCCAGGGCCGCTACGCTGCCGGTGAAAAACTCGAGATATCTGGTGATCAGGGTCGAGCTGTAAACAGAATTATTATTTCCCTCTCTTGTATCTTTATTTTTGCATTTAGACAATTCTTATTTTTTTCTTTCTGTTCTACCTAACAAGATGTCGCAATTACAAATGAAATGATAGAACACCGAAGAATCAATTTTATATTTGAAAGGGGGAATTTTCAAAAAATATCACACACTCGTTTTTCGTATGATATCATATCAGATTTATTTCGTTATACATACTGTACATGGCACGTACCGTGTGCACTAGATCCATCATATACGAAAGTTTCGCTCAGGTGAAATTTGCAAACTGAAAATAATTTACACATTGACGAAAGAAAATGCGAATTAACAGTTGATTGTAAATAGCGGAATTGTCGATGTTACTACAAGCTGACTTACTAATATGAAACTATTTTTAATGTAGTTATCGTCTAAATTCAATGCTATCGCTGTGATAGGATCCACGTGGCCGTACTGTCTAAATTAATGTGTACATTCGAGGTGGTAGATTGCAGTGTACATGAACCATCTGACAGAGCGAATCGGTGTATAGGTGTTGTGTCGCCATACATGTTATTATACATGCTACATATTTCTAACACATACACTCCCGTTCATAAGTCTTAGGACATCTCTGGTTTTTCGTATAGATTATGAACCGTTAACTGTATTAACTACATAATATAAATATGTAAAAGATAATGATCCAAAAAACACGTCAAAAATATGTAAAAAATATTTGGATCAACTACAATGTAATAATTCATTAAAAATTATGAAATGGCCACCCCAATCACCAGATTTGAACCCCATAGAGAAATTATGGGATGAACTGGATAGACAGGTACAAAACTTTTGCCCTACTTCGAAAACATATTTATGGAATATTTTGGAACGAGAATGGAATGATATAACAACGGAAAGTATGAAACAATTGATCACGCGGAGGTCAAGAATAGTGGAAACTGTAGTAAAGAAACGTGGTGGATTCTTCGATGAAAAGAAAATATAAATATTTTTTTACTTCTTGGTAAGATTTTTGATATATGAGGCCCAGCATCCTTTCCTTGTCATGCAAACCTTTAAATAAGGAAAAATTTGTTCGCATCCTACAACGATTATTTCATTTTTACAGAGTTCAATACACACAAATATGATCACTGTCCTAAGACTTATGAGCGGGAGTGTACATACGAACTACGAACATTACCCACGAATAACGTTCAGATGATTTTTTTCAAACTGCATTGTCCGAGAATCTTTAGCGATATGCGAACAAGAAAATTCCATTCGAATATCATTCCAAGAGGAGTATGCGGGAATGATTTCAATTATTTTTTCACGTATAGGTTATAGGTCTATTCACATACATAATAACTTTCACCAGTTCACATCACCGAACCAAGTAACTTCAACTCGAAACGTTTCACAAAATTTTACACGTATCACAAGCTCTACCGATCTGACTTGTTCACACTATACTATATGTATTGTATTATTGCCTGTGTGGCGGAAACGCCTGACATGCTTACGCACCTGGCATGCGTTAACGCCGTACCAGCATTCCTAGTACGGACAATTCAAACCGGTATAACTTTAGATGCGCGCAAAATTTCGATAGGCGGTCAGAGAAAAACAAACAAATACTCAATTATTAAGAAGAACATTAATATAAAATATGTGATGCATAACGTGTACCTCGCGTTCTCTTTAAAAAATTCAAGTTACTTTTCGTTCCCATGGTACAACGGCACGTACTTAGGTTTAACGTGCATTCTTTTTCTTTTATTTATAGTTTTATGTAGCATCAACTGCTAGGTTATTAGTAGACTGCGGATCTTTATGCAAAATAAAAATGTTTTGCATTGATCGTGGGAAACAGGAATAACATAAAAATTGATTTTACTCCTTAACAATTTTAAAATGGAAGTTTTTTTACCGATTTTATAGTGATTTTTATTCAAAATTGAAATTATATATTATTATTAGACTGCGGATGTTTATGCAAAATGAAAATGTTCTGCATTGATTGTGAGCAGCAGGAGTAAAATTAAAAATTGATTTCATCCCTTAATGATTTTGTTGTATTAAAAACAGCGTTACAACATTCCGAAATTCTTCTGATCTTTTACTGTTTTATATTTCACCTAACCAATTTCTTCATAAGTGCATAAAGATTCGCAGTCTAGTTATTAGCGATATCAATATGTCAGAATATACTACATTATTTTTTTCGATAAGTATAATCTAACCCGTTGCACTCCGAATTATTTTTCAATTTTGTTGCCAACAACTCCCTACTATTTTAAGTGTTTTATTTGAAATTTACTTCAAAGGACAGGTCCTTGACTGTGTGTGTTACTTATTTCAAACAATTTTGTTCACTAATTATTAGACTGCGGGTGTTTATGCAATTTGCAGACGAATTTTAAGAAACTCGAATCAAATAAAATCTTCTTTTCTACATAAATTCTGTCGTATTTTATATCCTAGCATTTTTCGAACATTTTTGAAAGCCATAATTGCATAAAGATCCGCAGCCTAGTGATCACACTTTACACATACGAAGTCATAGATTTCTACGAAATTGCATAGCCTCTTGAAACTCGATACCCCGATCACGACAAGATTTTCGATTCCTCAATATTGTTTAAAATGTCTGAGCTATAAGTGTGACAAGTTTAGTTAGTGAACATTTTTTTCTTTAAAATTGTCAATCGAACAACATTGTAGACGCCATTTCATATATGAAATTTTAAGTTTAATCTAAACAATACTGTTTCTACTAATGTAGTTTTTATTAAACTGTTGCAAATAATCTTCTCAAATTTCGAACTGACAAATGGCTACTTAGGACAGTATGGATAGCCTGGTCATTTTTTCTGCGATATCTGTGAAGTGCCTTTCTGCATTTCTCGCAAGTTTCGTAATGTAACATTCATAATTTGGCATAATTGCCAAATTTACAAGCATCTACTCCTCCCCATGACTTGCACTTCTTGATTCATTCGCTTATTACAAAAAAATGAAAACAATCCGCGTAAGCAATTGACGCTAATCAATATCTGATATCCCTCTTGCTTACCGTGCTTTCTCTCATTGTCAACTAATATACATTGCATACAAGTACGCACCACCGTATCAACCTTACTATTTATTTTTGTGAACCAGAAATATCATTGAATCAAATTTTTGGTCTTATCCGGTGAAAAATGACCTTGATTGTGCGCCTGTCGAATTATACTGTCCTGTATTAATTTAGGAACTCCCATTAACCACTTCGCTACCACGAACGAGTTATCTCGCGACCCAATACCGTTCGTCACAGTGGGGAATTTGGCCTGAAAAAGTGGAAAAAGTAGATTTCTAAATTTTTGCGTGTGTCATAAAATTTTTGTTGTCTGTCGTAGTTAAAGGTCTGAAGAATAAAGCTGCAATATAGTTTTTTCTATGTGTACACCCGTGCAGTAGTAAACTTCATCGAAAGTCAAGAGATTTTAAGGCGCGCTTTGCGTTCTTGAACAGTCTTTAAAACAGCATCCGTTCATTGGCGATTTTCAAGTGTTTCAAGGAAAATTGTGTAAATTCTTGTATTACAAAAGTTGTTCAGGAAGATATACAGAGCACTTTCGCACAGATTTCATTTTGTTACCATCTAAATTAGTATAGTTATTAATATTTGAACATTGCCAATGATTCTGTAAGTTCTTTTACGATTACAAAACTTTATTGACGATTTTGTTATATTTCTGTGTGAGTCTGCGTGCTCTTTTTAGTCTCATTACATTCGGTAAAGATTTGTGATTATAAGTCAACGAAGTTTGATTCTGGATACGTCCGGATTCAAATTTTATAGCTAATTTAATATTAAGCGTTTAGCAGCGTTTCGCGTACGCCTGTACGTTCGGCTACGCTTGTCCTCAAATGAAGAATAAACATTATCAGAGGAAGAAATTTCTCATGTATTTTCGGATGAAAATTAATGGTAATAATTTTGAAATGTTCTTATAATATACCGGGTGAATCATTTAAAGCGAAACAGACGTATATCTCGGAAATGAAGCATTTTAGAGAAAAATGTTTCAGACAAAAGCTGTATGGTTTCGAGGGGGGCATAAAATGGTGTCATTGATTTGACCTTGGATAGTCGTTTGAAAATCACGCGAAGGTCATCTTCAATTTCTTAAATAGAAACCCCTATTTTTTATTGCATATTCTTGTAGCTTGTTTTCAGAGCTTTCCAAAACGCTGTAATAAAATATTTCTTTCTTAAATATTTTTCAAGTTATAATAGTGCAAATATTCTGCTATTGCCACGCCTTTTTATGGGTTCTCGACAGTATTCAGACGTCTACAAATTTCAATATATAACAGTTAAAAAAGAATTTTCTTTTTCAAAAAATTGAGGTAAATTTGATTTTTTAGGTACTAAAATGTATTTTGGCTTTCATAATGTTGCAGCTGATCTTAAGACGAATCCAACGATATATAATATAACCTTGAGCCTATAAATAACGTTAAAATAGTTTTTTCCACTTTTTCAGGCCAAATACCCCACTGTGCGATGGCCGCGAGTTAACTCGTCCGGGGCATAGCGCAAGCGACATTGCGTCGCGAGATAACTCGTCCTTGGTAGCGAAGTGGCTAAGGGGGTAGACTCGTTTTTCCAGAATTGCAAGGGTGCGGGATGCGCTTCCTCATTTCTCGATAAATGAGAGATGAAAGATCAATCTAGGTGCGATCGCCTTCAAAAGTCCTATTCTTACGTTTATGAGGCGTAATTCGCATTATTCGGCAGCGTAATTTGCACTATTCGGAAGCATACAGCTGCGCATGTAGTTATTTTCATAAAACTGCGACAGCTACATGTTGCCTTAACATGCTTTTCCTTAAACTTTTATTTTTCTAGACAACTATTGTTACCTCTAGAGATATTATGGCCCGGGGATTTGGCAAACACATTTGTCTTTTAACATTGGTCCTACTATAGTAGCATTTTCGTCTCCATTTTCAATATCAGAAAATCTGCCACATATTCTTTTGTTATCTAAAAAGTAGCTCCTGTGATCTTCTACACGATTTTTGATAGGATCGTTGATAGGGTGCTCTAATAGGAATCTTAAGTTTTAGGAATCTCAGTTTTTATTGCTTCGATCACTTTGATCTTAATAGCCAATTAATGAATGTTTTTAGCTTGCGTTTGAAATTCATCTTGTTAGATTCAGAGAAAAGAATGAGAAACGACAGAACTGTGCTTGAACTTATTCATTCAATCTTTCACAGCTAACTGCCTTTGTGATCAAGATGCACGCACTGCTTAAAGAAGTAAACAATTGACGATCGCGGAACCGTTGTACCTCTTGGATCGATTGACTGATACATATGTAGAAGGAAACTTGGACTTGTAGAGGTCGGAGTTCTTCTAAATTCGAGTTTCAGAGGTAAAGTGCATCATTTAACAATCTAATAGGCGATTAATGGTTCGGGTAAAGGAAGTTTTATTTGAAGTTGTAGAGGTTTTTACAGTTGTGGGGAAGAAATGATGATAGCTTTCGTCTTTTAGAGGTTTTCGAGTTATCGTGGTTCCACTGTATTATACATATTTATGTATATGTATACAGTTTTCCCTCCCACTGTGAGAAAATCGTCACTACCGAAAGTGTTACAATTTTATCCCCACTACTCGGGGGTTCCCTCTTGGACACTCGGTCGCTCTAAAATGTAACATGATCCGAGGTCGAATATCGGTGAGGCAATATTAATGCAATGATGAAACTTTATTACTTTTAGTTATTTCGTTATGAAGCCTTTATCAACGGGGTCTCATGGAAATCACCGACACAAATTTCACCGACAACATTTCACCGACTCCAGATTTTATCGACGATAGCTTCGGCCGACAACGCCTTTAATGGACAACGATTTTGACCGACAATGAATTTGATCCACAATGACTTGAGACACAGTATGATAATATTGTATGATAATACATATGATAATATACAGTGTGGCCCACATAACTCTGAACAGCTCAATATCTCCGTTACTTTTCGTTGTACAAAAAAACTTCGTAGGACAAAGTTACACTGTTCGAAGGGCCACATGTAACGGTGTAAGGGAAAAAATTTTCAAGGTCATTTTTATGAGATTTCAAGGTTATCGATGTTTTTTTAAATGGAATGAGGTATTTTTTAATACATCAATCGATGCAGCTGGACATTCTTTATAAAAATATACTAACCTATGTATGTCGAAAAGTTAGTAGTTCAGGAGATATTTCAATTTAAATAACTCCAAAATACCATTACTGTCGTACTAAGACGTTAGTGTTTACTTACTTCTGTAACGCCTTAGTATGTACGACAGTAATGGTATTTTGGAGTTATTTAAATTGAAATTTCTCCTGAACTACTAACTTTTCGACATACATAGGTTAGTATATTTTTATAAAGAATGTCCAGCTGCATCGATTGATGTATTAAAAAATACCTCATCCCATTTAAAAAAACATCGATAACCTTGAAATCTCATAAAAATGACCTTGAAAATTTTTTCCCTTACACCGTTATATGTGGCCTTTCAAACAGTGTAACTTTGTCCTACGAAGTTTTTTTGTACAACGAAAAGTAACGGAGATATTGAGCTGTTCAGAGTTATGTGGGCCACCCTGTATACTGTGGTCGTCTTAAGTTGTTGTGGATCAAACTCGTTGTCGGTCAAAATCGTTGTCGGTTAAAGGCGTTGTCGGCTAAAGCTATCGTCGGTCAAATCTGGAGTCGGTGAAATGTTGTCGGAGAAAACCGTGTCGGGGAAATTTGTGTCGGTGATTTCCATGGGACCCTTATCAACGTATTGGCTGAAATTTTTCTAGCTGCGATCACACTTTAAATAAGTAAATATGGTCCAAATTATGCCGTATTTAGATTCATTTTAATCAGAAAAATTCTCACAAGTACAGTGGTAAAAGTTCTGCAAAAAAAGAACAAATGACAAATAAGAAACTTTCCTATTTGCATTGATATTGTAATCGATACGCAGCCTTTTAAACTGTGCCGGTTGCGTTGTCCTTCTGTATGTTCGCCAATCTTCAAATAACGCAGTAACTCTACGATTTTTGAGACTCCACAGCCCCGAGGTTGTCACACGATGGGAGGGAAGATTGTATATCAGGGATGGGCATTTTTGTCTCAATTGAGACAAGACCGTTCCCATCATAGGGTCCACTGTCCCTCACCAGCATCCGCCGTTACGAATGCATGAAAGAGAGGTTGATGGGGGAAGCAGGCGTTTGAGGGGTTCCTAGCGTGCCCATCACTGCTATACATAGTAATCTCAGGTCGTTAAGTATGAAACTTGACAAACGTCAAGAGGTTTGCGTTTTCTTTGTCAAGTTTCATACTTAACTACCTGATATCATGTCGCGGAGTGTAGTGTACAGTACCACTACTGCAAATATTACTTTCTCGTTCAAAATATCTCAACTTTTATTTTTGTCGTATACATTCGTTACACTTGCGTTCCGGTATGCGTTTCTTTCTGCATCCATGCTACAAGTTGTTTAAATTTTCTCAAAATAATTATGAATGCGTGGAATGATTTGTCGCTTGCTCGGTGTGACCATATTTTGACCACGCACAGCACCGGTCGCTGCTCCAATGCTTCCACTCGCGCCGAGGTCCCCTGCCGGCATCGGCCACCTTCCGCGCTGCGCTGAGGGACAATCAGCGCATACGGTCCCGCGTCCGTTGCTCGACGGTGGTCTGCGGACCACCCCGACCCGAAACTTTTCCGGAGCATACTCCCCCGCGCTGGCTAGCGCGACTCGGTCCGCCTCCGGGATGACCGTGAGGTCCAGCTCTCGGAGAGGGATCTCGGTCTGCCTCGTGGGGGTGCCCACCGGCAACCCCGATCCAACCCCGATGCTCGGAGAGCATTTGCGTCAGCCGGTAGGAGAACCTTCCCTGCCTCCTGCACCACAACTTTAGTATGGGCAGGATGGCTTGGACTATCGGACGGCATGAGTTGGATGCGACAAGTTGCTGTCGCAACTGTAACTCTCGGTACCAAACAGAGGCTTCGAACGCACCACCCCCATGTATTCACAAGTCGTTACATCGGGCCCCCAAATATTAAGGAGCAGTCGCCCTAGGACGGCCGTCATCCTTTGTAGCCGGAGCGGCAACCGGTCGAAGTGCGTTTCGAAGCGATAGCGGGTGTCGAGTGTTAGGTCAAGATACTTCATCTCGGTCTTTACCTCGACATTGGCATCACCCACCCGGATCCGGGTGGGGCGAGGACACCGGCCCCGAGGAAAAGTGAATGCACGTATCCACGATGCGTGCAACCACTTCGCCTCGGTCTTTTGCTGACCGATATTTCCAACCCCAAAACCCAGATCCAAGCAACGACGCCGTGCACCCCTGCCATCGCCAGGTTTCTGGCTCCTTTCCAGTGCCTCCTCTCGGCGATCACCAGAGTGTCATCTGCGTAACAGATGTGCGAGGTCCCACAGAAGCTGTCCGAGGACCGACTCCTGCGGAACCCCGCAGTGCACATCCCTCCGCTGCATAACACTGCACCGGCCCGGATACTGAATGCACCTGTCATTCAGGTAGTTCCGAACGACGTCCTGAAGGTAGGGCGGCACTTGGAAATACTCCAGGGTCCCCACTACCTCACACCAGGCAGGGTGTTGAAGGCGTTGGTGATATCCAAACTCACCGCCAAAAACACCCCTCCACGAGCGACAGCCTGCTGCCGGAGGGAGCCCAAGAGACCGCCTCCTCCGGAACTCCGGCTGTCGCTCAGGCCGGGTCCATCCTGCGACAGGTGCTTGACGAGGCGGTCGGCCAGAACTCATTCTGAGAGCTAGCCCGTCTCGTCGAGGAGACAAATGAGCCGGTACGCGGAGGGAACCTCTGCAAGCCTGGCCGGCACATCAGAGGACTCACTGTATTCCTCCTAGGGGATGCTTGTTCATGAAAGTCCACGAGTCTGGACAGCAACTCGGTAGCCTGCTCCTCGAACGTAGCGGACAATCCCTGACCCACGCTCTCAGTTGCGATTGAGTGCCCCCCACCCACATTCAACCCCAAGGGTGCAGTAACCGTCACCCTGAGCTCTCCGGAGCCCGTTCAAAGTAGCCATCGGTAGCTATTACGGTCTAGGGCAGGGGTGGTCAATCTTTTACATACCATGCGTCAATTTCTTTCGCATACGAGGTTAGCGATGTGCCATACAACTCTAGCACTTCCTCTACCCTATTACATACGTTTATTGTTGGGGTTGGAATATAGAAATAGGGGTAGGATCTGCTTCACTTAGGGGAGGAAAAGGGATAATTCAATCACGCAACTAAATTGATTAATTTACGCCAGTTCCAAAGACACACGTTTATTGTAGCACCGATCTACAATAGTGATAAATGATCTTTTGGATGATGGGGCGATCGCTGTCATGAACTCCACAATTCGCATCCTACAATTGTAAACTGTCAAAAAATTGCGACGAACTGATGAGTAAGAAAGCTATATGAATTCAACTGAGAGCACTCAGGTGTTGAAAATATGAAGATGGATTCAGTTATGGCGCCTACTTCATAAGAATAAGTAGGCCACTCCTGGTCTAGGGGAACCTCACCGATTTCAATGACCTTGAAATGTGTTGGTGAGGTCAAGGTCATCATCTACGTACGGCTGACTACTGAAATATAAACACGAGTTAACTCGTAAACGATTCGTAACGTTCGGAAACCAACACCCAAGTGTACTTTCGGCACGGCCCATAAGGTGTTACGTTTAGGATCAATATAGGTCATAGGTTAACACGTTCCGTGCACGCTTGGGGCGTATGCGCCCCACGCTGAACTTTTCGTTCAGGCCGATTGGAATTCTCATTGAAAAACGAACCATATGTGTTTGTTAAAATAATTCCTTAAAAATTTAATCTACTGCTTTGTTGTCTAATGCATATTAAACTCTACACTCTTTTCTTGATAATTATGGTTTTGTACTATCGAAAAATTGTAAGGCATACGTCAAAAGCAAGTTTATTTAATCGTAAAATCGTAAAAGTGTGGTGCGCATACGCCCCACGCGGCCTGAACGGAAAGTGTCAAAAAATCGGTCCTGCACGGAACTTGTTAATTCTCGTCTACTTGAAAGTTAATATGAGTTAACCTTGAAAATATCGAAATCTCTACACACACAAGAAAACTAATGCACCATTTTTTGACACCTTTATTTGAGGTGTGGATGTTACGCGGTTCACCGTGTATATCGCTTTGGAATAACCAAAATAGATTGATCATATATCTAGGACTAGGCGAATGCAATAGAATCTAAACAATCGATCAACCAAATCAGTTGTACCATATGTAGGTTGTTAGATATGACTACAACTATTTATTACGTTATCGCATAAACTAGGAACAAATTACTAGGGGTGTGCGAGATCCCGAATCTTTCGGAATCCCGAAAATATCTGTGATTCCCGACATTTTGAAGTTTCTCCATACTTCCAATAATTACAAGAATCTGCAAGCCATTGTGTTCTCGAAGATTACATATCTTATTAGTCGGGAATGTTTATGTTAGTAATATTGTAGAAAGTAATTGCGAATAACGATACTTTCGGGAATCCCAAATATTATTCTATATCCCGTACATTGTCGGGAATCCCGAAAATCCTCGGGAATTCCATATATTCTCGGGAATCCCGAATCTTCGCGGGATCCCGTATATTTTCGGGAATCCTGGATATTTTACGGAAATCCCGAACATTTTCGGGAATCTCGCACACCCCTACAAATTACCTTTTTTATGTATTTGCAAAACTTGAATATCGCAGCACAGGAGATTAAATTTTTTACTGTAAAATGAAAACTTTTCCTCGAAATCATTTTGTTTTTTTAAATGTATTGTGCGCTTATCGCGACGTGAATTTTTTGTGTTTGTATTAAATTTTGTTGAATATAATACTACAGCATTTTTAAAAAAAGTTTTGTAAGTTATGTAAATGCATAAAGTTCCGCGGTCTAGTTACATATAACATACCATTTTTTATTATAACATAGTTGCAGAGTTATGGCAACCGCACCGAACATAGAAAAACGCTACGTATCGTCTATCTATATGTATCGTCAATTAAATCACTAAATAAACTCTGTAACTATGTCGAATAATAAAGAATGGTCACAACCAAATACTATTCAGTTTAGTGAGAGGTTTACAATAACAAAAAATCAATGCTACTTTCCTTTTAAAACAATGTTGGGGCCCCTCCCCCCAAATAATCCCCAAAAAATTTAATGGATACTAAAGTATTAGCCCCTCTTAAGAGGGTGGTAGTTCTCTATGTAGTTTCCAGGATTGCAAGGGCGCGGGATGCGCCTTCTCATTTCTCGATAATGCAAAGATGGGGGGTTTTCAGATAAAAGGTCGATCTAGGCCGCTATCGCCCTCAAAAGTCCTATTTTTTCGTTTACGAGGCGTAATTTATATTATTCGGAAGCATACATCTGCGCATGTAGCTATTTTCATAAAGCTGTGACTGGGAATAATACAAATTATGCCTCATAAACGTAAAAATATGACTTTCGCGGGCGATCGCGGCCTAGATTGATCTTTTATCTACCGCTTTTGACTACTAAAAAATCTCATCTTTGTATTACTATCGAGAAATGAGATCGCGCATCCCGCACCCTTGCAATTCTGGAAACGAGTCTACCGCTTCACAGTGGGCTGGATCGAGAAATTTAGTGACATTTTGTTATAACTCTTGAACCATAAGAGATATCGGGATGAAATCTGCACTAAAATTTATTTAAAAAATAGTAAATTTTAACTGTAGATTGTTTAAGTATAAATTGTTTAAGTATAATCTTCCAAACTATTTTTTACTTACTACATATGTATTTTATATTTACATTTCATACATGTAATGTTTTATGGAATACGTAAAATATAAATTTGAGAAATCTTTTTATAATCAACGCATACAAAACGTACCGAGGGGGTAAAAACGCCTCGCAAGTGTGTCAAAAGATATTTTTTATAATAATTTATAATTATAAATAATTTTTTCAATTTAATTGTTTTAAAATCATGTCCATTCTATATATTACAACCTTCGTTATTTCGTATTAGTTCATGTATGTGTAATATGTTTATAAAAGATAAAAATATGAACGAAAATATAACAAATATAAAAGATAAGCCAATTAATCTTAGCAAAACGTTTTTAAATTGATGTTAATAGGTAAACTTTTGGTCAATTTGTTTAGTTTATAAAAGATAAAAATATGAACGAAAATATAACAAATATAAAAGATAAGCCAATTAATCTTAGCAAAACGTTTTTAAATTGATGTTAATAGGTAAACTTTTGGTCAATTTGTTTAGTTTAATTAATTATTAAATCTGCAGCTTCTGGATATCTGCAGGAATCAAAACTGAGATTAAAATTATTACATTCAACAAATATTGTCAGATATAAAACGTAATCTAATTAAATTTATCTGCATAGATAAAGTAGCATAAACATCTCGCGTCTCGTTAGTCTAAATAGTTCGCTAGAAGAATCTCTTAATTGTTAACTATGATTCAATGACAGATATACTTAGCAAAAACAGTAATACTCACTAAGAAAAACTAAGAAACTCTCAGTCCAGTTATATTATTACCGTTCATTATATTTTTAACAATAAAATTAATAGATTACTTATATTATTGTTAAAAATTACACACTTGTTTTAGGTAGGGTTGAACTTTTAATGCAATTGCAAAAATATTCATATTTGGATGGTATTTAATTACTTATGTAGTACTATATGTGAGTTGCTATGCGTCAGGTGACACGTCTCGATAACTTTAAACAATCATCGTTTGTTTAAACGGATCAGTCCGGATATGATTTTTGTGGGGATATGTAGAGGAAGGTCTAATGAAAATGATCTAATTTGTCCGAAGAGGTCCAATTAGGTCCATTAAAACCTTCCAAATTCTAAGAAAGTATATAGACTTTATTCATTTCATTAATTATTAATTTTTAATACATTGCGAGCAAACATCCTCAACTAACAGCGTTAATTGCTACCCCAAAGGACTGTTTTTCGTTTACACAAAAGAGGCAGAAGAATTATTAAATAGGGTAATCAGGACACCTCGGTGAAAAGAAGCAATTTTTGGCTGAAAAATACTGCATCCCAAATGTCTATCTTTGTGAATTTATATTAACTATAGTTTTTGTAGACAAACATTAATTTTTTTCAGTTTCGATGTTGGACATTTAGGAAGCAATACAAATTTATTAGAAATCGATATGAGAAAGTCGACTTTTTCGTGAAATATCACTAAATTTCTCGATCCAGCCCACTGTGCGCCTTGACCATTTAATTTACAAACAAAATGAAGTCGATATCTTCATTAGATTCCGAGACAACAGCTTGTAACACTTTATCTGGTACACCCTGTATACATGTGTTCTAATAGAAGTGCATCCACTTAACGACAACAGCACAGCATCAACTGTTTCCTTTTTCCTCCTTTTGGTAGTTGTGAATACGACGATGCTGATCTGATGTCGTTCAGGTGTTGTGCTGTTATACGTGTACGCACATATGTATGTAATAAAAGGGCGACGACCTTTACACATACTACTGCTGTATCTATAAAGTACAACTCGACCGTGCAACCGATCAAAATCCAGTGAATCGAAAAAGACTCTGTACACCATTCCGAATGCAATAAATATTTGCAAATTGGTTCAAACGACTTCAGCATATACAGGGCCTCCCGCGACTCATGGTCAACCGATTAGCAAGTGACTCTACATGTACAAATGAGTTGAATAGAACGAATAGAATTTTTTCTTCCGTGTGTTCGTTTTTGAGAAAATCGATGTTGAAAATTGACTTAAGAAAAACGTAAACGAAAAACATATTCACTATCGGATTTTTACTTTGCAATCCCTGCTTATCGCAATTTTTTCAAGTTTCTTTTACATGTCATGCAGTAAACTAACTATTCTAATTATAAGTTCCTGAACAAAATACATACACACAAGTAGTTTGGTTCACTTGTGGAAACGTTTCTCCGTATTGAAAGGTGTACGGAGACTTTTTAAACTGATTGTATGTACATCGAAAATTTACAAATTGATCAGGAAATGCAAACAGGTGTTTTAAAGTGATTATTTCTTAATTTACAGATTTACGAAACCTCAGACGTTCGCAGACTGCATCGGGAACGAGCTTCCACTTGGATGGGAGGAGGCATATGACAAGCATGTGGGTGCATACTACATTAATCATGTTAATCGTGCGTATTATTTTTCCTTTTTTACATGTTATTATAAGCTATAGCCAGGCTGCGGATTTTATGCATTTACGTTGCACAGAAATGTGTAGTAGATTTCACGTAATTGACGAACGATTTATTTCAAGAAACATATATTATTTCTTTGTGCTTTGTAAAATAATACATTACCTGTTAATATACTCTTTTTCACTGAAAACGTGGGGATGTCCTATTGACCTTGTCGATCAAGACTAGGGTTGCCAGATCTTCTATATTCGATATGAGTCTTCTATATTTGAACTTGATCTCCTATATCATATTTGAATTTTCGAAAATCTTTGTTTGAATAAAAAAGTTTAAAATGTGCTGTGTACCTCTTTTACTTGCACTCCTATATTTTGAGCCTATCTCATATATACATAATTGCAGTTTTCACTACTTCTTCTATATTTGGATAAAACATTTCTGGCAACCCTAATCAAGACATTAAAACATTATTATTAGAAATTATTATGAATACAAACGAATATTGCCTGCCTGAAAAATTCTGTTATTCTTACTGCAGAAAAGTATAGGAGAAAATGATGAATGTGTTTCTGGTGAATCACCCGGTATATTTCGATAGTGTTCATAATTTGTATAATCCTTACTGATAATAGTTGCGCATTAATAACTATTTCGTAGATTTATGTAAATAAGTAGATATTACCTGCGAAGAATATTATTTTATTAATTTTTGTATGCATAAATGTATTCATCTCACGAGTAGACATTGTTTGTTTCGTGCGAGCCGTTCGATTGCATGATTCGTTGCATTATTCGAGTACTCGGATAGCCCTAATACCAATGTGATGGCGCCCTTCCCTGTCGAAATGGTTTAACACTAAACCTACCATCATCGGTCAAAATGTCCGGTTCCAGATTTTTTATTTTCCGATTATTGATATAATAAAAATGACTTCATATGAAATGATTGTATTGATATCTTTAGTGAAACTCATATTACAATAGAAGCTCTGCACAAAGTCTAAATAAAATCAATCTTGTCATTTTTATAAGGGAACTAATAAAAAATTATCTTCGATCATCAATAAGCCAAAACCGATTTACGGCTATTCTTTCAATAGAAAGCGAAGTAGCAAACTCGATCAATTTTTATGACGTAATAAAAAAAAAGATTTAGCGGCGGAAAAAGCGAGAAAAATTATGTAATATTTATCTTAAAAAAAATATATGTAATATCCTTTGTACTTATAATAAATAATTCCTTATTGCGAAATGTAGGTATAGGATTTGAATGTGTATTCTGGCCCCGCAAAATTTTTGAACTGGGCCCTGCAAAATTTTTGAACTGGGCCTCGCAAAAGGTCACGCCGGCCCTGGGAACATGTACCAGTCACTTTTAAGGATGTTCTGGAGGTACAATGGAAGACAAAAGTACAAGAAATTCGAAATCCATCAATACATGGCAATGAAAGCCATTCATGGCTATATTTTGCATTAAACTTTTGCGAATACTGTACCCTCCGTAGCTATATTAAGTGGTCTACACTTATCGCGTTACCATGCTAGTGAGAGACAACACGATTTGACGTTTTGTAACAGTTTATAATTTTTTTGTTCTGTAACTGTTTAGTGAATCCTAATAAATTTTGAACATAATTAATTACATAATTTTTATTACATATAAAAAAAACTGGAGTTTCTAGTTGCGTTTTTAAAGGTTTAGGAGGATCTGCAGTGGAATTTTATGAATTCTCCATAAAAAGACGTGTTAAAATGTGCAAACTTTAAGTTGCTATACTTCTTAAACGGCGCAGTGAATCGAACCCAAACTTTGGTAATTGCATTAATTTAGTAAGAATTATATCTTGTCAAATTATCAAAAATTTTGTTGCGCTTTTATATACCTCCAGAACATCCTTAAGGCTCGGTAGGTTTAGTGTTAAAATCGCTCAACTTTACACACGCATAACTTTTGAAGCTAACTTTTATTTTGCATAAAAATCCGCAGCTGGTGATTAGTTTAAATGTGACTATTAAAATCACACATATTAGCAACCGTGAGCTTTGTATTTACAAGTCTTTAGAAATGTTCTTTCTAACCGCGGATCGAACGACACTGATCTTACGCAAGATTTCTCTGGAGAGTTTAGGGAGGGCATTATGCGTGTTGAAAATGTACACTGTAACACGCTTACGAACACGGTGGGGTGGTTAGACGAAAAACAGGACACGAGAGGGATCGCTGTAACGATGGGAAACATAAAAGAGCTTATGGCAATCACATGTTTCGCTTTTCTTGTAGACTGGTATGCAGAGTCGATGTGTAACATCTGTATATGTTTTCGTGATATAAATGTATTAGTACACGTGAACACATGAAACCAAATCCGTGATCTCTACAATACATGTTGACAAGTTCAGGTCCGTGCTGTTTCTTAGATCCTGTGGTTCGACTATTACTTTGTGATCTTGCCGATCGCGCCGAACGTAGAAAAGAGTAGCGCGTGTGTACTACCGAAATTAAACCACTAAATACAGTTCAAATTACATCGTGTTTAGTGTCATTTTAATCAGAAAATTTAAAGTGTAAGTAGAAAGTTGGAAAATTAAAACTTCTATGTCCTAAAGTTACTCCATACCGTCAATTAAACAACTAAATACAGTTGAAATTACATCGTGTTTAGTGTCATTTCAATCAGAAAAATGCCGCAAATAAATTGGTGAAAGTTTTGTAAAAAAAGAATAAAAAATCAAATAGATTTCTATTTGCATTAGCATTGTAGTCGATACGTAGTCATTTAGAGTGTAAGAAGAAAGTTGGAAAATTAAAAAGTTAGCATCGCATTGGTATTTTAAACAATACAATAAGTTTCGAGTTTTTGCCGACCGTCGCGGCCGCTGTTTCTCTTTCTTTTTTACTCGATATCCTCTTCTATGTCCTAAAGTTACTCCATACCGTCAATTAAACAACTAAATACAGTTGAAATTACATCGTGTTTAGTGTCATTTTAATCAGAGAAAAATGCTACAAATAAGTTGGCAAAGGTCCCATAAAAATTCATGAAAAACAAAGAAGTTTTGTAATTGGATCAGTAGTATCGGATTACGCGGCATGTTTACACTGCTCGGCAACCGAGGCAGCTCGAGCTTCTCGGCCCTTCGCGTTGCATGCCCCCCCCCCGTGAAATGGGTAGCAGAATAGGGCAATAATCAACTAATATTTAAAAAAATCAATTGCAAAATTTGCCACCGAACAAACAAACAGACAAACAAGACAGCGAGCTAATAAAAACGTGGTAAAATGACTAATAGTCTTCTTGAATGTTAGTCATTAGTCAAAACTTTTTGATTAGTTGATAACTAATTAATAATATTAATGTATGTTAATCGCACAATAGTGACTGATGACTAAAGATTGATAACTGATCAATCTTTACGAATTCACTAATAAGCAATAGCTAACGATTACTTAGAGCTGTGACGAACTATTTGCCATTTAGTTATCACTAACTAATCTTTGGTTTATTTATGCTCTCTTTTCTCTTTTTTTCCTCAACTTCTCCAACCACTCTTCAACCTTTTTATCTTTTTTCCCGCTCACTACATCCTCGAGCTTGATCATTTCCCCCATTATCCTGCAATCCCTTGTCAAATGCTCTAGGTTTCCATACTTGTCCCTACATGGGGATCACTAACTAATCAAAAAGTTTTGACTAATGACTATTTTGCTATGACTAACATTTAAAGAGACTATTAGTCATTTTTAAATATTAATTGATTATTGCCCTACTCTGATGGGTAGGTGAAGTGACAAAGAGTGGTCTCCTCCGCCGGACTTAGAATGGGACATTACTGTACTGTACGCGCGACGCGCCTGTGTATGTTGAGAAATGATGTTGTGTGGTTTGACTTATTTAGTATGAGTATGTGTATGTATGTATGTATGTATGTATGTATGTATGTATGTATGTATGCATGCATGTTTTGGTATTGTAACAAACATTATAATTAGGATACATTGCAGATAAATATAATATTGAATCGTGATGGCACTCTAATATTTTCGAACATTTTTCGATCGTTCAAGTCACAGGCATAGTAGTATATGTATAGTAGAATGAGAGAGAGAGAGAGAGAGAGAGAGAGAGAGAGAGAGAGAGAGAGAGAGAGAGAGAGATAGAGAGAGAGAGAGAGAGAGAGAGAGTTTATTCAAGTCCAATGCGAAATAAATAATAATATTATTATGTATAGTTCTGTTTACACACGTAGGAATCATCGCATTATTTTTGCTGGATCGATTTTTCCGTTCTGTTTCAGAAACGACACAGCTCGAAGATCCAAGGCAAGAATGGCGTGCTATTCAAGAGGCTATGCTTCGCGAATATCTGCAGACCGCACAGGACGTACTCGAGGTAAGTGTTTTGAAAATTCTTTATAAATCGTCGTCTCCTTCGGTAGCACAGGAAGACGTGATTCTCAGTAAGGGAATACTAGTAGCAAATTGATACCAAATACAGGGGACAGTCTATTGTACACGAATGTATGAATGTAATATTGTTCGTGTACTACGGCACTGTATATACGAGATACGTAAATGGAAATTCTATCAATTTTTCTACCAATGTTTCTATAGAAACAATCAATTTAGAAATTAATCTAAGTGTAAGCGTTAGAGTTGAAACGAATCACGACGAAAGTCCGATGGGAAGTTATTTTATGTGCAAATAAATGTATGTATTTTACATATACCAAAGTTTCTGTGCATAACACATCTGCAGTTTTATTCGTACAACGGTGACTAGTTATAGTCGAATCAAACTAGATCAATACTTCAAGGCCACACTCTGATCGCAATTCCTAACAATAAGTACTTACTGCCGTCGCGTCGTTACGTTTTCTATGGAATTAGGTATGTATAATTCGTCAGTAAGTTTAGAGTATCGACCGGTTTTGATTTCATTTTTGACAAGTTTTTTTAAGTCGATCAAACCATTATACAATTCATAGATATTGTAGTAGTAGCATTGGTTCGTTTTCCCTTCGGGATTACAGGGGAGAAATTTTATTATTATTTAGATACCTACTTCTCAATACAATAAAAATATAAAATTCTACTAATTCTTGAAATGTATATTATCTAGGTGCACGGTAGTGCACCAACCAAGTTCTCGCACTACATACCTCCTTTTACACGAAACAACTCAGCCGTTTTTTTAGAGGCTTATAACTCGGCACTGGAGACAGATGGAGAGATGTAATTTCGTACACTTGTTAAATGCTATCATGTCTCAATATTGACAGAACATTAATCTTCCAACATTAGTAGGTTCCGAGATATAGGATCTCAAAAATCGCTAAATTTGTCGCTGACTGTCTGACTGACAGATCATCAAAACCTTTTGAGTACTTCCCATTGACCTACAAGCTTGAAATTTGGTACGTAGGTCCACCATAACAAACACTCAAAGGAATAATTATCAAAGTTTGAAATTTTACACCTTAAAGGGGTTTGTATTGAAAAAAATAGGTACGTAGGATAGAACAGAGCAGCATAACATACATAAGTATACGTTTTATTAGCTTCGAAGTCGCACAAATACTGATGAAAAAACCAATCGCTCTAACGTAAACAAAAGAAACTGCACCGAGCATCGTTCTTCGATACATTGAATTTGGATTTTGTCTTGCAGATTAGAAAAGGATATTTTTTCTTTGATACCTACTTGATAGTTGATGAAATCCTAACAAAAACACCTGTAAACAGGAGCCAAGTTCCTATGGCTGTGAAAAGTTGTGAGATCAAACAAAATACGGCCAAATTCGTTAGCTTGGAAATACCTCTTGCAATACTGAAAAAAGCGTTTGTAAAAATTAGTTTAAAAGAACGCTATTTAATTTTTAAAGAGTACATGGAGGGCTAAATTATTCAGACTTGGCCGTTACTTTTTAAACCAATGGCCATAAAAGGTGTCAGGTAGCGGCCATGTTTGAATAATTTAATGTACTCTTTAAAAATTAAATAGCGTTCTTTTAAACTAATTTTTTTTACAAACGCTTTTTTCAGTATTGCAAGAGGTATTTCTAAGCTAATGAACTTGGCCGTATTTTGTTTGATCTCACAACTTTTTACGGCCATAGGAACTTGGCTCCTGTTTACAGGATGTGTTTGTTGGGTCAAAGAAACACATCTAATGTAAGGATTAAACTTTTGGTTTATTTTCTTACAAATGCCTCAAACATATATTTAAAACATGGCAAAACCGATTAAATAAACATAAACAAAATGTATTATATATTAAAAATAACTATTGTCGATACGCCGTTAAATCACACTACTGAAACAAACATTTTTGACCGTTTATTTTGAAAGTGGTGTAAAGTCCATTTTTGAAAAAAATGAGATGTCACGTAATTCATGCTTAATTTAATGTAAATAAAATTTAAAAAAAAATAAAAAAAACGAGAAAATGGACTTACACCACTTTCAAAATAAACGGTCCATATCTTTAATGGTTCAGAAGTTATACTAAAACGTCACGAAAATCTTCGATCCAGCCCACTGTGCCTCGTTTTACCGATACGGGACTCTTGGCACTCGGCTAGGCTAGGCTCGCCGAAACTGGCTCGTACGAGCAACAGCTTGTATTCGACAACGTAGTTTCCAAAATATCGAAATCCTACTTATATCGCAAATACTGCGACCTTGCACCTCTTACTGCATCGCAATAACCTACACGACTGCTTAATCTTAACCCTTTGCACTCCGAATTATTTTTCAATTTCGTGCCAACAACTCCCTACTATTTTATAGTGTTTTATTTGAAAGTTACTTCAAAGGACAGTTCCTTGACTGCTACTTATTTTTAAACAATTTTGTTCGCCAATGATATTAAACATAACTCTCAAACTTTGTTTTGACTTATATTTGTGGAACTTTTATTTGTTTTCAACTAAAAAATAAGACAATTCAATAAATAAAGGGAGAACCAAATACATATAAAAATCGAGTAGTGCAAAGGGTTAATAGATGCAATAAATAATTGAACATTGTTCTTGCTCCAAAACGAAGTTATGTCACGAATTTCAGTAGTATTGGATTGATCCATCGTTGAAATGACATTTTGTTATTTTCCCGTTGTAAAGTCTTGTTAATATTCCGACGATTGTTCTTGATTGTCGTCGCCGTTATTATACATATATTATAGACGTCGAAGTCTCGAACTGCTTGTTCTGAATTCGTTGAACCACTTTTGTGAGCTACGTTCATTTACGCAATCACCGTGGAATGTCGTAGAAATCTTCCGGGCTGCCTCACTGCCAAGTTTGAACTCATAAAGCAAACACGCATGAATAAGAACGTCAGCACGGATGTTTTCTGGTGAGTTTGCAAGTTGTGCCCTAAAAATGGCATAGCACATTTTCTACTAAAGATGTGCCTGTTGATATCATTCTTGCGATCATTGGCAGTAGAACAGTATCTCTCTCTCTCTTTCTCTCTCTCTCTCTCTCTCTCTCTCTCTCTCTCTCTCTCCCCCACCTACATACCAACCCACTAGTAAAGTTTGGAATCACTTGCTGATTTTTGTAAAACTCGAATATATCGATAAATTTTGAGATGATCCATTGTTATGCTGGTGTCGTAAAACCAAGTAAAGATTAATAATGTTTCGCGTAGGTGGACCAACTTATTTTCACTAAATATAGGTATTTAGGTATTTAATATGCTTCGCATATGAGTATAGAAATGAGTTTCTCTTGATAAAATATAATAATTTCATGATTTTCGTAAAAAAAGAAGTAGATAAACACGAAGCGATCATCGAGAAAGTACAACGTCTCGCGCGGTTATCACAATCAGTACTCTACGTCTGTTTTCTTGAATCTTCGACAGCGATCTGACCAGTGGGTACGGACGACGAAATACTGACGTAACATTGAGGAATTTCGAAAGTCTAGAAAGGAATTCGCGAAGACGAAAATTAACCTTCAAACATAAAGTGTGCTTAACGTTGAATGCTTATTACATAATACAGTGGATTTCTTAATTCATGGTTTTATGAAAATCTCGGCATTATACCGTCCATACTATTACACGTACATACTTTTATGCATGGAATCTTGATACAAAAATAGATAATCTCGTATATTTTTAATCATCGTGGATACTGACTAACGAACGATAGAATTCATGGAATATTAAAAAACTTGTTACACACAGGGACCATTGTCCTTTGTTTTTCAGATTTCTGTCAGAGAATTATTCCTTTTTACCTTTCTACCTTTCCCGCTTGTTCTTGCTTTCTATCGTTTCCTATCGCTTCCTATCGCTTCCGATCGCTTCCTTTCTTTTCCTCTGGGCCCTCCACGCTTGCTCTCGCTTCCTCCTGCTTCGTTCTGTTCCGCTCCTTTTCTTTCGTCTTTACGACGCTTCACGTCTCTCTACGGGGCACTGAGACGCGAGTGGAATTTTAATTGCCATTTATTTTTGCTCACTCAGCTCTCGTACCGCTTGTCGACTCCGGCGGACAGATACAAAACCGATTATGACACCGCCGCGCGCCGCGCCGCGCCGGTGGAGCTTGCAGATCCTGATACTTTAAAAGTTAGGGTAAACGCATCGCTGCGAAACTAAGATGGGTATCAATCCTATCTTTTGTGTACGTCCCGTCACTGACCAGTCCCAATCATTCTCGACTATGATGCCCCATCAAATGAAACGGGAAAGCAAGGAATATCACGACAGTCTGCAAATAGAAACCGACTCGCCGTTCATTTAAATCGTACCGATGCGATGCGTGACGGGTGACGACTGTATCTTGTATCTGCATGTTGATGTCCTCTTGTCCAAAACGACTATCTAATCTCCACAATAAAAACGCGAACTCCACACCAGGCTGGCCTCGTACGATAGAAATCTGCAAAATAAAAATGCCTAGGCATTTACTTTTCTCAGTTGTAAGCAACCAAATACAGTCAGACCTCGATAACTCGAAAACTTTTATAAGATGAAAAATTTGTTCATTCCCTTCCGCTGTACTTTAAAAACCTCTACAAATCGAAATAAAACTTCCTTTAACTCGAACTATTTTCCACACGCGTGGAACCTAACGAGCCAAATTCACTCCTGTACAAACCCCCTGTACGTCGAATTTTCGTTGGATAAAGCTCGAAGACCTCGATCAGTCGAAACCTCTATAACTCGAAGATTTTAGTTCTTCCTTGGAGATTCGAGTTATCGTAGATCGACTGTATTTCGGTTATTTTATTCGTAGAACCACGTTTAACTTCATTTTTGATTGCTAGTCGTAAGGGAACGTAACTAGTGTTCCTTCTCGAGAAATTTTATAATTGGTTATTTCTAATTTCTCGAGAAATTACAGTATTTCTGGAGAAATTTAAATCTAGGAAAATTCTTATGAATCTCATTTATTTTATAACATATTTTCGGAAATTAACAAATACGTATGTCCTACCATCAGTCAAAATATGCTACATTTTAATGTAGGTATTTAAATATCTCTGTTACTTGTGATTATACGAAAAAATGTCAGAGGAGAAATTTGCACTGTTCAATAAGGTAAATAGAATGGCAAAATAAAAAAAATTTTTTGGAAATCATATGTCGAAATTTCAAGGTCATCGTTATTTTTATTTAAAGGAGGTCATATAATTATTCTATATTTCTATTCAGAAAAAAAGACAAATCCAACGATGTGCCATGTTCCATAGTTCAGGTGAATTTCACAATCTTAAAAATTTTCAATTTAAGTGGGCCACGTCATCCTTTTATCCGATCGAACTCAAACTTCGCACAAATTTTTTTCTCACTAAAGGAACAATACTGGACAGTTGCGCGTATTGTATCTCGATAAAAGTTTTTCTCCAAGTATAGCTTAGGTCCACCCTAATGTACATATTGGACAGGAATAAACATTGAGTTGATGTTTTTTGCGCTTTCGTTAAATATTATCAACGATATTCCAAATATCATAAGTTTTCCAATATTTTTTTATTTTCTTCAAAATTCTAGAGAATTCTCGAGAAATTAAAAATGTTGAAAAATCAGGAACACTAAACGTAACGTTTTTGCCAACGGTTTCTCTCCCCGAATAAAATGAGAAGCAGTTTAGGAAAAGAAGGGGCTTTAATTGTCAACGAGTATCGCCGAACCCTGTGACGAAGCGCTGGTTTCTCAAAAAGTTGCTCGATTATTTAGCTTGTCGAAATCTTTTGGTAATTACCAGACTGCGGATCTCGATGCATTTATGAAAAAACATACACGTGGAAAACCATGCGCGGTTTTAAGAAGTGATACTTCTTGCAGTCCAGTAATGTTTAGAAGTAAATTAAGATTGGAAATGGTAAATAATCCTAATGAAGCGACGACAAGATCAGGAACAACTCTCGATGCAGTATTTGCAAGACATTTAGACAAAATTGAATCAAGAATATTTATATCATATTTTAGCTATCACAAGTCAATTGTTTCAATGATACAATCCTAGAATCGATAATTTAATCCTTTAATAATTAGTTCCGTTAATAAGTTCCCATAATGCGTAAGACAAGGACGGTCGAACTGTGCGACAAAAACGGACATACATAACATACCACTTCTCCAAAACTTGTTAATAACTAACAGTTTAAGCATCAAACCTGCATAAAACTGAAATGGGAATGTAGCCAAGGCTTCATTTTACATTCTACAATCTTAAAAGTTCACCAATGAAGTCTTTAAAGTTAGTAAATTAATTATGAAAATGTTACTTGTCAATCTATTCGACGTTATTCGCGAAATTTCGTCACTTCCGTAACGTTAGAAAATTATAACCCCCTCAGCAAAGAAGTTTCACTTCAAAATTGGTTGGTTCAAATATGAAACAGTGAAACATTAGACAAATTTAAGAACATTATAATAAAATCAATTTTTGTTTTACTCCTGCTTTACTCCAGATCTCCAGATCTCGTAATTACGTCTTGATTCGAGCCGAAGATAGTGTTTTAGGTTAATCGAAGTATGCTCGATCTCCGAATCCATCTGTATGTATCTACTAAAATGGACTACGACGAGATCGCGTTGCAGGAGTACATAGTATGTACTATTTAGAGGTTGCAGGATTACACAGTTACGATATTCGTGTGCCATTCAGTGTAAGCGTGGGTTGGCTTTGGGACGACGATATCTTGGTAAACGGGTAAGTAAGTGGACAAGCGAGCGAAGCAAAGCAGGCGAGCTTGCTACGGGAGATTGGAATGTCTCCCGTCCGCGTCCGCGTCCGCGTTCGTCCGAACCTTCGTCCTCTTTCCACTGGACCCCCAGGACCCATGGACTCTTTCGACTCCTTTGACTTGTTAGACTCTTTGGATCCTCTGGAAGATCCCTTGGATCCTTTCGAGGATGAACATTCTCCTTTGCTCATAGTGCACTGGCTCTTGCCTCTATCTTCTCATCTTCTCGCTCCTCTCCGTTCAACCAGCACACAACGCGCAGGCTTCTCATTCTACCTTCGCGTCTCTTCTGGGTCCGCGATAGCGGCAGTCTTGAAAGAAAGAGGAAGTCGGTGCGTGACGCTATATCAACCATGATGCAGCTAGCTGGCTAGCTAGAAAGAGAGAGATTTCTCTCCATCGAAAACATAATAGTTTATATTTTTAATGTTCCCCTTCGCTTTGCAACAATTCTAAAGACTTTGATAATCTACAGACGATCGAAGATATTCAATCGCTTTAATAGTCTTCGAGTTTCTTATTTCTATCGTAGAAACAATTTGTTGAAAGAATTTTTCAATTTCGGTTGACATAAGGTAACTGTACATATCATGCTTCGATCGGACTTTACTTTAATATTATTCCTAATTGATCATGAAATAATATTTATAAGCATTTCATGTGGAAGAATGTGTTCTGAATGCAACAAAAATTGGTGACTCTATGTAGAAATCCAATACTAATTTTGTACGTATTACTGCGAATTACGGAAACAAACCACCTATCTAGGCATTAATTTAAATAAATTCTGAATACAGCAACACATAATTTTTTTTGTTCGTTACATGTTCAATGAATAAACCTTTTGTTAATTTTAACACTGTAGTATAATAGCACATAAATAATTAAATATATTCTGTGTATTATACTCGAAATTTCTACTCAAAATTTCGTAGTTTAAAAAGGAGGTTCACCCTAGTATACATACACTAACGAGCATAACTGATTCAACACACTTTAAATCAAAATAACTTTTTTATGAATGGACCAAATTACTTCGATTTCTCTGTAAGGCTAGAAGAATTAGTTTAGTAAATGACGTCTGAAAAATATTTTGAAAAAATGCATTTGATCGGAATTTGCGAAAAAAATATTAAAAATTGATTTTTACTACTTTTTTAGCTGGGCCAATAACGAAAATTTAAAAAAGACGTGTTTGATTAACTCGTATAAATTATACATATACATCCTGAAAATTTCATTGAATTGGTTTACGAGCTATAAACGATCAAAAGTGGTAAAAATTGCAATTTTTCAAAATTTCGGTCTTTTTCCCATTTTTGATCGTTTATAACTCGTAAACCAATTAACCAATTTCAATGAAATTTTCAGGGCGTATATAATTTATACGAGTTGACCAAACACATCTTTTAAATTTTCGTTATTGACCCAGCTAAAAAAGTAGCAAAAATCAATTTTTACTAATTCTTCTAGCCTTACAGAGAAATTGAAGTCGTTTGGTCCATTCATAAAAAAGTTATTCTGATTTAAAGTGTGTTGAATCAGTTATGCTCCTTACTGTATGTACACATAATTCAAACGCGATAGCAATTTAATTAATGCTCGGAATTTGAATCAGAGTTCAATGTTAGAAAGTAGCACATGAAGCTACGTCTTCTGCCAGAAAAGTACAGGAAATTTTCTAATGGCCTAATATGTAATCAGAACATTAACAACCTAGACTGTTATGGGTCGTCAGAGACCCAACGACGACACCCACTAAACCAAGGAATACAGTGATAGTTGTATGATATGCGCGTGGAATATTATACGCGATAAGATAGTGTCAATGTTATCGCGTTGATTGTTTGAATATCACTTTCTCATTAAGGATAGAATGTTAAAAGTACGTGCGAGGGTATTGATCTGATCTCCGTCTCCATCTTGAAGAAAAGATGCCAGTTCTACCAAGCCTCTCCGCCCTGTGCTCCTCGGACCTCGGCTCTGGATCTTTCGTCTTCGCCTGATTCTTTCATTCCGTTTTTCTCTCCTTCTATCCTTTCATCTTTCTTTTTTCTCTTCTCGCGCCATGCGACCCTTTTGGCGTAGTGGCTACCGGTGTTACGCTCGTGGGGCCCCCACGCCCCCAGGCGATCCACGACGGATCCCCGAAGAGCTACGAGGCCTTCCGAAGCTGCACAATCACGTGCACGGGCGGATATGCTACTGTCCTTCGATACTCGTCGGCTCGTTGGCTCGTCTGTCGTCGGTCGTCGGGATGATGCCCCGCGGTGCGCGGTACGCAGTACGCAGTGCTCCAGTGAATTGTCCACGAACCATTCCGATCGCGAAGCGAACCGATCAATAAATACTAGGGGTGTGCGAGAACCCCAAAATTGTATCGGGAACCCGATGCTCGGGACGAGTCGGGAAGAGGTCGAATCGGGTCGGGTCGGTTTCCCGAAAATTTCGAGAATATCAAATGGTCACTTGTTCACAATTCTCCTCCTGGAAAAAAAAAGAATCTTCAAGGGATTTAATCAAATTTCATGCGATCTGCTTTATACAGTATTGGAGAATGTATCTGAGCAATATTTTATTAGTAGACATGTCGCCGGCTGAATGTAATAACTAGGTAACTTGAAATTTGGACATTTTAGTTATCTACTTCGTATTAAAGAAGAAATCAAGTAGAATTTAATATAAAAACTTGGCAACCTATCAAAGTAATCTACGACATCTAGTGAGCAGTGTTCAAAGTAGATAAAAAATAAATACAGATTTCTATTTATGTTATAAATGGGCAACTCGAATTTTTGTAAATTCTTTTTTAATTCAAAATGATGTTTTTTCATGTATTGTTCCACTTAAAATAAATAAATATAAGCAGATATTGGCATCATGTTTAAAATAACGGTCTCCTACCATAATATTAAAACCTTAAAATACTGTTTCATCAATTTCTCTAAACTAAGGAATTGTTAGTTACCTAGTTATTACATTCAGCCGACGATATGATAAATACTAACACCATTTTGCCAAATATTCGAACAACTATACAAACTAAAGGTTCCACGAGACTCGATGCCTAATCGACAGGGCTAGAAATAAACTGTTAAAATTTTCAATTACTTCTGATGTAACTGTTATTTTTTGATTTTTAACTTTTCAGTTCTAAAAAAACAGTTATAAACTCACTGAAACTTTTACTCCATATATGTATGCATAAATAGAGCATTTTTACTCTTCCGGAAATGGGAAACGGTTCCAGTTGGATAGTAACAGTTATTCTGCTTTGAAAAAGTTAAAGTACTTTTAAACAAATTTACTGTTTAGTATTATATAGGTTTGGGGTTGAAACCTTGCATCATTCTATAGAGTTCTAGTTGTATGTAGTATATATGTATATGTACTATATTATGTAGTATAGGTACATGTAGAGTAGTTTGTGCAGTCTATTCACAAATAGAAATTATTTCGCACGCAAGCATTCGAAACAATTTGCTTCGGATATACTATGGAGGAAAATAGAGAGTGCAGTAAGGAGTACGACTGGCTTTACAGCGTTGTTGTTCGCCATTTACCAGCAGCGTAGCTTTTCACATTCCTACGGCTCTTTTCCAGGGGCAAACAATGTTAACGACCACGCGAAGGGATCGGGATTCCATCTCTACCGGACGATACATAAATAGGCCGACGCTTTTACCCAACGACCAGATGTATACATACCCGAGTTATTATTCTCTTTTGTAACAGACTATTTTTAGACAACCGGTGGAATTTCATGCTTCGCTCTTCTTTTTCTTCTTCCTTGGTCCCATCTTTTTCATTCCCGCTTTGTCTATTTCTACTCTGTCCACTACCCTCGTATCTTCTTTGTCTTATCTCACAATTTTCGTCATTAATTTTGTCTACTAGGGGTAAATGTACCTATTACTGCGGGTGTACGTTTCACTGCGGTATTTTTTGCCAATGAGATCGAAACACGTAAAAGTAAATATTTTGCTCTGAATAAAGTACAATTCAATAAGATTGTATACTCGTTGGCGAGGCAAACAAAATTGTCAATCATTCTCGTATTTTTATAATCTCAGGATTTGAAAAGACATACTTTATGAAGGTAAAATTAATACCATCTTTTGTTTAGTAACTAGTGATGGCGTGAAAAATCACTAACCGTGATTTATCACAGTGATCGCAAAATCAAGATCACGGTCGTGATTTGAACTTCATTCACGCCGTGATCGTAATTTTTTAGTCTAGAGTGAATTTGCTCAATGTCATCCTAATTCTTCGTCTCGATTGAATTAGTTATTTTTTTTAGATACATCAATTAGCTTACATAAAAATATCTGCATGCAACGTAAATTTTAAATTACGTTGCGCTTTCTGTATATAACGTAAAAATTTACTTCATTTAATGATAAAAATAAAAAAATATTAAAGCTTCTTTTCCTTATTTCAATATTTTAAAAAGTACAACATTAATTCTACTTCTCTCGACTTCGAAATCCTAATATTTATCTAAATAGTATAAAAGTGCGGACAATCTCTTTTATGTTTATGTGCTATGTATAAAGTTTTACAAAATATTGTATTACTTAACAATTAGAGCTCGTTCAGACACGGCGGAAACCGCGCATTTTTGACCGCGCGATATTTGTTTTTGATTGTTCGACCGCGCGGATGCGTGTAAACGGATCCATATACGTTAATGTAAATAAGGTCCGCGCGTTTCAAATCGCGCGGTCGAAAACGCGCGAATCCCGCCGTGTCTGAACGGGGTCTTATAGGAAACGCACATGATAGTTTGAGAAACATGCGACGATAAAATAAATAATAAATTCGATAAAAATGCGATGGAACTCGATCGCGAAAATCACTGTGAAAAATCACCTGATTGGGAACGATCGTGATCGAATCGAGTGATCCAAAAGTAGCAGTTCACGCCATCCGTAATCGTAACATAGTTAACGTCGTTGATATTATTATGTCGTCATTAAATACTGATAACAAGTTAATAATCGGTTCGATCGCATTAAGATAGCAGCATCGAGATCGATGTCAATATTTTCCAAATTCCTATGTTATTACTCGTTTAGAGCAGTGGTCGGCAAACTGTGGCTCGCGAGCCACACGCGGCTCTTTCGCTACTTGATTGCGGCTTTTCCACGAATGACGTGATTATAATAAATTAATTTTATTTTCATTTAACAGTACTTTAAACATGACAAATGTTAAGCGAAAGTTTCACATACGAATAGGAAGTATCGATAACACCTGTTTCGTTGTGATCGCAATTGATGGCTGGATCACTGTGACCGCAGTGACGCGTGTTCCTTGCACAAGATCTTTCATTCACAAAATTGTGAAATTCTCCTCCTGGAAGAAAAAGAATCTTCAAGGGATATAATCAAAATTCATGCGATCTGCTCTTTATACGGTATTGAAGAATTTATCCGAGCAACAATTTATTAGTACATCGCAAATTTTATGCATTTATAACAAAAATAATCACACATTTCTCTAGGAATTGGACCTAAAATATATATTTTATTTTTTACTTATATCTTTCTAAACAATATACATTTTTCCGAACACTAAAACAAGAACACTTGTACTTTAAGACTATCTATTTACATCTAGAAAAGACCTAATTCCATATAACCAATTGTAGTCGTTCTAAAAAACATTCTTAAAAATCACTTTTTCACTGAAAAGTTACACGAGCCTCCCTTGAAATACGTTTCTAAACATTTTCAGTGGTACGCAACTACTTACTATTTCATATTATATTGGGTATGGAAATAAGTTTCCGACCTTTTGGAGATGTCGTTGTACTTAAGTACCGATCGCGTATTTGATGTAATGTAGTACATGTTTTTGAAAGGTCTATGTCTAAGCTTCAAAATGCAGTTAGTGGCAATTGTTTCGAGCGTGAAGAGCAGTCAATTTTTCGCGTGAAAAATGTCGACTTTTGTTCCAAGCAAGCAGCATTTGCGGGAAGTCATCTTGCATTATTTTGTTTTAAAGAAAGGTGTTATATATTTACTATATTATATTTATTATATATTTACGGAGACGATGCTCCATCAAAACCATGATTTCGACGTAAGGGACAAAGATTGCGATGTTGTGCCAAAAAATTCGAAGATACAGATCTGCCAGCAATACTTGATGGAAATCCACGTAAAACATTTAAAGAACTGTCAATTGAATTAAAGGTCGATCGATCTACTGTTGGAAAACGTTTACACGTTATGGGCATGGTTTATACGCTTCTTTTCAACAAAATAGGGCGGAATCTTATTCCCATGCCCAATATTTTACCCAGCTCTTGTGAACAATAAATATCGTCTAATAACAATCAAATAGTACACAAATTTGAACGATAAGTGTCCACATACTTTTGAGCGGTAGTGTATGCGTGCATATAGTGCACAGACGTATGAATTTGCCCGCTTGTGTGAGCCAACCTGAATAAAAGGATCCACGATATAAAGGTGCGTTCATATATTGTCGGTCGAATGCATTGCGAGTTGTGATCGAACAGAGTCCGACGAAATGAACAGAACGGAACGGACTCAAAGCCCGTAGTTCGAACTACGGACGCGTCGCGGGGAGAAGAGAGGATGAAGGCAGGTTGCGGTGGCGAGGCGAGCGACGCTGATATGAATGGAATGCGATGCCATTATCGCGGTGTACATACCGATAACTCGATGCCCCGTTGCGAGCGAAGGTGTCTGCAGACGAGCAAAACGCCTTAACTTTCGAGCAATTGCCTCTCGCACTCTTCTCTTGCTGTGCGATTCTAGGAGACTATATTGCGCCGGCTAGGCATAGGCGAGCATTCATGCCCGCATTGCACGCATTGCCCACATTGTCCGCATTGCCCCCATTGTCTCCATTGCCCCCATTGCCCTCATTGCCCTCCTCATTGCCCCCATTGCCCGCGTGCGGCCAAAACACCAAAACACCAAAAGGCGGATCTCCGACAAGCCGCAAACAAATATTTAACCAGTTAGAAACTTCAAATTTCCCCGCCACGTCTACTTCAATTGTAATACAATAATAATCGATATACTATTCTGCTCAAAAAGTTCCAGGACAGTCGCGTTTACGAACAATTGATTTCGTCAATTGAGGTTCGAACGAGCGGCGATTTTCATGATGTTGAAATTCATTGAGCAATGTACATATCTGCATTAAATTGTGTGTGAGAAACTAAACGAATCTCATTCTTCAGGCACCGTATTCGCCCGATCAAGCTTCCTGCGACTTTTTTCTTTTTTGTTGCGTTTAAAACAGCCGCAACGGGGACGTCGATTTCAATCGATTTAGAACAGGCCTGGCCAACACGCGGCCCGCCGGGCGATTTTATATTTCTATTGAAACTTTTGTTTCTCGTTGTATGTATACAAAAATATTAAGTGAATGAAAATTTGCATGTGTCATTGTTATAATGCGACGTGTAACAATAAAGTTTTATTCATTTTGTATTTGTATCACATTTTTTAAAAGAATGTTTACCTAAAGTCCGGCCCGCTGTAACGTTACGCGTCATCAAAGTGGCCCGTGAAACCATTTGGGTTGGCCCAGGCCTGATTTAGAAGATAAAGCAAAATTCCCTGAAAGAATTAAATGCCATCGCGGAAATTAAATTTTAGGGATGTTTTGAAGAGTGTAAAAAATGTTGGCAAAAATGTATTGTTATTGTAGGTGACAAAATAGAAACGTGTATTATCTGACTTGTCCTGGAACTTTATGAAGAGGGTAATAGCCTTGTATGTACTTCTCCAAGTTATAAAGCTGCGCGTCGCCGCTCCGAAGATGCATCCGCTTTTTCTCCCCCAGAATTGCACCAGCACTTTCAGTAACAGTTCGCTTGTCTGCAGCAATGCACAATTTTAAATGCACACTAAATTGTGAATGACAATTTTGATGCAAGTCCGATTGACCTATCTCCCCATGGTTAAACTAATGTTACACTAATCTTTTTTTGTATTCGGAACACATCATTCTTCCATAAAATGCTTACACGTAGTATTAGTTCTTGATAAATTAGGAATCATATTAAAAGAAAGTACGATTGGAGTATGATACCGCAGTAATCGGTACAGTTACCCTATCAGCTGTCAAGTGGCAACAGAAATTGTTCATCCTTCACTAACATGACATGATATGTATTCGCATATTCGTAGGTAGCCCGCGATCGTCTTTCTCCGACACGTACACGCCTCGATAACGTAAACAGTACATAAACTTGTCTGTCGTTCAATTACCTTAACACTAAACCTACCACTGCCTGTCAAATGACCGGTTTTTCTATTTTGCATCTTGCAATTATTGAAATTATGAAGTTGCTTACATGGAAAATGATTCGACAAAGCTTGATTTGTCGTAGCTTATGATTTACTGAACAAAAGATGTAATGGGCACAAAGCATAATAATGGACAGTTATCGAGTTATGATCAGTCAAACATGACAAATTCGAGCTACCGAATACTCAAATCAGAGACCACCACAACAGAATCGAAATGAGTAATACATAATAAGATCATTTTTTTATTAATCCACACACATACACACTGTAGAGAGGGTTTGGAGTCAAAAAATATTACGGGAGTGACGAACTGTGGGGTCCTTATCTGTGCTGTGACACGCAACGATTTCTGTTCACAGACCTTCTCAAGGTCATTCAAAATTCAAAAATAATGACACCACTTACAGATATTGTGAAACCCTACTATTTTTGTTTCAAACATTTTTCCAAAAAATAAATACTTTCCGAGATTTGAGTATTCAGCAGCTCGAATTTGTCATGTTTGACTGATTATAAGCTACAACATATGAAAATCCAACTGATTTTACCTTGATAGATTTTCCATATGATTAGTGCGGGGTTCTTTCTTTATCCAAGCACACGTTGTAATAAAACTTGCACAAAATCTAGATAAATAGAACCTTGTCAGTGTTGTAAGCTAAAACATTTTTATCGCTTTTAGTGCTCGGTAGATTTAGTGTTAACATTGCAACTGGCACAGGTAACTTTCAGATTTCTACAAAGTTTTAAATGTAATTCAAATAATTCAACTATAATTCAAGTATGGTTTAGCGAGAATAATGTACAATGCAATACTTACATCTAGAACCAATTGATTCAGTAGTTTTTCTCATAATGAATCACAGAGCTCTTTTCCTCCCCCCTTCACTCTTGTTTACTTTACCATATAAAAACGAAAATATAATAACGGATACATGAGAACACATTTGTTGAATGCCTTTTATCAGGGCCGTCCTAAGATATTTGGCGCCCGTGGGCTACTAAAAATAATGCGACCCTCTTCATAAGAGAATACAGGGGATGGCTAGCGGGTGCGGGGTGACTGGCAAAGTTATGCAAAAGTGTCAGAACTAGAAGAAGTTAATTTATTACCATTACACTAAACAAAAACATAAAATTCATACAAAATTAAAAAAAAAACCTATATGAACAAAAACAAACTTTATAGTAAACAAAAAACAAAAGTAACTTATATAATTACTTTCCTAGCTTTTTCTTTTGCAGATTGATTAATAATATCACACGTATTTAAATTATTAAATACGTCACTCTCTATGGATCACATACTCAAAGCATTTAATTTGTTCTGTCCCAAAGAAGACCGTAAATAATTTTTTATCCTTTTTAGTGCGGAAAAAAATCTTTCGCCGCTGCAATTTGTAGTGGCAATACTTAAAAAAAAACGTGGTAAAATGTGCAGTGTTGTAGCCGCGTTAGGAAATGTAGACTCAATTTTCGAGTCAATTATTGTCCTTAAACTAAGTTCCGCAGTACATAGATACATTTTCTTTATTTTCCAATAAATATACGTGTTTAAAGTTTAAAATGAAGGCATTCTACAATAAAATTATTTTCTAGATCGTCCATATACGTTTCGCACAACTTTGAAGAATTCTTTCTAATTGTGTCTTCATTTAAATTTTTTAACCCTTTGCACTCCGCTGTCCCCTCTGAGGCACCACTAGAAATTGTTGTATCATTATTCAAAATATTGTTTACATTATTAAATTTATCGGTATCTAATCAATTACTAAACATTTAGGTATTGTATGAGGTATTCTACCAATTTCATATCCATACAATTTCAAAAATCATAGGGAATGGAAGTATTCTAGATCGGAAGAAATGTTTAATTTTCCAGTTAAAATAGCTCGGAGTGCAAAGGGTTAAATTGATCAAAAACCCAAATTTTCAGTAAATGTCATCATAGGCACACTTTCTCTTTTGTACTTCTGCTAGAGGTTTATCTAATTACTAAACTAATAACAAAAGAATATAACGCCAATAAAAATTGCCGCCCCCAAAAGGCTTGCGCTCCGAGGATTAGCCCTTTTAGACCTGTGGTTAGGGTGGCCCTGCCTTTTACACAATCAATGCGTACATAACACGCATATATGTAGGTGCAAATTACATTAGAATAACATTCACAACTAGACTACGGATTTTATGCATTTATCACAAGAATGCATAATGATTTAAGGCCGCCAGTGTATTAGTTTCACCTTAATAAGATAATTAAAAGAAGAAAGCCATTTACATCTGGCTCCTGTGTCTTGCAATCAATGCAGATATTTTTTATTTTGTATAAACATCCACAGTCTATTCATAACTTTTTAAACCTCTCCAGAGATCCGGGTAGCTATTCCAGTGGCTGTTAGTTCGAAAGTTGAGTGCAACAGTCTGCAACAAAAGTGTAAATATTGGTTGAGGATATTTGCATGTATTTTCGTTAAATGTGAAATTAGCGAAGAACGAGTAAAAGAGTATGTTCAAGAAGTAAGGAAGAGGAAATTAGCAGAAAGAAAGCCTGAAGAATTGCAACTGGCCACGTGTGAAGTTGATCCTTTACGTTACCTGTACAAACCCCCTCTCTTTTCACCTTACCTTGCCCCCGCTCCGTCCCCACCTACACCTCCACCCGCTTCCCCTCTCCGTAGCTCTCTAGCCTCCCCCCTTCCCCCACTCAACCACCCACCCATCCCGACTGTCCGTCGTATTCTCCAGGAAGCCACGTGGGCCTCGAGAAATTCTTCTTTTCTATCCTTCGACTTGTTCAACACAGCAGCTATCCGATCGAAGATTTTTTCGAAGATCCGATCAAACTTTTCTCAATTATCAGACAGGTTACAGTCCAGTTTTTTCTTTTCTGGATATGTACAGTGAACTACGAAAGTATTTGAACGTGCTTTAAAACAGTATTATATACTTTTTCATAATTGTGCTTGCGAAAAAGATTTTCCAAAAATCACAATTAAAAAGGCATTTTTTGAAACTTTTTTATTATTATTTGGGCTCTTAATGAAAATTTAAAATATTGGTTTTGTAGATTTATGTTAGTTACACACATGCTGAAAGTTTTATCAAAATCGATTAACACACCCGAGAGCTACGAGTGGTTGCACTGTGGCGAAAATCATAGTTTCCGCGACTTTTGGTTAGTTTCTGCTTAAAATTCACAGATTCTTAGATGAATCGATTCTTTCGATGAAATTTTCAGCATGTGTATAACTAGCATACATCTACAAAACGCATATTTTAAATTTTCATTACGGGCCGTGATAAAAAGGTTATAAATGGTGCATTTGTTACTTTGTCATGTAATTCGTAGCAAGTGCAATTTCTTCAAAATGTTTTTCACGTGTCATTTCGTAAATCACTTTTTCTAATTGCTTAAAAAATTCCGATCATAAAAAAGTTATACTGTTTTAAAGTGCGTTCAAATACTATCGTGGTTCACTGTATGTTGTCTAGTGCATGCTGCTACATATGTACTACGATTACAGTATATATTGTAGATCACATTAATCTCCCACATGTTAATGCTTAGATTAATTGATCTGATAATTAGACACCGGATTTTATGCATTTTTCATGCAATTTAAAACAGTGAAAATATTAAAAGATTTTGAAAGTATTAACATATTATTTTCATCACATTGTAATTATTAATGAAGAATATAAATTTATATTTAGCTCCTGCATCTTGCAGTTGATGCACGAACTTTTTATTTTGCATGCACATCCGGAGTCTACTGATAACTTTTCTATTCAGAGCGATCTCATCGAATTAATGTGGACAGAAATGTGTGAAAAGATATTTTTTTAAAAATGTCCACTCGCGAAAATTGGTTCGATACTTTATTTGTCAAATTACAAGATTTTTAAGACGTTCTCGATTCCCAAGTAATTCATATCAATAAACAACTATATTAAAAGTTTTCAAGCTATCACGTTCACCGAATTTTTAAATAATCATACTATCAGAGTACACAAACATTTAATCTACTGTCTACTACGGTGATAGTATGCTTTACAATATAACATAAATAGATTGCGGATGTTTATGATATTCTTACAAGAAATCTCTCATTGAACAATGACTGGCAACTGTTTTCGTTCTATCAATCAAATTTTACCGTATAAAATATACGATATTTCTATACGAAATGAAACAATATATGAAAGTAGCCTGGTAAGGGAGGAGTCTACCTGGAAGTAAAGGTGACATTTCTCCAGTATTACTCTTATTGTTAGCTGATGATCCTTCGAATCAAGAACTTGAGAAATTCTTGTCTGCGTACACCCGAGAAAATCTTACGAATGCATTCGATTATAAAGCACGATGAACATTCTTGCATAGATCTATGCACGTACTGTGGACTGTGGACTGTGGACTGTGGTCTGCCACTGGCCTCATAGATATTTACCCCTCTTTCGTTTGTTCTGTGGTAAGTATGAACGGCATATTTTTGTTGGTGCGCTATAAACGAGGGTCCCTCGCTTCGAACGGAGCACCACGGACCGGCGCGCGGCGTGGCGAGCAGCGTTCAGATAAATATGCGGGAGGGGTCGGAATTCCTCACTCGGCTGCATTCCAATCCTTCCCCCTCCCCCTCTTCTCCCTTCATCATCCCCCTTTCTCCCACTCTTTTTCGCGCGCGCGCTCTCTCGCTTATTTCTCCTCGCCCCTCTTCCTTCGTCTCTACTACACCACTACCACTATCGTCATCATTATTCGCAGGCTTTCCTATCTTTCCCTCAGTGGTACTACATACTACTACTACGATTACTACTACTACTATTACTACTACTACCACCACCACTACTACTACTACTATTACTACTACTACCACCACCACTACTTCTACTACTACTACTACTACTCAGAGCTGGGGAAATAGTATTTTAAATAGTAAATAGTAAATAATACTATTTATTTTAAAGTATGTGTACAACTTTGAAAATAAACTATTTTATTTAATGCACTAATTCTTGAAAATCAAATATTTTATTTGATGCAGTAATTTTTGAAAGTAACACAATTTATTTGAGGCAGTAATTTGTTTGAAAATAGTATTTTATTTGAAGAAGTAATTCTTGAAAATCAAATATTTTATTTGATGCAGTAATTTTTTAAAGTAACACAATTTATTTGAGGCAGTAATTTGTTTGAAAATAGTATTTTATTTGAAGAATATTGAAAATATTTGTATTTTGTCTTTATTTTCAATTTCAATTTTTTAATATTATTGCTGAAAATAATGGTTCGAATTCAATACATTTATGGGTGTAAATCGTTTCTTAACGATAAGATAAACTGTATGTTTATGCGGTTTCTCAGAGTATCATAGCAATGCAAAAAATAATTTTATTTCGTGTTTCTGGTTGTTAAAATAGAAATATTTTATTTTGTGGATCAAATTATTGAAATGGAAATATTTTATTTTGGGGATCAAATTGTTGAAATGGAAATATTTTATTTTGATGTTCAGATTGTTAAAATAGAAATATTTTATTTTGGGGATCAAATTGTTGAAATAGAAATATTTTATTTTGAGGTTCAGATTGTTAAAATAGAAATATCTTATTTTCGAAATTGTGCATCTTATTTAAAATACTATTTTCTTTAAGCAAAATAAAATCTAAAATATTAAATAGTATTTGAAATATTTGTTTCGCCAAATAATGCCCACCTCTGTAGTACTACTTCTACTACTACTACATATTACTACTATCACTACTACCAAGCTAAAGTTATCTCTATAAGCCATTTAGTTGTGCAGTTTTATAAATATTAGGTCGCCCCAAAAGTTTCTTTCGGAATATGTTTTTTTAACCCCTTGCCCTACGGTTTATTTTACGGTTTCAGTGATTAGAATTATTTTTGCAGTTCGCAATTTCCTAAAAAAGGAGAAAATTTATGTCTATTGTATGCCTACACCTGCTCCGATAACTATGCATTAACAAATCCAAAATCGAATTTCATCTTGGTTTAAAGGAAATTAATAACATACATATATACATATATGTATATATGTATGTATAATCGTCCAATTGGCGCGCCGAGCCGACACGGACGACAAAGCCACGGACGCCATTTTTGCAAAGGAAATGTCGCTTCAAATGATCTCAGGAACCTCCCATTTCCGGATGTTGAAGGAATTTTGACACACCCTTTATTGATCTACCTTCGTAGAAACTTGGATCTTGGATCTTGAAAAAATGAGTGGATGTACAGGTGACCCTTCTATGTATAACACGGTAAATAGGCATAAAATATAACATAAAATGCCGTGTTGTGTGAAACCGTGTTGTATGAGACCCAGAGCGAGTACAAAAAGGCGGGTTACGTTCCGAAAGCCTATAAAAAACAAATGTTTTTTTGTGTGTTGCACGAAGATTTTTGCAACTTTCTTATCGTGTTAGAGCGAAACAGTGTTATACAGTAAGGAGCATAACCGATTCCACACACTTTAAATCAGAACAACTTTCTTATGAATGGTCCAAAAGTTTAGTAAATAACGTCTAATAAATAAGTTGAAAAAATGCATTTGGTCGGAATTGTGAAAAACAATAGTAAAAATTGATTTTTACAACTTTTTTAGCTGGGCCAATAACGAAAATTCAAAAGATGTATCTGGTCAACTGGTATAAATTATATACGTTCTGAAAATTTCATTAAAATTAGTTAATTGGTTCGCGAAGTATAAATGATCAAAAGTGGTAATTTGTAGTGTACCATAAAGAGGAAAGTTTTACCATTTTTGATCGTTTATAATTCGTAAACCAATTAACCAATTTTAATGAAATTTTCAGAGCGTATATCATTTATACCAGGTGACAAAACACATTTTTAAAATTTTCGTTATTGTGCCAGCTAAAAAAGCTGTGAAAATCAATTTTAGTATTGTTTTTCACAATTCCGACCAAATGCATTTTTCCAACTTATTTATTAGACGTCATTTACTAAAATAATTCTTCTAGCCTTACAGAGAAATTGAAGTAGTTTGGTCCATTCATATAAAAGTTATTCTGATTTAAAGTGTGTGGAATCAGTTATGCTCCTTACTGTGGGTTGCAGTTAGGGTTGCCAGTCTTCTATATTTGAACTTGATCTCCTATATCATATTTGAATTTTCAAAAATCTTTGTTTGAATAAAAAAGTTTAAAATGTGCTGTGTACCTCTTTTACTCGAACTCTTATATTTTGAGCCTATCTCATATATACGTAATTGCAGTTTTCACTACTTCTTCTATATTTGGATAAAACATTTCTGCTACACGAAGGTTCCCGCAATTTATCGTATCATGTTAGAGCGAAACCGTGTTATAGGATGTCATGTTGTAGGAGAGCTACCTGTAAATATGTAACGTCGATCTACATCGAATGCTTAATGAATACTGTAGGAGAGATGCGAGGGTGCATGATGCGTGAGGTCGTGAGGTTGGCCTGCAGTAAGAATGCCTGTGCGCCTGTGTGCGTGAGTGTCCGTTGGCCCCCCGCGAATCGTACGATCAACGGTAGCGAATCATCCGTTGGCGGGCTCAATGTGGAACGATTGACAGAATACGATCGGCGGAGGTTTCGAGGTTGACCGGTTGACGACTGACAGTGTGTCAGCTTGACACCGAGTGCGGAGAACTCATTATCAGCCTCTGCGAAACCGTGTACCCGAATCAATACATATTGGGTTGGCAAAAAAGTGATGTCGGTGTTAAAACCGAATTTTTTATTCAAGCTATTATATGAACTTTAATCGATAAAATATTTTCCATTGTGTTCGATGATCTTTCGCCGTCTTTCTGGTAGCTTCATAATTCCACGCTCATAAAACTTCTGGTCTTCATCGGCAAAAAGCAAATCGGCAGATCTACAAGACGTATTTTTTAAATTTTCAATACAGGCCCACATAAAAACGTTGTAAAATGCAACTTTTAGTATTTTTTCTACAATTCCAATCAATTGCAATTTTTGAAAAAATTTCTTTTCACACCCTGTAGTAAACTAATTGCTCTAGCTTCCCAAAAAAGTTCAAATCGTATAGTACGATATTAAAAAAGTTACAACTGCATCATATCGCCGCCTGAATGTAAGAACAGGTAACTTGAAATTTGGTCATTTTGAGTTATCTACTTCGTATTAAAGAAGAAATCAAGTAGAATTTGATGTAGAAACTTGGTAACCTATCAAAGTAATCTACGACATCTAGTGAGCAGTGTTCAAAGTAGATAAAAAATAAATACAGATTTCTATTTATGTTATAAATGGGCAACTCGACTTGTTTAACATTTTTTTCAAATCCAAAATGATGTTTTTGTCATGGATCGTTCCACTTAAAATAAATAAATATAAGCAGATACTGGCATTATGTTTAAAATAACGGACTCCCTACCATGATCTTAAAACCTTAAAGTACTGTTTCATCAATTTCTCTCAAATAAGGAATTGTAAGTTACCTAGTTCTGACATTCAGGCGGTGATATTGTTATTTGTGCCCTGAGTAACGTTGCGAACAGGTGCATGTAGCTACTTGTACCTGGTTTATGAGCATTATTCTTCCTGTTCGTAAATCTGATTAACCAAACAACTGTCTATCCACGTTCGAGAAGAATTTCTTCTCTCTCGGTCTCGCCGCTCGTGGAAAAATAATTTTTCCGAGTTGTATTAGTTTTGTTAGAAATGTGCCCGTAATTCGTCCCCGTTAGACTGATCTTTATGCATTTATAGCAAAGTTGGGTAGATGAAATTCAAAATTGTTGAAAAGTTATAAAAGTTGAAGATGTCAGTATCTAATTTCTCTATGAAAATCATTAAGGGAAGAAATAACATTGAATTTAGTTTCCATTACTTGCAATGGATAGAGATGGAGACGATTTTTATGTTGCATAAAGATCCGCGGTCTAGTTCCCTTAAATAATTATGCGAACTCGGGAACCGTTTGTACAATTCTAGTATTAGCTTGTCCCAAAAGATTCCTTCGGAATGTGTTTCTTTAATATTGCTAAATAAATATCGCTGCTCCGAAAGTATAATGATAATTGTGTTGGCGGGCTCAAAAATGCATTTACTAGATGTTTGTAAATCGACATAATTGTACTTACAAAATTTTTACTTGTTTTCCTTACTCCTATAACGACGGAAGTGTAAAATTTGTGATGCATTTCAGAAGAACAATGACGTATTTACATGGTACTGGTTACTATGAGGCTGGTATTTATTATTTTATAAATTGAAATAACTTAAATGTTGCAATAATAACCCACAATGTCTATAAACTACTCTCATAGAAGAATTAAACCGAATCTATAGGTCATTCTATTTCGACAAATTGGAATTATTTTTCTTTTGCTTGTCGTGTAAAATTTCAATTTTTGCAGTTGTGTCATTATAATTCCGGAGCAGCGACATTAGGTTGCCCCAAAAGTTGGTTTTCCATTCATGCACATAATGCAAATTCATGTTAGGAAGTACTAAAACATTGTCATAAAGATTATCGCATTGTATGTATTCATTTAGCAACGTTAAAGGAACACATTCCGAAAGAAACTTTTTGGGACAACCTAATACAATTAATGTGCTGATATCTCGGTATTCTTTACGAAGCGATAGTCGGAATTCTGCGAACCCCAATTAGTAGTTCGATAGATAAATGGTCAGACATTGTTCGTGAACTTTTGTTTGCGCGAGCAGTAAATTATTGGCTAAAGAATCTGTTAATATGCAGAAGGATTAGATGAAAAATTAGCTCCTCCGTGACTGGCAAGGCGCGGGCCTTCGGAAATGGTGGGGACATATATCAAGACCCATCGTGGCTGCTTTTAGATGATCAGAGACACGGCTGATGGGCCAGTAGTGGTCCCAGAAATTCCAACAAGGACGAGGCATAATGCGCCACTCAAGGTCGATTCTACTACCGACCAAGAGTCCGTGATGGGACCACGTTCAACAGGGTCGTATCGTGACCTCGCTAGGCCCTCTATTCCCCTCTTCTCCCGTTTCTCCCGCTTCTCCCTCCGATCCCTCCGCTCTCCGTTCTCCGCTCACCGTCCTCCAGCCCTCCGTCCTCCGGTCCTCCGTCCTCCAGCCCTCCGCCCTCCGCCCTTCACCGACGCGGCGCCACCCCTTCCCTTTCTCCAGCCGTCTCCTTTCGTCCCTTACAGCTTACAGCTTACAACTTACAGCCTGATCTGCGCCAACGACAGGATCGTGTGCTCGCCCCGCGGCACCCTGCATTTCATGCCTGCATACCACGAGCATTCCGCAACATTGAAAAAAAGAATCTGTGCCCCCGGGGGTAGCCTCGATGACGAATATGCCGGTGGAATTCGAGAAGCGGTTTTATCCATATTTTAATGCACGCACGTCTTCGGTGTAACGTCTCGATACCCGACTCTGCGTATGTACGCACATCGTATCTATCGTGTATGGTGCATACGAATGCATACGAACATACAATCCCGCTCATAAGTCTTAGAACAGTCATCATTAGACTGCGGGTCTTTATGCGAAATCAAAAATCTTCGTATCGATTGCAGGACACAGGAGTCGAATAAAGATTGTATTCCTCTTTTAATGATCCTATTAAGCTGAAACTATTGGGTTGGCAAGCAAGTAATTTCGGTGTTACAATAAACAGAGCCGAATTTTTTTATTCAAGCAATGAACTTTAACGAATAAGATATTTTCCCTTTTGTGCGACGATCTTTTGGCAAAGAGAATAAACAAGACAATATTTTATTGATTAAAGATCAACAGATTCGATCTTATTTCACCTTAAAATACCGAAATGACTTCCTTGCCAACCCAATAGTACATTGATGTTCTTAAATATTTTTAACATGCCCACTAACTTTCTAACATGTTAGAAATGCATTAAATCCGCAGACTAGTGATCGTATTTCTATTGAACTCTGTTAAAATGAAATAATCGTTGAAGGATGCGAATAAGTTTTTCTTTATTTAAAGATTTGCATGTCGAGGAAAGGATCATATATCACAAAATCTTACTAAGATGTAAAACAATTTTTATATTTTCTTTTCATCGAAGAATCCGCCATGTTTCTTTATTACAGTTTCCACTATTCTTGGCCTCCGATCAATTTTTCCATACTTTCTGTTGTTACGTTATTCCATTCTCGTCCGAAAATATTCCATAAATGTGTTTTCGGAGTAGGGCAAAAGTTTCGTACCTGTCTATCCAGTTCGTTTAATAATTTCTCTATGGGGTTCAAATCTGGTGATTGGGGTGGCCGTTTCACAATTTTTAATGAATTATTACATTGAAGTTGATCCGAACAGTTTTTACATATTATTGACGTGTGTTTTGGATCATTATCGTTTGCATATTTATATTATGTAGTTAATACAGCTAAAGGTTCATAATTTACATATTTTATTTATTATGTATGTAGTTATTTCGATAAAGGTTTGTGATCGTTAGACAGCGGATCTTTATGCAAAATGAAAATTTTATACCTGAATTGCAACAAACTGAAGCGTGGTAGAAATTTATTATCTTTGTTAATACGTTTTACAGCTAGAAAATAATATAACAGTATCTTTAAATTCTTCTAATGTCTTCAGTGTTTCTAATTACACCTTCTCATTTTTGTCATAAATGCATAAAAACCGCTGTCTAGTGATCATAGTGCAAAAGAAATTAGTCCCAGAATTGCACAGATTGAAGATTTAAAACTAATTTAAGTAGAAATGAGCATCAACAGTCGTAGCGTGTTTCCTGATGAAAATTAATAGGAAGAATTAAAAATTCCTTAAAATATATGTATATGTACTTACTAAAAAGCTTCGTGATCTACATATTTAGCATTAAAATAATAAATTACATTATTTGAACATAATTTACGTGGAAAAATAATTTCTTCCATCTCGTCTGTGGAAGCACTCCGTTATCACGATTTTTCAAAGGCTTCCTATAATCCGAGGAAAAAAGGTTTCGAACAGAAGTTGAACAATATTTAAACATCTACAAACTTCTGTGTGTAAAATTACGAAAAAGAATTTTTTCGACAATAAATAAAAGTCATTTTAACTTTTTAAATTGTTAAAAAGCATTTTTGATTTCATAATGTTATAGCTCAGGTTAAGACGAATTCAACGACCTACCTTAAATAGATTTTTCCGACTTTTCGGGCCAAATACCTCACCGTGCACCGCACCTCACACTGTTCAGTTTAGGTACCGAGGAACTCGTATGTTTCCCGTTTATTTTGTTATAACGAACGTATTAAACGGTAGTATATCATTTCGATTACGTTATGCTCGACAGGGCATAGCCGTATCTTACAACATTTCTGATAGAAAAAGAAGAATTCTATCCACAGATAGGAGTCCCAAAGTAGCAGACGCGTTGTTCGCCAGCTTAGAGTTATTAAGGGTGTGGGTCGGATTTTGACCTTGGTCGTAGTATCGGTGCCCTCCGCATTTGTAGCTAGGAGCGCTAGTGTTTTTAGTCACTGTTTTACCGATTCAGTCACTGTATTGGTAAAACATCGGTAAAATAGTGACTAAAAACGCTAGCGCTCCTAGCTAAAAATGCCATGGAACTAATACTTGCACCAAAATCTCCCGTATAGGGATCTACTTCGTAGATTTCGTTTGCTGTGTTTAAACACGTATAGTTTAACATAATAAAGGTTTCATTGACATTGTATGTGACCCTGAATTCCGGGATGCCTACATTTTGGTCTATAAGAATCCTAAATCTCTCGATATTTAAGAAAATGTATGTGTCTCGACAATGGCAGCACTGTCGCTTCGTCCAATATTTGTGAAACTGCGCTACATGCTGCCGAATAATGCAAATTACGCCTCGAAAACGCAAAAGTAGGCCATATATGGAAGCATCCCGTAATTGTGGGTCTTTTATCTAGCGATTGTGACTACGTAGGGGCCCCAAATGTGCGTTAGAGAGACAGCAAACGAAATCTACGGAACCCTTGCAATCTCGTGTACGTATACAGTATCTATCGGTGTGTTAAGGTACTACCACACTCGCACTCGACCAAGGTCAAAATCCGACCCACACCCTTAAGACGAAGGGATAGATATCGGAATAGCAGTAATATAAGAAGCAGTTACCGTTCGTTCGCGAGTTTATGGGTTTATTTAATATCGCGCACACTTTCCAATATCAACGAGATTCATTAGAAACGAACATTATTTGAAACGCATCAGAGTGGATAAGAGAAGGAATGGGCAGAGACGGCAAGGGAGGTAAAGGTGGTTGGCATGGAAAGAGCGGTCGCTGATGGAAAGAGAGAAAGCAAGAGAGAAAGAGAGAAGATAGGAAAAGTGAAGGAGTGGGAGCACAAGGGCTCCATTGCGACGGCACTGCCGGGGTCCCGAGATGAGGACCGCCTTTTTACACCGACTAAGAAAGAACCACTTGGGGCCACCGTAGTTAAAGCGAGACAAGTGAAAAGACTATGGAAGAAACGGGCAGAAAGAGAGGAGACACAGGAGGAACGCGCATACACAAAGACCGAGTCAGTTCGTACGTGTCCAAGCGAGAAGGAGGCAAAGATCGAAGAATCAAAAGGACGAAGAGGAAGAAAGAAAGAGAGAGAGGGGGGAGAGAAAGAGAGAGGAGTGAAGAAGGAGTAAAAGGGAAGGCTGTTAGATATAGTGGGGGGAAGGATAGTGAGTGAGAGAGAAGGATGGCGAGAAAGGTGGAAAGAGAGGATCGACCGGATGGTGCAAGAAACGAGAGAAGAGAAGGCAAAAAGAGGAAAAAAGGTGGGATCCCTTAAAAATTGAGACCCACCGAGGTGGGGATTGGAATTTCGGGCCCCGCGAACCAGCCAGTCTCGAGAAGACCTTCGGAAAGATGAGGTGAAGAGAGGAAAAGATACATACATATCCGACGGGATAGAAGAGGGACAAGAGAACGAAGAAGTAAAACTCGGTGGAAAGCAGAACGAGAAGGAGTAGAAGGGTAGAAGGGGGAGGAGGAGGAGGAGGCGGAGGAGGAGGAGGAGGAGAAGGAAGAGGAGAAAAAGAAAGAAAAGGGTGAAGAAGAAGAAGAGGAAGAAGAAGAAGAAGAAGGCGAGGAAAAAGAACAGAAAGGAGGAGAGGAAGGCGGCGACTACGGAGAGGCAGACGACGATCGGAACCAGGACCAGGACCAGGACCAGGACCACGACAACGACGATCACGGCGACGAAGACGAGGACAAGGACGAAGACGAAGACGAAGACGAGGACGAAGACGAGAACAAAAACAACGGCTACGAGTAAGAAGAAGAAGAAGAAGAGGAAGGGATCGGTGTACCGTGTTTAGTTTTACTGTGTACCCGGCATGGACCGTCAGTATACACTCTGCGTACTCGTACCGGCCCACCAATACCGCACTTATGTTGACAATTATCACCAGCACGCGCATCACCAACGCTTAGAACAACAACGCCAGTATACCCAACAACAACAACAACGTTTCACCAAGCACCCCTATTATCAAGAACAAATTTACGAGAACGTCGTCTCGCAATATCAGATGAGAATGTGCTACCACAACGACTACGAAAACGACGAACAAATCCAAAGGTTTTATTGGGAGCAGTGCTACAGGCGGAATGACACCGACGACGCCACGGCATACTATTATTGTGAATATGTAAGAGTTCGAGGATTTCTACGTATTTTTCGGTATTGTTTCCGTCTGGATATCCGTTCAAGTGCAGTTTCATGAAATGTAGTGAGGTGTAAGGTTCAGTGTTTCGCAATTTAGGGCCAATGTTTCTCCAGTTTCTCTACGTTTCTAAGTTCCAACGGCTCTACTCGGATAGTTTTCACCCTTCCAACTTCTCATACGCGCGGAATTACAATGTTTGCGCAATCAAATTGTCGAAAAATATGCTGATTCATACACGCATTCGTACATTTTGTACATCCGTAGACTCGCAATCATGATTACGATGACCTTTCAAATTGCTTCTGTACAGTTCAATTGCTTATTACCACAAACCTTTGCAAAAGAAACAATGGTAACGAAGAATTAGTTTTTGTCTTTTGATCGTGTTGAAATCGACGGTTTAGAGATCGCATCGAATATCTTATACTAAGCTAATTCATTTGTGTAAATTCTTACACAATTCGCGCGTGTCGTGAACAATTTTAAACGTTGCGGATTTAAATGAAATCTTGAGGCAGGTGTGAAAATCTTGTAGCCTGTTATTTGCTTGCTGTTGAAAGAAGGAAATACTCCCTAGGGTTGTCCTCGCAAATTTTCATATATTTTTTGGGACGTACAGTCAGTGAAAAAAGTATTCGTACATCCTTTGAAGACGGCTAACTTCTTTGAGCCGATAGAAGAATTGGTTTACTAGCTAATCCGTAAATAATTATTTTTAAAATTGTTATCGGTCGAAATTGCGAAGGGAAAAGCGAAGATCATGATTTCAAACTTTTTTATCTGTGCCTGTGACGACAATTTAAAAGATGCATTTTGTAAATCTATGTAAGTTGTATACATGTGCAAAGTTTCATTGAAATCGGTTGACGCAGAAAACAGCTATGGGCATTGTAAGCTGTAAAAATCTTTGAATTTCTAAAAAATTGCACCTTCTAAATTTTCATTATAAACACAGATAAAATATTTAAAAACTGTGACCTTTACTGCTTTCTTCGCAATTGCAACCAATAGCAATTTAAGATACGCAGTCCACTAATTGTAAGTAGTAATGGAACAATTATTCTGATTATGGGATATTCCGATGCTTGAGAGGAATTGCCAAAATTCTACGATCGAATTGACAATGTGCAGAATGTGAAAATACCTAACCACTACTGAGCACAATTAACCCCTTGCCCTACAATGTCGAGGCAGACTCGTGATGAAAATTCTGTACAGACTCTAATAACTATGTACATTACTAATTTCCTTTAAGCTGAAATAAACTTCTCTTTTGTTGTAGTCAATATACATAGCCTTTGGAGGAAATATGGGCATACGATAAATATAATTTTTTTTTTCTATGAAATTCCGAACGATGAATAATTTCTAAACATTATGACCACAAAATAAATGTAGTGCAAGGGGTTAACGACAACGCGTGTGGGTTTATTTCGATCGTTTGTTCCAAGAGTTTTGTCGACAGAATGGACTACGTATATTGGATAATACGTAAGGATACGTGAAGTGAAGATGAGATTTTTAATGGAACTATATTTTGATAAAGAATAACATAAAATAAATCCGAAGATAACGAAGATACAGAATAATGATCATTTCAGAGCAATGAATATTTGTTAAATTACACGTCTCGATTTCGGAATCTTTGAAAAATACATTTTAACAATTTTTATTATGTGCTAACCAGGTTTTTCATAAATTTATTAAATACCGGGGATATTTACGTGATTCTAAGTAAATACATATTCTACTTTGTGTGCGAGTGATAACAAAGTCGGTAACTTGGTTAACCCTCCAACGGCTGTGTCTGGGTCTACTTTGACCCGGAACATGAAAATTGTCATTTGTGGTAATGAAACTACATGAATAATTGTTGCATGGGGGATATCGGAAAGACTAATGTGTCTATCTACACAAACTATCATGAAAAGTAAATTTTAAAAATTATTAATTAGAGCTGTATACGGTCCTAGGCATCGTTAATTATGTAGCTAGTTAAATGACAGCAAACAGTGAAACCGATTCGAACTACTTCAAGTTTTTTGGATTTTAGTGGATTTTGGAAAAGGATTTTACTTTGAGAAGAATTTACAATTTCAGAGAGAAATTTTCGAGAAATTTTTCTTAGGACATTAGATCTCGAAGTCGATATGGTTGCAGTGGTCGTTTATGTGTGTGAATTCTCATTTTAGATTCCGCGTATTAGGGAAATGGTTAAAATCAAAGATAAAACAGAAAAACTGTATTTACTAATTATTAACTATTAACAACCAGTTTTTGCAGACGTTTCTACGAAAAATTAAAAAGAAACTTTTTCGCTAACGTTAATATTCAAAGAATTGATAAATATTTTCGGTGCCATTTGAATTTCTTCTCTACATAAATTCGTCGTTTGTGTTTCAGGCAAAGAAGGAAATCTACGACGTGAAGCAACAGAGGCTATGTTTGGCCCAGGATGAGTATAATCACCTGAACAATGCCCTAACGACGCTCGGCGCGTCGCGTACAAGTTGTAAGTACAGTACACCTCTATTTATGTATGCATATGTACCTATTCTTTTCTTTTCTTTTCTTTTCTTTTGAGTAATTATATTGCAGTTATTTGGACGCGTAATGGCTTTTACAGAAATCACTTTCTAATCTATGTAATACATACAATCATCATTGTATTTAACGGAAAATATCAGTACGCGTATTCTAGTCTTGTATTGAAACATTAATTTCTATGAAACTCTTATCACTAGACTGCGGATCCAGAGCTGGGGAAAATAGTATTTTAAATAGTAAATAGTAAACAATCCCATTTATTTTACAGTATCTGTACAACTTGGAAAATAAAATATTTAATTTGATGCAGTAATTTTGAAAATAAAATATTTTGTTTGATGCAGTAATTTTTGAAAATAGTATTTTATTTGAAGAATATTGAAAATATTTGAGCTTTGTCTTTATTTTGAATTTCAATTTTAAATATTATTGCTCAAAATAATGGTTCGCATTCAATAGATATATTGCGAACCTTTGAAACTTCATTTACTATCGAGTTTAAAATCTCGATTTTGTGATTTATTCGATTTTTCTGAACACGCAAGCGACTACATAATTGCTACTGCTAGCCATCCCAAATGGACATTACGATGGATTCCGAAAGACTTAAATGAAGAAAAACGTACTTTTACCAAAGAAACCGTATTAAATGCTTTGAAACAGATAGCAAATCCAGATTCAGAGTCACGACCTCAATTACTTTCACAAAACAAAGATGTAGATGAATTTTTTTCCTTTATGGAAAAAGAAACAAATGATATCAGTCATACAAACATTGCAGAATTAGAATTATTTCAATATTTGAACGATAGTGATATACGAATTGAAAGTATTGCAAAGTACAAATACATGAAAACATTATTTTTAAAATACAGCACAGCTATTCTATCCTCTCCCCCAGTTGAGAGACTTTTTAGCTTTGCTGGACTGATTCTGTGTCCTCGAAGGAGCACCCTAACAGATTCGAATTTGGAACGCTGCACCTTGTTGTATGCGAATAGCAGCAGTCAAACAAAAAAATAGAACGAAAATGTGGCAAATGACATAGTTTCTGATATTAAGTACGATTTCTTCTTTAAATTATTGCTAAAATAAGAAATATTAAATAAGTAATGCGATTTCTGAAAGTATTAGGTATAACGACGCAAAATATAAAATATTCTATTTTGTGATTCAGATTATTAAAATAGAAATATTTTACTTTGTGTTTCAGATTATTAAAATAGAAATATTTTATTTTGAGGCTCAGATTGTTCAAATAGAAGTATTTTATTTCGAGGTTCAGATTGTTCAAATGGAAATATCTTACTTCAGATCAGATTGTTCAAATAAAATACTATTTTTTTTAAGCAAAATAAAATCTAAAATATTAAATAGAATTCCAAATATTTTTTTCGCCAAATAATGCCCACCTCTGTAAGGATCTTTATGCATTTACGGCTTATAAAATTTCTCAAAAAATGCTGGAGTATCAAATTGGTCACGATTTAGTATGATCTTTATTTACTTTGGATCTACAAATGCCATTGTCAATGAAAATAGGATTTGATTCGGTCCCATTTTCTTAGAATTTGTCTACACAAATTGAAAAATTGCATAAACATCCGCAGTTCATTGATTACCCAATGGAGGCTCTAGAATTCAAAAGAAATAAAACATTGAATAATCGGGCCTACGTTAGATTCTTGTCGTTTGCGTTTAATCGAAGATAGTATTGACGGTGTTGACGGTCTTGATGGCAATCAACTCGACTTGACGATTAGCGGTTGATTTTGATGGGGGGAATAAATAATTTAAATCAGAATGAACCAAACTACTTCAATTTCTCTGTAAGGCTAGAAGAATTAGTTCAATAAATGACGTCTAATAAATAAGTTTAAAAAATGCATTTGGTCGGAATTGTGAAAAACAATACTAAAAATTGATTTCTACAACTTTTTTAGCTGGCCCAATAACGAAAATTTAAAAAATGTGTTTTGTCAACTGGTGTAAATGATATCCGCTCCGAAAATTTCATTGAAATTGGTTAATTGGTTTACGAATTATAAACGATCAAAAATGGTAAAACTTGCCTCTTTATGGTACACTACAAATTACCACTTTTGATCGTTTATAATTCGCGAACCAATTAACCAATTTCAATGAAATTTTCAGAGCGTATATAATTTATACCAGTTGACCAGACACATCTTTTGAATCTTCATTATTGGCCCAGCTAAAAAAGTTGTAGAAATCAATTTTTAGTATTGTTTTTCACAATTTCGACCAAATGCATTTTTTAAACTTATTTATTAGACGTCATTTACTGAACTAATTCTTCTAGCCTTACAGAGAAATTGAAGTAGTTTGGTCCATTCATAAAAAAGTTGTTCTGATTTAAAGTGTGTGGAATAACGGAAAAAAGAGGAACAGAATAAAAAAGTTGTTTTGTTCACAGTGTGTTCCAGTTCAAGTTCATTGAGCACTAAGTATGATCCTGATCTTTTGAAGTCTGACGTCGCGCTCGCAAGGAGTCGAGTATCTCGACTGAAACGGGAGCTTGAACAAATACGAGCAGAAATGAATTGTACGCAGCGAGGAGTAGACACGCTCGCAAGGTAAGATACTACAAAGTCGCCAACAGTAGCTTCTAATTCTTGAAAACCAATGAGAGAATGCACTTCCATGCTTGGCGTTTAGGATTATAGCCATAACCATACGATGTAATCATGCACTATAAACTATAGACACAGACTATAAGTTACATACTGAACGAAAGCCACAAACTATTTTTGAATAGTATTTTTCAAACAGCGAATTTGTATTTATTATAACAAGCGGTGCATTAATGTATAATAACCCAATAATCTTTCCTCGTAAAAGGAGTCACAGGGCGAATATAGTGATATAAAAGCAGTTCCGATTGTAATCGTTTTCAACACGTGACTTATAGCTATAACTTCGAGTTATAGAGCCAGCGATGATAAAAGTTTAACTTGTAGTGGTAAACTTTGACTTGTAGAGGGTGTGGCTATTCTAAATTCGAGTTAAAGGCAGTTTTATTTCGATTTATACATAAAGGTTTTTAAAGTGCAGCGGAAGGGAATGAACAATATATTCGTCTTATAGACGTTTTCGACTTAAAGAGGCTCGAGTTATCGAGGTTTGACTGTAGCTATAGTCGTAGTCAATGACATTTACTATATACAGTACTCGAAATTTCCATAAAGCCACCTATATTTTGACGTATTTTTTAAAAAATATTGTCAAGTTTACTACTTTTTCTTATCTACAATTATATTTAGTTGAAACTGATCATAAATCTACGAGTATCTGCTCGGAAATGTTCACCTCTTGGGTGTATTTACATTCTTTGCTGCAAGAAGCGAAATATAAGTGCGAAATTTCTATAAAGCCACTTAGTTTGTGCTTATTGTTAGACTCTGAGTGAATAAGTCCAGCTAGGTACAATAAAAGAAGTGTAACTGCAATTGAAAAGTAAGTAAAAATGCCACGAGGACAATTGTTGGCCAGTGAGAAAAGGCATCCATTGATGCTTATAGTGATATGGGATGTTCTAATCGCAGAATTGCAAAAAAATTAATCGATCACGTAGCGTTGTAAATAATTACGTCAATTTGGGAAAAGATTATGGCAAAAACCACCCCAAAGAGGGAAATCAAAAGCTGAGAAAGAGACAGCATTCATTGTTAATGAGATCTGCATCAAAAGAATTGAGAAGTGCAGCACAACTTCCGGTTGAATTAGATTTATCAGTAACTACGAGACGCGTACAACAAATTTTAAAAAGTTCCAACCGATTTCGCTGGACAAAAATGGTGCAGAAACCAGCACTCAAAGCAAAACATAAACAGGCTCGTCTTGATTTTGCAAAAACACACATGTCCTGGTCCAAAGAATGGGAATTTTTGATTTTTTCTGATAAAAAGAAATTCAATTTAGACGGGCCGGATGGTTTTAAATATTACTGGCACGATTTAAGGAAAGAAAAAGACATAGAATGAGTCGCAACTTTGGTGGTGGTACATTAATGATCTGGGCTGCATTTAGAGCTGACGCCAAGACACCAATCTGTCGCATTACTCCTAAAATGAATTCAGAAAAATATACAGAATTATTAGACACAATTTGAATACCATTTATTGAAGATATTTGACACTATAGCTTTATTTATCAACACGATAACGCTGCCATCCCTATATCAAATTACACGAAGCAGTGGTTAGGTCAAAAACATATCAGGGTTTTGACATGGCCAACTCATTCCCCAGATTTAAACCTAATAGAAAATCTTTGGGGGATATTCGCAAGGAAAATTTGTGGCAATTGCAAGCAATACGGTACTATTAATGAATTAATGAATTATGGGAAACGGTGAACGAAGCATGGGCATTTATTCAAGAAGACACACTTCAAAGTTTGATTTCGTCAATGCCCCATCGTATTTTCGAAGTTGTTCGAAGAAATGGCAGTTCTACTAATTATTAATATAGAAATAGAAAAGAACTTATTGTTAATTTTGAACCTACTTATTTAAAAAATATGTGGCTTTATAGAAATTTCGCAGTTTATTTTATATAAAATTATATATTTAAATATTTTTTAATACGCCTAAAATTAAATCATAAGTACAGAATAATTATAAGATATTACCAAAAAACGTGGTGGCTTTATGGAAATTTCGGGCACTGTAGATTACCTTACCTTCAAATCAAACTAAAACTTGACTTTTCCTATTGCGCAGCGTTGAGCAGAAATTAAGCGGCCACCATGGCGGTTGTTACAACATTACGGAGGCGCAGGCGATCATGACAGAGCTGCGTAACATACAAAAGTCTCTGAGCTCTGGCGAAAAAGAAAAAGCTGAATTGATGCAGTCGCTGGCGCAACTCAAAGACGAACTGACAAGATTGCAACTTTGCGAGGGCAGTCCGGAAGCTAGCACGCTCAGTTTGCCCCAAGAGAAACTCAGCACAGCATCTCAGACCGATCTGTCGGGCGAGTTGGTCCCGATCGGCACTCGTTTGGCTGAGATGGCGCGAATGAGGCTTCAATACGACGAGGCGAGAAAGAGGATACAACATATTCAACAGCAGCTGGCCGATCTCGAGGAGAAGGTAACGCCTGGCCAGACCGAGAGCGACAAAGACAAACTGTTGCTCTTCCAGGAGAAGGAACAATTGCTCAGGGAGTTGAGAAGCATCACGCCGCGTACTAGAACGCAGCAGGACATGAAGAAGATACAGAGCGAGATTCGACGTTTGGAACAGGACTTGAACAACGCGCTCGAACTGTCGAACAAAACTATCACCGATCGAGTACGACTTCACGAAGAGAAGCAATTGCTGTTGCAGCAGCTAAGGGACGCTCTCCGTTCGATGGCGATGCTCGAAGGTCAGCTGAAAACGCTGAGCGCGAGTACGCTCTCGGTGAGCAGCAGCTCTAGTCTCGGAAGTCTCAGCACGACAAGCAGTAAAGGCTCTCTGAGCTCTGGCTTGAGCTTCACCGATATTTACGGCAGTCCACAATGTATGGGTCCTGTCACTCTGCAGCAAGAACGGCCGGTCGACATGGTAGATTTACATCGACGGGTCGAGAGGTTGCTCAAGGGTTCGGAACAGAATAACCTCGTTAGCACCCCTTCGCCTGGCAGATCTCAGCCAAGTCTATCCCCTAGATCCAGCCTGTCGAGCGTCAGCCCGCCGGTTTCACCCCTCTACGAAAATGCTCCTGTCGGTCCACCACCTGCGTACGAGCACGTGGAGATGCAAAGGCAGCAAAGACAGAATCAAAGAGCCGGTCCCGCCTCTTCGAGCGTGAACCTCGATGGGACTCAACTGGAGGATCGATTGGCGGAACTTAGGCTTAGCCAACATCAAACGCCAACGCAAGAATTGTTGTGCACCAATTCTCAAGATCGTCTGAAGTTAGTCGGCGGGCCCCATCCACCTGTCGAGCTACAGTCAGGAAACATGTCTCAAGGTAGCGGTCTCGGTAGGCCTGTTGCCGCTACTGCTGCTGTGGCTGGTGCTGCTGCTGCTGCTGCTGCCGCTGCCGCGCAACAGCAACATCAACACCAACACCAACAACAACAGCCTTCGCAAGAACCACCGCCTCTTTCGCCGATCAGCGAAACGCCACCACCTACGGGAATCCGATCGAGAGCAAGTAGTTCCGGTACCAATACCAGATCCGTTTCCGCCGCTGTCTCCGATGAAAGCGTCGCCGGCGACTCGGGTGTCTTCGAAGCCTCCAATCGAAGGAGGCTCTCCGAGGTGATCGGAGATGTCGACTCCTTGGCGCTCGGCGAAATGAGTCTGGAGACGGCGCAGGTGCAAATTAAACTCAGGTATGTTGTTACATTACGTACAGTCTCGAAAATCTTCTTGCTATTGGGTCATTCCATGCGAAATCGATCACTTTCATCTGCGTCGATTTTGTTGTAAACAGAATCAATCAACGTCCTCTCCCAGCTCATTGTGACGACAATTTTAAATTCTCCAATTTCATATCCACAAAATTTAAAAAAATTATAGGGATGGAAATATTCTAGGTCGGAAGAAATGTTTAATATTCAAGTTAAAATACAGTCTGCGGCAATATGTGGACACCCTTAAAAATCGCATAACTTTTTAGAAATTGGTCCAAAGGACTTCAATTTTTTTTAGATGTTAGGCCGGCTAGTTCGCTAGAGAATAACTAAACAAAAATTTATTCCGATTACAATTGGTAGGAATTACACAAAATTTTAAAAAATGATGTTTTGTCAACTTTTTTATATAGACCTGTAACGATAATTTAAAAAATGCGTTTTATAGATTTCGGTAACTTATATGGTCAACATTGCAATGAGCTACATACGTTTAAAGATGAGAGCTCAAGGGTAAAAGTCGCAGATATTCAGCCTTGCCAGGGCATTTCGCCCTTACGTGATCATCTTTAAACGTTTGTAGCTCATTGCAATGTTGACCGATTTCGATGAAATTTTCAGTATGCATATAAGTTACCAAAATCTATAAAACGCATTTTTTAAATTATCGTTACAGGCCCAGATAAAAAAGTTGACAAAACATCATTTTTAAAAATTTTGTATAATTCCTACCAATTGCAATCGTAATGAATAGTTTACTTATTCTCTAGCGAACTAGCCGGTCTAACATCTTAAAAAAATTCAAGTCCTTTGGACCAATTTCTAAAAAATGATGCGATTTTTAAGGGGGTTCTCTTATTATTGCTGCTGACTATAGCTTCGAGTGTAAAGAGTCAATAAAAAGATGTGAAATACGTCGCATTGAATCACACGTTCATTAGAATCGAAAATGTAACTTCTATCTGCGCGTGTTCGTCAGCAAATGAATACTTTATACTAAAGTAATTACGTTGTGTAGGTATTCCGTAAGCGATGGCCTACTTCATGTTGGTATCGAACGTGCGAGAAACCTAGCTGCGCTTTTTATTCCAAACAACGCGCAAGTGTAAGTATTCAATTCGACTTATAAAATATTATAGTATACACTACCGGCCAAAAATTTGGAATCACTTACTGACTTTTGTAAAAATTGAATATATAATATAGCTTTTTAATGAAAGAGCATTTTGAAGAAAAATACGCATTCCTTGATAAAACAAAAAATAATACATAATGTAAAACATACTGCTTGTAAGCTTTTTGACGAGTTAATCTTCTTTGGTTTTTCTAAAGGCATTCATTTTTTCTTATAAACCTTCTGTTTCTCTGAATTTATGCCGTGATTTCAAACTTTTGGCCGATAGTGTATGTATACTATGTGTATGTGTATGTTATGTGTATATCTTAATACGGATAATGTCTTTTGTAATACATGACTGCTTTTCTTTGTTTTTTTCCACCATTGAAGTCTAAGTTCATTAAAGAGACTCATCCATCAGATTTATGCAATTATTCAACCCCAGCATTAATTACAATAGATCATCTATTGTGTAACGGTTTATTTATTGTTTACAATCCAGCTCTGTATTATGTATATACATATTTGCTGTAATTTTGTTCTATGTAGTCTTGAATTTAGCATCTTTAACAGTTTCGTGAACATATTTCGTTGATTGATATTCTAAAAGTTATGTCTATTGGTGTTTAGGTATATAAAAGCTGCCCTGCTTCCAATGCAACTACCTGTTAACCACATCTGTTGTACGAAACCTGTACTGGATTTACATAAGCCAACCTTCGGTGAAACGTTCCCGATTGCCGTACCACTTAATAAATTGTACACGAAAACGCTTCAAGTTAATGTTTGGTGCACAGGCAGCGAGTCTGAGGAGTGCTTGGTATGTACTTCTCTTTTCTCCTACGTTACACTTTATGTCATAAAAATAGTTCCCGTCGCTAGACAGCGGATTTGATGCATTTATGACAAAAATGAGTAGGTGTAATTTCAAATAGTATTTTTAAGAATACTGTTATATCGCCGCCTGAATGTAAGAACTAGGTAACTTACAATTCTTAACTTAACTTACTTAAGTAAGTTACTTAACTTAACATAAATAGAAATCTGTATTTATTTTTTATCTACTTTGAACACTGCTCACTAGATGCTGTAGATTACTTTGATAGGTTACCCAGTTTCTACATTAAATTCTACTTGATTTCTTCTTTAATACGAAGTAGATAACTCAAAATGTCCAAATTTCAAGTTACCTAGTTCTTACATTCACGCGGCGATATTACGTTCAACCCACTAAACAGATTTCAAATATTATACTATTTAAGCACATGGTTTTTAATTTATCGACTATTTGCTGTTGTCCCATTTTCTACTTATCTCGGTACTCGTTTAACACGTAGAGTTATTTCGTTACAATATTTGTAATGCTAGCCATTTTGTTTCAGGGTTCTGCCCAAGTTTCCCTTGCAGACTTTTGCCCAGAATCGCCCAGCATAAAATGGTACAACCTGCTGTCTTTCCGTTTCATGCAGCCACCTGACAGTCCTAGTACGAGTACTAGCAATAGCAATAGCAATAGCAATAATATTTGTGCGAGTGTAGCCAAGCAGGCTAAACATGATAAACAAGAATCTGATATATCAGTTTATCGCAGTGCACAAAATACGAAAGAGGAAAGCAGCGACGAGAGTACAATAATCAGCTCTCAGACCTCTACCTTGACTAGAAATCAAGGATGCGACGAACTGCAAACAGCTATTTCCTTGAAACTGGAAGAACTGGCTAACTGCTTGCGAAGTCCTGATGAAGACGATCAAAATGTTGATAGCGAAAGCGGCAGCGGTAGCGATGACAGTGACGAAGAGGGAATTATCGTGGAATTCATGATGGAAGATAATATTTTAGAGGATGTATTGGAGCACGAGGTACGATATTAGTGTTATTCCTAGTAGCATTTATGGTTGGCATATTCATTCGACTTAATCAAGTGATAATTATATTTGTATAAATAGAATTGTGCTGCAATGTATTTATATAAATGTTAACAACAGGAGGATGAGGAATTGACCGAGGAAACGAAGCAAACAGAGGACAAAGAAACGAACACTGAATGCATTTTTATACCGGAACAAGGGAAACAGAGGAAACTTTCGGCAGCTGGTGTTGCTCCTAATAGTATGTACGACGACAAAAATTCTATCGTCATTAAAAGAAGTCAAACTTTCTCCCCGAGTGCCGCAGTCAGCAAGAATCACTACATTTGTCGAGTAAGTAGAGGCAGTATACATATACATAACACAATACATATTATAAATATAATATTTCTTGCTTATATCATTAGTTACTAGAACCAACAATCGCGTCATTGTAATTTAATCATTGCACCTCAGAAAATTAAATGATGTAACTTGAACAAACATGTTCAATCCGTTATACATTCGATTAAGACGAAAATCTAATGTAAACTGCTAGGAATGAACAAACTTTCGCAAATTTATTTTAAGGGGGCCGGCGCGGCCGCGCAAGAGTGTGCGGGCACACGCACACATCGCTAAATTCGCATATACGTATATGCAATTACAAGGTTTACGAGAATACAAAATGCGGTTCAACATTGCAATGAGGAGTTCAGAAGCGGTCAATTGTGATTCAAATAAAATAGAACAATTAAATAGTCAAATAAAATATGCATTCTGGACACCGGGCGCATCTAGATTTGACTTTTAGGAATCACAATTGACCGCTTCTGAACTCCTCATTGCAATGTTGAAGCGTCATTTTGTATTCTCGTAACCTTGTAATTGCATATACGTATATGCGAATTTAGCGACGTGTGCGTGCAACTATATTCAGAGCAAATAAGGACCAAATCCTGCTCCAAGCGTGGTTTGGCACCAAAATGATCGCATTTTGCTAACAAAGTATGACTGCTGCTATAATCTGCTCGAGCAGATTTTGTTGACTGGGTCAGAACAACTGGGGTGGATGCGAACTTTTTTCAAACTATGGACTAGTATTTAACTATAAGTATTTTATCATTGAAATTATTGTGTCCACAGCTAAATCGAAGTGACAGCGATAGCAGTATGCCGCTTTATAGAAGAGGCGGGCCTTTTCAACGAAATTCCGTCGAAAGAAGATCTTTACGGTGGCGACGTCCTTCCTCTGCGCTCAGTTGCAAAACCGTCTCAAAAAAGTGTACCAACTTACCGCCCACCGCTAGAACATCGTTGGACCTCGAATTAGATCTCCAAGCACAGCACGCTAGACTGAGCAACCTTCAAGATGAAATCACACGGTTACGAGAACTAAAGCAGAGGTTGGAACAGGCGCGAGAAAAAGGAGACACCGATTTTGCGACTTGGTTACTAGAGGATCATAAGTTCCAAAACCTTATGGTGCAGGCGGAAAGCGGAAAAAATGGAAAGAGTGCCGAAGATAAAAGGGTGGAGAAAATGTTAAAAAGAACCTCAAAAGAGATCTATAAATTAAGGAAAACAAAGGCTGGCAAAGGAAAACCGGATATTATTTCTTTCAAGTATGTTAAATTAATATTATTGATATTTCTCGCTTCATTTGAGCAATAGAATGAAATGTATGCTACAATCAAATAGTTTATTGTAATACTGTCGTTGACAAAGCAAAATTTCTGAGATATTCCATTGAAATGAACGTGTATACAGGGTGAGTCCGAAGAAACAGAACACCTAAATATCTCCGTTACTTTTCGTTGTACAAAAAAACTTCTGAGGACAAAGTTACACTGTTTGAAGGGCTACATGTAACGGCGTAAGGGAATATTTTTGAACATTTTGCGTAACAGAAATAAAGCAAATGGATCTTACACGTTGAATTTTATTTGTTCCATTCTTCTGGGTTGATGGCCTTGAAATCTCATAAAAAAATAACCTTGAAAATTTTTTCCCTTACACCGTTACATGTGACCCTTCAAACAGTGTAACTTTGTCCTAAGTTTTTTTGTACAACGAAAAGTAATGGAGATATTTAGGTGTTCTGTTTCTTCGGACTCACCTTGTATACAGTAAAGTATCATTATCCAAAATATTGTTTACATTATTAAATATGTTGGTACCTAGTCAATTAGTAAACATTTACGTATTGTATGAGGTATTATATCAATTTCATATCTATAGAAAGAAAAACAGCATGTAGAATACAAAGGGTTAACAATAATAAACAAAATAAAATAAGAAAAGTGATTCTAATATATTTGTTTGTTTCAGGGAGAAAATGGCATTCTTTACACGCGTTAGTCTTAATGTTCCCGTGCTTCCTCCAGAAGATTCGACGTGCGAAAACGCGTTGTCGCCGTCTTTGTCGATTGGCCAACACAAGCGACACGCTTCAGAACCAGTTACCAGTGAATCTATGGTTACTAAAGTTGATGCTCAAGGTATTTCGAATTTGGTTGCACGGCCATATACTGTTCCTAGCGGGAATGTATCTGCCGTGAGAGCCGATAACGCCGCGACGAATAATGCGAGTATCGCGTTGAACTTAGCTGAAGATAGTTCAGCGAACAGTACAAATAAAACCATAAATGCGAAGGGTCGACCGGTTGCCGGAAAGCTACAATTCGCGAAAAATGGTCAGAGCGAGAGCCCAAACTCGCCCGAACAAAACGACAGTGAAGAACCAAGAAGGTACGAGTACGTCGTCGACAGGGTTCTCGGCGTGGAAGTGTAATTGTTCACAATTTAGGCCATTTTTTAAAATTCTTCCGAATGGAGGACCGTGTATCATTAAATTATTCAACGACTAACATCTTACCAGTATCGTAGCTTTAATTGAAAAGCAAACGGTTAGAAGGAAGTACCTAGGTCTGCCATTTTCTTGTTTTTCTCCTCCCAAAATATTAGTTGCCATGCACAACGATCGAAGTTAATGGAAGGAGAAAAAGAAATGAAATATTATACAATAGACGGAAACCCCACTCGTGCGACTAGTACAGTGAAGGTTATTATTATGTTATATTATATAATAATATTACATTACATTATATTATATATGATATAAATATTATATTATATTAAATTATATATATTATACTATATTATATTATTTTACATTATATTATATAAATATTATATTATATTAAATTATATTATATTATATACTATATTATATTATTTTACATTATACATATTATATTATATTATATATTATGTTATATTATATTATATTATACTATATTATATTATATTATAGAAACTGATGCCGACGTTTTTATTGTTATTGGTTATCAACGCGATAACGATGCCGTAAACGACAATCTAGGCATATTCGAGAGACTAGTGAAAATGCGCACTGTATATACGAAAACGTAAATTATTTAAATGGGATTCATGTAAAAATGATTTAATCAATTAACCAAGTCCATCGGGTTCCTCTCGTATCCGAGATATAATATTGTGTGTCGTTTCGCCGGTTTCTTCTACGTCTCGAAACACACTATTCTTCCGAGCAGCTGGACTGCGACTTTTAAATAAAAGTATAACGGAATCGAAGAAAAGGTAAAAGAAACAGGGAAACCCGATAGCCCTGTGATGACAGGCTGAATTATATCTTGACTCTCTTACTGTAATCACGGCGTAAATTCAGAGAAGGTTTATAAGAAGAACCGAGTACCTTTAGAACAACCAAGGAAGATTAACTTGTCAAAAAACTTATGAACAGTATGTTTTAAATATTGTACTATTTTTCTTTATCAAGGAATGCGTATTTTTCTTCAAATTGCTCTTTCATTAAAAGATCGCCTTTATTTTTAATAACAGCCTGACATATTCAGGGCATTCTGGCAATTAGTTTTTCGAATGTTTCTAATTTGATATTTTTCCATGCTTCTTGTAGAAGTTGCCAAAAATGAAAATCGATTTTTACAAAAATCAGCGAGTGATTCTCTATACTAATATACACAATCAATATGTAGCATGATTTTCGAGACGATATTTTCAATATAAATGTTGCATCTTCCTGGTTATTTTGCGAACCAGATGACCCAGATTGTATTATACTTTCGTAAATTATAGAGGGTGAAGAATTACATGTGTGTATTTGTTGGAAATTGCGATTGGAAGTTCATGTTTGTTAAAACTACAACACATTTGTAACATACGAATGATTGAAACATTGTCAATAGTTTCAATAATCGCACCGTTGAACGAAAACAAATCTAGAATGAAATTTATACGACAATTTATAATTAATGTACATATGGAAACTTGTGGTATATCAACAGTTATTGCCAAATGGCTAACTTGGGAATTAGTGAATATTAGAAAATTGTAGAATTTTATGACCAAAAATAAGAAAGAAGTTAAAAAAGAATCCTTGTATCGATAATGTAATAGGATGAACGATTTCAACCTTTTATATTTTATCTGTAAAATTTTATTCTGTTAGCGTATCGAGGAACCTGGTAGAGATTCTTTTATTAGAGGAGTAGTAAGATCTTCGAGACAGAATGTACTATTCTCAGCTGGAAAGAAGTCATCTGGGACGAATGTGGGCCTGATAGATTTCTAGGCATACATAATTTTGTTATCAAACATTGTCGAAGCGACAATGTCAATGTAGGATTTCCACTTATTTCTGTGCCAATCCATGTAACTTCTTTCTAGCAGCAGACAGTACATACACTACTGTGCAAAAGAAAGAAGAACCCAGTATAATTATAAGACATAACGACAAACAATATCTTCATGTAGAAATTGTATTGTACAATGATTGATTTATTGCATTTAAAGTATTAGATAATCCGCAATAACACATATATTCTCAGAACTATTCAATTAAACAGCGGAATCCTTTTTCAAAACTTACTGTGTTCTTACTTGATTTTTTACACTTTTCTATTAAATATGGCTGCGTGCTTCTTTCTTTTGCACAGCAGTGTATATTCTTGTACATATATGCGTTGATACGTAATATTAAATACACATGTAAGTGCATAAATATATGGATATATTTATACATTTATATTTAGATGTGAACTATATATATGTCTAAGTAGGTGTGAGTGTGTGTGAGCGTGTGTGTGTACGTTTTTGTGTGCACACACATAGAAGGGTGTGTAGACAAAGGTCTCTGAAAATAATAATAATAATGCCTTTTATGAGAAAAAGCGGGTACATTCGTGCAACGTTTTTATACTTCCGATAGAACAAAGATGCGAATCGATATGTATAATAGGGTGACACTGTTCAAATGCAGTATACCTATTATACTAATCTATTTAATGAATATGTTACAATAATGAATTATGTTAGTATGTACCAGTATAGCTTGGTCTTACTGTGTTAAATCAAATGCAACACCGCGAATGTTGACAGCGGTGTTGATAATATTGACAATAAAACAATGATGATACTGCTGATAATAATAATGGAAACAATAACGCCAGCAACGATCACCGATAACGGCGACAATGAACAGAATAAAAAATTAAATATAAACCATGGTACTGATATCACTAAGATTAATAATTAACAGTAATAGTAAGTTTGCAACGACATGCATACATGAACACGTAAATACATCCTCTGAGAATGAGAAACAATCGCAGCATGACCTACAACTAATAATAATGATTAAACGGTAATGATTCATATGATAATGATTAAAAGAAAAATACAGTATATTCTTGCCATATTATTTTGTATAATGAGTTTGTCTATCCAGTTACTAACAACTATATTATATGTATCCTTTGAATTCCATCAACCATTTTACACGATTGTTCATTAGTGACGATGTAAACTATACTAGTAATAAATAACTCAATAGAAATGATTAGAGGCGGTGACAATCAAATAAATTCAGTATACAAAAATACACAGCTGTATGAAAGAATTCGAACAGTGAAACCATCCTAATTGAGATAAAACAAGTCGCGTTGTATAATACAATATACATACATGGGTATTTATACAGTAGACTGGAGATCTTGTAGAAAATCTCTTTATATCTTTCTAAAACAATTTTTATCGTAATTTATGTGAAACTAATTAATTATTTGTGTGTTTCGCAGAATAATCAGAGGAGAAGAGAGATGTCGGAAGAACATTGTGGGATAATAGTATAAATATTTATTGGACCATAAGAATAGTCATTAAAAATGTAGATAATATACAATAAAAAAATCACGCATAGTTAATTGTTAGTTTATTGAACCTCGTCACACGCAGTGTTCCGATTGAACCCACCGTTTTTCGCGCATGCGCAGCCAGGACAGTAGCGTATCTACAATGACGCAGCAGAGCTGCCAGGGCCCTGACGCCTTGAGGCAGTTATATTAGCAGGAATGTACTGAAACAATCTGTTCCGGACAAAAAGACTCGAGGATGTGTTTTACGAGATACAAAATATACAGAAATACACATGTTATACATTCATTTTTCAGAAATCAAATCATACCAATTTTGTAAACGTCTGCGGAGTGCTCAAGCTACCCGATTTCATCGAAATGGTTACGTTACTGAGGCTGAAATTGCCGCGCATGCGCGAAAAACGGTGGGTTCAATCGGAACACTGCTCACACGTACTGTACCGTTCCGATTCCGATATCGTCGAGGATTTTTTGTGCGATGGATGGCCGCTGTGGCGCTGCGCGGCTAAAACAGTAACGTATCTATGATGACGAGGTAGTGGCAGTGATGTGATCTTGACCCACCGAAACTCGCGCATGCGCGACCAAGACAGTAGCGTATCTACAATGACGCAGCCGAGCGGCCAGGGCCCTGACGCCTTGAGGCAGTTATTCTGGCGGGAATGTACCAGTGTTATTTCCTTGTTTTATTATGTATTCTTTTGCGTAGTTATTGCAGTGCTCTTTCCCTATCCCATCCTCAAAATAAAGAATAAGTTTCAATTATAAAATTCTGCGTGGTGCTCAAGCTACCCGATTTCATCGAAATAGTTACGTTACTGAGGCTGAAATTGCCGCGCATGCGCGAGTTACGGTGGGTCAGATCACATCACTGGGTAGTGGAGCCCTGCGCCCTGCGCCCTGAGACAGTTATATTGGCGCGAAAGTACCGAAACGATCTGTTCCGGATAAAAAAACTTCAGGACGTGTCCTACAAGTTACAAAACATACACAAATACACATGTCATACATTCATTTTTCAGAATCAAATCATACAAATCTTTTAAATTTCTGCGGGGTGCTCAAGGTACCCCATTTTATCGAAAATCTTACTTTACTGAGGCTGAAAGCGCCACCAGCGGCCATCCATCGCACGAAAAATCTTGGACGATATCGGAATCGGAAATCGGAACACTGCACGTACTTTGTTCCAAAAGCTAGGCTAGGATAACAAAGTAAAATTTAGGTTAAATTAAGTGTTACGAGTTTTTTATACACTGTAATTTTATTGAAAATGTGCTGCTCTCTTAAGTCTTAAACTAAGATTGAATTCAGAACCGAGTTGCCTTCGCTCTGCCGTCAGCAGATCTGCTGACGCAGATGCTCGCCCAAAATCGAGCAGATTGTTTACTTTAGGTATACGCCCGGCAGAATCCAGGAACGAGCTGCCTTTCATCTGCCGGAAGCTAGGAGAATACCATGCAGCTACGTCAGCAGAGGTAGCGCTTTACGCTGGCAGGGTGTGCCCGGCAGATTTGTGCAGATTCCGAGCATCCTATGCTTCGAGCGTCATTCGGTCAGGATAATTCCCGCCACTTGCTCGCTAGGCTGTGCTCGATATCTGCTCCGAGCAGGTCTGGCGCCTGGCTGACTGGGAACTAGGCATATACGATGTAAGGGTTACGGTGGGTTACGGTTACGGAGATACGGAGATACGGGTGAAAGGCGTGCGCGTCACGCGCATGTTCGAAACCGTGAGTTGGCGTTGGCGCGACGATTCACGAGCATGGACACGAGGAGGAACACGAGCACGAGTACGGGCACTGGCACGAATACGAGCACGAGCATTTGGATTAGCCAGCCCCGGGTAGCCTAGCAGGATCGTTGACAGCGTTTCCCTCTCCTTAGTTAGAGTGGAGCGCTGCGCGGCGGCCGCAATGCTGCTTTGCGGTGTTTTATGTTCCGTGTTTTCGGTTCCATTCGGTGCGCTCGTACAAATCGTAATCTTTCTACTACAAAATTCAAATGTTTCGAGAGTGCAAGCCTCCCTCCCACCGGGAGCTGGTCAGTTTCCATTTCATTTTCTTCTATAAACAGTAATCGCACGCAACAAATCAAAGTAGATCGATCTATTATTTTTACATCATGTAAACACACAAGTAAATTAGTCTCTAAATGTGAAAATATCTGTGACGATGTACGACATATGTTTTGCTTATTGTTTAACGTCACAATATTTACGACGATCTCTTTTCTTTCCCTTTCTCTTCGTCTCTCTCTCTCTCCCCTCCCCCTTCTCTGTCTCCCTCTATCTCTGTCTCTGTCTGTCTAGACCTCTGCTGTCAAGTTTCGGAATGTCAATTTAACCTGAGGAGTACATCACGTGCTATACGATTCATTGTGAGAGATGGACTCTTTGGCAATGCTTGAATTTGGTTTCTTAAATGCACCAAGTTTCAGCCAATATAATGTAGTTAGGAAAACTTTTGTTATCATTTCTGTACCATTTATAAGCTTATTTCAACGGCTCGCGTGTGTATCGGAGTTTTTCTACTGTATTGATGACACACTCAAATAATTACAAACTCGGAAGTTCTGATGCAAAATGAAATTGATCAATTGAGTCGTAAGACCAGTGTTTACCTATACCTTCAAGTATTATCGTCTGTACGTATATTTATTTGCTACAACGTAATTACTTTTGCCTGCAAACCGATTACTATTATGCATACATATATAGGGTGTCCCAAAATTTCTGTTTCACGGGATATCTCTTTATCCATCGTAGTTAGAAAACAATACTTCCAATAAAATTTGTATGGTTTTAAAAGTTCTACAGAATGGTGAATTTTTTAAATATTCTATTTGACGCGTTGAAGGTCATTTTAAGGTCAAGTTCACTTTTTTTCATGGAAACATAATCTTTTTATTACACCAACTTATTCTATGAAAGAAAAGAAGTAAGTTTTACTCGAAATGTTTTTTAATTCGACAACAACCTTTTAAGTTATTCAATGATAAAGACAGCGCGCTCTCCTGATTTGACGCCATTAGACTATGCACTTCTTATGACTTTATCATTGAATAACTTAAAAAGTTGTTGTCGAATTAAAAAACGTTTCGAATAAAACTTACCTTTTTTTTCTCATAGAGTAAGTTGGTGTAATGAAAAAGTTATGTTTCCATTTAGAAAAGTGAACTCGACCTTAAAATGACGTTCAACACGTCAAATCAAATATTTAAAAAATGTACCATGCTATAGAACTTTGAAAACCATACAAATTTTATTGGAAGTATTTTTTTCTAAATACGATGAATAAAGAGATATCCCGTGTAACAGAAATTTTGGGAAAATTTGTGTGCATACACTTTTTAAATAATATTCTACATTGGAACGCCTTATAGTATAGCTTTGAAAATTAATAGAATTTAGTAAAGAGATGGGAATTCGATCGAGGAAATTTTAAATTTGACTGAAATCCCTTTCGCTTAGAAAACTAGAGGATGTAGCCACGTTACACTCTATGAAAGAGCTTAAATAATTCAACGATAAGCTGCAGGTGTTCGTCAACGAATCGATATTGTTCCTATCGGCGGCACGCTTTCTAACGTGCACGTACACACCTATACACCTGTCGCGCTGTACGTAAGTACGAAACTATACTAGTACGTATTCTCTGATTTGCATACGATGTAACACCGGTTCAAATACCGTCAAACAATTCGTTGGAATACTTTTACAACATTAGCGGCAGTTTTCTACATCTGATTAGAAAAGTAATAAACATTCGACAATGCGGCCAGCTATTATTAATGAAACTATACAAACTATACCTGCATACTTGTACTTTACAAATATGTGTATTGCGTACCTACGTCATAACGTGGTCGATAGACTCCGGATTTTATGCATTCATAACAAAAATGAGCAAGTGCAATTTAAAACAGTGAAAATATTAAAATACTTTAATTAATTTCACCACATTATACAATTATTAATGATCTCTAATATCGACTATCTTGCACTTTAAACAAGTACAAACATTCTTCCGTCATTATTCGATAGAATTATATTAATAAGTGATCTCTAATATTATAAAATGATTAATGAAGAATATCAATTTTAAATTTAGCTCCTGCGTCTTGCAAATGATAATACAAACTTTTCATTGTGCATAAACAACCGGAGTCTAGTGATCGATAAGTACGTGAAATTAGTATTAACTTTGTTTTGAAATTGATCATTTTCAATAAGTTAATGACGTGCCTCGGCAATGGTTCGTGCCATTATCTGACAAATTGATACGTTATGACTATGTAATCACAGCTTCATGTCAAAGGAAAATCTCTATTGACAAAGGAAACACGTGATGTAACGAAACGAGGGATTAATCGGAAACAATTTACCTTATTTTCTCCATAGGAACTCAGTTTCATATTGATTTAACACTGCTATCGCGAGCTAAGCTTAGCAAAGATGCATGTCGCGAGATACTTACTCAAGTTCACTAAGAGCTTGTCAAATATTGTAGTTTATTTATTTATTATTGCTTTAACACTAATCGTAACAATAGTAAAAATTGATTTTTACTACTTTTTTAGCTGGGTCAATAGCAAAAATTTAAAAGATGTGTTTGGTCAACTCGTATAAATTAGATATGCTCCGAAAATTCCATTGAAATTGGTTAATTGGTTTACGAGTTATAAACGATCAAAAATGGGAAAAAGGCCGAAATTTTGAAAAATTGCCATTTTTACCACTTTTGATCGTTTATAACTCGTAAACCAATTAACCAATTTCAATGAAATTTTCAGAGCGTATATCATTTATACGAGTTGACCAAACACATCTTCTAAATTTTCGTTATTGGCCCAGCTAAAAAAGTAGTAAAAATCAATTTTTACTATTTTTTTTTCGCAACTCCGACCAAATGCATTTTTTCAAAATATTTTTTAGACGTCATTTACTAAACTAATTCTTCTAGCCTTACAGATAAAGTGGAGTCGTTTGGTCCATTCATAAAAAAGTTATTTTGATTTAAAGTGTGTTGAATCAGTTATGCTCCTTACTATAGGTATTACATTGTTTTTAGAGAATTGTTGTTAGAAAATGAGAAGTTACTTTCAGGTCTTCTATATCAGGTTTACATAAGAAGAAACTAGTACAAATTAGGCAGGAAAACAGAACTTGCCTTTGAGAAGCTTTGTTTCTATTTTAAAAAATCTTAAAAGATGTGAAACATCCGAGATTTTTGTGTGTTGTACATCGAAAAATTTTCGCGCAACGTAATCGAAGGCCTGCAATGATTGTAATGGCCAAGATCGATAACAAGAACAACAGCGATAACGCACGTAAGATAGACGTATATGATTTTAAATAACACTGTCCAATACCAAATTTGTTCAACCATTATTGTTGGTGCGATAAGAATCACCCAACAGTAATTGTTGAACACGAAAAATGTTTGATTTTGTTGAACAGTGTAATTTCTACTTGAAATCAGTCATATAATACTACCGACATTCGGATGGACATTGGATAGACTAATTATAAAATCGTAGATGACGGAGTATACGAATCATGAACATACACGTACAATACATCCGGAACGGAACTGTAAACCGACCGTGAAATCAGGTTGCCATAACGAAACAAAGTCGCAGAAGTACAACAGATAAACACAAAATACAGTAGTGCGTCGATCGAAAAATGAAATTCTTAAACCTTTGCACTCGGAGCTATTCTAATTCGAAAACCGAATGTTTCTTCCTGCCTGAAATATTTTCATTTTCTATGATTTTCTTAATTTCATCGATATAAAACTGATACAATACCTCGCACAATACTTCCGGTAGTTTATTAAAATATTAAATACGTTTAGTAATTTATTGAATACAAATTTAATAATGCAACAAGTATTCTGAATAATGGTATAAGAATTACACTGTCCAACACCAAATTTGTTCCCTAATTACTGTTGGGTCCTTCGTATAGTTTTTTGCGCTGATTCCGAATCTGTTTTTAATTTTTTTCCTATTCTATATCCAACGAGAGAGCAGTACCGTTGCGCGCAGCTTGGAAGATGTTGGAGGGGCAGCGAGCCTATCATCTCTCACTCCACTATCCACTCCCCACTTTCTTGAACCAATTAGGGCGAAGGTGCGCAAATACGAACGAAAACTGGTCTTCACGTGGTACTGCTCTCTTGTTGGATAGAGTATATACGCACAGTTTTTGAGGAACATGGCTTTGAAAAAAAATATATTTTTCAACTTTAAACAGATATTGTGATTTTATTATAAAAGATATTGAATTGTTCTTTGCAGCAAAAGATTCTCTAGACTTTCCCGAATACAGTGATATCCAATATTAATACATTATGATTGGCTGAACATGTTTAAATAATGATTAAAGACGGAGAGACATCACTTTTGCACCAATTTTTGAGGATATTTTTCAATTTATCTCAAAAAATAAGGGTCCAGCGGCCAATCGAACTATACCACTCGATAGAGCAGACTTTTATCTTGAGAAACCACCCTGTCAAGTTTGGATCGTCGACGTTTTTTTCGAACCAGAAAGCAAAATATCTTCGCCCGACATGAGTTGCCGCCAGTGGCGCTCACCACTACAACGGTCGTTCGCAGCTCCGTATCCCGTCGCTGCGCCGTATCTCGTCCCGAGCGCCACTGGCGGCAATTCATGTCGGGCGAAGATATTTTGCTTTCTGGTTCGAAAAAAACGTTGACAATTCAAACTTGACAGGGTGGCTTCTCAAGATAAAAGTCTGCTCTATCGAGTGGTATAGTTCGATTTTCCGCTGGACCCTTATTTTTTGAGATAAATTGAAAAATATCCTCAAAAATTGGTGCAAAAGTGGTGTCTCTCTGTCTGTAATGATTGTTTAAACATGTTTAAACATTCATAATGTATTAATATTGGATATCACTGTATTCGGGAAAGTCTAGAGAATCTTTTGCTGCAAAGAACAATTCAATATCTTTTATAATAAAATCACAATATCTGTTTAAAGTTGAAAAATATATTTTTTTTCAAAGCCATATTCCTCAAAAACTGTGCGTATAGGAAAAAAATTAAAAACAGATTCGGAATCGGGGCCAAAAATTCTATACGAAGGACCCAACAGTAATTAGGGAACATAAAAAAAGTTGAAATTTGTTGGACATTGTTATTAGTGGCGCCTCTCTCTCTCTCTCTATCTCTCTCTCTCTCTATCCGTGTCACCACTCCAGTGCAAAGGTTTAGTAAACCTACTGTTTTTGTGATACTATCACTATCACACATGTAACATATACATATACATACATGTATAAATAATGTATACTTTTCTTTTCTATTGTGTCCACTAGTACGGAGCATTTTCCAACAATTATACTTTCTCCTCGTATGTGAACAATTTTGTACATAATCAACTACCCTTGAATTGTTTATACCTAATAAACCGTAATTGTTTCTCATTAAATAGAAAACAAAATAATGTATACTAGGGTGAACCTTATTTCTCAACTATGAAATTTTGAGCACGTTGCCCCCTAAAATCATTTCATGAAAAAATGATATATGTATATCTAAAATTTTAGATCATGCCTAGCCAACACGCGGCCCGCCACGTTAAATTCTGCGGCCCGCCGGGCGATTTTATATTTCTATTGAAACTTTTGTTTCTCGTTGTATATGTATACAAAAAATATTAAATAAATGTAGTGTCATTGTTATAATGCGCAAGTACGACTACGAACTCCAGTTTTATATTTGATATCTTCGACATAATTGAGTTACAGTGCAACAATGAAATGAAACAAATTTTTGCGTCCACGTCAAAAATTAATTTTTACAATACTTATGTTACATCCGAGAGATATTCCAACTTAAGATATTTTGCACAAGGAGTTGTAAGTGCTTTTGGATCCACATATGTTTGTGAAACATTTTTCTCGAAGATGAAATTTACAAAGAGTTCGTCACGTGCTTCATTAACTGATGCCAATTTGGAAAACCAGCTAACAAAAGATGTGCAACGTCGAATATAAATAGATTCGAGATTTACAAAAATTAAGTGAAAGAAAGGATAAACAAATATCTCATTAGTGAAGACTCGAGAGTTAATTATATTGAATCATAGTATAACAATAAAGTTTTATTCATTTTGTATTTGTATTACATTTTTTAAAAGCACGTTTACCTAAAGTGCGGCCCGCTGTAAAACCATTTGGGTTGGCCAGGCCTGTTTTAGATCAATCGCGAATACAGTCGCGACTGTGGTTTCTCATTCGTGAATCATCATATGAAAATGAGCTCCTATTATTTATTATGCGAACGAAGAAACAATAGTGATGGGAAGAGTCGGTGGACTCCTTATCCTTCTACAAGACTGGGCACAATCTGTCAGAGAACTCTTTTTACCATCTTATTCCAACTACATTAAAAATGTATTTTTCAGATAAAAATGTCGATACCATCAATGCAACTTAAAAATTGATTATTTGAATTACTCATTCGTAATGAGTTATCACTAGACTGCGGATCTTTATGCAAAATAAAAATTGTCTTCATAAATTATACAACGTACAGTAGTGGACAAAAGTTTAAGGACGCTCTAAAAAAGACGATATTAATATTTTAGTATTGTACTATACGATTTGAACTTTTTTTGGGAAGCTAGAGCAATTAGTTTACTAAAGGATGTGAAAAGAAATTTTTTCGAAAATTGCAATTGATCGGAATTGTTGAAAAAATACTAAAAGTTGCATTTTTAACTTTTTTATGTGGGCCTGTAATGAAAATTTATAAAATAAGTTTTGTCGATTTGTGGCAATTAAACATATTCTGAAAATTTCGTCAAAATCGGTCGAGGTTGCAATGAGCTACAAACTGCAATAAATCTAAGGATTCTTACATGTTTCAACGCCTGTCGTTTTTTCCCGAATCAACCGATTTCGATGAAACTTTCACAGTGCATATAATTGAAACAAATCGACAAAACGTATTTTATAAATTTTCATTACAGGCCCACATAAAAAAGTTAAAAATGCAACTTTTAGTACTTTTTCAACAATTCCGATCAATTGCAATTTTTGAAAAGATTTCTTTTCACATCCTGTAGTAAACTAATTGTTCTAGCTTCCCAAAAAAGTTTAGATCGTATAAGTACAATATTAAAATAGTTATCGTCTTTTTTAGAGCGTCCTTAAACTTTTGTCCACTACTGTAGGAGCCAAATAGAAACATAATTTTCTCTCGAATGATATTAATCAGCTGGAACGAGTACGTTGATATTTTTAAATCCTTTTAATCTGTCCACTGCTTTAAATTGCACATACTCATTTTTGCCGTAAATGCATAAAATCCGCATTCTAGTTATCACATTCGTCGTATTACTTTAGTATTAAATGCGACGATTACATTCGGATTATCTTCTAATTTTGCAAACCGATACGAATGTTGAAACTTTTGATAAAATATTATGTTGCTTCTTAAACATTGACTAAATTCCACGACTTATAAAAGTAAATATTTTTGCTTTTAGAGGACGAAATCATTGTTATCGAGCATTTACCAGGACGGCGAGTTCATTTGCAAGATTTCTTTTGGACCGATGCGGAAAATGCTCCACCGTGGGTGGATTCAAATCAGCCCTTTTATGAACCTAGGACGATTCATCATACAGTAACAATTTACTATCGAAAGGATGAAGATGAGAAACCTGAAAACCGTCCTAGTCCCGAAGATCCAAAATGTACCACGTGCATCGAACCTACGCCAAGACTGGATGACGACGAGACTCAAAATATTGGTATAATTGTGGCAGAAGATCCCGGACCAAGGTATTTATCATTCTGTTTATATAATAATCATGATCAAGTCAAGATCACCATTCTGAACAACTTTTTCTAAGAAAAAATCCATCTTATAAATTAGCCCATTTTCATACAAAAAAATTATTTTTGTTTTCTCTAATAGTGACGGCATAATGTGACAAAGTTCCATTTTTTTTTTAAATTTTGTTCGGAGATATACGCGTAGTAAATAACAACTTTTCTTCTCTCTTGGAAATTCATCAATTTTCAGTGCGATGGTTATGTAATTTTTCTACAAGTTATGTGGGCTATTACACGTAGCTTATTTAAACTATTAACTGGCGAAAATAATTTTTCAAAAAAGTTATGTATCATATATGTAGCATATCTAAACTCTGACTTTGGTCTGGCAGAAAAATCTCGGCCACGTGTGGCCACTCTTGTCCACAATTTGCGTTTAAATTTTAAATATCAACTTTCACAATTTCCAAGAATAAATCGCGCGGAAGTTCATTGTTCCCCGTCCTACTCAGATTATAAATTTGAAGTTTCATTTTAAATTACAGAACGTCCTATACATTATTTTGTCTTAAACTTTCAGATACTGGTTGTTAACCGTTCTCCGTGCTGGTGAAGCTGTACCGCCTAAAATTGAATTGAAATTGGCTCGATTATATCGAACCGCATTCTCAAGGCAACAGCAACGTCACCTTGGACTTTTACGGACTGATCCACGATTTCAGAGATCCACGGACGAACGATCATTTGCCACGAACAAGGTAATTTCTAATATTTTATAACACAATACGAATACTATTCTATAACATGGCAGAATTCCGATGGTACAGTGAGACAGTCAGGAAACTATTGGGCTGTTTCATATGAAACGTCCGACTTTAGAATGCAAATGTTGCGATGCGTTTTGATCAAGAAATACTATTACAGTTCGTAGGTTCATTATACGCCACTTTGAGGTACAAAGCTTACGATCCTATCTTCAATTTTAATTTACACATACCAATTTCCTTTTAAATAAATTTGATTTCAACATCAATCAGTCGCGTGAAGAAAAAATTCAGTGTGATCTTTGATCAATAAGAAATAGTTACGGTTGTAAAACGTTACTCTTCAAAATCGAACATTTCATATGCAACAACCTAATAATTTATCTTTGCCCTCAATAAGAAAGAATTTAAGATGATAAGAATTAGAAAATCAAATGGTAAGACACTCGAAGAAATGTAACGCTACAAGGGAAACACTGTATGCAGAATAATCGCCTGCAAACAGCGTCACGCTTCTATTTCCATCATCTGCAATGTAACTAACCGTAAACAGTAGCGAACTGTCAGGTTGTGAATCAATAAGGGAGAGGACCAAATGGTTTCTATCGATTCCGACTCTGTCGCGAGTCTGGGAACGCTAATGAGCGCTAAGGAACTTATGAAGGATATACAAGAACGTTCCAATTGCAATACGCAAATATTTTCTCAAATTCGCACGTGTTCTCTAGCTAGGTTCTGTGGTACTCTAAACAGACGTCCAGGAGTTATTCTGTACAAGGGTGTCACAAAATTATTACATCGCGGACACCATAGCGTGATTCTACACCCCCGATTTAGTCGAAAATAACATAAGATCGAAAATGACATAATTGACCTTGAACGTGGAGAACAAGATAAAAAAACCAAAATTTTTTTCGATCGTGTTCTACTGGTCATGAGGACCAACTTTGTGAGAGGAACCATAATGTTGAAATTCATATAATTTTTGGAACACCTCTCTTCATAATATTCTTTCATTTCAAAGTTCGGGAAATAGCAGTATCATGTGTTTCATAATTCCCTACCAGGGTTACCATATTCTAGTCTCGCCAGGCCCCTTACCCTTCCGCCCCTCGCCCAGCTGCGCAGCGAAGCCTGCCTTTGCTTCCCCCATTCTTCACACTAACGCTGACGCGTACCACGTGGAGCAAGCTAAGGTAGCTTTAGTGGGAAGAGTGGGGGAAGCAAAGGCGGGCTTCGCTGCGCAGCTGGGCGAGGGGCGGAAGGGTAAGGGGCCTGGCGAGACTCGCATATGACAACCCTGTTCCCTACACGAGTCAGCTTATTGTTATATGAACTATGAAATGAAAGAATATTCTCTTTATGGTACTTTTTACTTTTCTGCGTGGAATAGGAACACAGACTACGATCAGCAAAAGATGTTCTTCTCGTACGAAAGAATTTTAGCATTTTTAAATTTAATTACACGCAGTATACGCATATGTATACATATTATAGGATGGGGTAATAACTATATAATCATTTTAACCACTATTTCTGTTATTTTTAGAGATATCAGAAAACTCTTGTATTTACATTTTGCATTGACAAAAATTGTACGGTATCGAGAGGTGCTATAACTATAGAAACAATTCCCAGAACGATTGCTTTATCAACAAGCGAATTATCAAGCCGTAGAGTTAGTCATGTTTAGTGTCCGATTATTTTTGGGTGTCAACTGTCCGTGCAAGATGACAAGTCACTTCGATGATACATCATAGCGTGGTCAATCGGTTTCTTTAACAACGGGAGTAAATAGGGAAAACTTCACTTATTTACAAGTTATGTTCGGGGAAATTGTTTATCATTATATTCTTGGCGAGTTACGTCTTATACCCTAACTCCAGTTTGTACCCCGGACCCTGTCATCCTCCCTACTCATTTGGTTCAAACTTGCTACAAGATATTTCAATGAAAAAGATCAAGACTGCTGGTTAAACTTGTAGATACCGCGGTGATTGAATTAGTCTGTGTCAGAGTTGTGCTAATTTAAATACATTGTATTTGAATTACATTGTAATTGCATTACATAATTCGAACCTTTCAATTAATCTAATTGCTAATTACACGAATCATGAGTGTAATTGAATTACCTTGTAATTATAATTCGTGAAGTAATTCAATTGTAATTAAACACAACTCTGAGTGTGTGTGTTGTTTTCGAAGATATTTTTCATGGAAAGAAAAGGCAAAATCCGTTCACGGATGCGTACTCACTTCCGTTAAAATAACAACAACATTTTGGAAAACGTTTTAATCCGACAGCGAAGACTTTATGCATTTGTACACTTATAATGAGTAAAAATGTGCAAAACAGATTGTGGTAAAAATATTCACAAAAGTTATAAAGCTTTAAGTTTATTTTGAACTTATGAAAATATTGAAAGAAGACAATAAATCTAGTCGTGAAGATAGAAATTGGTATAAATTATCATAGTTACAATAATTTAATTGTCAGTTATAACACATATGCTATGTTGTGCGGGCATCCTTCTTTCGATCGACTCTACTATATTTGGTACTATGGATTCGACTGTACCTAAAATAACAGTATTCTTTACATCTTTTAAGTCGTGATCCGATATTACGTATTTATAAGCGCTTTCTGCTTTCTTTGATATAGAAAAGAACTTCTCACAGATATACGTGGACCCAAACATAGCAATCAAACGTGCTGCGCACATATGTAGACCAGGAAACCTAGACTTTGGGAAATTCTTGTAAAAACTTAATATATCTACTTTGTTCATAAACTCGTGTCTCAAGTTCCTATCGCATCTCAGATCAATAATTTCTAATTGTAAAGGAGATGGCACTGCTTCTATGTCAATAGAAAACGGCATGGTTACTAAGTTGAAATCGTTCTCTATCTTTGTAATTTCACTGAATCTCAACGAGAATTCCTCGCCAAGATTTTTCAAGACATTGATATATTTGTCAAATTTAATCTCCGAACTAACCGACGACAATTTCGTGAAATGATACGTGTTTCTACGCTCCAACTGCTCTATCCAGAACTTCAATTTCAATTTAAATGATTCTATCGAATCGAATAAATTTATAATCGTTTTCCCTTGTTCTTGTAACGACTCATTCAAGATACCGACATGTTGGAGAATGTCGCACATAAAAGACAAGTCAGCGATCCAATCGCCGTCTTGCAATTCCGGTACTACGTAACCTGCTGCGTCCATTAGAAAATGAATATCTATACGGAGATTGTAAAACTTTTCCAATATATTCGTACGGCCGATTGACCCAACATCAATATGATATGGCAGCTGACCGTACTCAACCTCTAGGACCTCTAAAAATGATCTAAATTGCCAGCATTTAAATCCGTGTGCCCGTATAAAGTTTATTGCTTGTACAACAACAGACATGACATGATCAAACTGGATACACTTGATGCATAAAGTTTCCTGATGGATGATAGAATGTATAGCAACCACATCTTGAGGAACTGCTAAATTTCGTAATTTCGACTGGAGGCAACCAACGAACCCAGAGTGACTGTCTACCATAGCAGGTGTGCCATCTGTGGCAACTGCAACAAGCTTGCACCAATCTAAATTGTTTTGTTCGATTGCCTCCTCCACGCAAGAAACAATATCTTCGCCTCTAGTTGATTCTCCTGGTGGAAAAATGTCCAGCAGTTCTTCTGTAACTGTTAACGTTTCGTCCACTCCGCGAATAAAAACGACCAACTGCGAAGTGCCTAACACGTTTGTCGTTTGATCAAGGGCCAAGGAAAACGCAACAAATTTCTTCGAAATGGCAGACAACTGTTGTGTTACGTTTTTGGCCATCTCGCGAATACAGCAGCGGATTCTTTGACTGGAAACATTAACTTCCTGAACCGTTTGGACAGCGTCCGGCCATAATTGTTCAGTGGTTGCCAATAGACACCTCTTAATAAATTCTCCATCGGAAAATGGACGCCCAGCTTTTGCAATCTCTAGTGCAATGTTATAGCTCGCTCGAACTTCTGGTTCATTCACAAGTACCTTCTCCTCCTAAAATACAAATAATAATTAAACACATTATTAGTATTTCAATGAATACCAACATATTTTGCTGCGAAACATAATTGATAAATTAATAAAGTTGAGTAATTCAAGGACTATTAAATAAGTACGTAAATTAAATAATTAGTTGTTAAGGGAATAGAGTCTTCTTTCCAGGATTGTAAAAGTCCGGGATGTGCCTTCTCATTTCTGAATAATGCAAAGATGAGATTTTTCAGTAGTCAAAAGTGCTAGATGAAAGATCAATCTAGACCGCGATCGCCTTCCGTCCTATTTTTATGTTTACGAGGCGAATTTGTATTATTCGCACCGTAATTTGCATTTTTCGGAAGCATACAGCTGCGCATGTACAGTGACTGTACAAAGTATTCGTACATCTTTTAAAGACTAATAGCTTTTTTATAATTGTATCAAACGACCTGATTTTTATAATCAATTCGAATCATTGGTTTATATTTTTATCATTGGAAATGATATGCAAAAAAGATGTTCCAAAAATTATAATTTACAAGGTACATGCAAAAATAAAAAAGGCATTTTTTAAAACATTTTTATTTGGGCCCTTAAAAAAAATTTTAAATATATGTTTTGTAGATCTATGTTAGTTATACACATACTGACAATTACATCGAAATCGGTTGACGCAAGAAAAAACGACACACATCGAAATTGTTTTAAGCAGAAACTGATCAAAAGTTGTGTAAAACTACGATTTTCACAATTTTTAACCGCTTGTACCTCGTGTGTGAATTAATCGATTTCATGTGTATGAAATATGTGCATGTGTATAACCAACATAGATTTACAAAACATATATTTTAAATTTTCATTGAGGGCCCATATAAAAATGTTCCAAAAAATTCCTTTTTTATTTTTGCATGTGACCTTGTAAATTATAATTTTTGGAAAATCTTTTCGTAAACCAATGCTTCTAATTGATTACAAAAAATCAGGTCGTTTGGTATAATTATAAAAAAGTTATTAGTTTTTAAAAAGTGTACGAATACTTTGTACACCCACAGTAGCTATTTTCATAAAGCTGTGGCAGCTACATGCTGCCGAATAATGCAAATTACGCCTCATAAACGTAGAAGTAGAACTTTTGAGGTTGATCGCGGCCTCGATTGATCTTTTATCTAGTGCTTTTGACTACTTAAAAGCCCCATCTTTGCATTATTGAGAAATGAGAACGCGCATCCCATACCCTTGCAATCCTGGAAACGAGTCTACCCCCTTAAATTGTTCTTCGAAGAATAGTCCAATAAATAGAAGCACACGATTGATATTCTAATAGCAATGCGTATACAACATTCCTTCCTGTTATAACTGCACCTAAACAACTTCTTGCGTACAGGATCTAAATAATAGGTAGTTATCTAAATAATAATAAAACTTTTCCCTATAAAATTTGAAGCAACATAAAGAATATACCATCATGTCCTTTGGGGACCGAGATAGAAGAAAAATGGTCTTATTTTCACCTTTCATGAATAATGTTTTTTCAAATCCTGAGATTATCAAAATATGAGAATAATTGTCAATTTTGTTTGTCTCGCCAACAAATTTATTCAAGGAAAAATATTTATGTTTACGTATTTTAATTCCATCGAAAAAAGTACAGCAATAAAACGTACACCCGCAGTAATAGATACATCAGTGTTGCCAGATCGAGGAAATCGAGGGGAATACAGTTTACCCCCTCTCTGATGACCAGATTAATACGTGACCAGTCTGCGGTCTTAGTGGGGGACGTTGAAATATGCTCACGGTACTGGAATGGAATAGTAGGAAAGGGAGAAGGCGGAGTGGGAAAATCGACCAGTTTTGGTCGATTCTGGCGACACAGAGATACATGTACACGGATCCTTAATTTCATACGACACTTTAATTTCTTGTAATTCTATACGTCATTCAAACATGTTATTTTTACTTCTAAATTGGTTAACATTAATTGGTTATGTATTTGTATTTATTGTTATGGCTTGTGCCGTTGGTATATATTTTTCCAAAAATTTGCCACCCCTGGATTTTGCCGCCATGAGCTTTCCCCCCCTCCCCCCAATCCGCCACTGCATCTAATACACGCTAGAAACAGTTCAACAGTGTGAACTTGATATTTTACGCGAGACACAGCAGTGTATTGCGTATGAAGATCTTTAAAATATTGAAAATCTTAACTTTGGACCATACAGTCCTGAGATTCAAAGCCGTCGCAATATCTACTCAAACAAGACTGTACAAAGGCGCCGCGTGTCCAAGCCGTACTAGGCTGTTGAAGCTACCGCAACATCGATCGATGCCGATTCTTAAAGTTTCATTCACGACTTTGTTTATCTTGTAGTCGTAATCGCCGTAAAACAAAAACTACACGAGAAAGTGAAAAAACACGAGTAAAAAAGAATATCAGCAACTACGAAAATTGACTATGACATTTTTCAGAATCCAATTGAATTTTTCAATTGATTCGAATTGAACTTCAGTGCTTATTTAACAATCAAACATTCAATATGTCCTTGTTGTAGCTTAAATATATTATTATTATTATTCGAATATACGAAACTTTTATAATCGAGTTTTATACCGAGCTTATATAATCGATGTTTTCGTATGTTTTCGAAAATTTGAAAACATTCAAAAGTGTGGGTGTGGAAACGTTATGCACCGCACTGAATTATTTGAAATGTAGTTTATGAAGCTTACAATAATTGTTCAATGATATTTTACCGGTAAAAGCAAGACCGAATACGATAAAATTTGAATAGTATATATGCTCTTTATTTTCTAATAATAGCATATATTATATCCGAGATAAGATGAATGTTATTCTATTGCAACCTACATTATATAAATAATTATGGGACGCTAATACCTCAATATGTAGAAAACGAAGTACATAACTCTAAATTGTTCAACAAATTTTAGAATTTCGCCAATTAATTGATGAAATGTATTTTATAAAAAAAAGTGCAGAATAAGTAAATATTTATGCTGTACTAAAAATTATGACGTATTATTCGGCACAGTTCTAAATGATTTGGGAGCTGTCCGACCGTGACGAGTCCCTTGCTCTCTATGTATGTATATAGTATGCAGATACGTCATCTCGCTCACTCTCGATATGTTTCGCTTTTATATGTGTCATGTGGAGAGCCACGAGCGAGTTCCGATTCGACAATAAAAGGAAAAGGTTGTGTGACAAAAAATAATTCTTTGCTTCCCATATTGGACTAATCTCCAAAATCTCTCAAACTTCAGACAATATTGCAATGTTAACAACAATTTTTTACCCTGACAAAAAGTATTTAATTAAATAAGTCAACGTGATCATTAGAAGAATTGTACTTGTAATATACTGACTAACTAGAATGTGAACTGATTGGGATTTAAAAAGAATTTCTACCGGAATAATAAATACGATTACAAAAAAAATACTGACGGAATAATAAATATGATTTTCTATTAACTAAATATATAGTTCGAGTTATAGAAATATTTGTTACGTTAATATCTCAATATAGATAACTGTTTGAATTCTTTCTTGTTTTACTATTAGCGAAAACATTGTTTATGTATCGTTGTAAATGATGGTTTGTCCAACACATTTACTTTTTTTCGTTGATTCATTAAATACTTTTTTCCAGAGGTAAGTAGTTTAATACGTTCGTTGTAATTCTTACCTCCTCGAGTAAGACTGCTTCTATATCCAGCAGCTTACACTTTAGCCTGTCCAACTCTGCACATCGCTCCTCACGTGAATATCCTGCGTAATCTTTTGCATGATACCTGTTATAATGTCGTTGGAGATTGTACTTTTTCAAAGAATTGAATACCTTGCGGCAGATAAGGCACTTTGGTGTTCCTCTATGCTCAGTGAAGAAATACATTTCTTCCCATGCAGGTTTAAAATGGCGCTTCGGTGTAGATGTCGATGGTTCATCCATGATTACAATTATGTTGCAATTTGCTCACTTAAAAATATCAAAGATCTATTCCGTCCAGTTATTACGAACTTCAATACAACTGCTAATAACACTTTTCATTCGTCAATATGGAAATAAATGAACGCCGCAGTGTTGATAGTTTACACCGACCTCTCGGAGCAGGCCTGAGCAACTCGCTCCCAAGAGCAGTTTTTGCTCTGTTCGGGCAGATAGCCAGACAGGAGCACGAAGCCACGCCTCCCGGAGCAATGGCCACATGGTGGGGAACTGCACACGTGTTACTGTGTATGACAGCAGAGCGCGCACTAGTTTAGTCGTTGGTCTGATTTGGAACTACATGTACGCGAATCTTTGTATGTACCGTGAAACACGGTCCAACACGGTCCGACCGCCAACAAAACATTCGAAATAGTGGATTTCGCAGCAGCATAGAAAAATACATCAAAATCTGACATACTTGAATGACATTTAATCATACTTTCTTTCCATTTTGACATCTATTACACAATTAATGAAAACAGTAAATACATACCAGAGAGGAAATCTCTGTACATACCAAACTACACTACACTGTGTAACTATTTACAGGATTGGAGACATGATATACATAAAATAGTTGTATTCTATTTCCGTTTCCTGTAAGATGCTTCAAGAAACAATGTTTTGTTGCCAGTAGTTGACACGTTTCAATGTCTGACTTCAGCCCAAATTTCGTTAGATGTAACAATAATATTAACACACAAGTTTCTCAATCATTTCTGCGTTAATATTACCGTCAATGTGACAGACAAAGAATTTTTGGTGTTTAGAAATCAAAAACTCGAACAAGTCTATTGTACGTAGACTCAACGTCACGCGTGTACTTGCAATCAGCGCCACCACGGAATATCGTGACAAACTGGCAATATATATTTTTCGTAGCCTTCTGTAAGAAACAGAGGGATGGGCATTGTCACGATGTTTGTATTTATTAACGGACACATCACTTCTATACTATTTAAATTGTCTAATTTCTCATTTACTACTCGCTTTTACTATCACGTTTGACTTTGCTATCGAACAACTCTGGACATTCTCGCTTTACCATAGGTTAGTTACGTCACAGACTTAAAATCCGTATAGACATAGACATTGCATGCAATTAATTTTTCTGCCTACGGTTCTGTATTACCGACTCTGTAGAATGCACATCGAAAGCGTTCGAGCGGTTTCTAATGAAAATATGAAATTGTCTGAAATTTAGAGACACATTGCTTCTTGCTTTAACCCCTTGCCGTATTTTAACGAGTCTGATGCATTTTTTTTATGCACCGATACATAAAAGTGCATAAGATTAGTTGCATATTATGCACCATCTGCCCCAGATAGCCAAGCGATCCTCGCGCACAGATCGAGCCCGGCGTGTCGGGGTCAGGTAGACGGGCCGAACGTCGCTTGAATGGGCAAAAGGCACACGATGGCTATAATCTGAGGAGGGCACTTATGACCGTCAGGGCTCGTAACGTTCCCTCGGCGCAAACCCGGCACAAGCTTCCCCTCGGCCCGTCGGTCCTGGTTCCTGCCAAATTTTGACCGTGTGGGCTCGTAACGTTCCCTCGGCAGCTTGTGCCGAGGGAACGTTACGAGCCCACACGGTCATAACTGCCCTGGCCAGAATCGAGCATTTTGGCTATCTGGGTGATACCGTTCAACTTTTACTTATAACATCTTCTATTTCCAACCGTTTAGGACAGGCATGTACAACGTACAACTCGTATTTATTTAGCTCCAATAATGGCTCCGAGAGCCAAGTCCCTGTCCCCAAATCGTCCAGTTGTGTATGCCTGGTTTAGGAGGTACATACAGCCTGTTCCAGTTGCCACTATTCCAGTGGGACACTATTTATGAATATGAATATGATAATTATATAGACTACGGAGTTTTATGCAAAATAAAAATGTTTTGCATTTATTGTGGGAAGCAAGAATAACATAAAAATTGATTTCATCCCTTAACGACTTTGTTACATTGAAAGCAATATTACAACATTCTTGAATTTTTTAAATCTTCAACTTTTTATATTTCGTCTAATTTCTTCATAAATGCATAAAGATCCGCAGTCTAATGATAATCAACAGCATAAGTTTATCCTGTCTGGTACATAACTTTCAGATTCCTCCAAGAAGTCGACCCGTTTCAGGAAAATTGATATCAAATGACATTGAAGGGGAGAATGCAGACAAGCGTTCAGAATTACGCTCATTCAATTATTCGACAGAGGAGATTGTTCAAGTTAGAATGCAAAATACAAGCATAACTGAAAATGGTGCTACGAGGTTGATTTATTCTGTTCACCTAGGTGGAAAACCTGTACCTGCAGAAACAGCTGCCAGAGACATGGCTCTTTTGTCACCGCAAGAAGTTGCATTAGAACTCGGTGCTCCAGTTCTTATTCAAAGTGAACGTAAGTATATTATTATATTTCACAAGACAATTATAAAATTGATGAAATTTGTACATAGCACGAGTACATATGTAAATAATACATTGATACAGAACATGAAGACAATGAACAAAATTTATAAAAATCTACTACATTATACACGCACTGTTTCACATATGTATCTGAAGGATATCTTTTTAGCAACAAAGTCATTCTTTGAACTATGTCTTCCTCAAACGAGAATATGTGATAATTAGACTGCGAATGTTTATGCAATTTTCAATTTTGGTAGACTATTGGTAGATATTCCAATTTATAGCTACATTTGTTTTTTATATACAGCTTACTTAAAAGAGTCTCGTCCATTGGCACTTTCAAGAAAAAGAGATGCATGGCTGTTAATTGGAGCAGCTAGTGCCGGTTTCATTCTTTTAATTATCCTGCTTGTGGGATTAATCTGCACGGCGAAAAGAAAAAGGTCACATAGTGCAGTAGCTGCACCACCAAATCGTAGTATTTTAAGGAAAAAACCAGACCACATATTAACGACTGGTGGCCGTGATAATGGTGTTTTTTCATCATCAGAAATAGAAGTTAAGGTATGTTTCTTAATTAAGATAACATACTTATGCACTAAACTTATTCGTTAGGAAGTTATCGAAGCTAAAAGTTCTCTGATTTATAATAGAACATAACGTAGGTACTCCGGAACACTTGCCGAGACCGAAATAATTCAGTGAACTTATAGCTTCGATAACTTCTTAACGAATAAGTTTAGGGCATAAGTATGTTAGTATTTTTATGTAGAGCACAATAAACTGCATCGATTGGGGCAGTCAAAAATGTAGGTTTCCATTTTAAAAAAAAAGTGCAGTTGCATTGCTCTAATGCACAGATGCACAAAAGTGCATAAAATTAGTTGCGTAGTATGCACCGTCTGATGCCATTCAACTTTTTCTTATAACATTTTCCTCTATTCCCGACCGTTTAGGAGGTACAGCCTGGTCCAGTTGCGTGGGACACTCTGTATATTATTGTATTCGCCTATCACTGTAGAATTAAAAAAAACAGGATGGACCTACAGTGACTCCATTAATATTGAAAGAAATTGACTTACTACATCACATAAAAAAGATTTATTAGATTAAAATTGGTAGAAAACCACTTACTCGGCTAAATTGCTTGTTCTTATGGAGTATGAGAAATTGTGTTCACATTCTATCACTTTTGTTACTTTTTTACAGACTGAAGGTAGTAGTCGGAGTCATACTCCTGGAAGTATGCGAAGGACTATGATTACTCCTGAACCTATTGACACCTTGGATTTAGGAATTCACAAAGTTTCTAGTGATAATGAAGAAGAACAGAAGAGAAGGGCTCATGATTCAAATATAAACACTTTTGAAGAACATTCTTCAAAACAGACAAGGTACACAAGTTTTTCAAACCGATAAACAAATTCTTATTTTGTAACTTCCTTAATGAGGGACCTAATATTTAAAAATTTAAGAACAGATTTAACACTTCGATGTCACACGTACAAAATAAGCTATATTTGAAGACGATACCTTTAAAATTAACATTGTAATGACTTGATAAATATTGTGTGCAAACAGCAACATATCAAGACAACCCCTTGCATCTCTATAAATAGTGCAAATATAAAAAATTTATATTTGCTATTATATTGTTTGCAAAAAATCAGCACAATGTTCTCCTCTTTCATTTTTTTTTGTAATAAAACCGTTCATTAAAATCTTTGTGAACATTTCATATATTATATATGGCAACAAATTTAAAGTTGTAACTCAATTTAATGGATTGCTTCATAGACTGACACGCGGCAGAGTATTAAGGACAGATGCAGTGGATATGCCTAAAACATCAGATTCTATGGATGTCATAGTTGATCATTTAGAAGCACTAGAATCTCTGGAAACCAATTACACGAGACATGAAGAAGAAGAAGAAGAAGCTACTGCCTCACCCCATTCTTATCTATCTATGCCAAATTGTAAACAATTTCCCAACATGAAAAGTGTTGAACCTCTTTCTAGGGTATTAGAACCAGTTATGGTATGTAGCAATTTGTTTCTTCACTAAAACTGCAAGAGTATTACAGTATACATTATATACACGAGCGTATGCGTTTAAATAAATTTTCTTTTACAGGTTAGACATTTGGATCTAGATTCTCCTGAATTAGAGAGACGAGACAATAATGACATTGATTCATATAGAAGTAGTAGAGTCAATGACAAATTTTTTGCAAGAACTTCGAGTGCTATGAAAGATCCTGGAGTAGTTGGTCCTATAGTTTGGAATCTTCGAAAACAGACCCTATCTACAGAGGGTATACAACATTTAATCTCTTTGTATTTATATGCAATAATAATAATAATAATTTTGTTTACACACAGTATGTTTTCTTAAAATGTCAGAGATTTTAAAGAGTTATCAAATTTTATGAGTCTTTTAAAAGAATCTGATAAACACCCAGATTTAAAATATAATTTCACTTGAGTTTATAAGTGAATTATAGTTCTTACAGTTAAACGATTCTTGCTAAATATTAAAACACGAATTATGTTGTCTTTAGGCAATGGCACATCAGAAACTGATGAAATAACATGCACATCAGCTGGCCCTGTCGGTCGAGCTAAGAGAAGACTTCATGAGTTACTGGAGGATTCGTTTAGTTTGTTTGGAAGTAGAGAACAGAATTCAGAAATGCAAACATGTGCGACGCAACCGAATTCAGCAGTATATGTTCCCGATGTTCTCCCAGTATTTTCAAAGACTAGAGGAAGATGTATCCACATTAGGTACTTATAGTTTCACGTAACTCATATGTGAATACCCAGATAACCAAGCGATCCTCGCGCACAGATCGAGCCCGGCGTGTCGGGGTCAGGTAGACGGGCCGAACGTCGCTTGAATGGGCAAAAGGCACACGATGGCTATAATCTGAGGAGGGCACTTATGACCGTCAGGGCTCGTAACGTTCCCTCGGCACAAACCCGGCACAAGCTTCCCCTCGGCCCGTCGGTCCTGGTTCCTGCCAAATTTTGTGGGGTGCCGCACAAGCTGCCGAGGGAACGTTACGAGCCCACACGGTCATAACTGCCCTGGCCAGAATCGAGCATTTTGGCTATCTGGGTATGTCACATAAAATTACTTTCAGTAATTTTGTTACATTTTATTGTTAACTGCATTACCTAGTCCTGGATCCTCACCAACAATGGAAACGGAAATAAAACGTCATACGTCATTACCTCAAAATAAGATTGAAGAAAATATTCCAGAAAATGGACATTCGGGATCAGTTAAATCTCATAGCGGGTGGAGCGCTAGACCATTAAGTGCTGGTCCATTTCATAGACCACACGTACCAGATATAGATACCAAACGTATTCTTTTACATTGTCAACTTCCACCTGAAGATCCAGCAGTTCCACTAATTGCATCAATCAAAAAGGAGCTTGAAAAATTTTCTTCTTAATATGATAAAGGAGCCTGAAATGAAAAAGATCGTAATGACATTAAGATTATTAAATGGTATGTACTATTTAATACAATGAGTTGGAGAAACATTTTAACGTAATATTTAACAAACAATGACGTGTAAATATATTGGGAATTTTTGTATGGATAATCTCAATTGGAATTCTGCATACTTAATGCAATCCGTTTTTACTGATTTCAAAACTGAAAGACCATATACATAATTTTATAACGCTACGTAGCAAAACTGTATACAGCTTTAACACTATAATTTATGATGTTCTAACAATTTTGCATTAACATAAATAGAAAATGATGAAAGGTAATAGTAACTTCATGAAACTCAACTCAACTTTTTCAGTTTCGTGCATTTGATACTTACTTTTAGAGAAATAACAAAATCTTTTAGGTTTTCAATTTAATTCTTTAGATGGAAAACTATCAGATGTTCGTATGATAAAAATAGAATAAACAATTTGCTTATTTCATAACATTAATAACAAATCATATTTACCTGAAGATTGAGATTAATCGAGCAGATACAATCAGTAATTATTCACATCACGTTTATACGTTATTCCATATATTTATACTTATACACATCACATTTGTTATGTACTTTATTTTTACCTATCTCATTGTACATATACCATAATTCACAGTGACTGCATAAGTTATAAGAAAATGTTAGATTTAAAGTTTTAGTTACATATCAAACTATCTAGAGTAGTATTTAATTTATTGTTATCTAGTGTATTTATAAGAATTGTTTATTGCAATACATGTTATTTTGCTAAAATAGGAACTGATTAGAAATAAGCTAATGAAAACAAAGAAAGTTATTTTAAATATACATATATACTATACATATTTACAACAAAATGATTCAAGCAATATCACAATTAGTATTATAGTTTTTAGTTTAGTATTATAATTATAATATTTTGTAAATAATGCGATCTAATCTTTGTTTTAAAGAGAAGAACTTGTAAGTTTAGGCCTGCGCATTGCTCGCGACGGGCGAAGCGGGACCTTCTTCCATGGTAACGGCAAAAGCCGTTTCAATAGTATTTCATGAATATATTGGTTTATTATTTGTATATTGATATTTTGTTATTTTGAAAAAAAGTTGGTATTATTTTAACCACTTAATTATTGTTATTTATATGTACCGTTGTTTCAAATTAAACAATTAATAAAAATCAAATTGTGAATTGATTTGGTATTCTGAAAAGTTCCTTGACTACTTTGGCTGTAAATATACTCTGACTTTGTGATCTTGGTTTACTATAATAAACTTATTATAATATAATATTAATCAAATTATTACTTCCTACAGCTATGAATAATTTTTATTAATTACTTGCGTGTATTGTATACAGAAACTTCTATTTTAATATTTTATGATATTTTTGACACCTCAACAAATCGATCGTTATTGCAAAAATCTTTATATGTGTGTTCGTACTGAAGATGAAGAGTCGAGTGTTTGTCAATAAAAAATTTTATATATTCAGGATGACTAGAATCAACCTCCAGAAGTAAACGTCCCCCAGGCTTTAAAACTGCAGCAGCATATTTCAATAAGGGCTTGACAACTTTTAAGCCATCTTCTCCTCCATCGATTGCCATTAAATCTTCATAACTGGAATATATTACAAATGAAACAGTTTTCTAACATCTAAAGGATGTTATAACGAATTCATATTCAAGTATATATACATTTTTATTTCTGGAGATAATTTTGAAATCTGTTTTGTAGGTATATACGGAGGATTGCTAACTATGATGTCAAAAGCTTTTGAATTTAGATCAAGATCTTTAGATCCATTCGATGTATCTGAAAGTAGTATCCTTCCATTATCTTCAAGAGTGGCGTGCACAATTAAAACCTGATTTTCTAAACCTAGTTGGTTTCGATTTTGCATGGATAGTTCACAAGCTTGTCGATTTGCATCTACTGCCACGCATCTCACCTAAAAAGGAACATCATTACAGCCTGGATGAATATTTTCCTATAAATTTGTATTGTTCATAAACAATTTATGATATCTCATAAATTTATGTGAAATGTATATATATAAATAATCATATTTAAAAATAATTACTGTTCTATTAGCATGCGCTATTGCAAGGGATATTGCGCCTGAACCACATCCAAGTTCTAACACTGTCTGTTCTGCCTTTTGCAAAGAATCTATTCTCTTTAGTACAAAATCTACTAGAATCTCAGTCTCTGGCCGTGGAATGAAAATCGGTGGAATTAATTTTAGAGTAATATCACGAAAATCCCATTCCCCTATTATATACTGAATAGGCATTCTGTAAAAACAACACCTTCACAGTTTTCAGGTACAGACAAAATGTACCTAGACCATAGGTATGTGTCCTATTTTTACCTACATAACCGGCATTCACACATCGACTCCAGCTTCTGACATTGGTCCGGCGTAAGCTTCTCATTTTTTACATTTACGAGATCTATTATCTGAAAATAAATAGATCTAAAAGTTTTGGTACGATATCTAGCTTTATTGAAAATAACACTTATAACTAGACTGTGGATCTTTATGCAAAATAAAAATGTTGCCTTTGCACTTCGAATTATTTTTCAATTTTATTGCCAACAACTCTCTACTGTTTTAAGTGTTTTATTTGAAATTTACTGCAAAGGAGAGTTCTTTGAGCTCTCAAATTTTGTTGTAATTTATATTCGTGGAACTCACATTTGTTTTTAACTAAAAAATAAGAAATTAAATAAATAAAGGCAGAACCAAATACATATAAAAAGCTGTTTCATTTACATTTTTCTTTCTCTGATGTTGAGCTAATAGTTTTTTACACCTGAAAACAACATAACACTGTTTTTCGATTTTTCTAATTTTTCACAGTTTCAAATTTCACCTAGCCAATTTCTTCATATATACATAAAAATCCGCAGTCTACTCATAACAATTCACTTTAATGCAATAAGGTGAAATAATGTTATCATAATATTTACTTGAAATAATTATTTATTGAATACAATCTTTATAAATATATGTCATGTATAGTATATAATACATTTCATTCCATTTCTGTGTTATTATCAAGCAATTCTCAATACAGTTTTATATTAACGATTTCATATAGCGAGAAGAATATTGAAAAAGTAACAAATTTATAAATAAACTATTATCTGAATTAGATACCGCTATCTTGTCAAACATAGATCTCTGCGTTTTGTACCTTGTTAGTGCCTATGACATTTGCAACGATGTGTTCGATCGATTCAACTGGTTCTGGAATACCTTCGTTACTGAACCGGTGGCTCCATTGTTCGATAATTTCACCGATGGTGGAGCACTGTGCATTTACAGTAGACAGACGTCGTGACCAATGACAAAATGTGATTCTTTTAGTACAATGAGAACGTGCTGTACTATTCAATGTGTTGACGAAGATACGAGCACTCGGAATACATCGATACAACATTGTGACAACGTTCATGATAAATATTTGATTATCAACACCAGATGAAATCTACAGTAGAAGATTGTATTATTATACATATGACACGGTTACAGCAAAAAGTCTTCGTTAGACGTTAGAACCAGTTAATAGAACCCTTGCTGTTGTTTCTTTGCACGGCCAACCGGGCCAACCGGTCAATTCTATTGCGTGCTGCCAGCTGTTGGAAGGTACGCTTGATTACAATTCGTTCGAGCAAGATGTCGACCGAGCAAGAAAAAAATAAAGATGAGATAAAAATTTGACTTATCGATTCGATAGGAATGAAATTCATTTACGCGAACATTCTTTTAAACTTCCAAAATAAATTAGCGTGCGAACTTGCTACTTTGCAATGCAAGACTAAAATTAGTTGTCGTATAATCGATAGTGTGTGAATAAATCGTATGTATTTAAAAATCTGTTAAATCGGTGACGCTCAATAGAAAAGATTTGAATAAAAATGTTTGTTGTCTGCTCAGTTCATAACATATGATCGATTTGTGGCGCTTGCGCAGTAACGTGTTGCGGAAAGAAGGGTGCGGGCCTTACAATACAGATGCAGGCCGTGAGCCATGATTCAGTTTAGGACGCCAGCAGTCGCCACTGGTTCCACTTGTAACTTACGACGAGTCGTCTACCATGACAGTTATCAGTGTGACACGAGTGCGACGTTGAATTTTTATCAACTATATAACGATAAGGAAAACGATTCGATGGGCTAAGCTAAACGTACGTCCTCAAACATTGATCTGTGCTTGCTTTACAGCTGAACGATGGTATTCGTGTTTCGTTCTAGCTAATAGCGTGATGCACTTTTAGAGTAGTCGTTTGCGTTCTAAACACGCGTTTTCGTTCTGGTGAATGGCGGGTCGCGATGTGGTGACGGTTCTGTGACGTGTGTACCGTGTCTCGTGTCTCGTGTCTCCTGTTGTGCTGGTTGTCAGTTATCTCGTGTATTTGGGATCGCGTTGCGTCTTCCGTTATACCTACATTCTATCAGCCGTGATTAGAATTCAACGATTTATTCAACTCCGACCGTACAGTACATCGACTTGTCACGTTGTTGCGGCGCGGTGCGGTCTATCGAATGATTTCTTAGATTACATGTCAGTTGTTTACAAGCAGAACTGTTTTAGTCGAACGGAGCAACGGGAGTATAAGGTGTGGTGGAATGTGACATGTAGATGATCTACGCTGGGTGTTATACGTTCTATCATCTTTCTTACTACTTTCTCATTGTCTATATTTTCTTGTTGCTTAGATACGCGGATTTTTACATCTTCGTTTGGCAATCTACAAATTCGGCGCCTAAAACGGAAGCTTGATAAATACAACTATATATGAATTTGTGCTTTCGGACAGCTAAAGTAAAGAAAAAAACAATCGCATTTCATTTAATTCTAGATATGTTTTCTGAATAGATATTCATTTGCATTTTTGACAATAATCGCATCGTTTTACAACATATACGCCGTTGAATCGGTAGATCATGAATTAATACATCAGTTCATACCCATAGGTTTACTTCTACATAGGATCGAATGCCGGAAACGACCCACCATAAAAAAAAACACTTTCCTCGAATAGGTTCACGCCCCTGTGGGCGTTACATCTTGTACCGATAATTTCACATTCATTGAAAATTCGTTCTTGTCGAATGTTCTGTAGTGTATATAGTAGTATAGTACATGTATGGTCACAGCACGTTCACTGACAAAATCGAGTGACAATTCGGCATACGAGAAAGTATAATTGCAAATTTTAGTTGTAAGTACTGATTAATCTGTGCATTTTCTGTGTTGGTAATAAGTGTAATTCTATTTGCTTTTTAAAATAACGGAACATGAAAAGCAACATATCGTTGTTTACTCGATATTCGATCACAACAGGGAATTTCCTGTTACCGGTTTGTGTTCATTTACGTAGCTCAGCGTGTGTCATAAGAGTCGACTATGCATACATGTATGCGTATGCACACATATCCACAGGGCCACATGCCACATGCCTTTTACTCCCGCATTTTCTACAATACTAATACTATCGAAACCTTATATAGAGAGATGGTGTATTCAGTTGTTTAGTTCGGCACGGAATGCAGTGTTATCTACACGGTCGGTTCGATGGACACTGTCGCGTTATGTGCGTGGGGTCGACTGAAATACGCGTGTGCGTGTAAAAGTGTGCGTTCGACTGAGCAATTCAGAGAGGAGATATCGCGTAGTATCTCTTTCTCGCGTCCAGCTCGAGATCTGTATCGTGAGTCAGAAGATGTTTAACTTTATGAAGAAAGCCACGGAGAAGGACGACAAGGAGAAGAGGAAGCGTGAAAAAAAGGAACGGAAGGATGTCAAGAAACGTGACCGAAGTAGCATGTCCGCGGAAGAGTTACTGCGCTTGGATGAAGTACGTACTTTCATTTTTTCTTTCTTTCATGTAATGTCATGTCATGTCATGCCATGCCATTCGTCAACACTTGCTGTCGAAATACAAATACGTTTAATTATTTCCCCCGCATACATTATTATTCGACTGCGCGTCTTCATGCATTTATAGCAAAATTGAGTAGATGAAATTCAAAATTGATGGAAAATTTAAAAAATTGAAGATGTCAATATATGGTTTCACCTCTATTAAAATCAATATGGGAAGAAATAACATCCAATTTGGTTTCTATTTCTTGCAATCGATGCAGACGATGTTTATTTTGCATCAAGATCCGCAGTCTAGTTAATATTATAAGTATTTTGTGATTATCAAAAACTAGTTAGTGTCCTATTTGTATGTAGAAGGCTCCTAACTTACATTTATGTAGTGTTTCCTGTAACGGCGCTATCTTTAAATCATCGACAATATTTTTACCGACATCGAGTTCGCCGACAATGTTTACTTACCGACATTGTCTTTTGACTTATAACGACATCTAAGAACTGAATTAATTGTCGGTGCTTTCGACATGTGATGTAGGTAAGCAAACATTGTCGGTGAAATCACGCGCGTGTGTACATTAGGTTGAACCTTAGCTGTTCCTTCTGAAATCATTCTTTTTAAATTTTTCGCGCCACGCCACTCTCTCAAATGGTATCATTAGATAAGAAAATCATTTTTGCAATAGATAAAGTTAATCGGATAAGAGAAAGACGTGGCACATTGACGCTATCGTTGCGATAAATATGAAATTTTATATTAATGGGAATATATGAAGGAAAGACTTTTGAGAAGTTATGACTAGACAGCGGATCTTTATGCAAAATAAAAATTTTCTACCTGAAGTGAAATAGAAATTTATTTGTTCTCTTAATATGTTTGATACTTTAAAAATAGTATAACAGTATATTTAAATTCTTCTAATTTATTTACTGTTTTAAATTATACTTACTTATTTTTGTAATAAATGCATAAAATCCGCTGTCTAATTATGACTAAACGTTCTTCTTCTGCAAAAATATTTATATAACAATTAACTAATGCTCATATATTTGTAAATATATATTTGTCGTTTTATGTATTTTATTGTGAAAGTACCAATTCTTTTAGTTGTGTTTTTATACCAATTTAAAAAGTAGGGAGATTACGTTCGACATAGATTGTACTGCAAATTTATGCTGTCGCCCAAGGAAGCCGTTGAAGTGATTAAAAGTAGAGCCAACGCCGCAGGCTCTGCTAGAATCATGCTAAATCTCACAGTAAGGCAGTATAAACAGTACTTTCTGACAATTTTGAATGATACGACTCTTTTGCGATTTCGATACGACATCGTAATAATGAACAATACATAGCTTACTTCTGTGTAAGAACAAAAGTAAATAAAATAAGAAAAACAATTTTAATTATAGGAAAAATAATTTAAGATTTCGAGTGGAACACTAGTTTAGTAAAGAAACAATAAGCCTACATACTTAACGTACTTAACTGACGTACAGTGGTTCCAAATCACCGAAATGTGATCAAAACCTCAAACACGAATTTTTCGTTGGGCGATCATTAATTATAAATTTATAATTGTATGGCGATCTAATTATAAATTTGATACTGTAGTGTTACGACCAAATCAAATCGAATTTGATGCTAGTGTTAAAACATTCTGCATAGTATGTATTACAACCTCGGGGCTATGGAGTATGGGGACTCAGAAATCGTAGAGGTACTAAGTTATTTGAAGTTTGTCGAACATACAGTAGGACAGCGGGTAAACAATAAAGAGCGTCCGACGGTCGAGGCCGAGGCAGCCGGCATAGTTTGCGTATCGATTACAATGTCAATGCAAATAGGAAAGCTTTTTATTTTTCATTCTTTTTTTACAGAACTTTTACCAACGTACTTGTGAGATTTTCTAATTAAAATAAGTCCAAATACTTTTTGATAGATTTACTCTTTTGGATCATATTTTCTTTCTACTTTATTTTCTGAAATTATCATACGACATAGACACAAACAAAAAACAGATGTTTTTCATTAATAACTCGAAAACAAAATGCTCCAGTGCAAAATGGCAAATGATGCTTAGAACCACCCTGTCTAATGAAAAATGGAAAAGCGTGCCGTGAATATATACATATTTTTCGATAGCGTACGCTATTTTTCGAGTTTTGGGGATTTGTATTTGGAAATTTCGAAGTTCGAAATAATACGTACAATTATCTATCTTCTTTTATTAAATGTACGATAAATAGTTAACCAGTATTTCTTTTGATTACAGGTTCGAAGGTCATTGAAAATACCTGGACGTCGGAAGGAGAAAGAAAAGTTACCAAGTGGTATCACCGCAGACTATAGTGCTTCGTTTTTCGCGTACTTAGATCGAGATCTCTTAGAAAATTCACAGAACTCTTCGAATTCAGGGCAGGGCTTGCGTACTAATAACAATTCGACAAATAGGACGCCAGATGGTTTAATACAGAGTGATTCATCTGAGACTTCGTTAACATCTTTAACCATTACTACTTTAACGTCAGCGACCTCGACTAATGCTATAGGCCAGTTGGGAAAGAATTTACCGCCGTTACCACCGAAGCCCCCTAAACGGGGAATTTTGAAGGGATCGCGTCTAAGTGTAGGTAGTGCACCGAATGCACACACCGAGGAGAACGCGTTGTCAAATGGTGACGAAACTAATTATCAAGAACCTAACAATGTATTAGCAAGAAATACCCTCCAAAATGAAGTGATCGCCTATCAAAACGTTCCCACGCATTTACACGGATTGGGAACCACTTTAAATAAAGAAGAAATTTGTAGCGAGGAAGAAACATTAGCTTGTCAAAATTCGTGGCAAATTTCACCTCAACGATCTGTTCAACATAATCAACAGCAGCAGCAACAGCAGCAGGAACAACAACAACAACAATATCATCATCATTATCATCACACCCAACATCACCCGGGCGATACGAAACTGTTACAGGTCAGTCGATATATTATATTCGGAATTTGATTGTATTTTAAGCACAGACGAGATATAGGAGTAGACCTGACACCTTATGGGACTTGGTGTCCACAGGAATCTTTAGTACCGACACCTTAAAATGCCAGTGATAGCAATAATTTTCTTTAAATTATATCCACAATTTGCTATTAAACCGGCTATAAATATTGTGCTCCTAGAAATAATAATAATAATACATCTTTTTAATTCTATAGAGGTGTTGGCCCTGAATAGTAATGGGACTCAATGGGAGTCATTCTGGGGCGCTAGCGCACCAATACCTACGGACACCAAAATACATTGGATGTCAGGTCTATTCCTATATCTCGTCTGTGTTTTAAGTCCCAAATTTATGCAAACTTGTGCGTTCAAACGCACAGCAGGAAGTTACGAAGTATGGTGTCTGGATCACAAAACGCTGCGTCCAGACGCAGAGATTCCTCGAAATTCAGCCGATGTGAACTACTGCAAAGAAGAAGTTCGAGGTCGTTGTATTGTCCCTTTTGTCGAACGACTAGACACATAGATTATCATTAAAAATTCTGGATAAAATTGAAATGAAAAATTCAAGATTATTCTAAATGATTGTTTTTGTTTGTTATGATCGCAGGTGGTAACCAGTGCTAGTCCGTCGGCGGATTCTTTAACAGACACGACGAATTCGAGTTTCGCCACACCACCTTTCAGTCTGTCGCCGATCGGAGAATCTCAGGGTTTTGCAAGATGGCGGTCGACGACATCGTTCGAGGACCAGGGTGTTGATCTACAACTTCCCGAAATTATTCCATTGGAATTGCCCGAACCTCGAGAACTGACCATTTATCGGCAACCACCACCGCGGAACGATTTCGGGTTTTCTTTGCGTCGCGCCGTTGTTGTCGAACGAGCCGCGGGAGGGGCTGGTACACAGATGAGGTCGGTGATTTTTGCTGAACCCGGTTCGCTGGTGCAACACAACAACGACACTGGCTTGTTACCCGGTGATAGACTAATCGAGGTCAATGGAATCAACGTTGATGATAAATCACGCGAGGAAATTATCGATCTCATCAAGCGGTCTGCCAACAGCGTCGTCGTAAAGGTAAGTTTATCAATCAAATTAGTCTCAATTTACCATGTTCATTTTGTTTTCTGTTTTTTTTTTGTTTACCCTAATATGCAATAATTGAATGATCGAACGAATCTACTTGTAAGTGAACACCGATCGCAATTATACTTCGTTCGCCTCGTTTTAGAGATTACCAGTATAGCTATTTAGAGAGAGAGGAGACAATTGTTTCAGAAAAAAGTTTATTATTGTATTAGATTATTCATAATGCAGCCAAATATTTCGGCTTAGATGAGTTAATACACTCCTCAAAAGAATTAAGGGATCACTTGTGCGAACCCGGAAAATTGCTCCCACTTTACGTGATCATAACTCCGTCAAAAATTGCCGTATCGATATCGTTAAACAATGGTTTGAAAGCCTGAACCTCTACAGTCCCTGCTCACTTTATTAGACTCACCTGAAGAATTGGTGCTTTTTGAAATCCTATAAGGAATGCAACGCTGTTTTCAACCTATGGGGTAATGATGGGGTAATGATTTCGTACTACAAGGTTGCCTTATGGGTTGCCTATCCAAGTGTAAAATTTTCTTGCAAGAGCAAAAAATCCCCCTTTTACCATGGCCCGGCAACTCACCGGACATGAATCCGATTGAAAATGTCTGGGAGTGCCTGAAGAGAGAACTGGCCAAAGAAAATATAACAAAGACCAAGTTGATAGAGAGAATAATCTATCACTGGTACCATAACGTTGCATTAAAAGAAATTGCACAAACTTGCATAGATAGCATGTCCAGAAGAATTGCGGCTTTAAGGATGTTCTGGAGGTATATAAAAACGCAACAAAATTTTTGAAAATTTGACAAGATATAATTCTTACTAAATTGATGCAATTACCAAAGTTTGGGTTCGATTCACTGCACCGTTTAAGAATTATAGCAACTTAAAGTTTGCACATTTTAACACGTCTTCTTATGGAGAATTCATAAAATTCCACTTCAAACCCTATTTAAACCTTGAAAAAACGCAACTAGAAACTCCAGTTTTTTTATGTAGTAAAAAATATGTAGTAAAAATTAATAGGTAATTAATAATGGTCAAAATTTATTAGGATTCACTAAACAGTTACAGAGCAAAAAAATTATAAACTGTTACAAAACGTCAAATTTATCTTGTTGTCTCTCACTAGCATGGAAACGTGACAAGTGTAGACCACTGAATATAGCTACAGAGGGTACAGTATTCGCAAAAGTTTCATGCAAAATATACTCATGAATGGCTTTCATTGCCATGTATTGATGGATTTCGAATTTCTTGTATTTTTGTCTCCCATTGTACCTCCAGTACATCCTTAAGAGCAGCTGTGGGCGGATTAACAAAATATTAGTGTTTTAAGAATTATATTGATCTATTTGTGTTTGTATCCATTGTTTTTGTAAAATAAATATATGGAAAATTCATTGGTCATCATTAAGTGATACTTGCATAAGGCTGGTATACCCATTATTCATGGTAAAACTAAAAATATCATGATTATAGAGGTGAGTCTAATAAAGTGAGCAGGGACTCTAGTTTCAGATGCTCTGTTTGAAATTGTTGCTATGTTGCTTTTTAAAAAGTTATAGCGAGATGAAGACAACATTGATAGTTAACAAAAATTTTGTGCAACTTTGGAACATCACACGGGGAGCAACAAATTTTTTTGATAAATCGCGTTAATATCATTTGGAAGGGCTATCTTTCCTGTGTAAATTGTGCGATTTTTTTTATTCGAGTTATTCAACATTGAAGTAAATGTTGGCTTTTTAACTTTAACTGTCTCCAGAAAGCGAAAAAAATATCGTAGAATCTTGTGCAAAAAAGCAATAGAAAGAGCGTTTCTTTCTCTTCAAGGCATTCATTTTGTTTTTTTCAATTTCATTAACATTTCAATATACCAGGTGTTTCTGAAAATATGCTTAAAAAATGCACAATTTCCATTTTTCCTTTAACTCGCTATATCTCGGCGAGAAATGATCGTAATACCATGATCCGAACGTCAGATTGAAGCAGAGATTCTGCCGATTCAATTGAGTACCCTATGAACTCGCTGCGACAATTTTTTACCTATGGCAGCTGTGTTTGAAGTTAGTGCTTCGCAGAAATTAGCGCGCCACGTACAGCGGCTGCCTGACGTCTCTGAATACGCTACCTCCTCACCGGCCCACAGTGGAAAAGGACCAAACTCGATTAAAGATCAAAGAACTTTCAATAGAAATGAGGTAGCGAGGAAATTTTTGTTAAATTAAAGCTGAAACTTTGCAGAATATGGGAAAAATAGGGAGATTATGGTACGAACGTTTTTTAACGTTGAGAAAATTCGTTAAACGCGTAGAATTTCAAGAAAATGTAGTTTCTCCAGTACCACGCGCGGATACATTTTTTTTAACATGCTATATATCATTTCCCGTAGATTTTTTCACGCTGATTTCAAATCTGGTTTCAAAATTTGTCTGAGACTTCAGGATTTTGCAAGAAATCGATTTTACAACATACGGAGTTATGACGGAGTTATGATCACGTAAAGTGGGACCAATTTTGTCAGGTTCGCACGAGTGATTCCTTAATTCTTTTGAGGAGTGTATTTCATGATCTTAAACTTGCAACAGAGAGTCATCTCAAGGATTATTTTTTTCCAACGGTATACATGTTTTTCCGTAATTCTCATTCTATGAAATGTTATAACTAAAAAACAAAACGTGCCCCCAATCTTTAGGACAATCCCTCACAAATGATTTGTTCTTGATTTTTTTAATGGTTCGTTAAGGAAATTAACGTATCAGTTCACATTACTTTCAAGTGTTAGGTGTTAAGTGTTGCATATTTGGTCTGATATTCGCAGGTGCAGCCGGTTGCAGAACTGTCAGAATTATCAAGGCGAGGTGACAACGACGGACAGCAGATTGAGTTGGCAGCTGCGAATATTCGTAGCGGCACGCTTCGACGATCCGGTAGTCTGCGATTCCAAGATAGTATGGTAAATATGTCTGATTTTTATCAATACAGTAAATCTTCAATCGGAGTCCTGGGTCGCCTATCTAACCGTAGTCCAGTGCCTACTCACTCCACTGCCGGCCAACGCTGCGCCGCGCCGTAGGGCGGCGATGTTTGATCTCGGCTCGGGTATATCGGTGTGAACACCATACATTGACTCGACTGAATCGAAATCTCAAACTTCTTAATTTTAATGATCGGTTTATGGGACTTTAACTAGCTTATTCCTGGCGTTTCGCTGATTAAGATGGTACCAAGAACGATATAATTGGGTCAATATTTAGTGGTTTAATCGACGATGAAAGTTTCGAACGCAACGAAGAAGAGCGTATTGGAAAGAAAGAGACGCGAACAGTAGCTGCCGCCGGCACAGTTCAAAGGCCCGCGTTGACGCTGTTCTTCGTTGCGTTCGAAACTTTCATCGTCGATTAAACTACGAAATATTGGCCCAATTGTATCGTATTTGGTATCATTTTGCATTAGAAAAATGCCACGAATATGTTGGTGAAAGTTCCATAATGATATCATAGAAAATAAAGAAGTTAAGATTTTGGTGTTTCATTGTGATGACGCACGGGCCTTTAAACTGTGCCGGCGACAGCGACATGCTTCGGCCACGCGATCCTATTTCATTCTGTCCTTCTCTATGTTCGGCTCGTCGTTTGAAATCTCGGCGCGGTCGACGGAGTCATAAAAAAATAGCCTCTCTACGCTACCCAAGTCCGTTCAACACACGGGTGTTGGGACTCCGATCGAAAAATTACTGTATTTTATTTTTGAAACAAATAAATAATGTCCTAACAACTCTAACATGGTTTCAATGATGTAAAGGTTGTTCCAACAAGAGTGGAATATTTAAATTCCAAATTGTAAAATACAGTTTTTTTATTTACTACCGAAATTTTGATTTAATCATAAAGTAGACATGTGGGAATTATGTATGGAACAGCACATCTGGTAAATGCCCTCCTCGGCTTTGCTGGCACATTTGCGTTCTTTTGACTGTTCACATAAACTTATTTTAAGACTATAAATTAATATGTTAGCGAGGAAAGAATGGATACTCAAAGAAATTTTGTAATATTTTTAGAGGAACATTAACAAATTGTTGAAAGAAATGTAGTAAATGCGTACCCGGTTGGTTATACGAGGGTTAATAAGAAAAATTTCAACCAATCGAGCGATAGTATCTTCTCGATCTTCGTTGTGAACCAGAGCAGAGATATTGGTGCAAGATTTCACGCGCATGCGAGGCCAAAACAGTAACGTATCAATACTACGATGATGAGGTAGCAGAGAGTAAGAGGTAGTTATATTGGCGGGATTGTACCGAAACAATCTGTTACACAAATACACATGTTATACATTCATTTTTTAGATTCAAATAATACCAATTTTTTAAAATTCTGCGGGGTGCACAAGGTACCCCATTTTATCGAGAACCTTACTTGACTGAGGCCACGGTGAAATCGCCGCGCATGCGCGTGAAATCTTGCACCAATATCTCTGCTCTGTCGTGAGCGTGGTAAACGTTCAACTATTTCAAATTGTCGGTATCGTACACCGGCACAGGCGTCAAATGTCTTTTAAATTATCATCACGAACCTCGCCGTTATGTGACCATCCGGACTCATTATAGATGCACATAGTGAGAGACTGTTATATTAGGAATGTTAAATGTAGTAGTGCAAACCGTTAATACTCTCAAACGCGTCGCGTTTAGTTTTCCTGTGGAGTGTGAAGAATTATATGTATGTTATGTTTATTTGTTTGATTGCTAATTGGCATACAGGCACGATCGGAAGAACACTTGGCGCAAGAACAGGCATGGCTGAATTACGAAAAAGTTTGGTTATTGCATCGAGGTGGTTTCACCCTTGCTACAAGATACGGTTCGACGGATCCGGATACGGGAAAACTAAGGATACGTTTGATTACTTCCGGCGAGGAACTGCTTGTGGACGAGGAGGACGTGGAGAAGGTATTAATAGTGCCTATTATTAGTAGCATTAATATTAATAGACGTAGGAATAGAAATAGAATCTCGTAATGTCTACTTTGAAAAAGAGCAGACCTGGTCACTTTATACGTTCTATTTTTGTATTTATGTGAAAAATCCTTTATCTAGCAGGAATTTACTACACAATATTGAATTCTACCGTTTCTTTATTACTTTATTACAGGCCAATCCACCGCAGTTCGACAAGGCTGAAGAGCTCTCTCGATTGCGATTTCTTAATGAGTCCTCCGTTCTTCACACACTAAGGCAACGTTATGCTAGTAATTTAATACATACCTATGCAGGCGATAGTATGATCATCATTAATCCAGTGGCGCCATTGGCAATTTACTCTGAAAAGGTAAATAGCTTTTATTCGCCTTGGCATGTAATGTGCAAAAAGTATATTATCATTTCTGTTTTGTACGCTTTCATCCAATCTCATTTAATGTTACCGTACTCAATCCGTTCGTATTGTTGTGCTAAATGTCACCTTCGAGTATTCGTTTCACGAACAATTTAAAATATTGCTAACTTGTAAATCCTACAAAATATTTGAAACAAATTTCAGTAATTCTTGGAATATATGTGGTCTGTCAGGAAAGTATCCGACCTGGTGCTGTAGCGGGTGGAAGTATCATTCCTGGTTGATATCAATGGTGTCCCCTTCAAAGTATTGTCCGTTGGAATCCACAACTTTCTTCCAACGATCCTCCCACTTACGGAAACACTTCTTAAAGTCATCTTTAGGGATAGCGAACATCTTTAGGGAATCGTATTCTCTTTTATTGCTTCTATGTCCGCAAATCTTTGTCCTTTGAGAGGTTTTTTCATTTTGGGGAACAGCCGGAAGTCACAAGGCCAAAAGTCGAAGACTTTTGTTCGTCGCGATGAGTATTATAGGATGCATTGAAAAACAATTTTGAGTCCGTTTTTGTAAGAAATCTCCACCTATACATAACACCCTGTACATAATGCACACGAGCTTAGACTTACGGACCATTCCCGGCTTAACGAGTGGCCACTATCATCATCGTATAGAAATGTAAATACATAATTTTTCATAACAATTTTACATGTCAATTATGTATAATTTTTTGATTCTCCTGTTTTTTTTTTGTACAAGATGTCGAGGCGATGCGATGTCAAGATCACTAACATTTTTTTTCAAACGGAACTTCCGTTTCTGAGCGAATTTGGATCGATTTAGTCTACAGTCTAGCAAATTCAATATCTCGGCCATAGTTACTAGAGGATAATCAAACATTCTCAAGCAGAGAAACAATTGCAAAATCTTTGCAAAATGAAGGTCCGCATCATCTCCTTACCCTCTACACAGGTACAACTATTTTTTTATGTCTACAACCTTCATTGACATTGGACGGTTATATCATTGAATTTGTCAGATTATGGGCTATATCCGTAAATTTCGTTTACAAAAAAAGTTAGTGACCTGGAACTCTCTTTACCACTGTTATACTTTTCTCACTCTTTGTTTTGCCAATGTTTTCTAAGCGAGCCACGTGCCATAACGTTTCATCTTGTATATTTGTAATTCTCCCGAATAATTTGATTTGACATTGTTTGCTAGTTTACTCAGGATCTTTGATAGTTTTATGAATAAATGCATTACCCATTTTTTATGTATATTGCTTATTCACCTTAGAATTGATTTCGAAGTTGCTTCATTCATTTTGTAAACCGTTCAAATAGAAACGTTCGAACAGTATTGTGTTTGAAGGATACGTGTAATGTACGATTGTTGCACACTGTATACCATTCTTCGATAAAAACGAATCTAGCGGCGACGTTTTATTTTCAATCTCAAATATGTTATTTTGCAACTGCATTTAATGATTTTACTCCATTAAGGTGGCGCTTATGTTCAGAGGATGTAAGAGCGAAGATGTGCCGCCTCATGTTTACGCGATGGCGCAAGCAGCTTACAGGGGAATGTTAGCAACTCGAAGAGATCATTCTTTAGTTTTTCTTGGCCGTAGTGGATCAGGCAAAACTACGAACTTTAAACATGCTCTTCACTACCTTATACTTTCTGCTGGTACAGTTAATAAGGTAAGTAAGTGTCTCGACATTTTTATGTACTGTATCACAACTGATCTGTGTTTACAGAGATCCTCTATAGCAGTGTTCTCCAACCTTTTTTGTGCCATGCCCCACCTAAGCCTTTCTAAAATTCTTATACCTCCTACGTGTAACAATACATCATTTTTAATATTCAAACATTGAATTGTTCACTGAAGAAACTTAAATGGTAGATTTTAGGAAGAAATCACTAGGAAATTGTTAAATTGCCCCATTGGGAAAGATTGCTGTATAGCCTCTACTCTATCTATGCTATGTGTGTGCATATTATACTATACAAACGGGATAGTTAAATTTTTATAATAATTCGATATTATAAATAATTTTATTACATACCTATTTCTTCTATAATACAATTCAGTAACAATTATTGTATTTTTATAGATTCTGACTATCGAGAAACTCAATGCCGTCTTCACTGTCCTAGAAGCATTTGGAAATTGCAGAACATACATGAATTCAAATGCAACACGTTTCACGCAACTATTTAGTTTAGACTTCGACCAATCGGGGCAAATTGCGTCCGCCTCCTTACAGGTACTATAATGTACACGTATATGTCTGTGTTATTGTCAATTATATTTATGCTTACTATTACAACAAAGTATCAAATTCTGCTTGTTTGTGTGTACAAGGTGCTACTATTCGAGAAGTCAAGAATAGGTAAACGAGCAAATGGGGATCCAACCTTTCATGCAATGTACCGCTTGCTGGCAGGCGCTGAAGGTGCCTTAAGAAAGGAATTGCATCTTACGAATTTAGTTGCGGAAAATAATTCGTTCATCACACCCCTGCAGAAGCATGAAGACAAACAGCGCGCCATGGTCGAATTCAATCGGATCGTGGCCGCCTTTAGGACTCTCGGTATATCAGAAGCCGATGAGAAAGCTATTTGGCTGGTGCTCACTGGTACATATCATCTGAGTTGCGCGGGTGCCGTCAAAGTCGGCACTAGTTCTCAAAGTCGATGGCAGTTTGCGAGAGTAGAATGTGCGGAAAAAGCAGCCACATTGCTAGGCACCACAGTCGAGGAATTGAGTAGAGTAGTGTTCTCTTGGAACGGCGGTGGTGGCACACCAAATACCCCAAGACCGACATTGCGAACACCAAGTCCTACAGAGCAAAGTAAGGACATAAGTGGTCTCGATGCTCTCGAAGGACTTCTCATTGGGCTTTATTCCGAAGTATTCCATTGCATCGCGGCTCTTATTAACAAGTACGCCCATGTACATATTTTATGTTACTGTATTATCCTCCTTATAATCGCACGAACCTAATCGAAACAATTAGTTGATTAAAATTGTTAAGGCTGGGGAAACGGCTCGAGCGAAAGTGAGGTGGCACACTCACACACCACGGCCAGTTTCTATTATGAGCCTGTTAAAGGCCAGTTAAGTGTTTACATTCAAATAATATTACGTAGTACAGTAAAAGCTCCTTCGCTGTCCTGAATCGTGGGCACGAACGTTGTCCAGAGCCTACCCATTCCACTGCCTGTCAACGCCGAGTCGCTCCGCAGGGCGGCGATGATTGATGTCGGCTCGGGTATATCGGTGTGAACAACACAACATTGACTCGAGTGAATCGAATACTCAAACTTCTGAATTTCCATTATTCCTTTATGGGACTTTCACTAGCTTATTTCTGGCATTTTTCTGATTAAAATGACACCAAACACAATATAATTTCAACTGTATTTAGTGGTTTAATCGACGATGAAAGTTTCGAAAGCAACGAAGAACAGCGTATGGGACATTCTTTGAACTGTCCTTCTCTATATTCGGCTCTCTACTGAAGTCTCGGTCGGCGCGATATTTAGACGCAGTCATAAATCAAAAATAGTGTCCGGGCACGATCGTTGTCCGCTCAAACCCCCGGCCTTTGGACAACGAAGGAGCTTTTACTGTATTGTTACTTCAGTTGGTAATCAATGGCTGGAACGCGAACACGATTTTTCACACTATCAATCTCATTACTCAGCATAAACAGTATGTGCAAAAATTGCTCGCCTCCGTTGGTCCGTCAGCTAAAGGTTATGGAGATTGTGATTATAAGGATGAAATGTCTTACAATTAGAACATAAAACGACATATACCAATAATTATGTAATCTGTTAATTTTGTGTTGATTCGCAGATCCATATCATCGTCCGTGCACACGGTTGCATCTTTATTGCTGTGCGATTCACCGGGTTTTCAGAATCCCGCCACATGTGGTCGACAAACTGGAGCAAGCTTCGAAGATCTGTGTCATAATTATTTGCAAGAACGTTTGCAGTTGTTATTTCATCATACAACATTGGTGGCTCCAAGGGACAGGTGCTTAATTTCATTAAATCTATATTCGTCTAATGCTTTTGCGAATGTATAGTAAATCTACAGTGTATGTGTGTAATTGTAAATTTGATTGTGAAAGACATATTTGATTTTTAAAATCTGCGTTGATGTGATCGGATAGCATGCATTCGTTGACTTTGAACAGCAGAACCATTGAGCTTATTTATTCTTTTGGTGCATACATAACATTTAACTGGTTGTGAATCAAATACAGGGTAAACCATTCAAGTGGGAACATCTCGGTTATTTATCATTTTGTCAGTGACTTGAGCTTAGCAAAGCCATCTCAGTGGACTGAAAGACGTCTGAGTGGAATGAAAACAATGAAAAGAAAGCAGACAGAAAAGGTGTCCCGTACGCGAGAATTTAACTGTTGATTTCCAATTTGATGTAAATTTAACCGTACACTACTGTATTTAAGTGTTCCCATTTAAGTGGACCTACCTGTGTATTCGGAACTGAGCGGCATAGTCAATCAATTTATTTCTTTGGACATATGTTATACCGAAAATCGCTAAAACTCTGACCAAATACATTCCTGTTGATTTTATAAAGTAATGTAAGATAGTCACTTTTAGTGCTCCGTGAATCTAGTGTTTATAAATCGCCGAAAGTAAATTATGTTCTTTGCAGTTGGCGTTCAGTGACCTTAAATGGCTTTCATTAGTAGCTCATTGTACGCGCTGTAGAACACTATTTCAGATGATATGTAAAGAAAATAAATCGTTGCACTTAAAAAATAGAACGAAGGTGACCTTCATAAGACCTTTACGAGTCCACCTACCGAAAGACTATTTACATCATCATACGTGCCGCTCGATGCCATGCACCTTTGATTTAACACATTTTTTTCCATCACCAGTAATAACCGAGATACATATTCAGGTAGCCTGTTTTAGGTGATTTACCCTGTATATTCAGATTTGTAATCTTAAGTAGGCGTTTCTCATAGGTTTTCGTGAACAGAATACGAATCTGTGTTAATTTTTATGCGTTAAGTTCTCAAAAAATTAATTTGAAATGAAAAACTCAAATTTTCTGCATCGGAGGCATCTGGTAGTATTCGGCTCACGAAAATCTATTAGAAACGCCCAGCCAATGTTAGAAGTCTGAGAAAAGTTGAAATTTATTATACAGGGTGGTCATTTTATCTGAAGACATTGAAATATCTCGAGAACTATGCATCGGATCAAATCAAGTGGGTAATGAAAGTTGTTAGTCGCGAAGGGGGACAACCAATGATACTCGACCCCCCACCGCCAACCCCTGGGGGTGGGGGTGGGGGAAGATAAAAAACTTTAATGGGAACCCCCATTTTTCATTGCAGATTTGGATTCTCCAGAAAAAAATACACAAATTTGACCTAGGAGTTTTTGCATTTTGGTTCACAGATTTTGGTTCACAAAATGGGTAAAAAATCGTTGAAAATTGGGGATATCTCGAGAAATACACATCAGATCAGGAAAATAGAACTAGACGTATTTGATATTTTTAAAAATGCTATTCAATAACACCAACGACGTCCACGTCGTTGTTCCTGGGTAACGCTAAAAATAGTTTTTGATTTATTGATAAACAAACCAATTAATTTTTCCAACTACTTCCAATTGTAGCGACATCTGTGAATGAAATTACACCAATAATATCAAATCAATGGAGAACCAAGATTTGCTATAAAAAAGGGATTCCCATTGAAGATTTTGAAATAATTCCCTCTCCCACCCTCAGAAGGTGGCGATGGGGGGCAAGTTTGGTATCATTGGATGTCCCCCTTCGCGACTAACAACTTTCATTACCCACTTGTTTTGATCCGATGCATAGTTCTCTAGATATTTCTTCAGATAAAATGACCACCCTGTATAATATAAAAGGCTGTCGAATTGTAGACGTGGAATTATTAATTACAACACAGTTACTACGATTAGTGAATTTATGTATCATCATTGTAATTTAGGTACATCCAAGAAGGAATTGATGTAGATTATGAAGACGACTGTGATGAAAATGGTATTGGATCTCCGCAAGGTTTGATTTCACTCTTGGATCGTGGAAATTCGCAAGGTGCAACAATGTTACGAACTAGTCAGAATGACCTTAGCGGAAGTAGACAAATGGAACGAAAAGGGCTTCTTTGGTTACTAGATGAAGAAGCAGTTTGTCCTGGAGGTAGCGACGAGACTTTTTTAGATCGACTGTTCTCTCATTATGGCGATCGAGGTACCTACATATCTGTAATGCCACTTTCTAAATATAGCAAATGCTAAGATGTACATTTAATCGTTTAACATTTTTTGTTAACAGATCATCAAGTTTTATTAAGGAAAGCACCAGGTAGCAATCAGTTCATTTTACAACATTTATTGGGTACTAATTCAGTACTATACACAGCCACCGGTTGGCTCAAAGCTACACGAGAGAATCCGGCTACTAAAAGTGCGATTACAATTCTTCAAGAAAGCACAAGGTATTTTCACATTTCCTACATACTGTGTTTTTTAAATTTCATCTATGCAAGATGTTGTTATATCGATTTATAATGTTACCTTTTGTTTTGATATCAGAGAAGATGTAAACATGCTGTTTGTAAACGCCCGGGGTGCTGGAGTTTCTGGAACTTTATGCAGTTCGATGCCTGGTTTAGAAGGTTCGCAATCTTTAAGAAGAGCTTCGAGTATCAGACGTACATTTACTGCTGTGAAAAGAAAAAATGTTTGTCTACAAGTGAAATTCACTGTAGTAAGTATAAAAATTGATATTATTGCTGCTTACAAATGACAGTCATCTGTAGCCAAAACGTGCACATAACGACAATAAAACGTGATTTGCAGGATGGGCTGATTGAAACATTGAGGAGAACGCGAGTCAAATTTATCCATTGTCTATTACCACAACATACTTCTGGTAGTACCGACAATAAAAGTTTACTATCTGTAAAATCTAATCAGAACGAGGACAGTATCATCAATGTGCCCCTTCTACGTTCGCAGGTAAGCGTTTAAAACATGTACATATGTAAATGATAACTTCTACCTAACAGTATCTTTGTTTTGCAAGCTATCGAGTTGTAATATTTTAATATAATTTGTTTAAAGTATGTTCTTTTTTATGTAGTTGCGAGGAAGCCAAATAACTGACGCTGTTCGGCTGCATAAAGTCGGATTCCCTAAACATATGGCGTTAGGTGAATTTAGAAGGCGATTCAGATTATTATCCAGTGAATGTAATGCTCGTCCAGGTAGTCCTGTAGGCGATGAACGTCGTACCGTGGAAGACATGTTATTGACTGTTGACATTGACCCAGCGTCGTACCGAGTTGGACAAAGTCAGGTAAGTCGATTCAAGAGTTTCTTTACTATAAATTCGTGTTCATTTTTATGCGTACATTACGTACATATACACTCCCGCTCATAAGTCTGAGGACAGTGATCATATTTGTATTCAACTCTGTAAAAATGAAATAATCGTAGAAGGATGCGAACAAATTACGAACTAGTACGAGAATATAAACTATATTTGTAACCTAAATTTAACGAAAGATTTTTGCAATTATCTCGGATAACGTTGACCAAGGCAAAGGTCATTAGTGATGGGTCCCTTTTTGTCATCATTCCTCTTTCTTGGGAAAGAAATGTGGGGTGATCAACTATTTTGTTCGTTACGTTCAACTGGACGACCGTATTGAATATTAAACCGATATCCTGCTGTAAACTGAGCACATATGATGTCGAATGCATAGACAGCAGGTAAGGTAAGGTAAGCCAAAGGATGTCAAACAACTTTCTCTAGGAAGTATTTCAGTCACAATGCTGGTAATAGCAGGTGGTATATCGTAAACGAGTGGGGATATCGGAGCTTGTAGAATCGGTTTTAAGTTTGTATTTATCTACTTTTGTACAAATATAAATCGAAAATGAAAATCGATTCTATTCATGCTGTATTTCGTTTTCGAAAAATTATACAATTAATTAAATTTGATAATGTTTCTTGCTAAGTTGCCATGAATATTACGAGTACAGACTGTTCGAGAGATCGTTTCAAAATCAATTGACATCATATTCGTGCGTACATTTTTATTCTAATTATGAGTAGTTTGTCGATGTATTTTGTAACAAACCTTCCCAACACATTTGAACATTATTAACCGCTGATTCAACGCATACTGCGCTGTAGAATAAAATTTGTTTACTAGAATAAATAACATATTCGCTTTAGAATTTCTCGCTAAGTCTGAAATCTCGTCAGCACGACACGCAGTGGTCCCAATCGAGGAATTAGCTGTTCATAACGATTTTAGCAGTGTTTCAAGACCTAAAAGGTATTCATTGTTAATTATTGTATAAAATTATATATATTAACAAAACATTTCTTGACAACAGCATGTTTAAGTACGAGAAAGGTGCTATTGATAAAAAAAATGCACCAATATTATTAGATAAGCTCTCCAAGGTATTAATAAAAAGACGAGTTATTTTCACGGTGCAAAATGGAGCTTATGAAATGTTTATATTTAAACGCTTTTTCTGACTACAATTTTCCAAAAGTTCAATTGATCTCATCATTTTCAAAAGTGCTAAACATTTACAAAATGATGTTCATACATTTTGAAAAAATCGATATGAGAAAGTTGATGTTTTAGAAAACAGTTAATTCTTCGATGGGACCGCTGTGCGACGCAACTCGACTCAACGTAACGCAATGTAATGTACCTGTTTATGATTAAATTTTCAATTGGTACATACCGCGATATCGGATCAGGAGTGCGAGAGCTCGCGTGCAACCGTTTGACCGTGAAAGTACAAGCTGGCAAGTATTTCTCGCAATAAGAGCGACACGCGGCCCATGACTTTCTCGTGGCCTAGATGGAAATCATTGCACTCTTCGCAGTCTGTCTCTCTGTATCCACAGAATTCAGTGTTCCTTCAAAGCTTTTTCGTCGCGAAAGTGTTCCATCGTGCGCACATGCTCCTTTCTTCTGTTTTATTTTGGATCCACGCCACGATCCGAATCTCTTGACACTGTCTTTCTCAAAACGATGACTCGAAGTCTCGAGTAATAAATAGCTGTACTACAACCGCACCATTTCGCAAAACACCTTGAAAAATAATAAATATAACATGTATATATTAAATATGCAAATTCCTCGTCTTCCTCTAGAGCAGGCGTTCTTGAACTTATGTAGTCCGAGGCCTCCCTCTTGAACAACATTTTTTTTGCGGACCCGATCTCAACCCTAGGCACTTTATGTCGTTCTTGAGACTTAATTTCTGGCTGACTAATCTCATAGGCACTACGTTATAATAAACATAGTTAATGTCAAAATTGTTTCACAATTTAAGAACCTATGCTCTAGAGAATAAAGCGACGTAAATTTCTGTATTAAATTATAGATGTCTGCGTCATGGTAATATGAAGGCATCTTTAGGATCTTTATGCAAAATAAAAATATTCTATCTGAATTGCAACAAATTGGAGCGAAATAGAAATTAAGTTTCTTTCTTAATATTTTTAATAGGATGACAATATCGGTAAAATCGGTCAACATAGTATGTAATGAGCTACATGCTACATGTGATCATCTTTAAACGTTTGCAGCTCATTGCAATGTTGAACGATTTTGATAAAACTTTCAGTATGCATATACAGTAAGGAGCATGACTGATTCCACACACTTTAAATCAGAATAACTTTTATATGAATGGACCAAACGACATCAATTTCTCTGTAAGGCTAGAAGAGTTAGTTCAGTAAATGACGTCTAATAAATAAGTTGAAAAAATGCATTTGGTTGGAATTGTGAAAAAAATAGTAAAAATTGGTTTTTACTACTTTTTTTAGCTGAGCCAATAACGAAAATTTCAAAGATGTGTTTGGTCAGCTCGTATAAATTATACATATACGTTCTGAAAATTTCAGTGAATTTGGTTAATTGATTCACGAGTTATATACGATCAAAAGTTGTAATTTGTGGTGTACCATAAACTGGCAAGTTTTACCATTTTTTATTGTTTATAATTCGTAAACCAATTAACTAATTTCAATGAAATTTTCAGAGCGTATATACTTTATACCAGTTGACCATACACATCCTTTGAATTTTCGGTATTGGCCCAGCTAAAAAAGTCGTAAAAATTGATTTTTACTATTGTTTTTCACAATTCCGTCGTACACATCATTTACTAAACTAATTCTTCTAGCCTTGGAGAGAAATTGATGTCTTTGGTCCATTTATAAAAAAATTATTCTGATTTAAAGTGTGTGGAATCAGTTATGCTCCTTACTGTAAGTTACCAAAATCTACAAAACGCGTTTTGTAAATTATCGTTACAGGCTCAGATAAAAAAATGAAAGAACATCATTTTAGAAATTTGTTATGATTCCTATCAATTGCGAAATAATTTAAAAACTTCAAGTCGTTTGGACCGATTTGAAAAAAGTTATGCGATTTTTAAGTGTCCACTTAATATTGTCCCCGACTGTATACAGGGTGTCCCACGCAACTGAAACAGGCTGTACCTCCTAAACGGTCGGGAATAGAGGAAAATGTTATAAGAAAAAGTTGAATGGCATCAGACGGTGCATACTACGCAACTAATTTTATGCACTTTTGTGCATCGGTACATCAGAAAAATGCAATTGCACATTTTTTTAAATGGAAACCTACATTTTTGACTGCATCAATCGATGCAGTTTGTTGTGCTCTACATAAAAGTACAACATACTTATGCCCTAAACTTATTCGTTAGGAAGTTATCGAAACTAAAAGTTCTCTGATTTATAATGGAACATAACGTAGGTACTCCGGAACATTTGCCGAGATCGAAATAATTCAGTGAACTTTTAGCTTCGATAACTTCTTAACGAATAAGTTTAGGGCATAAGTATGTTAGTACTTTTATGTATAGCACAACAAACTGCATCGATTGGTGCAGTCAAAAATGTACATAGGTTTCCATTTTAAAAAAAAGTGCTGTTGCATTTTTCTGATGCACCGATGCACAAAAATGCATAAAATTAGTTGCGTAGTATACACCGTTTGATGCCATTCAACTTTTTCTTATAACATGTTCTTCTATTCCCGACCGTTTAGGAGGTACAGCCTGTTCCAGTTGCGTGGGACACCCTGTATATGTATACATATATTATTTTCTCATTTGGATAAGTTGCCAAGTCTAATTACCGAGGATTCGACTGAAATGGAATATCATTGTAGCTGTTTTGCTATTATTTAGGCTATACACAGCTGAGAATATTAACTCAAAAAATATTCCGTATAAGGTTTCCGGAACGGAAGTGAGACCGCTAATATAATCAGCGCGTGCATTTTGTTCGCGCGTGTTTGATTTTATTAATTCGAAACTGTTCCTCTATCCAGTCATATGTACTCGATAATAGGTAGATATGTTTTTCGTAAAATAAATACGAATAAAATACAAATTGCCAATTGCTGTGAAATTCTATATAATGAAACTTTTAAAGCGGAAATTGGAGTAGTCAACATGAAGTGGATGATAACGGACTTGTTGGCGGCAGAGTTGGGCAAAATGTAATTACAATTACAATTACTCACCAATTACTGTAATTTGAAATTGCAGAAATAAAATTACAGTTACATGTAATTGGTAATTGCAATTACTTGACGAATCACTGTAATTGTAATTGTGGTCCGCAATTATAATTACTGGTTGAGCCAAAGTAATTGCAATTACCAATTACAATTACATGTAATTGTAATTTTATTTCTGCAATTACAAGTAATTGTAATTGGTAGTTGCAAATTATTTTTCAAAATGAACCTCATTTCAAAGTAAAAGTCGGATAATATATAACATATGCTTTTTGTTTGTTCTGTTTAGACATTTCCATTGAGTAGGTATGTAATTGCTTTTTTTTAGTGCCATTTTGGCGTTAAGTAATTGCAACTACCAATTACAATTACTTGTAATTGCACTAAAATTACTTGAAATTGCAGAAATAAAATTACAATTACGTGTAATTGTAATTGATAATTGCAATTACTTTGGCTCAACCAGTAATTGTGAAAGGAGTAATTGCAATTACTTTGGCTCAACCAGTAATTGTGAAAGGAGTAATTGCAATTACTTTGGCTCAACCAGTAATTGTGAAAGGAGTAATTGCAATTACTTTGGCTCAACCAGTAATTGTGAAAGGATTAATTGCAATTACTTAACACGATTACAGTAATTGTAATTGAGTCTAACAATTACTTCAGTGTAATTGTTCTTTTAAACCACTAGTTTTTATGATTTGTACAATTTAACCGTTTTCTTATTGTAATTATAGTTCACTTTTGCACATGTAATTGAAGATGTAATTAAATACTCATGTAATTAATTACTGCCCACCTCTGGTTGGCGAGAAGGTGGCGGGCAGAAATTAGACAGACCAATTAATGTGAAATAATCTTAATTCGTACAAAGTAAATTTGTGCTTGAATACATATAAGGAATTATGATATTTTTATAGATATGAAATCTTGAACTTGAATTTTCAGTGTACTCTTTATATTTAGCGTGCAATTATGTCTTTTATAACTTCGCATTCGATGTGCCTATTGATCTAAAATTTTAGACATAATTTTTTCATGAAATGGAACAATTTTAGGGGGTGGCGTCCACCCCACTGTACCTACATACTAGGTACGAGGGAAGTGTGAGTTCTCGTTTCAGTTGCAGTTTGATTCATTTGCCTTTTGATAAAGCATGCGTGTATAGAACATTCATGTGAACGTCCTCTCTGAAATTGGAATAGCAAGACAAGTGAATAGAATAAATTCAACGGTTACTTACTTACTCAAGCTAAAAACTTTCTTGCGATTTCATAATGCGGTCACAGCTATTTTCTGTGATGCTATCTCGTCTTTCCTCTACATCAGTTCCTTTCTCTCGTTCGTCAGTAGGCCAGCGGGCATTCTCGCGAACAGCTTTCCAATACGTTCCTTGCGTGGCTTCCAATTTCTCGTTGCAGTTGCCATCTCTGTGAACTGCGAAGTTGGCAATGCTTCGGCATAAAACTTCCATCGAATTCCCTTAACGGAACAGTAACAAAGTCTACAGTACGAACTCAAGAGAAATAATTTCCTGATTTGCCGAGATCGTATCTTTCATCATCAAATTCCTTCACTGCCACACATTCTATTTAATTTATCTGTCGCTCTACACGTTGCTTCCTCCTTATTTTTTTGTTTACTTTCTCGAGGGATGAGGAGTGAAGAAAGTCTTCTTTTCTCATTAACAGTAGAGTTCTCATAATAGGCGGCACACTGTAAATCATGAACTCTCAGTTGACTTTGAAAGAGGTCTGTGGAAATCACGTGTCGCAGTTTTTCACCCAGAAATCACAGAAGTTCTGCAGTGACGGGATTATGGTTTTACCTCGAAAATGACAAAAGGTGGTCGATCAAACGGCACATACTTGATTTAATAAACTTCGTTTCAAGTATGGAGAAAACTTGATTCATTTCTGCATTAAAATACGCAGAGTTGGGCAGTAATTAATTACATAAGTATTTAATTACATCTTCAATTACATGTGCAAAAGTGAACTATAATTACAATAAGAAAACGGTTAAATGGTCCAAAACATAAAAACTAGTGGTTTAAAAGAGCAATTACACTGAAGTAATTGTTAGACTCAATTACAATTACTGTAATCGTATTAAGTAATTGCAATTACTCCTTTCACAATTACTGTAATTGTAATTGTGACCCGCAATTACAATTACTGGTTGGGCCAAAGTAATTGCAATTACCAATTACAATTACATGTAATTGTAATTTTATTTCTGCAATTTCAAGTAATTTTAGTGCAATGACAAGTAATTGTAATTGGTAGTTGCAATTACTTAACGCCAAAATGGCACTAAAAAAAGTAATTAGATACCTACTTAATGGAAATGTTTAAAAAGAACAAACAAAAAGCATATGTTATCTATTATCCGACTCCAACTTTGAAATGGGGGTCATTTTGAAAAGTAATGGTAATTGTTTTTGTGAAATATGAAATAATTAGCTACAAATAAATATTTAATGAATAATAAATATTTCCCAACACATGCTTTTCGTTTGTTCTTTTTAGACATTTCCATTGAGTAGGTATCTAATTACTTTTCGCTTAATAACCATAGCAGTTGAAGAAGCGACGTAAAACAGTCAATCAAAAGAAGGTATTTAATTACATTTTTTAGAGCCATTTTGGCGTTAAGTAATGCACTTACCAATTACAATTACTTGCAATTGCAGAAATAAAATTACAAATACATGTAACTGTAATTGGTAATCGCAATTGCTTTGGCTCAACCAGTAATTGTAATTACATGTAATTTTTATTTTATTTGTGCAATTTTAGATTACAGTAATTGGTAAGTAATTGTAATTGAAATTACATTTAGCCCAACTCTGAAAATACGAAGAAACTTTGTCCCCAACCCAATATTTTCTAGTACTTGGATAAGAGTTCAGTAGAAAACCGGAAAAGTTGCGCCGGCTCTCGTACAATCACTTGGCATTTGAAACTCAAACGATTCCAATTTTCGTTAATTAAAATGCAGATTATACTTAGTACGCAACGACTGTGCGTACACCGTTACACTCCGTTCGAGTATTTACTTAATTTCCGGAAAAACAACTTCTCTGTATTTAAGTCACACTCTTGGCAACGAAGCTAACTAATTGAATCTTCATTTACTTGTGAATTCCTACAGTAGACTTTCTATTGACAACAGGTTCGAGAACCGTTGAGGGTTAGCTCTTAAACCTGAGTGAAATTTCTACAACACTTCGCAGTGTTCGAACTTTTGTTTAACGAGATTGTTCTTTGCACAATTGAAGATTCGCTACGTCAGAGTTAAACAGACTGAATAAGCACAGATTCATCCGGGATAGCGATCTGGAATAATAATAGTGAAATAAATTTGTAGAAACTGCGGATAACGTTCAAATAATATACACGTGAATTCGTGTAATTACGAATAGTAATTAGCGGATCTTTCTGCAAAATAAAAATTTTCTACGCAAATTGCAAAAAGACTGGAGTCAAATAGAAATTTGTATTCTTTCTTGATTTGTTTAATAGGTCGAAAATAATATAACAGTATGTTTAAATTCTTCTAATGTTTCTACCGTTTTAAATTACACCTCTTAATTTTTGCCAAAAATGCATACAATCCGCTGTCCAGTGATTATCACTTGCATACAAAATCTTTTACAATAACGAACACTTGAAATCTCATCTTCTGTTCGACTAACTATTATTCTGTTATTGCGCGTGTGGTGTCTAATAGTATGCAGTATGCATGCACGCTTTTATGTATGTCGCACCTATACGTTTCTCCAATAAGACAATGACGTTTCAATATTCGGACGTTCCGTTAATCGTTGTTCCGACATCCGCATGTTCCGTTAATCAGTGCTCCGCTCAACGACTTTTCATTGTATGTACAGCTGGTGATTAAAATTATCTAGGTAACCGCATAATGATGGTATACTATATAATATACATATACAGTGGCGCATAAAAGTGTTCGTACGCCCTTTAAAATAGAATAACCTTTTTATAATTGTTCCAAACGACCTGATGTTTTGTAAGCAATTAGAAGCATTGGTTTACTAAATGATGTGCAAAAAAATTTTCCAAAAATTATAATATACAAGGTTACATGCAAAAATAAAAAAGGCATTTTTTAAAACTTTTTTATTTGGGCCCTGAATGAAAATTTAAAATATATGTACACTCGTATAAATTATTCATATACGTTCAGAAAATTTCATTGAATTTGGTTAATTGGTTTACGAGTTATAAACGATCAAAAGTGGTAAAAATTGCAATTTTTCAAAATTTCGGTTATTCCCATTTCTGATTGTTTATAACTCGTAAATCAATTAACCAATTTCAATGAACTTTTCAGAGTGTATATAATTTATAGTTGATCAAACACATCTTTGAAATTTTCGTTATTGGCCCAGCTAAAAAAGTAGTAAAAATCAATTTTTATTATTTTTTTGTCTCAATTCCGACCAAATGCATTTTTTCAAAATAGTTTTTAGACGTCATTTACTAAACTAATTCTTCTAGCCTTACAGAGAAATTGAAGTCGTTTGGTCCATTCATAAAAAAGTTATTCTAATTTAAAGTGTGTTGAATCAGTTATGCTCGTTAGTATATGTTAGTTATTCACGTACTGAAAATTGCAGTGAATCTTTACGCATTCATGGTTTATAAAAATTTTTAAATATGCTGGAGTATTAAATTCAACAGAATTTGGTACGATTTTTCTTTATTTTGGATCTGCAAATGCTATTACCAATGAAAATCGAATTGCATTTGGTACCACTTTCTTAAAATAAAATATGGCATTATACAGGCACAGATAAAATATTTAAAAATCGTGACCTTTAGTCTTTCCTTCGCAATTGCGACCAATAACAATTCAAAAAAAATTATTTACATATTAGCTGGTGAACTAATCCTTCTACCGTCTCGAAAACAAAACTCAAGTTGTCGGGTCGAATTTTGAAAAAGTTATTCGTTTTCAGAAGCTATACGAATACTTTGTACACTCATTGTACACATCTATATTTTGACTTTACTTCCGGTAAACTTATACACATTAGAAAAATGCAAACAGGTGCATCGAGATTTAGCTATTGAAAATAAAACGTCATTTACAAGATAATGTTGACATCTTCTGCATTGTACATAATATGTACAGTTGTAACTCTCGTATTTAATATTGTTCGCTCTTCCGTAAAATAAATTGTAATACAATACAGTATACATATGTATATGGCTTATGGACAAGAAGAAAACGGAAGAAAGAGAGAAGAGAGAGTTGAAGAGGTAGCTAACGTAGATTTCTCGATTAACTCGCGAGAGCAAGTGGGAGAGGGAGACGGAGATGAAGTGAGAAAGAGAAAGAGAGTTTATAGCCTGTGGTACCTGTTACCTTCGATAACGGTAAACACGGATCGGCCTCGGAGCAAAGTAGCGGACCATACAAGTGTTTTTTCGATGATCCTTGGCTCATTTATCCGGTGGAAACAATTTATTATATTGGTCCTGTACGAACACTGGCGGACCGATCTCTTTAATCGTCCAAACATTGTCAATGATTGCCCACTTAGTTAACGTTTTGATATCTGTAAGTAACAAACCGATACGTTTCATTTTAACGGTAGAAAGTGGTTTTAACGGGATTTTCGTCCTATCGATGCGAACAGGTGAAATTTCTTCTTACTTCTTACACAAGATGGTTAGATTTTTAAAAAATGTCTCTTCTTAATGTTGCGCAGCATATCATATACCATAGTATAGTATACTGAGGTAATATCGAAGAAAAGAACCAACAATAACAAAATATTCCAACGAGCACACACACCCCTTAGGTTCTATGCATTCTACATACGTAGACATACTCGTTTGTATTAGGTTGTCGCATATGAAATGTCCAATTTTAGAATGCAACCCTTAGAAAACGTTTCGATCACGAAATGCTACATTACGGTCTGTAGGTTTATTATTGGATATGGGAATAAATTTCCGCCCTTTTGACAGATTTCGTTATACTAAAGTACCGATCGCATATTTGATGGAACGACGTAGTACATGTTTTTGAAAGGTGTGTGTCTAAGCTTCAAAACGCAGTTAGTGGCAATTGTTTAGAGCGTGAACAGCAGTCAATTTTTCGCGTAAAAAATGTCGACTTTTCTTCCAAGTAAGCAGCATTTGCGGGAAGTTTCGTTGCATTATTTTGTTTTAAAGAAAGGTGCCGCGGAAACGCATCGTTTGCTCGTGGATATTTACGGAGGTGATACTCCATCAAATACAAGTTGTAAAAAATGGTTCCGGCGGTTTAAAACCATGATTTCGACGTAAGGGAAAAAGATCGCGATGGTGCGCCAAAAAAATTCGGAGATACAGATTTGCGAGCATTACTTGATGAAAATCCACGTCGAACACTTGAAGAACTACAACGATTACGTTTGAAGCGAGCATTACAAGAAAAACGACCGGAATGGGACAACAGGCACGATAAGCCGATTCCGTTACATGACAACGCTAGGCCACATGTCGCAAAACCTGTCAAGAAATACTTGGAAGGGGTGAACTGGAAAATTTTGCCCCATCCGCCATATTCGCCGGACATTGTTCCTTCAGATTTCCACTTGTTCCGATCCATGCAGTCGGCCATATCCGGAGAGCAGTTCACTTCCTATGAAAGTAACCGAAATTGGCTCGATGAATGGCTTGGATCGAAACAACCAGATTTTTTTCTTTGAGGAATTCGTTTATTACCTGAACGGTGGAAGAAGGTTGTAGATGTCGATACAGCATACTTTGAATGAATTCACTTTCCATTTGAATTTCTGAATAAAGAGCTTCTTTTCAACAAAAAAAGGCGGAAACTTATTCCCATACCCAATATTATAAAACTTTAGGTACGAAGCTAATTAGGGTTGCCAGAAATGTTTTATCCAAATATAGAAGAAGTAGTGGAGACTGCAATTATGTATATATAAGATAGGCTCAAAATATAGGAGTTCAAGTAAAAGAAGTACACAGCATATTTTAAACTTTTTTATTCAAACAATGATTTTTGAAAACTCCTATAGGTACGTAAAGATCAAGTTCAAATATACATAGAAGACTCATATCAAATATAGAAGATCTGGCAACCCTAAAGTTAATCCTTAATACTAAACGTACCACGACCGGTCAAATGACTGGTTCTATATTTTAAGACGCTTAAGTTGTAAAGATGCTTTCCTGAGGAATTATTTACCAAATTTATTCCTTTGGGTATATATTATTGGAGAAACGGCCAAAAATTTGGATAAATTTGAAGTAGCTGCTCACGGCAACCCGCGATAAATATAATATACCTGAAAAGGTTGTTATAGCAGACAAACCTCCAAACCTCAGCCCCGAATCAAATCGATGGGATCCGTAACCCTAGTGTTGAAATGATCTAGGACCTAGAAAATGTGCCTATTTTATATTTGACAAATCCCAATTGAGACGGTTACCTTTCTTTTTTGAGGTTCTTGATATGGCACATTATGCTTACTATCTAGACAGCTACTTATCAAACAACCGTCGCGTCGCGCGTCGCGCACACTTTCCGAGCAGATCGCATGTTTGCTTTCTCTCTAATTGCAGAGCAACTCTGTAGGTTCAGGCGGGCCTATAACTTTAATCACTTAATCATCTGTGATATTTGTAAAATATTAAATAGTATTTGAAATACTTATTTCGCCAAATAATACCCCCCTCTGCTAGCAAGTAAGGAACATGTGTATTCAAACAGATGATAGTTGATCAAAAGTATTGCTTATTAATAGACTGCGGATCTTTATGCATTTATAGCAAAATTGAATAGACGAAATTGAAAATTGTTGGAAAATAAAAAAAATTGAAGACGTCAATATATGATTTCTCCTCTATTAGAATCATTAAGGGTAGAAATAACATCGAATTTGATTTCTATTTCCTGCAATCGATGCAGGCAATTTTTATTTTGCATAAAAATCGGCAGTTTACTTATTAATAGTCTCGAACCGCGATGAAACCAAATCGTATTGTAGGAATATCGTGTTATAAGGGGATAGCCTGTACAAAATTCGAAATATCTTACATGCCATTGATTTTGTCCGAAATAATCGATTTATATATGTTATGTATTGGGTTGGCAAATAAGTTCGATCAGTTTTTGTGTTTTATTGAACTCTAAAAAACCGAACGAACTTATTTGCCAAACCAATAATTCTATTTGAAAGAAACTACATGTGACTTCAAAGCTCCTTTCCTCTAGCGAGGTAAAAATTATTACTCTAATGTTACGGCTAGACGGTGGATTTTATGCATTTATGACAAAAAAGGCCACGCACGATTTAAAGCAGTAGACATGTTGAAAGTATTTAAGGACATCAATGTATTAGTTTCAGCTTAATAGAATAATTCAAAGAAGAATACAATTTTTATTCGGCTCCTGTGTCCTGCAATCAACGCGAACATTTTTTATTTTGCATAATGATGGTAGTGATTTGATGCATTTACGACAAAAATAGCCACGTACAGTTTAAAGCAGTAGACATGTTAAACGTATTTAAGGACATCAACGTATTAGTTTCAGCTTAATAGAACAATTGAAAGAAGAATACAATTTTTATTTGGCTCCTGTGTCCTGCAATCAACGCGAACATTTTTTATTTTGCATAAAGATCCGCAGTCTAGTTATGGCATACTCGAAGTCCACACTATTTTTATTTCAAACAATTCGATGAGACTATTTTATGTAATCTTACTTTGAGCGGGTACGTGAGCGACCAGCGCTTCAAAAACCTTAGTGCACGGTATTTTTAGGAAGGTTTTTAGTGTTCTTCTTGTGTTTTTAATGCTTTCGGCCAGCTTTTAGGCGTTCTTGCACATTGTGCGCGTCCGGTCCTCGCCAATCAGTTTTCTTCTTGCTTCTCCGTTGCTTCGCGATTCTAACTGCTACTCTTCTTTTCCTTCCCTTCCGCTCTTTCATCCTTCCACCCTTTCGCTTCAATCCCCCTCCAACTGCCTTCTCTTTTCTTCGTTTCTCGCTCTCTTCGCTGTCCCCTCTCCGTAGCTCCCTACTACCCCCTCCCCCCACCTTACTCTTTTTCTTTCCTTTCCTCTCGCAACCATAAAACGTACGTCCACTTTTACGCAGCTTTTACGGTACTTAGTCGTGGGTCGTTCTTCGTACGTAAGAGGAAGGCCTTTCCGAGACGCGATCGGCCGTTCTCGAGCGCGCGTAACTTCATCAAGTGACGTCTACAATCTACAGACAAATAAAATAAAAAGAAAAGCAGAAAATGCAAATACGAACAAATGTTGAGGGAGCAGGCGTGAAACGAGCCGACCTCCGTTCGACGAAGTGAATAGGGATTTTCGATAAAAAAAGAAAAACTGTCAAAATTATAGATCGATAAGATTAATTCGGAGAAATTTCGAAAGTCGCAAGCGTTCGACAGGTTCCGGAGAAAATGTACAATTTCAAAGACGAGATCGTCGCGCAGGTGCTGTTGACCGAGAGGAATTGTCTGTTGATATAATGAAAGTGTGCCACTTTCACAGTGTACAGTGAGGTCCGATCGGTGTGTGAACGTGAACAAGTTGTAACAGATTTCGATGATCGAAACGAGTGTTTTATTTGTTTTACGCGACAGAGATCATTCCGGCAGCTCTTCTCTCTCCGACCGAGTACCGATTCGTTCGAATACCAATGAGCGTGTGTCAACTACGTATGTAGGTGGAGAGTATAGCGCGTTGCAAACTCGACAGAAACGACCGGCATCCATCCGGTCAACGTTCATCATTCCTGACGATTTGTGACATTTCGTTTAGTGCCTCGAGGCGATCGTATCTGGTCCATCATGTTGGACAGCGTGACGACGAAGTGGTCAGCAGCCGGCACCGGATCGCGACTAGTCAAAGCTCGAAGCAGTCCAAACGTGTCGAAGACGACATTGTCGATCGCGAAAAAGCAACCGATATCCGATCAGAATGGCTGTGGAACAACGATCAAGTCTCGAGTCTCCAAGTGTCTGTCCGCTCCGAAGGCCAGCAACAAAATCGACGAGCTCAGAAATTGTGCAAGCTCCACGGCGGATCATACAAAATCACGCGCGCTGTCATCCTCATCTAGCAAAGTTCGACGCGCGACAGTGGATAATCGCGTCGAGACAACGAAGTGTTCGCCATCGGTCGTACGGAACGAACGGAATGAGAAAAGACAGGTGTCGAAGAGCATGTCGTGCGCGTCGCCGTCGTGCATGATCCTGGAGGACAGAACGTTGCTGAAGAAGAAACTCTCGTACACTCCGGCGAAGTTGCCTAGAAAATCCGAGTCGCTACGAAAGAAGATGGGCCTGGATCGTTGGGCGAGTCTCGGCTGCGTTTCCGGCGGCGTTCGCGAGAGTTCGAGGGGGTCTTTACCTTTGAACGATTCGTTCTCCAACGAGACCAACAAAAAGCAGTTGAACCTGGCCGAAGAAACGAAACGATACAGCGAAAGGAAAGAGCATCCACCAGCGAGAACCACCACGATGAACAGGTCTACCAGTCTTTGGAGCATCCGAGCCGTTTCGAAAAACGACTGTAAAAAGAGTTTCGGAATGTCCTCGAGACCGAGTAAGATTCCGCTTTTGGCGCGGAACACTCGCGTGGGCCGATCTCTCGCCGATCTATCGCAAGTAGATCGAGGCGCAGCAGAGTCGACGGTTCGCGCGGCGGCTATACCATTGGACCTCGATCTCGATCTTGTAGATCCCGATCTCGATCGTTCGATGGACGAGCGTATCTATGAAAATTGTCGCGAAGCGTTCAGCTGTCGAGCTGTTCCGGCCGAGCATCGTCAAACGGTTCAAGTATCCAGCAGTAATTTTGAAGAACGAGTGGCCCGATTAATGGCACAGTTGGACGACGACGACGACGAGGAGGAGCAGAGAAAGAACGAGAACAACAACAACGAGAACGTGGAGGCGATAAGGGACAAGGATAACAACAAGGACAAACAGAATCAGACGGGAATTTCGTCAGATTCCGTGGATTCTGCTCCGCCCCGTAGAATTGGGTCAGTTTACGAGGTCCAGGAGTTCGATATCGAACGGAACAAGTCCGACGGGAAAATTCAGACGGCGAAATATCACGCTACGGTGCTTAGAATAGGAGACGAGCCAGGAAAGAGTCAGGACCGACTCGAAACGCACAGCTGCCGAGCGATCGTCTGTCGACAAAATCCAACTCCATCGAGTTTGAAAGAGCTCAGTGATCGACCGAAAGATCATGGGAACGGACAAGCAAACGCTGTCAAAGAAGAATCGAAACGGAAGAACGAGACGAAGTCGAATATCGAGAAACTCAAGAAAAATTGGGAGAAACAAGGCAACGAACAGTTGACCGCCGATCCTGAAAAGAAGAACGATTTGGTAAGACGCGACTCGACGTCTGCTCACCAAAAGACTTTGACTTCGACGATTATCAAGCAGAAAAATGTCGACGTGAACGTGGACGTTACGCAAGAGACGAAGAATAAAAATTCAATCGGTACGAGAGCTAAAGAGATAGAACATTTGGTGAACTTTTTCAATTGCAAGAATTCAGAAGCGTCCAGAGTAGCGAGAGACCCGACTTCGGTTATCGTCTCGAAGAAAACTGCGAACGCGAAGACTGTAAATGACTATAACAACGGGTACATATCGGATAGCAATTGTTCGGAGGACAGTGGTCACATGAGCAACGAAAATGAATCGGAATGGAAGGAAAATGTGGAGAATGAGACCCAAGGCTATGGAAGAAAACATTTTTTTCCGCAAACGAAACTAGCTAAAGCAACGTTTCGTTCTAATAGCATCGACACACACGACGAACCTGCAAAGGATACTGTTATTGTGAGAAATAGTGCATTGACTTCTTCGAGTGGTGTGAGCAGTATCGACAGCGGCAGTGGCACAGGTGACAATGGCACTAAACCTGTAGAATACACAGGGAAAGACCAGTGGAAACCTAGCAGAGCCTACAACGATGGTCAACAGGTCCGTCGCCTAAATAATTAATTATTCTTTTTATGTGTATACATATACATGATATATGATTATCGCTATATACCAGGGCTTCGGAGTCGGTAGATAAAATTATTAACTCCAACTCAGACTCTAACTCCCCTTTTTTTTTACCTCCGACTCCGATTCCGACTCCGACTCTCCAATTTGAAAAAATATGTACTCAAAATAATTAAGTATTGTAATAAAACTGAATAAATAGTTGAACTATTGTATTAAAGTCTAAGAATATGGAGCAGATAACTCTGATACAACACAACACGACTGTTACTTTCTCACGTTCAGGAAATAGTTAGAAAATACTACTACACATAACTTTAACTATTTCTCCTCCACATAGTGCCGAGGTATATACATATACAATACGTCTATACTGTAGATCGAATATTAGCAATTTATTTTTGTATACATAAATCTATTAATGATTTATAAACAAAAGAGCCGGAGTTGGAGTCGGAGTCGATATATTTTTTTTGACTCTGACTACGACACCGGGAGTCGATATATGTATAGCTTTTTCTTACTCCGGCTTCGACTCGAGTGATCAGCAATTACTCTCAAACTCCGACTCCGAAGCCCTGCTATATACTATAATAGTGTAAATATAATAGCGTGGACAATATATCAGCCTCGATAAACCATGCCTTCTTCTTTTTTCTTCTTCTTTTGGTAGGTGCTTTGTTTCCGCTTTTCCTTTTTTCAACAAAAATCTCAAGGAATAATAGAAGAAAGGGCAACACCAACACTTTCACCCTTCTTTTCCTTGCTGTCTTACATATTTGATAGTTTCAATAATTATCGAACGCTGCATTGAATATTTTATAATGTGCATTAGGGTGGACCTTAGCTATACCCGATGAAATTTTGTTGCGACATCTTTTTCACGACGCCCCCCAATATTAACTTTTTCCTTATGTCAATCGTATATTGTTGTTAAAAACGATATCTTAAATGTTTTCAGCGCACTGGTTCGATCAAGTATTATACAGGAACACTATTTGCAAATTTTCACAAAATTTGTATTTCGACGTTTCGATCTACTTTTAGATCATTCTCAAGAAATTTTCAAAAATTGCGTCTGTAAAATAGTAATCGATGTTATATTTCAGAGATTATGTGAATTTAAAACAAGAGGAACAAAGCCTTCACTGTTTCAAATCCAAACCGTCCTTTCAATGACGCATAAAAGCTAGTGTTTGTGTGGATGTTTCGCCTTCCATGATAACTGTTTCCTTATGTCGATCGTATATTGTTGTTAACGATATCTTAAATGTTTTCAGCGCACTGGTTCGATCAAGTATTATACAAGAACACTATGTATTTGCAAATTTTCACAAAATCTTTATTTCGACGTTTCGATCTACTTTTAAATCATTCACGTGGTATACCTAAGGTCCACCCTAATGCGCCATTCCTTCCCGACGTCCGATTGATTTAAAACTTTGGATATATTATTTTTTCATGAAATGGAACAATATTGGAGGGCGTCCTGCCCAAAATTTCATGGTCGAAAAGTAAGGTCCACCCTAAATGTACATACCTCTGTATTGCTCCGATGAAATGTTAGAACTTTATCTAAGGACCAAGCCGGATAAGGGTGTTGATAAGAGTGCCCCTAAACCGTTACAGGGAAAATTTACAAACCCATCTTTTCTCGCACTTTCCTCTTTTAAGGATGTCCTGGATGTATATAAAAACACAATAATATTTTTGAAAATTTGACAAGATATAATTCTTACTAAATTAATGCAATTACCAAAGTTTGCGTAAGGGGGCCGGCACGACGAGGACCAATTACAAGGTTTATGAAATTACGAAATGACGCTTCAACATTGCAATGAGGAGTTCAGAAGTGGTCAATTGTGATTCCTAAAAGTCAGATATATAGTGCTACGGTGCCCAAAATGCATATTTTTACGCTATAGAGGAATAATTTATAATATTCGGCAGACACCGCCTGTCACAAATAATAATACAGCACCTCGAGGTTTCGAAATTTTGCATTAGTAGCACCACTGTCTCGTTCCTAATCTGGACGATACAAATGTTATAATAAAATACGGCTGATAATGCAGGTCGATATTATATTGTCCATCGATAATACAGTGTCCATCGTCCATGCAAACACTAAATTTATTGAACAAAAACACTGGTACGCGAAGCGGCTATCTTCTGACGTCTTGCTTACTTCGGTTGCCTCGTGACAGGCCAATACCAGCGGCGTTGGACAGGCCAATACCAGCGGCGTTGGACAGGCAATATCTGCCGAATATTATAAATTACTCTAATAACGGTATAACGGTATAACGTACGACCTGCATTATCAACCGTATTCTATTGGAACATTTGTAACATGCAGTTTAGGAAAGAGACAGTGGCGCTACTACTGCAAAATTTCGGAACCTCGAGGTGCTGTATTTTTTTCCAACCCATTTTTCGTGTTTAAATAATTAATTAATCAACTAAAAATACACAGCACCGCCTTTGTACATGTCCTGGCTATGTCGATGCAGAGAGATTTTTTCGATTCGAACGATAAATCTCTCAATATTTGCGAAAATCTGTCAGTGGCGGCCATCGTGTGATATCATGCTTGCTTCGGATGCCTCGTGACAGGCGGTGTCTGCCGAATATTACAAATTATTCCTCTATAATGTAAAAATATGCATTTTGGGCACCGTAGCATTACATATCTGACTTTTAGGAATCTCAATTGACCACTTCTGAACTCCTCATTGCAATGTTGAAGCGTCATTTCGTAATTTCGTAAACCTTGTAATTGCATATACATATATGCGAATTTAGCGATGCGTGCGTGTGCCCGCACACTTTTGCACGGCCGCGCCGGCCCCCTTAATTAAAATTTTCTTATGGAGAATTCATAAAATTCCACTTCAAACTCTATTTAAACCTTGAAAAAACGCAACTAGAAACTCCAGTTTTTTTATATATAGTAAAAATGATGTAATTAATTATGTTCAAAATTTATTAGGATTCAATAAACAGTTACAGGGCAAAAAATTATAAACTGTTACAAAACGCAAATATCGTGTTGTCATCTCACTAGCATGGGAACGCGACAACTGTGTAGATCACTGAATATAGCTACAATCGGAGGGTACAATTATTCGCAAAAATCACTTACTATTTTTTATAATATGAAGACAATTTGGTTAAAAAATAAATATAACATGAAATTCACTAATTAAACGAAAGCTTTTTAAATTAATTTATTTTTTTAATGCAAAATACACTCATGAATGGCTTTCATTGCCAATACATTGATGGGATTACGAATTTCTTGTACTTTTGTCTCCCATTGTGCCTCCAGAACATCCTTAAACGCAACGAACTTTCTCCAAGTTTTTCGTTTCAAAGTGTGATTGTAAATATAATAAGAAGAGGTATCAATTTTACATCAAACGAGACAGTAACCAAGTAACATTTCTTCAAAACTTGTGCTATATGTATAAGGTGAGGCACCTAAGAATCCCACAAAAAATATTTCAGTTCGGATGACTATGCATTCCAACGAGATAATGCAGCTGTCCACACCTCAAGGGTCAGCAAGGAATGGTTTCAAAGGAAAAATATTGAATTAGTGCAATGGCAAATGGAAAACAATTTGATACTGTTGCAGAACTTAAAAGTAGTGTAAGACAAGCGTGGGGCAGTATAGATGTATCGACGTTACAAACCTTAATTAAAAGTATGGCTAACCAAGTTTTTCAAGTTATTTTGAAAAATAGTAGCAATATACAATATTAACATACGATTATTAAATAAAACATGTTAATTTTGTAAAATAAATAAAGTATCATATTGAGTGGAACTATAGACATTTCGCACAACCCTTCATTAAAAACACATGCTTTTTAATTTGATCAGGATATAGATCATAGATAGGTCAGATCTTTGGACATTTATCCAGAAAACACTGTACGCAGTAGACACTTGTAATATAATTAGTCTAATTACCATTGATTATTGCGTGCTGAAAATTAATACTTCTTTATTTCGTTCTAACAGATATTTTTCAGATCGGGGACCCTGGAACGTCTAGAAGCTCAAAGAGACGAGAAACTAACTGGTCACATTATTCTTTTGCAAGCAAGATGCAGAGGGTACTTGGCACGTCGGAAACTCAACACGTTGAAAGTATGTCATAACTTGTTTTATTCAAGTTTATTAAAGTTCCAATCTAATTGTAAGCACGACGGAGGCGACCGTTCCAAGTTCCAAGTCAGTTCACCTGCCCCTTCCATTGGGAAGAAGCTCGAGCTGCCTCGGTCGCCGAACAGTGTAAACATGCCGCGGCCATATCACGCTAAATTATGGGATTAATATACTTCAAAATAAACGAATAATGAAATGTATGTAACTCTGACAGTTCGCTTAATGTTGCCTCGACTTTTTTACTTGTTAAACAATCCTAGTTAGCCGACTGCTTGAAACATAAAAATGATAAGAAAGGTGATATGTGTTCGAGTGCCATTTGTTTGCAGAGAGTCATTTGATGCTGACGTTACGATTGACGAAGTTTCGCATACGATACGAATTACTACACTATATGAATGTGTAGAACAATATCATATAACAGATGCAGCTTGTCATTGAATTCCAAATCTCCTTCACTATTTCATCCGCATAAAACCAGTTTGCACTACATGATGTGCCCCTTCGTACCGAACGAGTTTTATGGGAACAAATTTTAAGGGGGTATTCTAGTCTAGACTTTCATTATTATGGTCTTTTTAGGGAATTTAAAAAAAAATACAAGTTTCTTAATATCAGCATTTTGCATACATTTATATTATACGAACGTTCACAATTGTTTTTTTAAGTGGAAATTATAAAAACTGACGGAGTTACATGTCGTTGAACAAGGTTCGTTTAAAAAAAAGTGTTCTACTGGCTGACACGATTCCGATCTGTATGATAGTGATTATGGTGTGAACCAGAATGAAAAAAAGTGAAAATTTATCAAATTTAACGAGGATCGAACATTTCGTATTCATCGATGGATCATTTCTCGTACACTTGATAAACACGATGCATTTTTTCAGTTACAAGATCTTGCGGTCAGATGCATACAGAGAAACGTCAGGAAATGGATGTCTGTTCGAGAATGGCCATGGTGGAGATTATACGTAAAAGTTGCACCTTTATTGAACGTTCATCGAACAGAAGATCAGCTAAAAGAAAAGACGGTAAGAGTTCGACACTGTTTATCTCTGTACTTAGTCTATTACTAATTAACACGTACAGAAATTCTAAGAAAGTACAGGGTGTAAAAGAAATAATAGTCATCCGTTCTAGGGGTGAATCTGCACCTCGGGGTCACAGTTGACATTTGTAAAAGAAACTTGCCACGAGATTGTTTATAATCGCATTTTATCGACGATGTGCCATTCGATAGGGCACCAAGAAAAAACATACTGTGCAAAATTTCAACCCTGTATCTCGACCGGGAGGGTAGTTATGGGGTAAAATCGAAAGATCAGTTTTTGGCCTATTTTCCCTAGTTAATGACGTTTAGAAATTCTGAGAAAAATCTGACACGTGTCAAGAATCCAAATACATACTTTGCAATTGGTTTCAGATTTTTAAAGTGAAAATCCTGTTTGTAAAAAATCAAAAACCTCAAAAAAATCGAAAAAATACAGATTTCACATGGAAGTTCTAGAGTGACAACATTTATTTTTACAGTAGCGGTATATTGTTATAAGTATTGTTCATGAATTTTTTCAGATTTTTTGGTTTGGTGCGCCGTTGTTAAAAAAAATAAAAACCGGTTTTTTCGACGTTTTTTCCGCGAAGAACTAAGCTAACCTTAAAATTATTACGTTCTATTTATTCTGCAAGTCTATCAGGCACTGATAAACCTTGAGCATTGTACAGAAGTAATGAAAAAGTCCTTACATCAATACCTTCTACTAAGTTTTTGCAAAATTTGACTATATGCAGTTTCATGTGTGGACAGAAGTCTACTCCACATTCCATCTCGCTGTGACTACGAGGCAAAAGATAATCCTATCCTGGTACCATTTTTTTCGTGGTGGAAATCGTTCATTATGGTACCCCGCCCTCTCTGGGGGAAGAGACAGGGATATCGGGGTTCCCCGGACTTCCGGGGGACGTCGTGGCTCTCTCTCGTCCAGACGCTCAGTAGGATGTTACAACGAATGTAGTATAAATCGCAAAACGCATCGTTGTGGCACGCCTAGGAAATCCTACGTTTATCCGGCTATGGCGTTTCATCTGTTATTAATAATAATTTTTCTGTCCAGGAGGAGCTCGAGATTCTCAAAGCGAAGGTCGAGAGATTGGAACTGGAACGCAATCATCTGAAACACGACAATGACATACTGGAAACTAAGGTATGCTAACCAACTGATGCTTTTCTATTCCCTACTTTTTTAATTCTTGAATTAGTAATCAGTAAACAGTGAATGTATGAAGTCTGATGTCCACTTATCAGATGTGGAAGTAAAAATTTCATAGTTGTAAATGAAATTTTTCTTATTATGAGATCAAAATATGTACCGTTTACTTCGCGATAAAACTAGTCCATGGCACGGTTATTGATACTTCCGCACATACATTCTTTTCCAAAACGATATAAACGATGTAACGGTATAAACAGTATGGCAATTATTTGGAATAAGGGCGACCTCGCTCAATTCAATTTGTCAATGAGAGTTATGTAATGGATGATGGTAAAGTGATCTTTCCAAAAGTCTCTCACGAGGAGACCTCGCGTATCGAGAACGCCGGATCGCAACAAGTTTTTGTGTGGACATAGCTTACGCACCCTCATGAACTATCCAATTGGTTTTAGCCGCCAACGCGGACCCGTTTTCGAGAAAATCGATTTTGAAATTGGAAAAAATTCGTACCACTCGGATATCCCAGCTTCGCGCCAAATGCGGGGACATTTTTTTTGTTTCTTTTTCGAAGTTTTTGCAATAATGTACAATAATTTTACAAGAAATAAGTAACAAATTAAATATATTAACAAGATAAGCCGAAGTACACCCCTAGATGGAGGGTTGGGTAGAACTATAGTTCCGGCATTTTTCGCTAGGAGCGCTAATGTCTGTTTCTGATTATTCAGTCACTGTTTTACCGATACAGTCACTGAATAATCAGAAACAGACAGTAGCGCTCTTAGCTAAAAATGCCATGGAACTGATATTTGTACCGAAACCCTCCGTTTAGAGGTGTACTTCGTACTATTCAAACTGTGTGTTTAAACACGTATAGTTTAACATAATAAAGGGGCATCGTTAAGACAATCGTTGGCGGTAGACCCGCACAGGTATATCTCGTTTTATGGTTAAAACCGTTACAGAACTCTCTTTCGTCCTGCGTGAAGAACTACACAGCAAAAATAATTTTCGTTATAATATTTACCACAACGAATATGTTAGATCAAACATATATCTTGTACATCGTAAAACTAGATTACTTGTCATTTATGATATTAGAAATAATGTGTAGCACGTAGAAAAATAAAAAAGAAAGTGAAGAAAAGTATGTATAAAAAATGCCGACACGGGACGCGAACCCCGACCAATCTCGTAGAAATTTGTTCAACCCGCTCGGCCACCGACCGCTGTGACAAGAGGTTTTCACTCATGGAATATAACGCACATGTCGCATTTCAATATCGATTATCTCGAAAACGGGTTCGCGTTGGCGGCTAAAACCAATTGGATAGTTTATGAGGGTGCGTAAGCTATGTCCACACAAAAACTCGTTGCGATCCGGCGTTCTCGATACGCGAGGTCTCCTCGTCAGAGTTAACTCTGTGTCAGAGGTTACTACAAAGCACCTCTGGAATAATGCTTTAGTGTAGAGTTTCTTGAAACTACTAATGACCTGCTGGTTCATGGGCTGAATGAGAGGAATCGTACTCGGGGGAAGGAAATTTAAACATGAAATGCTAAAAATTATTGTTACTAATATTATTAAGAAAGGAAAATGTAAATTCAACGGGTTCTTATATGCATTTGGTTCTTCCTTTATCTATTTTTTGGTTAAAAACAAATATAGGTTCCATAAATGTTAATTACAACAAAGTTTGAGAGCTATATCTAATATAATTAGTAAACAAAATCGTTTAAAATTAGTAGCAGTTGAGGAACTGTTCTTTGAAGTAAATTTCAAATAAAACACTTGAAACAGTAGGTACTGGCAATAAAATTAAAAATAATTCGATGTGCAAAGGGTTGATCCTCTAGGTACTCCCTTGGAACTAGAGTAATGCGAATTTTTAAATTATAAAAGAGTTTAAGTTTTAAAATGATAAAAGAATAAAACATTAAAAGTGGTAGGGAGTTGTTGGCAACAAAATTGAAAAATAATTCGGAGTGCAAAGGGTTAATTATTCCAATCGGATCATTTAAATTGTTCAATTTGCAGTTTCCAGTTTGAGAAAAACGTATTTTGTTATTCTGAATATTTTTTCCGGATTTTGGTTTTGACATTACACGTGAACTACAGACCCTTGCGAAAGTTCTTCGATATCCAATGATCGAATTAAATTTTCTTCGAATAGAATAGAGCATAGTTTAATATTGCAAGTGTCACAAGAGTTTTATTGCAATCATCCAAATGGATAATACCTACACACACAACACTTTCGCCCTACACGCATCGTATAATTTTTGTTCGTTAGATTCCGGGCGCTGCAAACTCGATAACCTACTACGTTCGGCTACTGGTTCTAGCAATGTTTAAAATAAAGCCACCACGGAAAACGGAAACGTACCGAAGCTTCGATCGAAAATATCACGTGCGCTGACCAATTTAATAATACCTGGTCGGCCGATGTTGCTCGACGGTTCGATCGAAACCGAGTCGCATCGCGTTATCACGTCGATCATTTGTTGCGACCTGCTGTAAAATTTGCGAAAGAAATCACGAGATCTGTTGCTTCTTCTCCTGTGTTCTATTCGTCGAAACTTTCCTCGCGGACTTTACAGAAGATTTGGCACGAAGCCAGAACTGTGGCTAGATCTCGTGTTCCCCAGTACTTCTTGCTATTCGTTCTACTGTCTCCTTCGCTCTCTCTGTTTCACTTAGAATAACTCGAAGGTGACCGTCGTCTTCTTGAAGAAACGTAACCGACCCGAGTATCGGCTGACCCAAGAAGAGTTAGTCGCTCCGGGACTCCCTCTCGATACGGGCGTTGTCGTTCGATGTTACGCAATTAAAGGCTCGCGGCGAATCATATCCGATGAGCCGATCGGCACGGTCTACTCGAAAACGAAGACCAATTTGAGATATGCCGGTCGTTGAGGTGTGCGAACAGATCGGCGAGGAATCGTCTCACGAATCGCGGTGAGCGCGTCGATATCGACGACGACGTCGTGCCAAAAGAAACGAAACGCCTCCATCCAGTGGTTACAGCCGTATACACATCACCGTCGTCACCGTTTACCGCCGCCGTCGCCGTCACATTGCCTCGAATTCGAAACCGAGAAGCGAAATTGAAATCTAATCCGAAATCGAAACCATTGGTATATATACGTGTAACCAGTCGATGACACGTAACGTTACGCTTCCCATTCTCCTTAATATTTGTCGAAACGAAGGTATTACACATTCTATTCTAGTATACATTATTCCTGACGAACAAAGACGAAATATCCACTATGAGACACGAATCGCAACGAACGATACAACTGTGCGCCGGGATGTATGTACAAGTAACCAAGAACCGTTGTTGCACGTTGCATTCGTTAACATTTCGCTGTCTTTTTCCGCAGTATCGTCATCGAAACGTCATCGGGGTTAGGTCGATTTCGGATATTGAACGATCGAGAGGATTAGGAAGATTAGGAAGATTGAAAAGAAGATATAGTAATACAGTATGCCGTCGGTACCAGTCATGTATTCAACGACTAACGAAATCTCGCAGAGCTCGCAAGAATCGGCTCCGAACAGTTTGTTGCACGACAGCCACGTTCTCGAGGCAACGTCCGCCCATTTGTCCAGACCCACGGTAACGGGCAATCTGCTGAAAAGGCCGCCGCTGCCACCGTGCGTCCTAAAGAGACCAACCAGCAGACTACAGCTGCTCGACTCAAACTCGACGAGAAGTCCCTCACCCTGTAGCTTTTCATCCAACAGCCTGTTGTCTTACCGTTCGCAATCGTTGTCCACTGTGTCGGGAAGGCCTCGTTCGGTCGGGAGATCAGACTCCCTCGCGCGTTTCTCAACACCCCCGAGAAGAGTGTACCCATTCCAGAACATTCTTCCAAACACGGCCGAGGATGCGTCGATTAAAGAACAAGATCCGGTCGTGTTCGATGCCAGCCTGAATTTTGTACTGGGTTGCGACACGCAGAGGGTCAGGCAGTCTTTCAGGCCCACGGCCTCCCACCTTGAACCGGCGACCGCCTCTTCCTATCTGTCTGCAAAGATCTCGCAATTTTTGAAAAGAACCGATCACATAATGGACGAATGGAGAAGCTTGGGGCACAAGAACGAAGCCGATAACGTTCTGTCCTCACCACGATCCGCCGACCTACCTAGGGGGTTCATGGGTAGAAGCCAAAGCGCTACCAACATTATGATACGTGGATTTCAATATTATACTAGACCGGACACCATCGCAAAATCTTCTTCCAGACAGTCTCTGTCCCGTGCTTCAGAAGACAGAACTATTTCGGATAGTATCGGTCAAGAGGTACAAAATTTAGAATTTAAACATTGCGTCCCAACCTTTACAAAAAATGCCATTTCGAGACAAAAATAAGCAAATTCACTTTGCGACAAGTGCACAATTCTTTTTGCTCATTTAAACTAGCAATTGCTATTAATAAGCAATTGGGATTGACAAATTTGCTGTTGAGAATCAATAAGAAACACAGTAAACCTTTTTAGGACATATTTTTAGCCTTTGCTTGGCACAGCTACACTGACCACAACTTGTTGCTTCTGATGCTCGTAAAAAGTCTGTTTATAAACAGAAATAAAGTTGACAACCATGACATTGGTGTTTGCAGAGCATTAACCCTATGCACCTCCGAATTGTTTTTCAATTTTGTTGCCAACAACTCCCTACTATGTTTTTCACTTGAAATTTTCTTGAAAGGGCAGTTCCTTGTCTCGTACTTATTTTAAACAATTTTGTTTACTAATTATATTAAATATAGCTCTCTCAAACTTTGTTGTAATTTATATTTGTGGAACTTATACTTGTTCTTACTAGAATAAGAACCAAATACATATAAAAACACGTTTCATTTACGTTTTCCTTTCTCGAATATCGAGCCAGATGTATACAATTCCAAATTTGGAAAGCGAACTCGTAGGAGTCTGAATCCGTATTCGTGAACCGGTCGTGAGCAAAATAATAAATAAATAGTTATAACTTCTGAAGTCAACTTTTCTTTCAGTTAAGTGAAATGTCCGCCGAATTCGCAGAAGAACATTCGACGTCTACGTTGGCAGCAGAAAGAATCAATGCAGAAACATCCGAACGGCTGCGACTCGAGAAAGAACTCCAGGACGTTACTGAAACAAATAAAAATCTCCAACAAGCAACCGAACGTTTGGAGATGGAACTTTTGTATGCAAGAGCTGCTGATTTAAACGGCATTGTATCCGATGTGGAGGACGGCGAGGACGGTGGCGTTTACAAACAGAGATACGAGCATGCTGTCAGAGAGCTCGAGTTCACTAAAAGAAAAATGGCGCAACAACACGAGGACGATCTTGAACAATTGGTGGGGCTTAAGAAACAATTGGAGAAAAAGGTATGTGTAATCCAATTATTTTCTGCTTTTAATCCAATTTCTGCTTTTTTACCGTAACGTAATTGATCAGATGCGAACATATTTAATAGTCTAAGCAATATTTTGAATAATGGTATAGCAATTTTTAGTGGTGACCCTGAGTCTCGAGAAGAATTCGATAGATTAACTTACTTATAATTAATTCATTTTTAGAGTCGCCTTTGGACTCTTTCATTTCACTGTTACCAGTTGATTAAACGTACACAGTAGGACAATCTAATATATAGGTGTATATTAACACATTACCGACCGGTGATTATTGCATAATTTTGAAAAATCTATGGCAAAAGGTTAAACACTTTTTAATGGAGCCTTCAATGACAACAGCAATTTTCAATGTGAACTAACAAGTCACCCTCAATAACGTCATCTAATAGTTTCATCTAAGATTGCAATGTAAAAGAAAATTTCTATGCTTCCTTCTGGTACAGCACAATTACACTGTCCAACAAATTTCAACTTTTTTTATGTTCCCTAATTACTGTTGGGTCCTTCTTATAGATTTTTTTGCGCTGATTCCGAATCTGTTTTTAATTTTCTTCTATACGCACAGTTTTTGAAAAACATGGCTTTGAAAAAAAAAACATATTTTTCAACTTTAAACAAATATTGTGATGTTATTATAAAAGATATTGAATTGTTCTTTGCAGCAAAAGATTCTGTAGACTTTCCCGAATACAGTGATATCCAATATTGATACATTATGATTGGCTAAACATGTTTAAATAATGATTAAAGACGGAGAGACACCACTTTTGCACCAATTTTTGAGGATATTTTTCAATTTATCTCAAAAAATAAGGGTCCAGTAGAAAATCGAACTATACCACTCGATAGAGCAGACTTTTATCTTGAGAAGCCACCCTTTCAAGTTTGGATCGTCGACGTTTTTTTCAAACCAGAAAGCAAAAGTTGCCGGTAGTGACGCTCGGGATGGGATACGGCGCAGAGTGGGACCTTTCGTCCATATTGGAGACAAAATCAAAGAACTTCCGATAGAAATGAGATAGTGCGCTGAAATTTTTTTTAATTACAGCTGAAACTTGACAGAATATGGGAAAATAGAGAGATTATGGTACGAACGTTTTTTAACCTTGAAAAAATTCGTCAAACTTGCACAATGTCAATAAAATTGTAGTTCTTTCAATACCACGTGCGGAAAAATTTTTTTTTAACATGCTACACATCATTTCCTGTAGTTTTTCTCGCGCTAATTTCAAATCTGGTCTCAAAATTTGTCTGCGACCTCAGGATTTTGCAAGAAATCGATTTTTGTGAACAGAACTAATGTAATAATTTTTTCGTTGAAATGATTTGATAACCCACTAGTTTGAAAGTATATTGTAAAAAATAAGAATAAGATATCACCAGAAGTTAAAGAATTCGTTGATGAGAAGTTAGTTGAAAAGATTAAATACTTACCTTACTTCCTGTGTAAATGAAAATATAATCATGGAAAATAGATATCTAATTTAAATTACATTACAGTCACGCATAGCCTACAAGGAGTGCCTGCGACAATCGCAGCGGTATGTTGGGTGATCGTTCGTCAAGTGATATACGTCAAATAAACGTTCAAATAATTCATTATGTTTAATTTTATTGTGTTTTATATATAAGAATACAATATACCTTCAAACTAGTGGGTTATCAAATCATTTCAACGAAAAATGATTATATTACTTCTGTTCACAAAAATCGATTTCTTGCAAAATCCTGAGATCGTAGACAAATTTTGAGAGCAGATTTGGGATCAGCATGAAAAAATCTACTGGAAATGATGTATAGCATCTCCAAAAAAAATTTTTTCGCGTGTGGTACTGGTAAAACCACAATTTTCTTGAAATTGTGCAAGTTTAGCGAATTTTTTCAAGGTTAAAAAACGTTCGTACCATAATCTCCCTATTTTTCCCATATTCTGTCAAGTTTCAGCTGTAATTAAAAAAAATTCATCGCTCTACCTCGCTTCTATCGAAAGTTCTTTGATTTTGAATCGAGTTAGGTCAAATTTACCCACTGTGCGTCGCTGCGCCGTATCTCGTCCCGAGCGTCACTGGCGGCAACTCATGTTGGGCGAAGATATTTTGCTTTCTGGTTCGAAAAAAAACGTTGACGTTTCAAACTTCAAAGGGGGGTTTCTCAAGATAAAAGTCTGCTCTATCGCGTGGTATAGTTCGATTTTCCGCTGGACCCTTATTTTTTGAGATAAATCGAAAAATATCCTCGAAAATTGGTGCAAAAGTGGTGTCTCTCTGCCTTTAGTGATTATTTAAACATGTTTAAACAATCATAATGTATTAATATTTGATATCGCTGTATTCGGGAAAGTCTACAGAATCTTTTGCTATAAAGAACAATTCAATATCTTTTATAATAACACTACAATATTTGTTTAAAGTTGAAAAACATGTCTTTTTTCAAAGTCATGTTTCTCAAAAACTATGCGTATAGGACAAAAATTAAAAACAGATTCGGAATTAGCGTAAACAACTCTATACGAAGGACCCAACAGTATTAGGGAACAAATTTGGTGTTGAACAGTGTTATTGAAAATCCTATTTTCCGATAGGTAAAGTGTTAACACGTACGAATGCCGTACAAATTATATTCGTTTCACACAAGTTTCACTTACTTTATTGTCAGGAATTTCCCGTGGGTTCATGAGAACATTATCCTCCTATGGTTCTGGGATAAATGCTGACTGGTTCATCACAGTTCTCTTAGCAGAAGACATCCTTCCCTCGCCGTCCCCATCCCGTAGCCAGATTCTTCAATCTATTCGATCCCAGGATAAAGTCCCAATTTTTTTGCCAGCTTAATATGTACCGCATTGTTTACAATTAGTGTTGGTATTTCCCTCTCTCTCTCTCATAACCGTCCCCGTGCCGACCGATACTTGTATGACCGAGAACCACCTCCTAACGATAGTTCTCTTTAGTCTCAAGCATCACTATCCAAGACCTCGCGAATGCCAGGAGCCTATCATATATCTTTCGAAGGCTAAAGATCATCTCGGCAATCTGCCGCTCGATATTAGTTAAAACACCGTTGGCGCTAACATACTATTTAGGTATTCTGTTTCTCGTGAATCATCCGGTGTGATACATACACAAAATTGAGGCAACGCGACTCACTTGTCAGTATTTCCGTGGACATCGTAGATTAGGGATTATGTATCATTATTATTTTGAGTTTCGAGAAAACTGGCAATGTTACAAACATTCTCAACACAAAGTAGCAATGATGAACTAAACTTGTTGGAAGAGAAACGATTTTTCATCGCGGCGATGCTACTCGAATTTTGATAACGAAGTTACTAATAGTAGCAAGGTGTTCATGAGTTAAGTGTAAAAATTGGGACAAATTAAAAAATTAGGACACCTCTGGTGTTTAGTACAACTCTGGTATTTCGTATAGATTATAAACCTTTAACTGTATTAGCTGCACAATATAAATATCCTCATATATGCATACGATAATGATCCAAAACACACGTCGAAAATATGTAAAAACTATTTGGATCTACTTCAATGTAATAATTCATTAAAAATTATGAAATGACCATCCCAATCACCAGATTTGAACCCCATCGAAAAATTATGGGATGAACTGGATAGACAGGTACGAAACTTTTGCCCCACTTCGAAAACACATTTGTGGAATATTTTCGAACGAGAACGGAATAGTATAACAACAGAAAGTATGAAAAAATTGATCACGCATGTTTACTATTTACTTTTACAGTTAACCGATGCTTACGAAGAAGTAGAAGAACAACGACAGGTTGTCGGGCAATGGAAACGACGTGTACAGAAGCTGAACGGTGAAATGCATGACGTGAGACTTCTACTAGAAGAACAAACAGCTAGGAATAACCTCTTAGAAAAGAAGCAACGCAAGTATGTAATATTTATGATATCCTCACTCTAATTTCTATAATAAAAACGCAGTTTGTTGATTTTGTTCTGACATTTTTTTCAATTTTTCCGTAAACCGTTTGTTTTACGAGAAAAAGTAATAGAACATAAAGTACACAGCCTGTACGGATCTACAAGTTTTATGCAACATACTTTTCAATACAGTCAATAATTTAGAAGATATTAAAGAAAAACGATTTTATGAGCATTTAATTAATTATTTTAAAGTGTTTAAAGGGCCTTAGGGCACGTTTTCCCGTTATCTGATCGAGCTCAAACTTTGCACAGATTTTTTGTTAATTGTTTGGAACAATCCTACGGGGTGACCTAAAGACAATTTTGAAAAAAATTGTCTTCGACAGCGTCTACAAGTACAGTAGATATTGTAGGAGAAAACAGCATTGCCCTTTGTTAAATACATCACCGAATTTCCACAGTACAGTATTGGGAGAAGCTCTATTCTCATTTCATCCGTCGGCAACAAGTGTTTCTGGCAACCGGCCAGGTCGCTAACGTTACGCGTCCGACAACATCAACGTTTAGTCAAACGTTCGGTGGGTGCATAAACTCCGGATGATTACTCCAAGAATAGATCTACGGTCGCCCTGAAACCAGGAGCTCGTTACTAATCTAAGAAAAAACAATTATTTACTGCGTGACAAATGCTTGGATATAAAATATGACAGAGTTCAGTACGATTTTAATTTATTTCAGATCTGAACAGGCTGCTACCACGGAAAATAAGATTCTATTTTATTCCACTTTCTTAAAATTCGTCTACAAAAATTGAAAATTGCATAAACATCCGCAGTCTATTAATTAACATTGAGATGTTCTGATCAACATGCTCTCTACACTTTTGAATGCATTCGCGAATTTACTTTTCCATTTGCGATAACTCGTGGGAATTAGGAGCATATTCACGCGACAGATTAGATTATTTTTGCCCTCTTTTCGTAGTAATTTTGGTTTGTTCAAATATTCCTGTCAATCGTGTAATTCAGAATTTATTTAATCAGGTTCGATTCGGAAATGCAAAATTTGTTGAACGACATCCGGCAAGAAAAAGCTCAGCGGGAAAAGTTGGCAAGAGAAAAGGAAATAGCACTCGCCGAAAAGTTCACCGTAGAGCAAAATTTAAGCGTGAGTATACACAGTTCTTTATGTTTCCATTTATTTATTAACGAGTCACGTACACTATTAGAAATAATTATTGTGCCACTCGAACATGTCACAATTAATGTAAATAACACCTGTCCAACAGCCAAAAAGTATTTCGATTCCCACTATACGATTCTTATAGTGTTTTTCTTGCTGATTCCGAATCTGTTCTTAATTTTGCTAGGAGAAGCATAGTGGGAATCGAAATACAAAAAAAAGTTGGAATTTGTTGGGCAGTGTAATCGGTTGCTGCTATAGTTTTGCTTTTATACTAATTAAATGTTGATAGTTAATGCAGATCGTAAACGTATATATGCAAACTATATTTTACCATTGTACAGTTTTGGAATGCTGTGTTTAATTAATTGTAAGGGGAATTTATTGGATAATATACCGTATGTAAAGTTGTTAATTTTCGAAAGAAATTATACGAATTGACTCATATTACAATAAGTACATATATGAACAATATATTTCTAGCAGTGTATTTCGCTATCAAGGCATTTGTCTATTTTCACCTGATTTCGTTGATACCAGTTATGTTTTCTATATAGGACGCGAAATTGGAAATTGAATTAAAAGAAGAAAGATTGCGTACGTTAAGCCAAGAATTGGAAGAATTGACATTCGGTGGTAAAACTGAAGAGGAAGTAGCGCAGCTGAAGAAAGCTAAACATGAATTGGAGAAAAGGGTGAAAGATCAAGAAGAAGAGCTCGACGACCTCGCTGGTCAGGTGCAACTTCTTGAACAAGCAAAGTTAAGACTTGAGATGAACTTCGAACAACAACGAAAAGAAATGCGCAAAGAGATGCAACAAAGAGACGACGAACTCGAAGATATACGCGGTAACGTGCTGAAGAAAGTGAAAGCTTTAGAATCGCAGTTAGAAAATGAATACGAGGAGAGGACCATTCTTCTTCGTGAGAAACATGAATTAGAACGTCGCCTAGTGGCCATAGAAGATCAGGACCGAACCGAGCGAGCTGCGGAAGCGGAGACTGTGCATAGGTATGCAACATGCAATATTTCAAATGTGAATTAATGGTGCGCCGGAGCGGAAATAGTAACTTTAACAGCGCCAATCGAGGTGAACTACTGGTGAACTACGAAGACAGAGAAGCAGATATGTTTCTCGCAAGAAAGACACTGACAGAGAATATGAAACAGCTTGATTTTTTCGATCACGCAGGCGGGTTGCATTTAGCGAAGAAGCAATAATTTTTTATGCTCTTTGTGTTGAAATATTCTTTGCATTATTGCGGGGTACCGTACAGACCCCTTTTTCTGTCGCCGATTGGTGAGCGGAAATAGTGATATTTTTGCTCCAGCGCATCCCTAAGCAGCCAATTAAAAAATGTAGAAAAAGAGAAAATAAAAGACCGCATAGAAATCGGAATTGGTTCAACACGATGCGAGATAGATAGGTAATAGTGATGTATATGATTTTTTTTGTTAGGTTGAAGAGGGACTTGAAGAGAACGAAAGTGCTGCTTAGAGACGCTCAAACCATGCTAGAGAGATCAAAGAGCGACTCAACGGGTAAGGCAGCTTTACGACAATTAAAGAATCAGTTAGAAGATGCAGAGTGTGCTCGGGCAACTGCAATTAAAGCGAAACAGGCGCTCGAACAGGAACTGAATGAAACACAAGCTTCGCTAGAGGAAACACTACGACAACGTTCCGAAGCTGAAGATCGAGCGAATGTAGCTAATCGCGAGAGAACCGAACTGCTTTCGCAATTGGAGGAAAACGAAGAAGAGCTTGCAGAGGTGAGCATGTCCACATATGCGGAAGTAGTTTATATTTCGAACAAAAAAGCCACATGGCTTCGGGGAAGATGTTGTATGCAATTCTCTTTTTCTTACTTTGGTTTTTGATCGAATAGAGGCACTCCGTTAAAAAGAAATGAAGGCGAGCTTTATATCTCTATAAAAAGGAAAAGTAATGTAGTAAAGAAAAGTGTCCTTCGAAACCATGTAACTGTCACGTTTATTTGAAACATTTTTTTCCCACAGTGAATAATTTAAGAATTATTTGAAGTTGTCACATTACGAACATGTGCGTCATGTGTGCGAGCTGATTCAGCTTGGCCTCTCCTTTACCAGTTTCTAGTGTTATGGAGAACGACAAATTAAAGCAACACAGTTTTAATATATCGAGTCATTACCATTTTTAATAAACGATACAATTGTTAGTGAAGAAACTATCTTGTTTGTACTTTGTACTTTCTAGTGTAAGGTTTGAATGTGAAAACGATAATCGAACAAAATCTTTGTTGATGCGTTTTATAAGGTTCTGAAAAAATATCGAGTGGCGGTTCAGCAAGTGTCGGCGGAGCAGGCACAGTTACAAGAGGCTCAGGTACAAATTGTCGCTTTGGAGACAGAAAGAAACTCGCTGAAAGATCAACTTTCGGAGTTAACGCAACGATTAGAGTCCGTAGAACAACTCGGTGATCCTACAGCGAATAGTTTAGCCACGAGACGTCTCGAGTTTCGAGCCAAAGAGCTTGAAAGTAAATTAGAACTGGAACAAACAACAAGAGCACGCTTGGAGGTAATACATCATATATTTGATTAAACGATTAACTTGTAATTCGACTGTAAATTTCGTAACACTTCAACAGTGTATCCAGTTTAACTTGTTAAGGATTATACAATTTCTTAACAATTTTGTTGCAGACTCAAATAACAAGGCTGAAAGAGAATGTTGAGAAACTGCAAATCGAAACCGCCTCTTTGAAAACAAAGGAACAAACCGCTCAAGAAACTGCAAGACGATTACAGAGAACGTTACGTGAGGCTCGCGAAGAGGCTGCTTCGTCATTAACTCGTGAACAAGAAGCAACTCGTGCTCGTCGCGAATTAGAAAAATGTCTTGAGGCCGCCGAAGCAGAGACCAAAGTCGCCAAAGACGATTTAAGACTAGCACTTCAAAGAATTGATGATCTACAGAGCGCGATTCAAGGTGATCTTGATTTGGATTGCAGCGAAGAGGCAACGACTGAAAACAGTGATAGGTAATATTTCTGTTAGTTTATTACCTCTATAAAACCCTCTATAAAACCCTCTATAAAACTTAAAAAGTTATACTTTTCTTCGTTGTTACGTGCCAGGGCCGCGAACAGCACGAGTGGCCGGCGAAGGGTTGTTACCCTAGAAATATGATATCAATTTGTTAGTTAAAGGTACGCAAACGAACGCAATGCGAAATTGGGGAGCCACTAGGTTGGATAAATCTCTGTTTGGCAAATGGGATGTCGCGAACGAACCTGATGCGAAATCAGGGAGTCGCTAGGATAATTAGTAAGCCTCGTAACTAGTATAATTTACTTGATACAATCCGAGCGATAATATTGTATCGTGTGGGGACGTTCAATTACTTGATTAGGATATTGGACAATAATTATGGGTTTAATGAATTTGCGTTAATTATCAAAGAACACAAATATATTCTTACTATAAGAATTCGTATTACAATTGTGTAATTGTCGCGAATGGATTGAATTTAGAATAGAAATAATTGAAAGAAGATATTACCTAAACTAGGATGCACGGTGTTGACGCACTGGCAATGCGGGGGTCTTGGAGCAACCTTATCACTGCCTAATAGATTTTACACCGAACTCGCGGAATCTATACGGTTACACTTTGATTCGAAGGGGAACTTTAGCCCGATCTCACTGGTAGTTGACTTCCGAGATGCAGCACGACACGACGCGATTCGTGATTACGACAGTACTAGCCCACGAGAGTAGAAATGCAAGGGTAAGCCCTTGTAGGCCTGCAATGACGGGTGGTACTTGTCAGTACCCTTCGAGTGAACATTCGTATTTTGTCAACGACCAGTTGGTCGTGCGTATGTTTGGGCCCTAAACTAAACAGCTATGTAGATTTATCTAGGGTAGCTCTGTTCGTCATCCGTAACATCGTATTTATCAATATCTTTCGATAATAAGTTATATATTATTTATTTTGCTTTCAGTGATTGATCCGCATCATTGTCGGATTTTGAGTCCGATGAAAGCAAGAATGACGATTCGAGTGCTGTACCCACTGTCGAGGAATTACTTATGGATTAACATGAATTGAAACTAAGGTGCGAAGTAAAACAAAAAATAATTGACATAGAGTGATTAGGAAAGAAAAATCTATACTCAGGAAGGTGAAAATATTGACCAGAGAAAAAGGTTCATGTGAACAAACGAAAGAGATTAAAATCAAAATACTGCTATTTACAGTAAGTTTTGAAAAACACAATAATGGTAAAATCATCAATATGGTGGTACATAATTTATATACGATTTACATTTGTGATGTCGAGACCTCTCTGACGTTCGTATTTCTTGAGACTAACGTATAATACACAGTCACTCACATAATTGATGGTACACAAATTTCAATCAGAATAACTTTTTACGAATGGATCAATCAACTTCAGTTTTTCTGTCAAGCTAGAAGGATTAGGTTATGCGATGACGTGTAATGAAACTTTTAGAAAAATTGGCTTTAGTCGGAATTACGAAAAACAATGTAGTAAGTTGATCTTTACAACTCTTTTATTTAGACCAGTAATGAAAATTTTAAAAATGTGCTCTGCTCACCATTTTTAATCATTAACAACTCGTAAACCAATTGACCAATTTCGTTGAAATTTTCAACATGTATATAACTTATGTAGATCTATAATATACATTGTTTAAGTTTTCGTTACGGACTCAAATAAAATAGTTGCAAAAAGCAACTTCCTCAATTTCGTTTTTTTTCGTAATTCCGATTAAACGCAATATTTCTAAAACTTTCATTGAACGTTGTTTGGTAAACTAATTCTTCGAGCTTGGCGGAAAGACTGAAATCGTTTGGTCCATTTCTAAAAAAGTTATTTTGGGCCTTTATTTGCTTGTGTAGAGTTCATCCTCCGTTCTTTCTCTATAAACGAACTGAGCACATTGAAATGTCAAATATTGTTACGTTGTCGGTAAAAAAACTAAATCTTTTGTTCTGTACGTACACTCTTCCACGATTAAATATGTTACACCCAATATTTATATTTTCTAACTTAAAACATGAGTGTTTACGAATTGTCTGATCGCGACGAACTGTGCGTAAACGTAGAAAAGGAGACTATGAATACATTGATAAAAATTTCATAAAAACGGACCTCTAACGTCATCCCTAAGACGAAAGCATTTTTATATTAGACCAGTAAGTCTAATGTTTCTAATTCTAATGTTGTAAGTCATACAATTGTGCGGTGTTCTGGACTTGCATAATGCAATTATAAAAAGCAGTAACAATTTCAAGATCAGTTTGATGACACGTTTCTATTTTATCAATAGGGATGAAGTGTTGCTGGGACTGTAAGTACTAGATCACGAATCATTATGTCATTTCGCATTATTAGAAAAACAAAGATTCATAAAGTAAAGTCCCAGAACCTGGAAAAGATTCGACGTTTTTTACACTGAAGGTAATACTTATATTATTTTGCACAGTTGCCACTAAACTAAAAGTTTTTAGAATACAGTAAAGTTGCATTACGCAGAGCAGGACTGAAATATTTATGATGACAATTTAATTATAAGGAGACCGACAAATAGCTGTTATAGAAGGAAAATATATGCTTGTCTACTCTCCTTTCTTATGGTAACGCTAAGCTTCATTCGAGAGCAAGGAAAAAAATAAGAAATAGTATAAGGGTATAACACAGTGATCGGGGAAACGTGTAACAATTTTATTATGCTCGCGAGGACCTAAATGTTATTACTAAAAACTAACTACATACATGTTCATATGGATTATTTTTCATAATTATTAGACTGTGGATGTTTATGTAAATACAGATCTTTGTGGCCTAATTTATAGAAATCGGGAGGGACATTGAATTCCAAATGAGGGGAAACCCGCACTGCGGATTATTCAACTTTTTATAATATTGAATACACGATACATGGACGCATAAGTATGTCATAAATGCATAAAGTCTGCAGTCAAGTAATGATCAATGCTGTCACTTGACAAAGTGTTTTTCATTTCCGAATTACTCTATAGCCCTATACATGCTAGTTTAGGATAGACAAAATTAGTTATTCATTGTCAACGCCACCGCCACTGCCGAACAATATCAAAACATTATCTTCATGATAGCGAACGAGATTGACAGAATAAATATTAAATTGCAAATTATCTTTTATAAAGCTGTATGGTCAATAGACTGGAATATTTAGATGAATACGAAAGCGACGAGGGAAATCAATACTTTGTACGAACATGAATGTTTGCGCGATCGATTTATTGCGGCCCTTTCGCTTGTCGAAGCAATCAACAAAGTATTTAGGTGCTAACTATAATTCCCAGTCAACGTGTATATGTAATGGCTTTTGTACTTTGCTTTGCGATGCGCGTTCCGACGATATTTTATCCAACAGTAGTTGTCGTCGACGTTGTCGTTCTTCCAGTCTTCCACAGGATTACGAACTTCTGGATACTGTAGCGTCGAAGCGCTCGCACTCACACGTTCGATAATCACATCATAGCCTTTCAATAGCATTGTGTACACATGCAATTTGTATGTATGTGCAGCGAACATGGAAATCGAAGCTACTAAACAAAAATACTTCTCTACAAGTAAACGAACAAATGCGCTCCATGATATTTAACACTTCGCTACCGAGTTAATTATGGTGGTTACTCTTTCAAATTTGTATTATATGATGCGAGTCATGTCTTTGGTTTCTTATAAAAGATACTTGTGTAACTTATTGCTTTGTAAAATGCAGATACCTTATTTAATTAACTGGGTTACTGATTTCTTTCAACTTCTCCTGCAACAATAACAAAAAATATCGAATGAAACGTTTGAAAGCTTCTCTATCGTCTGCGCCGCGAGGAGCGACGACCAACATTTCATTCGATATTTTTGATTTACCAAGCACATCTAAACGTCCACGAAGAAGTTTTTCCACATCTCAATAAAAGATATCTTCCGAGTTCATTTTTAAACATTATTTTCCGAAATTAATTGGTTATTATACATTCCCTGACACATTATATTTACATTTATTGATGAAAGGTGAAAAATATTGGATATTCATTACAGCAGCAAATGATTCGTGCCGCTTTCCCCATAAGACTCAACGCAAATTCCGGCACAAATTATTTGCTCTTCGTAAATGTCCTTACAGCGCCATCTAGCGGAGAAACGCTCAAACTGTTAGCCAAATGTTACCGACAGAGCAAGCCAGTGTGGGGAATTCTAGTCATATTCCCCCAGGTCGCGGATGTGGCGACACCACGGAGCGTAGGCAGCGTGGCCAGCCTGATTCACGCGCCTTCCGGTTCCGCTAGTCGGCGAGCGGGAACACGCCACTTGCCTGCAGTGCTTCGATCGGTCGCACCTTTTTCTCGCGCATGCGCGAGAAAACAGTAACGTATCTACTATTGGGTTGCGGAGCGGCCAGAGCACTGACGCCTTGAGGCAGTTATTCTGGCGGGAATGTACCAGTGTTATTTCCTTGTTTTATTATGTATTCTTTTGCGTAGTTATTGTAGTGCTCTTTCCCTATCCCATCCTCAAAATAAAGAATAAGTTTCAATTATAAAAGTCTGCGGGGTGCTCAAGCTACCCGATTTCATCGATATAGTTACGTTACTGAGGCTGAAATTGTCGCGCATGCGCGAGAAAAGGTGCGACCGATCGAAGCACTGCTTGCCTGTCGTACACGAGCTCTCGTTACACACAGTCGTTCCGCCATTTTATACACCGTCTCACATAGACGCCCGTCGGCATTGTTCCTTCGTCAAGTTCGACGTTTACCGTACACTCCTGTACCTCACGGTGTGATTTCTCACACCGCTTGTTGGCAATAAACTCTCTCGCTAATCACGAGACCTTTATACAGCACGCAGTCGCTGATTATTGCCTTCCTCCTAGCAACACGCTCTGCAGGTGTTGGGGCCTGCTGGTGATCCTTCCACATAAAGAGTCACCACCCTCTTATCTCCAAAGTGGTGACCCCGACGTGATCGGGTAGTTCAGTGAGTGTCGATCAATTCCGACACGTGTGAATTCAGGAGCGATCCTGCGAAGAGAGCATCGGCGGCGATGCCGAACAATCATCCACGGCCAGCGAGCATCGCCACGGACACGGCGTCCGGGCAGCATCATCAACGGCGGGAAATCGAGCGAGAAGCTGCTAGAGATCTCGATTTCACGTGTACCTGAAATACACGTGTACACGTGTAGTTCGGAGGTTCGTGTTGAAGTTCGTGTATTATTTACTATGTACACGTGTACACGTGTTTTTAGATACACGTGTACAGTCTGTCTCCCGTTAGAATAGACTTGTTTCGCGCAGCTCGACTGATCGCAGAAGGCGCTACGAACCTTCCAACTCCCACTCCACCACTCACCCCTCCACTGTCTCGACGCGAGTCTTCATGTCACTGATATATATACTATGGATACGAGATTCCCATAAGCCAGCCGTACAGCAGTTGAAACATATTGAAGAGTGACTTTAGATGCAAGCGCTGCGAAGAGGACACCGCTGTACTAACGGAACTAGCGCGAAGTTTGAAAGATTGAATTTACAAGGGACGCGTATTAATATAGCACAATAATACGAACTGCTTGTATGAAGGTTAAAATTAAAAAAACTGGTTGCAAAAAATAATATTCATGAAAATAGTGAAATAAATATATTTATATATAAATATAATATAAAAGAAACAGGAGTAATGATTATTGGAATTCGCAGAAAGTGAATAGTAATTTTAAAAATGTTTCTAAACATTAAACATTTAATGTTTACTGTTTTAACATTTTATTTTTTTTTATTTTCACTAAATATGCACGACAAAACACGATAAACAGTAAAATACACGCCTGCTCCAAACCACGCTGTAAACCAAAGTGGTTAAAAATGGTCGTTCTCCCCAACGCGCAACTACATTGCGAACAACGCCACCTGAAGAGTGGCAAAGTGTAGAGCACTACGGGGTGAAGAGGAGTACGGGGGAATATAGTACAGCGGTGTCCTCTTCGCAGCGCTGGCATGTAAAGCCACTTCAATATGTTTCACAGCATCTCGTATCCATAGTATATATATCAGTGCTTCATGTACACGGTGTACCGGAATGAAATGGGTTAGCATGGAATTATACTGAATAGAAAATCGTGACTGCAAGAAATGTAAAAATGATAATTGACTATTTACAAACTATTTAAAACTATTTGAAAAGGGTTAGCATGGAATTACACTATGAAATCGTGACTATTTACATTTATTAATATCTGCAAGAAATATAAAAATGACAATTGACTATTTACAAACTATTTACAAAACTACTTACAAACTATTTACAAAACTACTTACAAACTATTTACAAAACTACTTACAAACTATTTACAAACTACTTACAATCTATTTACAAACTACTTACAAACTATTTACATACTATTTAACAATTTATATACAACTTGGCTCGTCTATGTCCGAGTCGTTCGAATCTGAGCCTTCAGACTCGGAGATCCAGTCTTCGTTTTCATCGAAAACTGAATCTATTGTTCGATCCAATTGTCGGAATTTTTCTTCCTCCTTCTTGACATGTTCAATATAATTTTGCCAATTTTCGGGGGACACGTTCTCCACGGCTTGTTGTACAAGTGCACGAACATCATCCAACTTAAATGTTGTATTTCGTGCACGGATGTATTGTTTTACTTGTGCCCACGCTAACTCGATGGGGTTTAAGTCACAGTGATAAGGGGGAAGGCGCAATACTAATTTGCCGTGTTCTCTGGCGTATTCATCGATTACGTAATTTTTGCCCGGCTGCTTATATTTTTCGGCAAGTTGCAACAATTGCGTCTTAACAAACCTATCCGGGTCAAATGTTTCCCCCTTACCCTGCAGGCACTCCACAATTTGTGATTTCTTCCAAGTAAGTTTTGGATAATGCTCCTTCACAACGCTGTGATAGGGAGCATTATCCATAACTACTACTGCCCCATCTCGCAGCGTGGGCAAAATTTTCGTAAACCATTCGAAGAACGTGTCCCCGTTCATCTCATGGTGGTAGTCGACCGTGTTCTTTTTTGACTCAAAACAGAGGAGAGCTCCTGGTAAAAACCCATCCTCTGACCCGATATGTGTGATGATGAGTCGCTTTCCTCTGCTTGTTGGAGCAGCTATACCCGTTGACAGCTCCCTTTCCTCGGCATTCCTCAAAGAGGTGACGGTGGTATCTACCCACTGCTTCCTCACAAATTCCCCGGAATTGAACCAGGTTTCATCCAGATAATAAATAGGACGCCCTTCCTCGCGCAGTTCCCTGATTTTGGTAATATAATATTGCCGCCAGTTGACAATATGCTCCTTTTCTAGCAGCGCACTATTCCGCTTCGTTTTCAAAAAACGGAATTCCATCCTCCTCAGCAGGCGGTGTAAACTCGCTCGGCTGAATGATGGGAGTTCCTCGTCATCGTTTACCGCTTGCAATATTTTGTCGAGGTTCGGCACCTCGCGCCGAACCCAAAAATCATGGACCTTCTTTCTGATGGCCAAAATATCAGCATCTGACGTTTTTTCCAAAATATTTAAGCGACGCCTCTTCATGTTTGGTGACGAAACAGCACCTCCACGTTTATACTCTGCTATTGTCTTTTTTATCGTACAATTTCCAATCCCTGTTAACTCCGACAGGGATTGAACCATCGTCGCATATGTAATTCCGGGATTTTCCTCTTGCAACTTCTTGTATATGTTGATAATCATGTTTTTCTGTCCAGATAGAACGTACTAAAAACAGGAAAAAAATTGAAATAAAGATTTTTAATTCATTAAAGAACAGCTAAAGAAACGTCTTATTTACATTGTCACAGGGATTCATACTGGTATTTCGGTTTTTATAAAGGTTATTGGGGTAATACCGGTATGAATTGGGGTAATACCCTGCATTGTCATGCATTTTACAAAAGGAACAATACCTTTTTCTTGCACTTTTCTTATCTTCTCGGGATGCTGGTGAGGATCGTTTGCTCCATTCTCTCACCAGCAACTATATATCCGAGAGCATTCACTCATGTTCTTGGCCATAAACCCTCAAAGGCAAGTTATTTATTTAACAGCCGTATTTATTTATTTAATTTTGAAATGCATTATTATTATGTACAATGCGTACGTACCTTTCCTCTCGGATTCCGCTTCTGTGGTGATACATCTGATGGCCCTGGATCCATTTCCTTTCAAAGATAAACTTTCAATTTCGATCGATATAGCGTTGATGGTGAAGCGTGTATTTAAGGGTGTGGGTCGGATTTTGACCTTGGTCGTAGTATCGGTGCCCTTCGCATTTGTAGCTAGGAGCGCTAGTGTTTTTAGTCACTGTTTTACCGATTCAGTCACTGTATTGGTAAAATATCGGTAAAATAGTGACTAAAAACGCTAGCGCTCCTAGCTAAAAATGCCATGAAACTAATACTTGGACCAAAATCTCCCGTATAGGGATCTACTTCGTAGATTTCGTTTGCTGTGTTTAAACACGTATAGTTTAACATAATAAAGGTTTCATTGACATTGTATGTGACCCTGAATTCCGGGATGCCTACATTTTGGTCTATAAGAACCCTAAATCTCTCGATATTTAAGAAAATGTATGTGTCTCGACAATGGCAGCACTGTCGCTTCGTCCAATATTTGTGAAACTGCGCTACATGCTGCCGAATAATGCAAATTACGCCTCGAAAACGCAAAAGTAGACCATATATGGAAGCATCCCGTAATTGTGGGTCTTTTATCTAGCGATTGTGACTACGTAGGGGCCCCAAATGTGCGTTAGAGAGACAGCAAACGAAATCTACGGAACCCTTGCAATCTCGTGTACGTATACAGTATCTATCGGTGTGTTAAGGTACTACCACACTCGCACTCGACCAAGGTCAAAATCCGACCGACACCCTTAAGTATAGCACGTACGACCGTGAACCTACTGCTGTGTTCGAGGCCGTTCAGCATTTTAAGGGGGTAGTCTACCCCATGGTTACAATTAGAAAATCAGTGTGAACAACCTGTATGCAAAAAAAGAGTTTGGTGACACTGAGAAACATGCACTGCCTGATGAACACGAGATGGCGTTGCTTGCTATTCCCATATTATATTAAATGATTTCGAGTTATATTTGTTTGTTATTAAAAAAATAAATGTATAAAATTTAACATTAGCCAATTATTCTTCCCCTTTTACATTCCACACCCTTGCAATTAAGGAAACGCGAAGTTATAATTAAACTGCGGATCTTTACGCATTGGTCCTCCTGACTAGGCGCCATCTCGTCAAAACTGGCTGAACTAAATTTGGCTCTAGCTTGCTCTGCACTCTATCATCATGAGTGTAATATGGGGGAAATTCTGCTAATGTGAATGAAATCACGCGCTTCGGTTGTTTGACCTTATTTGAGCAGATTTTGGGCTGGGTGAGGGCTCATTCTAAAGAGGAAGGTTCACCACACTGCGCTCTGCTCATCATAGCAGTCAAAAAGTCTTTCAGAGACAGAAAAATGCATTGAAATCTGCGGTTTTTTTTCCTAGATTTTTTCTCTACTTTGGGCCCTTATATTATACATATTAAACATAATCTCGTTAAAATCATGAGCAGGGCGCAGTGTGGTGAACCTTCCTCTTTAGAATGAGCCCTCACCCAGCCCAAAATTTGCTCAAATAAGGTCAAACAACCGAAGCGCGCAAACCCATGTTTTCTGGTAAGATTCTAGTAAGATTCTAGTTGTAACCAGCGGGTAGACTACCCCCTTAAGCATTTTCTAGAGGGTCGCGAGTTTGCAATATGCACGGACCACAAACCCCTCGTCTACGCTTTTCTGCAGTCTTCCGAAAAAGCCTCACCGAGGCAATGTAGGCAACTTTCTTTCATCGCGCAATTTTCCACCAACATAGTGTACCTTGCCGGTGAACAAAATGTTGTTGCTGACTCCTCATCGCGGATCCAAGCGATCCGTTTTCCGACGCAGTTCGACGTCAACGAGCTGTCTTCTGAGCAGGGGAAATGCCCCGAACTCAGAAAGCTCCTGGAGAGCTGCGACCACTCTCTTAAGATTAAGAGGCTGACATTCGGTACCTCGCACTCTCCAATATTTTGCGACATCTCCGAGGAGTCCATTAGGCCCTACGTGCCGTCATCCATGCACGAGCGTGTGTTCGCACTGTTCCACACTGACTCCCATCCAGGAGCGAAAGTCACTGATCGCATTATCCGACAGCGATACGTTTGGTCGAACATGCATCGTGACATCGCACGTTGGTGCAAAAATTGCATTCCGTGCCAGCAGGCCAAAGTTGCCCGGCACGTCAAATTCCTGCCTAATAAATTCATAGTTCCGGACGGAAGATTCGCTCACGTCCACATTGACACTGTCGGACCTCTTCCAGTGAGCGAAGGTCATCGATACCTGCTCACGATGGTCGACCGTTTCTCGCGTTGGCCGGAGGCCGTGCCGATCAAGGACGCCTCCACACAAACAATAGCGCGAGCTTTTTTCGACACCTGGGTCGCACGCTTCAGTGCACCCACGTATCTCACCTCCGACCAGGGTACTCAATTCGAGTCCCAGCTCTTTGCTGCCCTCCTATCGCTTATAGAGTGCCAGCGCATTCGTACAGCCACTTACCACCCTGCCGCCAACGGCACGGTTGAGCGCTGGCACCGCAACCTAAAAGCAGCCCTTACGTGCCACTCGCGACAGTGGTCCTGCAGTCTGTCTACAGTCCTTCTAGGACTCCGCACTCGCGTGCGGTTAGACACCCTCGCGTCCCCAGCGGACGTTATGTACGGCACCTCGCTGCGCATTCTCGGCGAGTTCTTCTTAGAACAGGATTTCGACCCCAACCCGAGGTACTTCCTGGAAGAATTCAGGGAATATATGAGAGAGGTTCGCACCGGTTCCAGTAGCACACCGCGACAAACGTAAGACGTACTTCCACAAGGATCTCGCGTCTTGCACGCACGTGTTCTGTCAGGCCAGGGCGAAGAAGTCCCTCGAGACTTATAAACCGTATACCGGGCCGCACAAGGTGCTTGAACGTTGTTCGGACCGAACGTACATTATCGACGTTAACAGTAACCGCCACGTTGTATCGGTCGAAGATTTAAAACCGGCGTATTTCATTCCGGAGGACGAAGCTCCACCGACCGCGAGCGCACAACCGTCCTCTTCCTTCACATCTGACGCACATGCGAGCGTCAGGCCGACTGCGCCGAGAACATACTCGCGTAAGAAAGTTTCGTTCGCGAATCCGATCGCGCAATATAAGCGCTAGTATTGTTACCGCCGTCCATTAGCTGTAAGTTAGTGCTAAGAACTCTGTAAAAGACCTGTGATGTTAACCAAACAGTATTGTAACAAAGTGATAATTTTGTATTAGTTATAAGTTATCGCGTGCGCAATTAACGTCGCATCCGCGCGACACAGCGAAGGCTCCGTAAGCCTTAGGCTAGAACCCTTTTCCTTTGGGGGGGGGGAGTACTGTGGGGAATTCTAGTCATATTCCCCCAGGTCGCGGATGTGGCGACACCACGGAGCGAAGGCAACGTGGCTAGCCTGAATCACGTGCCTTCCGGTTCCGCTAGTCGGCGAGCGGGAACACGCCGCTTGCCACTTGCCAGTCGTACACGAGCTCTCGTTACACACAGTTGTTCGGCCATTTTATACACCGTCTCACATAGACGCCCGTCGGCATTGTTCCTTCGTCAAGTTCGACGTTTACCGTACACTCCTGTACCTCACGGTGTGATTTCTCACACCGCTTGTTGTTGTCAATAAACTCTCTCGCTAATCACGAGACCTTTATACAGCACGCAGTCGCTGATTATTGCCTTCCTGCTAGCAACACGCTCTGCTGGTGATCCTTCCACATAAAGAGTCACCACCCTCTTATCTCCAAACCAGGCCGGTAACAACGCCATCTAGCGGTAGACTTGGAACTAACAGTTTGATTTAGTTCCAAATCTACCGTTAGATGGCGCTGTTACCAGCCTGGCTTGCTCTGTCGGTAACAGTTGGCTAACAGTTCGAGCGTTTTGCCGCTGCACGAATTGGCGCTGTTCGGACGTTTTAATTCGTGCCGGAATTAACATTGCGTCTTATGGAAAAAGCGGCAGGAATCATTTGCTGGTGCAAAGAATATCCAATATTTTCCATTTTGCATGAATAAATTAACTTTATTATATAATACAAACACAGAGGATTCTCCAGTACACACCCAGCAATGTTTTTAACCGTTGAATAACAATTTCATTGAATATTTAACCATCCGCGAACTACTTGCACCAATGATGTAGTGGTCATCAATTCTAGGGGTGAATCTACAACTCTGCATCGGTGGACATTTGTAAGAGAAACTTGCCGCAAAATTGTTTATAACAAAGAAGATTGTTGATTGTTTATAACAAAAAAGATTATTGATTATAATGGAACATTCGTCGCTAGGCCCGTACCAAATGATCGTCACCCTGCCCATTCCAATCATAAATTTGAAGTTGCAAAATGTGAAAGAATACCTTACATCCATTATTACACATAAGAATATTAATCCTACATTATAAAATACTAATGTCAAGTATATGTACTTACTCAGAATCTCTGTTCCTCCGTCGAATCAAGTGGACACTGCGTCCAGAGGTGTGTTATGTAGATTCACTCCTACGACGGATGACTATTACGTTTTATACACCCTGTACAGCAGCAATATACTGGCTGCAAATATCGCGGTTATGTTTAAGCGTCAATTTACGTCTGCGGACATTGCGCAATGCAACACAATAAGATATCGGAGAGTCTAGTCGTAAACATATCGAATTATATTGAAAGGAAATAACAGTTAACGAATTGTTCATTACAAATAAGCAGAATAATAAAACTGAAATCCTCTGTCGTTCTTTTCTCTCCATCTAACCCTTTGCATTCCTTTGTCGAGTGTGACTCGACATCGGAGAAAAAAATGTGAATAAAACGGAATTTATATGTATCTGGCTCTTCCATTATTTATTTAATTGTCTTATTCTTTAGTTAAAAACAAATATAAGTTCCACAATTATAAATTACGGTATACCGTAAAAAACCATTACGATGCACGTCTGTTTTCGAAAATTACAATACTTCTCGGGTTCCCGAAGCTTGTCATCTTATTATCTATATTCAACCAATTACATATTATATAGATTCTATAACTACTGATATTTCGTACGTATCAAAGCATGAACCTGGAAATAGTTTCTTTTCAATTTGTCGTGAAATATATAAAAACGTCGGTAATTATTTAGAACAAGGATTTCCTCTCAGATGTTGATCATCTTGAAATATGTTATAGATTTCTACGTTTTGAAGAACTTTTTCCTATACATGTTACCACCGCTCGGTTTTAATTTTTGGAGATATTCGCAAAAAACTATCGCTAATACAGTATTGAATTTTTCGTATTCCTGCACGCTCCGCGGCAACGTAAGCCTGTCTCGGCGCGGCGTTTGTTTACTTTTTGTTTCTAAACACGCTGTGGAGATGAGAGAAAAAACAGGGTCTCACTCTGATCGTACATATATAGAGTGAGGTTTCTATTTTGAAAGACTACTCCTGGATTTTCGTATGGTCTCCGCCCCCACCACCTAATCCTAACTAATTATGATCGCATGATTTTCATTACTAGTTCAAATTCTGTATGACGTAAAAATTATGCGATCAGAATTAGTTAGGATTAGGTGGTGGGGGCGGAGACCATACGAAAATCCAGGAGTAGTCTTTCAAAATAGAAACCTCACTCTATATATGTACGATCAGAGTGAGACCCTGTTTTTTCTCTCATCTCCACAGCGTGTTTAGAAGCAAAACGTAAACAAACGCCGCACCGGGACAGGCTTACGTTGCCGCAGAGCGCGCAGGAATACGAAATATTCAATACAGTATTAGCGATAGTTTTTTGCGAATATCTCGAAAACTAAAATCGAGCGGAGGTAACATGTATAGGAAAAAGTTATTCAGAATGATGACCTTGACAACATATTTCAAGATGATCAAAATCTAAGAGGAAACGGGTGGCGCACCAGGGGGGCAAAGGGCAAGTCCCCCGCCCCAAGAAAAAAATGTTTACCTTCCAATATTAAAATCGCGTAATAGCCCTTGACAGATGTTGGCTAAAAAAAGGTCATCACGCAAAACCTAGGGCTGGGTTCAACTTGGCTCTCCCCAATATTGCATCCTGGGTGTGCCACTGCGTCTAACGTGTCTATATGACAAATGCATAAAGAAAGTCTGATGCATTGTAGTAGTGCAATATGATCAGTAGATTGCGAATTTTATGCATTTATGACAAAAATGGACACCTATATACAATTTCATGCAGAGGTCGGGAAGAACTGCACACGTCCGTTTTTCGAGGGCAACGCCTCCTTTTCTCGACCGCGCGTCGAACTCCCCGTGACGGTACTAGGTCTCGAATATACGAATGCAGGGTGACGTACTAACTATTGCCACCTATAATAACACCGAAAGTATGATAGTAGTAGAAAAATTTTCGAAATAAAAGTTGCATAAATAGGGTCCGTAGTTCAGCGTTAATCTTTTGTTGCTAGATGGAGTCGCTTCAAAGATGTGAAGGTCGCCTTTGTTTTTTTAAAAAGACTGCTATGTTTCGGTACCAGTTTTCCAATAGCGGCTATTGAGATGAATCCAACGTGGTTCAACATTAAGGTATTTGAAGGTCAGCAAAGGTCATTTATGAGAAAAAAGGCGAAATAAACTTGCATTTACAGAAGGTGTTCAAAGTGATTGCCATTGGTATCAAAGTAATGCTGCAATTTTCTTATCACGGATTGAGTAATATTTCTTATCACTTCGGCACTTATCGAATCGCATGCTGTAACAGTTCATTGTACAAACGTCTTCAGTTGTACGGCATGTAGGGTAACAACGTTGAGGACATCTTTCAGCGTATAAATCCTAGCTTTTCGTTGATGTTTACTGATAAAAGATAATGAAAATATTTTTCTCAATTTTTTCAAAACCCGTTTGTTTTACGAAAAAAGGTAATACGACATAAAAGACGCAGCCTGTCCGGATCTACCCGTTTTGTCTAATATATTTTTCGATGCGATCAATAATTCAGAAGATATTCGAGGAGAACGATTTTATGAGTATAGTGTTACCTCTATCGCGTTCATATTCAGATCAGCGTTTCAAACAATATGAAAAATAATCGCAAAACTTGTCGCAATTTAGGCATAGTTGTTTATGTAACCATGGCGCGAACATGTTTTTGTACAGAGGCCTTCACTATTGCTGCTAAAGCATAAATCGTCCTTAAAGTTGAACATTTGCATTCCTTTTAAAAATCGATTTCATTAGAAACTACACGCGAGAAAAAATTTATAGTAGTAATAATAATAGCAGTGGTAGCTTTCAGTTAAACCGATTATCCGAAAAGCCGCTTATGCGGACGAGGTACCCTCCCAATTAGTTTGAATAACCGTTTGGCTGCGATAAACTCGATGCAATCACGCTATCTACTTAACACCCTCAAGATGACAGCGAAATTGATAAATCGCTCGGTACTGTCACTGTTTGTTATTGGACGATGCTTTTTCATAAAACATGATTACGTATTTTCATTCTTTATATCATTATACATACAGTCAGTCTCATAATTATTATTAGCATACACATTGAATCGGAATAACTTTTTTATAACTGGACCGAACTACTTCAGTTTTTCTGCCAAGCTATGATCGATTAGTTTACTACATAAATGGTGTTTAATGAACATTTTGGGAAAGTTGAATTTAGTCTGATTTACCGTCATATACATATTATGATACCAAAAAATGGATTATAACGTTGTATGATTGTGCTTTCTTTTCTAGGTGCACGGTAGTGCACCAGCCAAGTTCTCGCACTACCTCCTTTTACACGAAACAACTTAGCCGTTTTTTAGAGGCTTATAACTCGACACTGGAGGCAGATGGAGAGATGTAATTTCGTACACTTGTTAAATGCTATCATGTCTCAATATTGACGAAACATTAATCTTCCAACATTAGTAAGTTCCGAGATATAGGACCTCAAAAATCGCTAAATTTGTCACTGTCAGATCATCAAAACCTTTTGGGTACTTCCTATTGACCTACAAACTTGAAATTTGGTACATAGGTCCACCATAGCAAACACTCAAACGAATAATTATCAAAGTTTGAAATTTTACACCTTAAAGGGGTTGTATTGAAAAATAACATTACGAAATAGGTACGTAGGATAGAACATAGCAGCATAACATACATAAGTATACGTTTTATTAGCTTCGAAGTCGCAACAAATACTGATGAAAAAAACAATCGCTCTAACGCAAACAAAAGAAACTGCACCGAGCATCGTCTATAGCGGCGGGGAGCAAACGGATCCGAACGTCGCGGCAGAGTGTTAATCTTCGATACATTGAATTTGGATTTTGTCTTGCAGATTATAAAAAGATTGTTTTTCTTTGATATCTACTTGATAATTGATGAAATTTCAACAAAAATTGATGAAATCCCAACAAAAACATCCTGTAAACAGGAGCCAAGCTCCTATGGCCGTAAAAAGTTGTGAGATCAAACAAAATACGGCCAAGTTCGTTAGCTTAGAAATACCTTTTGCAATACTGAAAAAAGCGTTTGTAAAAATTAGTTTAAAAGAACGCTATTTAATTTTTAAAGAGTTGCATGGAGGGCTAAATTATTTAAACTTGGCCGTTACTTTTTAAACCAATGGCCATAAAAGGTGTTAGGTAGCGGCCAAGTTTGAATAATGTAGCCCTCCATGTAACTCTTTAAAAATTAAATAGCGTTGTTTTAAACTAATTTTTAGAAACGTTTTTTTCAGTATTGCAAGAGGTATTTCTAAACTAACGAACTTGGCCGTATTTTGTTTGATCTCACAACTTTTTACGGCCATAGGAACTTGGTTCCTGTTTACAGGATGTTTTTGTTGGGTTTAAATATGTTGGATTTACCACATCCTGTATGAATCTCTGATTAATTGAAAATTTTACTAGCTGCTACTTCACTATTTTGTGTGCACAGTTTATTTATGAACTAGAAACATCCACGTTTAAATGTAGTCTGTTTTGTAATCAGCTTTGTTTTGATCGGATTACATTCTAGTGACACATGTCCAAGTGGTTTCAATCCGATTAGTTTTAATCACAAATTGATTGATGTAGGGGAGAATGGGGTAAAATCCGGAACTGTTAGTTTGACTTTACCTCGCCTTACTTGATGCCCTGTAGTGTAGTTAAAATCTGATCCTATTCTAGGATTGCAAGGGTGCTGAATTCGCCTTCAGAGCTGAGAAAAATAGTATTTTAAATAGTAAATAGTAAATAATCCTATTTATTTTAAAGTATGTGTACAACTTTAAAAATAATTGATGCAGTAATTTTTGAAAATAAAATAATTTATTTGATGCAGTCATTTTTTTGAAAATAATATTTTATTTGAAAAATATTGGAAATATTTGTATTTTGTCTTTATTTTTAATTTCAATTTTAAATATTATTGCTGAAAATAATAGTTCGAATTCGATACATTGATGGATGTATGTAAATCGTTTCTTAACGATAAGATAGACTGTATTATTTATGCGATTTCTCAGAGTATTATAATAATGCAAAATTTTATTTCGTGTTTCAGATTGTTAAAGTAGAAATATTTTATTTTGTGGATCAAATTGTTGAAATAGAGATATTTTATTTTGAAATTCACATTGTTAAAATAGAAATATTTTATTTTCGAATTGTATATCTTATTTAAAATACTATTTTCTTTAAGCAAAATAAAATCTAAAATATTAAATAGCATTTGAAATATTTGTTTCGCCAAATAATGCCCACCTCTGTTCGCCTTCTCATTTCTCGATATTGCAAAAATGAAGTTTTTCAATAGACCAAAGCGCTAGATAAAAGATCAATCTAGGCCGCGATCGCCCTCAAAAAGTCCTATTTTTACGTTTGCGAGGCGTAATATGCATTATGCAGCCTTATGAAAATATGTACATAGCTACATGCGCAGCCGAATGCTTCCCAATAAAGCAAATCGCGCCTCGTAAACGTAAAAATTTGACTTTTCGAGATCGATTGCGGCCTAGATTGATCTTTTATCTAGCGCCTTTGACTACTGAAAAACCCCACCCTTGCTTTCCTGGAAACAAGAGTCTGCCCTCTTATAGACGTTAATTTTACATCCATTTTAGATAGAAGAAATTTATGTTGGAATTGTTGAAAATAATATTATTCATAAATCCTTCTAATATTTTGACTGTTTTAACACCGAACCTACCGAGCCTTAAAAGTAACTGGTATTTACATGTTCCCTTATAAAAATGACAAGATTGATTTTATTTAGAGGTTGTGCGGCTCCTATTGTAATACGTGCTCTACTAAAAATATCTTTTTATTATTTCAATAAGTGTAAAATAAAAAATTAGGAGCCGGTCATTTCGACCGGTGCTGGTAGGTTCAGTGTTTTACACCTACAAATTGTTGCCATAAATGTATAAAATCAGCTGTCTACTGATAATTGCCAGGAGGAAAAGAACTCGCAAAGATTATCTTTACGAGCAGAAATTCGTTGCCTTCGGTGCTGCACAATTGAAACGTATTTCTTTGAAATTATCAGAGCTCAGAAATGTTTGTCAGCTGCGATAAGGACTAGAGAACAAGGCGCGAGACGCAAGACGCGAGCCGCGACAAGGCGCGAGACTCGAGCGTGAGAGGGACGGAGGGAGAGGTTTCAGTTGCATTACGTACAGTGTAGATACATCATGTTCAAGAAATTCGTATCCTTTCGTCGCACGTGTACGATGCTCTCAGTTAACGAGGGACCACTTCAGCAGTCGATACGCTTCTAAATACTGTTGCTGGTGGAACGTTATAACTATTCAAAAAAGAGTCATCTATAATAGTACCAAAAAAACAAAACGAAACTTAGTGTTACACGAGAGTACGTATCGCAGAGGAGTTTTATGTGCATTTTCATGTGATCTACATCAGATTTGATTTGACGTAACACGACATCCACATGTTTACAGCGTGCGAGAGCGTGAACTGCGTTTGTTGCGTGCGCGTGCGCCTGTACGTGTGCGTGAGCGTGCGCTTGTGCGTATACGAGTATATTATGAAAGTACTTAAATTCATCGTGACTAGATAAAACACAAGCTTGCCGTTAATAATATTCTTATAAAACCGATACCGATACTGATTTTTTTCGAACGTGGCTCTACCCACGAACTTTTCACACTATTATGACAGGAACCACCGAGACATTGGTGAGTATTAGGAAATCTGTTACATTCTGCTTGTTCCCAAGAAGTTTCTTCCGAGGAAGACACGCCAATTTTAGAATTCGGTTAGGTTATGTTACCGAACCACGCGGCCCGGCCGCGGCCGTCCGCGAAGGAACACACCAGCGATCGAAAATCTCTAACTTCACAGGTGTATAACGTGTATGCGCCACATTCCACGCAACACACGCGATGCAAACCTGCTTGTGTATATATGTACATAAACATATGTGTGCGTCGTGTCGTGTCGTGTCGTGTCGTGTGCTGTATAAATAACTAGAGCGAGACTTTCGTTGCACTCATCCGATCAGTGCCGCCAGAATCGACCAAAACAGGTCGAGGTGGTACAACCGAGCAGAAAGTGATACTACATGTAAAAATAAGTCGAAAAAAAGGAATAACATTTCTTCGTTCGCCGCTTTGTTTTCGAGAAAATCGAGTTTAAAGTTTCGCCAGGTCTGCGTGCTTTAGTATATGCACAAAGTGAAATTGGTTGATCATGGTCAGACGCGTCAGACGATTCCTATGCAATAGCACATGTATCCGTTGCATTTTCAAACTCGATTTTCTCGAAAACAAAGCGTCAAACAAAAAAATGTTATTCCTTTTTCTCGACTTATTTTTACATGTAGTATCACTTCCTGCTCGGTTATACCACCCGTCCGGCCACAGCTTGTATATACATATTACAATAGTTATGTGTGTGTTTATATTATTACCGCCCGACACCTTCGTTAGAACTATGGCCTACCGGATGAGTCAAAATGACTTGCTCGTGATTTGTTCGTTTAGAAATATGTATTAATACTTTACCTACCCGAAGCCTATTAATAGGATTTTGAATAATTGTGCTGTACCAAAAGAAAGCATAGAAATTTTCTTTTGCATTACGATCTTAAATGAAACTATTAGATGTCGTTATTGAGGGGGACTTGTTAGTTTACAATGAAAATTGCTGTTACTAATGAAGGTTCCATCAGAAAGTGTTTAACCATGTACCATAAATTTTTCACAATTATGCAATAATCACCGGTCGGTAATGTGTTAAAAGTATAAATACGTTTTTCTCAAAAGTTTGTTTAGTGAACTTCTCCATTCAAGTTCATATTTAAATAAAACTTGTACGAAATTATGCCAACTGCGTTTAGTGCTAAGCCCCTTAACGAAGCCGCACGTCTCGCTTCCCGTGGCGGTCCTAGTTCTCGAACCAGTTCAGTGTGAGACGTGTGGCCGGTTCGAGGGGGCATAGCCTTCGGAAATCGGCCGTCGCGAGTAAATAATTCCGAATCCTGGTGTAGAGGCACGTGCGTAGCAAAAAAGACATACACGTGGAAAACCACGCACGGCAGAAGTGATACCTCTTGCAGTCTAGTAATGTTTAGAAGTAAATTAAGATTGGAAATGGTAAATAATACTAGTGAAGCGACAACAAGATCAGGAACAACTCTCGATGCACTATTTGCAAGACATTTAGACAAAATTGAATCAAGAATATTTATATCATATTTTAGCTATCACAAGCCAATTGTTTCAATGATAGAATCATAGAAAATCATAGAAAAAATAATGAACGATCAAAATTTGAGACGCAAAGAAGGAGAGCGTATGGGAAATGCTATGAACTATGTCTCTTTCTTTCCCATACGCTCTCCTTTTTTGCGTCGCAAATTTTGATCGTTCATTATTTTTTCTATGATTTTCTATGATTCTTTCATTGAAATAATTGGCTTGTGATAGCTAAAATATGATATAAATATTCTTGATTCAATTTTGTCTAAATGTCTTGCAAATAGTGCATCGAGAGTTGTTCCTGATCTTGTTGTCGCTTCACTAGTATTATTTACCATTTCCAATCTTAATTTACTTCTAAACATTACTAGACTGCAAGAAGTTTCACTTCTGCTGCGCGTGGTTTTCCACGCGTATGTTTTTTTACTTTCTGACACCTGTCAAAATTTTTCAGGTTAGTTTAGAACAAGGGTTTGGACAATTGTTTATAAATTTTTCAGTCGGAACAAAATCCGATGAGAAACTGCATGTGAAAGTAGCTGGAGGTTGATTCTATGTTATCCAATTGCAAATGTTCATAAATTAACTCTGGTTAATTAATTATTAACAATTGTTGCGCGGGCTGATTGTTTCGAAAGTTCCCATAATGCGTAAGACAAGGAGGGTCGAACTGTGCGACAAGGACAGACATACATAACATACCACTTCTCCAAAATTTGTTAATAACTAACAATTTAAGCATCAGACCTGCATAAAACTGAAATGGGAATGTAGCCAAGGCTTCATTTTACATTCTATAATCTTAAAAGTTCACCAATGAAGTCTTTAAAGTTAGTAAATTAATTATGAAAATGTTACTTGTCAAACTATTCGAGGTTATTCGCGAAATTTCGCCACTTCCGAAACGCTCGACCGCGTCACTTCCGTAACGCTAGAAAATTTTAGCCCCCTCAGCAAAGAAGTTTCACTTCAAAAACAGAAAAAAGCTACAACAAGAACGTTACCCATATCTGGGTGACGCACAGTGGTCCAATGGCCGATTTAGGAGTGCAAAAGTCAAAAAACCAAATATGGAGTAGGCATTTAATACTATTTCTTACATCAACACACGTGTCTGTAGAAGTTAAAATTGACACTTTTACTTCTCAAATCAATTATTGTTAAGCGTGGCAAACGTTGAACGTAACAATATGAAAGATAGCATCGATATGAAGGACATCTTTTTTACCTATAATTTATTGTTTAGAACGTTAATATTGATTCTAATGATAATAGCCATGTTCAGAAGCATTAGGAAGATATAAAAATAAAATTAAGCAATTTTTCCAAAATGTTTAAATTATGTTTCTCAAGGAAGTATTAAGAAATTCATTTCTCAAGTTTGTTTTAGGAAATACTAGTGATATTCGCCCGTATACGCATTACTTTTTACATGAATATTAGGAATGGAATATGTAGTTTATGCTTTAATCGGTCTCAACGACACATGTGCCACTTGTAGTTCCCGTCTAAAATCAACATAAAAATTTATTATAAAAACTTTTATTAATTTTTAACATAACTTTAAAATTAAATTTATATAAAAACTTCACTTAGATAATAATTATAATGCTTATTATTTGATGCAAATATTGTTTCGTTTTTATTTTTATTATTGTTTTTGTTGTAGATTTCATTTCTGGAAATTATACTTTTGTAAAAATAAGAATTGTATACAAGTTTCTCTTTCCTATCATCGTAAATTGAAACCGGCATTCTAAATTGAAATACGTTGCTTCGTCTGCGCTATTTTAAGCAAAAAAAGATTTCAATAACCTTACGGTACTCTATTAGCCTTCTTTATACTTACTTAATGTGTAGACACATGTAACACAGAATTATCGATTATTAGTAGCGCTTAGACTTATGCACTCCTAAATCCGCCGTTTAGACCACTGTGTGACGGGGCCCCCACGATAACATACCCGTCAACCAAATATGGATGGCGTGGCGGCGAACAATTGACTCGTTATTTGATACAAATTGTTCGGCATTCAAATCGAGGAGTTTACCGGTCGATTGAGATACACTGACAAACGTCGCTCCTTATGAGTTTTTCCTATATGTGTCAAGACGCGTGAAGAACACACGCTGTGTGTTATTATTTTCGACGCCGCGTTCGCAACGACTCGCTGTCGTGACCCGTAAGCCACATCCAATTTGAATCCCGAAACAATCGACTCTGCAATTGATCTGCGCCAATCGCGTAACACCGCATTCGCCGAATCGGCGTCTATTTGGGGCCCCCTCGGCGAAGCGGATTCTTATTCTTTTTCTCGCGCTCATCGCTATTAGATCACCATTGATTCAGTGCCGTGCCAGTTTTATGTACTCGATTCCGCGAGTTTTATTTACTCGATTTAAACTTGAGTTTGATCAATTTTCTATTCTCTTCACTCCCTTACCCCAACCACCCTCCTAACCGTCACTCGCACTCAAACATATTAGCATCTCTGGTCATGAGAAAACTAACTTCATCTTATGTAGGTTACTCACACTAAAATACACTTCCTTGCCATCTTTCAAGATCTATGTCTGATTCTAAAACATCTTTTATTATAGATTCACTCGCGGAAGGAAGGACCAACAACGGACAGTATTATGTCGCTGACTTTATCGGAAGATAAAGCCGGCGGAACTAAAAGGACACAATGGCGGCAGTGGTTAGCATGTATCTCTGGTTAGTTGTTTATCACTTACAATTAAGAAAATTAATTCTATTGTTAATATTGTCTACATAAGGAGTTTTCTTAAGGTACTATCCACCAACGAAAGTCGCTGGTTTCTCATTAAAAAGTTATTAGCAAATCATAAATTATTGTCAAAAGTCGGATTTCCCTTGCTACTTGTTTCACTCATGTGTGAAGTTTATATTGCAAGAGAACTTGGGCATAATGCGGATCCAAAGTTTGTTTAAAGTTAAAGTTTGTTTCATGCCAAACGTGAAATATCCTTTGGGCTGCCGAGGTTGCAATGGCTGATATTACAACAGTGTTTGCAAAGTATGATAAGGTGATATCATTGTCATCGTAACTTCGGTCATTGTAATTTCGGCCGCTCGACGGATGTTTTACGTTTTATTTTCACATTACGCGGATCCGAAAGAGCAGAGGAGGGTATTCGAGTTACGCGAATCAATTTTTTCGTTAACAACATTTTAATTTTATTCAACCTTTTCTTTTACATATGAACGCACTAATTTAGACTTTCAACAATATCTCATGAGTCGAGAAATGTTCTATTTCAGTCTACCCGTTCGTTTTGTAATTTCTAACATTTTTGTCATTTAATTGACCGGGCTCGGGTCTTAGAACGAAATAATTCTAACAGATTCGCTTTCCCGGTGCAAAGAGAGGATCTCTCAATGAAGTAGAAATTATACGTCATACATTCTCGCCATAATGAGTCTACGGGTGTCTGATTTAACTTTGCCACCCCTAGTACCTTTATTTATACAGATACAAGAAATGTTTATGGAGAAAGTTATCGTACTTGGTGGAGGGCATAAGTCTGTGCGGGTGAAGGTCATCTCAAGGTCATATGGCCTTGAATTATATTGTCAAGGTCACCATTCTGAACACCATTTCCGTTTAAACTTTTTGGCGGTCGGCTTACGTTTACTAGATATTGGCAAAAAACTGTGGTAATATTGTTAACAATGTATTAAGTTGTTGCACATGAAATGTCCGATTTTAGAATGCAACTCTTAGGAAAGGTTTCGATCGAGAAATGCTATTGTAGTCTATATGTTTATTATACAGGGTGTGACCGGACGGGTGGTAGAAACGGGCAGGGGATAATTCTACAAGTCAAAATCAGTCGGAAACAAGGAATAACATTTTCTAGTTTGACGCCTCGTTTTCGAGAAGATAGGTCGGGGTCGCGTGCTTCAGTATACACAGGAAGTAGAATCGGTTGGTCATGATCAGACACGTCAGACGCGTCAGACGATTCCTATGCAATAGCGCGTGTATTCGCTGCATTTTCAAAATCGATTTCTCAAAAACGAGGCGTCAAACGAGGATATATTATTCCTTCTTTTTGACTTATGTTTACATGCAGAATCATCCCCTGCCTGGTTGTACCACACTGTATAAGCGTAAACGTACCACGACCGGTCAAATGACCGGTTCTAGATTTTCTATTTCACAATTAATGAAATTGCAAAGATGCTTTCATAGAAAAGGATTTAATAAATATCTTTATTAGAGCGCGTATTATAAGTAAGAATCGCGTAAAGTCTCAATGAATTAGTTCTTGTCATTTTTGTAAGGCAACTCCGTGCCTGTTATTTTTATAGTTTTATATTTATTGTATAATTCTGTTTTTAAATAAAGTTTATTTCAACGTCAATCAACGCGACTGTCATCTGTTCCTTTTGTATGTCTGGAAAAATAACTTATTGACGATAGCGTTTCGTGATTTCTGGTCAAAGAGTGGTGATTAATTAATAACGTACTAGTCGTTGATGGTAAAAAGAACTAGAAAAGAAATGTTTTTTCTCCGCTGGCTATAATGCTAGGCCAGTAATAGCTACTAACGACCTCCCTATTATAAAACCTTCAGAAAAGGTGCAGGTAGAGAGGCCAGAGGCCATGAAGGGAAAGAGACACGACACGCAGTATCAGACGCCGCGTCGGAAACTTTGCCGAAAGAAAGCAAAGCGACACCATTGGAAAACAACGCAGAAGAGATCAGATTAATCCAGAGATTATAAGCACTAATTAATTGTTAATGTGAAGCGTGATGTGTACAATGTTAAATGTGAAGTGTTCCGTTACTTATCTGAAAAGTGCGTCTGTAGCAGTGAGATGAGGAAAAATATTTGGTATAACATTTCTTGATGCGCAACATCGTTTTGGAGGATGTCAATTTGTGAGTTCGGTGAGCTACGCGAGCGATAAAATAGGATTTTATTGCTATGCATTTCCTCGCGGGTTGTCCTTTTCCCATATTAGTATTGATAAGGTGGCGTAGCCGAAATGTTTAAAGTGATATTGCAGACTGTTTATTATTTTACAAGTATTGCTCAAAGTGTTCTCCTCGTTGCTGCATACATAACTGAACATTTTGTAGAAAGAGGCTATAAAATAGTAAACAATTTGCAAAATCGCGCGGCCGGGGGAAGTTCCTAGAGAATGCCCATTCTGAAAAGTGCCCATGCCTGACATATAATATAGTATATATGTATATGTTGACGTGATATATAGATGTGATAGAAAAAAGGAAGCAAAGCTAGTCGTATAATTAATTAAGAAAATTTATTTTCTCGCGTATGTCATTAAATACGATATTATTGAGCATATATACAGGTTCTTTTCTATACACGATTAAAACGAACATATGACACTTTTCAAATTTCAGCGACACTATCCATGGTGGCTGTCGGCACGGTATACGGATGGACAACCACTTCTCTGTCTCGACTAACTTCTGGCGACAGCGACGTGCCCGTGAAATTAACAGACGACGAATGTTCATGGCTTGTCTCTCTAACTGTGATTGGTTCTATGATCGGCCCATTTCTGGGAGCCTGTTTAGCTGACAGATTCGGTCGCAAACGTTGTCTTATGTTATCGAGCGTCTTCTACATCATTGGCTGGATCATCGTGCTGTTCGCAACAACCGTAGAGGCCCTGTACATTTCGCGAATAATACTCGGTATAGGCGTTGGTATTTCCTACACTGCGAATCCCATGTACATCTCCGAAGTGTCCGATGTTAATATCAGAGGCGCATTGGGTACCTTGACCGCGGTGAATGTCTTTACCGGATCTTTATTAACCTGTAGCATAGGGCCTTGGGTGCCTTATCGAGACCTGGCAGCGATCCTCTTAACTATTCCAATTCTGTTTATACTGTGTTTTGTATGGTTCCCCGAAACTCCTCATTTTTTGGCTGCGAAAGGTTGTAAAACGGAAGCTGCTAAGTCGTTGGCATTTTTTAAAGGTATCCGTGATATCAACGAAGCAACCAGAGAGTTGTACTCAGTTGTGCGAGTGTCTTCTGACCCGAGCAAGTCCCGTTTATCGGTGAATTCGAGTCAGAGTACAAAAACAATTAGACATACTTGGTTAGCTAGATTAAAGATAATGCGGCTACCGACTAACTTAAAAGCACTATACATAATTCTTGGTCTGGTGGCTGCTCAGCAACTTAGTGGAAATTTTAGCACCATGCAGTATTTGCAAGTTCTGTTTGAGAAAGCATCGGTTGGCATTGACTCAAATGTGGCGACTATTCTAGTTTTGGCTGTTGGCCTTGTTTCTGGCGGTTTAGCCACCGCAACGGTAGAAGGAGCTGGAAGACGACCGCTTCTAATGATTTCTAGCCTGGGATCGTTCGTTACTTTAGCTATTCTTGCGATTTATCTTATGCTTGAAGCAAAGGACGTCGACGTTTCGGCGGTCAGTTTTCTTACAGTGATCGACGTGATTGCCTTCCAAATAGCTTACCAAATTGGCCTAGGTACTTTAACTAACGCTCTTATCGGAGAACTATTCGCCTCGGAAGTGAAAGGCGTCGCCGGTGCCATTATTACCGTTTTCGATGGACTACTCGGTTTCACTGTTTCGAAACTGTATCAAGTAATCGGCGATAGTCTTGGTTCCCATACGGTTTACTTCTTCTTCTCGATATCCTGTTTCTTGGCGTTTTTAATGGTGACGTTCTGTGTGCCGGAAACCAGAGGTAAGACTTACAACGAAATTCAAGCGCATCTTAGTAAACGAAATGCTACGAAGAGAAAAATTCAGCATGCTGAGGGCACTTCGTCATAATATTATAAATTAAACAATATTTGTTTGAATACTACGCATAATATTGTTGATCTATTTATATACTCAATTAATAAAAAAGATGGATTTATTAAGCTTTATGTTTTACGACTTATTTCGCAAATCGCTACAATATATTTTTAAATATATGTGTTGTTAGATTACTTCTTTTTCCTAATATGAATTAGCAATCTTAGCTTGGGTATAATACATGCCGTCAGCGGGAATTTCAGCTATGGATACCGTACTAAAAGTGGTAAATACTAGATCTTGACGATGGTCTCTGGCTGTTTTCTTGTTATTCTCTTTGAGCTCGTGTAGCTCTTGTAGGACTTCCGTCAGGAGCGTCCTAATGACATGGTTCTGCTGCAAGATGCTTGTCAGTTGTACGCAAGGATGCCAAAATGTGCAAGGAATTTGAAAATCAACGGAAGCGGACTATATAAATGAAGGTGAAAACAAGAAAATTAGGATCTACAAATAATTAATGTATCTAGCACTTGGTTCACAGAAAGATTGTCACTATACAGAATTAATGTAAAGGTTCGCAATAAAAAGATATGGAAAAAGAATTGGAAAAGAGAATCAGTTTAAATAGAATTGCTTTGTATCGTACCGAACAGCTGAGTCGTTTGATAGAGAGAGAGAGAGAGAGAGAGAGAGAGAGAGAGAGAGAGAGTGCTGTCGCTTGTCTCTCTCTTTTATCGTCTCAATTCTTTTGAAAAGTTCGACACGCACCGGTGCTTCCGGTTGAGCGTTCGAGAACATTCGAGAAGGATCGAGAATTACTTTTGACCAATCACGCGCTTGGTCTATTGCCCGCGCAAATTTCGGCTCTGCTGATAGCCTAAAAATTTAGAAAGATTAAATATATCGTGTTGTTACCGATCCTACACAACGAAACTTTATACATTCCTTATAAAAGCACTGATAATTTTTCAGAATACATCCTTTATGATAACAAATACGTAGAAGCAAAATTATTACACAAGTCACAATTGACTTAGAATATACGTGATTCAATTGTATATTTTAAATGTTGCCGCGACGTTATATAGATGGCAGCACTAGTTTAACCACGTAAGATGGCGGCAGTCAACCATCCCCCCCTGCTCACAGCAGCACCCCTCTCCCTCTCGCCCATAAATCTATTTTACGCTCCTCTCTCTCTATCACTCTCTATTCACTACTCTGCACTACTCTGTCCAATACAGTCCAATATCTCGTCGATGTCCATCGGTGTCTGAAGTTGTGATATAGGTGAACTAATTTTTCTTCTCTAATGTCATCTTTTAAAAAGATATTATTGTTATAGGGTGAAAGCAGTTTGCACATGATGCCGTAAAACAAATTTGACGCAACTTAAGCGTCCATATTACGTATTCGGATATTTCAATACATATGTATTTACATTTATAGGAATCTGTGTGGGTGATAACCTATTTCCTCTGTTTGTTAGGGAACTGTTATACACTTTAGTAATACAATTGTTGATTCTCACAACGTAATCAATTAAATTAGAAGTAAATACTCCTTTAAACATATGCTGAAATACTAAATACTTTATATACTTACGTACTTAAAATATTCGAAGATACATGGAAGATACATTTAGTATTAATAATTGAAGAAACTTCCACTATTTGATGCAGTGTTCTATATTATGTCAAATTAAGACACGAATGACAAAATTCAATTAATCCAACACAGTTTTTCTAAAAAATACATATTATAATTTATTTGATAGTCAACATATATTTTACATTTTCAACATAGCGTATTATGAAGTGATGGTTTAATTATATTGTACAGTATTTTAAGGTAAAATAAATATTTCTTTAAGCAATGAACTTTAATCGATCAAATATTTCCCATTTTGTTCAACGATCTTTTGCCATCTTTCTGGTAGCTTAATAAGTTATAGGCCATTTCCAAAATTGGGTTTCATTCTACCTTAAAATACCAAAATTACTTTCTTGCCAACCCAATAATTACTAGTTGACAAAGTACATACTATATTGGTTCCATGAAGCATGGTCTACAATGAACACAATTTAACGTAATACGTGTAACAAGTTTGTAGTTTAAGACAATCTTATTGTCTTATAGCGAAAACAAAACCAATATCTCTAATACATTCAAAAGTTACATCGATATTTATACGTAAGAATAAATTTTGAATGGAACTCGTTTGAAGGTGTTTAAATAAGAGTATAACTTATACATAGACTTTATTCACTTTATTATATGTTCAATTTTTCTTAGTTCTCTAGTAAATTGTATGCTATACTATATTGTATATCTATCATTTTAAAGCAACTTGCTGTACATTACATAAATCCATGTGTTTTTGACCACTTAGAATTTGATAGAAAAGTTCATGTATGGAGAGTATGTTCTGGCAATAAGTAAATTAAAATAATCATTGAAAAGAAAGAAAATTGACTGAACAAAGCAACAATACCGTTTTGTTTAATACATTGTTATGAAAAATAAAAATCATGACATTGTAACTTCCATTAGTATAATACCTATTGTTAGTAACATATTGGAAAGATTTCTGAATAAATCGAGGATAAATTTGAATAATTGACGAATGACAAGTATTATGCGTAAATCGCAAACAATAAAATATAATTTTCTTCTTGATATACATTATTTATGTGTATAGCTTAAATAATATAAAATATTTTTGTTTCAAAAATACATATAATATATCTAGAAATAGTAAATGCAGTTGAGAAAAATAACATAGTTTCTGATTGTTTATGTAAATTACATTATTTCGACAATGCGTTGAAGATTAAAGGGAAAAGATGAAAAATACAGATATACGCAATAGTATTGGCAATCATACTTGTCACAGTGAAGGGCAGACGTGCGCCCAAGAGAATAGCACGCACTTGTATCTACTACACGCACAGATGTTAGTCCACTCTATATAGGTAAGACTCTCGTACTTCCATCATAGGTAGTACCGCCACCTTTAACGGATCGATAATTTCCAAATCTTAACAGCGTGAAATATGTCTTTCCGTATTCTTTCAGTTTAAACGTATTAGTGACTTTTAATTGTACAATTTAATTGTTCAATTTGAGACGCGTGTCTCAAATGGAAACAAAATATTCTAGCCTATAATCTTTAAAAAACTTTCGTTTCCAAAAAATATGTTGGCTACTTACACGTTCTTACTTTTAACATTTCTCTATAATTGTGTTACTTATCAGAGATTTCTACACTTTATCTTATAATAATTTCAAGGAATGTATTTTGATTTCAAATCTACAATACTTGACAGTTCTATAAATGTATATATAAGGAAATCTTCATGTGCGGTAACGTTATCAGAAATCGTTCTAACAGAGTGGTGAATTGGCGATAAAGTAGCTCCATAGAATTTCAATCAAAAACAAGTGAAATCTAAATTTATCGTGAATTATAAATTCTATATTGCTTTTCATCTTATTATATTGTCATTATATTCATATGTTCCTTTCATCATTCTATAAAAATTATACGATTAAATAACGTAAAAAATATTAACAAATGTAATAACTGAATAGTCAATAATAATTATTTAAAGAATAATTTAAGAAGTCATCTAACATTTTACATCTCTAAGGTGACCACTTTTTGTATAGACTAATTTTTAGGAACAAATTTAGTCAACATTTATTATGTACACAGTTATAGTCGACAGAATCTCCTATATCAAAACCCTACTATCCTTCAATTCAGAGTCGCCAGATCTCTCCACTCTACCTGCTTCCCCTTCTACGACACTATTCCCTCACGTTTCCCGGTCACGTGACGCGCTTCGTCTCTATCGTGCACGATGTCACGTCAGTGACTAATCCGGCACTGGTAGAGAGAGGGTAACTTTTGCCCCTCAATTCGAATCAATTCCCCTGATCTGACGACTCTGCTACACCCCGCTACCTATTAATCCAGCCATCTAATCATCTTTCTAATATCTCTTCAAGTATCTTTCTTCATGCACAACTATACAAGAGATAAGTAAATCATTTTATGGCAAATCCGGCAGGAAAAGCCGGCACAAGATGACGTTAGAATGCTGGCAGAATGAAGGCAGCTCGGTCCTGAATTCTGCTTTCGTTTAAGAGGGCAGCACGGTCGCCTGTATAACGGCATTCGCCACATTAGTGCGACCTCTTGTTAAATATTCTTTTTATCTTCCCCACCATTTTGTAGCTTTCAATACGTATCTTTAATCATATAATACGCATAAGTATCAAGGTATGCACAAATAACTACCAATAAAAGTTTAGAGAATTGTTTGCCTATTTGGAATTGGTTATATTGTCACATCTGAAAACTATTTGATTAGATAACGATAGATATTACAGATTCAAACCGTTCAACAGTAATATTAATATGTTTTTTTTTAGTATTTCGACCACTGATTCAACGAAAAGATTTTCTTGCATATTTTATCACGCTTCTATAACACTTCTATTGTCAACATATTATAACAAGATTTTCTTTATGAAAATGTGACTATAAGCACGCTATTGATTGAACAACGTGTGTCAGGAGTATGTTATACACTTAATATAAGGTTGTTCGAATACGCCAAACTATCAGTTGTTATTCAGGTAGTATAATATAATTATTGTTCGAGTATGTCAGATTGTCGGGAACTTTTCCGAAAATATATATTGAAAAGAAAAAGATCATTATATTCTATTACAATTGAGTAGAATTGAAAGTACTCGCAAACCAAAGTAAGGCTAATGAAAAATGAGAGATTTTGGAAGTACGAAAATGGTCATTCTATAATCATTACTGCATTCTCGTAGAGAGTCGGACAGATTCTGATGAGCACCACTGTGCGTAGCAATAAGTAAGGATTCCCCCCTCCCCCAGCTTACAGATGCCATGGTGTGTGTATGTTCCAACATCACACTCCACAAAAATTGCAAGACCGTGATGAACTAATAAACAAAATTAACGTATTTTATTTTCTATAGATTCCATATGGAAACGGCGATGATGGTCATAAACAAGAGTTTAATAAATATTTAATATTGTATCTATTACATATATTTTCTTAAAGTTGCAATTTTTGTACGGAATAATATGATTATATTGACGTGTATAAAAAAAATGTAATAAAATCTTTTCAAAAGTATTATCATTAAATACATTTGATTATTTATCACGTATTTACTAGTATTATTCTGGATACAGCAATAAGAATAATTGTTTATGTATTTACTATATGTCATATCAAATTTTTTTCGAAGTGAAAAATCATATATTTAATATTCATATATTAAAAATAAATTACATTTCAAAATATTTGGGTAAGAATAAAAGTAACACTTTATTTTTCGGTGTTTTTTAGGTATACCTGCTCACCTTTGACTTTGTTTAAAATATGTGAAAGGGTCTTTTTGCACGTATAACTGTGAATTGGGTTTCGATGAGCGCATCAGCAGCACTGTGCCCTCCAAATCTGGGGGAGTAGCGCCGCTCGCGGGAATAGCCCACCAGCGGAGCGGTACTCGCTCTGCCCGTTCTGTGCGCCAACGAAATATCTTCGTCTAGACTGAAATATTTTCCGGGCACCGAACCTACAAAGTAAGTTTCCAATTTCTCTCCTTTCACAGAAGTGCGCCGTTTATATTTTGGCTATTAATGTTTTCAAACCTTTTGGGAAAGTGTTCATTTGTTTCTGATTTCTTCGTTCTTTAGATTTTACGTTTTACAATCTGTTATATATACACATACATATGTATAATGTATACATATAAATATATATATACATATGCATGTGTATCCATATATATGTGTCTACATATACACGTATGCATATAACAGGTATATATACATATATGTGTATACATATATACGTATACGAGTACGTATGTGATGTGTAAATATACATGTGTGCCTATGTGTGGGCAAGATGACTCTTGTGCATATACATACATTTACGTATATATGTATATATATATATATATGTATACATATATAATACGCATATATATATAAATAGGTACCTATGTATATTTTTGTATATCTATCGCGTAAATTGTATCGTTGTATTTTACGCATTGTGCATATTCCTGTATATACATATATACAGATCTATACGGGGAATGTACATTTGTATACACGTATTGTGTACAAATATACGTAATATGAAAATGTACGTCTCTAAACAGTACGTGCGACACGTTTCTATGTACATACATCGATACATACGCTAATTTTATATATATATATATATATATATATGTATGTATGTATATGTATGCAATATACAGGTTAGAGAAATTTTCTTTAATTGTATTTGCATAACATTTTTAGTTGGAGGACACACACACACATACACACACACACAACGTGTCAACGATAGTGTATGCGTGCATATATTTCTATGCAAAAATTATTTTTAAAAGTACAAATTACATCTTTTTGTTCTACTTAACACCATCATTCACATTGTTATTATCATGTACCATTTTTTATGCACAGATTTGTCTGGTAACATGTTTTGGAGTTTCAGAGATTATTCTAGTTTAATGTTATATGTTGTTATATTTTGAAGTCAAATTACTGAAACACATTTGTGAGTTTTGTGATAAAAATGATTGGTATTCATTGAAAGGATTTACATTTCCATGTTTTGTATGCGTTTACGATAGTTGGATAAAATATATTGCTTCATGCCACTTGCAAATTTCTTATACTGACCAACATATAAAATGTATTGGTGCATTTTAATATAGATTATTACTTCAGACAAAATAGGTCATCTTCATGGGTAAATCAATTTCGCCACAATCTTTCCAAACATTTACTAGTTCATTTTCCTGCATTTATTATTATTCAGCAATATTTAATGTAGAAAAAAAGTATTGTACTCATTAATAAGCATTTATAACAATAATAATATTGCACAATAATTAAATTTTTCTATTACATGTGTATTTCACCTATATGAACAAACAAAATTTTAATGTCATTCTTTAATACCATAAAAATTTGCTTGCCGCATAAGTTTAGTTAAATTTATATATGCACAATTTCTAAAGACTCGATTATTTTTATTCACTTTCATACTAAAGGAAATACCAGAGGAAATTTCATATTCTATATTTTATAAATGTTACTATAATAGCAAGATTTACAAGAAATCTATAATTAATCAACACATTCAATTGCTCTGTACAACATTGTTCCAAAATAATGGTTTCAAAACTTATTCAAATAATTATCTATTATCTTTTTAGAGAAAAGAATAATCAAATTGTGAAACAGAAATCAATAATTATTTTGTTTTTTAATTTGTTCTGCACTCTATATAGCTATGTTCAGATATAGACAGATCGAAATATCTTGGAAATTTACGCTGTATGCAAAGAAGTTCAACATGACTGTGCTTACATGTGTTTAGCTCTGTGTAGTAGAGGTTAAGATTTTAATAGGTCGAAGCTTTAATCGAAGTTCAAAATTTTAATTCTTCTTGAATACAAATACTAGCCTATATAATATACTATATATAATATAGTTTTTCATGTAATTTCAAGAAACCATATTCCATTTGTAGAATTTATATATAGCGTTACTAATTGTAACAATAAAGTGTATTAAATGAAATTCATAAATAGTTCTTTTTACAAACTTGATAACACTATTCATATTTTCAGAAGCATTGCGGATCAAAATAATTTTCAACCAATTAGGATGATTAGGATGATTACGAAACTATACCGCTGTTTTCAAATAAGATTGATTTTACTATACAAATGTTAGCAAGATGATAAACATCCTTTAGCGTATGAAATTAATACAGTTTACAGAAATGTATCTTTGATTTCAACATGAACAAGCTAACATGAATAAAGGAATTAGCAGTTTACGAATACACGTGGCTTTAAAAATGCATTCTTTAAAACAAATAATCAATGTCAAAAAAAGCTATTTGTAGTCCATAAATAAAAGGAGAGATTAACAGACATTTTATTCTTCATTGCTATTATAAAATGCACTAATGTGAACTGTATAATGGGGTCCAGAAATAACCCAATAAAAAATGACAGCTTTTCAGGCACATAAGTTGTTCAAAAAAATTCCAGTTTACCATCAGCTTTTTAGCACAATGAAAATGTAAATATGTCAAAATCAATAAATCACAAGCAATTCATATAATTGCTGAGTCATGTAACATGTAACTGCCGAAAACATCATTTGTACAACTGAAGAAAATTTATTATAATATTCTTTTTTGCTTTTTAAACAATACTAGTATCGAAATAAAAGATGTTAGTTTTATAAAGCTTAACCCAAACGACTATTACCAAGTGAATGTTCTCTGTTGCGTCAAAGCAAGACTATAACAATTTTAATACTATTTAATGTACTTCCAAGCCCTACAACAGCAGTTATGCCTTAAGATGTTGTCTTTGCTGATTGTGGAAGATATTGAATATTCAATTCACAACTAGAAACTGTGGATCAAAAATACGGAGGAAAGTGTACTTCATTAGAGAAACTATTAAAACATTATAGCACAATAATTAGATGGTGTAAAACATTAACTTCATAAAACATCAATCACATATTTTATTTATTTGAATACAATGTTATAATATTCATTTCATAGTGATATAGGAATTTCTTGAGAATTGGGTTGCTCCGAATGTTTAAGAACGTTTAGGTATTGTATGCATTGAGAGGAGAAACGCATGTAACAGTCTATATATATTTGGAAATTTTTTTATAGCAAGTTCCAACAGTGGTTTCATAAAATCTTTAGTGTATGTTATTGTACATTTTATAAATTAGGAAAAATGTCTTTTGTTTGAAAATAAAGTACTTGTCATAAACTAAATATAAAGTAGTGTCCGTTGTATCTGCACAGAATAAAAACAAAAATCGAACGGTTTGGTAGATTTAAATTTAAAATAATAAAATTGCGCAGTTGTTGAAACTTATTTCACGAAGACAATACAAAATTGAGGAAATGGTGAAACTTCACAATACGTTCGGGGGGATCCTTATGGGCCATGGGCCCACGACCGTTAGGTATATGGCAGATTTCGAAGCGGTCGTAAAAATGTCAAGCATGAAGTTTAGAAAGGCGTCGCGTCTGCGTCGCACTATACCGTGTTGCGCCGCGTCGCGCGCCGCTCGTCGAAATCGAGCTCGAGAGCTGATGACATCGAAACAAGCCTCGCAACATCAATCGATACCGATTCTTCAAAGTTTTCCATGATTTTCTCTATTTCGAGGTTGAATGCGAATTGTCAACGAGATTGTTAAAAAAAAGCGAATTGTGCAAATTCATCTTTGCACAATACATTTTCGTCTTTATATCATTACTAGGTGAATTGAGGTTAACTAGTGTGGTAGGCATTTATGTATATGAGGGGTATTACATTTAACTGAAAACAGTCGAATGCCTCGACCAAAACGAGGGGTCAAACTACTTTTTTTCGTAATATAAGTACATATTGTGAAGACTGTGATCTACCACATGATATCATTTCATGCAGTAGAATGTTGTAAATTAAATCCGAAGGAATTAGATTAACAAGCTTTATCGAATGCGAGAACTAAAAATAACTGTTTCAAACTGTTGTACACCTATGCGTGTACTTACAGCGATGTACAAAGTATTCGTACACATTTTAAGAAGGAATAACTTTTCTAAAATTGGACCAAACCTTGAGTTTTTTTTTGAGATGTTAGAAGGATTAAAAAAATTGTATTAAAAATCAAAAAGGTTCACATTTTTTCACACGTAAAACCAACAACTTTTAAGATATCGAAAAATCTTTCGAGATTGGTACATGTGTGCATATCATTAAACCCATTGGTTCATACATCAAAATCCGAAACACTACTCCGAAAATTGTCCGATTTCGCTTGATATAACACTGGAAGAAACTAGTTGCTAATTTTAAATTTAATGTCTTTTAAACGTATAAACATGTGTGAAAATATAATTTGATTGGACGATGTCGTCGTTCAGGTAGTATGTAATCCTATAACATAAGTTTGTTTCTATATTACGGTTTTTAAAATTTTCAGTCGGATATGTTTCAAACTTCCAAACAAAATTACTTTCCACCCTTTCAATATGAACGAATGACGATTAAGTAGATACTATTTTTTGAGTGTAAGTTTTGGGTGTTTTACTTGATGTGCTCCCTTCTTCGGCAGTTCGGCGAGGAAAAGCGTAGGTATTTACTTACGTTAACGGGAAAGTAAATATGATAGGAAACTAAAGTGTCTGTGTATAGTATCCGGTGTAAGGGAATAATATCAATACTACAAAAAATATACTTGTTAGTCTTAGTGGAGATTTGTATTTTATCAGTTAGCAAACGAAATGTCATTACTGCCACCAGTATCCGAGTACTACGATAAGACGAATACGATAAGACATCGAATAAATAGTAATTAATTAATTTCATTTTTCTTCCAGATCTCCACTGGCATGGAGCTAGGAGCACATTGATAGTGATAGTCTACAAGGTGCGTAATTACAGTACAACTTTTTTATAATATACGATTTAAGAAAGAAAGCTTCTTTACAGTACGATTAAAGTGATTAATAAGTCCATTGTTTTAATTGTAGATCTTGGTTTCTATGCATTGCCTGCCAAAGAAGAACTGAGCCCAATGTTTCCACACAATTCTAGTTCACATGAGATTTCTACAGAAACAAATGCCTTCGTACAAAATTCCATGGTAAGTTTTCTGTGATTTTCTTATCATATTTGTTTACATGTTACTTGGTGCTGCGAACTTCTGATATTTCTTAATTGTTTTTTCTAATTCTAAGTACAATACATTGCATGAAAATGTAAATATGATTATTATTATCATCATCGAGAAATAAGTATGTAAACAATTCGAATTAAAAACACAGATGAATCTATAATAGCGAAGTTGATTTTAAAATGCAATGATTATGGGAGCAGACTCCTTTTTCCAGGATTGCAAGGGTGCGGGATTCACGTTCTCATTTCTCGATAATACAAAAATGGGGTTTTTCAGTAGTCAAAAACGCTAGACAAAAATCCATCTAGGGCGCTATCGTCCTCAAAAGTCCTATTTTTTCGTTTACGAGGCGTAATTTGCATTATTTGGAAGCATACAACTGCGCATGTAGCTATTTTCATAAAATAGCTATAAAGCGAGTACAAATCATAGAGATGCGTGTCAAATTCCATGTGTTAACGTATAAGAATTTTAAACATTTAAATAAGCAACGTGATATATTTGTAAGGTGCAACGCCTGACTTACAAGAGACATCACCTAAGTGTAACACGCCGATTTTAATGAAATTTATACAGGTTACAGTTCGTTGAAAAATATTTAACATATATTTTTTGCATCTCTAATGATCCATATCTAGGGCAGGCCTGGGCAACTTGTGGTTCGTGAGCAGTAGTTCTCCCTACTCCTGGGTCTTCCCCACTGAACTCCTGTGGAGTGTAGGAAGAGGTTGGGGAGATTAGGAGTGTATAGCAGTCACGCAAGGCAATCCACGGTTAGAGGAATATAAAATAGTTGATAGTGGGGGAATGATGCACTGGTAGTAGGAATCGTGAAGCGACAGCGGGGAAGAAGTTGCCCAGGTCTGAACTAAAGGGTGAAGATAACCCTCAAAGTCTTTTTGCAAATGTCTCTGGAACTAGAGGGTCCAGAGTGTGTCATAGTACACCCTTGCGATAATAGTGACACAAGTCAAAAAACATGATTTTTGTAATCAAAAATATTAACGTAACTTCATTGCTTAGCTGACAGGTGGCTATTTTGTCGTTTCTCATGTTGTAGTTAGTGTATGCTTAAATGTACAATATTCTATTATCTTGGAAACAGTTTCTCGCTGTTTCCAAAAACCGTAGGTTTTTGACTTGTCACTTTTGTTGCAAGTATGCGATATATGTATCATGGTCATTAAAATCGGAGGTGGCTCCTTTGAACTGTATAATCAACACGCACGGAAATATTCAGAAAAATGCAGATTTCATATTGAAGTTTAAAAGTGACTCCTTTAGTAGTTTATTATAGTGATATTTTACATCTATTAACCCTTTCATTACCAGCGATGGCTACAGTTACCCATCAAAATTTCCCATTGATTTTTAACTTTGGATCAGAATATATCTGTTTTGCCGTGGTGACCGATTGTCTTGATGATTAAACTTTATCTTCGGCAACCAGAAATTTTTGCCTTTTTCTTATATAACCCTGTAGATTTTGGTAAGAAAATGCCAAAAAAATCCTAGTTTCAATCTTGGGAGATTAGTGATTCTCTCAAAAGTTATGCGTGCTTAAATTAGAGCGATTTTTAGCGTTTTTGTAAGGTAGGGGCGCCACCATGTTGGTATATACCCAGCGTCACGCATTTGCAAGCTAGTTGGGCTGGTCTTACAGTCAGTCATCTCCCCCTCTCTCCACACGAAACTTCTCACTGCTTCGCTCATTGGACGATGTCTGAATACCTATCAATCTGTCAAAAACGCTGAAAATCGATCAAGTTTAAATGTTCGAAGTAACGAAGAAACATGGGCAAACGTGTTTGCTGATTGTACCTAATAATACTCGTTTACGACGAGTTTTCAATTCCGGTTTTCTCAAAAACGGATCTCGAAACGAGTAAATTTGATTTGTACTTTCAACCTTGCAATACTCCGTATAATGAAACAAATATAGTGTAATATAGTATTAAACAATTACTAGATTTGTTTGTACCGATGAATCTAACAATACGAATGTAAAGTTTCATTGCCATTGGGCATTGACTGTTCGCGCTGCTCACATGATAGGAAAATTGTTGTGTACGATTAGTTTGATCTAAAATCTAACACTGATTTTGATATTGCTACAGTGATTATTTCTTTTGTTTCAGGGGGATGTAGTAGTATTAGGGAAAAACAGTCCGATAGGGGTGGGGAAGGGAAGAGAATCAGAGAATGCTAGGTACTGTGATATCGAATTCATAAACAACAACACGATGGTAAAACCTATAAACCATCTCAAAAATATCGCCGCCAATGACTTTTTAACCGTCCTGTCGGGTCAAACTGGTAAGTACACATATGTCTAATTCTATTTTATCTTTTTAATGGTAAAAGTTCACAGCGATTATACCCGATACATTCGGGCTACCCGTTTTTTGCGGATAACAGAAAATCCTATTATTCAAAAATAATAATAAGGATAGTAGATACATAAATTATGTGTATAAAAAACTATTCGAGGATCAATCACGTGCATGCACTGCATTGATTTAAATAAATCCTATCACATGAACTACATTTTCTTGAATCAAAAATTGATATATTGTCATCTAAATAGATTAATCAAAATTTCTGAACTCGATGTCATTTTAAGGTCATAGTGTAGTAGATCGACGTGCCTTCACGAAATCAACTAAAATATTATGAAATGAAATGTGCATTGTGTTACCAGTTTTTGTCGAAAAAAGCTTCCTGGTCATTATGGAGAAAATACGACTCCTCAAAGATTTCAATGACCGTGAAATGTATCGTCAAGGTCATCACTCTGAACAACTTTTCCCTGCATATGTTACCGCTGCTCAGCCTTAGTTTCTGAGATATTTGTAAACAAAACTGTTAGGTTCATGCAGCAATCTCCGCCATCGTAAACGAATTTTGATTAGACCTGATTTCGGTTTTTTTGGGGAGGAGGCATCCTAAAACACGTATTCGGTCAATTCAAATGGGCAAAATTTGCTGTAGGGGGAGCGTGTAGTTTTTTGTAAATATCTCGAAAACGAAGGTCGAGCGGCGGTAACATGTATAGGAAAAATTGTTAAGAACGCTGACCGTGACAACATATTTCAAGCCCATCCAAATCGGCGACCCTTTTCTACACCAATAACAGCATTTTTCAACAAATTTTAATATTACAATCTGTAACGGTTTCGAAACTTTGTTGGAAATATTTTGTGTTAGGTTGTTATTGATCATGCGCACTGGATCAAACTTCACCTGAGGAAACCAGAAATTCTCAACCTTTTTTATATAATCCTGTAGATTTTAACGAGAAAATGCCGCAAATCCAAGTGTCAATGTTGGGGGTTCACTGGTTCAGATGTTATGGGTGTTTAAAGTTCAGCGATTTTGGACTTGTAAATGAATTTGTGGACGAATAATACATATACATATACACTCGACAGCAAAATTAAAGGATTAGTAATTTTTGGCCAAAAAATCGTAATTTTTTAAAAATTAAAGCTTGAAGTCTACTTTATGATACCATATTCTAATTATCATTAGAATATATAATTTAATATCATGCTTCCCGACGACTGCAGTAGCCTAAATCTGATTTTTGTAATATTTTAAGCCGTATTTGGTATATGTAATACTTATTTGCGCAGAATTTGGTGCTATATTATTAAAAACTGAAGATGATCTTCATATCTCGATAAAAAAGCCAAATAACAAAAAACAGATTATAGCACTGCATGTTCCCGTGGAAATCGTGAAACATTTGTTTGACAATTTTTTCTTACAACAAATAACTTACGAGGTATTTGAAGTTTTCATGTTATGCGAGAGTGACCCTGTATTTCAATTACCGTTCGGTGACAACTTGTCCCAGAATAAACTGTACTTGTAAACTAAGTTTAACTAAAGTTTATGGCGAATGTCCCGGGTACATTTATAGGGAAAAGTTGTTCAAAATATTGACATTGATAACATATGTCAAGGTCAAAGTCATTGGACTGAGTCTCCTTTTATGAATATTTACCAGGCACCGCACTTTCTATGGGTGTTGGAACTAACATAGATTGTTTCTGTTTATCCACAGGCCATTCACGCTAACGCTAGCCAGCGTTTTTTTTTGCAAATAGTAAACATTAGAAAAAGTTATCCTGTTTTTTGCGAGCAATGTAATGATGTCTGTATTTTCTTTTATCTGCATTATGTTTTTAGGAATGAAGGTGATCTTTTAATTTTTCAAATGAAGTTCTGTGTATTTTTTTATGTCATATGAAACCGTATGTCGAAACGAATTCGTTCGTATACGACACAATGATCTTCAAGGTCTTACAAGGTCGCAAATGGAAGAAACGTGGCTAGCTAGTGTTAGTGTGTACACCCTGTATATAGAATTATGGTTTTTATTGAAAAAGTGTGAAGGTATGACAATCTTGTTTTTTAACACTTGGGTGGCGGATGGTTTTGATGATTCTACAGGTAGCAATCTTTGATTCTGATTAGGAATCAAATTTATATATTTTTAATGGTATCTCATCTAGATCCATTGGTCTTTTCATTGCATCCAATTGCACAACTTTCGATTGAAATTCATCGCCAGGAATAAGATACTGGGTGTAAATGGACTCTGCCATCCAAGTGTTAAGTAGAATCGGGAAGAGTATTAAACAAATACGGAACTTGAAACTGTAATATATTGTAATGAGATTACAGATTATTTAGATTTTTATTGATATCGAAAATATACAGAATACAAACTGTATGTTTTTTGAGAAATATGCATTTTCTTTTTTTCTTACAGGCAAGTCCACCTTGATCAGTCGAAGCCCGACCTGCCAGTCAGTGGCGTCGTTAACCACAAAACACCCAACAAGAAATTACCTTCTAACTTACGATAATAATAATAATAGTAGTAACATTAATAATAATAATAATAATAACAACAGTACTAATAATAAGAATAATAATGGTACAGTAAAGAATCGCTCAATCCGAGCAGAACATAATCATCAAGATGATCGAAAAACAACAGTTAATGCAACAAGAAAAAGAAAAGAATCGGGCTCGCCCGGGAAAGGTGAACCGGGCAGCAGCTCCGCCAATAACTCTAAGTCTACATTTAAGACTAATAAGAATAATAATGGTACAGTGAAGAATCGCTCAATTCGAGCAGAACATAATCATCAAGATGATCGAAAAACAACAACAGTTAATGCAACAAGAAAAAGAAAAGAATCGGGCTCGCCCGGGAAAGGTGAACCGGGCAGCAGCTCCGCCAATAACTCTAAGTCTATATCTAAGACACTAAGTGATAATAAGACTAGCTTTAGCGTACTAAACATTAGGGTACTAAATATAAGCATATATCTACGATTAACAGGGGATAAGTGCGCAATCGGTGAAGGGGTACCTAGCCTAGTTAGGATACCCAAGTCTGATCGCCCCTCATCAGGCCACTTTTCTCTCGACTCTCTTGACAATTACTCTTTATTAGGGTGCTGCCTTCATCCGGGCAAATACAATAACGTTAAGTCTAATTCTAGCCTCCTAAGTAATAATAACGATAACTACAAGTCTGTGATATTGCTCAGCTCAACCAATAACCATTATTTCCTCCGCGTCGAAATGGACGGTGGTGCGATCGCAATGAGACTAAGAGCCCATTGGAATTCATACATGAATTGCATTGAAACAACAAGCATTGAAGAAACCTGTAAAGAAATATCAAAGTCGCCTTTAAATTTCGTAATACCGAAGAAAGTTAAAATAAGTGATAGATCGTCGAACGAAGAATCAGATTTGATGATTAAGGAAGGGGATAAGGTGGCCACCAGTTCTTCCATTACGCTTATCGTTCCCGGAAACGAGCTAACTGACCAGCCTCCGCGACCTCTCCCGTTGAGAAACGCGCCGAAACGAGCACAATCCTCTCCTCCATGGCTCGACCTGGTCGCGAGCGAGCTGACGCAACGTGCATGTGTTCCACTCTCGTTAGATTGTAAGCTTTATGTGGTTAATAAACTTCGCTGTAAGGTGATTTGCGATGTTAGTATTATGAGGAAGGGGATACCGAGCCACGAGACTAGCTACGAGACTAAAACTAAAACGACACATCTCAGTGTCAAACCCTTGAGTATTTCTTCGATGCTGAACGGGAAGAAATTGGCCTTTCCAGTCTTTCCAGAACTTTCCGGCTACTCGGGGCCGTATGTGCGTGATGGCACCGAGTTTGTTAAGGCTCTTTCTAAGTCTACTATAGGGAATAGATGTAGCTCGGAAATGGAAAACGAGAACGTTCTCAACTCGAATAGCTCAAACCGAAAACGACATCTCATTGATCGTGCAAGGAATCTCATAGCAGCAGCGTTCACAGGAGATTCCAACGATACTACTCTACAAACCCAGAAGAATGATCTTAAGCGCGTGTTGGCTCTTCTGTTTGGACCAGTTTACGATATAGGAGAGCCCATTTCGGACTACAAGAAGCGTTGGGGTATTTCTGCTATGCTTAGGTTAGCCGGCGGTGGCGAAAGTTCATTGAACAACGGTGGATCCACCAATTGGGGATCTACGCAGGCAAGCGCCACGAATAATAATAATAACAATCAGTCAGCTTGGGGAGGGACATCAGGAAATCCCTCCGGAAATGGCGGAAATTCCGGGAATTGGTCCGGGAGCAATGTGAACCGATCCGTTAGTGGCAATCCGAATTCGAATCAGAACTCAGGACCACTCGGAGGACAAAATGTTCCAGGTGAGTGACTCGTATTTCACATTTTTATATTATACAGCTTTGGCAGCACGAACTGATTCTTGCGAGATTTGAGATACATGACAGATAGAGCCCCTTATTAGTTTTACAGAAATTTGTTTAATGTCTTCTTCTATTTAATGTCTGATAACGTTTCACATATTTATTACCACTTTCAGTCTATAGATATCAATCCAATCGAAACAGTCCGTCTCCAAAGTGTTAATCAATCCTCAATCCACCGTAATATGCAAATAAAAGCAATTTATTTGTAACACATTCGAGACCGGCAATAGCCGATAACATGTTTCTATTTTTCCCAGTTACAGTAAATGTAACAGCAGTTGTTGTACTCGTGTTACAGTAATTTTAGCACAGTCTAACTTTTATTGAAATTAACCGTGACATCATACTTTAGAGACCTTAGGTATTCTATAATTGAACTCGGCAATAGACTAATCTTTTTGTGGTGAATGGAATGGTACAGCTGGATAAAGAGGCCGAAAATGTGTTGCAAATCAAATTAATCTTTATTCGTATCATTCGTTAACCAAAAAAATCTTTATATGAATGAATTTATGTAATGAATTTATGCGATCATAGCTGACTGGTTTACTTTGGTACTATGCATATGTATATGTATACATATAGTGTAATAGCAATAACTAATGATGACATTTTTTAGGTAATGTGAATAAGATGAATAACCCGAACCAGCAATCGAATCAGCAATCTGGCCCACCAACCTCACAATCAAGTAGCACAAGTCAGGGTGGTCAGAATAATAATCAGTGGTCACAAGGGATGTCCAGTAATCCTGGGGGACCAGGTCAAAATCCTTCTATTCCAAATAATAATAATACAGTGCAGCAACAGCAGCAGCAACAGTCAAACTCTAATAGCAGTAATAATCAGCCAAATAATCAGGGTCAGGGGTCCGTCAATACTAGTAATACACCTGCTAGCAATAATCCATCGACAAAACAGCAGTTGGAGCAACTGAACACAATGAGAGAAGCGTTATTCAGCCAGGATGGTTGGGGTCGTGTAAGTATTTTGCGCAAATATACAGGGTGTCCCGAATTTAAGTGGCAAAACTTCAGGAACGTGTAGGGGACCGAAAAACTAAGACAAAAAGTCTTTTAGAGATTTGCTCGTTTTTGCTTCGTTTTGGAGAAAATCGCAAAAAAAGAAACAAAACAAGTTTTCATTTTTGTACTTATTTATTTACATTTTATTTACGTTATCATCTATTTAATGTAGATATTGTTCAAAATGCTGCCCTCTTGCAGCAATGAAAGCATTACATTTAGTACTGACTTGATAGATTACAGCTAAGCATTGTTCTGGTAATATTTGGTGCACTGCATCTATGAAAATATGTATGCGGCATTGTAGTTGAAGTTATTCACTCCAAAATATCTGAGTAACTGACTAAAGACTGATTAAGGACATAGAAGAAAGCAAGAATGTAAAGAAACGAAAGAATGTAAAGGATAACATCAAGTGTTTACATATCTCACTGTCATAACTCACACAACAATGTCAAAATAATCACAAATACAAGTGTATACAATAACTCAAGAGAATAACTGACAACGAGATATTGAATGTTTGCGATTTTCTCCAAAACGAAGCAAAAACGAGCAAATCTCTAAAAGACTTTTTGTCTTAGTTTTTCGGTCCCCTACACGCTCCTGAAGTTTTGCCATTTAAATTGAGGACACCCTGTATATATATCGAACAGTTTCTGTATGGATTGAAACAATGTTTTGCCTTTCTTTTGTAGCAACATGTTAATCAAGACACAAACTGGGACGTTCCAACAACTCCAGAGCCTAATTCGTCTAAAGATGGAGTTCCTGTGTGGAAACCACCAGTAAACACCGGTACAGATTTGTGGGAGGCCAATATCCGAAACGGTGGTCAGCCACCGCCTCAACAGCAACCGAAAACACCTTGGGGTCATACGCCAGCAACAAATATTGGCGGAACATGGGGTGAAGATGACGAAGCTGCCGATTCATCGAACATGTGGACTGGGGCTCCTACATCTTCGCAACCGAACACTGCCGCAGGACAGTGGACAACGGGCACCGGTAATCAAGCCGGTATGTGGGGAGGTAATACTAGTCATAACCGAATCCCCTCCCGTTTTTACCACCTTGAATACCTCTTTCAAAGTTTATAGGCAATTTTGAAGTGATTGAAGGTATACCATTTATTTTCTTTATAAATAAGTACTGCATCGTTTTCATTCACATTTAAAACATTTTATACGTGCTTTGATTCCTCCAAATATCTCTAAATCTGGGTATAGACTCTATTTATGTGTACACATATTTATAGATTGCGTGTTCTTCAGGCGAAGTTGCATCTTACAACGAAAGGACACCGATTGTTCGATTGCAACTTTAACGAATTCTTAAGAAACGTATACATACCGCTCGTGTACAAGAAAAACGTCACAAATGAAAAGATACAAATTTTACAGGCGAGCGCTTCAAAACCCTTCGATAGTTTAAGTAGCTGTGGCTGCAAGTAAAAACAGAAATAACTAAAAACATTGGGAGTTGTGACGACTTTCTACATTAGAGATACACCTCTGGCGAGTATTTTAATGCAATAAAACGAAAACTGAAAAACTTTTTTCTTATGCACGAGTGAGTAACAGTACGGTAAGAGCCGTTTGATATAACTCTTGAACGGTACATGATAGGGTAAACGGTGTGATAGAAAAAAATGTTATCTTTATCTTTTCAAGGTCATTTTAATATTTTTGTTTTGATATTTTATGAAAGTGCAGTTAAAAAACATGTCCAGCATACGTCTTTGAAATGACCTTGAGGTAATCCAAGGTTGCAAAAATGAACAACAGTTTTATACACAGAGTGAGGCGTCTAAGACTTACACCGAAAATATCTCCGTTGTTTTTAGTAATACGAGAACATGCAAAGAATAAGCTAATAGATTAGATCACTTTTACATAAACTTTCTTCTCCTAACTAATCTAAGAAACGATAATTTACGACAGAAGAAATCTAATTATTTAAATTTCATTGTAGGTATTCAAAATTACATCAACATAGCAAAAAATCAGAAGAATTTCGGTGTCATCAATGGATTGACAAGAACGTTATATGAACAATCAGAAAAGAAAGTATCGTTAGCATTCTTAGATGATCGATTTAGGAAACTTTGTTTGTCGAATAGTTAGCAGTTCGTTTAATTAATTGCTTAAAAGGATTGGAAAGTACATTAATGTCGGGACACATTTCTGTTTGGAATGACACGTATATTAGGCTGGATATACAAGAAACATAGAAACAAGCAATCAGTAGTATGCGACCTAAACGACATCGTTCATTTATGAAACCAAAATGATAACCGTAAAATTTGGATAAAATATACTTTTACCAATGTTTGATACAACGTACTACACTTGACTTTAGCTTTACGAACATTTATTTATATTTTTTACAACAAAGACAAACATATGGGTGTCAAAGTTGGTAAACTTGAGGTACTAATTTTTTATTAAAAGTTAATGAAATAGTATATTATTTGAAAGTATCATATTAATCGCTATCCTATATTATACTACATTGTGAACGATCTGTGCGTTTCACGCTATACGTGAAAAATAAAGTATATTAATAATAACAAAAGAAAATTCTAAATATTTTCTTGTAAGACACGTAATATATATATTTTTTATAGGATCAAATTGGGGCGATCCAAGAATCGATCACCGTGACCCTCGTGATCTACGTTCGGTTGATCCTCGCGAGATACGAGATCCCCGTGACCATAGAATGTCTCTGGATCCTCGAGAACACATACGCGTAATGGATCCTATGGCTCGAGATCCGAGAATGACAGACATGCGCGGGGATCCGCGAGGTATTTCCGGCAGATTGAATGGTGCGAATGCGGATACCATGTGGGGTCAACCACCCGGGCCTCCACATCACCAAATGGGACATCAACACCCGTCTGGACCGCCAACAAAAATGTTGAATCCCTCCAGTATAAATCAATGGGCTGCTCCGCCACCAAAAGATATTATGCCAGGAAAACCATCGGGTTGGGAGGAACCTTCTCCACCGACACAAAGACGAAATGTTCCGAACTACGACGACGGCACTAGTTTATGGGGTAATGCTGCAGCTAATCAGAGGACTATTCCCGGAAGCAAAGTTTCTCATTGGAAGGATGTTCCAACACCAAATGTTGCTAGGGGAGGTTTGTATTTCCTTAATTTTTATTACACGTATACGAGTATTTTCTGGACAAAAAAGGAACTATTCTATATGAAAAAAGAGCAGATTCTTCGACGAATTAATAGTACTGATAGAGTCGCAAGAATATTAAAGAATGCATCTTGATTTTTTAGGGACACAGTGTCCTCCAGGAATGCCACAGAACCGAATGCCTGGTCAACCTGGAATGAAACCTGATGTGAGTGGACCAATGTGGGGTCATCCTGGAGCTCCCGGAGGACGAAATGGTAGCTGGACAGAAGGGCCACACGATACAGGCTCATGGGACGATCCAAAGACGCCGAGTACCTGGAACGAAGCTCAGTTGAACCCTGGTACTTGGGGTGGACCTAGTACTCACAAACCCAAACCAATGGGACCTGCTGGAAGTTGGGGTGACACAGATATGGATCATTCTCCTAGTTGGGCTCATCCCACGAAACCCATCCTTACAAAGGAGGTTATCTGGAGCAGTCGAGAGTTCCGTTATCTCTGTGACTTGGGATTCAAGGTCCGTATAAGCTATTAGAATTATACCCGTATTATAACATTATCCGTGATTCCAATAAACGGCGTGTAAAGTACTCGGAAACTTGAATTTCGTATATGAAAGTACATATTTTCGTTTATAAAATCGTGTCTATATATTCCATATAGATACATATATACATATAAAATGTTTGGTGTATTTCACTTGTTCCAACAAAAAGTTTTTTTTGTTTAAGAGATTCAGTAAGTTGTATTTGTTTGCAGAAAGATGATGTTGAATTAGCCTTGAGAAATCGTGAGATGAACAGAGACGAAGCTTACGAACTTTTGAGTCAGATTCGGTCTCCAGATCAATGGAGAAGACACGACGCACACTCTACTTATGATCCGAGTAATCAGGCTACAACTGCACCGGCGTATCCCAGATTTAATCATGTCGCACAGCAGATGTCTTTTCCACCGGTAGGACAAATAATTTTAATTGTTCACATTTTCGTGTTCCGATGTATGCGATCGTAATACCATCTTTATGTAACTTATGAATTAATGGCTCTTAAAATTGCAGGGTGCTGGGGTAGCGAGCGGAAACACAACTGGCAGCGTAGGAGGATCGGTTGCCAGTGCAAGTTTGTTGAAACTGCAGCAACAGCAACAACAAGCTGCCGTTCCTTTACAGCAACAACAACCAAGTGGTAATGCACCACAACCACCTTTCAACCAGGTATGTGGTATAATAATTATCTTAGTGTATAGTAATGTCATACATTTATGTGTTCTCTTAGAATGATATTTTTCAAAAATTCATGAATCTACTCAATCACATTATATTGTCTTTTGTTTGTTTCAGCCTTCACGAACTCCGCAAAACCAACCAAGTACTCAGCAGCTACGAATGTTAGTGCAACAAATTCAGTTAGCCGTCCAGGAAGGTTACTTAAACCATCAAATTCTAAATCAACCTCTTGCACCTCAAACTTTAATACTTCTGAACCAATTATTGCAACAAATCAAAGTTCTACAGCAACTTCATCAACAGCATTCGGTACAGAGTAATATGAAGGGTAATGGACAATCGGTCCTCCAGATCAGTGTACAAATTACAAAAACAAAACAACAAATAGCCAATTTACAAAATCAAATTGCGGTGCAACAAGCCACCTATATGAAACAACAGCAGCAACAACAGCAGCAGCAACAGCAACAGCAACAACAGCATCCTGCTCCACCGTCTCAAAATTCAGAATATTATAAGAGTTCTGTTCATGACCCCATGTCAGCCTTGCAAAACAGTTTTACAGAATTGACAATGAACAAAGAGCCGCCTATCGTGAGTACTTTTTGGAACACACATTTCATTTTCATATTTTAATCGCAGTAAATGAATATTATCAATATACTGGTATAATAATATGGAATCTCATAATCATTTCGTTGCTCACAAGAGGATGCCAAAGTGTGGAAATCACTTTTCAGTGACACAGAACTACATGTTGCAATATACAATAATATATAATCACTCGACATCAGTAAAACAATTTAGTCGCTCAAGGAAATTTGAGAAATCGTTCCTTAAATAACATATTAAAAATTTGATTTTCTTACAATATCTCTTACTACTATAATCGTTGATCCAAACATGCATGAGTGATCTATGAACTGGATACGTGTTTGGGATTGAATTTATCTTTTCGAGATGATAATGTACACACCTTCTCAATATTTTGAATTACAAAACTGTATTAGGTTTAAATATTATTTAAATAATGTTCCCTTTAATATTAAAAAATTTTGTCTGCATTACACGCAAAAGTATTGCACGACGAACTTCATATAATATTAATCAATTTTAATTGCTACATTGTATATGTTGGCATTGCAAGGATATATATTAAAAGAAATTAAATTGTATCGAGATAAATAGGATTTTGTCGCTCTAATGAATTGCAACATGTACCTAGTGTCATTCTAAAAATGATATGCACGCATTGCTACTCGCCTCGTTCGAAAATATTTTTTGTTTTACCAATGAAATGTCTAGTTCCCACAAATAATCAACTTGCAATGATCAATAATTTTGTTACAGAGTCAGCCACAATCAAGACTGAACCAGTGGAAGTTACCTTCATTGGACAAGGACGGAGAGTTAGTTACGAACGAATTCTCGAGAGCACCTGGAACTACTAGTAAGCCAGCACCTTCATTGGCTGGTTTGACACAATCACACAGTAGTCCTAACATGAATCCTTTGTTGGGTCAAGGAGATGGTACATGGTCCACCAGACTCGGAGAAAGTGGATGGCCTGATCCAGGTAATACCGACTCTACCGATGGAAAGGATTGGCAATCAACTGGTGCAGCTACTTTCACTGACCTTGTACCTGAGTTTGAACCTGGCAAACCGTGGAAGGTAATCCATTACCAATACCGTACTTCTATCAATTTCTATCAAATGTTTCAAACTAGCTCTCCATTGGTTGTTTACGCAATCTTCGGCATCAAATGTTATTATTTTGTTAACTTACAGTTAGCTTGCTTGAAGTGTTCAAAGTTATGGGAATATGCTGATGTTTCTATGAATGTTTCTTTTTCCGTCACTTTCTTAGTGGGCAAGTACCATGGAGCTGCGATACTAGCGAAGAGAGCGGTGTTTTTGACGATCCATTGCTAAGCGCAGCTCTATTCGCCGCTTCGATAACGACGCTTCCACTGTAAAAGTATACATTTTATTTCGACGCTTCGCTTTCTTTGTTTACTAGCGACGTTCCCAGCTCCGTTGTACTTGGATCCTTAGAAACTGATAGTTCAAGGACCCTTCATCACGTCAAACAAGCTAACTTTAAACCATCAAAATAACAACATTTGATGCCGAAGATGACGTAAACAATAGGGATGTGCGAGCCGGCTAGTGTATCGGACACCCGAATCGTCTAATCAGGGGGAGGGGGGGCTCGAGTCGGGTGCTCGATACAACAGAATCGTCGGATGGCCCGAGACCCAAGTGTCCTTTGGCTAGTAAATGTGTCGCATGCTCGACTTGATCGGGCGAGCGAGTTATCGTGATATCCCAGACTCAACTCTGCGTTCTTATGAAATAGATAATGGTGATAATGGCATTTCATTCATAACTCATAACGTCATTTTTAATCTACTTGGTTTTTTTATAACTACATTAGGTATATTCGGCAAACATGTGCATAATCTTTATTTGCATTAAAATTTGAAATAATGTAAGTTTCGCGTGAAAAACCTAAAAGACAATATTTCTAGCATTGTGATCGATTTGTTCCGAATGAACTTACATAGATACCGATAATATCATTAAAATATTAGGGGATGATATATTTTTTAACTGTTACATGATTTCGAAAATACTATCGCAACGATTTCTTTGTACCTGAAACGAGCAAGCCAAAAAATGTTTCAATGATTTCCCTGCGGGATTACAGAGGGGTTCCTGGTGTGGCGTCCACCACGTCGTGAAAATTATATCCACGATGTGACGCGTGCCCACTTGTTCATACGATAAATTAATATTATGCGAGCTGGCTTCCGGGGATTGTAAGACTTAAAGTTTAAAATAAGAAATGTACTCGTAAGTACTTTTATGTCGGTGGCGCACAGTGGCTCAGTGGGTGAAGCGCACGCCTGCGGACTCCGTGGTCGCAGGTTCAATCCCGACGCCGGCTCCTCTGGAAATATTCTATGTGCCTTTTTAAAAACTGTGGTGCCCCAAGGTGGTTCGGAACCCACCTTTATAAACTGTAGGTCCCGCTGAAACTAGGTGATAGTGGTGAGAGTGGAAGAGAGAGAGTGTGGTAAATGGATTTGAAACCCTGGAGGGACCAAATAACTTTTTAAAAAAAGTACTTTTACGTAGAGCACAAGAAACTGCATCGATTGGTGCAGTCAAAAACATAGGCTTCCATTTAAAAAAGAAGTGAAGTTGCATTTTATGCACCATCTGATATCATTTAACTTTTATTTATAATATCTTCTATTCCCAACCGTTTAGGAGAGGTACAGCCTGTTCCAGTTGCGTGGGACACCCTGTATATACATACATATACTTTAATGCCGTTGTTTCAGCATTCACTTCAATAACGGTTATAAAATCATCCTTTGAGTATAAGTTTTACTTAAAATTAATTTTTCCATTATGTATTATTCATGAAGCCAAGCAGTGTAAGAACCCTACCGCTCCAAATTGAATTTCAAAATTTATATATAGCGTGGCCTATATGGAAGTACGACAGAAGAAGTTGTGATCAACATCTCAAATTTTGATTTAAATTTCCACTCGTTCCTAGAACACTTTTAGAGGGAAGAGGAAAATGTTTCTAGTGAGCTAATTTTAATGTATGAGCAAACAGTGTTGTCGTTGCAAATTCCAAGTTCCAAATCCCGTTATATTATGACATCTAAGTAATGGATAAACAATTTTACGAAAAGTAATTTCAACAACACATTCGAAGGAAGTGCTAAGAAATAGATGAGGAGGTAGACATTCATTCGGGTCCACCTATATTTAATTTCATTTTAGGGTACACAGATGAAGAGCATCGAGGATGATCCAAGTATTACTCCCGGTTCTGTGGTGCGTTCGCCGTTGTCCTTAGCTACAATCAAGGATCCGGACGCTATATTCAACTTAAGCAGCAAGACTTCACCGCCGCCTCCTCAACAACCTACTAACCTTGACACGTCGATACCAAGTTTGAGCAACTCTACATGGTCGTTTAATCCACCTGCTACCACTCCTAGTGCATTCACCAGGTAAGCTTCTGAAAATTCGCACATAAAATAATCGTTATGCATGAAAACATAATTACGCATCCCTTACGTGATCCCTTATTTGGTCTGTGTGTAGTGTGTACACAAGAAATGCAATACACTTACAGTCAGCGGCAATATTAAGTGGACACCCTTAAAAATCGCATAACTTTTTAGAGATTGGTCCAAAGGACTTGAATTTTTTTAAGATGATGACCGACTAGTTCGCTAGAGAATAACTAAACAAAAATTTATTACGATTGCAATTGGTAGAAAATGTTTTGTCAACTTTTTTATCTGGGCCTGTGACGACAATTTAACAAATGCGTTTTATAGATTTCGGTAACTTATATGCATACTGAAAATTTCATCGAAATCGGTCAACATTGCAATGAGCTACAAACGTTTGAAGATGATCACGTAAGGGCGAAATGCCCTGGCAAGGCTGAAAATCTGTGACTTTCACCCTTAAGCTTTCATCTTTAAACGCATGTAGCTCATTGCAATGTTGACCGATTTCGATGAAATTTTCAGTATGCATGTAAGTTACCGAAATCTATAAAACGCATTTTTTAAATTATCGTTACAGGCCCAGATAAAAAAGTTGACAAAACATCATTTTTAAAAATTTTGTATAATTCCTACCAATCGCAATCGTAATAAATTTTTGTTTACTTATTCTCTAGCGAACTAGCCGGTCTAACATCTTAAAAAAATTCAAGTCCTTTGGACCAATTTTTAAAAAGTTATGCGATTTTTAAGTGTCCACTTAATATTGCCGCTGCCTGTAAATCCCTACGAGACTGCAATTTTGGTTGTTCATACCTTTCTGCTTCCGTTTGAAAACTTCTGTTTTCAAAGTCGAAATATAAAGTTACTTCGACTTGAATTATTTATTAAATGTTTTTAAGTGTATTATTTGATTTCTGTAATTCGAATCGAAAGATGCTCGTCAAGTTAAACATGCATGTAACTACCTATACAGACAAGGTATAGGATTGAGACTTATTATTAGCAGAAGTCGTTGTCAAACACTTCAATAGAACAGTGAAACATGTACTTTAGTAAAACAATATCGGATGCGTATAATAATTATATATCTAGTATTATTATCGCGTAAACTTAGTTAATGAAACATATGTCTGAAGCGATTAAATATTATTTCGCAGCACTAAAAACACGTGGGGCGAGTCTGCACCACCGCCAACTGCAGTCACTTCCGAACTGTGGGGCGCACCTATCAGTAAAGTCCGTGGCCCCCCGCCTGGTCTAGGCAACAAAGCCGCAGGAAATACAAGCAATGGCTGGACAGGTCTTGGCACTGTCAGCAGATCATCCAGTTCTTGGGGCCTTCAATCTAGCTCAAACGCTGGCTGGATTTCCACCTGGCTATTACTCAAGAATTTAACTCCTCAAATCGATGGTTCCACATTGAAAACTCTCTGTATGCAACACGGTCCTGTTCTTGACTTCCGATTATTCCTCAGTCATGGAATTGCATTAACCAAGTACTCCTCAAGAGACGAAGCTGTCAAGGTATAGTGTTTATTTTATTTACTTCTGTGTACTGCTGGGATAGCTCTTATTTACTTATCTGTCATAAAAAAATGTATGCGAAGTTTTAGCTTGATTGGATAACGGCAAACGTGCCCCCGGGTCCTTAATCATTAAAATAATTAATTAAATGCTCATAAAATCGTTTTTCTCGAATATCTTCTAAAAAGTACTAAGATCTAAAGATCTAAGATCTACAAAACCTAGAGATCTAGACAGGCTGTGTCTTTTATATTCTACTACTTTTTTCGTATAACCAAAACGGGTTTTGTTGAGAAAAATTAGCAATACAACACTGAAATCTTTTTCTGTTATATTTCAAAAATCGAGAAGATCTGATGTTGCTGTTGTTTTGAAAGGAATCATTCAACAGAAGAGATGGAATAACAAACGCTTCACAATAATCTTTTCTTGTGTACTTTAGCTTAAGCGATTTTTTAAATATTTTTTTTAACATACTTATGAAACGATTTGATTACACACCATAGATTGTTATATATGTAGTTAGAAATTAAAAAAAGATTAACGATATAAAAAAATAATGTAAGCGAGCGTAGTGCGCGATCCAGGACCAAAAAGTACGCTGCGTCTCCACAGTCCACAGTCGGGGATCTAATGCGCCTGCGTCAAATGGACTATTGGAAGCAGCGTTACTAGTTTTTCATGTAACGTGCACGGTGTAGATTTCACAGATTATCTTGATTTTGCTGTGTAATTGTTTTTGTGAATTGATAAATGTTTCAAGGAAATACAACATTTTTGGGACGCCCTGTATACATACAGAACACATGAAATGTAAAGGTTTTCATTTTGCATTAGTTCTTCGCGGGAAAAACTTCGAAACAAGCGGTTCTTATTTTACTGCCACGCGCACCTCGCCAAAAGATTTGAAAAAATTCATAAACAATACTTATACCTATACACTATACTTGAAAAAATATAAATAATATCGCTGTTAAACTTCAATGGACAATCAGCATTTTCCCGAGGTTTTTTTGAGGTTTTTGATTTTTTTATAATCAGGATGTTCTACTTAAAAATCTGAATTAATTACAGTATATGTATCTGGGTATTTGACATGTGTTAGATTTTTTTCAGTATTTTCGCATATGAGTGAATAGAGAAAGTAAGCCAAAACTAATCTTTTCTATTTCACTCCGTAACTACCCTCCCGGTCGAGAGATAAAGGGTTAACATTTTATACAATGTTGTTATACTTGATACGCTATCGAATGGTCTATTAACCTTTTAATTTGGTCCAAGGGCAGTTTTGACCATCTTATTCAGCTGATGTTTGAGGTAAATAAGTAGAAAAACCTTGGTAATGATTTCAAAGTCTATTCAATTTTAAATTATTGAAACTTTATATTCTATTATTATACTATTAACATTCTTTCACTGATATGTATATGTTCACTCCATACCCTGCAACTCCTGTTGTAAACTCTTTTTGTCAGATGGCTGCAAGTGGGTGAAAAATCGTGCGTCGCGTTAAAGGGAACACCCTGTATACAGGGAGGTCCGTTTAAATAAGAACACCTAAATATCTCTTCAGGTTATTGTGATGCAGAAAATATTTGTTACGTAATGTGCATAGTGTCAATGGACCAAATATTTGGCACGAATATTTTTTTCCGAAGGTCATTTTTTTCGGAGTTATCAAGGTCATCGATGTTTTTTGATACATAACTACATTTTTTTTATTGCATCGTGTAACTGATCGATATCCATCGAAGAGATATCCACGTGTATTGCTGGATAGTGTTTTTGTGTTGTATTATATTGTATTGTATGATGTTGTAGGCGCAAGGAGCTTTGAACAATTGCGTGCTAGGCAACACAACCATATTCGCGGAATATCCAGCCGACAGCGAGGTACACGCGTTGCTGCAGCAACTGGGTCACGGTGGTCAGCAGCAAGCTGGAGCGACAGCGGGTGCCGGCTGGGGATTGCGACCGTCGAACAAAAGTGGCCCGCCCCCTGATACTTGGGGCGGCAGTTCCAGTCAACTGTGGGGCGCTCCGCCGAGTAGTAATTCTCTTTGGAGCAACGCTAGCATCGACAACAACGATCAACAACGTGCTACACCCAGTTCTTTGAATTCGTACTTACCCGGAGATCTTCTGGGAGGTGAGTCGATGTAGAGTGCCGCACGGAAAGGCGATATCACTCGTGCGACGACCAAGCCTTCTTCTTCACGATACGTCAATTATATTGCGCATTGTCAGACAGGTCGGTTCTGTTGAATTAGTTACTTAAACTTAAATAAATTGCTGCATATATGTGTACGCCGCATACACATGTGTGCGTGCATCCTAACTTATCGTGTGATTCCGTCACCAATAGGGGATCCGATTTGATTCTTTTCCTTTTTCTCAATAGAAGTTTGAAAATCGGGATTTACGGGGGAGGAGGAGCTATGTTATGAATTTTAAGGCTTTCGGTGTGCGCTGTGTTTTCTCAATGGTTTGAGGTAGTACCATTTACAATTACAATTGATAATCCGCGTAAATACTGTTATAATATAATGTGATGATCACGTACTAAGTCGTCTTAAATCTTAAAATTAGTATTATCGTTATGTTGCTTGTGTTACAACTTTTGGTGTTTCGGTATTCTAAGGTAATACTAATTTCATCCGATGATACCCCGCATAAATACATGTGAAGCGCGCATCACTTTTAATAGGCTCGTTTTATGACGTTTCAATTATTGAATTAGTATTATTCTTCCTGTGCAGGTCGCGTTTTTATTAATAAATATATATTAATCGACAGATATTAATAGATATATATTAATAAAAGAGTATCATCGCAATGTATACATTTATTTATATCTATGCACATATATCATGTATGTATGTATTTATAAATAAGTGTGTATGGAAAAATCTATGTATATATATATTTATTTATATATGTATGTATATACATAAATTTCTGACATTCCGTTTAATCGACAAACATGTATTATTAATGTACTACAAAGTTTAAGTTGGTAGTTCGGCATATTGCCGCGTACCATGCATCGATGTTTTAATAGACCTGATATTATTTATTACTGCACGCGCATGCTTCTGCAGTGCAATATACCCTAGAGGACGTTCAACTTTAATATAACGAAATATTGCATTTTTCGATATTTAGTTTTTCGACCAGTTGTTATTGATTTATCTATTAGCGATCCTGTAATGTGTGTATTTGCTAATGCGTTGTATTTAATAAACGCATATTAGTACATTTTTAATTCGTAAGTTTATACAACTATTACAGCACATATATGCTCTGACCTCCTGTAATAATATACATTAATTCTGTCCGTCGATTTTTTAAATATTATATATTGGTGTATGTTATAATTTTGTTTCGATTATAATAATCTATTAATATTTAAATATGCGCGTGCACATACATCAATCCATATATTAGAACATCGATGAGTAAACGATTTCATTGACGTAATAGAAATTTTGAACTGCTGTTGGGTAATTCGGGAATTGAAGCACAAACGATAGAGAAGTTAAAACTACGCGTCTACACCGTAGCCGTTAGGTTCCAAGATACAAAAATAATAACTATATGTTTTAAACGAGGCGCTGCCAACGCTTTCTTAGGGATGTACGTGTAAGAAAGTAAATTATGATCGATGGTCTCACGAGTGTTCCACTTTTTTGCTCTGAACAGTTTCCTTTAATCGAGACTGCAATGCGTATTATATATCAAACGTAGACTGTACCAATCTAATCAAAACAGGAAAAGTGGCAAAAAGAACTAAGATATAAATGAAACACAAAAAAAATAAGAAAATGAAAAAAAGAGAGAAACGAATAAGCAGAAAGAAAGATCTTTAACGAAACGAAGCGAAGATCCTCGTCGACACTACGGGCTATACCTACCTCTTCCATTAGCAACGGGGAATAAAGAATCGACTTTTTAGTGGAATTTTTATTAGTTTAAACGTAACAGTAGCAAGAGCGACATAGGTAATAACTGCTATCAGGAGTAAATCGTAACAGTAATCGATATGGCTGGTAATTATTTTTCTATTTTATCATAACTATTAGAACTTTCGAATCACCGATTGAACAAACAATTTGACTAATATCGGCTAAACCGGTTGCAAAATAACTTGTGTTTTAAATTACGTTCGCGTGTTGGTATTGTTATCATCATTTTCTATATGACGAGAAACATTAATTGTAATGGTATTCTTCATCGATGTGCACTGTTACATTTTTAAGTATTAGTCAAATTTTAATACTATTACTATATTACATATTACATATTACTACTACCACTACTACTATCACTACTACTACTACTATTACTACTACTACTGCTACTACTACTACTACTACTACTACTACCACCGCTACTACTATTACTACTACTACTACTACTACTACTACTATGTACCACTACAACTACTATTACTAATACTATTACTATTAATTCAACTAAAAATCGATTCTTCGTCTTAAAATGTCCAGACACGTTTAAAGGGGTAGTACATCGGGGTCCGAATTCTTGCGACGACAACAAAAACGATACCAAATGTTATCGCAATAACGTAAATTTTATTCTATATTAAATCTAAATGCCACCTGTCGTGCCAATGTCCAGCGTGTCTCTTTACCACTTACTAATTATAGTTATAACGAATATGGCAATTTGATGTTTTTTCTCTAGCTATCTTTGTCTGCCTGCCTATCTGTGTGTCTGTCTGCCTTTCTCTTTTTATTTTTCTCTCTCTCTCTATCTCTCCACCTCCCCCTCTTTCTCTCTGTTTCTCGCTCACTCTATTCTTGATAAAGTGATTGATAGTGAGGAGAATATATACCACTTCCCATTGGTTTGGTACAATAGATATAAAATCGTATTCGAGAAGTTCATACAGACTCAAACTTCGAGCTGATATTCTAAACCAAATTTCTCCTACTCGAAGAAGTTTCGAATTTTCGAGTCAAACTTTTTTTTTTAATACTTTTTGTGCTCTGGGCGTACAAATGTTCTTCTTTAAGTTTGTTTGTTTTTTTCATATGCTTATTTTTCAATACGAAGCGATTATATAGAGTTTTATCAACGTGTTAACAAAACTGGTTTTCACTTGCAACGCGATATCGAGGCGAATAAGTTTCGAAAGGGTCTATAAACTTATTATTTTAAACATAGAAAGTACAATTACGTTTATGGGTAAACTTAATCTTAGGACGATACTGCTTTTTTGTGGTTTCTTAAATATTTTTCATAATTTTTTGTAACCAAACATCGTGATTCATGGTATTGTGATTTTAATTTCGAACGTCTGTCTTTTCGAAAGGGACAAGTGGAATTGACTTTGAAAATTCGGAAGACCAATCAAAGCAAAAATAGACGTTGATGATAGCGTACATTTCTGATTGGACCATTGGGAGGGTGGTTCGATGATATAAGAGGGGTGAAAATAAGATGTAGAATCGAGATCTAGACGAAGCCTTACTGAATTCTCATCGCCCCCACCCTCTCCATTGCATGCATGTGACTACGTGAATAGTTTATGCGTACCTGAAACTGATACACACCGTATGTACGTGTGTATGGATGTGTAAAGATATACGTGCGTATGTAGATACATACGCCATACATACATACGTACGTACGTTAACCCCCACCACACAAACATCCATACATCTACACACATACACATCAGAGGCACATGCACGCATGCATACATACATACATATATACATACACACATACACACACAGATCCATACATACGTATGTATGCATCTGAATGCATTTTGTGTGCCTGCGTAGACGATCCGTTTAAGCCTGCGTGTATGTATGTATGCTCTGAATGATTTCAACGTCAAAGGTACCTGAATGGACTGATAAACATACCGATGGGGAAAAAGTGTTTATTCATTGCACAATATTTTCTTTCTGACGTTTTAAAGTATTTCGTAACGCCCTCAGACCTTTAGTCTTGTTCGGTTACAGGACTCTTTTGTTTTCACAAAGCTGCTGCCAGGCAGACGAAAGATTTTCGCGGTAATGTAAAAAGTAGTATGCGAGGTGAAACACATCAACTTTGATCTGCGTCAAGTGCCGATGCATTTTAAATACTGATAAGACATTTTATTGATTCTCTGGAATATGATTTTTTTTCAGGACATTTAGCATTTGAATATTCGTAGGGATATAAATTATTTTATGAGTTCCAAGTTTACTGGTATACACGAGACTAACGAAAACTGAACAAATTTTACACGACGTAAACGCTATTAGGTTATCGTATAATAAGATAAATAAATGAAGGGATCAAAAAAGATTTGGTATCTTTCGTTTGGAATCGTATAAAATTTAAATGGCTGATTCTTTCGATAAATCAAAAGTTTGGGAAACGTATATGTTAGAATTTTCATATTTATTCAAAAGTTATAGAATGTAATGAATTTATGTGTACACTTTAGTAGGTGTGAAATTATTGATAGATGTGTAAGTAGATAGAGAACTACTTAAAATATAAAATTTCCCAGTAGTAAGTTCGGAAAACCAAAGAAAGTCGATACTAGAAAAACGTTTTTTACCAATTAACTACTGTCCTTGGTAATACAAGTAAATGCTGTATAGACGGGGAGTACAATATAGACTGATACATGTATTCAGTCATAAATGTTAGATTTGTTTTAGTAACAGGCTTACACGTTTATGACACAACAACAAAAGCAATGTCGTTTCGATTAAACAGTGTTTTATTTTAGATCTGTGTTATTATCTTCCTCTACAAGAAATTCTTCAAAGAATTTTTGTTGTCTAATTTAACTTTACACTACATTTTTCGATACTAGATGAAATGTATTGTCGGGGAATGATGTATATCGAATCATGCCCTTTTTTTTAATATTTTGGAAGACGCTTATTAATATTTTATCTACTATTAATATGAACTGCTAATGATATATTAGTATAGTGGTATTCACGTATATTAAACAAATTGTTAGGTGGCTTGCACAAGCTGGTAGGTAGTTAGCATAACTTCAAATGTATATCGTATCACGTATTTGTCTTAAAAAAAAAAATAACAAAACGAAAGAAAAACCAAAAAAAAAGAGAAAAAGTATTTGCGGTTCACGTCGCTGCCCCGAAAGACTTCCATCAAATGCTACGTGTTACGTGAGTTGGTACTATATATTATTCCAGTACGAGTAGTTTCAGTAAAGAAGTAAGAAATTTACAAATCTTTAAGAATTTAATGTAACTTGTACGTGCATTTTTTCCTCAGTTCACTTCTTCAAAGCTTTGTTGACTTTGAGTATGTACGAATACACAATATATATATACATATATACATATAAATATATATTTAACAAGATATTCTGTTTTGCAACCTAGAGTTTTAGAGATGAGTTATTTCGAGATAAGTACTTGACCGAATTTAGAGTGATTACGTATACTTCGATAATACATATAATTTAGAAACTTTCATGCTAATGCTTGAAAACAGCTGCCTCTGCAACTCATCGAAATTAGTTGATGTTAAGCTTCTATCCAGATATCTCAAGTTCAATGGAACCATTGAATTATAACAATAATTATAGACGTAATGATTCTAATAATAATAAAAATAACGATAATAATAATAACAATAATAATAATAATAATGGTGATGATGATGAATATGACGATGATGATAACGATGGCGATGACGACAATGATAACGACGATGATGATGATAACGATGATGATGATCATGATAATGATGATAATGATGATGACGATAATGATGATGATGGTGATGAACACAAAGATACTGATTGCGATCACGATGATGCTTAGGCTGACGATAAATAACAAAAGTAACAACATTAATAGTAATATCGCTACTAATAATAACGGTAACAACAATAGCTACAATGATAATTTACTTGACGAATGTAATAGCAATGATAGTAATATTCTACATGATATATGAATGGTGACAGTAGTATTAATAATAGCAGTAAACATTACAACTGTAGTATTAACGAGAGTAGATGTCCGAGTAGTAAGTTGGTAAAACAGTGTCTACAAAATTATATATATATATATAACGCATGTCATAATGATAGCAATCGTAACGGTAACAGTACCGATGATAGTAACAGCAGTAATATTATTTAATGTGATAATAGTATTAACCATAGTATTACCGCTATTACTATGGTTACTGCCTCTGCTACTGCTGCAGTTGACATTCTTTCAGCTTTTGTACTTGATACGGATAAACAATTTATTGGGTAATTCTGTGGTTGCTATTCTATTGATTATTACATTTTATATTGCTACTATTATTGAAATTGCCGCTAATTATACTATTGATACTACTACTATTATTACTGCTGTTGCTATTGTCACTACAAACTACTACAAACCGCTGCTACTGCTACTAATACTACCACTACCACTACTATTACGTTTACTGTTACTACTACGACTACTACTATTACGTTTACTGTTACTACTACGACTACTACTAGTACTACTACTGCTACTACTACTAGTATTAATATTATTATTACTACCATTGTTACTATTGCAAACATTAATTATCGATATCGTTGCTATTGCTGTTTGCGCTGCTTTTTAACTGTTCTTACCAGAACTAATTTCTGCTAATGCTGCTGTTGCTACTGCTGCTATTGCTGCTGCTGCTTCTCCTCCTCCTGATCCTCCTCCTCCTCCTCATCCTGTTCTCCTCCTCCAGAGATTCTTAATTGTACTATTACATATATTATTTAGAAAAGCAGTATATCATGACTATTATTATTACTATTATTTTGAGTGCAATTATTGTTACTGCTGCCATTACTATTACTACTACTTGATACTAAAATAAAGTAAAAGAAATGAAATTATTCTATAATATAGATGGTGCTGCAAATTACTGCTACTGTTATTATTAGCGTTATGCCTACTATCACTGCTTCCGTTATGGTTATTAATACTACCATTATTTAACACTACCACTTCTTACTATTGTCACTATTGTTTTTTTTACACCTGTGATAATAGCAGTAATAGAGTAATAATAACAGTAGTAGTGGAACGATAATAGTAGTAGGTAAAATCAGTGGCAGTAGTCACAGTAGTTTTAGAGGAAATAGGATTAACCATGGTAGTAGTAATAAGGCTGCTAATGATAATGTACATTGTACGAGCGAACAAGGCGACAGCGTTACTGGTAACAATATTGAATAACCAATAATCCGTAAATACAATACAATAATAAGAGCGATGATTATGATAACGAGTAGTAACGGTAATACCCAGTATAGTATAAACGGTTACAATAGTAATAATACTGTAATAAGTATTAATAGTAGTAAGAGTAGTAGTGATGATACTTGTGATGCTTAAAGTTTTGGCAGCAGTAACGGTAGTTTATAGTCTTTTCTAAAGAAGCAGCAGCCATTTAAGGATAGGTAACGATAGTATTGATAACGATGAATACCTAATAAGAGTAATGTTATATGAATAATGAATACGAGCATAGGTCTGAGGGCGTTTAATCATAGTAAATGTATTCCTGTTGTGTTCCGCAACGTGGAACTTAAATGTATATCGTAAAAGGGAAACTAAATTTATACGAGCGCTGGTACTTCCAACGACAATGTTCTTTTTCTCGATTCCGAGATACAACCTAAGAAACAATCCAATTATCCTTGATCGCGAGGATAGACGGCAGCACACTCCAAGTATGATCGAAATATACAATACTTGTAACTGTAAACGTTTGATATACTACTAATTGTAAGTTAACAAAAATATGAGTACATAATCGAAATTTTTCTGACACTGAGGGCTAAGTGTAAAGCTTTACGGCGTGACTCAAAGACTTCTCTAAATCTAAATGATCGACACTTACACATGTTTCGATTTTTCTTTTTCGAGATACATACCTCATTTCCATAAATACAATCAAAACTATACTTACTCCGGTGCTACGTATTGTTTGTTCGGAATTCACTCGCTCGACGTCCCATGTTCCGCGAAAGGGTTTATGTTTCTTCTCTTATACTCTCCGCTTCCGCAAAAGTTCATTAGCGGAAGCGTTACGTGATCCGATTAAAGTCTTGATTTTGCTGAAGCTATATTGTTCGGGGCACTTCGAATTGAGTTTGCTCTCGCGATAGGGGAACATGCCAGTGAGACGCGAATCCACATTTTTATTCGAGATCAAGGAATAATTCGCTTTCTCGTGTTCTCACCAAATATCGGTTGATGATGTACGTTGTGTTGCTCGGAGCCATAAAATTCGCGAGAATTGTGGAAAATGTGAAAAATATGAAAAATATAAAAAATATGAAAAATATTGAAAAACATGAAAAATATGAAAAGCATAGAAAAATATGGAAAATGTGATGAAATAGGAAACAAGCAGGAGAGAAGTAATTATCGAGAGTAATAGCAGCCATTTTCCTCAGTGTTGTTCCTTACCATTCTATAAAAGAAGAGTAATATAAGACACACTAATTAATAACGAGTAATGAATAATGAGTAATTAGCATGATACATGTAAGGGCCAATCAGTTGGATGATGATAATGATGACGATGATAAGTGACACCGCGGTTTTTTGTGCGCATGTGCAAAAACTCTACCGTGTTCTCTTTTCCCCTCGTGATACGCTTCCCATTTGATTTATCCGATTTACCTGGTTACTTTCCTGCTTACCGCCCTATCATTCTATCGATTACACGTTCGTGCCTAACCTTCGCTATAGTTATTGATCTTATTGTCTGTGTTCTTTGAAAACTTCTTAATTGAATCCGAATTAAGATGATTTTCGGTTGGTTCCTGATTGGAGACAGAGTAAGCGGAAAACTCTCCTCGTCTCCTCGCTGTCTACTTCTCAACTATTATATATCTATATCTGTATGTATATGTACTGTCGTCGTGTCGATATGTCGATACTATTCAGCAGCATTATATTTTTGTCGAACACGAATACTTCCGATGATTTCATCTAAAGATATAAACGATCAAGTGTTCTTAAATATAATACCGGTCACGCTGAATTGTGTGCGAAAGTTCGATCGATTGTACACCGATTGTTTGCGAGATATATATATTGCGAGAAACGCTTCGTAAGAGAAATTCTTTCTACCATGTGTTTATGTATGTATATGCTGTAATATTTTTAACGCTATTAACCATGCTAGAGTCGCATTTCGTTTCCGAAAAGCTTTTATTTATTTTATTTATTTATTCTCGTCGAAATTCAGTTTACAAGTTTCCGACACAACAAAAATGAAAGTTGGAGCCTGGAAGGCTGGAAGTATTTGTTACAACGCAATCCTTGTATTAAAGTAATATAATGTTGGATGTTTGTAACTTGATAAATTGTTATCGTGTTTACTAGAAATAAGGATATACATACATCGGTATGTGGAACATCAGAGATGGTGGGGGGATCGAACGATATCAAGCGTATTTAAAAGAAGCGGAGAACAAGTTTTAAAGGAATACAGTCAATATTGTTGCGTGAATCTATCTATATGTAGATGCCTTTTCGTAATTTTCGATACGCACTCGATGCGAACAACGTGTCTGCGCGCATGCAGGGGCGAGTCAACAGAATTGTGTCCGTGGACACGGACGCGTTTATGTGTACGCATTTATTTTTCTTCTTCGTTTATTGTACGACGGTGAACGATGAACGCTGAACGCTGTGAACGCTCAACGCTCAACGCTAAACGGTAAAAAACGCTATAAAACGATAGACAAAACTATTGGAACGAATAGTACGTATTTTGAGCGCATGCGTACACACAGCGCTTCTACACAATCTCGACACGCATTCATATATACATATACATGTACATGCAGCTGGCTTTTCCCTTTCGGGATCCAATCGTTTTTTTTCTCTTTTCTGGGGCATAACCACGTGTGCATTCGGGGCATGTGCCATCGTTCGTTAATTTGATACGTACACGCGATATTACGAGATGAATGTAAGGTTCTATCGGTTGTATTAAGAAATTATTTCAACGATTAATTCTATGCGATACTTAGAAATTTAGTCAGGTCTCGATCATTTGAAATATAACAAATGTGTCTTTGTAGACGGAAAGGTAACGAATAGTATCTTAACTTATTTTAGTCGAACCGTGCGTCGAATCGAGTCGAGTCAAGTCGATATGGACAATTAATTTGTATATTTTTTTGTCATTTAATATACACATATATACATATATACATAAATATATATATGTATATATTAAGTACACACACACGTATATAACTTTTTAATAACAGTTAGATATATTATTCTTATAATTGTAAATTCAATTGTCCGAGTCAGTAAATTTAATAGTATAACATTTTAGAAATTAGAAATATTTTAAATAGTTTATACAGTGGCTGATGACCAATATAGGAGTTGAGAGAATGCAAGTAAACATAAAGTAAACAAACAAATGGATTTATTGCCTGATCTTCTGTTGCAATATACGCAGAATCTTGTGCACGACAAAATAATAAACAACAAAGTTAAGTGATGCTCTATAGACGAAGCCGTTATAAGTAGAAGTGTCACTATCGATTGTCGACTCTGTCATATCAGTAATGTACCGTTGTTAATTGTAAAACGTAATCGGATCGATACTATCGCGAAGGTATTGATACTTCGAGCGGAGGTAAACTAACGAAGAACAACAGCTAAATGATCGTTTGAAATTACTTTGAAGAAACTTTAGTCATTCTCGGTAGAATAGAATTCAAACGTGCACGTTGAGAGATTTCGACTGCAATCGTGTTCTGTGATTCTTTTCTTAACATATACACGCTCCACACGTACACGCCTTTTTCTAATTAAATCACATACTCTTTCCCATGTCGAAGATTCAACTAACGACTAGTGAATTACTCGGTGAAAAATACCACGATTCCGTATTGCCCTCATACTTGTACAATAGTATACTTACAATCAATACGTACACGTACTACGTGCATTGTACTTTGTTTAGTACTCTGTCTAAACTATTATGCTAACGATAGTTTTTTTAGTAGCCAATTATACAAGGAATCAGGGAAGATCGATGCCTAACCGGTAATATCGATAATTTGTATTGCCGATGATTTCATAATTATTATACCAACACCCGTCTTTACGCAGCATTGTCGATAATGACAACTCTAATTATACACGTGACGAACGTTGATGTGTAATTAATTAACAAGAAAAAGAACAATTCAAGTGATTAGAGATAATTATTCTGATAGTCTGATTTTGAAAAAATGTGATACAAATATTGTTTAAAAGTTGTGAATGCGCGAGATCAAATTTTTAATTCTTTTCATCCTCTCTTCGATTCACTTTTTATTCAGTTTTGCCTATTTCCGGAAGAACATGCAAATGTAAGATACCAATATGCGAAAAAAGTGTAACTCTTAGTTTCGGTCCGCGAGAGACGATCCAATGAATTTAGTCGATCAGAATTGTTACGATCGAGATGGCTTTTCACGAATCAGAGATATAGTTTCTCATATGATGATCTATCGGTACGATTAGTTTTACATAATTGTTACTGCGATAATCGATTATAAACAAACGAACCATTGATACGTTCTCGAGATACGTTCTGTTAGATTTCCAAAGTGTGCTCTACGAAAATTCAAAGAAATAAATATGCCAATTTGTGCCAAGGATGTTGCAAAACCCTCGAACGGGATACTTATAGTTAAGTGTAGTTGCAGTTTGCAGTTTGCAGTTTGAAGTTTAAAACAAAGACCCTTACATACACCAGTAAAGATATCCCTTAAGAGAGAGAGCTTTAACTATTTCGTATAAATCGAGATTGTAACAGAAACGGTGAATGAAAATTCAAAATTTCTCTGTGTAAGTCTACTTATAATAATATGTAATGATATTAACGTAAGATTTGTGCCGTATAAAAATTTCTTCCATCTCCGATAGATTTCAAAGAGACCGACTTTGCGCGAGTCTGACTTCAAAAATCGGGAAAGAATGTAAACGAGTGTGCAAATGTATTTTCTCTCGGACAAAACAGAAAATCGCGACAGTAGATGTTGAACTTGTACCTTGTATAGTGTACGCTGTGCACTGTAGTGTCAGTTAAATTTCTATCCTACGCTTGACGTTCAAGAAGATGAGTTGGACATACGGTGACGAGATAATGTAAAGAAAAAAAAGAAAAAGGAAGAACTTTTGAAAACTCTATGTTTATGGCGACAATCTTTGCTCCTGTGAATGATGTTTGTCGTTCGAGAAATTCCAAATTTACGAATAAACGATATTTTTCTAATTTATTTATATTTATTAGGTTTTCAGTTGCTATGCATTGAATTCCGTGCGTGAAAAGACTTAACGAGCGTGTATATTCCAAATAATCCGGGCCAAATGATTCAGAGGAATGTATGATTTACAAAGTATATATATTACGACTTATTACGTGTAAGCCAATCGAATTTCCGTGAAATTTTTACGCACACATCCTATTTGATGTAGATATCGAATTAATTTAGTACAATTTGGTAGGGCTCTTTTAAAATAATTATAAATACAGAGGCATTCGCGGAGAACGTATATACACAAGCATCGATTCCATAGGATTGTAGGACTTTGGGGTAATGATACTTAGCTGTGTTTCGTAGCAACGTTACTCGCGTTCACGATTTTTGGCCGATCGTGGCCAATCTATCGAAATCAAGGGATTGGGACTCACCGCCCGCTTGTGCTGGCATTTGCACAACTACTACTATTACTACTACTACTACTACTACTACTACTTCGACTAATACTAATACTAAACCTAATACTACCACTACTACGTGTAGGTAGAAACCTAAACTATCACAAGTGACCGTAACTGACCCGATTCTTACGGAATTACTCTCTGTACGACGAATATATCGAAAAAAAAGAACCGTGTGCTAGACAAATAAAGAGGGCGAGCCGATTTCTTTTCGCTGCCACACAGACATGCTCCTGACCCGAACCAAAAACTCGTGAACTCGCGAGCACATATTTCTGTATAGTTGTTTCGCGGTCGCGCGCGTTCCGATGCTAAAACCGTTTCGCGGAACGGTGTGCCATGCGCTGATTTCATCGCGAAACAGTGGGACGGAGGGAACGATCATGTTCGTTACGATGACGATGGGAATCGCGTAGAATAAAGTCGGATATGGTGAGCGTTGGATCTATTCCGTTTAATCTCCGCAATCGAAACCTAGACTTAGAGACACCCCTTGTGCACACGCTCCAAAGAGAAAAACATTCCGAAAGGACAGACGGAAACAAAGTTGAACAAAAGAACTACTTTGATCGCGGTTCACATTTCAATATCTAACTGAGACATTTTTTTATCGAATAAGAGGGGTAGAAGTAAAATGTGGGGACACCTGCCTGCACATCAAGCCACACACTTGCTCTCTTTCTCTCTCTCACACACACACATACACAGACACACACCTTAGTGTGCATTAATAGTTTTAAAAGAAGTACATTTAAAATAAACGAACAAACTTTTACGCATACATTACCTATCTGTATACATATGCATATAAATAAAAAGTATAAATATATATATATGTATACGTATACTAATCGTACACGACGTGCACACAACACACACAAGTACGTATATATACAGAGACAGACACATACGCGCATGCACGCACGCATATGTATGTATATACATATACATATGTGTTGTGTGCATGACGTTATATGATATTCTACCAATAAACCGTTCGGGAACGAACGCTAATTAATAAGGTAATAAATCATTGTAAAGAAAAATTACTATGAGTTAATGCAACAAAGTGGACTAATTCGCGAGTAACCTCTATTCCTAACAAGAATAAAGAATTAATTTTAAAAAGATTACTAATAATTAATAATAATAATAATAATAATAATAATAATGAATAGCGATTAAAAGAATAGGTATTAACGATAATAATGATTGTAACATTGATTAAGATGTGACATGATACTAACATTGATTGAATAGAGAACCGGTACGAAATAATAAATAGGGATAAAGGTAATTATGACAATTTTGCGATTTCACGCTGACTAACGGTAACGAGAGATATATTCACGAGTAGCATAGCAATTTAACGACTCCGATGAACAAGCTTAGGTTAACGTTTCAAAAGATTTTCTGTGCGTGCGTCCGTGTGTGTGTGCGTGCGTGCGTGCGTGATGCGTGAAGAGAAAGGGGTTGACAACGACGATTCTAAAGAATTTTCTGTTCGTATTGTACAATACTTCAAAGTTGTTCAACAAACAATGCACTGCTGAATTTTTTCTGGTAGCTTTTTTTTGTCCGGCCTCGGATACATTAGCAACCGTTTCGATCTCGACGCAGTTTCGCGAGCGCATTATAGGAACGACGTTAACAATTCGACGTGCTATACATGCTCGCGCCGAGAAATCAGTTGAAGAGAATGTTCTTCAGTGCTAAAATCTTTCGACCTTACACATATCAAACTGTTCAACAAAAACATCGTCACCACGGTATAATATTGTTCGTTGAATTGCAGTCTGGGAGAGTCGCAGATTCTTTTGGCGGATGCTCTTGTGTTGATGAAATTTTAGAAATGGTCGGAAACGGCGGAACTCACTTGAGACTGCGTATCAGGTTTTCGTTGATACAACAAAAAAGGTCCAGAAAGAATTCAAAGTGAACACAAAAAAAAAGAAAAAACAGTAGAATACTCGAACCTTGCATACATTGAATACGCAAGTTGCATTTATGCGCGCAAGGTCAGACACAGATGCACACGTGCACGAGCGCGATGGTGAACGCATATTGCAAAGAATGTCCCAGCCATCTTGAATATTTCCACTACTTTTGGCAGGAATCATGGTACATACATATTAGATTGTCTTTTGCGACACACTTTTCAAACGTTTCAAGGTCATCGATATTTTTCGTTATACGCGACAGATTTTAACCGAGAAAGAAAATAATAAACTGCAAATTTACCATGGACGAGCGCATCAAATAATAATTGTTCAAAGCAGACGCACACGCGTTGATTGTTGTCAAATTGCGGATTCGTATGGTCGTACATAGGATTCATTTGAATTTCGATCCGCAAGACGCGCATTGCTGTGATTACATAGACGTAGGATGTCGATTCGTGTTAGAAAGAAAGCGATGTTAGATTTTATCATCGTCGACAAAAAAAAAGAAGTAATACCGTGTATGTGGACGAAGCAATAATGGAGAAGGATGCTATAGCATACCTGGATTACTCGAACAACTTGAAGGGATCATTCATTGCGTGAGAATTCTTTAATTGTTACACTCGAATCAGCTCAGAAAAGATCTGTACAATCCCTATGATGAAGTAATGAAAGTCCAGATACTGGAACCTGACCAACGTCACTGATCCCTTCTTCACCGGATGATAATACTTGATAGCTGCTATCAGATAATAATCCAATAATCGTCAATAGATAATCTGAGATCATAGGTAATATAAAATGTTGAACTGTCGATGAAATTATAAAGATTCAGCTTGATGATACGTAGTTTCGATCAAAATCATCAATGTCAAACTGACTGTCCGTAATCTGTCGTTACACGGCATGATTTGACATCTGAATGCTTTCAGAAATGAGGAATACGGGTTTCGAGACTGCCTACCAATAGGTAATTGATATAATCGAACAGTTTCTTTCAATAACTGATCTGAATCTGGGTAAAAGGTTTCCAGCATAGCTGCTAGCACTCCAGTCTAACTCGCGTACTTCAGTCAAGAATTCTAGTTTCTCTTCATCCATATTCCCAACGAACTATAATATAAATTCGAATTTGTCGCTGACAGCGAATAATCGTAAGAGCATCATAATCATGACCAGAACACAACAGTGTGGTCCGTGAATAAATCGTTCGTGAAATTCCAGAAATAAGTGGTTCGAATAGAATACAACCGGGCGTATTTTAAATAGCCGAAAACCGAAATAGAAAGTTGGTGTAAAATTGTGTTTCCGAACATATGTATTGAAATAATGGTGTTTGAGAACAGACATTAGTTTCGAATGGACCGGTTAAGTAGCATGAAGTAAGCTCCCACCGCTCCTCCAACCAAAGGGTTTGGTACCGTTAATCTTCTGAATTTGCATTCCAGAATATCGTATAATTAATAGCCACTCCAGCAATCTTCCGCGTTCTATGATTCTGGTTCAACTGTACTGCGGTGAGATGACAAGAAGGTCCCCGGGGCGAAACTTGTGCCCCCTTTCTACCTTCCCCCTCCACGATGCTTTCCCCCACACTTCCGCCGCGGTGCAGTCACGTGACGCGTTCCATCTCTGTCCTGCCTGTGTCCGTACTGGCAGAGAGAGGGTAACTTTTCCCCTCATCTGGCGACATTGTTGCCAGAGGCCTTCTTGTCATGTCACTACAATACGTACCTTATTATGCTAACTTTCTTGTTAGACTTGTTGTCCGTTACGTATCAAGCCCCAAATAGTAAAGCATTTTGGCTGAGACAGAAGATATCCTCGATGAACTCCACACTTATATTTCACAAGCCTCTACCACTCTTGAGATTTAGGGTTATCCCATTTACATTAAGCCCGAAATACTTGCAATAGTTAGTTCTACGGATTGTTCAGGCACACAAGTTTGTCGGTTTCAGGATATCATTATTTCCCCACTGCCATATACATAATATGTAGGTTCCATAGTTCTGGTCCCATCAGATTCATTGCCTGAAACGTAGTGGAGGGGAGTGGGCTACTGTACTTATTGTTAGTTGCAAGGAGGAGTTGTTGTAGTTGACTGTGAAGTCGCCAGCGTGCAATCGCGTCGAATGGAAAGATCGAACACCTTGAAACACGTTGACTAGATTCGATCTTCGGATAGTATGCAAGTATTTGTGGACGATTATTTGATGGATTTAGACCTGTGTTCAAAAGTAATGGAAACATGCGGAGATAGCCACGATAGGAGGGACATTCAATATCAAAACGAATCAAAGGGCGGCAGAGAGCTTTCTTGAGCTAGCGGAAAGATATTTGTTGTGATAATAAATATTGAATATATATAGTTGTTCTAGGGTATAAATCATGACTGTAAAGGATTAGCGGTTAAACAATGCGCCGGGTTAATTTGGAATAAAGAAACAAAAAAAAAGATTTAAAACAAACAAAACTTTCAAAAGCCTCAAACTTTTTCTACTGGAAGAAGGGTACGCACGATAGCGTATACAATGGTAAACCTGTCCCATTTTCTACCTGTGTCTCTCTGTATGTGTGTGCCGACTGCGATGTACAAGAACTTTTCTTGTGTTACACGCTCGTGGAGTGTACGTGTATTTAATTATGCTTGTGAACGATTTAACCTGTACAGGGTGTCTCATAAATTATAGTACAAGAGCGCAGTCACGATTTTTTCAATTATACCCAGTTAGCCAAACCTGCTTCGAGCAAATTTTCACGAATCTTTGTGATCGTACTTTGCGAGCAAAACCCAGACCTGGTGCCAAGACCGTGGAGCAAAATTTGGTCCCTCTCTGCTGTAAATTTTCCACCAAAACTTGTCGACAAATTCCGAGCTGAATGCGAAAATAGATGGCTCGGTATTTCAGCGCAGAGTTTGCAAGCGAACCTCGCATGTAAGAGGAAATCGAAGCTTTACTTAAACTTCTAAATTATATATGTGTAATTTAAAGTTTCATGTATTTTCAATACTTTTGTTCCGTTTTTCCTCCTACAGCAAAGTTTAGCCCTCTTCACAATTGCGACTACAAACTTTGCACTAAAATACCGAGGCTAATGCAGAAAGAGATGGGTGGGAATTGTCTGCTCACATGTTTTGCTGGCAAATTCCTAGCAAGTTGCTTACTGGGATTAATTACGATGATATTCAAAACCATCGTTCCCTTCATCTTTTGTTTTTTGATTTTGGTCATGATTTCGATTTCGATTTCGATTTTCGGATCGTATCGTCTCCTGATTTCAATTCGAATTATTTGCGAGGGGGTACGAGAAAACACCTACGTATGTTTCGTGTTTGTGAAAATAGGTGAAATTGAGGTGTAGGGTGGGAAGATTCTTGACGAACCATTTCGAGCTGCATGCATATTTGCAACGGAGAGTTCTTTAAACGTTAGGTTAAACCGCTCAGGAGAAACGATAAGAATGAGTAGAATTTCCTGTTACCCTTCCGTTGTCTATAAGTGTTCTTGCTTTCGACTTTCTATGCTACACGCGTCGCTGTACACAGGGTGTTCGGAAAAAAGTACAATAAGAAAATAATATATCTTTATTATTTCGATATTAGATGATACGTTTGCGAGTAATAAATTATTTTCAAAGTGGATCCTTCTTTTTAAGTACAGATAGCGAGACGGTGTTAGACTGGCGGGCACTCGCCTTTAACGATGATTCATCTCGGAAAGGAAAATGTAAACCGAGGAAATCCATTCTACCAGAAAATTCGCCTAATTGGAATCCGGGAATCTTACATATCGTATTTTCAAATCCATATGCACACAGATGAGGGTGTTTTAAAGATCATAGTACAAGAGAATTGCGGCCTTTATAGAGATAAAGGAGTGTTGTTCTTAAACACGGTACCCTACCGTCGAAAGGGATCGAAATTCCAAGAAGTTCTTCGCGTCTCGAAATTAATATTTCGGCTGCTAAACTAGAAAACTGTTGAGTCGAAAGTAAAACGATTTTACGATGCTGCTTTTCTTTCTCCCGAGACAATTGTGGGCTGAACTTTCGTTCAGGGGACCAAAAGTTCTCAACCTTTCTGAATGTTATATTACACGGTTCGACGAAAAATGATAAAACTTTAAATTCTAGCGTGCGGAATCCAAGTTTCAGTGTGTTCACTCGTTTAAAAGTTATGCGCGAGTAAAGATGCTCGATTTCAAGCGGGTTTGAGAGGTTGAAACGCTGCCATATTGGTTTCCGGACATAGTTCTCGCACTAGAATTTAAAGTTTTACATATAATATTACATTGAGACAAGTTGAACAATTTTGGACCCCTCAGTGAACCCAATTGTGAATTTCAAACATTTAAGCACGTGGGATATACGTTGCTTCACTCTAGCTCAGCTCGTTACTAAATCATAATCTCATCGATGAAAGTCAAGTTTCTGAATGCACAAATGGAGCAGCGGATACGGGTTTGGTGATATGTTTGTTACTCGAATTGCTAGGAAGATACTCCGGGGTAGATTTTCGAAATCTAGTACATGTTAAGAGAGTTGAATTGCATGCGAACAGTATGTACAGTAAAGTCGCGATCTAGCTCCCGGAGGATCTGCACGATCACTGTCTTTTCACCTAACCCTTCCACTGGGGGGCATCCCCGCGAGGGGTCGAGAAGCTCCAGCTGCCTCGGTCGCCGAGCGCGGTTCGCGTTTACTTGCTTTGTACTTCCGGCGCGGTGGAAGCAGTCATAAAAAAATAGTTTCCTTACACGATCTCTGTCCCTGCTCGGAACAGGCGATGGGAGCTGGGTCGCGACTCTTTATTGTATCAGCACAACATCCTTGTTAGCATCGCCCGCGACAAGATACATATATTCCCGTCAAAGTAAAATTTTGACTATACACTTCCCATTATTAGGGGACCCAAATAGAAAATACTGTACACTATCGAGCTGCCAAACTTGCACATACTCGAAACGATCTTAAAAAGTCGGTAATTTAAGGTAGCCTCGGGAAGAATATTATACATGTCCTATCGCAGTCGATTGGTCTCACTCGAAGTTATACTCGAACAGCTGCAACGCAAATGAAAAACTTGACTTCCATGCTGATGGATTCGAAGCGAGAGCATAGTACAACCAGAAACCACGATATGTACGATCTTGGTATTCTAAGTGAAAACAAAATAAATACCAACCTATTGTTACTTTAAGCATACATGTAACAGAGTCGTATTCCTGTATTCGTCGGGGTACTACGTACACACAGCCTAAACGCGCGATAATACTTAGGTCCTGTTCGATGAAACCGTCTTGTTTTCTACTCAAAGATTTCTACATTGCCTCTTGCACCATCATTCTTTGATCACCCTGGAAACTTTCTAATCTTTTTTCTCCCTTCGACGCTGACTCTCTCCTATCGGAACACACTATATAACCCAATTGTGTACGCTTCTTGAGAATTTTTAGGTAATCATTGCGACGGTATTAATTGATTATTATTGTAGAAACCCTACCACCAATAAGCGAGTTAATTAACTAGTTGATCCATCTATAGTGGTATTCAAATATTACACTACCTGTGAGAAGTCCGGAGATGAATTGCCGTGGTTTTTTCATTTCTTATTTATTTTTAATTCGAATCTGTAGGCGTTAATTGTATTGATTAATATATACGTTATATATAAATAGATATATATAAAATACATATATAAATGCATATGTATATTAATTAATTGTATGAATTTAATATATGTTTATATTAAGATGTTTACTTTCTTCTTCTTTATTTTGGAAAAGCGTCTGGGTTGCTTTCTCAATACCTTAATTATGTAATCGTTGAGTGAGAAATTGAATAACGAGTGACTGAACGATCATGGATGTTCTCTCGTTCTTTTTTTTTTTAATAACTATAATGGTACTAGAAATAAAGTTATTTAAAATCACATCAATTTTTTCTTTCTTTTCAGTATCCCTTATATATGCAATTCGGATAATTTTACAGAATATTCGGTAACAAGTCGAACAGAATTAAATGCATGATCCACCAGACAGTACCATGACCGGTGAAAATCAAGAGTAAAGATTACGCTTGTCTCGCATGGTACGAAATACACCAATTTGAATCTGTATACCTGAAACGCGGAACAGAATTACGATTTTTTTGCCGTTGATCTTTTAGTTTACGTCATCACGGAGAATCACCGTTCAAACATTTCCTTGCGCTTATTGCTGAATATCCTGTGTGCTTATCTTAATTTCTTCTATTCCAACATGTCACGGTGCGTTGCAGATGTTTCCAATGATATAATTTCGATGCTTATTACCGTTACTTTTAATTTCCTTATGTACATTTTTTTAAGTTTACAGGAGTTGCGGTGTTCGTTGTATTATTAAATTTTAATTTTATTTATATGAAGGCTCACTTTGGCGCGCTAATAAAAATTATTTCTCTGCCAAGAGATACCCAGGATTGTACACATGGCGTACCAACGTGGCGGCACCCTTACCCGTCGAAAACGCTTAAAATCGTTCAACTTTAAACACGCGTAACTTTCGAATCAGTGAATCCCTAACGTTGAAACTTGTGTTTTGTCATTTTCTCGTAAATCGCCTCCATTGAACAAGTTCCGAAGTTTCTCAAATAATGCCCAACAGACGATACATGAACAATGTGTGGTGTATTGTATTATGCGTTAACTTTAATGAGTCTGTTTTGTTTAGACTTTATTATATGTATACATACGTACAGTATGTAGTAAGTACTAGGTAAGTAGGTACATATGGAACGAGTGGAAATTTTTGATGGCCCTGATGAGAGACTAGTACTTCTCGACAAACATCTACTTTGATAACACGGACATCGAAATTACTTGCGTGTTTATTAAGAAGATGCTATGTACAATAGCGACATAGTTAAACAAAGCGGGACCATAGTCGGAAACTTTCATTTCTGCGTGTTATTCTGCGACTACGGCTACGGTTACGGTCACACACACTTCGATCGTTCGATCACAGGCATTTTACACACGTAAACGACGTGCACTTGAAAAGTTTTCAGAAATGATTTAAAACGCAAATAATTTGGAACGAGAGAATTACGTTTCCTTTTACATGTACGATAAGATTATGGGCGAAGCTCGTTCTATTGCAAAACATCCGGAAAGACCCCTGTGTCCAACAATAAGTGAAACGCTTACAATTTACACAATACGGAGGCACGAATTTCTGCGGAACCACAAAACCGAACTTTGTTTGACCAGCGCAGCGCGTGAAACGTAATCTTTACGGAAAGTAAAATATTCAAAGAATTTCATTATTTTTATAGCAAAGACATTTTCTAAAGATAAGTCTCTAATAGAAGAAGTTTGCCAAAAAGCCTCCAAAGTATTCCTATGTTAAAAGATAATAAGTACTTAACAGTACATGAAAACCGCGCGACCTTTCGATTCTGACCTACAGTCCTACAAAACCCGCGTCACACGAAACTGACAATTTCTCCTTAATCGGAGGGGACGAATTTCAACGGAAAAATAATAAAATATCAAACCTGAACACAATTGAGAACGGTTCGAATTTCGGTAGGAAGAATTAGTCAACAGTTATCCCACTAGCACAACGTACGGTATGATAGATGTATACGAGAATACGATTGTCGAAGGAATTTAGACTGTAAAAGTTGCTCACAGCAGTCACGTGGCAGCTTGTTGAAATGAATAATTTTGTTAAGAAACAAATCGAACGTGTTAAGAAGGAATACTCTGATACGTGTAAAGCTGTATATCCATGTATGTAATGTAGAATGGTATGCGATATATCATTATTGTATCCGTGTGGTACAAAGGTACGAGTAATAATTAGAAAACCATTTATACGAGAACGTAGAGAGCCGTACGTAAAGATATGCGACGTAACGCAGAATCAAATATCAATAACGACACATTTTACACATTTGTCTCTGTGTCAACGTACATAATTAACCGCTACGTATTATCCGATGTTTAACAATTAATCATTTCCTGCACTCGGAATACCTACTTGTACAGCACAGGGGAGGGAACCACCCTTTTTGCTTTTATGTACTGTTATCACTGGACTGCGGATCTTCATGCATTTATAGCAAAATTGAAAATTGTTGGACAATTTTTAAAATTAATACTGTCAATATATGATTTCTCCTCTATTAAAATTATTAAGGGGAGAAATAACATTCAAATTAGTTTCTATTTCTTGCAGACAATTTTTATTTTACATAAAGATCCGCTGCCTAGTTATCACGTACATTCTATAGCTGAAATATTCGACTTCCCTGTCTGTATTGTCTACATAGGTACATATTACATAAAATAAAGTACAACCTATTAATCGAGACGTTAACAGTGAGAGCGTTAAAATGTTGTTCGTGCTCGCCATGCGGCTTCTTATCTGCTCAAGGAACAACCTTATCACTTATATGTATTATGACATTATATACGTATGTATGTACTCATCTTTTGGCCACCTGTCCAAGCTTCTATTCCACAGTTTCGTCAAACTTTGATGTTTACGTCTCTGCAAATTTCGAACACTATTTTCCTTGTACCATCAATATTTTTACAGCCTAAATCGGTCTGTAACGTAAACTTGTAAAAACATTGACGGCTATATATACGTATGTTTGTTAAGCATGCGACGAGTAGCAAAAATACGTATCTTTTTATTATAAAGGAACACTATATCCACACTTTTTTCGTCTGACAAGTCACTTGTTTTAGTTAACAAAGATGTCAAATTTATTGGATCAATGTGTGCTCGTTCTATCTATAGAAACATTAAATTATACAGAGTGTGGCCGGACGAATGGTACAACTGAGCAGGGGGTGATACTATGTGTAAAAATAAGTTGAGAAGAAGGAATAACATTTTTTCGTTTGACGGTTCGTTTTCGAGAAAATTTAGATTGAAGTTCCGCCAGGTTCGCGTGCAGGTTCGCGTATAGTGTTGCCGATTTCTTAACATTTTTCATTTCTCGAGAAATGAGAAATAAGACTATATTTCTCGAGAATTCTCTAGAATTTTAAAAAAATAAAAAAATATTGGAAAACTTATGATATTTGGAATATCGTTGATAATATTTATCGAAAGCGCAAAAAACATTAACTCAATATTTATTCCTGTCCAATATGTACATTAGGGTGGACCTAAGCTATACTTGGAGAAGAATTTTTATCGAGAAAAAAATTTGTGCAAAGTTTGAGATCGATCGGATGACGTGGCGCACTTAAATTGAAAATTTTGAAAATTGTGAAATTCACCTTAACTATGGAACATGACACATCGTTGGATTCGTCTTTTTTCTGAATAGGAATATAGAATAATTATATGACCTTTAATTATATGATATATAATTATATGATCCTTTAAATAAAAAACAACGATGACCTTGAGATTTCGAAATATGATTTCCAAAAAATTTTTTATTTTGTCATTGAACAGTGCAAATTTCTCCTCTGACATTTTTTCGTATAATCACAAGTAACAGATATATTTAAATACCTACATTAAAATGTAGCATATTTTGGCTGATGGTATGACATACGTATTTGTTCATTTCCGAAAATATGTTATAAAATAAATGAGATTCATAAGAATTTTCCCAGATTTAAATTTCTCGAGAAATGAGAAATAACCAATTATAAAATTTCTCGAGAAATGAGAAATAACCTATTATAAAATTTCTCGAGAAGTCTTGAGAAAGAATTCTCGAGAAGGAACACTATTCGCGTATATGCACAAAGTAGAATTGGTTGATCATGGTCAGACGCATCAGACGATTCCTATGCAATAGCACGTGTATTCGCTGCATTTTCAAACTCGATGTTCTCGAAAACGAAGCGTCAAATAAAGAAATGTTATTCCTTTTTTCGACTTATTTTTACATGTAGTATCACCCCCTGCTCGGTTGCACCACCCGTCCGGCCACACCCTGTATAATATCTGATTTCCAAATCATATGTTTAGAAAGATTGCGTGTTGTACAATAGGTTCAACGCTCTATTCCACTACGTACAGTAATTCTTTTATAGTCGCAAAAAGGTTGTACACGTTGAATGCAAAAGAAGTATCCCCTCCACTGTAGTAATCCGATCTCGACTCGGGTATATCGATGTGAACCACTACTAATCCAATTGCAAAACTTCTTTATTTTTCATTATGTTTTTATGGGACTTTCACCAACTTATTTCTGGCACTTTTCTGACTAACACTAAACCTACCGAGCACTGAAAGCGATTAAAATGTGTTTCGTCTGATAAAAATGACAAGGCTCTATTTATTTTTTATCTAGATGTGCAATTTTTATTGCAATATGTATGTTACGTCCTAAGGTGGACGTTTGAAAGATGAATAGTTTAACTTAAAGATTAGAATTGAGATACAACGCAGTTTTGAACCTACCTGCATTCACCGGCTTCGTTTCGGGTAATTGAGGATTTGGATTGGTGAAATCGAAGTTGGGTAAACTCTTTTTAAAAATGATTTGAAGTTTTGATTTAAATAAAAATGAACAGGAGTATATTCTAAGTATCAAATTTCGGATACATGGAGGTATTATGATTTTATTATAAATTGTTAGTATTTACTAATACGCAGTTTTTGCTCTCACAGTAGTGTTGTCTACACTATATGATTCTATACTATCTACACTACATGCTGGTATGATGTTGTGGTGATTTTGTCGTTGATGTTGTTGATGTATAAAAAAAATATATCTTCAACTGATTAATAACACTATTTAACTTTAATTTCACTAATTATACTCCAGCAGGATAACACACACACACACACACACACACACACAGAGTACTGAACTTTTAATTGATGTACGATAATGATCGATAGAATTTTTAATATTGACTGAACTGGTCCTGATCAGGAACCATCCCTTTTATAGATTAGCCAATCCATTCTCCTAGGCTTAATCTTCATAAGGTGGCTACATCATCGCCAATTCCTTTTTCTTAACCGTGTACATTGCATCTTTTATCATCCTCTTGGCTGGATCATATTACTCTGCGCATCTTATAGATCGAAGAACAATCCATCGCTCATCGATTCTTCTGAAAAATCTTCGCAGTCTTCAGTGATGAAAAGGCTTCAACAAATATTCGCTCACAATTTATATTTGAAAACGATTCAATCATTTAATAAAATAAATTTCGCTACATTTTTAATTCGTTCAATGAAGATTTAAATTCAAAATGAGGTTTCGACATTATTTATCAGTTATAATATTTGATATTTTATTTCTCGTACATCATTATTAGAGCAAGTATAAAAAGAAATTCAGAAAATATATGTCATGAATTATACATGATTGATTTTATCAATTATTATTGACGGTTGAACCACTGGACGTGACACGTGCTTGGATAAATAAATCGAATCAATTTCCATGTAAGCAACGTCATCGTTTCAATAATTATAAAATTACAAATCTAAGGCCGGCAGTGGTAGGTTTAGTGTTAAAATGATACCAAACGCGATATAATGTCAACCGTGTTTAGTGGTTTAATTGAAATATGGGCCAAATTGTATCTTGCTTGGTATCATTTCGATCAAAAAAATTTCGCAAATAACTTGGTGAAAGTTCCATAACAAAAATAATGAAAAACAAAGAAGTTCCGTAATTGGATTAGTAGTGGTTCACACCGATATACCCGAGCCGAGATCAGATTACTACAGTGGAGAGGATATTTCTTTCGCCTTCAACGTGTGCAACCTTTTCGCGACAATAGAAAAATTACTGTACAATGCATACATAGAATGTATCCGGTTTCTTTGGTGAAGATACGACTGAAATTCGAGGCGCACGATAGCCTATGCGTTCATACAATATATTGTATGCATGTATTGCCTGACTACATGCAGCATTTCAAGTCGATCTGGTCGACTGATCTTTGCATAATCGAGCAACAAACTCAAAGACAACATTTTATTTTATATATTATTCATATATATATATGTATGTACGTCGTACGTGCGTGTAATAATAAGGGTACAAGTCTGGTAAAGTTGCTAGATTAGTTCGATCGACGCCGACGCGCAGCATTTACGTATATTTGCTCTTTCGTTAACTGTTTCACTCTTCTGATGTGCATGGTTTGTCTGTTTGGAAAAAAAGTGTAGGAGAAAATCGGCCGGGTCGTGACAAGGAAGAGATTCAAAGATTCGATAGTCTTCCAACTTCCAGAACACACCGCATCCCTACAAAATAATAATGCTACTCGTGTGTATACGTAATACGTGTAGAGGGAATCTACAGCGAGATGTGAAAGGAATTTCTGAAGGAACTGACAGTTATAGATATTGGGGGATATTCGCAAAATTTGTACGTCTCGGTGCGTTTATAATAGTTAATGCGTAACAGATTTCCGTAACGTTCACTCAAAGGATCTCCTTACGAATGTAATCTCTGGGAGTTCTGCACAGTGTCGCCAGATTAGGGAAATTCACTCGAATGGAGGAAGGTACGTTTACCTCTCTCCCTCTCTTTCTCTCTCCGCCAGTACCGGATTAGTCACGTGACATTGTGAAACATGAACAATAAAAACGATACGCGCACGTGACCCGGCCGTGGCGGAAGCGTGGGGGAATAGCGTTGTATGTAATAACAAAGCAGTGTTTCCCAAAGTGTGGTAGGCGTACTCCTGGGGCTACAGGAAGAGTTTGAAGGGGGTACGCACCGGTACCAGTGCAACAATCCTGGTGCAGCGGGAGTCTACTGTTGTGTAGAAAGGATGTACACGCCTGCTACTTAATACCGATTGTTCTTAATGGGGGATGCTCAGTGTTGCGACAATTATAGAAGGGGTGCACAGCTGTCGAAACTTCGGGAAACACTGTAATAGAGGAAGGGTAGAGTGCGAGACAATTGGAGACAATTCGTAATTTGGCGACACCGGTTCTGTCGCTTCAGACATCGGACACAGTGCAGTAGAGTACAGTACGAGTACGATACGATGCGACACGATGCGTGATACGATACGATACGATAGGCAATACGATACGGTCTGTCTATGAACACGCTTGATTATGTTGCAAAGCAATCAGCACGGGTGGCCTTTTCTTTGCTTTCAGTCGAACGAAATACAGCCGAGGTTGGCTTCTTTTCCGTTATCGACCGGCAAGTACAGAAAATGGAGGTACGCGAATGACAAAGTAAGATAGATCGTGTTTAATATTGCGTGTCATTATACGGACGATCGTATTATCATAGGATAGGTCCCCTATTCTCGTAAACACCCTCGATACTTCTGGATGTCAGCATTAAAAGTGCTTGAAGTGTCCTGCTGGCCAAAGAAATTCGACATACCTCTGCCTATAGATGTGCTGCCGAAACCAAGGACGGCGTTTTTTATAGACAGAGTGCGTTATATATATACATATATATATATATTATTATTATTATTATCTTAAGACGAATAATGCGAAGAGAAATCCTTAAAAATGGAAAAGATACAATGCGATCATTAAAAATTAGTGTTAATATTATAGGCAATAAAAAGTGCTTTTATAAAATATAATATTATTTATAATATCTTGATGATACATAAAATATATATATATAAATTATATGTATAGATATATACATATATACAAGTATATGCAATATATCGACTATATCGGTTAAGATAAATAAGGGATAAGAGCAAACCCTATATTGAAGGGTATATCGTCTAAGTATATACCTAAGTATATGAGTACACAAATATACGCGCGCATGTAATACTCTATTTATATGACATGAAAGAATTAATCGGTGTAAGTATATATTGTGTGTGTATGCGTGTGTGTCTGGCTGTTTGTATGCATGTATGTATGTACGTGTTTGTATGATTACGCGAGACTAATACTTTAAGCATACACGCACGCACCCAAGAAATACAACTAAAAATTTAGTGATCGAAACTATAATAATATAAGGATATTATTATTATATCAATTTGTAGAACTATGTTGTGCTTAGTATTACATTAAGTAATAAAGATTGTCCTACACGTGAATCAAATGAATATTTATTGAGATACTGTTTCGGTATTTATTGTTCTTTACCCCCGAGCAGATTTTCACGATTTTCCCGCATCAACCGATTTCGACGAAAAATTTTCACAATGCATACAATTGACACGGATCTACAAAACGTATTTCTTAAATTTTCAATATAGGCTCACATAAAAAGGTTGCAAAATGCAACTTTTAGTTAGGAAACGAATTCTGCAGAAAATGGATATCAAGGATAAAATTCACCAAGACAGTTCACTTTGATGTTTCAATAACCTTTTATTCATTTAATAATTTACGTTTAATTATTTCAAACAAATAAGCCATTAACGATTTCTCTATCTCTTCATACATTATTCAATTATTGTTTTGAATTGTTTATTTTAATTATCAAAAGACACGTTGTAAGTAGTTTTTAAGCACTTCGCCATTGACTCGATCAATTTCACAAAGCCAGTGTCTTTTGGTTTTTCTAGTCCTCTTAAAACTCTATTTTTCATAACAGCGACGAATTCTTTATTACTTAGCTGACCATCCACTGTAAATTTATAAGAAATAAGGTTATTGTTTATTCTCGTATAAAAATGCTCATTCGTTACTCTTACAAGAAATGGAACTTACTATTCTCATCAAATATAGTGTAAACTACTTGTATAATGTGATCACTTAGATCCACATGGGCCACTGTTTTTGCAACATGCTTCAATGTAGCTGAAAAGAATAAGAACCTAATTGTCAAGTCTATTTGCCATAATGGTCCTCTAGCTTTGCACATCAGTATATGACAAGCAGACAGACAAATAACGCTATTGGTAAATGGTTTGAATTAATGTTGACACAAACCTGGATCGATCGATGCTCCCGCAATGTGATAGAATGTTAGCGCAGTGTCCACGTCATTGATATTGTTCAAAAAATGGAAGAACTTTAAATATTCGTCTTTACTTATTCCCTGTGGATTTTGTTTGAAACTGAAACAAAATATACATTGACGTATGTGATTATACGGGTAAGTTCAATGACAATAACGGAAGATAAATAAATAGAACATAGTCCACTCCTGTAATTCAAAATACACTACTAGTGTAAATGCGTATAGTACTTACCGTTTCTTTATGGTTTTTAGAATTTTTTCTTTTTTCTTGTCAGGATATCCTGCGTATGCCAATAATAACTCAGTGAAATCTTGTTCTGTTATTCTGCCGTCTTCATCAGGATTTCTTCTCTCGAACTACAACATTTTTGTTATAGTATACAGGGTGTCCCGCGCAAATGGAACAGGCTGTACCTCCTAAACGGTCGGGAATAGAGGAAAATATTATAAGAAAAAGTTGAATGGCATCAGACGGTGTATACTACGCAACTAATTTTATGCACTTTTGTGCACCAGTGCATCAGAAAAATGCAACTGCACTTTTTTTTAAAATGGAAACCTACATTTTTGACTGCACTAATCGATGCAGTTTTTAGGCTCTACATAAAAGTACTAACATACTTATACCCTAAATTTATTCGTTAGGAAATTATCGAAGTTAAAAGTTCACTGAATTATTTCAGTCTCGGCAAGTGTTCCGCAGTAACTACGTTATGTTCTATTATAAATCAGAGAACTTTTAGCTTTGATAACTTCCTAACAAATAAGTTTAGGGCATAAGTATGTTAGTACTTTTATGTAGAGCACAACAGACTGCATCGATTAGTGCCGTCAAAAATGTAGGTTTTCATTTTAAAAAAAGTGCAGTTGCATTTTTTTGATGCACCGATGCACAAAAGTGCATAAAATTAGTTGTGTAGTATGCACCGTCTGATACCATTCAAGGGTTAGGAGGTACAGCCTGTTCCAGTCGCATAGGACACCATGTATAGTACTTTGCAATAATCGAAGAAAAGTGTTAAAAAGTACCTTGATTGACAACAAAACATATTAATTATAAATAATGCTATTAAACATAGTGGTTTATACTGATATACCCGTCCCGGTACCAGATTACGCGGATACTCCTCGCTTGCGGGGTATTAAAATAGGACTTTACTGTAGACGCCCCAGGGTTAACTAATGATACATAATCTAGCGACTTACCTCTAAACTCAGTATTTCTTTTTGCAGTTGCTGCTGGAAGTCTAGGAACTTTTCGATAGTCAATTTTCCTTTCATATTTGATCCGAAGAAGTATGTAGTCAACGCAGAATTGACACCCTGAGCACACAAAATAGATTGAATAATTACAGATGTCTCCTTTCGGAAACCATACAGTAGTAGACAATCGACTTACTACACAATACACAAGAGGTATAGCAACAGATACGATTAAATTATTAAATATTAATAAATAACGGTTAATACTTTAAACATATTGCCAGTAGCTATATGATCGCGATGTCGATTTCCAATACTGGTTTGTTGTCGAATCAAGGTTGCAACTTTTCCAAATTCTTCGGAGTCAACATCTCCGTCGCCATTAAAATCGAACATTCTGAAGGCAATCTCAAAATGCCTTCTCGAAGCTATAACAGAAAAATAGGTTTTCTGATTAAATATTACGAGTCATGATTGTTAACCTTTGTAGATTAACAGGTGTATCATTCTTTACAATTTGATGTCCTAAAATAACAGTTTCTCTTCTTCAAAAATATCTCAAAACCTGACCGCTTAATAGTTTAATAGAAGTTTATTAGGATTGAAGTACAACATATTTTATACAAATGGTACTTACTGGATAATACGGTGAGAAGAAATATATAGTCGGAGAAAGTTATTAAACCAGCACTTCCCAGTTTGTAGAAGATGCTATCCTCGTCTAAGGCCAATTCGAGTTTGTTATGAATATTCTGCGTTAAAAGGCACACATTTGATGTTAATGAAATTTATGAGACTTTCGTTACAATGAATGTTGCTGCACAATATGAAATATTGTGTTTGTATCGCAACATGTCCACCTCTGTACCATGCAAGTTTTGTTTATTTAACATTTTCCCATATTATTATAAATAACAGAGAAAATAAAGGTGGACATAGTTACTGCCCCACATTTATGATTTTTCCATATCATACACGTTTCGTAATAAAAATTTGCAAGATAGACAAATCTATTGCCCACCTTGTGTATTTACAAGTATTGTTATAGATGAACTAATAAATAACTCACCTTTGGGTCGAAGCGTTTATATTTATCCAGACCAAGTCCTGAAAATGATTATATCGTTTTAATGCATGGAGTATTTCTTCATCAGTGAAATGCACAATTAAATTGCGATCATGCTACCATCCTGTGTGCCCATGCTCATGCACAAGTTAGACTTTTGAAAACAAGACGAATCCAATGTCCTATTATACTGTGGTTTTAAGTCTTAAAATAATGCTAAAATGGTTTCGTTCAGCTTTTCAGGATAACATTGATTAATAATAAGAAATACTAATATAATCGGTTTGAAATTAAATAAAACGTTTGAATTATTTCTTCCATATCTAACATTACATGTGTGGTACCTTGAAGACAAATCGTTTATTTATTTCAATGCGGGATTCCTTATGATATCAATAAATATGGGGATTCACTTGAACAGTCAAAGGTCACTTACTATTCCCCCCAGAATATTGAAAGAATAAACAAATTGCTCTACTTTTCTTGCTTGTTATTGTACCGCATTTTTAAGTCCATGTCGCGGTTGCATTAGACGCGACGGAATTTAAAATGGAAGATGCTTAGTAATCACTAGGGGTACCTGAGCCTCGGTTCGGCTTTTGATGACTCAGGTCGAACCCAAAATTTATGGGTACCCGCCCGCCCCTAGTAATCATCAAAGCGCCATACTCTGATGACTTTGATTAGTCGGCTTACCTGTTTTCATCGAACTACAGTGCAATAAATAAAGTTTCGATACATCATCTCCAGTTTTAAAAATATTCAGTACATTATGCTTACGTTCTATTAAATATTGTTCCATGCCCATCTAGAAGCATCTTACTATACTAAAATGACATCTACACACTACAGTGATATGCATTGTTTACTGAAAATTTACCATCGGGTTGTTTCACACCAGGTGTTATAGATCTCAAGAAGTCGTCTGGTGTCATGAAGATTTCGTGAATGTCGTTGTTAACCACTTGTAATGTAGCAAAATATCGAAATACTTTGTCTGGAGTGGAATAGTGCCTCACACGATTTTCATATTCAATAATCTGCATTATAAATATCTTTAATGATTTCATTGGACCACAATAGTTTCACATAGTAAGCTTATCAAATATACGACACTTTATACGTAATGATAAGATTCTAAACAATGTAGCAGGGATTGTAATTATTGTCTAAAGTCTAACACCAACCAAAAAACAATAGTGGCGATGAAATATCACAATTATACGTAGAATACTATACGGGGAGCTCGAGAGCAAGTTACAACCAAGCTGTGACACCAGGAATAAAAGGAATTTTTTCAAATATTACGAAATATAGAAATGATACAGAAAAATATCTCACTATGTGAGGTATTCGTAAGATAATCTAGGTCCCTGAGGATCTCCACGATCACTGTCCCTTCGCCTTCCACTGGGCGGCATCCCTGCAAGGGGCCAAGAAGCTCGAGCTGCCATTGCCATCAATGCAATGCTGTAATCTTCTTATCACAGATTGAGTAATATTTATTATAACTTCGACACTACACGACGTAACAATTTATTGTACAGATATATTCAATTGTACGGCGTGTAAGGTGAGAACATTGATCTCTTTCAGCATATTTACTAAACCTAACAAATAAACGCTTCTGGACGATAGCGCTGTTAGTTGTTATCTTGGCAATCACTTTGAACACGTTCTGTAAGTGCAAGTTTATTTCGTCTTTTTTGTCATAAATGACCTTTGCTGACCTTCAAAGACCTGAATGTTGAACCTAGTTGGATTCGTCTCAATAGCCGCAATCAGAAAACAGGTACCAAAACATAGTACTTTATTTAAAGAAACAAAGGTGACCTTCACATCTCTGAAGCGACTCCACCTAGCAACAAAAGATTAACGCCACACTACGGCCCCTGTTGTCCAATGCAACTTTTATTTTGAAAACTTTTCTACTACTATCATACTTTCGGAGTTATTGCAGGTGGCAATAGTTAGTGCCTCACCCTGTATATCTGAGCTAGACTTAAACAAATTTTACTTGAAAAAGAGACCAAAAACAACAATTTAGAATGGTAAAACGTTTTACTACTTTCTTAGATTTATTTTAATAATAACGTACGAAAAGTAACTTTCTTTTTAAAGAAAATAATAGGCAATCACTTCACCGAATATTGTTTTTCACTCTAAGCTTAGAATGTCTAAGAACTTTTATAAGAAAGCTAACAGCAAAATCACATTCATTGATATACGAGAGGCTCTGCCAGACACGTATTAGAAAATTCAATAACTTATCTTACAATTAGTATTAAGTATGATAATGTTATGATCAACTCAAACAAGTGAAATAAAAATGTTAGTAAAGTAAAAAAGTGATAAATGAAAGCATAAAAGAAGGACATCGTAAAAAAATAGAAAACTATACCATCTGGTTGCCTCATGCCAGGAGTCATTGCTCTCAAAAAGTCATCAGGAGTCATGTATATGTCAGTACTATCTAAGGTTGATACTTTTACAGTTGCAAAGTAACGAAATATTTTGTCAGGTGTAGAATACGCTCGTAAACGGTTTTCGTACTCTATAATCTGCAATAATTTATTACATAACGGTAAATAAATATTTCTTTCCTACAATTACGTCTATATGTGGTCTCCAGCGATATTTATAGTGTTTTCTCGAATAAAAGATTTTATGTACCATAAATACTTGTGGTACTAGGGTAAATGTACCTATTTTTTTCCCAATGAGAGCAGAGTAAAATCGTAAGGAATCCTACATATATTTTTCTAATACATGTTAAACGTACTGTACAAAGTATGATACATGACAGCAATTGACATATACGATGTTTTCGCGTGCACTTGTTGTCACGTGTGTTCTATTGTAGATTTTAGTTGAACGGTCCAATATAATTTATGTACGATCTACATATTTGTTTACGTTGTACGTGTATGAACATCTATCCGAGATGATATGATGACATATTAAAGTAAATAATAAAAACAATATTTAATTTACTCACCTTTCGGTCGCGAAAGCCTACTTTCGGCTTTTTCTTTTTTTTCTTTTGATCATCTTCTTCTTGTTCTAGCATCATTTTCTCGTTATCATTGCTTACTTCTTCGGTGACCATCTCCGATGCTTTTACCGAAGAGAAATATCTTCCATTTAGTCTGAAACACAATTCATTCGAAAATATGTAATAATAGTAATAATAATAATAAATAAAATGCAAGTAACACGAATAGACTCTGTAATAAAATCATTGACCTACACAGATTATTTATTGTATTTACGCAAAATTATAACTATCAAACTTGTGAACAAAATGTACAACAATTTTAAAGTGTGTGAGTACTTATCTAAAAGTTTTAATTTTAATGGATTTCTAAGATTTGTATACATTCCAAACGCATGGTTTCATACAGGGTAAACCTCTTTTACTTGAAGACTTCGATAAGTCGAAACCTCTATAACTTGAAGATTTTAGTTCTTCCCTTGAGATTCTAGCTATCGAGGTTCAACTGTAATATTCATTACATTGAGATAATTAGAGAAGATAAATATAAGTTTACTAAGACTTTTTTGACATGCTAAACTATACACCTGGGTACATGCTGAGACCAGAAAAGTACAAAGTCAGATTAGGATGTGAAGTAATAAACAGTACGCTGAGTTATTGGAGCAGAATACTTGGAAGACATTGGTTGTGTATAATTCTTAAAAGTACTTATGTAATATTATCATATATATTATTGGGTATGGGAGTAAGTTTCCGCCCTTTTGGAGATGTCGTTGTACTTAAGTACCAATCGCGTATTTGATGGAACGTAGTACATGTTTTTGAAAGGTCTATGTCTAAGCTTCAAAACGCAGTTAGTAGCAATTGTTTCGAGCGTGAACTGCAGTCAATTTTGTCGCGTGAAAATGTCTACTTTTGTTTCAAGTAAGCAGCATTTGCGGGAACTCATGTTGCATTATTTTGTTTTAAAGAAAGGTGTTATATATTTCAATATTATATTTATTATATACAGGGCAGTCCACGCAACTTGCACACCTATAATAACTTCCAAAGTATGCATTGCACGAAAAAATTTTGTATACAGAAGTTGCATGGTCTGAAGGGGTACATTATGTAGTGTATTTATTTTTTTTACAGGTGGACGCGTAAAGGACATGTGATGGTCAACTTCATTTTTTTTAATGGAATGAGGTATTTTTTAATACATCAATCGATGCAGCTGGACATTTTTTATAAAAAAGTACTAACCCATGTATATCGGAAAGTTAGTAGTTCAGGAGATATTTCAATTTAAATAACCCTAAAATACCATTACTGTCGTACTAAGACGTTAGTGTTTACTTACTTGTGTAACATCTTAGAACGACAGTAATGGTATTTTAGAGTTATTTAAATTGAAATATCTCCTGAACTACTAACTTTCCGACATACATGGGTTAGTACTTTTTTATAACAAATGTCCAGCTGCATCGATTGATGCATTAAAAAATACCTCATTCCATTAAAAAAAAATGAAGTTGACCATCACATGTCCTTTATGCGTCTACCTGTAAAAAAAATAAATACACTACATAATGTACCCCTCCAGACCATGCAACTTCTGTATACAAAATTTTTTCGTGCAATGCATACTTTGGAAGTTATTATAGTAGTGCAAGTTGCATGAACCACCCTGTATTTACAGGGACGATGCTCCATCAAAACCATGATTTCGACGTAAGGGCAAAGATTGCGATGGTATGCCAAAAAATTCGAAGATACAGATTTCCCAGCATTACTAGATGGAAATACACGTCAAACACTTGCAGAACTATCAATTGAATTAAACGTCGATTGATCTCCTGTTGGAAAATGTTTTCCATCAAAAAGGGGTGGAAACTTATTCCCATACCTAATAATATTATTTGTTGTAACAATGACTATTTCAAATTTGTCCTTGCCAAGAATGAATAATTCTACATTATAACACTTTTATCTGTGGATCAGTTTGATACGTTATTGCACTTCATTTACCATTTTGATATGACATTCTTACAAAATAATGATAACTCTGAATATTTGGACTACTTCCTCAAAAAATCATAACTTTTTATTTGTATTGTTGTTACAATAAATGAATGATACTGTAAAAAATATTTTGTAATATGAAACTTACCCTTTCCAGTTTATAAGACTAATGATGAAACACACTGGAAGCCCCAATAGCAAGAAAAAATAATTTTTCCTACGCTCATCTCTTTCGTATGAAAAATTCACAAAGTTCTTTGGCATCGAATGTCGAAAAGTATTAACATTCTGAATTATTAACAATGGCTTCTGAGCATTCTTGCCGAAGGTATTGCGAGTTAAAGTGCTTATAACCTTACTAACAAACATTTTCACTATGTATACACTATTTAAGACATTTATAGTCTAACAAACGATTTATACATGTACCAGGCACCAGGTAAGTATTTACACGCACCTTCGTCGCGATGCGCGAGAACTTGCGACAACTTGCGACTTGCGAGATCTGTGCAACTGTAAATAGTACGCGTTATTGACACTATTGACAGGTGACCGTGGATGGTCAAATATTCAATGAAATTGTTATTCAAGTGCTAAAAAAATTGGTAGGAGTATACTGGAGAATACTGTGTCTGTATTATACAATAAAGATAATTTATTCATGCAAAATTAAAAATATTGAATATTCATTACAGCAGCAGATGATTCGTGCCGCTTTCCCCATAAGACGCAATGTTAATTCTGGCACGAATTATTTGCTCCTCGTAAACGTCCTTACATCGTCATCTAGCGGTAGATTTGGAACTAAATCATACTGTTAGTACCAAGTCTGCCGCTAGATGGCGCTGTTACCGGTCTGACTTGCTCTGCCGGTAACATTTGGCTAACAGTTTGAGCGTTTTGCCACTGCACGAATTGGCGCTGTACGGACAGTCTGTAACAGCGCCATCTAGCGGTAGACTTGGTACTAACAATATGATTTAGTTCCAAATCTACCGCTAGATGACGATATAAGGACGTTCACGAGGAGCAAATAATTCGTGCCAGAATTAACATTGCGTCTTATGGGGAAAGCGGCACAAATCATTTGCTGCTGTAATGAATATCCAATACATTTGATTTTTCATTAATAAATATAAATATAATGTGTCATGGAATGAATAATAACCAAAGATTAAACCAGGATGACTTTATTCTGGACCGTAACAATACCCGTTCACAGTTGAATTTGTATTTATTTATATTATATATTTATTAAAATTACATTAGTAACTATAAGTATAAATTGTAAATATTTGGTGAATGTTTCCTGACTTAGAGAAGGTAAAAAAGAATTAAAAAACGTAAAAAAATGCAAACAAAACGTAAAAAAACGTAAAAAACTATAATATTTATAAACAGTAATAATAATCATAAAATTATCTAACAAATTTACAATGTAATCAATAAATACATTTAAAATTATTCGTTAAATCATACATACTTTCCTCTGGATTTGTATTTACCTAATTTTTTATAACGTACCTGATTCATACGGGACATTAACATATACATGATAGGTAAACAAAATACAAGTAAGTATATTCTTAAGAATGATGGAAAATGAAATGCAAAATTCCATGTATTAGGCAAGGAACAAGTAAATTGTTCCGTTTCTTCAAAATAAGGGATATTTCTTAATATTATAACCCCTTCACAAAGAAATCCTAGCGGATATAACGGCATCCATATAGTGTATCTAAGCCATGTTAAAAATGGAATTTCAATTTTTAGTAATTGCGTTATATAGTAAGGGTGTCTAACTATTTCTATTACACTCCAAGTAGCGAATAGGTAAAAAACAACAGGTTTTGTTTGCATACGAGGTTCAGCTTCAATCATAGCGAATAAAACAAATGCCCTACCGCCTACTTGTACAAATGATACCAAGGTGCTACTTTTAGTGTAGCCAAATAAAGCGTGCATAACTTCTAAAAATTGTAAAAGCTGTATAAACTTTATTGGATTCCCAACAGCAGTGTATGTATCTTTCATGGAAGCTAAAAATAAAAATTCAATTTTTCAATAACCACGTAGCCAATATGGAATCATAATTATTTAAACGTTTACTAACCTGGTCCATCTCGTAAATACATGATGGTCATTACAGTGACGATATAAGTAAAACCAACAAACTGGCAAAGATTATAAAATATTAAGTACACCATCTTGGAATCTTCTAGAGAATAAATAAAGACAACTAATTAATGCTGTTACTGAATTTTAAGAAATTTACTATTCAGAGACGAGAAAGATGGCTAGCAAGAACAGGGGTAAAAGCAAAATGGTATTAACATTTCAACCTACAATCAAACCGTATATGTCTAATAAACAATCACCCAGATAGCACACCAGCTCGATTTTGGCTGGCCCCTGTGTGCGCCAATGCGCGCATGCCGCCTGCAGGGGCTCGAGCCCAGGGCCTGCAAGCTGGTCCGGTATTCGGCCCATTTCCAAAATTGCAAGGGTGCGGGATTCGCGTTCTCATTTCGTGATAATACAAACACGGAGTTTCGTCAGTAGTCAAAACCGCCAGATAAAAGATCAATCTAGGCAAATCGCCCTCAAAAGTCTTATTTTTTTACTCTAACGACTTCTGCCACATTCATGCGACTCGCCTTGTGTTCTGTATACTGGCATCGGCCTGATTGGCCACATTAGTGTGACCGTGCTGCCATCTCAAAAACAGGCCGGGCCTGCAGGCCCTGGGCTGAAGCTTTTGCAGGTGATATACGGCACATTGGTGCGCACAGGGGCCCGAACAAAATCGACCTGCCTGGGCCTCAAGCAGCTCCAAGCGTTGTGTTTGCCCGTAACCTGCAGGTCAGGGGCTCTGCAGGCTGGGTCAGCTGGTACCTATGCCAGAGTGTGCTATCTGGGCAGATCCGCGTTTCTTTGTCCAGCCATATTCTCATTTGGGAACTGAGTTAAATAGATTTGGACATAAACACTCTGAAATAACCTCCTATAGTATTATCCTTTTTACTAAACTCCTCATAATTTTTCACGTTTTCATAAATAACATTAGTTCCATTCATAACTAAACTAGTCAAACACAGACAAAGGAACTATTTTGCTAAGGACATCGTGAACGGTGAGTGCCATCCGTTCGATTAATTCACTAAGAATGAAAATAATAGAGGTGGTTATTTAATATGTATCTGACCTTATATTCTATAAGAAAATATACCTCTTTTGTAACCAAATTCTTCTTTATAAAGTTTATCATACATGCCAGGATAGTCATTGCATATGTCCCGTTTTTTATCTTCATTGTCTTCTGAATCTTCGCTTGTCCATTTATCAAAATCGATTTTTAACCAAGCAGGTTTTTGTGGCTGACTAGTTAGTCTTGGCCACCAACCAAGACATTTTTTCTTTAATACAAAATCGACTTCACAATCTATTACATTATAACTACTTTCCTACAACAATGAAAAAATAACTAATTAATTAAATACATACTAGTTTTCATTTAGTTCTAATTTATGAAACTTTGGTAAATAAATTCAGTAAAGATATACAAGGTGTGCAAGATAAAGTTTTACAAACTATTAATTTATTATATAAATGCTCGGACATTTATTAGAAAAGTTACTTGAATATTTCATGTCATGTAATGGGTTAAACGTTAAACCAATACAATTACTTAAAAGATCTCATTCAAGATATTGAATAATATTTCTTATATGAACAAATATTCTTCCTTTTATTAAAATTGAATTAAATACTGATGCTTATTGTTAGACTGCGGACATTTACGCAATTTTCAATTTTTATAGACAAATTTTAAGAAAGTGGCATGAAATAATTGTATTTTTAATGGGAACAACCTTTGTAGATCCAAAAGAAATAAAAAATCTTACTAAATTCTATTGAATTTTATGTTCGATCATTTTTTGAAAATTTTCATAAGCCATAAATGCATAAAGATACGCAGTCTAAATACTTGTTATAAATACATATTTTACCTCAATGTTAATGGATGAATGTAAGTCGAGACTAAATCGATAATTATTAAAACCTTTGGCACCTTGTCCATGTGCATTAACGCACAGCCTCTTTTCATCCATATCAACATTTAAATCCTAAAAAATACATGTAATATTAATGATATATTATAATAAACTCCGTACACACGGATTATTTAAGATACATACCTTAACATTTGTTAATTCTACCTTTAATGTAACTTGACTTTTTGTTTGAGCCCAGTATACAAATGGAATTAATGTCTCAGCCATGTTTTATTTTGTAATTATTGAAATTGCATGTCACTGTACTTTGTTTTGTAAGAAAATTATAAAGTTGTTTCTTCTGTCGCTCATTCAAAGCCAACGTGAAATACAAAAGTTACCATGATTGCAAAGAATGTATCAACTCACTTATATTTAGAACAATATAATTGTATTAATTGTATCTAACACCGAGCAAACACTTTGTTTAACATTGATATAATTGTCAATATCCCGCTTATTAACTACTAGCTACTTCGTTTACCTACATTTACTGTACATTTACCTAAATACGTCAAGAAGCTGCATCAAAATACACGAACGACAACTGTCACAGTGTACCAGTGTACGCAGTGGAAGTGTAATACCAGAGAGTATATGAGAGTGAGAGTGCTCACGCCCGGGTTTTCGCCTGCGACGGATGTCGATTATGTAAATCTCTATTTTAATATTGATTAGTTGTAAATTTTGTAAAATAATTTTGGACCCATTACCCAAATATTCATTCGTTTGTTAATATTCATTCGTTTGGTTTCCTACCCAAGGTTACACGTTTAATTTCGTGGAAAGTGAAATGTGGGAAAAATCGCCGTTCACGTTATGGAACTTTGTAGTACTTTGTACAACAAAGAAAACGGTGGCTACATCTACGGGCGGATGGGTTCTTGTTGGTAAAAAAAGTTGCGGGCGGATTGCTGTCGGCATTTTGTATTTTTGAAATTCGAATTCTCCGCGAAGAAATTAAAAAAAAACATATGAAACGCAGAAGTTATTGCTGTTCGGATATTATAAATTAATAAATAATAAATTCATTCTGTCCGAAACCTTCACATGGATTTTTCAACCTCTTCTTACCTATTACTTTATCATTCTTTAATTTTTAATTTTAATTTAATTACATACATCGTAATTACAATTACGAATTACATTGTAATTTAATTACGATGTATTTTATAATTGTACGCAATTGCAATTACGAATTACATTGTAATTTAATTGAATGAATAAGATCTGAATTATAAATTACAATATAACTGAGTTACAATAATGTAATTCAATTACCTCGTAATTATAATTCCTGGAGTAATTCAATTGTAATTCTGCACAACTCCCCAGACAGCACACCGGATCGATTTTGGCCGGGTTTTTGTGCGCGCATTGGCGCGGATATTACCTGTAGGGGGCTCGAGCCCAGGGCCTGACGGCCGGGCCGGGATTCGGCCCATTTGCAAAATTGCAAGGGTGCAGGATTCGCGTTCTCATTTCGTGATAATACAAACACGGGGTTTTGTCAGTAGTCAAAAACGCCAGATAAAAGATCAATCTAGGCAAATCGCCCTCAAAAGTCTTATTTTTTACTCTAACGACTTCTGCCACATTCATGCGACCCGCCTTGTGTTCTGTATACTGGCATCGGCCTGATTGGCCACATTAACTCTTGGGCTGGAACGATTGGCTCTCTCGAAAACAGGCTGAATCCCGGCCCGGCCTGCAGGCCCTGGGCTCGAGCTTTTGCAGATGATATACGGCACATTGGAGCGCACAGGGGCCCGAACAAAATCGACCTGCCTGGGCCTCGAGCAGCTCTAAGCGTTATATTTGCTCGTAACCTGCAGGTCAGGGGCTCTGCAGGCTGGGTCAGCTGGTAGCTAAGCCAGGCTGTGCTATCTTGGGGTAGTCATCTAAGTAATTACGATACGATCCAATATTTCCTGTAATTGCAATAGAATCTACACTGTCTGCTAAAATAAAAATTCATAAATTTGCTTATTTTTTTAATACAATCCGATTTTTAGAATGAGAAATGCATATATATCATATTTGGTATCATTATTCATTAGAAAAATGCCAGGAATGTATGAAGAAGCTTTGTTATTGGGTTACTAGTAGGTAGTGGTCTCAATTCTCAAACCGATATCTCAACCCGACCCGTATTGCGTAACACTCCTCGGCGACCGAAGCAGCTCGAGCTTCCCAGCCCCTCACGGGGTATACCCCGCGGTAGTGGAGATAGTTTCCGCAGGCAATATCTTTGGGTCATTTATCGAAAAACACTGCATACGTGACCCACTCGATCCACCCAGCACACGTACCTACACGCCGACCGAGCGGTGTGCGAGTGTGCCGGTTTCTCGAACGAAGTTACGTAAGCAAATAAGATTCTTGAGGGCTTGAGGGGCCCAGCGCGCTAGGTTGATCTTTTATCTACCGCTCGATTACTCGAAATTCCTATCTCTTCGTTATCGTGAAATGGTTCGCAGCAGAGATCATAAAAAAATATCATTTATCAAAAGCTCATGTTTCATCACAGGTAAGTCAAGGTTCATCATTGAATTTCACAGAAAATATTTGGAAAATTTAATTTTTCTAAAATATTAATTTGTACGTGTTTTAATATTTACACAATCATTATCAGATGCTAATGACCATTATCGATTACGGACATTGTTTTCAGCAAAGTACATATAACCATTATGCATGTCCAAAAAAATGCAAACAACTCGCTTGTCGCAACAATGAGTCGCGCTACTCCCCGTTGGTATTTACTATTTTCTTCAATGCATTTCCGCTTCAGATCGGCAATACGCATTCAGCAGGTAGATTATAGTATAGTAAATGACTGCGATTATAACACCCCAGTCAGCAAAATCTGCAGAGCAGATTATGACCAAATGTCTGCAATCGTACTTTGCGATATCTTTGCTAAACCACATTTGATGCAGGATTTTGGTCCTTCTGGTCTACCCTGTATACTTACCTCGATTGCGTATTAAATTTCGATGTTTTTAGGCTCGTGCGAAAACCCGAAATCTAAGGATACCCGACACTCGGGTTCGGGTCGAGAACACTTGAGCAAGAAATACCTGGCTCCCGAAAGAATGATCCGTTTCGGATTCCCGAAAGTCTGTATGATACGTTTCGGGTTCGCGAAAGTATCCGGCTACCTATTAGGCTTTGAACGTGTACTAAAATACACGTGGTACGTGATGAGCCGTGTAGTAAGAAATTAATAATCTCCGGAGAATGAATTTCGGTAATTATATTGGGTATGGGAATAAGTTTCCGCCCTTTTTTGTTGAAACGAAGCTCTTTATTCAGAAATTCAAATGGACAGTAAATTCATTCAAAGTATGCTCTATCGGCATCAACAATCTTCATTCCGGTCGTTTTTCTTATAATGCTCGCTTCAAACGTAATATGTAGTTGTAGTTCTTCAAGTGTTTGACGTGGATTTTCATCAAGTAATGCTCGCAAATCTGTATCTTTGAATTTTTTGGCGCACCATCGCGATCTTTGTCCCTTACGTCGAAATCATGGTTTTTAAACCGCCGAAACCATTTTTTACAACTTGTATTTGATGGAGCATCGCCCCCGTAAATATCCACGAGCAAACGATGCGTTTTCGCGGCACCTCTCTTTAAAACAAAACAACACAACTTTCCGCAAATGCTGCTTGCTTGGAACAAAAGTCGACATTTGTCACGCGAAAAATTGACTGCTGTTCACGCTCGAAACAATTGCCACTAACTGCGTTTTGAAGCTTAGACATAGACCTTTCAAAAACATGTACTATTTACGTTCCATCAAATATGCGATCGGTACTTATTACTTAAGTACAACGACATCTCCAAAAGGGCGGAAACTTATTCCCATACCCAATACAAAAGAAGGTATACCTCACCGATTTTGATGAAACTCAAATATATGTTGTAGAACTCATAATTCTAAGCAACCTTATCCTGTACACTGTACACTGTACACTGTACACTGTACATATATTACCGCCGCTCGATCTATGGCACTGTCCGATGAATTTCATTTGCATATGTTATTTAGTTATTCAGGTCACCTGTTTAATAACCCCCCATCCGTATGTGGCTATTCATGCTAAATTGTATTTTTTCCAGATTTAGACATCTAAAGGCATTCTACCACGATACGATGAAAAACCTAACTCAAACCAAACGGAAGAGGACGAAAACTATTTTTATAAATGTCTCGAAAACAAAGACCGAGCGACGGCAACATACAGGGTGTCCATTTGAAAACTTTACAGCCGAATATCTCGAAAAGTATGAAGGATATATTATTGGCTGACGCGATCATTGGCTGACGCCATCAATTACATGGCTGACGCGCAACAACTTGCGCAGTACAAGTGCATTCTTATTTGGAGTCAAGTATAGTTGTGTTTCTATTTGTATCGACATTAAGTGTCCCCACAAAAAGAAGTTGACTGGAATGTATATTGAAAGACAGACAACATAAACAAGAGATCGATAGAGGACAATTTTGTTTTCAAACGGTACGTGCTAGTACAACTGGAAAACATCAACAATTTGCGTCAAAGAATTTTACGCAAAAATATGCCTCGTTCTGCTTCTCTTTAAATTTTAAACATCTCCGAAACCAGTGCACGGATAAAAATAGTATCCTACGAAAATTGCTGGTCTTTTTTACGTTTTACGTTTTTGTATAATTATATGCGAATTTCTCTCTTTCTGCCTTTGTCGAAGCCTTTCATCGTTTATGTCGTTCAGGGTCGTTATGCCGCCAGCAGGTAGTCTGACCGACCTTCGTGGTCACGCGATTGTCCCTTCACAAAGGGTTTGATGACGCAACACGTGCCACGTGTATTCGTGAAAGCAGGAATACACTGGTATAAAATATTAAGGGCCCCATTGAAAATCACGGCACAGGTTTCATCACCACATTTAATGATTTTTTGCTTTTTGTATTTCCTCATCGGATTAATTATGTCGGGTGGTATGTCAGTATTTTAGACTATTGCAATGATTTTAGTGACTCGCTAATATGATCTGACCTCTCAGTTTCTATGATAGAGAGCTCGCATATTTAAAAGAGGAACTTAAATAACACTAATTTAATGTTGACACTTGATCGCTAAAAACATGTTGGTGCACCCCTTTGGGCTAACGGCTACCTTGTTCCAAATTTCAGCTTTCTATGTTGACAGAGGGATAACGCTAATTTAATTTTAGCAATTACTCCTTATAAGGACTCTCGGTATAAAAACATATTCACGCGCCCCTTTTTACGGCAGTCTGTGTACTAAATTTCAGCTTTCTATGTTCTCTGTGTTCCGAGATTTTTTACCGTTACAGAGGACAGAGGAACTGGAAATTATACATATAGGGAACACGTGGGATCGCCACGTGTGGAAAGGGTTCGGTTCCTCCGTTGCCTCTATTGACCCTGTACGGTCTTTCTTGTAACTTATAGAATTAACTATACATATATACACCTCGAGGGGCAAAGGAATATCGTCGTAGAATATCAACTACTGGAAATTCGAAAGGATGTGATAAATAAAGATAGACTAATATACACTCCTCAAAAGAATTAAGGGATCACCTCTGTGACCCTGAAAAATTGCTACTAGTTTACATGATCATAACTCCGGCCAAAATTGCTGTATCGATATCGTTAAACAATAGTTTGAAAGCGTGAAACTTCTAGTTTCGGATGCTCTGTTTCAAATTGTAGCTATATTGGTTTTTTACAAAGTTATAGCGAGATAAAGACAACATTGACGGTTAACAAAAATTTTGTGCAACTTTGGAACATCACACGGGGAGCAACAAATTTTTTTGATAAATCGCGTTAATATCATTTGGAAGGGCTATCTTTCCTGTGTAAAATGTGTGGTTGTTGATTATTGTGCAATTTTTTTTATTCGAGTTATTCAACATTGAAGTAAATATTGGCTTTTAAACTTCAACTGACTCCAGAAAGCGAAAAAATTATCGTAGAATCTTGTGCAAAAAAGCAATAGAAAGAGCGTTTCTTTATTTCAAGGCACTTCGTTTGTTTTTCAATTTTATTAACATTTCGATATACCAGGTGTTTCTGAAAATATGCTTAAAATATGCACAATTTCCATTTTTCCTTTAACTCGCTATATTTCGGCGAGAAATGATCCGAAAGGCAGATTGAAGCAGAGATTCTGCCGATTCGATTGAGCACCCCATGAACTCGCTGCGAGAATTTTTTACAGCGGCTGCCTGACATCTCTGAATACACTACCGCCGGCGTTAGCACTACCCAAGACACGGCGCACAGTGGAACTTTTCGTCCATTTCGGAGACAAAATCAAAGAACTTCCGATAGAAATGAGATAGAGCTGAAATTTTTTTTAATTACAGCTGAGACTTCACAGAATATGGGAAAAATAGGGGGTTATGGTACGAACATTTTTTAACCTTGAAAAAAATCGTCAAACTTGCACAATGTCACGAAAATTGTGGTTTTTGCAATACCACGGGTAGAAAAAAATTTTTTTGTAACATGCCATGCATCATTTCCTGTAGATTTTTTCATGCTGAATTCAAATCTGGTCTCAAAATGTGTCTACGAGCTCAGGATTTTACAAGAAATCGATTTTTGTGAACGAATTGTTTAACGAATTTTCTCAAGGTTAAAAAATGTTCGTACCATAATCTCCCTATTTTTCCCATATTCTGTTAAGTTTCAGCTGTAATTAAAAAAAATTTCAGCTCTCTATCTCATTTCTATCGGAAGTTCTTTGATTTTGTCTCCGAAATGGACGAAAAGTTCCACTGTGCGGCGTGGAGGTTGCTCGGACGGATTTATGCCTCTTTTCTGTATGTGTGTGTGACACTGACTACTTAATTAACAATTTTAATAACGTGTGTTACCACCTCGTTTATGAATAACACACACTCCTTTTGTGTGAAGATAGTCCTTCCAAATGATATTAACGCGATTTATCAAAAAAATTTGTTTCTCCCCGTGTGTTACAAAGTTACACAAAATTTTTGTTAACCGTCAATGTTGTCTTTATCTCGCAATAACTTTGTAAAAAAAACCAACACAGCAACAATTTGAAACAGAGCATCCGAAACTAGAGGTTTCACGCTTTCAAGCCATTGTTCAACGATATCGATACAGCAATTTTGGCCGGAGTTATGATGATGTAACTAGTAGCAATTTTTCGGATGCGCAGAGTTGATTCCTTAATTCTTTTGAGGAGTGTATTAATATAGAGTGATAGAAACTGAATTAACCTCCGGGCAATGTAACTTGATTTGTGTAACCTGTCACGGACCGTTTGCCACTTCCGGTTTTCACGCACCGAGAAATGCGGGGCTAATCACTGGCGGTATAGACACTGTCTGGTAAAACTGCTTGATATAAGGACCTTGGTTACCCGATCTTGCTTGAATCAACCCGATTAATACGAAGGTGTATATTCGGACGCTCTAAAAAAGACGATGACTTTTTAAATATTGGACTATACGATGTGAACTTTTTTGGGAAGCTAGAGCAATTAGTTTACTACGGGATGTGAGAAGAAATTTTTTCAAAAATTCCAATCGGTCGGAATTGTAGAGAAAATACTGAAAGTTGCATTTTACAACTTTTTTATGTGGGCCTACATTGAAAATTTAAAAAATACGTTTTGTAGATCGCCCCAGCCACGCAAACTCTCTTCCCCACCCATAAACTTGAGCAGACGCGATAAAGCGGGGGAGGTGGCTCGTAACATGGCGCGGGGCGTGGGGCATGGGGCGTCACGCACTGTCGTGACCTGAGTCATCAGTTCACTGCAGTCCACTGGCAGACAACCACGCATACAATTGTAGACGCTTTTCAATTCTGCTAGTAAAAAAATTGGTATCCGTGTACAACGCGACAGTGAAAGGATACTGGGTTTAACCGTGTATAGTGTAGTTGCAGTATATGGCATTTAAATGTACCTGAAAGAGGTGTATTAAAGAGTGTCAATAGAGAATATAAAGTTTATCAAAATGGGTTTTGAACCAAAGCAGAACTCCGCCGGCCGTACCCCTCGGTTCGTATTAGTGGGGACGCCTAGGAGAAAAAACCCGTCCAAAAGACTTACTTTATGCGAAAAAAGATTTTCGAGAAAAAGAGCCGCCAAGTTGAGGTAGGCATACAGCATAAAACCTTTAAATTTCTACATACAGTCGAACCTCGATAACTCAAATCTCTAGGGAAGAACTAAAATCTTTGAGTTACGGAGGTTTCGACTTGTCGAAGTCTTCGAGTAAGAGAGGTTTACCCTACGAAAATTGTAATAGTTTTAAAGAAAGTTCCGCAAAGACGACGGTCACAAATGAAAGAGTAACACCTTATCGTGATCACATATTTTCAAGCGTCTGTAGTCTGTATGTATGTACTATATGTATGACCTCTGCGCGAAGCACTGCTATACAGGGTGTACCAGATAAAGTGTTACAAATTACAAGTTGTTTTCTCAGAATCCAATGAAGATATCGACATCATTTTTTTGGTGAATTAAATGGCTATGGGGGGCTAAAATGTTTTAGGGTAGTTATTTTAAAAAAAGGCACTCGTTTTTGATTTTGGTGGAATTTAAAGATGTTATAGATTTCGACATTTTGAACAACTTTTTTGTCTTCATACATATAATAGGGGCTCTCTTTTGCTACGAAAAAGTATTGCTACTACTAGATTGAATTTTCCGTATGCGTACACGCCGCGGAGGCAACGTTTGCGTCAGCCTGGTCCGGCTATCTGTATATATACTATTTTTGTAAACACGTTGCGGGTGGCAGAGCGAAAACAGGGTCTGACTTTGGTCGTATACATATAAGATAAGCTTCCAATTTCGACATACAGCTGGATTTTCGTAGGCGGCCCTCTCTTTCACGATCTAATGGCAACTCGACTCCATTCGCATTCCACTTGCCATCTAGGGTTGCCAGAAATGTTTTATCCAAATATAGAAGAAGTAGTGAAAACTGCAATTATGTATATATGGGATAGGCTCAAAATATAGGAGTTCAAGTAAAAGAGGTACACAGCACATTTCAAACTTTTTTATTCAAGCAAAGATTTTTGAAAATTCCTATAGGTACGTAAAGATCAAGTTCAAATATAGAAGACTCATATCAAATATAGAAGATCTGGCAACCCTATTATCATCACTTTAACCCAAACTTAACCGAGACATAAGCTACAATTACTCTATCTTTATTACGTTGAAAGCATATTAAAACCCGTTCTCAAACATCTATACATTTGCAATACGTAATTCGAATTGTTGAAATAAAACAGTTCTGGAAGAAGCTCAATATCCAAGAATTGTTGCGGTGCTGTATCTGCTGTTACAATGTAATGTATGCGCCGCTAGTCGAAATGACGATCGGCAGTCGAAATTACGATTTTGTAGATTTTTTGTTATTGTGATACCTCTCACTAAACTGAATAGTATTTGCTTGAACCACTTTTTATTATGCGACATAATTACAGAGTTTATTTATGCAACTTTAGTCCGTGTTTACTGTGTACACGCGCTGTTCTTTTCCACGTTAAGTGCAGTCGGCGACGTTGCCATAACTTTGTAACTATGTCGAATAATAAAAAATGGTTCCATCAAATAGTATTCAGTTTAGTGAGAGGTGTCACAATAACAAACCATCGATACTAATTTCCATTTTAAAAAATGTTGGGGGCTTCTCTCTTCCCCACCCCCGCAATTACCCAGAGAAAATTTAATATATACTATTTGAAATATTAAAACCGCTTAATCATTTAATTTACAAAAAGAATTAAGTCAATATCTTGATTGGATTCCGAGAAAACAGCTTTATTTTATTTGGTACACCCTGTATAGTCGATCGATTTTCCGTCGCTTGGCAACTCTGTGAGGCCTGCCTCGTGTCTGTTCTCGTCGGATTTAGGCTCTAGTTATTCGAGCGACGGAACAGTACAATTCGTAATCAGTAATTACAGGTGTAGAGCATTATAAAATACTGTTTAAGAAATGTTAATTGTTCTCAGAATTTGTTATATTCGAGAGAATATAAGTCGAGTAAAAAGGTATTGACCTTTGTATATGATAAATCTAAATAGTTAACGAGATATTATCGAAATAATTTTCCATATCTACTTATTCAAGTTGAGGGATATCAGTTCGAGCACCTGCTAGCTCCCAGATAATAGCTATTATGTATTATGGGAAATTGTATCGATGATATCTCGTAAACTACACTGTCCAACATCAAAGTTCCCTAATAACTGTTGGGTCATTCTTATAGAGTTTTTTGCGCGGATTCCGAATCTGTCCTTAATTTTTCTCCATACGCACAGTTTTTGAGGAACACGGCTTTGAAAAAAAACATATTTTTCAACTTTAAACATATATTGTGATAATATTACAAAAGATATTGAATTGTTCTTTGCAGCAAAAGATTTTGTAGACTTTCCCGAATACAGTGATATCCAATATTAATACATTATGATTGTTTAAACATGTTTAAACAATGATTAAAGACGGAGAGACACCACTTTTGCACCAATTTTTGAGGATATTTTCCAATTTATCTCAAAAAATAAGGGTCCAGCGGAAAATCGAACTATACCACGCGATAGAGCATGCTTTTATCTTGAGAAACCCCTCTTTGAAGGGGCCATGAGTTGTCACCAATGGCGCTCACCACCAGAACGGTCGTTCACCGCTCCGTATCCCGTCGCTGCACCGCACAGTGGGAACTTGCGACCAAACTCGATTCAAAATCAAAGAACTTTCGATAGAAATGAGGTAGAGCGATGAAATTTTTTAAAATTAAAGCTGAAACTTGGCAGAATATGGGAAAAATAGGGAGATTATGGTACGAACGTTTTATAACCTTGAGAAAATTCGTTAAACTTTCACAATTTCAAGAAAATTGCGGTTTTTTCAATACCACGTGTGGAAAAATTTCTTTTTCAACATGCTACACATCATTTCCTGTAGATTTTTTTCACACTGATTTCAAATCTGGTCTCAAAATTTGTCTACGGCCTCAGGATTTTGCAAGAAATCGATTTTTGTGAACGAATTGTTTAACGAATTTTCTCAAGGTTATAAAACGTTCGTATTATAATCCCCTTATTTTTCCCATATTCTGCAAAGTTTCAGCTTTAATTTTAAAAAATTTCATCGCTCTACCTCATTTTTATCGAAAGTTCTTTGATTTTGCCAAATCCCGTCCCGAAACATATTTAAACAATGATAATGTATTAATATTGGATATCACTGTATTTGGGAAAGTCTACAGAATCTTTTGCTGCAAAGAACAATTCAATACCTTTTATAATAACATCACAATATTTGTTTAAAGTTGAAAAATATGTTTTTTTTCAAAGCCGTGTTCCTCAAAAACTGTGCGTATAGGAGAAAAATTTAGGACAGATTCGGAATCCGCGCAGAAAACGCTATAAGAAGAACCCAACAGTAATTAGGGAACAAGAAAAAATTGAAATTTATTGGACAGTGCTATTAGATTTATGATATATGAAGGTAAATACTTCTTCACGCAGAATTTTGTGCTTCATCCGAGTTTGAGCAAAAATGTTGGGTATAAGGCAATATGTATTGTACGTCCCCTTAAGAACCATGCAACATTTGTTTGAAGATTTTTTTTGCACAATAAATAAGTTACGAGTTATTTGAGATCGTCACGTTACGCGACTCATCCTGTATACACACATTGAGACAACGAGCGGGCAGGATGTGGTAATAGCAAAAGTTGGTCGTTCACCTCGCTCGCTCCAAAACAAACTAACCGAACGCAGTGCCGGTTTTAGCAACGCTAGTATCCCGAGCGAGATTATCGTGGCGCCCAAGGGCACGAAAATGAATTAGCACCTTTCTGCATATAAATACAATACATGAATGAACGCAAGAATTCTTAGAACCTTGCTTAGCTTTATCCAAAGCTAACGACGTAGATACAGAAAGTTTTGCGACTCCTTTTTAGTTTTGTTTTTCTTTTATTTTCTCATTTTCATTTTCAAATTTCTTTAGCATTTTCATTTCTTGTATCTTTTTTATCTTTGAACGAGAACTGAGATTAAACCGTGGGTTTTAATACTAGAACTATCAACAGAGTTAAGACGAAAGTATTTCTACAGAAACCATACAAAATACAAAATGACCGCGTGAAACGACATCGATGACTACAGTGACCCGAATTAATATTCGGAGGCTCCAAAAACAACGAGAACTTTTTTAATATTGTACTATACGATTTGAACTTTTTCGGGAAGCTAGAATAATCAGCTTACTACAGGATGTGAAAAACATTTTTTCAAAAATTGCTACAGATCGAAATTGTAGAAAAGATACTGAAAGTTGCATTTTACAACTTTTTTATGTGAGACTATTTAAAGGGCCTATAAAAGTACGTTTCGTAGATCCGTGTCAATTATATGCATAGTGAAAGTTTCTTCGAAATCGGTTGATGCGGGTAAAAACGACATACATTGAAATATGTAAGAATCCTTAGATTTCTTTTACCATCTTCAAACGTTCGTATGTGATCGCAACGTCGACCGATTTTAATGAAATTGCTTTATAAATGAACATGAAACACGCGTCAACTCTATTTCCATTAACCCTTGCTGTCAGTTATTTCTACATACAATTTATGTACTTATTTTTGTCTGAATTATCTTGTAAACCATATTACACAATAATTTTCCGTATTTTTTTTAGACTTAAGCAGTGGAGAGAATGGAAGGCTCAGCAAGCTGAGCTACAAGCTGCCGAAGAAGCAGCTGCGCAAAATCCAGCACCCTCGTCAACCTCCAATGAGCAACAATGCGACGATGAAGATAAAGTTTTAAAGGTAGAAAACTGTGAAACTGAAGAAGATTTTGCAGCGTGTATTTCTGTAGTTTTCAACGTACTCGATGGAACGTACACAATTAAAGATGAGAATGATAGGTAATTATTTACAATAGGAGGAGCACCCTCAAATAACCTTGACCTTGACATATGTTGTCAAGCATACTCTTCGAAATAACTTTCGAAAGGTTTTTAGTTGTCGTACATCGTTCCTTAAAAGGTTATTAACAAACCAATTTGCATATATATTGCACCACTAAATCCACCTTGATATTCTTTACAAGAAAGTTTTAGTCTATCTATGTCAAAAAATATTTATACTATTTTAAATATTTACCATTATACATTCATAGGAATCAGAAGCAGATCTGCCTGTCGTCTCAAGGATCTAATGATGCCTTCAGTGAAGTCTATGCCGAAACACCGACTCGCAGCTCTTCGCCAGCGGAAGAAATGCAATGCGACCAACTGAGAGCCCTTCTCGAAGGACACAATTACGGCACCAAAAAAGTAGAAAATTCCAAAGAATTGGGTTGCAAGAAACTGAAAACCTACTCTAAAACAGACCGCTATTATTACGGCGCCAAAAAAGTAGAAAATTCCGAAGAATTGGGTTGCAAGAAACTGAAAACCTACTCTAAAACAGACCACTATTACGGCGTGAAAAAAGTAGAAAATTCCGAAGAATTGGGTTACAAGAAACTGAAAACCGACTCAAACACAGACCACTATTACGGCGTGAAAAAAGTAGAAAATTTCAATGAATTGGGTTGCAAGAAACTGAAAACCGACTCTAACACAGACCACTATTACGGTGTGAAAAAAGTAGAAAATTTCAATGAATTGGGTTGCAAGAAACTGAAAACTGAATCTGACACAGACCACTATTACGGCGTGAAAAAAGTAGAAAATTTCAATGAATTGGGTTGCAAGAAACTGAAAACTGAATCTGACACAGAAGACTATTTCGTCGTGGAAAAAACACCGAAAATCGTGGAGAAGGAACCATTCCGTACGGACAAGCTATGTATCGTTGATATGGGTTACGTGTTCGATCAAATAAAGACTGCAGGCAATCACTCGAAAAAGCTGGATTGTTCTACGAAACATCTAGAGATAGTCAATATAAGATCGATGGGCATGATGAATACGCTAGTTGCTAACTGCAAGATGTGCAACTACACAGTTGATATCCACAGTCTCCCCCCGGACTCATCAGGGATAAACATCAACCATGGCGCGGTCATGGGAACGATCGCCGCTGGAGGCGGCTACTCGCAACTCCAGCAGTTTTTGGCAGCATTAAATGTGTCAGCCATGACCATGAGTACATACAGTACATATCATGACCAGGTGACGGAGGCGTTGATCAAAGCCGCAGAAATAGAAATGTTAGCAGCAGCAGAAGAGGAGAAGAAGCTTGCCATCGAAAGGGGCGACGTTCTGCCATCCGGTATCCCATTCATTCCCGTGATAGCCGATGGCAGTTGGATGAAACGGTCGTACGGTACCGGGAAATTTGACTCCCCTGCCGGTTGCGGAGTGATAATCGGATTCCATTCCAAGAAAGTTCTGTTCATTGGAGTGCGTAATAAGAATTGTGCCGTCTGTCTCTACGCCGAAAAGAACAACACGCCTAAGCGGGATCACAAGTGCTACAAGAACTGGGGTCGCAATCAACCGTCCACTAAGATGGAAAGCGACGCTATTTTAGAAGGGTTTGAGACCAGTCTAGCGACACGGGGACTAATATACGGAACGCTAATCGCAGACGGCGACAGCAGTTCGTATAGAAGGATTTTGGACAGCGATCCGTACAAGGGGATGATGCGTGTAAGCAAAATTGAATGCACGAATCATCTGCTGCGTAATTTTTGCAAGAAGATGAGGGAGATTGTGAAGAAAACACCGCGCAGCAAATATAAAAAAACAATAGAGGCCGGTATTCCTAAAATGCGCACGGCCATCGGCTGCGCCGCGAAATTCAGACGTACACAGGACGTCCTGCCCTCGCAACAATTAGAAAATCTGAAGATGGATATAATGAATGTGCCCAGTCATATCTTTGGAGAACATAAGGATTGCCAGAAGATTGGATATTTTTGCGACGGTGTCGCGAAAAAAAACGAAGAGAACATTGTTCCGGAATTAATCAAGTTGGGAGTTTATGATCGAATTCTAGAGATCCTCCGACCGTTGTTAAACCACAGTCAAAGCCTGCTATTTAATAGGACTAACAATTTAGTAGAGTCTTTCAACTCAATCATCGCCAAGTACATAGGCGCAAAGAGACTGAATTTTAGCCAGAGAGGATCGTACTTGGCACGATGTTCCGCTGCAGTCGTCCAGTTTAACACTAAAGAACTATTATCCCGTTTGCATAAAGTAATGAACAGAGAGCCGTCTAGCGTTGTACGTGGAATGGAGAGGCAACTAAAACGCTCGACGGACCTGAGAAGAGCAAGATACGCTGCTGCCGCGGCCACGCCGCGTCACGTGCGGAAGTTGATCTTTGCTGAAGATGATCCAGACTACGGCCCGAATGCCCTGCAGCCGGATATCGAACCACTCCCTGGATTTGAAGTAGATGTAGAAAGTGAAACGGGGGGAAGTCAAAGTTACTCACAGAGCCAAATTTACTCACAGAGCCAAACTTACTCACAGAGTCAAACTTATTCACAGAGCCAAACTTTGACGGAATATCTCGACGACGCAGAGGAGGATAGTGGAGCTGCTTTTCTATCCATGGATTCTCAAAATATTTACTATCAAATAGAAACAGCAGAAGAAGAAAGTGATATGTTTGAAAGTCAAAGTTACTCACAGAACGAAAGTTTTACAGAGTGTGTCGCCGACGCAGAGGAGGATAGTGCAGTTGCTGTTCTGCCCATGCATTCTCAAAATGTTTCCTATCAATTGCAAATAGCAGAAGATAATGAAATGTATGAAAGTGATACTTGCTCACAGACCGACATGTTTGCAGAGTGAGTCGGCGACGCAGAGGAGAATAGTACAGTTGATATTCCACCCATACTTTCTCAGAATATTAACTATCAAATGCGAACAGCAATGGATGAGTGTTACTTATGAAGAACTGACAAGAAAGTTATTGAAGCGTAAAAATGTAACACTTTTCCTAAACGAGATCACAAAGATTTTCAAAACCACCAAGAGTACGTCACCACAAGGGTTAACAAAGACAATGTCGGCGGTTCGGAGCTGTATTTAAATTATACAGTCCAACTGTCTTTTTTTTTTAATTCTTATAGAGTTTATCATTGTAAAACAAAATCAAAGATATTGGTTTTTTTAGAAATGTGTGATTTTGATTTTTAAAAAACGAGATGTTACGAGAGAACTACAGATGCGAAAAAATTTAATTTCGAGTCGGAAGATAGAGTGGACTCTCCTCTACATATCCATATAGGCAATTATATTTTTATGTACTTTCGAATAGTTTAATTGCTTGTTAAATTTTAAAAAAGAGCTGACGTCGGTTGTTTATGTGCTCTACTTTTTGTATTTATGTATATGTACAGGGTGTCCCAGCATTGGTAGTACAACCGAGGAAGGGACGATTCTACATGAACAAACAAATCGAAAATAAAGAAAAAATTTTTTCATTTGAAGCTCCGTTCTCGAGAAAATTAGTTTTGAATATTCAGCGAGAACACGTACACTTAACTATGGTTTAGAGTTTAGATGGATGGATCCATATATATATATATATATATATATATATATATATCTTATTTACGAGGAGCAAATGCTAGAGTGCGAACGATACTAAATATCTTTTGCATGTCACTCTTTCAACTTTATCTGTACTGCATAGACTTTTAACTAGTTGCTCGATATTTGTAAGTACAGCCCGGATCTTTGTGCAAAATAAAATATTTGTGCGTCATTTGTGAGACACATAGTCTATGGACTAATCTTATAGAAATGGAAATTTATATCTTTCACAAATATTTTTAATATAGGAAAAGATATATTAATACTCTTACAGTCTTTGCAATCTTTGCAATTTTATAAATTGCACAATTATTTTTCGTAAGCGCAGAAAATGCTGAATCTATTTACAACCTTATATAGTGTATGGACGACAAAATATAAATAGGTACAAATGAAAGATACAAAAAGTGTTTACCAACTAAGTGTATTCATGTTTAGTTTATCATTGTAAGAAAACCCACAGGAACCATTTTCGATACCTAGTACAAAAAACTGAAATTTCTCGGAAATTTTTATAATTATTGATAATCTAAAATTCATATTTTCAGATTTCTATTGTACTACAGAGCGTAAGATAAGTAATGGTCATCCGTCCTAGGGGTGAGTCTACACCTCTAGATCGGTTGACATTTGTGAAAGAAACTTGTCGAAAAACATTTATAATAAAGAATTGTTAAATTGTTAAAATATTGTTTACATTAATACCTTCTGTTCATCGAGTAACTTAAAAAAAAAGAAAGAGTTTGAAAGGAGCCCATATGTTGCAAACAAATAGTTATTGAGATATAAGCTATTAAAATTTTTGCAAAATTTGTGGTTGTCTGAAGCTATACATATAGACTATATGTATAGGTTGGGGTCTTTCAAACGCTTGGTATGTACTCAGCCTGTTCTTTGATATAAAAACTATTAAAATATGATAACAGTTAGGTCTCTTATTTGAAAAAGTAGGTATGTAACACAATTTGAAATATACGTTTATGCTGCATATTTACTTTCCCCACAACGCATTGAAAAATTGGAGTTAGAGGAAAAAAATTGGGACGTGACCAATATTTTCAGTTTAAATAGTCCACTAAATGCGTGAAAGAATATTATTAAACTTTATAATACGTTTTAGCAAAACATAACTAATTTGAGTATATTTGAAAGTATTACATATTTAGGGTACAACATATGGTACAATTTCTGATACGACTAAGGTACACATACCAAATTATTACATTCAATATTTTCGAAACCTCAGTCTATAAAAGTAATATATTTTGACTTTATAACTTTTTGTCTGTAAAAAGTGATCACTTCAATTGTATTATAAGAGAAGGGAGAAAGCTCGACTAGCAGATTAAAAAATCAATGTTCTAAACACATTTCAATTCTGTTATACTGATTTGAAACTCTATTTTCTAAATATTTGATTTAAGAATTCATAAAACTAACAAACACGAATGAATCTGCAATAAACACTCGAGCAATGTTTTTAATAGTGTAGTTGGCTGTATAATTTTCAAATCAAAAGTTCGCGAAGACTGCATAACTGTATCTACCTTAACTCTCATTCTTTTTGCAACATAATATTACATATAAGGATAGCAACGTAAAAGTATATCAATATTTATGCTACCATTAATCGAGGCGCAATGTTCATTGCCATAAGTTCTTGGAAAAGTAGTTTTGCTGCATATGGCAATCTAACCTGAGAAATCTGTGTTTTGTTCTTACATCCTTTACATTCGAAAGTATTATTTCTTAAGTTTGCTATTGCAATCAGACCACAGAAGTTGCATATATGTATTCGATATGGATCTGAAACTTCGAATAAGCGTTCCCTAAGAAATTGTGCAGCTCCATGAGAAATCTGACAATCACGCTCCATTTCACCGAAACGTAAACCCCCATCTCTATAAATAAATTAATATTCATAGGAAATATTCACATGAAAAATATAAAGGAAGATAATAGAAATATTGCACTTTACCTTGCTCTTCCCTCCATAGGTTGCCGAACTAAAATTTGAACAGGTCCACGTGCTCTACTATGGATTTTATCGTCTACCATGTGTTTTAGACGCTGATAGTAAGTTGGTCCTAAAAACACTTGAGCGTTAATTTTACGACCAGTATGACCGTTATACATAACTTCATTTCCTCTTAGTTGATATCCATATTCTTGTAGGAGTGTTGATATTTTTTGTACGTTTACAGCATCATTAAATGGTGTAGCATCACCAATTTCACCTATGAAAAAGTACATTTAATAATGATTTAAATGTGAATTAGTGAATTATTGCTATATAACGCTATGTCAGAGTCAGAATGTACCTTTATTAGCCGACACTTTTCCCTGGATACATTCAATTAAATGGCCAATGGTCATACGTGATGGGATAGCATGAGGATTAATTATGATGTCTGGCGTAAGCCCTTCACATGAAAATGGCATATCTTCTTGCCTATACTGAATACCGCAAGTACCTTTTTGTCCGTGACGTGAAGCAAATTTGTCACCGATTTGTGGTATACGGACACTACGTACTCTTATCTTACAAAATTTATACCCTTCGCTGTTTAGAGTTAACATTACTTGATCCACTATACCAGTTTCGCTATTACGTAAGAAGGTAGATGCATCTCTTTTCGTAAACCGTTTTGTTGTACTGTCCAACTGAAAAAATAATTGAAAAATATGAAAATGCAATATAATTGATTATTCAATAGATATTAGGATAGATTAGCATCTACTATAGAAGGCAAACATTGTAACAACATACTTCATCATCTGCTTCTGGTAAAGTAATAGTTTTTCCTATAACTACGTCGTCTCCTGATACACGAATTCCAGGAGCGATAATCCCATCATCATCCAATTTATCATATATAGCATTGCGCATTCCCTGACACGTCTGTCGTGTTGGTTTTTCAAATTGTTCTTCTTGGTCACCTATCCTCTTAGACTCAGAATCTTTGTATGATCTATAAAAGACGGACCGGAAGAAACCTCTTTCGACAGCACTAGCATTCAAGATAACACTATCTTCTTGATTATAACCAGTATAACATAATATAGCAACTATACTGTTGATTCCAGCCGGTAACTCACGAAATCTAAGATATTCCATAGATCTCGTTGTAACTAAAGGCTTGTGAGGATAATACAGTACGTGAGCTAAAGTGTCCATTCGTACATGGAAATTTGTAATGTACACTCCCATAGCTTGCTTACCCATAGCACTTTGGTAAGTATTTCTTGGACTTTGATTATGATCGGGAAATGGAATAATTGAGGCACATACTCCTAAAATCATAGCAGGATGAATCTCACAATGTGTATATGTTGTACAATAAGCGTATTCCTTCTCCTGTCTTAGATCTTCGGGTGACATGGCAATCATAACAGTCTCTTCCTCTAAAGTATCAATATACTCTACTACTCCACTGCCTACTAATTCTTGCCAACCATCGTTGTTGTAGTCTCTCTCCTTTAACATGTCAATATGCCTTTTCTTTAGTAACAGGTTTTGTCCTTCGACAATTAATAATGGCCTACTAATTCTTCCTGCATCTGTATATATCCTGATTTCACGATCTCTGATATCTCTTATCATAGACACTTCTGATACAATAATGTCCATTTGGCGTCTTAATTTACGTAAAGTAGCCATTAATTGGTCAGGATCTCTGTGAATACCAACCCAGCAACCGTTCACAAATATTTTTGTTGCATCGGCTATTGCGCTCGGTGCAATTTCTTCAAGATTTTCCATAGACCATTCCTCCAAAAACTCAAGAATCGGCGAAGGTTGAGATCCAACACTAATATAAGCCATTAATGCTAAATTTTTAACTAAACCTACAGCAGCACCTTCAGGAGTTTCAGCAGGACATAACATACCCCATAACGTGTTATGTAACTGGCGTGGTTTTGCTAGTTTGCCATCTCTGCCTATGGGAGAATTCACTCTTCTTAAATGTGAAAGCGTCGATGCAAATGTCAGTCTGTTCAATACTTGAGAAACGCCAGCTCTAGCTTGGTGAGCTTTCTTCTGATCACCCCAATTACCCGTAGCAAGCGAATATCGTAAACCGTCAGTTATAATTTTCGTTTTAATAGCAAGCTCAAGATTGAAGTCCTTCCCTCTGTCTATAAATTTCTGTGCATACAGTCGGACTTCTTTCATCAGGTTCTTAAATAGACCTCTGAAAAGAAATGCTAGTAACGGACCAGCAAGGTCTAACCGTTTGTTTCCATAGTGATCTCGATCATCCAATTCTCTTCTACCGAGAGATGCTGATAATAATCTATGTACCATATAACCAAGAAAGTAGGCCTTCTTAGTTTCACAGAAATCGCTTATACCAACATGTGGTAGCATTTCTTTTTGTAAAATTTCTCTGGCATATTTGATACGTTTCTCTTTTGTTACTCCAGGTCTGGCTCCTCTAGTACCAATAAAATTCAACGCAACATTTTGTTCTTGTATCACAAAAGCCTCGTCTAAAGACGGTTTCACCATTTCCATCATTTCAGGATCGTCAAAGTCATATATAATGTGTTCTAAAATATCACGATCCGCCACAAATCCAAGTGCTCGAAAAACAATCATAATAGGTATTTCTTGTTTGATGTATGGAATAATTGCAATAATACGTTGTCCTATAGCAGATTTTTTAATGCTGGCACCACTCTTTGCCATCATATTAATCCATAATGTAGACGTAGGGCGAGAACTGTGTTCTAAACAAGATCGAATTTCAGATTTGTATGCGTATTTACCATCTTTCATACTAAACACGTAAACTGTATTTGTTGCCATTTTCTCTTGAGCAATTAATACTTTTTCTGATCCATTAATAATAAAGTAACCACCAGGATCCAACGGACATTCATTCAATTCAGTTAAATCCCGATCGGATAAGCCAGCAAGCAAACAATATTTTGACCGTAACATTATTGGAATTTTTCCTATGAATGTTTTTTGATGTTGTGTTTCGATAGGGTCTTCGCCATCTTTTACAATTGTTTTCGTTATATCTACATATAATGGCGCAGAATAAGTTAAATTTCTAAGCCTAGCCTCGTTAGGCATCATAGGAGATGGAGCACCATCCTTCTCCCAATGTGTAGGTTTTGATAAATAAATCTGTTCAAACTTTAATAAATGTCTCACAGGATTCTCTATTTCACCAGAGGTATGTTGTGCTTCTGCTTGTAGATCAATTTGCGGTGAATCTTCTACAATTCTTTGCACAGACATTTCAATGAATTCGTCGAAACTGTCAAGTTGTTGTCGTACAAGACCTTTTTCATCAAAATAGGCATTAATAACAATCCAGCATGCTTCCTGCCAAAGTTTTGATGAAATTTCTTCTGCATCTTCATCATCGTATTGATCTATATGGAGATATAAATATGGACATATTCAAATTTGACAACTTCAATGAATAGACAGCAGAACAAAATTTATGCAGAACAAAAATTTTCTAGTTGAATTGCAATGAACTGGAGTGTAATAGAAATTTATTTTCTTTCTCAATACATGTTTAATAGGTTGAAAACAACATTCTGATTCTTCCAACGAATTTACTCTTTCAAGTGACACCTATTCATTTTTGCCATAAATGCATAAAATCCGCTGTCTATCAATGGAATATAATATGTGGTACGTGTATGTTAAAAATATAATATGTAAACAAGATGTATTAAGGTTAGGTTGTAACGTCAGTACTTTTGAATTTCCGTATTAATATCTATTAAATCGTATTAAAACACTTACCATCCTCTAGAGAATACATCGTTTGTTTATAAAAGCTTTACAAACGTATAAATAATGTTTTAATCCTATACTCTAACGTAAAAGAAAGTTTTCGTATTAGTATGCATAGATACAAACGAAAACAAACGTAATTGAAATGGCGGCGGCGTATTTCAAGTTCAAGAAGTAATCGCGATATATAGTAACTATCGATAATTATCGATATTTACTTCTCAGTATCGAAAAGCTGTAGAATATTGAACAACTCGGAATAAGATAACTGACACCAGATATATCCTCTCTACTGCCAGAGAGGATAAGAGAGTGCTCACGCCCGGGTTCTGAGCTGCCACCGGTATAGTGCTGCCACCGACGAGATACTAGTAAAGACTGCCAGCCCCTGTGTTAAACAGCGAGACGGGTAAGTGGGCGCGATGGGCGCGGAGATAACGTAGAGCTTACAGTGAACTGATATACCACATAGTCAAAAGTTCCACCACCGACGAGATATTCGTCAAGTTGAAGAAGAATGATATAGTATAATAGAATGCTGACATTACCCATTCTGTAATTGCCTTATAATACTATATATAATTCTCTTATTGCATTCTTATTTCCTTATTATTACCATTGTAATAATAGTTTTACAATATAATCGATAGTTTATAGATGTAGGAAAAATGATAGTAATTACTACGTAATATTCTACAAATTTATCGAAATTCAAAAGTAATTTGAACGTTATTGCGTTATATATAAAATAATGATTCTTAAAAAATATTCTGTTATGTTATGTAATGACAAAATTCAATCGTTCTTATTAAGATCCTTAGTAGGAAACAGAAAATTAATTTTTTTACTTATTTATCCCATACTTGTAATGCTCGACAGAATTGACTGCAATTATTATATAGTAGAGGTAGTAACAATAAGATAAAAGTATTAACTATATAATTAAACTAATTTTCGACGGCTCCTATCCATACAATGTTATTTAGAGGCAGTATTTCGTACGAAGATATCTAACAAAATAATTCTATTTCACTCTATACGAAAATTTCTTGCAACATGACGCTATTTAAAAAGTGCGTGTAACATGATTTGATTTCATTCTGAACTGAACCACTTTCTGAAATATGAATCGCTTATACATTGTATACATTGTGCGACGAGGCGAAGAGCTAGCAGTTGAAGTCGGAAGTCGAAATCTTAAAAGAAGGACCAAAGGAATTCACCAAATATGTTAAGAAAAATCCTATAAAAAAATAATGATAAATAATTCAGTTTTGTTATTTGATTAGAAGTCTCACACTGTTATACCCGACCCAACCCGTATCATGTTACAATGTATCGCTCCATTCCACGGCGACCGAAGCCCTCGAGCTTCGCTTGCCTTTTCTCCTTTCGTCATCACAGAATAGTGTTTCCTGAAAATTGATGTCTCTGGCCAGACTCAAGGTTTCGACATTTATAGGAAGCTTGCTATAATCGTATTTTATTTGTCAAAATTTAGTTTTCTATTTAAAATATTTTGTTGTTAAAACTCATTAATATATTTGAAATATTGGAATATTACAATTTGGAATAAAGGGCCTAGCCGGATGAGGTAGTCCTTCGAATTATTCAAACAGCCGTTGCGCCATTCAATTTTTGGTCAATTTTTCCCATTTACTTGCACTAATTTAATCATTTAATTGCATATAATTGAAATGATATTTGAGATTTCTTCCGGATTTTTTGGTTCAAAATGTTATTTACACAATGTGAAAATACGCAAAAATTCGACAAATGCAGGTTTTTTAGAGAAATTAAAAAATAGCATTGATCATATTTTTAGACTAGCAACATACCAGAACTTTTTTTACGACAGCGCGTAAACGACAAAGAGGGACTGAGGTACGAGGCAGCCGGCACAGTTCAAAAGGCTGAGTACCGATTACGTCAATACACATAGGAAAGTATTTTATTTTTCATTGTTTTTTTATGAAATTACCAACGTATTTGTGAGATTCTTCTAATTAAAATGAGTCTAATCTAAATACGTCATAATTTGAGCCACATTTATTTATTTAAAGCGTGATCATAACTCGCAATGATATAGGTTATTTAATATAATATAATTTTTAATTATAAACGTAAGGGAGATTGCGGGCCGCTCGATGTTCGGATTCGGGTCGGGTCGCAGAAAGTTACGCGGCCCGTCGCGTCGATTCGACTTCGAATTCGTCGGGCGGGTTCGAAAAGAATCGAACAAGTTCGGGCGAATGAGTTATTGCGATATCCGAGATTCAAATACTCTGCGTTCTTATGACATAGATAATGGTTTTCTTTCTTAAGTTATAACGTGATTTCTAATATACCTGGTTTTTTTTATAACTACATTAGGTATAATCGGCAAACGTGTGCCTGCTCTTTATTTATATTAAAGCTTGAAATAATGCACGTTTCATGTGAAAAACTTAAAAGACAATATTTCTAGCTTTTTAACGAATTTTCTCCCAGTGAACTTAGATATGTATCGATAATATATCATTACAATATCCTTACGGACAGTGGCGCACCCAGGGGGGGGGGGCCAGGGGGCCAAGTCCCCCCCCCAAGAATAATGACACTGGAAAATTGGTCAAACTGTAGAATAGCTGCTTCCTCTACGATTTCGATGATTTTTGGATATTTTATATGTAAAACTCAACATTTTGAACAACTTTACCCTATACATATAAGGTATGCACTTGCTTGGGTTCCAAGATATTTGCAAAAACTGCCAATACTAGAATACTGAATTCTGCCTATTGTTGTGCGTCTGCGGCCGTGTACGCGTCAGTATTGGTGCTCCTACCGCGCCGCTGCGCCGCACAGTGGTCGATTTACTCCAAAACGTGGCCAAAAATAAAAAAAATGAATTTTCGAATCAAGAGTTTTGTATACGTGGGTTGGCTACCCTGATAGTTGGGCTATTAGATGGTTAATGGGAAAAGGGCCTGACCTTTCCCCATGTTACACAAGGATATAACAACTGGAAGAAAGCCGTTGATAAATTTAATAAGCATCAAAACACAAAATATCACGTAGAAGCTGTTATGAGACTTACGAAAAACTACAAAATATTAGACATGGAAAATGTCTTTCAGTTGATCGACAAATTGACGCAAGCAAGATATCACAAGCTGCAGTTAACCGGAAACGATTGGAACCGATTATAAAAACAATAATTTTATGTGGTCGGCAAAATATACCTTTGAGAGGACATCGCGATTATGGAGAAATTTCATTTGAACAGGAGCCAATCGCTAATGAAGGCAATTTTCGAGCTTTATTAAGAATGAGAGTCGATGCGGGCGATGAGAACCTCACTGAACATTTTAAACATGCTGCTAAAAACGCTACCTACATTAGCTGGAACATACAAAATCAAATCATAAATGCTTGTAATGAAGTCATTTTGAACCATTTGGTTAAAAAAATTAATTCGGCGAAATGTTTTTCACTTCTTGCTGATGAAACTTGTGACATTTCTACCACTGAGCAACTTTCCTTGTGTGTCAGGTATATAGACGAAGAAAATGATAGCAAGCTTTGTGAACAATTCTTACAATTTGTTCCTCTAACAAATACTACAGGAAAAAACTTATCTCAGACAATATTAGAAAACTTAAATAACTATGGTAACACATACAGTGAACCGGATTAATATTCGGACGCTCCAAAAAAGACGGTAACTTTTTAAATATTGTATTATACGATTTTAACTTTTTTGAGAAGCTAGAGCAATTAGTTTACTACAGGATGTGAAAAGAAATTTTTTCAAAAATTGCAATTGATGAAATTTTTTATGTGGGCCTATATTGAAAATTTTTAAAATTTGTAGGTCTATGTCAATTACATGCTCTGTGAAAGTTTCATCGAAATCGGTTGATGTGGGAATGCAATTTTTACCATCTTTGAACGTTTGTAACTCATTGCAACGCCGACTGATTTTGTCGAAATTTTCAGAATATTTTTAATTGACACAGATTTACAAAACGTATTTTTTAAATTTTCAATATAGGCCCACATAAAAAAGTTGTAAAATGCAACTTTTAGTATTATTTGTACAATAACGATCAATTGCAATTTTTAATAAAATTTCTTTACACATCCTGTAGTAAACTTATTGCTCTAGCTTCCCAAAAAAGTTCAAATCGTACAGTACAATATTAAAAAAGTTATCGTCTTTTTGGAGCGCCCGAATATTAATCCGGTTCCCTGTATGTAAAACATGTTTAGCTTCTAAAAGCAAAATCGTGGAACAGCCCTGGGTATCGTTAGGGGATATTTGGCTAAAAAACGAAAAAAAAGATCATTTATTGTGTTTCATATTATTATCACTAGTTATAACGCGCTAACTGTACATTAGCAATTCTTGCACCAGGCCACAAAATTTTGTCCGTTCAACTCGGCCCCCCCCAAGATTAAATCCTGGGTGCGCCACTGCTTACGGAGTTATATACACCTAGAAGGTTACAATATGGTAAAATATAGCAATAATTAAAAACGAAATATAAAAATAAACATTATACATATTATATTTCGTGCTTATATTTTATTCTGTATTATCTATAGGCTCTATATGTATAATTTTTTATTTTATATGATTTTATTTTAAGTTAATTTCTATTTTATTTTATATTGTATATTATATATTATCTTTTAAGAATTTGTGTAAGGTTAATGATAGTTAAGTAAGTAGGTTACTTAACAGTTAATAAAAACATCACCTACTAAAAAGGTATCATAACTTATTACCACGTTGTCAATATTTTCTTATAATTTTTTCACGTGAAACGTGCATTATTTCAAATTTTAATACAAATGGAGATCATGCACATGTGTGCCAAATACAGTAAATGCTCGTTCGTTGTGAAGAGGCATGAGAGTTGAGGTCGCAACGAGCGAATAGTGAAGCGATTTTTGATTTATGACTGCGTCTAGATATCGCGCCGAGCGCGCCGAGCGAGACTTCAATAGAGAGCCGAACATAGAGAAGGACAGAGTGAAATACGGATCGCGCGACCCAAGTTCGAGTCAATGTGTGGTGTTCACACCGATATACCCGAGCCGACATCAATGTTGCCGCCGTGCGGAGCGACTCGGCCGACTCGGCGTTGACAGGCAGTGGTGGGAGTAGGCACGTCGCAACGACCGCATAGTCGATTTTTCACAACGAACGAGCGTTTACTGTATACCTAATGTAGTTATAAAAAAATCCAAGTACATATATTAAAAATCACATTATAAGTTATGAAAAAAATACGTACCATTATTATCATTATCTATTTCATAAGAACCCAGAGTTGATTTTCGGGTATCGTGATAACACGCTCGCGCGGTCTTGTTCTATTCTTTTAGAAGCCGCCCGACAAAGGTGAGTCATGGGCCGCCGGATGTGTCTGATGTATCGCGTACCCGACTCGAGTCCGCTTGAGCTCGCTCGACGCCTCGACTGTCTGTCCTGTCAGTGCCCCGACTTGACGATTCGTACGCCTGAAACATGACTGTTTCGCCTGATATTTTCTAGTGCACCCTGGCTGTATTATTATTATTATCCGATTTATGCCGTGTTTGAGCTTATTTTGATTGGGAAAACATTTTCAATCGATAGGTGATGATATCATTATGGTAACGTTCATAATAAGTAATACATATTGGTTTTAGTTAGTAAATGCCAATACGCTGTGCGTTACAATGTTGCCTCTGATGCTGAATCACGACCGTATCGAACGTCGCGTCGCGTTGTGTGCCTCCTAGAGACAACAATGTAAGCGTTTCACCATCATTTATTAATAGCAATTAAATGTTTGTTACGATTCAGAATTCTGCCATGGAAATGTTATCAATTGATTAGTAAATGGTTTGCTGATGAAAACAAGTCTAAACACGCAACAAATCAGACAAGTTGGAGTACAGGCATGCCCAACGCCCAACTCGGCGGCTGAGAAAGTTAAAGAGAGTAATAAAAAATTCAATGACTCTGAGAAAAGTAAAAAATTCAATGACTCCAAGAAAAATGAAAAACTTAATGACTCCGAGAAAAATAAAGAACTTAATGACACTGAGGAAAATGAAAAATTGAATAACTCGAAGACAAATGGAAAACTCAATGACTCCGAAAAAAATAAAGAACTTACTGACTCTGAGGAAAATTAAAAATGTAATAACTCTTAGTTAATAAGCAATCTTCAATGCCTCTTAAAAATGCAATTAATCATGCAGGGATTACTCAGGTGTTTCTCTCTATATTAAAAAATACTTAAAAATCCTTTGACAAATTCTATTTTGTGGCGTCAGGATGTACTGCTTTCGATATTCCATCACAGTTTGTATAGTATATATTATTTCTCCTCTTTGTTTCTAGATAAAATTTAATTATGATCCTCCATTAGTTTAACGCCCCGTTCAGCGGTATCATTGACCACATTCAGTCCATGTTTCAGTCAGACTGCTTATTATTCATAATAACTTCTTTTTCCGATATTAGAACTGTTTTTTTGTAGATTGGAGCGTATTAATGAATTTATTTAAGGGAGTAGAGAGACTTCCAGGATTGCAAGGGTGCTGGATTCACCTTCTCAAACACGGGGTTTTCCACTAGTCAAAAACGCTAGATAAAAGATCGATCTAGGGCACTATCTGCCTCAAAAGTCCCATTTTTTCGTTTACGAGGCGTAATTTGCATTATTCGGCAGCATGTAGCTATAAAAATAGCTACATGCGCAGTTGTATGCTTCCGAATAATGCAAATTCCGCCCCTTAATATCTCGGCCAGTTATGTATATATGAAAAAACTCTTCAAACAAAAGTTGTAGTATATAAGGAGGTGGATATAGTTTCAAAGAAAAAACAATTTTTCAAAGTTATTATTTAAAGTTTTTAAGGTCACGGATGTTTTTTCTGTCAACAACTGTTTATACTATATATGGACTCTTAAAGAGAAAAAAGACAAATTCAACGATATATCATAACGTCTATTTATGACAAGATTTAAAAAATTCAAAATTTTCAAATTTGCTGCGCCTCATTTTCCCATGATCCAAACGGCCCCAAAATTTTTCCAGAACATTTTCTCAACATTTGTTGCAATTCTGGTTTACGGGACCAAAAAAATGTCATGGTCGAAAAATAAGGTCAACCCTAATATTACATATACGTAAATTACGAGAAGCAGTAAAGAGTGCTTAACGTCGAAGACGAAAATCCGGGTAACTAACACTTAATATGTACTACATTCCACGTTATTAGAATAATTGTAGATTAATTATGATGAATATCAACATTTGTTATTTACACCTATAAACGCCACGGTCTCGGAAGGAAATGGACATTTGAGAGAAGCAATGAAATTAGAACATCATTGCGAAAAAAGACGAGTTTGCAATAACCTCAATATTCTATGAAATTCTACTATAATTATAATTATGACTGTATTTTTTTATTATAGGAAGACAGAAGATCAAATAAACTTGTGTATGCTAGTAAAATCAATTTATATATATTATCCAATTTATTCTATTATTTGTTTAACAACTAATAAATCTATAAATTGTTTCATAAACTAAAAAATACTTTCTGCATTTTCGTATTCTCCAATCAGTCCAAATAAATACCATCAACCGGTTCTCATATAACAATTTTTATTAATGCAATTATGACAGTAACAAAACATTTCTATTTAAAATGAATACATATTTTGAACATAGTTTTTACATTTTTAATTTTTTGCAAGGTTAAAAATGTAATTAAAAAAGTAATGAGAAATAAAAATAAAAATCGCTGCACAGGGATTCGAAGGCTAGCTCCAGATTGCGATTCATACGCTCGACGGCTCGACAGCCGAATTTCAGTTTCGTTTCTGTAGAGCAATACAACACGGCAAGTGCTAAAAATAGATTGTGGCTGGCGCAAGCGCACAAGCAGCGCACACGGATATAGTAGAGGTACGCTCGTGTGTGTAGCGCGCGGGCGCGGTGGGAAAGGAACGTTCTGTTTCTCACTCCAGGCAGAATATATCCTAGAGGGCGTAAGAGAACACCGAAAAATTCGAGGCACACCAACTCCCATAAGGCTGGCAGTCTTTAATAGTATCTCGTCGGTGGTGCTGCCACCACGAAAATCTTAGCCTGGATCAGCTCCTACACCGAAAGTAGAGCGGATTTCCCCCTCCCACTTTTAGCCTGGATCAGCTCCTAGACCGAAGGTAGAGCGGACGCTTAGCCTGGATCAGCTCCTAGACCGAAGGTAGAGCGGACGCTTAGCCTGGATCAGCACCTAGACCGAAGGTAGAGCGGACGCTTAGCCTGGATCAGCTCCTAGACCGAAGGTAGAGCGGATTTCCCCCTCCCGCGCCAAAGAAGATGAGATCTTACATCATTTTTCAGAAAGAGAAATTAATAGTTTTAAATACAATCTCTCTCTCTCTATTTCTAGATTTAATATACAACTTGGAGAAAAGTTCCCGAGAGTTAGAACACATTTTACTCTGAAATTAATATATATTTTGCGTAGTTTTCTGAAGAACTTGGCATAAAAATATAAATTAATTTAATATTCAGCATAGGATAGATTATACTCTAGTTGTATGAGATAATTCAAACCGTTTAATATCAATTTAATTGTTAGTAATTACACTAATCGCGAATAATCGTATCCAGATAGCACACTACGTTTTATACACGTCGTTATTACGTCTTTTTTAGGTCTGAACGTCTTACGTCCCAAAAGGACGTCTTTTAGACGTCTAAAAGAGCCTTTTTGGAGACGTCGTTTTACTGCAGAACGAAAACGCCTTTTAGACATCTCATTTCAACCGTAAAAACTTAAAAGACGTGTATTAGACGTACCGTTTTGTAACATAGGACATTCCAGCGACCTTCCAGCGGTGTTCCAGCGACTTTCGAGACGTCTGAATGTCTTGCGGCAGGTATCTAAAGTATATCTTTTAGACGTCTCAGCGCCATTTGGGTAGTTGAATTACATTGTAATTGAAATTTAATGTATTTGGAGCACAATGTAATTGAAATAGAATGTAACTGAATGATTCAGAATCAGACTTCGAAAACTGTTTAATATCGACTTCGGTTCCTAAAACAGTTAAGAAGAACTTTTATTTCGACGAACTGTTTTACGAAGAACCGAAAGGGTTTTTCAGGATAAGTATGGTCCAGCGGCTCTCACTGCAATTTTTATGGATATCATGTGCAAAAATCAATGCTTTTAAGTTGAAAGAAACGAAAATACTCGAACTTACATCGTGCATTTTATATATTTGTTTACGCAACTGTGAGCAAATTATAAACTGTAGAAAAAAAATAAATTTTTTTAGGGGTGCAGATTCCAAGCAATAGAAGCTGCTGTGTCAAAGATTGACGATGTCCCGGACGAGTTGTTTCCATTATCTACTCCTTATTCTTTTCGTTACTTTGTATTTTGAATAATATAAACAGTATTATAAACAGTAGTGACGGCCACAGTATTGCGTCATAGTAATCTCAGAATCATGATTACGGTCGTGATTTCGTAATCTAGAGTGAATTTGCTTATTGTCATCCTAATTCTTCGTATATCATACAAGATATTCTTACCAAAGGTTGAAACCATGCTGTATTTCAGGGGTGGCCAACTTTTGTGTACATAAGATCTACTTTTTATCTTAAAATGTAATCGCGATCAACTTGTTGTCATAGGCGTAGTCTAAGTGGGGAGAGGGAGGTGTGAAATACATACTATGTTTATACACTGTGTTTCAGTACATAGATTATTTAACGGGCCAAAAAAAATCGTCCAGGGGAATTGAAACAACATGAGTAATTATTAACAATATTAGTTCAAATTAGCTACAGATAAAGACAGATTTAGAATTAAAACCTTTTTTTATTGCCTTAACATTAATGGGAAGACTGAGTTTTCATGTCTCTAACCAAGCAATCATAATTAGGTGTATATCCTGATAAAGATAATAATAATGAGTCTACAGTATGGGAATCAGTCAGGACAGAAGGTTGTTTATTTGATAACAGATTAATCACTCACTGATCACGATTCGTGGTTCACCCTGTACACATTATGTTAGACATATACAAATGTTTATTCTTTATGTTGTACTACCTTATTAAAATAAAGCATACAAATAACAATTGTATTGGGTCGTTCATTTCATCATTTTGCCGATTTCGAATTTTTTGTTAGAAATGACAGGTCTTCGAAATTAACAATTTTGGCCCATTTTGGCGAAAACGGACCTCACTTACGAATTTTTATCTCGGAAACTGTTTGTCCGATTAAGCTACATTTTTTTCGTTTTATTCGGGAAGAATTGGGCTATTATAAAATATTATTTTCAACCTCGATAATCAGCTTTATAATATCGAAAAATTTAAACAAACTCTTTTATTACGTTTTTTCGGTGGAGGCCAGACTGATTTTTTTGAGAAAAATATGATTATATTCCTTGCAGTTTCCTTGAAAAGACTGGCGATTTAAAAAAAAGGGCGCCGTGTACCCCCGTTTCAGGTAGAGGCGTGTCAAGTGCACCGCTATTATGGTTCGTTGTCTATACCGCAGGTCTCGGGAAAATACCAGGAGACTGTATACGACTAAATGGCCCTCTTTATGTCTTGAGAACAATATTCGAAACCACTCTTGGCCAACGACACCTTTTTAATGAAAGGTTAAAGAAAACCTTGAAACTCTCATCGGTTTCAGTGGAATAAAATCTTAAATCTTGTTGGGATCTAGAAAATATGCCAAAAGTGTGGACATTACTAAAAACAGATTATAAGATGTAAAAGAAACATTCCTAAACAAACCAACTGACACTAGGCCTTCATTTTCGTTGCCTTTCAAGTTTTTAAGTTTACTTTATCGCTATATTCCTTTTTCTGCCGACTCTAACAGAATCAGAACCGTAAATAGAACCCAGATAGCCAAAATGCTCGATTCTGGCCAGGGCAGTTATGACCGTGTGGGCTCGTAACGTTCCCTCGGCACAAGCTGCCCCTCGGCCCGTCCAGGGCCGAGCACCTGGACCGACGGGCCCAGGGGAAGCTTGTGCCGGGTTTGTGCCGAGGGAACGTTACGAGCCCTCACGGTCATAAGTGCCCTCCTCAGATTATAGGCATCGTGTGCCTTTTGCCCATTCAAGCGACGTTCGGCCCGTCTACCTGACCCCGACACGCCGGGCTCGATCTGTGCGCGAGGATCGCTTGGCTATCTGGGAAGGTATGGTTTGAAGGAAGGTAAGGTTTCCTATATATATTCCTATAAATTTTCGTATCGTACACTTCCAATTATGTTTGCCGTTATTTTTGAAAGTGGAATAAGTCTACTTTTGGACAAAAATGAGTTAGTTGTAATTTTAGTAAGATATAGATATTCTCTTTCTATATTTATAATCATACATTTTCAATGGAGCACGATTTCTTGATAAAGTAATCAAAAGAATTTTAGCTAAAAATGTTATCACAAAAATACTTTTTTTGAAAGTGGAATAATTCCATTTCTAATAATTAATCATAGTTAAAACAACTTTTTAATTGCTTTGTCAAATTACTGTATGCCTTGGAAATTATCGCTCGTTGGGCAACACTGTCTTTGAGAATAAGCTCCAATGCGAGCATGCGCAATTATATACTGCTCATGACTATTATAATAAAATAAAGAGTTGCCGAAAAAATAGGTTCATTTTGTATGGAATGAAACGAGAAGATTTTGTCTCAACCAAATCTCTAGAAGAGGCAATATCAAACAGGAAAAAGAATACGGATAGAGAAATTATGAAATGGCTGAAAATATGCTGGATGTGGTTAAGAGCCCGCGTGCGCGTCAAAAACGCGCGGATTCCGCTGTGTCTGAACGGGGTCCCCTTAGGGTACGCGCACAGTGGATCCGTTTTCGTCCTACATCAGACATCAGCCCACACAGACGAGTGTTCGGTAGGGATGTGTTGGTGTCTTTTCGCCAGATTTCGTCCGACAAGGTGCTCACAGTGGGCCAGACACCGGACGAAATGGTCAAAGTCAACGGGGAGCCGAACCTTTTTCGAGTGCTTCGAGAAGGGTAACAATGGACAAACCCCGTGGGCCCTCGACGCCGGACGATGTAGGAGGAAAATCAAATGATTTTGTTTTTCGTCCGGCGTAGGACGGTGCAGCGTTCACTTCAAATAATTTTCATGTCGCCAATTTTCAAGTATCTGTATTTTTAAAAACGGGTCCTTAAAGAGGACACTTGGGGCTATATTATGATAATTTTTATTTTTTTCAATTTTCTGGTGCTATGACAGCAATGGACCTGTTTAAAAAAAATTGCAAAATGAACTATGAAAACAAATATTTTTTCAACTGAAATCATTTTTATTAAATACTCTAATGGTTACACTATGATATAATTTAATGAAAAACTTGTGACTTTGGGTATTCGGATAGTGTTTTCATTTTCTTAGTTTTAAAAATCTTAAGCTTAATAAATATGGATTTGAAAATATCGTTTACCTCACACTTTCTAAAACCATTGTGACCTTATTTGCAGAAAAGTAACAACAAATCGCAAATTTTTGGATTATAACCAAATAAAAATCGGTGGGACCCAAAGGGTCTCATTAATATGTATACAAATAAAATTAACAATTAGCTATGCATTTTTTATAATTTAAAGTAATGTACTCACCGCAATGAATAATACTTACACTATGAAACCTTTGGAAATCAAGGAGTGCATATACACAAAAACAACAAAGAAATGAGAAAAAATTTTTTCCTTCAATAGTGTATGTCGCAGTTGTTCCCAATGTCAGTGTTTAGGTTCTATTATAATCTACGATCGATGCATTAATACTGCAACGTATTAATACTGCAATGTATTTCAATACACATAGATTTTTTAAAATGACATTACCATAATAAACGAATTCTTGCCACGTCTTGAGGATTTTGCACCACTGTGCGATGTACAATAGCGTAGCGGCTATCGGCACGTGCAATAAAACATTGGGCATGCAAATGGACGGGTCATTTTATTGGGAGATCGACAGTGTAGCTATTTTTCAGAAAGCTGTTTTTAGCGCGTCCAATTCATAATTTTTTACTGTAAAGCAATTTGAAAATTACTTTACAGTTAACACGTGTTGTACGAGAAAGTGTTGACTTCCAGCTCAATAGTAATGACCTGTCATAAACCTCTCCATAGAGAACAGCCCCGGGAACGGCCAGCAAACACGGGTTCAATAAACTCCGAGTTTCCAAAACGAGGCCCGTCCTGTCGGTCGATGCAGGGCGAAACTAGAAGGGTCTCACAGACGGGCCTACCTGGGCCTACTCACACATTTGAAATGTCTGCCAGACGGCTCTGACGTCACCAGGTCTGCTGACGTCGACCCACTGTGCGCGTACCCCTACAATTAGTACGACAGTAATGGTATTTTAGAATTATTTAAATTGAAATATCTCCTGGACTACTAACTTTTCGACATACATAGGTTAGTACTTTTTTATAACGAATGTCCAGCTGCATCGATTGATGTATTAAAAAATACCTCGTTCCATTTAAAAAAATGAAGGAGGCCTTGACAATACTAAAAAAAAAGAAAAAATTCTAACTTTTTTTATTGCCAATGTATAGCCAATCGAAGACTGATCAACTTTTGTTTAAAACATTTTTTTGTAAGATTATCGCAAGTACTTGAAAAATCGTGAGAACTGTTATGTGGGACACCCTGTATATAATTTTAAAGAGTATTATGAAATTATATAATTTAAATTGTATTTTTATATTCTTCTTTTTGTTGAAATAAGAGTTAAAATGTTATTTCTTTTTATTTTTAGTTAAATAAAATTATCTATTTAATTAAGAAAAGATTGCGTCGTCGCTTTGTCGAATTAAAAATGTCAAAGCGGTTTCTTGTATTTGCCTGAGTCACAATAAATAAATTATATACATATACGCCGATTCTACCTTATTTATTAATACTTCCCTTTTATATTCCTTTCCATATTTTCATAATTCAAATTTTTATCCAAAACCTTGAAATAAATGTTTGATCGGGAAAATAAATTATGTAATAAAGGATAATTTACACATAGAATATAGGCCATGTTAATTTTTATTGTAGTACTCGGCCACCGAGGCAGTCTGAGCTCGTAGCTTCAGGGCTGAAACCTTCGAATAAATCCGCGGATAACACTGCTAGATACAGTCCTATTTGTACCATGTTTACTATCGTTTTAATCAGAAAATGTCACGAGTTAGTTGGTACAAATTCCATAAGAGAATAATGAAAAATAAAGAAGTTCCGCAATTGAATTGGCAGTTTTTGCACATCGATATCTCTCACGACTCTTCGAACTCCGAACTTTAAAGACTAGCGCCCGACCAACAGCGTACAATGAAGCTGATAGAGAATCGAGCATTATTGTCAACTTAAACTTTTGTAATTTTAATACTAATAAGTTGTAGAGCTTATCCCGATGAAAATGAGACCAAATACGACATAATTTGGACTACTTCAATAAAATCATAATTTTTATCATAACACTACGTATCAATAAAAATTGTTTCATTACACTCGAGTTTGGTCCCCATTTTCATCAGGAAAAGCACCGCAATTAACTCGCAATAATTTTATGTAGGGGAGTATATTGAAAAATCTAAAAGTTTAAACTTTCATTCGTGCATGATTCCCCATCTGCTTACATTGTTTGTTTGTTACGTTCGTTAGTCGTTGGGTCTCTGACGTTCGGCACTCGTCGGACCTCATCGCCTTTTAATCGAGCTGCCCAGATAGCACAAGACGTCCTAAACACATTCATTTTACGTCTATTTTAGGTCTGAAAGTCTTACGTCCTAAAAAACAGTGTGGTTTTTATAAATAGCCATAATCTAGCAGAAAGTATTAGCATTGGTATTATTTGTTCGAGTTAGAGTTTTTGCTTCAATTTCAATTTCAATATCAATTTCAATTTTCATTATGATTTTAATTGTAATTGCAATTTTAATTTTTATTATGTTTATTATGATTTTAATTGCAATTGTTACTTTTATTACACTTTTTATATCAATTCCACGCGCGTTCTTCTAATAAAGTTATTTATTAATATTAAATTTATTAGAATTATTACCGCATCGAATTTTAGCAATTTCCGAGACATGGTTATATCGCCCGAAGCACCGACGAGGTACTATTAAAGACTGCCAGCCCCTGTGTTAAACAGCGAGACGGGTAAGTGGGCGCGATGGGCGCGGGGATAACGTAGAGCTTACAGTGATCTGATATACCACATAGCCAAAAGTTCCACCACCGACGAGATATTCGTCAAGTTGAAGAAGAATGATATAGTATAATAGAATGCTGACATTACCCATTCTGTAATTGCCTTATAATACTATATATAATTCTCTTATTGCATTCTTATTTCCTTATTATTACCATTGTAATAATTGTTTTACAATATAATCGATAGTTTATAGATGTAGGAAAAATTATAGTAATTACTACGTAATATTCTACAAATTTATCGAAATTCAAAAGTAATTTGAACGTTATTGCGTTATATATAAAATAATGATTCATAAAAAATATTCTGTTATGTTATGTAATGACAAAATTCAATCGTTCTTATTAAGATCCTTAGTAGAAAACAGAAAATTAATTTTTTTACTTATTTATCCCATACTTGTAATGCTCGACAGAATTGACTGCAATTATTATATAGTAGAGGTAGTAACAATAAGATAAATGTATTAACTAATTGAACTAATTTTCGACGGCTCCTATCCATACAATGTTATTTAGAGGCAGTATTTCGTACGAAGATATCTAACAAAATAATTCTATTTCACTCTATACGAAAATTTCTTGCAACATGACGCTATTTAAAAAGTGCGTGTAACATGATTTTATTTCATTCTGAACTGAACCACTTTCTGAAATATGAATCGCTTATACATTGTATACATTGTGCGACGAGGCGAAGAGCTAGCAGTTGAAGTCGGAAGTCGAAATCTTAAAAGAAGGACCAAAGGAATTCACCAAATATGTTAAGGAAAATCCTATAAAAAAATAATGATAAATAATTAAGTTTTGTTATTTGATTAGAAGTCTCACAATGTTATACCCGACCCAACCCGTATCATGTTACAATGTTTCGCTCCATTCCACGGCGACCGAAGCCCTCGAGCTTCGCTTGCCTTTTCTCCTTTCGTTATCACAGAATAGTGTTTCCTGAAAATTGATGTCTCTGGCCAGACTCAAGGTTTCGACATTTATAGGAAGCTTGCTATAATCGTATTTTATTTGTCAAAATTTAGTTTTCTATTTAAAATATTTTGTTGTTAAAACTCATTAATATATTATTATCATTAATATATTTGAAATATTGGAATATTACAATTTGGAATAAAGGGCCTAGCCGGATGAGGTAGTCCTTCGAATTATTTAAACAGCCGTTGCGCCATTCAATTTTTGGTCAATTTTTCCCATTTACTTGCATTAATTTAATCATTTAATTGCATATAATTGAAATGATATTTGAGATTTCTTCCGTATTTTTTGGTTCAAAATGTTATTTACACAAAGTGAAAATACGCAAAAATTCGACAAATGCAGGTTTTTTAGAGAAATTAAAAAATAGCATTGATCATATTTTTAGACTAGCAACATACCAGAACTTTTTTTACGACAGCGCGTAAACGACAAAGAGGGACTGAGGTACGAGGCAGCTGGCACAGTTCAAAAGGCTGAGTACCGATTACGTCAATACACATATCAAAGTATTTTATTTTTCATTGTTAACTTCCCGATTTTGTAGGGAAGTTATTGTAATTACCCCGAAAATCGAAAATCGAATTTTTAGCAGATCTTCACGTTTCATGGTCATTGGAGTCATTTTAGACTATTTTTATCAAAATGTTCGTATGTGTGTGTGTGTGTGTGTGTGTGTGCGTGTGTGTGTGTGTGTGTGTGTGTGTGTGTGTGTGTGTGTGTGTGTGTGTGCGTATGGCCGTTTCTATGTAATCAAATTTTTCGTTAACGTTTTCTGAAAAAGTAACAAGGCGATCAGAATGATGAATGATGCAATCGATGTGCCCCGCTGTAACTTAGAGCTGATTAGATTTTGGTCCATTTTGGTCAAGTAGTTTTTTAGTTTTTTTCGAAAGGAGTTGATTAAACATTGCAATTTATACGAAGGCGTATCCACCGAAGAAGTAAACGTAACTATATATATATATATATATTTAAAAAAAATTTTTTTTTATAAAATTAAAAAAAAAAATTTCTTGTTTTTTTTTAATTAAAAAAAATTTTTTTCCAATTATGCAACTAATGCTAATGTAACCGCGGAATAATCGAAAATTATTCCAATGCAAGAGTGAGTTAATCATCGCCGAGAATACATTTTCAAAGAATATCGATGAAAGTACAAAAACATTTATATTACAATCTTTAAATAAACAATGAGTTCAAAACGAATTGTTAACTGAGATTAAATTGAAAATTAATATAAAATATATGATAATTAATAACATTGACGTTGAAGACGAATTGGTTAATGGAGCATGCGGAATATTAAAATTTATTACTTTTCAAGAAAATACTAAAATTCCGTCTATATTGTGGTTAGATTTTCAATTGGCCAGAGTAGGAGTGAAAGTAAGAACTCGTTATCGTGATTATATGAAAAATGCAAATATAAATCAAAATTTAACACCAATAATAAAAAAATATCGAATCAAGTAAATATTTCGAGTGAAGGAAAATAACAAATTACACGTAGTCAATTTCCAGTGGTTCCTGCTGAAGCGATTGCGATTCATAAAAGTCAGGGACAAACATACGAGAAAGTATGTATGGATTTTAAAACATCAGAAATACGAACTTTACAAATGTTGTATGTAGCACTGAGCAGAGTTTCAAAATTGAGCGGTTTATATATTTTGAGAAAATTTAAATTAATAGTATCGGAGAAAACCAAGATCAATACTGCAAACCCGGATAATGATGAGTTGTATCGTTTGCGAAAAACTAATTAAGACAATTTATTTTGCAACATTAGTATGCTATAACAAGGAACCAAGCGAGCAACGAGCATACGATATTGGTTTAATGCGACGCCATATAGCAAACATTTTGATAAGTAGAAAACTATTGAATTTCCCTGAAAACGTATAATATTCTTAAAACGTACACTTAATAAATAATAATAATAATATACAGCAACTAATGAATCGGGAAGTTCTTTGTGTGGCTCGTGGAGAGTCACACACAAAATGAAAGACATTAATAGCTGTGGGCCCTACTAGGATTGCGTACCACTTACATTCTCGCAAGAGCAGTCCTGCCCGCGAGCTCGCGAAGCGAGCGAGCAACAACAACCCTACTCGCGAGCGAGCGAAGCGAGCGAGCAACAATAGCCCTCTAGTTTTTTTATGAAATTACCAACGTATTTGTGAGATTCTTCTAATTAAATTGAGTCTAAATACGTCATAATTTGAGCCACATTTATTTATTTAAAGCGTGATCATAACTCGCAATGATATAGGTTATTTAATATAATATAATTTTTAATTATAAACGTAAGGGAGATTGCGGGCCGCTCGATGTTCGGGTTCGGGTCGGGTCGCAGAAAGTTACGCGGCCCGTCGCGTCGATTCGACTTCGAATTCGTCGGGCGGGTTCGAAAAGAATCGAACAAGTTCGGGCGAACGAGTTATTGCGATATCCGAGATTCAAATACTCTGCGTTCTTATGACATAGATAATGGTAATAATGGTTTTCTTTCTTAAGTTATAACGTGATTTCTAATATACCTGTTTTTTTTTATAACTACATTAGGTATAATCGGCAAACGTGTGCCTGCTCTTTATTTATATTAAAGCTTGAAATAATGCACGTTTCATGTGAAAAACTTAAAAGACAATATTTCTGGCTTTTTAACGAATTTTCTCCCAGTGAACTTAGATATGTATCGATAATATATCATTACAATATCCTTACGGAGTTATATACACCTAGAAGGTTACAATATGGTAAAATATAGCAATAATTAAAAACGAAATATAAAAATAAACATTATACATATTATATTTCGTGTTTATATTTTATTCTGTATTATCTATAGGCTCTATATGTATAACTTTTTATTTTATATGATTTTATTTTAAGTTAATTTCTATTTTATTTTATATTGTATATTATATATTATCTTTTCAGAATTTATGTAAGGTTAATGCTAGTTAAGTAAGTAGGTTACTTAACAGTTAATAAAAACATCACCCACTAAAAAGTTATCATAACTTATTACATACCATGTTGTAAATATTTTCTTATAATTTTTTCACGTGAAACGTGCATTATTTCAAATTTTAATACAAATGAAGATCATGCACATTTGTGCCGAATATACCTATAATGTAGTTATTAAAAAATCCAAGTACATACATTAAAAATCACATTATAAGTTGTGAAATAAATACGTACCATTATTATCATTATCTATTTCATAAGAACGCAGAGTTGATTTTCGGATATCGTGATAACACGCTCGCGCGATCTTGTTCTATTCTTTTAGAAGCCGCCCGACAAATGTGAGTCATGGGCCGCCGGATGTGTCTGATGTATCGCGTACCCGACTCGAGTCCGCTTGAGCTCGCTCGACGCCTCGACTGTCTGTCCTGTCAGTGCCCCGACTTGACGATTCGTACGCCTGAAACATGACTGTTTCGCCTGATATTTTCTAGTGCACCCTAGCTGTATTATTATTATTATCCGATTTATGCCGTGTTTGAGCTTATTTTGATTGGGAAAACATTTTCAATCGATAGGTGATGATATCATTATGGTAACGTTCATAATAAGTAATACATATTGGTTTTAGTTAGTAAATGCCAATACGCTGTGCGTTACAATGTTGCCTCTGATGCTGAATCACGACCGTATCGAACGTCGCGTCGCGTTGTGTGCCTCCTAGAGACAACAATGTAAGTGTTTCACCATCATTTATTAATAGCAATTAAATGTTTGTTACGATTCAGAATTCTGCCATGGAAATGTTATCAATCGATTAGTAAATGGTTTGCTGATGAAAACAAGTCTAAACACGCAACAAATCAGACAAGTTGGAGTACAGGCATGCCCAACGCCCAACTCGGCGGCTGAGAAAGTTAAAGAGAGTAATAAAAAATTCAATGACTCTGAGAAAAGTAAAAAATTCAATGACTCCAAGAAAAATGAAAAACTTAATGACTCCGAGAAAAATAAAGAACTTAATGACACTGAGGAAAATGAAAAATTGAATAACTCGAAGACAAATGGAAAACTTAATGACTCCGAAAAAAATAAAGAACTTACTGACTCTGAGGAAAATTAAAAATGTAATAACTCTTAGTTAATAAGCAGTCTTCAATGCCTCTTAAAAATGCAATTAATCATGCAGGGATTGCTCAGGTGTTTCTCTCTATATTAAAAAATTCTTAAAAATCCTATGACAAATTCTATTTTGTGGCGTCAGGATGTACTGCTTTCGATATTCCATCACAGTTTGTATAGTATATATTATTTCTCCTCTTTGTTTCTAGATAAAATTTAATTATGATCCTCCATTAGTTTAACGCCCCGTTCAGCGGTATCATTGACCACATTCAGTCCATGTTTCAGTCAGACTGCTTATTATTCATAATAACTTCTTTTTCCGATATTAGAATTGTTTTTTTGTAGATTGAAGCGTATTAATGAATTTATTTAAGGGAGTAGAGAGACTTCCAGGATTGCAAGGGTGCTGGATTCACCTTCTCAAACACGGGGTTTTCCACTAGTCAAAAACGCTAGATAAAAGATCGATCTAGGGCACTATCTGCTTCAAAAGTCCCATTTTTTCGTTTACGAGGCGTAATTTGCATTATTCGGCAGCATGTAGCTATAAAAATAGCTACATGCGCAGTTGTATGCTTCCGAATAATGCAAATTCCGCCCCTTAATATCTCGGTCAGTTATGTATATATGAAAAAACTCTTCAAACAAAAGTTGTAGTATATAAGGAGGTGGATACAGTTTCAAAGAAAAAACAATTTTTCAAAGTTATTATTTAAAGTTTTTAAGGTCACGGATGTTTTTTCTGTCAACAACTGTTTATACTATATATGGACTCTTAAAGAGAAAAAAGACAAATTCAACGATATATCATAACGTCTATTTATGACAAGATTTAAAAAATTCAAAATTTTCAAATTTGCTGCGCCTCATTTTCCCATGATCCAAACGGCCCCAAAATTTTTCCAGAACATTTTCTCAACATTTGTTGCAATTCTGGTTTACGGGACCAAAAAAATGTCATGGTCGAAAAATAAGGTCAACCCTAATGTTACATATACGTAAATTACGAGAAGCAGTAAAGAATGCTTAACGTCGAAGACGAAAATCCGGGTAACTAACACTTAATATGTACTACATTCCACGTTATTAGAATAATTGTAGTTTAATTATGATGAATATCAACATTTGTTATTTACACCTATTAACGCCACTGTCTCGGAAGGAAATGGACATTTGAGAGAAGCAATGAAATTAGAACATCATTGCGACAAAAGATGAGTTTGCAATAACCTCAATATTCTATGAAATTCTATTATAATTATAATTATGACTGTATTTTTTTATTATAGGAAGACAGAAGATCAAATAAACTTGTGTATGCTAGTAAAATCAATTTATATATATTATACAATTTATTCTATTATTTGTTTAACAACTAATAAATCTATAAATTGTTTCAGAAACTAAAAAATACTTTCTGCATTTTCGTATTCTTCAATCAGTCCAAATAAATACCATCAACCGGTTCTCATATAACAATTTTTATTAATGCAATTATGACAGTAACAAAACGTTTCTATTTAAAATGAATACATATTTTGAACATAGTTTTTACATTTTTAATTTTTTGCAAGGTTAAAAATGTAATGAAAAAAGTAATGAGAAATAAAAATAAAAATCGCTTTACAGGGATTCGAAGGCTAGCTCCAGATTGCGATTCATACGCTCGACGGCTCGACAGCCGAATTTCAGTTTCGTTTCTGTAGAGCAATACAACACGGCAAGTGCTAAAAATAGATTGTGGCTGGCGCAAGCGCACAAGCAGCGCACACGGATATAGTAGAGGTACGCTCGTGTGTGTAGCGCGCGGGCGCGTTGGGAAAGGAACGTTCTGGTTCTCACTCCAGGCAGAATATATCCTAGAGGGCGTAAGAGAACACCGAAAAATTCGAGACACACCAACTCCCATAAGGCTGGCAGTCTTTACTAGTATCTCGTCGGTGCCCGAAGCATCGGTTGAAGCTAGTTCTGATTTATGCCACAGGCTAGCAAAGGTTCTGTTTCATGCTAAAACATGCTGCTGCATGGTATGGTCGCTGTTTTGTGGTAAAAACGGGCTCTATCTTCGGTGTAGGAGCTGTTCCGTGCTAAGCGTGAGCGTGCCAGAAAGTGGTGGCAACTCAGACCCGGGCGTGAGCACTCTCTTATCCTCTCTGGCATTGTGTTAGGTAGTAACCTGCCGGTCACGGGCCTCGGGAGGTTTGGGCCGGCGGTGGGCTCGGGCAGGCTGTGCCTTTATAAAGCATTCTGCAGATTAAACGCAAATACGTAGCTTTAACGCGTTGCAGCAGATTTTTGCGTCAAAACCAGTAAAAAAGCTCATGCTTTTATACTTATCTTTATATAGACCATATACACTTATATAGACTCTGCATATGTATAGGATTGCATAGGACGCAGTGTTCCAAGATAACGGAGTACATATGTATCTGGTAATCTGGTGCCCACAAGCATGTCACAAGATAATTCAAAATGGTGGTAGTGATATAAAAGCAAGGTACATATACAAGTATACATATATATTTATGCATTACTTCGTAAACATTTGAAGAAATGGTGCAAACTTGTTGCATAAAGAATTGTATGGAACGACAAAACCGTGATACATCTTTTTACAAGTAAGTATCACATATATATATATATATATATGTTCTTACTATTAATTTTTTTAAAAAATAAAGTGGTGAGGAAATAAATACAGATTTCATCCCTAGTAGTATTTATGGTTGTATGGTTGTATTTATGGTATTTATGGCATTTTGTTGGGCCTTCATTGAGGTATTGGTTGGACAACTGTTAGAAATGTTGCCTTTTATGCAGTTGGGCTAACGATCTGCCCAACATAGGACCATCGTTACTATAAGATGAATGGCTAATAGGGCCCACTAACATTGTCCCTAACTATATCCCAACTACATAACTCCCAACCATTGGCAACCATAAATGCTACTATCTGGCGATTCGGCTAAAACCCTGAATGTGATGACTCTCATTTCCTTTTTGATATTACATTTTCTATTGTTATCGTTACTATAATTTCTTAAATATCAAACCAATAATGTAGGTAATAAATGTATCCAGAAAATAATTTATTTAAAAATTATTGAATCTTTAAAACACTATACATAATATGTTTGACACCAATATCTTTGAGACATTACCTCAGAAATAAAAATTTTTTGAATGAGATTTATAATCCATTTATGCTATAACTTATAATAAATGTAGTCAAAATTAATAAAAGTTGTGGTGACCATTGTGAACATTTACTTAAAAGTAAGAAATTAGAACCTAAAAATATTAAATATATATTACTACTTTGAAAGTTGAATGATTATAAGTAGACTGCGGATCTTATGCAAAATAAAAATGTTTTGCATCGATTGTGGGAAAGAGGAATGCATAAAAATTGATTCCATCCCTTAACGACTTTGTTACAATAAAAACACGATATCTTAAAACTGTTTTAATCCTTTACTGTTTTATATTTCACCAAACTAATTTCTTCATAAATGCATAAAGATCCGCCGTCTAATTATGAGTTTTATTTGTATACTGATTGTGAGTAGTTTTTACTTTTATCATTTGGGTCTCGGCTTCCACATTGACGATAACCTAAAGTACTCTTGCGCTTTGTTGGAACATATCCTGGAATGTACAAAGTTGGTGTTTCTAATCGTCCAGTAGTCATAAGTTTGTTAAAATCTTGTTCCATTCTATTAGCAAGTGGACCTGTGTATATGAAGGTATAAATTAATTGTTTAATAATTTATGTTTAATGTTTTAAATAAAGTAAATATAAGTACCTTTGAAATGTAACAGAAATTGAATACATGCTTCATTATGTAATGTTTTAGTTTTTCTATTATCTATAGATAACATCCACTCTGGGATCCCCATAACTTTTCGTACATCTTCTAGAAATTGAGCTCTATAATAAAAAAATATGAAAATTAAATCCAAGGAAAGATTTTAAATAGAAAACCAATTTCTACAATTTAGTATGACTATGTATACTGTATACTAACACCACGAAACGTGGTGGTTTTCTTATATTTGCATATTTTACAATATCATTGTCCGGTTCAATATTAGCACAAGCAAATCTATTACTTCCAAAATTTTTATCGAAAATAACGATAGATCTTCCCATAGCCGATACTGATCCACCTAAAGGAAAGTTTGAATCTGTAAAAACTTGTCTTTCTAATCCTATGTTAATAGGTCCCAGTCGGCCTGATACATCTCCTATATAACATCTTAACGGTAAATCAGGGCCACATTCTTGTCTATATAGGTCATTCTGTAAAATAAAATTAAGGTCACGTTACTAAAGTATATTTTTGATGTTAGTTACTGCCATATAAAATGTCATTGTATAATAATTAGTAATACATTTAGAGGGTCTGCCAATTGAGTAAAATGAGGATTCCATATATATCCACCTGCTACGCATCTAGTGTCTTTTACTTGCACAGCTGCGTCCACACCAACAGGATTTACATATATTGCCCAATTATGATCTTTTGTCTGAAATAAAGTGTACTGTATAATTTTTAATCTCTTAACAAATATCTTGCGGGTAGACTTAGACGTTTAAAAAGTATGTTAAAATCATTTTCACACAGATATTTTTAACCCTTTGCACTCAGAGCTATTTTAACTTGTAAATTAAATATTTCTTACGACCTAGAAAATTTCTATATGATTTTTTTCATTTTATGAAATTGATATAATACCTGAAATTGTCGTATGAATTAACTCTGCATTATTACTTCCTTATATTACTTACAATATTGCGATCGTGTTTACCAGGATGGCGAAGTTTTACTTCGATTATAGTTTCACTTTCAGCACCATCACGATGCACTAGTTGTGTCTGCAATTATTAATTACGATAACGAAGTATATACTTTATATCACTTTCTTATATCACTTTCCCATTTTATCATTTAAACATTTTACGATTTTACCATTTTTATGTATCCATATGCAAATCCATGTGGATGGTGAAAAGAAGCAATGGCTCGAAGTTCGCTAGCTTCAGATGGTGAATATCCTCGTTCTATAGTCGAACATGCCCACCTAAACCGAAAAAATACTGTACAATATTTTCTTAAAATTTACTGCAATTATTAGAGTTATATTTTGGATAATCATGAGAACAATACAAGAATAGAATTAATTCACACTTAAAAACTATCAAGAATCTTATTTTACAAAGATTAAAAAAGTTATTATGAATTAATAGGCAACTTGAAATTGTTTAAAAATTGATGTTTTATAGAGTAAATAGAATAAAACTAAAGTAGAATAAATTAACAGTAACAGTATGTTAACATTAAAAGAGATATTAACCAATTTTGGAATAGCCATCGTTATCTAATTTAGTGTAGTAATTTTTTACATATAATCATATTCTTTTTTTTCGTATTTGTGCTGAAAAATAGAATTTTAAATAAAAATATTTATGCTGTACACATATGATTTAAGACTTCAAATGTTTATAAGGTACAGATAAAGTAAAGTATAATTTCCAATATCTGTGGTTTTACTTATTATCACTGATGATTGCGATTAAATTAAATTAATTAACAATGAATATTTTACTACAAGTATAATCCTAATTTCTGCAATAAATACCTAATGTTTTTTTCTTTTTTATGAATTACTATGCTCCGACCCAGCACACTTCTTGGTCCAAATAACGGAAGAATTGTATCGTTAAAAGTTGACATATATCTTTTTCTGTTCTCTAAAGTTCCAAATTTTCCACTAAGATCACCCATTTCATATTGGTCACTTGTTCCTTCTCCAGGATATGGTGTGCCATTATTTACATTGACGCCAAATGGATTCCAGTGACCATACAAAGAAGTACCTTCACAGGGGAATTCTAAATCATGTTCTACTGGAGTCTAAAATACATAGAATTGTTACTGTTATACGGTGCAGAAATTTTTGGCTGAAAAGAAACAGAGAGAATGATAGAAACTATCTGCAGAGGAGTCAGAAATGAGCAATAGACCAAAGGCAAACACGGGAGGTTGTGTAATTTAGGATAAATGAAATAAAAATGAATATAGAGCAGAAGTAGGAGTATTTAGCGTGCAGTAGCTAAAGTGTAGTCAAGCGTGAGAGAATGTAAAACCAAGTCCATTTCTGGGTTGCGAAGCCGAAATAAATAAATTACATAGAATACACATATATATAGACTGTATTAGCGTGTATTAGCATTATAAATATAAACAATGAAAGTTATTATTTTATTATACATATTTACCATGTGCACATGATATCCACTCATTTTTCCATTGAGACCATCAAGAGTTATTTCTCCATTTGTAATGTCGTATTCAGATTGTTGTATGAATTCCACTTTTCCTCTTAACGATATGTTTTCTCCATTTCCAAACCAATCTTTTACTACGGCCTTGCGACGGTATACTTTGCTAATTCTAAGTAAAAAGCGTACTATATAATTAAATTGCATTATCGTCGCTTACGTAATACTATTTAGTGAGAATAATTTTGTACATTTTCAAATTTTATTAAATTTTATGCACATACATTGAACATGCTAATCTTTCTCCTCGTGCACGTGGTCCATTGTCATCGTATATAACTAAACTTTTTCCTACTATACTATTAGGTCCAGACAAAGACAATAGTGTGTCCGTAAAGAGTTTTCGAGTTAAAATAGGTGCATAATGTTTTTTACCAGCAATGTCAATTGTACCATGTCTTGTTAAATCGCCCACTCTACACAGTGTTATTTCATCCAATGAACAATATTCAGGATGCATTGAATCCCATTCTACCTAATCATTTTTAACATAGAATATTAAGACATCTATCATATTTATGTTTTCGTTATTATACCTATACCTTATAGGAATTATAAGGGTCCCCTGTACTCAAACATCTGCCTGTCCAATTATAGTAATCCTTTCCTGGTGAATTATCGTGAACCATCCATCTAAATATGTATGAAATTTTATCTTTCAAAGGTCTATGTAACTTTGGTAAATATGTATAATTCTCAATAAACATAGCAATAGGTACATATTATACCTATGTGATGCTGAGTTGTTCAAAGCATTACCATCTGCATGTACTAAATATTCAATTATAATAGTTGTATCCATTTGGGGATCATTTTGTGGCTGACGGAAAGTTATTCTACCAACAATAGGATATCTGTATACTACTTGTGCTGTTATCATTGGCATTTGTCCACTATTATCTGGCAGATGAGAACTTAATGTTCCGCATACCCAAGGTACAATACTCATATTATCGGTTTCATTATATCTAATAAGAAAAGTATATGTATAATTTTGCAACGGGAAATAAAAAAAGTAAAAAATATGAAGAATAGTTATGGATTACTTATGAAGAACAAGACTTCGATGAGTTATACTATGAACTCCTGTAAGTGGAAGATATGTATCCCAATAAATTCCACTGAGTTTGGCACTTCCCGATAAGATATCATAGTGGTATGATCCTTCTTTGCGTCCTTGAAGTTTTCCGGAAAGATCTCCGATAGCATATTGATCTTGAGTTCCAAATCCTAAAAGTACATGTATGTTTAAAAAATGTGCATTTGCGACATCAAGTGAACTGCTTTTAAGTCTGATTCAATTTCAATGTTTACCTGCTGGCGGTACTGTTGTTTCATCTATATGACTTGGATTGTATACTTTTCCAGTTGTATTGCATACATCAGCAGAATCACTTCCAGCTTTCGTTGCTTCTGCAGGTAATTCATGAATTTGGTATGATTTTATTTTAGTTGCGTACCGTAATCTTGTTTCCAAGTCATTTACAGGTGTTAAGGATATATTAACCCATGTTGGCTCGAACGGCGTCACTTGAGTCAATGTTACCTCTCCTTTTATACCATGAGAATTAATTAAAGTTCTAAATTAATTAAAGTAGACAATATTAACAAGTTTTTATCACATATAGATCACAAAATAACAAGACTCTGTTTGAGAATAAGTAACAGATGTTACAAATTGAAATACTTTTACGAAATCTTACTTGGTAGACATAGTTCTCCAGTGATTGATCTTGGTACAAACTAAAAAGGAATCATCATGTGTCGGATGAAAGATTACTAAGTATATGAGGCGATGAGGACCAAGTAAATCAGCAGGTAGTAGAGATAGATCTGAATCTCTGTACAGAGTTTTATACCTTTTGTTGTGGTTAGTAGCTACTTTTATCTTGCCTAGACGCATATCGATATCACCAATACCTTTTCCGGTTCCAGCATTATCAGGATCAAAAACAGTTTGTAGAATATTGCAACTTGATTTATCTGTATTGCAATCAAATTTCAATTTAAATACATTTAAATAAATTCATAATATATTATAAATATTATATGTTTTGTTGCAAAATATCACACCTTTGCCAATATCGAAAATATCAGTTACATAAATCTTCCAGTAATGCTCTGTGTAGTCTACGCTTTGCAACTTCTGTTTGTTAACATGATGCAGGTCTGTATAAATTATCGTGTCTGTAGTATTATCACCAGCATGACCACCTAGCCATCGGAACCAAACAGTTCCAGCTACAGGTCCGTAGAATTGTGCTTTTGCAACTTTCTCTACATTTTTTTCCAGCACCTGAAATGTACAAACGTATTGACATTTTTATTTGTACATAAAAGAACAAGTGGGATTGGTTCCCTTTAGTTATAGAAGTACCGTGATCGAAGTGCAAATGGTTCTAGATGAGTATGTATCCTTAAGTATTAAGCCCTTGCCCCATAAACCCATTTTTCCTGTCAAACTTATGCCTGAAACTTCCACTGCTCCAGTTTCATTTCCAGGTAGATCTAATGGTCCAATTAATTCTGTAAGGTCGATGATACTGCAACATTTGTCAGATTATTTTCAAATAATATTAACAGCTTCATTCAGTTATTTTCATATGCGGAAATCCAGTATAATATACTGAAAAAATTTGAAATGCATACATACCTTTCTCCAAGATGTCGTTGGTCGCATCTATTCTCTGTAATCGTATAATCGACGGGAAACTGAGTAACTGACCAAAACCATTGTTGATCTGGATACTGCAAAGTAGCTTGAAGGGAAAATCGAATTCTGACGGACGTGTCCGTGGCTTTTTCGAATCGAATTTCTCCATGCAGCCCGCCAGACGAAATATACGCCGCGAGACGCAATGAACTTGCAAAGGTGACTGCAATGAGGTAAGTTAACATTATAATACAATGCTTATTGAATTATATACTTTGAAAAAACTTCAAACAGCGGAATTCAATTGTTTTTGCAAGCTACTCTTGCAAAATTCGAACCAAAAACTCATTTTGTTTGTAATTTACATTCAATAAAAACAGACATGGACGCCACAAGCTTATACTTTTATAAATTGTAAACATTATACTGTTTAACAATACTGACAAAAGCTACATCCTCACAGTTTAGACACTACGATTATTTTCCGTTCTTTGACAAGATTTACTTACTATAATTTAATAGAATAAGCCACCGCATGTTTTCTTTAGACAAGAAATAATAACTAGAACATTATTTTTACAATGTATCAGAAACTGAGAGCTGCGTGAAACTGTTGTCTTAGAATGAAACTGACTAAGGCAACACGACTTGCATCTACGTGCGTGCTTACTTTCTCATTTCTTCGCGCGCTCGTGGTAGGAGACTTGGTTGGTGGAAAAAGAGAACAATGACGTCAATGACCTTCACGCTTACAATCGGTAAGAGTAAGGCAGAAATATTTAAACTGTAATCAAATTATAGTAATCAAAAGTCACGTATAGCGACACGTACAGTAACTTTTTACAATATTATTAATAGACAGCGGATTTTATGCATTTATGACGAAAATAAGTAGGTGAAATTTAAAACAGTGAAAAGGTTAGGAATTTTCACTACATTGAAATTATTAGTGAAAAATATAAATTTATATTTATTTATTTATTTTGCATAGATCTCGGGTCTATTACCTATAACTAAAATATTATTCTAGATTTCCGCATGTGTCAACAGGTGTCAATTGGGGCACATTGTTCCGTAACAACTTGCCCCGTCGCAAATGTATTTATATGCATATATGTATATACAGGCCCTGTATTACAGGGTGCAGTGTCGTCAGAAAGTGACTAAACCAGCACTTGAGGGGAATACAAGGTACCCTCTCTCTGATGACCAGAGAGGGGGTACTTGGTTCCCCTCGATTGCTGGCGACCTGGCGACACTGACAGGGTGTGTCCGTTAAGTTATGTCACCATATTGTAGGAATTTCCAGTAGTGTAATTAAAAAATGTAATTAAAAAATTTAAATGTAAATTTAATCTAAAAATTTAAAATGTAATTAAAAAGTGTAAATAAATTCTTAAATCTGAAAAAATGCTTTTTACGTAAAAAAGTAAAGGTCACCTTGACTTTTTTAAATGGCACCACATGCTTTGGACATCATGGGATTGTTTCTGACGTCGAGACGAATTTAACAGTGTATTACACTATGACCTTGAAATGACCTCAAACTTGAAAATTTTGTGCAAACGTAATTTTAATGAAAAATTATTTCTTACAATATAAATCAAGTTACATCAGATGTTTGAACTGCGATCCACCTTCTATGATACAGAACTTCGCTCTTTGTATTATTTTTTTTGTATTCTTTTTTTTTATGCTTAGAAATCGTTGGATAGGAACGTATGGTCCAATTCGTTGGCCATCGCGTTCTGCAGATCTGTCTCCGTTGGATTTTTATCTTTGGGGATATCTGCAATCTGTTGTATACGATACAGCAATCAATAATGTTCAAGAACTTCGAAATCGCATAACAACTGCATGTAATAACATAAATCGAGACGCCCTAATTATGGCTACAACGAAAAGTCTAATAGAAAGAGCGGAGCTCTGTATCGTAGAAGATGGATCGCAGTTCGAATATCTGATGTAACTTGATTTATATTGCAAGAAATAATTTTTCATTAAAATTACGTTTGCACAAAATTTCCGAGTTTGAGGTCATTTCAAGGTCATAACGTAATACACTGTTAAATTCATGTCGACGTCAGAAACAATCCCATGATGTCCAAAGCATGTGGTGCCACTGAAAAAAGTCAAGGTGACCTTTACTTTTTTGCGTAAAAAGCATTTTTTCAGATTTAAGAATATGCGAACATGTAGCTCACCAAGTACTGAGAAACTTTTGTCTAAAACATTTTTTAATTACACTACCGGAAATGCCTAAAAAATGGTGACATAACTTAACGGACACACCCTGTATATATGATAATACAATTTTATTGTATACATACAATAATTCTTATTGTGTTTTAGTTTTAAAGATGCATTATATAGTTAGTATTTTATTAAAAGAATAAAAAAACAATCGCGAGAAACTTCAATATCAGTCACATGATTTTGCCCAGATTTATTAAAAAACTAAAACATGGAGAACAGGCTACAATAGGAGAAAAAATTATGGCAAAATACCTTCCGAAATGTTCATCTATTTATTTTGGTTTTTTTCCACAAGAAGCCAGAAAATTAGTGTTCGAATGTGCATGAAAATTTAACTTACACAACATTCCATCTATTTCGTGGTTAAAGAATTGAATGCAATATATGCCAAAGTAATTTCATATCAAAGATAATGTTTAAGTTATTATAATTGTTTTGATGTTCTGTTAAACATAGCATATTTTTGTTAACCTAAACCTAAATAAATCAATATTATTTATATAATAGTGTTGCATTTCATTAACTAATAAAATATTACATTATATATATAGTATTAGCAAATTTTATTCTTTTGAAACAACCTGCCCTACAACGGGGCAAAAAATTCCGCTTCGTCCAACGACAAATAAATTAAAAGATATAAAGAACCTATTGTAATATTTTAATTTTACGGTTAGAATTTTAAAATATAATAAATTTAACGATAAATTATTCGTTAAAGATGAGAATATCTATACTATTTCTATGTCATTTTATATGTTTGTCCAAAATCGGAACGTTTAGCCCCGGTCTTCCCTACTCAATAAATCAAGGTCTGCAAATCCACGAATATGTTGGTTATCAACGATCACAATAATGATCAATGATAATATTGTAACATATAATTTATATTAAGGGGAACATATTTATGTATGTAGGTTGCATATAAATATATATGCATATACATCGCATCGGGAAGCACTTTTATAAGCTGCGCATAAATACAAATCCCTCCGGGTAGGAGGGCTTCTTAATATAGAACTGCTAAAAATAATTATTGTTTTCTTCCTTAGTATCAGTTTACTATCTTTTTTATCTATTTATGTCACCCATTTGTTCTCTGTAATGCCACAATCTATGAAATTTAGAACATTGTATACGTTTTCACACTTTTTACTAACCGCGTTTAACTATATGGTTTTTATACAATTTTACCAAGCGCAAAAATGAACGATACTCGACCTATGAACGAGAACATTTAGTAGTAATGCCGTAGAATAGTTTTCCACTTCTTTCCTCTGTATCATAAACAATTTTTATATAATTCTCGTAACGAGTACAATGAAAAACTTATTGTCACCAAAAAGAGTTTGATTTTAGATTGGGGAGGGGGGGTGGAGGTGGATTATTGTTAATGTAAAAAATGAAACGAGTCGATTTGGTGCTATAGTCTTGGAAATTGTACGATGCATTTTAAATGTGCCGATGTTTTCTGTTCTCGAATATCGGACAGTTATTTATGGTAACCAAGTTCCTTCACCACTTCGAACATTGGTGTGCGCGCGCATACGTATGTATACACAGGCACCGGAAATCCTTGCGAAGTATAATGAACTAGAAATGAAAATTTTCTTCGTGTATCGAAATTATTTTAACATACAATTGATTTTTATAGTACTGCGTATCTTCTACTAGCAATAGTATTGTAATCAATTAATTTTTCGCACTCGATAATACTGACTTTGAATTTGAACCAAGCGAATCGCGTGTTATCCGATAGGGCTCGATATAGAGTATCTTTGTTATTTAACGTTTCGAGTTGTCCTAAGTAGAAATATATCTGGCTCTGTTTCGACACAAAATCGTGTGGAAACACGTGAAACGTGTTAAAGATCCACGTAAAATTTGGTCGTGTAAAAAAAAAACTTGGATTTCTAATGGAGCCCTTTTCAGGCTGCACCGCCACTTCGAGGAAACTCTGATCGATTATTCTGATGGTTGCATCGTATTTGCAACAGAATTCGAGGATGAGATAATCAGGATAAAAGAGTGAACTAGTTTCGGTGAAGTCGGGATAAAAGAATAGTAGTGGTTGCACGTTGAAACGAGGAAATTCGGAGGAAATAGCAAAGATGATCGTAGGCATTCTCTTCCGGGGTACCCTTGACTCATATTTTCGTGGGTAAGAAGCATATGCTTGCTGCGAAAAAGGGCCGCAGCCACGAGAGACGTCGCCGATCGTACAATCCTGAGCAAACTGTTTTAGTCGAAACATCGAAAGGGTTGCTATTTTGAGGTGGCTCGCACTAAATATGGTCAGATAGGCGTTGGCGTTGTACCCGGGCAAGACACCCCTGCTCAAGCACCGGCCCTGTAGTGGGGGAGATCTACCAAAGTTACTTAGACAAGTTCACCTCTATGACTTGGACAGTTGGTTCGTTGTGACCATCTCGTACCATCCTCTTACAAACCAACTGTAGACATGGTAAGTAGGTGCCGCGTGTACCGCGACGCCATTGTGACTTTCGTTTGAAACATATCGCGGAATATTCAGAAAAATTTTGATCGAATATCCTCTAAAAAATGACGAAAAAAAAAGAAAAAGAAAAAAGAAACCAGTGAAATGCTGCGAATCGAGAAAACGAGATAACAAGAGATCGAGAATGTTCGATTTCGAGAACATACCTGTGACTAGTGGTGGAAAGACGTTTGATCGATCACGCACGGGCCTAAGATTTTCTCGACAACTCGATCAAACGCGTAAACTGTGCCCGAGATTGAGTGATGAATCCGTCAGAGTGCAAGCTTGCACCAGGGATTTCGGGAATTGTGCTTAGGGAGTGAAAACAGTGCTCTTCGTTAGATTCATAGTTCAGTGAATCCCATTCTTTGCGCGCATTGCGCCTCTTGAAATCCTGGCTTTCCTTACAATTGCGGACTGAACACGTTCATACCTATGCTTTTTACTCCCGACAGACTCAACGAAGATTCGGGTTCAAGTCAAACCGTGATTTTCGTTAAAAGTTTCATGTAGCGCGCATTTATCCCTATCAATCGCACAAAAATAAAATACTATTCAGTTTTCGGTGAAATCTGTCTTCTTAACTCTCGGATGATGGATGATGGTTCAACTGCGAAACTGTAATTTATTTCTATCAAGTTTAACGTCGAGCTCAACGCTTTTCGAACGAGTACGATCATGCATTTTTTCATGGAAATTTTAATGAATTTCTTCTACGATCTTCTCAAAAACGTCCGTTCTGTAAATGTGAAATGATGTTACACCTCTCGCGTTTCTGGCGTTGTTTTCTCTCCTTGCAATTTATGCGGCAAGAAGAAATGATGATATCAGCAACTTTAAAAATGAAGTTTGCGTAAAGTAAAATTTTCAAAGAACAGGTGGGGGAGGGTGGCTAGTGTTTTGAGTTCTAATATCCAAATAAACTGGAAAAAACTGGAATGTTACTCGTTTGCTGTAACCATAAAAATTCAAAATCAAGCAATTTACTGTTAGTATGCGATATTCATAACTAGACTGCGAATATTTATGCGTTCATGGCTTCTGAAAATTTTCAAAAAATGCCAGAATATATTTCAGATCTACAGAAACTACTACCACCGAAAATAATAACTTATTTGGTTCCTCTTTCTTAAAAATCTTCACGAAAAATTGCAAATTGCATAAACTTCCGCTGTCTATCCAAATCATGGATGTTTGAGTAAATTGGTGAAAGTAGGATATAGTAGTTTTAACTAGAAAGTATCGCGAGGGTGGAGGGTTGGATTGGACAAACGTATAAGCGCAGCCTAATCGTTTCTAACTCTGCACAATAGCGGTTTGTGAGATTGCATTTTGCATACCGCGAAAATAAGAAAATTACGTAACTGTAGTAACTCGAGAGGCGGCTACGAGTAAACGGTCTATATATGTCTTGGCTTCTTTTCAGTCACGGGTGATAGAAAGATTCTATTATTAGTCCTTATGAGTAACGCCTTCCAAATTTTCCTCGACGACGCTTACGTTAACTCGGCATTACCGGAATATTAGATAATCCTTATGTCACGGCATTGTTATTTAACCATTACATCTGCAACAACTTTTTCCTCTACAACTGATATTCAAACGCACAAACGAATTAATTAATTACGTATACATTGTCCTTATTGTTAAAACTACCTTTTTCTTTTGTAGAGCTTTGTATTTTTTTTGTATTATGCGCATTTTCATTTTGGTGGTAAAGTTAAGCTTGTTGTCAACTTCGATGTGTTATACCGAATTGCAGACTCGCGTCAATCGTTTGAAATGAATCAGTCCTAAATCTGTAATTATTGTCTTTCTGAAAGTTTAAATTGGAATAGGCAGTGGTTAAACGGAATTATGAATAATTATTTTCTAATTTATATACGTAAGTACTTAAGAATGTTATATGCGTATACATTAAATAAAATTTATCTAATTTATTATAACTTTTGCGTGATAATTCATTCTATAAATTGCTTTCCTTTTTCGTCCTCATAGTTGGAAGGTCCTTGACGTATGTGAAAGATATATTTTTATCTGGATAAATATATGAATTAAATCTACATTGTTAGGCGGACTAACTTTTCTTTTTGTGAAACATTTAAAGGAAGTGGTTTTTTGTTTAAATATATGAAAAGAACTAATTTTCCCGAACGACTTCTGAATACAAAAGTTATTGTACTTGTTAATTTGCCAAAAAAATGTAAAAAGGTGAAGAAAAAATCTGCAATAGCAGATCACCTACTTTGATCAGTTTGCGCGTCCACTGTTCCGCATTTGCGACCTAGCATTACACGCGGTACGAGCAATCACGTTTAACAAGGGGAGAAGCTGTTTATGCTTTCCTAGCATACTATCTGTATTCTATGGAGACGCCTAATTGATTTACCAAACATTTTAAATGTTAGGCGGATAAGGAGAAGAAGAAGAAGACCAAAAAGAAGGAGGAGCCGGCGCCGGCTCCTGCGCCGGAACCTGAACCAGCTCCACCACCAGCAGAGGAGAAACCACCAACTCCTACTAGTACACCGAAGGAATCTGGTTCGACTAGAGCGAGCAGTCGTGGTAGCCGAAAAGCAAAACGCTCTGGATCCAGTGTGTTTTCTATGTTCACTCAGAAACAGGTGGCCGAATTCAAAGAGGTACGTTCCTGATCGTTTCGGCAACATGTACCTAGGGTCGTCATCTATAAAATCGCGAGTTTTAAGGGTTGCCATCTATAAAAATCCGGACATTATATATTTATTACGATAATTATCAGTAGATAGGAATCATTTTATAATAAATTATATAGTGCAAATACCATCCCGATATCTTTTATCATTCAAGAGTTATAGTGAAATGTCACTCTCGGTCTAGCCCACTGTGTGCGGCCGTCCGAAGCTGTGTATCGCGGTGCAGCGTTCACTTCAAATAATTTTAATTTCGTCGATTTTAAAGTTTCCGCTTATTTAAAACCAGGTCCGCAAAGGAGACACTTGGGGCTGTATCCTCATTTTTTCAAATTTTTAAGAAGTTCCATGCTATGAAAACGTTGCATTTGTTTAAAACAATTGCAAAATAAATGGCGAAAAAAACATTTTTTTCAAATGACAACATTTTTCGTAGATACTCTTATGTTTTCACTATAAGCCATGAAAACTCATTTTCATTGGTTTGTTAGTTCTAGTCTTATAATTTAATGATAAAAGGGTGACACTTTTTTCACATGCCTGTAAAATTAGTAATTTTTAACCCTTTGCACTCAGAGCTATTTTCCGACCTAGACTATTTAACAATAACTAATTAACAATACTTGTAATTGATTAGATACCAACAATTGAATAATGTAAACAATATTGTAAGAATAATCACACTCGAGTGTTAACGGTTAAGATATCGAAAAATCCTTTGAGATTCGTTCATAGATCACTAAAATCTACAATATATTCAAATTTGAACAAAATCCGAAACAGTATTCCAAAAAGTGTTCGATTTCGCGTGGAATGACCCCAGTGATAATGGAGCAAGTGTGACCGAGTAATATAGTAAGACCAGGACGTCCCCGGTTGCACTGAAAACTCGGATAAATCCGGGGCAACCCAGATCTGCCAGCCATAAAAAGAGACGTAAACAATTGCATAAACAGATAACTGGCGCGGCTACCCGAGTACCTTTTTAGGACTTTGAGTTAGAAAGTTTTTATGTTCCTAATAAAATATCTTTAAACCCGTTCAGATTCATGTTATTTACAGGCCTGGGTACTTCTGAAATACTATTATCTAAAATAGTATTTCAAATAATCACTTTTCAAATAACATGAGATTTGATTTGAAATAATTATTTCAGATAATAGTGAAATTGTTCTTCAGAATTATATCAGCCAATCGGATTATCAGGATTCAGACCAGTTTATACAGACACCCTTTGTTGTACTATTATTTTGAGGATTATTTCTTTTCACAAACTTGAATTAAAGAAATATTGAAATAATATAGTATTTAAAATTGCTATTATTTCCGATCGATTTATGAATCCACAGTTGAAAAAATTATTCGTCAACAAAAAGAAATCGACTTCAAAGTTTGGAACACGCGTCCCGTAACCGGGCTACCCGGGTACCTACGCATGTAAAAGTGAATCGTAACTGACGTATCATTTATTAGATCAAGACTTAACTAGTAGTGTTTATACTATAAGGGAAATGGTTAGCATAAACTAATATACAGGGTCATCCGTTTTTAAACGGACAAACGTAAACCAGCTATAAAGGACCCCAAATGAAACAATTTTTACCCCTACCACTTTTTTTGATTCGGCCATGAATTTTAGATAATCGCAAAAAACCATAATTTTTCCACGACGTGCCCTATGCCAAAAAAACAAAGATCCGAAGGTCATACAAAAATATTTTGTTAACAAAAAAGATGCCCCTATTTATTTTAAACCAAACAAAGGAAAAATCATCAAGATTCATCACTGGAGTCCCGAGATATTCAAGTTTATGTAAACTAAAAAAATTATGGTTTTTTGCAATTTTCTAGAAATCAAGGCCGAAACAAAAAAAGTGGCAGGGGTAAAACTTGTTCCATTTGGGGTTCTTTATAGCTGGTTTACGTTGGTCCGTTTAAAAACGGATGACCCTGTATAATTAAAACCTATAGCCTATTATGCATGTAAATATAGCGTATAAGAATACAGTAGACATTCTGCTAATTATTGTGATCACGTGTTTCCAGGCATTCCAACTTATGGATGCAGACAAGGATGGTGTAATTGGAAAGAACGACCTCCGTGCGACATTCGACTCTGTTGGTCGGCTTGTCACTGACAAGGAACTTGATGATATGCTAAATGAAGTTCCCGTCCCAATCAACTTTACTCAATTACTTAATCTGTTTGCAACCCGCATGTCCGGATCAGGTAATTTTCAAGTCAACTAGAATTTTCCTGTTACAGTAAAGTTACGATCTAGCTCCCTGAGGATCTCCACGATCACTGTCCCTTCGCCTACCCCTTCCACTGGGGGACATCTCCGCGAGGGGTCAAGAAACTCGAGCTACCTCGGTCGCCGAGCAGTGTAAACATGCCCCTTTTCGTTGTTGCGTCTTCGGCCGTGCGGTCCGCATTTACAAGGCGATGGGAGCTAGATCGCGACTTTACTTTTATTTTATTTTTTTCTATCTGGCAACTGTAAACATGTAATATTAACTTCGATTCTGTCATTTAGGTACTGATGATGATGAAACAGTAATAGCTGCCTTCAACACCTTTGATGTAGATGGTAAAATTGATGGCGAAAGGTGAGTAACATATCTATTCAGTCCATAGTGTTAACGCTTTGAAATTTTCAAGCCATTTTGACTCCAAACTCAGAAATTTTATCAAAACCAGGAATTTTGTGTGGCTCAAAATATTTTACATTTTACGAACAAGAATAAATTAAGTTAAATGCATTTACTTGAACCACATTTAAGCTTTCAGCAATTTACTAAATACAAACGAATTGTAGTACAGTAATTTTTAATGGCGCTTTCGAGTCGCCACCCGAGTGCAAAGGATTAACTGTATCAAATATTGAGTAAAGTGGAAAGTTCGTTTCACTTTGTGTCACAAGCTGATGCATCTACATATGTACTTCTAAACAATTGTACTTAGTGTAATTTTATTAAAATATGTTACTATTGTTGGTACATCTAATTTAGAATATACATACGTGTATTTACATATGTATGATGACTTAATTTATACGATCTAAGTCAGACATATTCTGCTGACAACAATGTCTGATATACTCAATTTAAAACTTGAGACACTTCAAAATCAATTAACCTGGTTTCAAAATGGAATGTTAAAAGTACGAAAATAAATGGATCTTTTTCTTATAGATTGAGGCATGCCTTAATGACCTATGGTGACAAATTTACCGCAAAGGAAGTCAATGATGCATACGACAATATGTACATTGACGACAAAGGTTTCATCGATACGCAAAGTCTAATCGCAATGCTGACTGGCACAGGCGATGAAGATGAGGATTAACTTTAAGAGATCTAACATGATACAAACTTCTGTTAAACCTTTAATCATTGAAACAAAGTCTTGCATTAGCGGCAGACTCGTGTGATTTGCTTCCAAAGGGTGAAAAGCAGCGATAAAGTAATCATAATCATTCCCTTTCCTTTGCTCTTCACTGGTAGATGTCTTCTTTTCCAAGGGAACTGTTTCAAATAATAAAAGTTCAGTAACAAATGATAAGAGATCACAGAACATTCTCCTGGAGGTAAAACAACGTATCTGCCGATAAATGAGACTTTGAATATCCACATTATTGTTCGTATAATAAAATTACTTAAAAAATTTATAACAAGCGTTTTAATTTCACCTCTTCAGGAATATCATTACCAAATACATAGACAAATATATTTTGTACGTTGATAGCAATGACAAACATGTCAGAGGAATTTAAAAAGCATGGTTAGCCCCCTCGCGAGAACCTTAGCGATTGTGTATACTTTCGAAAAGAATGAACGGATCAAATTATCGGGACGCGTTTTGATTATGTCCATTTAGGACATACTCTACTTTTTTAAAAATGTTTCCAAGTGGATGGAACCGTTTTTATCAGTCTCGAGTCTGGATCGTTGATATGACCCAGGGGCTGTCGACTCCTATATGAAAAAGTGGCAACGAATTTAGTTGCTCTCGATGATTTTAGGTGTGGTGGCAGCACAGTAGTTATAACGTATATGTGTGTGTGGTGATCACACACACCTGACTCACACATAGCCAACCTCTTATGTACGTGTAATCGTATTCATCGCTAGCTATTGAATATGAATGGTTATGAATTTGTTAGAAAAATGAATTTGTAATAAAACATATTTATTCATAAAATTACGTATATGCTACATACATAGTAAATTTTACAATAATAATAATATATATACATAATAATATATATCAGCAAACTTATATTTTCTTCAGTATTTATGCATTTATCATATAAAAATAAAATAGAAAGTTTATGCAAATATTGCTGAATATTGCATCCAGCGATGTCGATCAGTCGATGCCAAACAATAGCACTGAATATCACACAATAATGAATACAGAAGACACAGTATGCAACCGTATTAAACAATCAAATGCAATTAAACAGTATCACATATGACAGTTGACAGTGCGCGGCAATGTGCGGTGGAGTGGGGGTACAGTTTATATCCCCACCGCCGGGGCACTACTGTGCTGCCATCACACCTAAAATCCAGAAGAAACTAAATTCGTTGCCACTTTTTCATATAGGAGTCGACAGCCCCTGATATGACCTGATATGACCGCACTTCCCTCAGGCTGTCGTATACCTAAATACTACTTACCACCAGCTGTGCAGTTCGTTGACCTGTCCGTACGTCCCTTAGCTTTCGGTATACCTTTTACCTGAAGATGATGTGCGGTTCGTCACCGAGTGACCCAGTGACACATATTTCGAAGCAGCAAGTGGATTTACGGCTGAATAAGTGAGTTTTTAATTCAATTAGTTCCTGTTCCTTCTCTTGTTGGATTTACAAATAAAGTTTTTTACGATTATCTCGTAAACACATCATCGACAAACTCTTGTAAACTCTTGTTCGTTGCTGGCGCGCTAAGCCGACTTTGCCAACACGCGTCTAGGTCGCGTTCTGATTGGTCCGTGCTTTTTGTTAATAACTCCTATATAAACAAAGTCGCGGTGGCCATTTTTGGAAAGGAAAATGTCACTTCGAATGACCCATAGGAACCCCATTACGACCTCCGCGATCTCCTATTTCCGGATTTTGAAGGGAATTTTGGAACACGCTGTATATATTACAGTTATAGTTTCCATAAATATTTATACAAAATGAGATGCGGCGACTATATATAGCACTTTGCTCACAACCGTCATCTGGTAAAGATGTAATCTTGGAATAAGGTATGTTATCTGAAACCGGGTCTATATGATCTATATATATGTATGGTCTAAGATCTAATTGTAAGATACACATGCGTGTCTATGGGTTTATATGGTCGCGGTCGTGTTGCGCTAATCTTGCGCCCTGTTGGCGGAATTTTGCTTATATACCTACGGGGTTATTTTCATTACATGAAAAAGTTTCGATATTTCATTATTATATATATTTAATTATTGTTTCATTTTATTTTCTCTTACATTCGCAAATATCATTAATTTCATTAATAAATATCATTATTTTTAGATATATATGTATATATATATATATATATTACTTTCTTTTGAAAAAGTTCTCCCAGATATAGCCAAGCGATTCTCGCGCACAGATCGAGCCCGGCGTGTCGGGGTCAGGTAGACGGGCCGAACGTCGCTTGAATGGGCAAAAGGCACACGATGGCTATAATCTGAGGAGGGCATTTATGACCGTGAGGGCTCGTAACGTTCCCTTGGCGCAAACCCGGCACAAGCTTCCCCTCGGCCCGTCGGTCCTAATTTCTGCCAAATTTTAAGTAGGTCCGAGTGGCGAATGTCGTAAAATTTGGCAGAAATCAGGACCGACGAGCCGAGAGCAGTTTGTGCCGAGGGAACGTTACGAGCCCACACGGTCATAACTGCCCTGGCCAGAATCGAGCATTTTGGCTATCTGGGTCTTATATAGATTCTGATAATAAATTTAGTTCTTATATTAGATTCTGATAATAAATTTTGTACTGACGAGATCTAAATAATCTACGTTAAACTTTTAACAATGTATGTGTTTAAATGAAATATCGTTTATTAAAAAATATTGTTTAAATGAAACCTGTTTAAGAAGTTGATTGGTAAGTTCTTTTAGTTGTCGATTCGGTATGATATTGTATCGTTGTGAAACTTATCCATGTACAGTGTAGCACATACCTTGTATGTATATAAGTGTTCAATATGATAAGATAAGGTTACGGCAATATACATACGACAATTTAGTTTAAGTGACACTAAGCGAATAGAAAGATGCGTATATATACCATCACCATTGAAAGAAATTAGTGATTAGTCATTTTTGTATACGTAAGCTAACGTACGTTAGTATTTAGTATATATAGGAAGTGCTATGACTCGCACACATGAATGTAATACACGCGTTACTGTCGAGTTGACAGTTTAATTAATTAAGTTAAGTAAAGACGTTAACTTTCATCGGTGCACATGGTAACTATCAATTATTTAATACATGCCAAAGTAATTTCGTTTTTACTCAAATGTGCGTTGCATGATGATTTGGAAAAGAATCTTACATTAATTCAACGCTTCGTCACGTTCGAACTTTAAGGTTAAAAGGTAACACATTTGTATTTTATTATGGTATATTATCATATACAGTGTCTAATACTCGATAAAATGAATTGTTTATCATATTGTAGTTCGAAAATATATTTTCTTGAAATAGGTACTATATAATTGTTTTTTTTTTATAAAATTGATATGAAATCAGTTTTCAATGCTCAAATATGTTTCCATAGTTCAAAGTTTCACGTGCAATTTGTAATTTATTTTATAAATTAAGGAATAGTCAATAGTGTAAACCCTAAGCCCTATTTAGACAAACATTTATATGTAAATATTAATTTAGAGAATAAATACGAATATAATTATTAATACAAATTGAGATTGTAATTGATTAGAATTTTTATTATATAATGTAAAAGCTAAAACATAATTTTATGAAATAATTTGAACCTACTAATTTAACCTGTACAAGTGGTTTCTATAATGCAGAGATAAACGAAAATCCATATCAGAGCTAGTAATATATGAGAATGCTTGGAAGTTCAATGAAATATTAACAGTTATATAATTGTGATATGGTAAATGAATGTCAATAAATAATATTGACAGTTATATAATTACTTTCGGAGTACTTATGACACTGACAATGAAACAACAATCATTACAATTGATTACAGTATTACAGTTATATGATTTTTAACGATCTGTTCTAATGATCTGTTATTTATTTGCAGAATAATCAATTGGGCGATACCATGTTGGAAAATACCACTGCCATTCAACGTGTGAAAGACTCAACTCCTGCTAATGGTGCTCAACAAAACATAGAGGCAAAGAAATCATTTACACAATTCTCAAGAGATCGAAAGAATTCGAATAACGAATGTAATATAGATCCTGAATGTCTAACATTATGGCAACATCCAATTACTACTCTCAATTATTTTTTTCGAGAACTCTTTAGTAATATACTGAGCCTAGGAAATAAGACGCTACTTTACAGGAGAACAGTATGGAGCGTAGTTTCAATAATTGTATTGTTTCTGGTGTTAAGTAGAATTGTTGGCCCGCATCAACAGGTAAATATTAAATTTTTTTAAAATTTGTATACCTTTGTTGTCAAACTTTTCAAGCTATGTATGTCTTAAATGCTATACTTTATACTATCAGGAACAGAGAAGTTTCTATCTGAAAGGAATACTAACTATCTCTGGAAAAAAATATTCCATCAAAATCGTGAATATGATTGTTGAAAGAATTATTTGAGCATCTATTAAACATTTAATGTTCACGTATTCTTATAAAAATAAAATGGTGGAGAATAGATGATAGAACATCTATCATCAAACTACAAGAAAAATTGTAGTTTTCAAAATGTTTGCAATATTGTAGCTCGTTGCTGTTCATATGAACAGCTTGCATTTAAATATTCTTTAAACGATAGTGGTAATGTAGTAGACATCTACATTTTATTGTTTAATTGTTGTTATTTCACACTTTGATATTAAGATACAACGTTTTATTTGCTCTAAGTGCTCTAAAATATACAGAGTATTCCAAAAATGCCTTTTTTATACCGCGCTGGGTATACCACCAGATGATACATTTAGAAATGCAATGCAAGAGCATATTTTTCTCTATCTCACACTGTTGCTATTTAGATAAATTAATTATTTTCTGTATACTTGTATAGTAAATGACAACAAAGTGTGATAGTGTAACTCCTGATAATAAGCGGTCTGATAATAAAACATGTAATTGTTCGGATTTTGTTATTACCAAGAATATTTTTGATAGTTTCAGTATATAAGACGTATGGCTGAGATTAAAATTATTAAATATTTTCATATTTTCAGATTTTAAAAGCATGGGAGATCAAAGTGATTTGGTGGTTATATTGGATAGGTTTAGGTGTCCTTTCTAGTGTAGGTCTTGGTACCGGCTTACATACTTTCGTACTTTATTTAGGGCCACACATAGCAGCTGTTACAATGGCTGCATATGAGTGCGGTGCGCTTAATTTTCCTGAACCACCATATCCTGATCAAATAATATGTCCCACAAAAGTTGATCCAATGTGGACAGCAGGAATATTAAATATCATGAGAAAAGTACGTGTAGAAGCCATGCTTTGGGGTGCTGGTACTGCCCTTGGTGAATTACCGCCGTATTTTATGGCTAGAGCTGCGCGAACTAGTCGACAAAACAACAAAAGCGACAAATTCGATCAAGAAGACTTGAAAGAGCTAGAAGCTTTAGAAGCTTTAGAAAATGGTGAAAATGTATCATTCCTGATACGTATCAAACTAACAATGAAACATTTTGTACAAAAAGCAGGCTTCTGGGGAATTCTTGCCTGTGCTTCAGTAAGTAAACGTTTTTGTATTTTTCTATTCTTAATAATGCGAAAATATATCGCAAGAACATTAAGTTTGGCTTGTGAGAACAAATATTAATTCCCCCAAGAGCAAAAATTTATTCTAGAGATTATCAGCGTTTAAATCGAATATGATATACATATATTTGTGTAATCGTCATGCGAAAGTTGAAATCAAGTAAAATGGAAATGAAACATTCATAAACATTATAACTATGAAGGATATGGATAATAATAATACTTGAATAAACAGTTTGCCATCACGAGCTCAGTCGATTCTGACTAGTAAACTCAGGTTTTTAATTTATTAGTGGATTAAAAAAAGGACAGGGACCATGTTTGACAATCTAGATAAACGATGAACGGAGTGCTACTGTAGAAAATTTTTCTATTTTGTTATATATACAATCTGGATAAACGATTAGTGACTTGTTATTATCAAAATAAATTATTTGCAGATCCCCAATCCATTATTTGATCTTGCTGGACTGACGTGTGGTCACTATCTAATTCCTTTTTGGACATTTTTTGGTGCAACACTTATTGGAAAGGCTGTTATAAAAATGCACATTCAACAGCTTGCAGTAATTATAGCTTTTAATGAGGAACTTCTAGATAAATTTATTAAGTTACTGGCAGTTGTGCCATATGTGGGTTCTAAGTTCCAAGAGCCGTTGAAAAAGTATCTTATTCAACAGAAACAGAAGTTGCACGATAAAACATCTGCGGTATGGTTTCATTACTTTCAATTAATTATATTTTTGTTTATATCTGGAAGTATATTAATATATATTATATTTACAGGATGGAGCAACAACAATTTCATGGTTATTTGATAAATTTGTAATGTTGATGGTATGTTATTTCCTAGTAACAATTATTCACGCGTTGGCAAGAAATTATCATCGTAAACGAACTAAACTGTCTACCGATTAAAAGTTAATAAATATAGGATGTACAATGTAAACGTAAAATCAATTATTAAACAAACTTCATATAAAATTGCTGTTATAGCACTATATAATTAAGATATTAAAAATAATAACAGTTTGGTGGAAAGTTTGACTGCACAGTACCACTTCCGCATGGTAAAAAAGAGTGAAGAATAAATTGTGACAAATTCGATGTTTTCTTAACGTACTAATTTTGTAAAATGCTGTGTAAACGCTGAAGATATCCTCGTAATCGTAACATGTGTGGTTACGAAAATGTACATACATCAGAGAAAATTTTTAAATATCATGTAATATATAGTGTATGCATTTTACTTTTACATGTAACTTTCATAAAGACAATGGAACATACTATACAGAATTGTTTGTAGAGTCGACATAATGTTTACAACTTTGTTTATGATGAGTTTAAGAGTGATACAAATTTAGCTAAGGTACACTTTTGATGAAAGTCATATAATTTTAGGTACTCCTATGGTTATTAAATATGTTTGTCAGTATTTCATAAGTGAATAAAAGGGAGAAATATTTCTGTGGTTTAGTATGTAGAATATTAAATGTCACTTTTATGCGTTCTCTTTTACTACTTTTTTTTTGCATTTTTGCTTTTGATTTCTATTCAAAAACATGAGAACTTAATAATTTTGCGACGAGATATTTCTATTCGACAACGAACATGTAATGAAATCATTATTTTACGGTATTATTAATTTTGAGACACATTTAGGGAACAAATATAAAAATATTCCGTAACATATTTAAAATGACTGTAGTATATATATGGCTTTTAAACATATAATAAATTTATTTTCCGTGGTTTGTTATGAAATATTATACTTTTATGATGCAATATTATTCCAATTATCCATATGTGATAGATTGAAAAGCTTTTTGGTTGCAGAACCAGGCTCACATGGGTTTATTTTAATTGTAAACTATTATTATACATAAATATTTTCTGTTTCCATTAATTGTAATGCATTTATCAAACATATGTGTTGTAATTTGTAATTTACATATATTTTGAAGACATAAAATTAAATACGAATTAAAGATGGTTTAAAGACTCTAATTTATTTTAAGTTTCTTCATTATCTGAATGTGTAGAATGAATCGTATTAAAAACTTACAATTTCTATTTGTTGAAATCCGGAACGTCTTCGTTGTTCTTATCTTAACCCTATGCTGCTAGATTATCGTTTTGAAGGTGTGACCGCGTACGCATATACATGTAGTTTTGAACGTGGGACTGTAGTCTACCAAAGAAATCGGAGTTCGGATACAGTTCAATTCCTATAAAGCGCACTTGCGCGTAACCGCAGCACTCTTTCAAATTGATATATTTGTAGTACCTAAGCATTTCATTAACTTCTAGTTTCGCAATGTAAAGTTTATAATGAAAAACTATTCCTCATAGTCCCAGGCACATCTTTCGAAAAATATTATTGTTGTGTCTTGTCAGCGTTCACAACTGCGATTAGACTCATGGAGAGGTGATGAAAGAAATAAAAAAAGTGAAGGACGGTATATACAAAGATAGGAAGCTATGGTAAAATTGACTTGCTTGGTTGACTCTAAGTTGCGACTGAGCTTATTTCGAAGGTGCATGAATAAGAAAACCTCGTGGGGATGAAAAATTCCCTCCACCAAATATCGGAAAGTAAGGCCTTAGCCAATACTATTCCAAGTATTCTGACGTTGTTTCTACCGGAAATGCTGGATAAGGATTTTCCTCGGACGTTACAGGATGGCGAGAACTTCGACAGAAATCAGAAAATATGGGACGTTCCTTTCCTTCGAATGTATATCCGCGAGCATTGTTAGGTTTATGTTAGTAGGTTTCAGTGTACACGAACTGCCCACGTGAAGTAGCGAACATTTTTCATGTTATTGTAAGCCATTCGCGGCTATTTTGGTAATAAAAGCGACGAAAATCATTCGAATAGCTGACGATCTGTCTAACACCTGTCCCGAACCAGAAGTGCACAGAAACTGGTAGCTATTTTGTACAATATTTCAATGTTGTTCTTCATTTTCCTTTGGCTTTTCCACTGCTATTACAATTCGACATGAATATTCGATCAAAGCCGTCGGGAGTTTATCTCTAGAAGTTTGTATTTGCATATCTTAATTATCGAGGCCAGCTTTCCGAATGTATCGATATCCTCTTACGGTATGAAAGTCCTATACGTAAATGTTGAATAGATAAATTTGCATAAACGTCGGGCCATTCTTATATGTATAATAGGGGACGTACAGTGACTCCCATTAAGCAACCCTCAATCCCTCTTTGTAATCAGACAAACCCTCGTCCGATTTCAAATTATTTAGCAACATTATCCACGAGAAACTGTATGCGTTGGAAAAGGTCAACGAGCCAAAAAGAACTGACAACTTCCGATCTCGACAATTCGATAGCGCGTGGGACGCGCGAACGTCGATGAAAATAGCAAGGCGCGGCGGCCGTGTCTCTGGTTCTATCTAGCTGCAAAATTATTTATAGACACGGAACAATATGATCGTATATCTGAGTTGCTCGTCAATGTCACAAGTATCGCAGCCAAACTTGCTGAAATAATACTCGGCGGCGGTTCTGTAACTGTGTCCCTGTGTTATCAGTGTCAGTGGCCACTAAACTTTTATCGCTACCAAGAAGTACCGCTTGGATCAAAGTTGAATCGGAGGATATCGTTTTTTCGTTTAGTCTAGTCAACGGTGCCGCGCCGCGCCGTTGTCGGGTAGGGAGCATTTTTCTTAGAAGAAAACGGTAAAATTGATAGAACTTTGAGAATATAATCCTAAAAAGCAAAGGCTATTAATTTTATATCTTCTAGATTACTCCTCAAGTCATTGCAAAGATATCCCGGAGAAAGTTCATTCAGCCTCTCCACTTGTAGGTCGAATATAGTTAGTATCAATGATTCGCGCATAGTTCGGCGAAATTCGCGGGATTTCGCATCAACTATTTATTTCCGAAATGCGAGACCAAAAAATGACGCGGGATCTTGCGGGATTCCACTAGCTCCATTGTCGAGGGATCAGGAAAAGAATGAGCAGAAAAAACAATGCCCAATTGGTCGCTAGAAGTCAAATTGAGAAGAACGGTGGCATTGGCGAACACGTGTCCTCGCGGATCGCGATACGAGAAGCGTGCGAATTCCTCGTGCCGGTCGGCCAACCAGAAAACATACAGACACACACACTCTCTCTGGCTGTGTCTCTTATTCTCTATTTCTTGTCATCGTCTTTTCTTTCCCGGTTGGCTTCTGTATTTACAAACACGTGTCATCGAGTATCCGTCTTCGAAGCAAGCTCGTATATTAACGATACTCGAGCTGCTTTCCCTTTCATATCCGTGCAAGGCCTCGTAACAGTCGCGACGGGCCTTGTGAATTATTTTTTTCTATTAACGAGCGAGAATCATCCGGCTCTATCGATCAATTAGAAATTCAAATCTCGAAAGAGAGACGGCTCGAAAAATATTCCACTCGTTGATCGTTGAAGGACCTTCCGTTGATCCAATTGACACCGATTGAAAGCGACGCCTTTCTTGATCGGCTGCCATCTTTCGAAGAAAGCCGGCGCACGTTCGTGATCGTGAATCGTGAATGTTTTCCCACCGTTCGTTACATAATCCAGTGTTCATCGAACTAGGATCGACGCCCGAAGAAGCTTAATCGTTAACAGTGCCAGCACTGGAGGAGGATCGTCGGTGGATTTTTCTGATCGAGTGTCGTCAGGTTTGTCGAGCTTTTCAATGTTCTCTCTTGTACTTCGACCTTGACGAATCCGTTACTCGGTTTCCGATTTCTGCCGGGGTGATTAGGTTCTTTGTCTACTGATCGTCGAATGCCAGTCGTTTCGGAGAGAGTCGAACAGTGCCGGTTCGTGAACGGTAACGGTCGAAGCTGTTATAGTTCTTCCTTCTGTTTGTTGATCGTTTATATCGTTATAGTTTAATTCGAACTTGTGTCGAATTGTTTGGGGTTCGTGAGTCTTCGTGGTCCGAAGGTAATCGAATGAGGTTCTGTAGCGTGTAGATTGTAAACACTGGTTTTTGTAGTTTGTTTTTATTCATTGCGAGTAGAATATATGCTAAATGTTTATTACCGTGAATGAAATGTTGAAGAATATTTGATTTGTTATGTAAAGAATTTTTCTAGATTTATCGAACGTGTCTATCTGTTTCGCTGTTGTTATACATTTCTGCGTAACTCCCTATTCTTGGCAATGATGCGTACAATTTTAATTTTCCATGAAAACTCGAGGTTTCTTGACAACAGTGTTGGTGATCTAGACACACGCCAAATGAACATTTATCTTCTGTTAGGCACAATTGACCAAATTGGTTCGCGTTAAACCACTTCGTTTCGTATTCTCGAGCTGAATGCGTTCAATATATACGTGAACATAGACGATCTGCTGATCATTATTGCTGTAATTATTATAGTGTATCGAATATTGTATTACACACACAATTCGACTGTTTAGATTAAGATACAGCATTCTATTGTTTAGTTTTGAGGTAAGTGCGAGCTTGACGCGTTTTCTTTTGACGAAGACGAGGTAGTCGAGAGAAAAGCGCACGTGAGTGAATTTCAACACGACTATTTTATGTTTTTCTTTATTTTTAAATATACAGGGTGGCCCACATAACTCTGAACAGCTCAATATCTCCGTTACTTTTCGTTGTACAAAAAAACTTCGTAGGACAAAGTTACACATATAACGGTGTAAGGGAAAAAAAATGTCAAGGTCATTTTTATGAGATTTCAAGGTTATCGATGTTTTTTTAAATGGAATGAGGTATTCTTTAATACATCAATCGATGCAGCTGGACATTCTTTATAAAAAAGTACTAACCTATGTATGTCGAAAAGTTAGTAGTTCAGGAGATATTTCAATTTAAATAACTCCAAAATACGATTACTGTCGTACTAAGGCATTACACAAGTAAGTAAACACTATAACGCCTTAGTACGACAGTAATGGTATTTTGGAGTTATTTAAATTGAAATATCTCCTGAACTACTAACTTTTCGACATACATAGGTTAGTACTTTTTTATAAAGAATGTCCAGCTGCATCGATTGATGTATTAAAGAATACCTCATTGCATTTAAAAAAACATCGATAACCTTGAAATCTCATAAAAATGACCTAGAAATTTTTTTTCCCTTAGATCGTTATATGTGGCCCTTCAAACAGTGTAACTTTGTCCTACGAAGTTTTTTTGTACAACGAAAAGTAACGGAGATATTGAGCTGTTCAGAGTTATGTGGGCCACCCTGTATATACATATGTACTGTTTTATTCGTTTCCCGCGCGTAGTCAGTTATTTTTTCCCAGAATAGTACAATTGAAAATAAATATACGAATATAGAAGATTAATAAAAGAAAAGAAACGCATACGAATAAATTCGACGTAATTCAATTTTGTCTTACCATTTTATTTTCTGTTATCTCGAAGTCTATATTGTTGCACGAACACTGCACAAGCGTAATAATCTACATATTTTATTGGTTCAATAAACCGATCTAGATTTGAGCCGACTGTTCCACATTGTGCAGCCATGTATAATTGTTGCAACAGAAATATCATTAATTGGTTATCGATTGCAGAATTAATATTCAGTAATGCTATTTCATTTTTATGTCGAAACTTTTGGCATTGAATAATCAAATCATTCTAATTCTCCAAACAGGAGAAACTTATTATTTACACTTGCGTATCATTCTTCTTGTATATATATACTTGGTAAAGAATTTGTTGAAGGAATACTTGTTAATCTTTCAGGAAAATGAAGAATTCGAGGAATTCAAATTCGATAGGACCAACCGAGACGACAGCACTGAGACCGGCATTGAAAACGTTCGACGATGTTTTGCCATACGTCGGCGATTATGGCAGATACCAATGGCTGCTTTTGCTCGCGTTGCTGCCTTATGGTGTTATCTACGCTTTTCTGTATTTCTCGCAATTTTTCATAAGCATCATTCCCGCGGAGCACTGGTGCAAGATAGACGAGTTGGTAACCGCGAATTTCACTCAGGAAGACAGGTATAGATTCCACCTATTTAATCGAATTTGTTTTGTCTTTCGCGTCATTTACTATTCGATCGTTACACACTTTAACCGTTTATCAGATAGATAGGAAAAAACGAAAGGTACAAAGTTTATCAGATTAGGCTGGTTTCAGATTAGATCAGCTTGTTTATTTATTTATATTATATTTCTAAGATACTGCTCAATATTAAATCACATATTTTCTTTTAATATATTATATGAAACGTTTAGGGTACAAATAGCAATTCCATCATCGAACGAGTACCCTTATTACGATCGTTGTCATCGGAAGGACCTAAACTTCACGAAAATATTGCAATCCGGCGATGATCCGCGGTCGTATCAATTATGGAATAATCGAACTGTTGGATGTTCTAGCTGGGAATACAATTACACACAGATTCCATATCCTAGCATCGGTACTGAGGTGAAGTACCTTTTACATATCCTTACTTATTTGTATAATAATAATTTTCGTAAAAAGATAAAGTCAAGCTTTCAGCTTTCAGAATTTTTTGCAAACAAATTCTGAAAATTGAAAGTTCGAGCTTTCTCGCGAAATTGAGCCCGAGAACAAGATCACATAGATCTTTCACGCCGATCCAGCTATCGTTTGATCGAAAGACTGAAAAAAGTAGAGAGGCAAACAGAGTTCAAAGAACCCATAGACAATAATTTTCCAGTGCTTCTCTCCGTCAATGACTCCTCGCGCTTCGTAATTAGCTAGATTGGGTATGCGGGCAAGAATACCTCGTGTCAACAGCCCAGGCGATTTTCTTCTGCGGATCGATCTGCGGCGGCTTCGTGATCGGATGGATCGCGGATCACAAGGGAAGAATACCTGCGTTGATGGTGTGCAACACCCTAGCTCTTTTCGGATCGATCGCAACCGCAAACGCCAACAGTTTCTGGACGTTCGCAATGAGTAGATTCTTCACCGGATGGGCCTTCGACAATTGCATCGATATTCCGCTTATAATCGGTGAGCTTGAATGAAATTACCCGTGAAAGGAGCGAACAGTCTCGCAGATAAGTTCAACAGACGATTGATCACCCTGTTACGTAAGAGATAATAGTTAAAATTATATCGACTTCAATGCGCACATCCGGTAACCGTTATTTACATAGTTCTTGCAAACTTATTCAAATGTCCAAGTAATTCTTCATAATAAATAATATGGGTTGGTTTGGGTTATAAATAATCGAATGCTTGTTATTTCACAGTTCTCGAGTACATGGCGGTATCGAAACGCACTATAGTCGTCAATGTAGCCTTCGGTATATATTTCGCCGCAGCCAGTACTTTTTTGCCATGGATGGCTTACTATATTGCAAACTGGAGGATTTTCGCTTACATCAGCGCGGTGCCGTTGTTGTCTGTGTTCATCACGCCATGGATTCTTCCCGAAAGCGCTCGGTAAATTGTTTATATTAATGTCAACGCATTTTCTGCATCAATAGATACAAGAACGTAATTTCTTCTTTAAGATGGTACGTTTCAAACGGGCGAATGGACAATGTTATCGAGAAACTGCAGAGGATAGCCCGGATAAATCGTAAGAAGCCAGATCCGCGTGTGTACGAAGCCTTTAAAGCCGTAAGTATATATATTATTTAATATTGTTAAAAAAATCTCCTTTTTACTGGTCCAATCCGTGTAAATTTGACGATTATTTTAGGCGAACGACGACGTAATGAAAGAACGTGAAACAGCAACCGTGTTCGATCTCTTCAGATCGCCCAGATTAGCGAGGAACACCATTCTTCTGGTTCTGTTTTGGCAAGTATCTCATTATTAAAGAAAAATTAAGAGTTAAACGACTGATCAAGATTGTCTTGCAGGTGTTTTACCCTGATCGCATTCGACGGTCACGTTTATTCATTGAAACTTCTCCAGAGCTCGGTATTCGTGTCGTTTTCCTTCGCATGTGCCACGGAACTTCCGGCCGGGTTGCTATTGACACTTATCTTGGATCGATGGGGTCGCAGACTTTGCGGATTCCTCAGTTTGTCGGTGACCTGTCTTTTAAGCATCGCTGAATTAATGCTACCTTCCAGTACGTATTATAAAGTTACTCCGAAGCGTTTCTACGAAATTTTCCTATTTTATATTTTCTTCTGCAGCGATCGCCAAATTAACAATGTCGGTGATGGCGCGATTTTGTCTGAATATGGCTGCCAACATTGGCCTCCAATACGCCGTCGAATTACTGCCGACACCTGTTCGATCGCAAGGTGTGTCGCTAATTCATACTGTCGGAATTGTTGCGCATACTTTGGCCCCTTACATCATCGACACGGTAAGCGAATTTTTCAATACAGTTTTCAAGAAATTAACACGGAAGTTATTTTTTTATTGTATCAATGAGAAATAACTTGTTTAATTGTTCGTTTAACAGGCTAAAGTATGGGAAGGCTTCCCAATGTTGATAATCTGTACGGTGGCCTTCATGGGCGCCATGTCTGTTCTCTTCCTGCCGGAAACCCTCGGCCAAGAACTTCCTCAGACCATCGACCAAGGTGAAGAGTTTGGAAAAGATCAGAATTTCTGGTCGTTACCATGCAACAAGAAAGCATTGTTCGTTGAACAATATTAAAAACGATCTCATTTCCAATCAACCATCATTCTCACACAATTATACATGTAAAACATGCGAGGGAGAAGCGAAAGAAGAAGCTGGTTCCATGTTACTATAAGATCAACTTGTAATAGATTAGGAAACATAATTGCCACTATTTTAAGAATCTATTTTTTAACGTAATTTTTGCCCGATGCAGTCAGAATGGCTGACAACTTTTATGTTATTCGTATTCTATTTTTAGTCGATATTTTAAGCAGTTTTTTACTATATCGTTGGTGTTGCGTTAGGTATCTGAAATTGTTGAGTGGTTGACACGTGTGCAAGATTTAACGTTACTGTTATTAATTTAGATTTTATTTGCTATTAAATATTTTAGACTTCGACAGCCTAAGTGAATATACATTTTTTAAATAGCATTAAATAAGTGAGATAATCCTTGAGAAGTTGAAGAAGTTAATGAATCATTTAGGAACGAGCAAACAATGTGTCAACTACTGAACGATCTTTGATACACAGCAATCAATTCAGTAATTTAATAACGCAGATTGTGCCATCGTTTTAAGTAGTGTTCATTCATCGAGAAATAATTGTTCCTTGAGAAGTAATCTTCTGTTAGCCACCATAGTGCGTAAATATTATTCAACAGTCTCCACAGTGCACTAACAGATTGATTCTGTAGCGATCGTGTCACATTTAATTTATTTCAGAACCGCATTGCCTGTCCGACGAAAAATTTTAAATGTGTTCAATTATGTATATTTTAACTGTTATACAAAGTTACAAGATAAATCTCGAAATAAATATATATGTCTCTAGAGATAAACATCAGACATTTTCTGCTTGTTATTATAATTTCACGTTCGGGATGAAAACAAATAGGAAATGAAGTAATGCTATGTTTGTTTAACTCGATTGAAATTAGCTTTTATTCGATAAACTTTACATGCTGCTCGATGCAATCGTTATTGCAATTAAATAACAAGTTTTAATCTCTCCAGTCTCTTATCACACATTACACATGGACGAATAATATTAGCATTCATGTTATAGAGCAAGTTTAAGACACTGTATATCCACAGCATCCCCTTTATACCTATTCAGTTGACTCAAAAGTTGCAATTTCGGTTGTTCGCAGTGCATATGCAGTTCGTAAGCGCTGCATATATTTAACAGTATAGATTCCTGCAAGCTTTTTGCAGGATTCTTGGTAATCGCACTTTCGTATAAATGCACGGCTTCCTTCAACTGGCCTGTGTACAAAAGACAAACAGCCATATTATTAATTAACGCGACGTTGGAAGGATCCAACATAGCTGCCTCTTGGAAGCATTTGTATGCTTCCTGAAAGGAATTGTTCGCTACAGCCATTAGACCCCTATCCATCCATTCTCTAACAGTCAGACTATCGTTCTGTTTGTGCTCCTTGATAAGCAACTTCTCCGCGGTCGCAACATCTCCCAAGAACAGATGTAACCTTCCTATGCTGGCCTTTAACGCTTCTAACTGCTCGGGAGTCCAATCTGGAGAGTCACATAATTTTTCTAAAATGTCTATAGCTAGTACATAATTCTTCATACTAACTGCGCAGTTGGTAATGGATATTAAGACTCTAGACCGTCTTCCTTTCCATAAGCGCATAGCATCCTCCTGTTCCACAGGGTTCACGGTAACGCGAGATCCATCTCCGCTGTAACCGGCATTAAAATTTCCTATTATCTGATTCACAGTGGCTAGTAATTTGTACAGATTATCCAGTGCCTCTTTGGGTCTGCCACAGTACAAAGGTGTCTCCGCTAAAAGTAATCGAAAGGAGAACGAGGCCATGGAGCCTGGCCTGGTACCATACAAATCAGGATAAAACGTAAAGTACATATCTGGTTTGTCCAGATTACCAAACGGCTTTGATTCATTCTCGAGAACATCGATCTGCCTCAGTTTGGCCAATAAAGCTAGTCTGGTGTACCATAATTGCAAAGAATGCGGAGTATGTTTGCTAGGTTGGTTTATCTTGCCATATCCTTGCGCGTACACTGCTAGAAGTTTCCCCGACAAGTTTATCGCCGCTTTGTAACAACCGGCTTGTATCAAGCTTCTCAAGCCACGTTCGTCTTGCGTTACATCTGAAGCTGTACGTACGTTTCTGTGAATATTCTCATCTTCTCCTAGGAAGCGGATCGCAGCGGTTTTTATTAAATCTTGCATGTCTCCTTGTATCGCCAAGCCCGGCATCGTTAGGTTCTCTCTTTCGAGAAAATTACTTCCAGTGGTCGATGTGGCGATACTACGTAAGACTTTCCTAGTCTTCTCGGAAGGGATCCAAATGTCCCTGTGAGTATCATTTGTTGTACTGTGATCGAGCAATTCATTGTCGAACAATGTGCTGGTTTTTAAGAACTCGTTCGCACGATCACCCATTAGCTCAAATTCCGGGATTCGAGAAACACCTAACTGTATCTCGGGAAAATCATTCTTTTTCGAAGGAACGATCTCGTCGAAGATCGTTCTCGATCCATTCTCGAAATAACGACTGATATCGGACTCTTTGTCTTTTGTAACCTCGCTGGCGATGTCAGAGGTCTGTTTCACTGAACAATCAGGTTTTTCTGCCATCCCAGGTGTGGTAATTACATACACGCCCCCTTTTTAAGATTGGAAATTATTTACAGATATTTATGCAACCTCCAAGAATGTTCTAACGCACGTGCATCACATTACGTCAACTGTCAAAATCAGACGAATACATTTTGTCGTGAAGCGCACCGAGCTGACACGCGTTATTGACAGGTGACCCGGTGGCTGGTTAAATATTCAATGAAATTGTTATTCAACGACTGAAAAAATTGGTGGGAGTATACTGGAGAATCCTCTGTGTCTATATTATACAATAAAGATAATTTATTCATGCAAAATGAAAAATATTGGATATTCATTACAGCAGCAAATGATACGTGCCGCTTTTCCCATAAGACGCAAAGTTAATTCCGGCACGAATTATTTGCTCTTCCGAAACGTCCGTACAGCGCCAATTCGTGCAGCGGCAAAACGCTCAAACTGTTAGCCAAATTTAGTTCCGAATCTACCGCTAGATGGCGCTGTTACCGGCCTGACTTGCTCTGTCGGTATCATTTGGCTAACAGTTTGAGCGTTTTGCCGCTGCATGAATTGGCGCTGTACGGGCGTTTCGGAAGAGCAAATAATTCGTGCCGGATTAACATTGCGTCTTATGGGATAAGCGGCACGAATTATTTGCTGTTGTAATGAATATCCAATATTTTTCATTATACATCAATAAATTGATAGAATCTCATGTTTGCAACCAATTCTTTAGCTCTTGAATTACTTTTTAGTATTTTTCAAGACTGATTGCATAGTGTCAGGGAATGAATAATAACCAATTAATTTCTAGCAGAATTTATTGAAAATTGTTACAGGAATGTTAAAGGTAGATTGGTCCTAGTAATGTTAAAATAAGAATGTTCCCCTATCGTCTGACCCGTATAATTTTTCAAAAAATACCTCACTTAACATCTTCAAGGAGCAAACATTAATAAACGTTTAATGTGCAACCCACGGAGCCTCGTCGAAGGAGAGAGAAGGTTCGGCGGCTAGAAGGATCGTGAAACAATGGTCGCCGGTTTTCGAAATGCGCGGAAGAGTTGTAGGCAAGCTAACAAAAGGGTGGGGAGCGCAGCGGGCCGAGAGAAAAATCGAAAGCCTCGAAAACGAACATATCGGCGCGAGGGGCGCATGATTCTCTTTGTCACTCGAGTTTTTAAGAGTGACCACAAACAAAACCGGGGCCTCGATCAATTTAGTCTCTCGAGCGAGCGCATATAACATTCGCCTCGGTTCCAGCTCGTGTACTGGTTTGCGAATACACGAGCACGGATCGCTCGAAATTCGCTCGATTCAGAAGCATTTCGCTAGCCCAGGAGAGGCGTTTTGTTGTCGGCAATGGGGAGGAGAGGAGGCCGACCGTTTTCGTAATGGCTCGTTCATTCGAGAGAATCGACGTAAAAAAATCGTACATGCATCATTCGTCACCCATTATTCGCCGGGCCTTTATTTTCCGGTGGTTAGCGTTCGTCAGACTTTTCGTACACGGACGTACAACACGCGGACATCATCCTTCGCCCTGCATTCTCATGGCTGGCCAGACTAATTCCTTATTTTATAATTTTTAGGACAGCAGATCATTCATTTCGGCCGTTTAATGTAAAAATTGTGCAAGTCGTCGTTTGCGATCGGATGTTGTCTAAATGCATTCGTGTCTTTCAAGTTGGAACTAGAATAGTAGACCAACAAAAACATTCTGTAAACAGGAGCCAAGTTCTTATGGCCGTAAAAAGTTGTGAGATCAAACAAAATACGGCCAAGTTCGTTGAGCTTAGAAATACCTCTTGCAATACTGAAAAAATCGTTTCTAAAAATTAGTTTAAAAGAAAGCTATTTAATTTTTAAAAAGTTACATGGAGTGCTAAATTATTCAAACTTGGCCGCTACCTAACAGCTTTTATGGCCATTGGTTTAAAAAGTAACGATTGCTTTTTTCATCAATATATTTTGCGACTTCGAAGCTAATAAAACGTATACTTATGTGTGTTATGCTGCTATGTTCTATCCTACGTACCTATTTCGTAATGTTTTTTTTCAATACAACCCCTTTAAGGAATAAAATTTCAAACTTTGATAATTATTCCTTTGAGTGTTTGTTATAGTGGACATAGGTACCAAATTTCAAGCTTGTAGGTCAATGGGAAGCCAAAAGGTTTTGATGATCTATCAGTCAGTCAGTCAGTGACAGAAGCGATTTTTGAGGTCCTATATCTCGGAACCTACTAATGTTAGAAGATTAATGTTTTGTCAATATTGAGACATGATAGCATTTAACAAGTGTACGAAATTACATCTGTCCATCTGCCTCCAGTGTCGAGTTATAAGCCTCTAAAAAACGGCTAAGTTGTTTCGTGTAAAAGGAGGTAGTGCGAGAACTAAATAATTAATTTCAACCGTCTAATGTAAAAGTGGTGCATCTCTCAACCGTCTAATGTAAAAGTGGGTTGTAATTGAACGATGTCTAAACGTTTTCACTTTGTTGTCCGTTCGACTGATTGTAAGGAGGAATTTCGCAGCATCCCGCTGCTCGTTTTCTAAACGTTCAAGGATGCCCGCGGGCACGTCAGCAATTTTAAGTTGGACACGTACAACCACGTGAACAATTCTTCGAGCACCTCAACGGCTTATTGGCGGGCACGAAGCGAACCGCCCACCTATCTATTTGATCTCTCGAGAGTGAAAAATATTTAAATGCTGTCGCTGCTCCTTTATATTCGACGCGTTTCTCGACACACCTTGCACCGAAATCTCCGGTGCTTTATTTATTCGTCACACGTCCAATACTTTCAAGTTTTCCAACCGTTTACGAAATAAGCGCAATTTCAATTAATCGCCAATTCACAGCTTCAATCATGTTCTTGTAAATTGTACGATCGAAAGATGATGTGGGATTTCAACGAATTTCCAATTCAGAACTCGACTGTTTGAATTTGTGCAGTATTCTTGATTCACCGGGTTTTTTGACATTGTTACGTCTTAAGGTGGACGTATTAAAGATTTGATAGTTCAATTTGAAAGATTAGAATTGAGATACAACGCAGTTTTGAACCTACCTGCATTCACCGGCTTCGATTCGGGGAATTGAGGATTTCTTAAAATCTAAGTGACTTCGATCATGGAATTGGAACGTAGAAATCGAAGTTGGGTAATTTCTTTAAAAATGATTTGATATTTTAATTAGAATAGAAATAAACAAAAATATATTCTAAGCACAAAATCTCGGATACATAATGTTTCTCGAAATCTTATTGTAAATTGTTAGTAATTACCGTTAGGTAGATTTCGCCTTTCGTTTGAACAGTTGCTTCTGCGCTGGATTCGATGATGTTGTGGTTTGTTGGTGCTCCGGGGTTTAGCATGCCTCTTCCTTTTTTCGTGGAGATTAACTTCACTTTGAACAACACACACACAAAAAGCAAACTGACTAATTTGATAAATAACTTTGACTGTTGGTGAAATTTTAATATAGACCGAACTTGTTGACTGTATTTTGTGGACTGAGCTCCTAATGAGGAGCCATCCCTTTTATAGATCGATCAATCCTTTGTTCTTAGCTTAATTTTCATAAGGTGGTTACATCATCACCAATTCCTCTTAATCGATTTATTCTTAATCGCTTTCTTCTCAGTCATTCTCTTCTTAATCGTGTGCATTGCATTTTTTATCCTCCTCTTGGCTAGAATCATATTACTCTGCGCATCTCATAGATCGAGGAACAATTCGCAGTTTTCAGTGATGAACAGGCTTCAACGGATATTCGCTCACAATTTATATTTGAAAATCATTTAATGAAATTTTCGCTACGTATTTATTTCGTTTAGTAAAGTTTCAAATTCAAAATGAGTTTTCCTAATTCTATCACACGCAATGTGGTGTAATATACGATAGTTCGACATTGATTACACTGTCCAACAGCCAAAAAGTATTTCGATTCCCACTATACGATTCTTATAGAGTTTTTCGCGCTGATTCCAAATCTGTCCTCAATCTTTCTCCTAGACGTACAGTTTTTTCAACCTTGAACAAATATTGTGATGTCATTATAAAAGATATTGAATTGTTTTTTACAGCAAAAGATTCTCTCTTTAGACTTTCCCGAATACAGTGATATCCAATATTAATACATTATGATTGTTTAAACATGTTTACAACATGTTTAAACAATCACTAAAGACGGAGAGACACCACTTTTGCACCTATTTTTGCGGATATGTTTGAATTTATCTAAAAAAATAAGGGTCCAGCGGAAAATGGAACTACACCACGCGAAAGAGCAGACTTTTATCTTGAGAAACCACCCTTTCAAGTTTGCATAGTCGACGTTTTTTTCGAACCAGAAAGCAAAATATCTTCGTCCGACATGAGTTGCCGCCAGTGGCGCTCACCACAAGAACGGGCGTTCGCTGCGCCGCGCCGTATTCCGTGGAACGGGATGTTAACATGTTTAAACAATCATAATGTATTAATATTAGATATCACTGTATTCGGGAAAGTCTACAGAATCTTTTGCTGTAAAGAACAATTCAATATCTTTTATAATAACATCACAATATTTGTTCAAAGTTGAAAAATATGTCTTTTTTAAAAACTCAATTTTCTCAAAAACTGTACGTCTAGGAGAAAAATTGAAGACAGATTCGGAATCAGGGGAGAAACACTATAAGGATCGCATAGGGGGTTCGAAATACAAAAAAAAAAGTTGAAATTTGTTGGATCGTGTTATCAACAATACTACTTAATATTTAATTTCTCGTACAACATTATTAGAGCAAGCATAAAAAGAAATTCAAAAGGTATGTTATACATGATTGATTATATCAATTATATTAATGTTGGCTGAACCACTGGACGTGACAACATTTTTATCGCGACGGAGTTGGTTGAAAGTTTCCAAGGGGAGGAGTGAACATTTCAGCGCGATATTCTCCGAGCTTGTAATTTGAAGTATTTTCGCCAGCTGTACTAAACTTGTACATAGTTTGTTATACATATATATATTCAGTGTAGAGGCGATTCGACTTCAGCGAAACACGACGCCGTGAGGTATACAAGACGTACTCGAGAAGCTCTTTTTTCAAGTGTCGCCACGGCAGCGAAGTCGACGGCATTGTCTCCATTGTTGGCGAATCGTAATCAATATTTTCACAATATGGCGCCATTGTCCTTAGCACGAGCGAGGTGCAAGGGTTCTTCGTGTGTTCCGCGAAACCTTTCATCCGCCAACACCGCTGCACATCGTTGTTTAAGTAGTATAAAATAAAACATCGCTGAAAATCCGCCCTCTTTTCAGGCCCATCCACCTTCAACACCCTCATTCTTCTAATATTTCACGAAACAAAATCCGTTCTACAATCTTCTTCGATGAACTCGCACTTTTCTTAAATGCTGAAAGGCGATTGACGAATCTAGAGTAAAAAACAGCTGCTATAAATCCGTGTCTATAATTCACGAAGCCTTTATGCTCATTGACAAGACGCCGAGAAGCAAAGCGTCGCGTCAATATTGAACCTTGACTGACGGAGACATAGTCATTCGTAGAGTTTCAAGTTTCAAGGAGCCATTGATTTCTGAAATAACCGTAAACACTTGCACGACATTACGACAACAGAACGGACAAAGTAGCAGGTTGAAAGAGGAGTCGACCTTTGAGCTTTACTACCCAAGTGATTTTCAAATAAGAGAGGAAGAGAGAGAGAGAGAGAGATCGGTTTGTTGACGGTGTGAAAACATCGAGGTTGTATTTTCTGTGAAGAGTGTCGCGTGGTGTCCTCGTTACGTCAGCCTGGTCGTAAAGTAATAAATACATTAACTGGGTTCGACAATGAGTCTATCATCAAACAAGTCGTAAACGATCACAATGCATGAAGGCGACTCGGAGATCGAGTAAGAGAATACCGTGAAAGTACCAGGGCCGTGCTCGTGATTTACGACGAGCGCTTATTTCCCGAGGCTGCGCCGATCTTCGTGGCAAGGTGACAGTTTCTTCCGGCCGAGGTATTGCCTCTGGCACTGTACTTGCGTTCTAGCCTTCGAATTTTCGACGTTACAGGCGCAGACAAGCAATTTAAAAATCTAGTTAAAGGGGTAGACTGCAAAGATGGGGTTCTTTAGTAGTGAAAAGCGCTAGATAAAAGATCAATCAAGGCCGCATGTCCTACTTTTACGTTTTCGAGCCGCAATTTAGCTCATGTAGCTATTTTCATAAAGCTGCGACAGCTGCATGCTTCCGAATAATGTAAATTACAACCGTTTCCTTTATCTCGATCGACAATTTGTTAATAACGTATATTAATGTTTTCAGCACACTGGTTCTCAGTTCGTATATCACAGGCATGGAATCAACATGTGTTATAAAGTTGTAAAGAGTTTAAATAATTTGTTCACTTAGCAAACGCAATTATATAAAAATTTTTCTTGAAAATGGTCTAAATATTGACCGGAACATTGAAAATTTTGTGGTAATTTGCAAAATTGCTTAGTAGCATCAGATCGAACCAGTGCTTTGAAAACATTAATATACGTTAACGTAAATTACGCGTTGAAAACGTAAAAATCTTTTGGGGAGAAGCCCCATCGCACGCATTATCGAGAAATGAGAAGGCGCATCCAGCACCCTTGCAATCCTGGAAACGAATCTACCCCCTCATCTAATCAACTAGTAAACTAATCCATCTAACGTCTGAAAGAAATTGAAGCTGCTGAGTTTTTGCAATTTTGAAAAAGTTAGAAGGTGTGCACCCGCTGTAAGTGCACTTAGCTATCGAACAGCGGCGAATGATCCGTGATCGAGTCTAAAGGATTGAGAAAGGGTGTCGGACGGATTGAAAGGACGCGCGGGATGATCGAGATCGGTTTTCCCGAGGCTAATCCGTTGAATAGATTCCATTTTGATCGAGCATGCGGAGGTGTCGGTAGGTTGGTCGACAGGAAAGAAGGGAGAGGCTCGCGCCGGTGCAAAGATTTTGCCCATTAACAGTATCGACGGGGGAAAAAAAGGTAGGGTGCCGCCCAATGTCGTGCGTTTTTAACGGCGGGCCCCCGGAACATGGCAGCCCGGCCATTTATTATTTCCCGCCACGCACCGGCCCGCTAACAATACCGTCCATTGACAATTTCTGCTTCACACACGACGCCGCGCGCCGCGACGCTCCGCCCACGATCGAACTACAGAGAACGCCGACGTGCCCTCACCCAGACCACCAAAACTCCTCTCTCTTCCTTTTTCGCCGACACCGATCTCTTTCGGGGAACGTATCCCCCTTTCTCTCTTTTCTAGAACACACCAAGGAGAACCTAGAGTCCTCAAATATTTTCTATCCGAATTTCCTTCTGTTGGGAAACAGAACACTTCTACGGTTCTCGGTGCTTCTGGTTATTATCGCCACTTGAACGTTAAACAAACGAGGAAACGACGGCGGTGGCATAGCTAATCGCTTGGTGTATCTTGAGAGGCTCCTCAGACGCTGGCGGATCTGTTCTTCAACGCTGGTTTTTTCAAAAATATTATTTAAACTTACCCAGACCTCTAAGTGGGGTCTATACCGAAGAACGTAATTTACATTGTGCTACAGAGTACAGTTTGAATGACATGGTTTTGTGTGTCTGGTGATGTACGCAGGTTGCATTCTTTCGGGAAAGTAAAAACCCAAGAAAAACGTCCTGTAAACAGAAGCCAAATTCCTATGGCCGAAAAAGTTAGCTTAGAAATACCTCCTGCAATACTGAAAAAAGCATTTGTAACAATTAGTTTAAAAGAACGCTATTTAATTTTTAAAGAGTTACATGGAGGGCTAAATTATTCAAACTTGGCCGCTACCTAACACCTTTTATGGCCATTCGTTTAAAAAGTAACGGCCAAGTTTGAATAATTTAGCCCTCCATGTAAATCTTTAAAAAGTAAATAGCGTTCTTTTAAACTGATTTTTACAAACGCTTTCTTCAGTATTGCAAGATCTATTTCTAAGCTAACGAACTTTGCCGTATTTTATTTGATCTTACAACTTTTTACGGCCATAGAAACTTGGCTCCTGTTTCAAGAATGTTTTTGTTGGGATTTCATCAATTTTTGTTCAAATTTCATCAATTATCAAGTAGGTATCAAAGAAAAACAATCCTTTTCTAATCTGCAAGACAAAATTCAAATTCAATGTATCGAAGATTAACACTCTGCCGGCGACGCTCAGATCCGTTTGCCCCCCGCCGCTATAGACGATGCTCGGTGCAGTTTCTTTTGTTCACGTTAGAGCGATTGTTTTTTTCATCAGTATTTGTTGCGACTTTGAAGCAAATAAAACGTATACTTATGTATGTTATGCTGCTATGTTCTATCCTACGTACCTATTTCGTAATGTTTTTTTTCAATACAACCCCTTTAAGGTGTAAAATTTCAAACTTTGAAAGTTGAGTGTTTGTTATAGTGGACATAGGTACCAAATTTCAAGCTTGTAGGTCAATGGGAAGCCAAAAGGTTTTAATGATCTATCAGTCAGTCAGTCAGTGACAGAAGCGATTTTTGAGGTCCTATATCTCGGAACCTACTAATGTTAGAAGATTAATGTTTTGTCAATATTGAGACATGATAGCATTTAACAAGTATACGAAATTACATGTCTCCATCTGCCTCCAGTGCCGAGCTATAAGCTTCTAAAAAACGGCTAAGTTGTTTCGTGTAAAAGGAGGTAGTGCGAGAACTTGGCTGGTGCACTACCGTGCACTTAGATACGCAAAACATATCGGCCCTGATCGTCAGATGGTCTAGATCCTCCAGTTCATAGATGCAATGGCAGTTAGTATGATCAACAATGCCTACACGGAACAATGAGGCGGCCAAGTTGCAAGACACGATTATCAGTAGCAACAAACTCTCTCTTAAGACTTTTGAAGTTATTATTGGCAAATCAAGGGATTCGTTTAAAAAGAAAAAGCCGCTGGAGGGAGGTTTTGCTCTTAAATAAGTCCTGATCAGCGTTGATTTAGTGAAATGTCTGTATTATCGGAAAGGGGAACACGCAACACATCGATGGAGTCAGGATCAGCGGCAGAAAGAATTTTGATTAAATTGTACGAATCGGACGGGTACCGTTCGAATCGGAAAATGTAGCTGTTTATGCCTTTCTGCGTAGCGGAAGCAAGACAGACGCCCGAAAGGAAGAAATCCGGCATCGCCGGTACAGATTTTCGTCCTGTACGTGTAATTGTAACGGATCGTTAAATTAGACACGGGATCCGTAGCTGCGTCCGACAATGGGAATTCCCGAGGACGGAGATCCCGAGAGCAGAAAGTCACGTCATGATAGGATATTAGTGTTTTACGACATTTCATTATCCGTGTCGTCACGGTCGTCACTCAAAATCCATTTCCGTCTGTACCACGGCAATGTGCGACGATTCCATGGTGTTCGCCAGCCATGCGACGTCTCTTCTCCCGGAGAGAGAAGAAAAAAATGCGACTTTGTCGTTTACAAGAGAGATCGCTATTGATCTAGTCCGCCATTGTTCCCCGGGATATTCCAAAGGGCCAGGAAACTCTGCGTCTCGCCTCCCCCACCTCCGACAGCCGGTAGTCTTCCATTTCCAGAGCGAGTCTCCATAGATCCGGGACGTTTAACCGTGACGCAATGAACATCAGTAATTTACAACCCCAGTCTTTGACCACCCGTCGACTTCTTCCGACTTTTCCGGACGCCGAGCCCCGTGTGTCTCCGGTTCTCTATCCACTTTGCGAGACCTTGTTGCATCCTTGCAGCTCCTCGCCTCGGGAAAATTCGGAGATCGCTCCGAATTTCCAGCATTTTCTCTGTGATTTTTTCAAACGTTTTCCTAACTCCTCAAAAAATCGTACGGTCGAGTATTAACCCCTTGCCGTAACATTTTCTTTACAGTTACAGAGATAGAAAAATTACGTTAGAAAAATTACGTCAGATAGAAAAATAGAGATAGAAAAATTACGATAGAAAAATTACGTCAGATAGAAAAATGTAGAAAAAAAAGAAAATTGATCTCATCTAAAAAGAAAGGCGCAACATTCATATTTGTTATTTTGTTGAAATTTTCATCACGAGCCTGAGTCGTTAAAATACGGAAAGGGGTTGAAGATGTTATGGTTCTCCCAAAAGTATCCGAGCATTGGCATGATTCGGAGCAAATCGCCTAGCGCAGAAGTCGTTCCACGCAAGAACGTTTCAATCCGAGCCTAAATAAGAAGTCTGCCGGGCGAAAAGCCGGGCCATTGAAATCCTGTTCTCCACGGTGCGCTTTCTGAAAAGCGTCGAGCAGACTCTGACGCGAATATTCGCCGCGCCGTCATCATCTCTGCCGCCGTCATCGAAATCGCCGGTTTTCCGAGAGGGAGCATCTGGATCCGGGATAAAGGGTCCGAGACCACCACAAACAAAAGCGCTCACAAATCGACAGCCCCGCCCCCGTGAAGAAAGGAGCCGGGGGCCAAACGCCGACAATACTCTGGCATGTTTTTCAATATTTAGTCATCATGACTTTTCGTCGGGGCCTTTCGGCTCCGGAATCTCCGCGTCGAATTGGAAACTAGATAATTCAATTAGAGAACAGCTGCCGCCAGGAGCCTGTACGCGCAGGTAGAGGCCATTTTCGGATTATGGGGTGTCTGCGGAGACACGGGGACCGAAAAAAGACATATCGGGGCCCAACGTGGCCATTTAGCGGAACCCCCTTGACATGTTTATTCGCGTCTCGATGCGAATTCTGAAACTCGATGTGTCCGAATTGTCCAATTGATTTCTCCATTCGTAGATAGTGCTGTAGACTCCTGTATAACGTGATCAAAAAATAGTTTAACACTGAATTGTCCAAATGATTTCTCAAAGAAAATCGTTGAACATTTTCAGTGTCGACCTAGCAGCTTGAACAAATTCCATTAAGTCGAAGTAACGCATCGAATGAAATCTATATACAGTAGCGGACAAAAGTTTAAGACCGCTCTAAAGAAGACGATAACTTTTTTAATATTGTACTATACGATTTGAACTTTTTGGGAAGCTGGAGAAATTCGTTTACTAAAGGATGTGAAAAGAATTGTTGAAAAAATACTAAAAGTTGAATTTTTAACTTTTTTATGGGGACCTATATTGAAAATTTAAAAAATACGTTTTGTAGATCTGTGTCAATTAAACATATTCTGAAAATTTCGTCAAAATCGGTCGACGTTGCAATGAGCTACAAACGTTTAAAGATGGTAAAAATTGCAGATTTTCACAATTTTCGGCAATAAATCTTGAAAATCTGAAATTTTTACCATCTTTAAACGTTTGTAGCTCATTGCAACGTCGACCGATTTTGACGAAATTTTCAGAATATGTTTAATCGACACAGATCTACAAAACGCATTTGTTAAATTTTCAATATAGGTCCCCATAAAAAAGTTAAAAATTCAACTTTTAGTATTTTTTCAACAATTCCGATCAATTGCAATTTTTTACAAAATTTCTTTTCACATCCTTTAGTAAACTAATTGCTCTAGCTTCCCAAAAAAGTTCAAATCGCATAGTACAATATTAAAAAAATTATCGTCTTCTTTAGAGCGGTCTTAAACTTTTGTCCGCTATTGTAAATAAAAATGTAAATGTCCGTTTGTCCGTTTGTTTGTAATCGAACATCTCCGTAACGACTGAACGTAGAAAGCTGGGGTTTGAGCCATTAGACGCAGCATTTCTTCGTTAAGGTTTTAGGACAATCCGCATTCGAAAAAGTCCATTCGTTCAAGAGTTTTGACGACTTTTTTCACCGGCTACGACGCTAACTGCTTACTTCAAGTTATGTGAATGTGGCGTGTTTGCGAAAACATTGATGTATAATAATCGATATGGTTTCGTGTTGATTCGCGTTATCACCAATGCGTCACGACGAGAATCTTCTCAGTGGTATTCTGCTTCAAATTATATCGTGAAATATATATAAATAGAAAGATTGACCTATTCGGAGTGATTTGTTCTGTAACTTTCTCATTGCATTGGAATTCAGCTGAGTAGATTGATCTGCGTTTGAATTGAAATATTTGGCGAGTATTTTTAAATTATTAAGTTCTTTCTTTGTCTTTTAATTCGTGCTTTTCCCTTATTTAATATTTAGCAATTTTAGATGTTATCGATATAACTTTCTTTCTACTTTAGTACATAAAAAGAATGACTCGCAGAAAAGCAAACTTACATAGGTCGTCGTACTCGCGGAACGGAAGCAGTGCGACGATTAAGATCAAATCAATTTGAGGAAGAACGGGCAACACAAAGAATGGTTCAAATACGTGCCAGATTTGAGGATGCACGGTAAAAAAAACATATAAATGTCACATCTGTGACAGGTAAAAATATGCTTTTAAAAAATACTGAGCCACAGCAAGGCGTGGCGGGGGAAATCTAGTTATAAATATTCAAAGTATTCGGCCGAGTACGTATTTGCTCTTTTGTAGTCAAATGTCTGAATACCACGTGTCATCCCAAGTTAGTCCGTCGAAAGGGCTTGTTTTCATTGAGCAAAGAGGATCGCATTGTATCCAGCGTTGATCTGTTAGTTCAGTTGTCCCAGCTGAACTTTGGTAGCGTTCGGTTCTGGCTCGATGCTAAAAGTGCAGCCTTTCTATCTGCGAATCAAAGAATGAATAACGCTTGCAAAATTCGTAAGTTTACGAAGAACGAACTGAAGTGTTCAAGGAATTCATTTTGTAATGAACATTTCTGTTGTACAACTTGCACGAAGCTTTCTTTGGAAACACGTCCGCGTAACAAGTGTGACCGACTCCTGATGGCAGGCTCAATGGCGTATCCGAAGAACTCGAGGAAAAATGCCCAGAAGGTTGCTTTCTAGGATGTCACGGTGAATCATTGAAATTAGCTGCATCTGGTGCCTTCTCTCCTTCTTCTCCTTTTAACGACATTGTGTCGTGTAACGTTATGCCGGAGCGTTCGGGTCTTTTCTGAACACCCTGAGAGCCCTGACTACAATGAGTCTCAATCAGTGCGATAATTACATCTTCCTCTGTATTATCATGAAAATTCATTTCCGAGGATGGACGAACAATTGTGTCGAACACGTAATATGTGCCGATAATTATGAAAGTGGTCTAACTGATCAACACTAAATATAGCACATATAATGATTGAAAGTTGAGTTTGACTTTCATAATTATTAAAAGGCTCAAAATTATATGTTATTGTACATTATTTTAGTCGTACGTTTAGATGTTGACCTCCATATAACATAATTGGCTTTCAAACTGTGACTCTAACTGTGTGATTTTCAGTATAATATTAGAGGCGGGGTTGCACCATGGTTCTCGGGTAGAGGTTTATCACGACAATTTATTGGAACATTCAATCGTTGTAGAGCAGATCATTACCATCTTGCAGCATCTCTTTCACGACTACATATAATAAATGATTCCAAATGTAACTGCGGCAAAGAGGTTCAAGATCTTAACCATATCATTTGGCAATGTATGTACCTTGTTCGAATCACAAAGAATTGATCTCATGAAAAAATTAAGGATGCTCAATTTGTTCCCACCCTTAAATATCAGATCGTTACTTTATGAACCGAATATTCAGGCATGTTATCTTCTTTTCAATTTTTTCCAGCAATGTAATTTAAAGATTTAAAGTTATGTACTTAATGTATTATATACCTAATGTGTTCTGCTGCATCTACATTACTAATGTTTAACTGCAAGATGTATACTACTAATGTATAGCTTTATAACCCCCTATGGGGAGTTCCAATTAAGCTCTCAATAAAATAAAAAACAAAATGTAGATGTTGACGACGAGGGTTCTCGAGTCATTTGGCGTTCACAATCGGTATCTTAGATTTGCATGAAAATGTGAAAGGTGAAATGCTCCTTTGGCTGTTCGACGTTGCTGCGAGCGTTATTATTGCGCTCTCGTGGATACCGCGTGCAGACGTGTCTATAGGAGAAAGCAGGGGTCAGCTTTAGTCTCGTTCGATTAGCATGAAGGAGCAAACAGAAAGCGCCAAATGATTTTTGTTCGGCGTTACATGGGGCGGCACAATACGAGCGATTGAGCGTGAGGGGATGAGTGGTGGATCAGTGTCTGTCGGGCTGGCATCGGTTTTCTGTGTGGTAAACACGTTCTGTTAGCGAATGTAATGATGGCCCATCGTGTCATTGATTTGTGGCTCCATTAGGTCGAGGCTGGCCGGCTTCACACCTGGCAGCCGTCCTCTTCTGTCAACCGCACGTTGCCTATCGTTCGATAAATCCGAATTATTTCTCCTTCAGGACGTCTCGATCCATCGACACCGTTCTCGATCTTCTTCCTCGTGCTTCTCCCCATCATCCGGGCGTGGCGAATTCATTTTTATCTCTCGCCCAAAAGGTTCTCACACCCAGGAATCCTCTTTTGCATGTTGCAGTTGTTCGCGCAAATGTAAATTTTTAAGGACCTGCTGCGATTTTCCTCGTTCCCGAAAGATCGATGATCGATGATGGAATAATCTACGAGATCGCCCACGCTTGTCTAGCTTCGAATCCTGTTGATAGTATACGCGGCTCCTTTCTGTCAGTCCAGAGACGTGTCGTGCGGTTTACAACACAGCTTCTAACATTATTGCCATTAGTCGGGAGAGCTCGCTCACGGTTACATCTCTATTATGGTGGCCGTTGGTATGGAAACTCGTCTTTTAGCTGCCGCCGCGCCGCGCCGCTCGCCACGATCTCTTTCCGCCTTTATTTCTGCCCTCTTTCATCTTTGACGTGGCAGAGACTCGGGTACCCACCGTGTGATTAATGAGGCATTCACAGCAATCCTGAGTTAGAGGCGGCCCATGCCAGCGAACATGTTCACAGAGGTGTTCACCTTCTCCATTCAACACCGTCAGCTACGCTTCTTTCCTTTTTTATTGCTTTTCGCATTCTTCTGGTAGCCGCGTCGATAATAAGATGCATCGCGCCGCTGAATCAATTAATCCAGCCCTATTCGCTCTCTGCTTTGACAATCAATTTTCTGACGGTAAACCCACGTTTTTATACCTCTCTATTAACGACGATATCCTGTCGCATTAGGGAAATTTACGCTGCTACCGTGTCGACGGGATTTTTTTATTTTTCTTCGGCGATTCTTTGAAAATCGGAAAATTTCTCTCACTGATTTGTTTCGTTCGCCACTCCAAAAATTGCTGGGTCGTTCGAAGAGTAATTTGGTCTTTCGTGTACAGATGACATTGCTTCTTAATTAATTATTGTGATATAATTATAGTTTTACATTCTCATAAGAGTGATGTAAGATAATTATGTAGCTTTAAGTTGCCTGGAGAAGCTCAGGAAATCATGAAACAAAGAAAATGTCATGAAACTGTTTCTACACTCCGCGACGAAACTATAAGACAGTAGCTTTTCGTCAGTGGATCTTACACTCTAATCGCAGTCACAGTGTTAGAAGTAATTGTGTACTTAAAATTAAACATTTGTAATTTTGTTCTTACATAATATAACTACAATGCCGCGTGGGAAAAAGCTGACAGACAGTGTAAGAAGAGTGATCGTAAATTTAAAAGAAAAGAATACTTCTATTTCAGAAATTTCAAGAGGGGCTGGGCGAAGTCGATGTGCCGTGCTCAATTATTTAAAAAGTAGAGAGAATTATGGAAAAAACATCCTGGTGGACGTCCAAAAGCGACAACGACTAGCCATTCTGAGGGTAGCGTCGAATTCTAGCTTGACAGCACAGCAAATTGCAGCGCAAGCTGGCGTTCACACCAATATTCGTAATGTGCAACGGATAATTAAACGGGCCAAGCATTTAAAAAGACGAAAATTGCATAAAAACCGCCATTTACGAATCGACACAAAGCAGCCAGGGAAGATTTTGCGGACAGACATCTCCAGTGGAAAAAAAGTGGAGAAAAGTTATTTTTTCAGATGGAAAACGTTTCAATTTAGATGGACCGGATGGTCGTTCATATTAGTTTTATGATTTGCGGAAGGAAGAATTGCATTTGTCAAGGAGGCAAATGGGCGGAGACGGCATCATGGTATGAGCTGCAATAGGATACCACGGGAGAACCGATGTAAAATTTATTAACACCAGCATGAATGCAATTAAATATATAGAAATATTAGAAGAACAATTAACGCTACATGCAAAGACTATTGCATGTGAAAATTATATTTTTCAACACGATAATGCCGCTGTGTATACAGCGGAACGTGTAAAAAAATATTTTGAAGACCGTAATATACAAATTTTACCATGGCCTGCGAGATCTCCAGATTTAAATATAATAGAAAACATCTGAGGAATTTTAGCACGTGCTGTATATGAAAATCGGAAACAGTTTTTGTCGGTGAAAGAGTTGAAAGCTCGTATTGAATAAAATGGGTCAAATTAAGTTAAGATCAAATAAAAAATTTATATAAATCGATACCACGACGATTAATGGAAACTATAAAAAATAAAGGTGGCACCACACATTACTACTAAATAGAAAAAAATATTTTTCATTAACTTCCACCGACTTTTTCTTACGTAAAATATACATTGTCTTATAGTTTCGTCGCACCTTATTTTATCAAAAATTAGAAATTTTTATGAAACTTTTCAATCTAATTCAACAACATTGTCGCTGTGGAAATGTATGTACTTTAGTTGATTCTTTGGATTAATAACAAAAACTTTTACGAAAAAATTAGTATTAATAAAATATTAGCTAAAATCGCAGGTGTCTTATAGTTTTGTCGCGGAGTGTAAACACAACGACCTAATAGTTTTCGATCGTGTTTTACACGTTCGCACGGTCAAGTGATTTACCAAACCGCAATTTAAGGGATCGGAGGAAGCTCTCCGAGTGATAATTCCCATGATTCCGACGAAAGGTGAGATCTCGTTTTGAATCGGAGCGTTCTACAATCTCGCTCGGAATTGAAATAGCGGGATTAGGAATGTTAGTATGGAACAAGTGACTTTAACAACCGCGACACGTATCCTGTTGCCCGTTTCATTCACAGATTGCGCGAACGTTTGGATCTCGGATCTCTGAACAAGCCGCAAACAAGCAAACAAAGGGACGCGGCCCAATTGTCACCCGTCACAGTGCCGATACAATACCAAGGACAATTGTATCCAACAATAAGGCTATCCTACACTGCCGTTCGGTAAATTAGTCGCTCAGGGTCCAGCGACGAGTCTTGGGGGACGCGGTCGCATGTCATTCCTAGTTACGAGGACAATGGCGAAAGAAACGCTGTCATACGAAACCCCACCGATCTCCCGTCCTAGGTTTCCGTTCTTTGATATTGTATATTCATCCTTTGTGCGACAGCTACATTATTAGCAACCTACTAGTTTTATTTATACATCGATGTCCAATTATTTTTAAACTCGCCGCTGCGGACGATTCTTTGACTGGGTCGCAAATATTTGTTTGCCCATCCAGAGGTGGGCATTATTTGGCGAAACAAATATTTCAAATACTATTTAATATTTTAGATTTTATTTTGCTTAAAGAAAATAGTATTTTAAATAAGATATACAATTTGAACCTCCAAATAAAATATTTCTATTTCAACAATTTGATCCCCAAAAAAAAATATTTCTATTTTAACAATCAGAAACACGAAATAAAATATTTTACTTTTTGCATTGTTATAATACTCTTATAAATCGCAAGAAACAAATCGTTAAGAAACGATTTACACCCATAAATGTATTGAATTCGAACCATTATTTTCAGCAATAATACTTAAAATTGAAATTGAAAATAAAGACCAAATATAAATATTTTCAATATTCTTTAAATAAAATACTATTTTCAAATAAATTACTACCTCAAATAAATTATTTTATTTTCAAAAATTACTGCATCAAATAAAATATTTTATTTTCAAAAATCACTGCATTAAATAAAATATTTTATTTTCAAAGTTGTACACATACTTTAAGTAAATAGGATTATTTACTATTTACTATTTAAAATACTATTTTCTCCAGCTCTGGTTCACGCTTTACAATTTTACAATTACAAAGTAATTCAGATTCGAATCATTTAATGCAATTGCAGATTATAAAATTTAATATAATTAAATGATGTAATTCAATTGCAATGCGTGCGATTGAGATGATTCTCAGAATAACGTAATAAATAAATAAATAGAAGGCGCTGCGTGAGATCGAGGGATTCCCTGATTTTTCGCTCGAGTTGCAGCGAAAGTGCACTCACCGTCGGAATTAATTGTGCAGAGAATCGGAGAAAGGCCGGAAGATTATCTGCATCGAGGGTATTGCTAGCTTTAAATGGAGCATTGTACGGTTCTTCATGGGCGTCGATGATATTGTGGATTTGCAGAATTAGATAGCGGTCCAACAATGTCCTTCACCTTCGAGGGCAGGGCCTCTATAATCCTGGATCAGGATAATCTGACTTCAATGGCGCGGCACGATGCGAATTTCAAGTGTAAACGCACTACTTGGTGTGTCCTTGGACGCCTTTTCAAGTGCTTACCTAGATGGATAAATTACACGCGGCAAACAATGCGTTCGAACAAAATTATACAGCTTCCAGAATTCACCAATTTCTGCGAATATTTTCTGCAGAATGTTATTCACTGCGAGCGAAATATTTGTTTCATGCGACTAGAATTTTGGTTCGGATTGGCCGATTGATTTAGCGCGATGGAAGATGTTCCTTTGTCGAGAGGAAGAAAAAGTGGCCATTCGAATCTTTTCGCTCTGATAGATGTCTCGTCAGATAGCAGTTACTTTGGTTGCTGGTAACTCGATACCTAGATTAGGGTAGCCGAAGAGACGAAGAGAAAAAGGCGCAGACCCGAACGAGAGAGCGCAGGGGCACACGGCCGTTTGTATTTGCTCAATTTACAGTTGCGTAATTTCATAATGAAGACCCAACGTTCCCTCTTCCTATTTTTTACTCTCTAGTTCCTTTTTGCTCGCGATCGATTTTTGTCCGTGGCTCGAAAACGTTACAATGGGCGACTTGGCCTTTTCAGAATCGGAAAGAGCGGACGGTCCGTCACAAAGCGGCTAGGTGTCGTGTTTCCCGGTTGTTTCGATGAATACGGAATACAAAACAAATCAATAAGGGCAGTTTCTCGCAAACAACCGGTCCCGACAGTAGCAACGAACTTTCTTTCATTCTTCTCTCGAGTGCTCTGCGAATCCCCCCGTCCAAAGAGATGCTCACTTTTCCTCGCTGATGACGAATCCTGAATTTGATCAGTAGATTTGTGGAAATGCACAACATTCAACTTACGCAGTCTAATAAATAATTACTAACATAATTTCCGAAGCGTGCGAGGATCGAATTTCCGGGCACAGATGCACCTCCTCCGAAGGACGGTCAAATAAATAGCCCGATGGCAGGATCGTCATCTGTTGCTCCTGCTGGTCCGAAGGACACACGAAATTTCAGGGAAACAATGGAGACCCTTCGGAGCAAGTCTGGTCCGCGGCTCAACGTGGTAAAAACAGAAAAGAAGTCACCTAACGTTTCTACCTCGGATATCTTTGTTGTTTTCAAAGATAAGGATGTTCTGGAGGTATATAAAAACGCAACAAAATTTTTGAAAATTTGACAAGACATAATTCGTACTAAATTAATGCAATTACCAAAATTTGGGTTCGATTCACTGCACCGCTTAAGAATTATAGCAACTTAAAGTTTGCACACTTTACCACGTCTCCTTATGGAGAATTCAGAAAATTCCACTTCAAACCCTATTTAAACCTGGAAAAAACGCAACTAGAAACTCCAGTTTTTTTATATATAGTAAAAATTATGTAATGAATTATGTTCAAAATTGATTAGGATTCACTAAACAGTTACAGAGCATAAAATTATAAACTGTTACAAAACGTCAAATTTATCGTGTTGTTCTTCTCACTAGCATGGAAACGCGACAACTGTGTAAACCACTGAATATAGCTACAATCAGAGGGTACAATTATTCGCAAAAGTCACTTACAATTTGTTATAATATGAAGACTATTTGATTAAACAATAAATATAACATGAAATTCACTAATTAAACGAAAGCTTTTTAAATTAATCTATTTTTTTTATGCAAAATATACTCATGAATGGCTTTCATTGCCAATATATTGATGAATTTCGAATTTCTTGTACTTTTGTCTCCCATTGTACCTCCAGAACATCCTTAAGTGTCTTGATGACAAATTTTTGTTTCTTTTTCATTTTTGTTAGATACGTGCAGGTTACATTGTTGTTATAGATGATAGAATGACTCTACATCGAGGCGTTACTGTACAAAATCGACGCCGAGGAGCTTCGAAAGCAACCGATCCTGGGAACGAAGTTGCTCGCGCATCGGAGAAGGCGGTTCTCAAGTCTTCTCGGACCTCTGAGGAGGCAGTAACGGTTGCATTTGTCATGATTAGCCGTTTTAGTCACGGTGACCCGACGTTATGCATGTCCTAAGACGCGCTGTAGCTCGACGAATCCGCCGGACGTCGTTATTAACGCAATCGGCAAAGATTTCCGAGCTGTACGATTCAATATGGCGACACGAGGTATCCTTGCAACGCGAGGCTTGCACCACGGTGCAACGAGCTCTCTATCTAAGCTAAGTCCGCGCGTGTCCTGTTGCTCTTGCTGCGCGCTTATAAGGAAATTTATGCGCGACTCGTAGATCCTCCCGATGAATGCGTTTCTATCGTATTTCAGCGGATAAACGAGTGTTGAGAAACAGATGCATTTGTTTGCGATCCTCGCCGCGATCGTCTATGCTTCCTCCATAGATCAAGCATCATTCCCGATGGGGTGCCGTGTTCATCTAGCTGCGTTCCCATTTTCACGGAAATGCGTGTTGATAAGCATGTTCTCTTCTGGTTTCTAAGTGAGCGAGAACATGAATGATGAAATAATACATTTGAGGAAACTAAGAACGAGACGTACAATGTGAGACTGAGAAGATTCAGAATTTTTTAAACTAACACTAGACAGAAAAGGTTGAAGAGCGGGCGCAGCGAGGTCTCTCGAAAGGCAAAAGACTACTAATTTCCGGATCGCTTTGTTCATCACAATGCGTATTTTATTAAGAACGGTGATGATGCGATTCCGCTCGTTCGAAACCCGGTCGTTCGAACAGTTTCGGACGAGCGAATAACCAGATACGACAGGCTGCGCGTGTTATTTTAGGTCTCGGCACAAAGAACTGTGTTAAGCGAACCCACACTAATTGAATCGAGTGTAATGTTTCGCTACAGGCGACGCACTCGTTCAAACAACAAATTCATTCGACAAAAGAGTAGGAGAACGATTACCGCAGCAACCGGCGAATATTTAGCGAAGATTGTGCGAACGGAGGCAGCCATCGCCATAGTGCACTCCTAATACAAACGGCAGAGGATGACGCGTGCAGTGGTAGCACACAAAGCCGAGTACAAAGCTGTCCGAAGGAAGATTCCTTGGAACGAGCTTGTCAGCTCAACGTTGAACAGCTGTGGCGGCTCGATCGCATGAAATCTGTAATTATCGGATCGTTAAGGACTGTACCCTGACAGCGGACGGACAGACAGACGCAGTAATTAATAAATTGTATTTTTACTCGAGCACACTTACCTTACCTGTCAAAACTTGATCAGTACGGACGAGTACGAACCGGCGAGTTTCTTCTCGCCTTGTTAATTCACCGCCTTATACTGATTAAGCAACTGCGTTTCCCATCTGTCCCCCTTTCGTTGTGGTAAATTAATCGCTCATGTTCTACTCTCGTGACGTAATTACGTTTTTAATAGCACGCACGTTTCGACAGAAAATGTATAAATTCGATAAGAAAAATTCTTGATACTACGAATCACTTGAATAAATTGCAATTGAAGCGTTCAACAAACGCAGCGAGTGCGCCGACAGAAGGGAAAGTTTATTGTGGTTTATACAAGCTTTGCTTAATCTATACTCAACCGCGCAGTCTACAGGAAATCAATGACTATAATCGACAATATGCATGGAAACTTGTGTCGAGAAGCTACTTTGAAACATAATGTAGGAAACGAGAGCAGCACATTAAGTATTTATATAAAACTTTAATTCTGAGTAAACTTTTCTGGGTTAGATTTGCGTGTCGCTGAAGTTTATCCACCTTGTCGGCGATTTTCTGTACAGATCTTTTCTGTTCATATAACTTATTAATTTTTAACCGACTTCGAAAAAGGAGGAGGTTACTCAATTCGATCTGTATGTGTCTTTTTTCGCTTTTTTTCTATGTATGTTCACCGATTACGCCGAGATGGATGGAACAATCAGGACGAAACCTTCTGCATTTTGTAGGTTATGTCTCCCGATTGGTCCGTTGAAAACAAATTTTGCATTTTTTCATTCTTTGCGGTTTTTACTGCAAATAACCAATAAGACCGAAAAACCATACTATGTTCCACTAAAATGTGTGAAATAAAAAAATTAAAAAAAAAAATTAAACCGACTTCGAAAAAGCGCACTAAAAAAATGCACTAAAAAGTATGAAATAATTTCCATTTAATTTATGTGAATACATACGAACTTAAACACAATACAATCTTTTTGGAGGCGGTGAAAAATTGAAAATTTTCGACACTGAAAATTACGAAAATCCTTAAATTCTTTTACATGCTTTCACATATTAATGTATCTTCTCTTCCCACACCTACTGATTTCCAAGTCCATCATATTCCAATGAAATCATAATCAGCAACATCTGTTATTTGGAAAGTTTTGAATTGTTGCGCCGCCTCCGAAATGATTGTATTGTATTTGGTAAATGGTGGTTGTAAATGGTAATTATTTCATACTTTTTAGTGCATTTTTAATGCATTTCTTCGAAGTCGGTCTAATTTTTTTTAGATGGTCAAGGGGTGGCGCACCCCGTTGAGTTTGTTTCTTTTAAGAAGTGTGCGAACAGCGGTCAACAGTTAGAATGATGTTCGGGCCCTATCAGAAATTGAATTACGATGCGACAAAACCGAATAGAGATTAGGAAAAGTTCAGTGCGCAAGAAGCCGTGCCCCTTCCATCCCTCGAGGGCTTCGGTCCCGTTGTGTAACTCTATAACCCTGCATATCTGCACATTTGTATCGAGCTGTAGGGTTTCAGGCCACGGCCTCTTTTGTTGCTCGATCATGTTGTTTCGTTTCGTTATTGGCCGCAAGGTTCCACAAGCTTTGCCTGTACGTCTGTGTGTAGTCAACACATACAGGGAGAAAGAGAGAGAGAGAGAGATTGGGTTCGCCCGCGATTAATACTGGGAGGGTAGTTTCCGACGACATATGTTCCTGTATCGTGTTACAAGACGTTTGTCATCATCAGAGCCGCCATTGTTCTTTAAAATCTTAGGGCGCTACCGAATACGGTGGATTCTCGAAAAATGTCAACTAGACCGGCTCCCGTTCCCCGAAACGACTTCTTAAATCACTTCGGCACCCTCCGACGCCATCTTCTTTCCCACAAGTGACACATTTTATTTCTTCCGACATCTAACAGCGAACGTTAATCAATAGAGAGCGGAATTCATGTATTTATAACAAAAATGACGAATTTAAAAATACTGTTATATTAGTTTCAACCTATTGAACAGATTAAGAATGAAAATCAATTTCCATTTCACTCGAGTTTGTTATAACTCCGAAAATTTTGATTTCGCATAAAGATCCGCTGTCTATTAATCAAAATCGTTGCATTTATTTTCTTGTTTCGTTATCCACCGACTGTTAATGGCATTTGCAACGGAGTCGCGTATTCCCCAATTAAAAAATAGTTCGCGACAGTTTATCGTTACCAGCGACGGTTCTCCAAACTTTCGAAAGGTCAGAATTGGTAGGGGGAAAAATGTCAGGGAAAATTACGTCAGTTAAAAAACTGACAAACAGGTCGTGGTCCTAGGGTTACCTGGCGAGATCCACCGGAATCAAATGTCGATCATTAAGTGTAATCAAACGGCTGACTGGCCCCGCAGTTCCGATCTTTTTCTGGGGCACAATACGTAATTCCGATATACGGTTTACCTGACGCAGCTGTTCAATCGAATTATTCGAAATTACGGGCATCTCGCTCCCCGGCGAACCTGAAACGCATTTATGATCGATTTGGCAACCCATTGATGTCGAAGGTCGAACCGTTTTCCGATAATAAATTTCCGAAAGGCCACCCCTTGCACTCGGCTACCTGACCTATTCCTCGGAAACGGATTTTTTCTGGGAAAAACTTTTCAACCCCTCGGACTTGATGCAGTTTTAATTCCAAAATCCAGACATTTCTTTCAACCCAGATAATTTTTATTCTACGTAATAGGCTGGTTTACTGCTTCTACTTTTATTTTCGTTTTCGAAACTGCACTGCGCCATTCATTTTTATTTCGCAAGAATGTGTTCTACACATTGTGTAATTAGTCAGTCGACTATCAACAGTATTAGTGTAAAGATGTACCTGTTTCAAAAATTCTTTGAAAATTATCGAGTACGGGATACGAAACAATCTTAGGTTCACGGACAAATATTTAAAAATTACTATTGATAGAGCAATTTTTTGAACGTTTTTGTGTGGTAAGTACACAGATTTATGAAGTTTAAGAATTATAAAAATATTTTATGTTCGTTTAATATTATTAGAGCACAATGACACGGGGAAATCGTTAAATAATAACGAAAAGACCCAAATTATTGCTTTCCACAATATGAGTCTCTCTAACACAGAAATTGCAAGAAGATTGAAAAGCTCATTAAATGTCGTAAACAATTTTTTAAAATGAAAAGAAAAATACGGCAGTAAAAAATCTACAGGTCATCCAAAAAAATTAACACGTAGAGACAAATATAAAATTTTTCAAGAAAGACGGCAAAATATGCTTAATGCCTCTAAAATAATCAAATTAGATTTGCCAGTTGGTATTCGACGTGTACAGCAAGTTGTAAGATCGAGTGGGACACTTTAATTTCTCCACCTTGTCGAATTTAGCTAGCGCACGTTTTTTCGCTTTTTTAGAATATTTAAGTTAGCAGAATATCATATGTCATGGACCGAAAAGTGGAAGACGGATGATTTTTTCTGATGGAAAAAGATTTAATTTGGACGGCCCAGATGGGTATTAATATTACTGACACGATTTGCATGATGAAAAAGTGTAAAAATGACAAGAGTACATGGAGGAGGATGTGTAACGGTTTGGGCTGCATTCGGCTGAAACGGTAAGACTCCGATAATGTGGTTCTCTCGAAAAACCAATGCAGAAAAATATCGGGAACTATTGGAAGATGTACTGGATGAATATGGTGACAAGATTGGTGGACCTAATTTAATATTCCAACACGATAATGCAGCAATATATCGTGCAAAAACAATTAAAAACTACTTCGAGAGGGTAAAAAATTGAAGTTTTACACTGGCCATGAAGGAGTCCGGACTTAAATTCGATTGAAAATCTTTGGGGAATATTAGCACAAAAGGTATACGACAATGGAAAACAGTATAGCACAGCTCCAGAATTTAAAAAATGGGATTAGAGAGGCGTGGTTTGAAATTAAATTAGAAACATTATACAAATTAATTTAATCAATTCCACGCAGAATATTTGAAGTTATAAAACACAAAGGTGGTTCAACCAAGTACTGAATTATTTTTATCTTTGTCTTTTTTTAATTTTTTATGTGAAAATACATAATGAACCTATGTTTATTTCGCAACTAAAATTCAAGTGTTGTAATAGAAAATTTGTAATTGACATTAATTAACATTGTGTTATTCAATTGAGCTGTGTATTTTGTTAATTTTATTAGATTGAATAAATAATAATAAGTAGAATCAAAAATACTGCATTAAACACAGCTTTATGTCAACAAGTTAAAGTGAACCTATCACTATTTCGGCCACTGTAGAATACAGACGAATTTAATGATATTAAAACTGTTTTGAATAATGGTATGGCAATTGTTTTACTAAAATTACATTAATTATTTTAAAGTAGACTTCTGTAGGGAACTAGTTTCTCAACCCCTTTAACTTTACTTTGAAAATGCTATTGGTGGTTAAACAACTGGTGGTCTAGAATTACATTAATTTAAAGTAGACTTCTGTAGGGAACTAGTTTTTCAACCCCTTCAACTTTACATTGAAAATGGTAGTGGCGGTTAAACAACTGGTGGTCTAGAATTACATTAATTTAAAGTAGACCTTTGTAGGGAACTGGGACACCATGGAAGCCAGAGAATGATGAAGAGCAGCGATCCATCGAGAAAATCCTCAACATCAAAAGTCCTCGGCATCGACTCCCACATTTGTATCGTGCGGGTGGTCGGACAGGTCCCGGACCATTTTGTCAGCGGTTTGTCCTGGATTAATGCTTCCCTGACACGGGAAAGCCGAAAGTGTAGGTTCCTTTAGCCCGACGAAAGAAACCGTGGTTTTTTAGTCGGCTCCCTTGTGTGTATATTCGTGCATGTCCGTAGGGCGCTAATGACGATCGATTATCCTGCATATCTCCAACACCCTCCCAATCCTCTTCTCCTCTCTTCGTCTCTCTATTTTCTCGGTTTTTGTTTGCACCGGCATCGGTCGAATCTATTTGCCGCGGACAACGATTAAGTCTTCGACTAAAGATTCTCATATTTCAGCTGATCCAATCTGAAACGCACCGACTCCGCTAAACACAGGGACACAAAGCAGCCGGGAACCGATTCCGTGATTTTTCATTCGTCTATAGCGGTCGTCACGCGTTTAGGATTTATGCGACACCCTCCAAAGAATTTTTCATTTCGAGAGATTCGTCTGTGTCAGAGTTTGTGTTGAATTGCTTCACGAACTGTAAGTACAAAGTAAGTCAATCACATCGTATTCAATTATTTCGTAATTGGTCTCTCATTCAATTCAATTACGATATAATTCGTTTTTGCAATTGAAACACAATCACAAAGTACAATTATGAATTATATGCAAGAAGAATAAAGGGTGGAGTTAAATGATGTAATTCTGCTCTAATTTCTTCTGTAAGTCTGGACTGTCGGAATTTTGTTTACGACAAATTCGTGAAAAATATTGTAAAACGAAGTGCAGGCTGGATTATATCCGCCGGCTGCGAAAGAATCCAGGAAACGTACCTGGGCTGTAGGTATTACTTGATACCTGACGTCTCTAAGAGGATTACGTATTACCCGCGAATTCGAGGAGAAGACAAAATGGTTCATCTTCTCATGCCTAAAACTTAAGGAGATTAAAAGTTAACCATGTCCCGTTCGCCGTCGCCGAGAGAGACTCAAAGTAGATTAGCGGTAAGTTCGATATAACATTACCCCGGCTTTCGCTGATCCTGTTACATCCTGCCCGGAATTAAAAATATTGTCATCCTGCAGGATTATACCTACGGATAATATCTCAGGCCTTGTCAAACATAAATGAAAGTTCCGTCGAATCGTGGCCAGGTCTTGACACCCGTAGTGACAGGCCAGACGTCCTTTTATTCTCTCTCGTTGTCTTGAGCTGACCGAGCTGGCCCTCTTCAGAATTCTCGAGAAGTCATTTTGAACTGCTATTTTGAAGGATCCAGTTTCAAATTAGATTCTTCTGCTGAAAATTATTTTTACAGGAGCCTGGGAAGGCGAGCAAGGAAAAATTTGTTGTACAAATTCTGAAACGATCGATAGGTAGACATTGCAAAGACGGATTGTCTATTCTTGCTCTTTTCAGCCGAGCTCTTCACGGATCACGTAGATCCGTGTTCCACAGAATCAGATCGCTGATCCATCAAGTGTCCAGTATCTCTGAACGAAGGGGTTGGCGAAGCTGCGGGATTGGTGTATGCATACTTAGACGAACATAATGGGTTATCCTGCTAGACAAGATTGGTTACACCTCCGTCTTGCGGGTGTCTATTCATTCGTGGAACCCGCCTACGGTGCCACTGCCAAAACAACCTTGACAGCATTGTCCATCGAAATAACTCGTTGATGATCGATGGATCTGCGGCAACTCTGCCGCCATAGCCAGCTGGAAAAGAAATAGCAGTGTTAGTACGACATTGTTTAACGAATTAATGAATTCTAAGAATTGAATTCCCATATCTACATGATGATGACGAAACGAATGCTTGCCCATCATGTTTACCGTCGCCTCGCCTATTTTCATTGTGCTGAAAGAATGGTGGCTAGCGGATGGCTTCCTGTGTTTTAGCGAGGAGCGAAAGCGTGGTCGTGGGAGGGAGGTGTTACCTTTTTTAATTCGAGACAGACAGAAAGACAGGCTAGAATTAACTCGTCCCCGTTCTCCACCAGGTAATGATTACGCTTCGATCTAGTGTACCCGGCATTTTGCTGCTTAGAAATTGAATAGAGGTGTGCAGGAAACGCGGCCATGCTGACCAGTTCCTTGCATACGTATTAACCGGTAGGCTACATTGAAACCTCCCGAGTCTCATTATCCTGACACGCGTATCCGTTCGAAGCATCACTTTTTGTTTCCCGTGTCACACTTCTGACAACCGAGCCGCTTGTACTGTGAACAGTACTCAACCGAACGAGAAATGCTGCTTAATTAAATGGCCGAAGGAGGGGTCGTTACGGGCACGAGTTGTGCAAACATCTCCTCGTTCGGTCGAGCAATACTTTTAGTCCTGCGGGGAAAATCGAGGACGCTGGTCAGCCATCTTCTTATTTCGTTGACAGTACCTTCAGTCCTGCAAGAAGAATTAAGGGCACTGTTCAACAAATTTTTCCAACCCTTCGTTTCCAGTGAAATATTCCAGTTAATCTCTAGCTGTATTCGGATCCTCGAACGTCGTCTCGATCGATGCGCCCCTTGGGATCGATGCTTCTATTCCAGATCGAACTTATAAATTTCGAATATCGTCGGAACCCAGAAAAAGGGAGGAGTAGGAGGTGTGCGCGGAGTTTCGAAGCTGAACGCGTGGCACGGACGAGGATCCATACATCACTCTCGATCATTGCCAAGCTCGGTCCTTTTTGTGATGTCCGCGCCGTTTATACGGAACAATTCGCCACAATGGCGGACTGTGGATCTGGAGGCTGGTCTCCTCTGAATCCTGGACCGCCTATCTTCGCGAAAGCTTGCTCATCCCCGGGGAGATTATGCTACGAACTCGACGAATTCTCTCGAGATGTTAGGCTCCTTGATACGCGATCTTATTCCACTTTCAATAAAGTTGCTAACTGACAGAGTTCTGTTTTCTACGGCTGCCGCAATGCGACTTAATCTGAGAGATGATCTACACGACGTAAAGGTTTATGTATTCCCTCTGGAGGTTCCTAAGCGGAAAGATGAAACACAGATAGAGCACACACCTCGTTTTCGATTACATTCGCTACGCGTGCAAACGCATCCCGCCATTGAGTGCTTGTACGTCGAACACATGTCTTTCCCTTCGTCGATACTTGTACCCTCGCGTCGTAGAACTTGTGCTTTATCTACCCACCGCAGACAATGCATTATTTTTTACACTTTGGCCGCGCTGTCTGTAAGCCAACGTTCGTCGTCAATTTAAATGGAGAATTAAATTAGCGTCTTTCAACCCTGCTCTTATCAGTGAACGAGCACTGTCTACCGGAAACGCACAGCACAGAGTTAGGCAGCAGTGAATTCTTTTGTAATCGATTATTCATTGTAAAAATGAATAGATGTAATTCAAACAGTGAAAGGATTACAAGAATTTACGAATGCCCATGTATTATTAACCCAACAAAAACATCCTGTATACAGAAGCCAAGTTTCTATGGCCGTAAAATGTTGTGAGATCAAACAAAATACCGCCAAATTCGTTAGCTTAGAAATACCTCTTGTAATACTGAAAAAAGCGTTTGTAAAAATTAGTTTAAAAGAACGCTATTTAATTTTTAAAGAGTTACATGGAGGGCTCAATTATTCAAACTTGACCGCTACCTTTTATGGCCATTGGTTTAAAAAGTAACGGCCAAGTTTGAATAATTTACCCCTCCATGTAACTCTTTAAAAATTAAATAGCGTTCTTTTAAACTAATTGTTACAAATGCTTTTTTCAGTATTGCAAGAGGTATTTCTAAGCCAACGAACTTTGCCGTATTTTATTTGATCTCACAACTTTTTACGGCCATAGAAACTTGGCTCCTATTTACAGGATGTTTTTGTTGGGATTTCATGAATTTTTGTTGAAATTTCATCAATTATCAAGTAGATATCAAAGAAAAAAAAGCTTTTCTAATCTGCAAGACAAAATCCAAATTCAATGTATCGAAGATTAACACTCTGCCGGCGACGCTCGTAACCGTTTCTTTTGTTTACGTTAGAGTGATTATTTTTAACTTCCCGATTTTATAGGGAAGTTATTGTAATTACCCCGAAAATCGAAAATCGAATTTTTAGCAGATCTTCACGTTTCATGGTCATTGGAGTCATTTTAGACTATTTTTATCAAAATGTCGGTATGTGTGTGTGTGTCCGTTTCTATGGTATCAAATTTTTCGTTAACGTTTTCAGAAAAAGTAACAACGCGATCGGAATGATGAATGATACAATCGATGTGCCTCGCTGTAACTTAGAGCTGATTAGATTTTGGTCCATATTGGTCAAGTAGTTTTTTAGTTTTTTTCGAAAGGAGTTGATTAAACATTGCAATTTCTACGAAAGGCGTATCCACCGAAGAAGTAAACGTAACTAAATATATATATTTAGACATATTTAAAAAAATTTTTTTTTATAAAATTAAAAAAAAAATTTTTTATAAAATTAAAAAAAAATTTTTTCTTGTTTTTTTTTAATTAAAAAAAATATTTTTTCCAATTATGCAACTAATGCTAATGTAACCGCTTACAATAATCGAAAATTATTCCAATGCAAGAGTGAGTTAATCATCGCCGAGAATACATTTTCAAAGAATATCGATGAAAGTACAAAAACATTTATATTACAATCTTTAAATAAACAATCAGTTCAAAACGAATTGTTAACTGAGATTAAATTGAAAATTAATATAAAATATATGATAACTAATAACATTGACGTTGAAGACGAATTGGTTAATGGAGCATGCGAAATATTAAAATTTATTACTTTTCAAGAAAATACTAAAATTCCGTCTATATTGTGGTTAGATTTTCAATTGGCCAGGGTAGGAGTGAAAGTAAGAACTCGTTATCGTGATTATATGAAAAATGCAAATATAAATCAAAATTTAACACCAATAATAAAAAAATATCGAATCAAGTAAATATTTCGAGTGAAGGAAAATAACAAATTACACGTAGTCAATTTCCAGTGGTTCCTGCTGAAGCGATTACGATTCATAAAAGTCAGGGACAAACATACGAGAAAGTATGTATGGATTTTAAAACATCAGAAATACGAACTTTGCAAATGTTGTATGTAGCACTGAGCAGAGTTTCAAAATTGAGCGGTTTATATATTTTGAGAAAATTTAAATTAATAGTATCGAAGAAAACCAAGATCAATACTGCAAACCCGGATAATGATGAGTTGTATCGTTTGCGAAAAACTAATTAAGACAATTTATTTTGCAATATTAGTATGCTATAACAAGGAACCAAGCGAGCAACGAGCATACGATATTGGTTTAATGCGACGCCATATAGCAAACATTTTGATAAGTAGAAAACTATTGAATTTCCCTGAAAACGTATAATCTTCTCAAAACGTACACTTAATAAATAATAATAATAATAATATACAGCAACTAACGAATCGGGAAGTTCTTTGTGTGGCTCGTGGAGAGTCACACACAAAATGAAAGACATTAATAGCTGTGGGCCCTACTAGCCATGCATACCACTAACATTCTCGCAAGAGCAGTCCTGCCTGCGAGCTCGCGAAGCGAGCGAGCAACAACAACCCTACTCGCGAGCGAGCGAAGCGAGCGAGCAACAATAGCCCTCTAGTTTCATCAGTATTTGTTGCGGCTTCGAAGCTAATAAAACGTATACTTATGTATGTTATGCTGCTATGTTTTATCCTACGTACCTATTTCGTAATGTTTTTTTTCAATACAACCCCTTTAACGTGTAAAATTTCAAACTTTGATAATTATTCCTTCGAGTGTTTGTTATAGTGGACCTATGCACCAAATTTCAAGCTTGTAGGTCAATGGGAAGTACCCAAAAGGTTTTGATGATCTGTCAGTCAGTCAGTCAGTGACAAAAGCGATTTTTGAGGTCCTATATCTTGGAACCTACTAATGTTGGAAGATTAATGTTTTGTCAATATTGAGACATGATAGCATTTAACAAGTGCACGAAATTACATTTCTCCATCTGCCTGCAGTGCCGAGTTATAAGCCTCTAAAAAACCGCTAAGTTGTTCGTGTAAAAGGAGGTAGTGCGAGAACTTGGCTGGTGCACTACCATGCACCTAGATAGACAGCGGACGTTTATGCAAAATAAAATTTTTCTACGTGAATTGCAACAATCTGGAGTGAAATAGAAATTTGTTTTCTTTCTTAATATGTTTAATTCGTTGAAAATGATAAGACAGTACTTTTAAATTCTTCTAATGTTTTTACACCTACTCATTTTTGCCATAAACGCATAAAGTCCGCTGCCTAATCATTGTATATTTGTCGTAATGTTCAATCATTAACCGGATTACGTTTCGTCCAACTCTTGCAGAGCCTCGCCGTTCTCCCAGCGACCGACACCCCTGTGCCAGCATCCCCTAAAAAATGACGTTCGCTCGAAAGGTAAGGTCAGACCGCGAGCAGAAACAAACGTTAAATGCGGCCAAGGAGCTGGAAGTAATCGAGACCGAGTTCTCCACGGCTCCTAGCTGTCTCGTAAAGCAAACTAGCACAATGTGAGCAATGTGCCGGATAATGCGACATAGCTTTCCCGTTCCCCGTGTCGTAAAGTGTATCTTTTTCCAAGGTAGCGATTCTGAAAAGTCCCCCGAAGTATCTTGAACGTGTCGATTCCAGAACGCGCCGACAAATGCACTTTATGCTTTCCTCGCGCGGCAAAACAAACTGTCCATTGATACCGGGATGCTTTACGAGATCCTGTAACAAATACCAGACAGTTTTGCGTTTTGTTTTCCCTTCGGCCGCGTGTGCGTCTGCCGATACATAATTCTAGCCAGGTAAACACGTTATCCGAACACCCTAACTGCTACGAAGACAGTTTGGCAGACGTTCGGGAAAGTGTCCTTTGAAATTGTTCTTTATGGGACTAACCCTGTCCTGTTCTTTTGAGTCTTCTTCGGTAAAACAGTTTCATTATTTTAACCCTTCTGCTGTTGTTGGAGTTACAATTTATTTGGAAGTTTGGGGAAGAACTGGAAGATGAACAGCTTGTTGTAGTAGAATTTCGTAATATTTTGATTAGACAGCGGACTTTACACATTTATCTGACAAATGAGTAGGTGTAATTTAAAACGTTGAAAACTTCAGAAAATATTTATTTTGCATAAATATCCGCTGTCCAGTTTTGATACTGTAAATTATATTAAATAGGGGAGACTAATAGCATGACAGCTAGGGATGAGATCAAGTACCTCGCAAACAAGTTCGAACCTTGATTGGTATACTCGAATCTTGGTCGTACAGTTTCGAAACTTACAAAATTTTTATGAATATCGTTATGAATTTCCGTATTCTTGCACGCTCCGTGGCAACGTAAGGCTGTACCGACGCGGCGTCTGTTTACTTTTTTTTGTAAAAACGTTGTGGGGATGAGAGAGAAAACGGGGTCTCATAATTTGACATGCTTCTACCGATGATTGTAGTTTGGAATGTACTTTGCGACAAAAACTGATATATTATATCGAACATTATCTAGGTGATGTCGAGAACAATCATTTGTATATGTTAGCTGCCTTATTTGATCCACGATTCAAAACATTAGCTTTTTCTAAAGATGAATCTATCCCTCGAGCACGGGATGTCTTGACTGATATAGCCACTAATTATATTAATAATGATAATTCATCTACAACATGTGATAGTTCACAGACGCAGATGTCCGAAAATCGGCACAATAGCGAATTATCAATTTGGTCATCCCTTGACAATGAAATAGCAATTACAAATAATACGACATCTATCTGATCGTCTGCTGTGTTAGAAGTTGAAAATTATCTAAATTCACAATATTTAGAACGCAAAGAAGACTCGTTATTATTTTGGCGTGAAAATTCAATCAAGTACCCCGTATTATCAAAAATTGCACGTGATTATCTTTGTATAATGGCTACTTCTGTACCTTCAGAAAGAGTTTTTTCAAAAGCAGGAAATATTATATCATGGATAAAAAAAGAAATAGGATAAAACCAAGTATTGTAAATGAAATATTATTCTTAAATAGTTACGAATTTAATCAAGAAAGTGTTTAAAACCTACCATGCAGTTCTGATTTCCAAGATTCGAGTACTACTTGTACACAATGAATACTTTTCACGTATAATTATTGAAACTTTTATTGCTTTTAAGTAGTAATGAAATGAATAACCCATGAAATGAAACTTGGTTATTGAACTTGACTCGGATTCGTGAGTACATATTGAACTTGATCCCATCCCTAATGACAGCTAATGGCATACTAATACATTGAAGACGCGCGTGACTGGCTGGCAAGAAAGTTACGAATTAATGGCATATTTTCTAATTTGTTCTTCAACTACTTCGAACAGAGGACTATACTTGTCCGTGAGTCTAGTTTGGAAAACTGTCCACCGGAATGGTCATTATGTATTTATAACAGTGGTCATGGCAAGTTCTGCGCCTCTCACAGGATTCGAGTTCCAAGTTAAGGCGATCGGATCCTCAGATAAGGGGTTGAAAATTGCAGGTATAATGCGCGGCGCACTATAATGCCGGCATAATGGTAACAATAACCGATTAGACCATCAGACCCTGGTTCTCGAATGATACAACGTTGCTCTTTTCACGGTCGCACTTTTATTCTTTACCCCTCTTCTGTCCGTTCCTTTTCTTTACTTCCTGCCGATATTCTAGATTACTATCTTATTCCATTATTGCGTAAGTGTACGCTACGCGAATACAGGTACCATAATCTCGTGCCTTTGTGAAATCCACCGAGGCCTGTCTCGTGCTTGCGAATACGCAATGATGGAACGGTGAACAGCTGTTGATCTCGTGTCTGCTTCGAATGAATTATTAATTGACGCATTCATAAAATAATACGAGCGTCGTTTAATGAGAGACATTTCGTACGGTGAAGTCAGGACATTCGGTATAGTGGGTGTGTGACTTCTGAAACATTTGGCACAGTGTTTTTATTTCTTCAAAACAGTAATGCCAGGCTTATCAAACGTTTTTGCAGTCCAATGATTAATATTGCGTAGTCGACGATCAGTAGACTGCGGATTTTATGCATTTATAACAAAAATCGGTGGATGTAATTTAAAACAGCAAAAGACAATTTAAGAACGGCCCATATGTTATTCTCGATTTATTAAAATTGTTGAAAGTTTTATATGGCTTCTGTGTCTTGCACTCGGCGAAGACAATTTTTATTTTGCATAAAGATCCGCAGTCTAACGATCAGTTTATCGGAGGTGAGAGAAAACGAAAACAGGCGAAAAAGAGATTGGATAGAAAATTATGAATCGTAGCGTAAAAGAAGGAGGCCCCTGCAGGTGTGATGCGGACTCGCACGGGGCCCCATAAAAGAACGTTACACGCGGAGGCGCGTACAAAAATACATCATTATGACTTATGAGTGGCATTATCGGCCATAAGAGAGCTTTACGAAGAACGAAGCGCGAGAAGAACGAGAAAGCAGAGGAGACCGGATGATATGTGCAGCGTAGAATTGCATATAAGATGCAAGTATAGGGGCGCATGTATCTACGGGTTGCTATAATATATACGTCCTCTTCTCGCAGCATCAAGACGTTGCCCAATGACAATATATTATTACCGCCCTTCTTTTTATTGTCGTGCCGAGCCACATCCCCCTCGCGAACCTTCCCCTTTCCTACCCCTCCTCCGATTCTTCCCTGTGCCCCCTCTATTAGGATCTCTCTTAACCGATCATACTTAATTTTCACTGTCAAACAATTTCCTGGTACATTTTGCGTACCAGTAACGTGAATATTAGGGGATGAGTTACTACAGTAAGATTCAAAAAAATTGTCACCCCTTCTCTTATTTTTTACTGTGAAATTCAATTTTCCAATTTCCTCTTTTTTGGATTATTAGGAACACCACGAGTGGCGTGAAAATTAGGGGATGAGTTACCACAGTAAGTTTAAAAAAAATGATCACCCCTACTCTTATTTTTTACTGTGAAATTCAGTTTTTCAATTTCCCCTTTTTTGGATTGTTAGGAAAGCCACCAGCAACGTGAAGCTTAGGGGATGAGTTACCGCAGTACGTTTAAAAAAAATTGTCACCCGTTCTCTTATTTTTTACTGTGAAATTCAGTTTTCCAATTTCCTCTTTTTTGTATTATTAGGAAAACACCAGTAACGTGAAAATTAGGCGATGAGTTACCACAGTAAGTTTCAAAAAATTTTTTACTGTGAAATTCAATTTTCCAATTTCCTCTTTTTTGGATTATTAGGAAAACCACGAGTAACGTGAAAATTAGGGGATGAGTTACCACAGTAAGTTTCAAAAAAATTGTCACCCCTTCTCTTATTTTTTACTGTGAAATTCAGTTTTCCAATGTGCTCTTTTTTGGATTATTAGGAAAACCACCAGCAAACGTGAAAGTTAGGGGATGAGTTACCACAGTGAGTTTCAAAAAAATTGTCACTCCTTCTCTTATTTTTTACTGTGGAATTCAGTTTTCAATTTCCTCTTTTTCTGGATTATTAGGAAAACCACCAGCAACGTAAAATTAGGGGATGTGTTACTTCGCGAAAACTTCCCAGCTCTTGAATTGCAGTTAGGCCAACGGTAACAGCAGGTACGGCATGATAGTCCCACTGTTGAAGTCGACGACGATTTACGATCATTTGCAGGGAAATCTTGGCCGAGGTCGACTTTTAATAAATACAGGGCATCTGTGGAACGATAGCAGGGGCGATCGCAACAATGGGCGCGTTAGTATATGGAGCGGATCGAGAAAGGGTTTTTCGCCGGGTTTTAGGCTCGGGTTTAAGGGTGCCAGAGAAACAGGGCCACGACCAGGAACTAGCGCCTCGTAAATCATCAGTTAACGCACTGTTTAGGCGGGGCGGTTTCACGGTGGGTACAGTCCATACACGGTTTTCCAACACTAAATAATTCCACCATTTGTAGAGCGGGGTGCGCGTCGTAGGAACCCTACTTTTTCGCTGACCCCCTCCACTGACAACAAATTGATGTCTTCTTTTGGCGAGGTAGAAGCTCGATCGGCTGCCAAGCTTGCGCAGAAGGCACCAATCTCTAAAAACAACTAGAAAGTCTGGAACATAATTTACAACATAAAAATGGAATGGTCTTACTTAGTCGAAGGGTTAAATTTAAGGTAGGGCTAAATATTGGGTTGGCAACTAAGTGATTGCGGATTTTAAATAAGAAGGAAAATTCAACATTTTTTCTTGAAAATATAACTTTATTAAATTATGTGTTGTCCGTTTTTGTCGACGACCTTTTGCCATCTTTCAGACAGTGTCATAATTCCATGTTCATAAAATTTCTGATTGTTGCCAGCAAAAACTGAATTAAATGAGATTTTACATCATCAGCGTCATTAAAAATTTTGCCATTTAAGGAGTTCTGCATGGAACGAAATAAATGAAAATCTGAAGGCGCAAGATCAGGGTTATATGGTGGATGTGACAACTCATCCCAACATAGCTCCAATCATTTTTGGCGATTGACCACAGATGTGTGGAGTTTTGCAATATCGTGTTGAAAAACAACACCCTTACGATTTGCCAATTCTGGCCGCTTTTCTTGAACTGCATCGCTCAGTTTGGTGAGTTGTTGAACGTAGACGTTCGAATTAACCGTTTGGATTCTTGGTAAAAGTTCAAAGTGCAGAATTCCTTTGGAATCCCACCAAACTGACAGCATAGTCTTTTTTTGGTGAATCTCAGCTTTTGATCCTATCCACTTTTCGTTGCCAGTAATCAGTCGTTTCAAAAATGGATCAATTTCGTTGCGTTTCAGCAGCGAATCGCAGATGCTAATGCGTTGCGTCAAATGAATTTCCTTAAGCTGATGAGGGACCCATAAATCGAGTTTTTTAACATAGTAAAGCTGTTTTAATTTTTTATTGAATGCATGTATGCGATACATTGAGCTTCTCTGCAATCTAACGTGTTGTGCTATGACGATCTTAGTCGATAATGGCCTTGATATGGCTCTCATCAACTTTAACTGGAAGACCAGATCGTTGTGCATTTTTGAGTAAAAAATCACCAGAACGAAATTTGACGAACTAATTTTGACACTGCCTTTCTTTCAAGGCTTCATTCCCATATACGGCACATAGTTTCTTGTATGCTTGCGATGCGTTCTTGCCTTTTCGGAAATAATACAATAAAATATGTCTGAAATGCGCGTTTCTTTCATTTTTCAATTGGGATAAAACCGAAAGTAAATAACCAATCGATATAATTTTCTTGCTAATTAAAGGTGGAAGTCCAAACAACAAGAAAAAAATATAGGTTAGGTTCTTTGAACACCTTCACAAAACAAAAGAATGTGCTAAAACCATCTATCGATAAAATCCGCAATTACTTAGTTGCCAACCCAATATAATTAAAAATTGAAGAAACCAGGGGTTGCACGATTTTCTGGCACTTCGAGCGGAGGAGAAAAATCTGTGTGCAGGCTCCTCGGGGACAGAACGATGTCATTAACACCTCGCCGGTTTCAACATAACATTCGTCTTGCTTTCCGTTCGCACCTATAATCCAGCGGTCGCGTTTTAAACGCCAGCACGCGGAGGCGACATATTTATGGCTTGTTTTTAAATATTAAATGATGCAAAGGTACCGCCGGGCTCTAGCGGTCCCGTCTGATAGAGATGTTATTAACTCGGAGAGGCTGACCGGGATCGTGAACCGTGCCGAATCCCGAACTTGGATTTATGAAGCGGCCGGGGGAAGAATGTCCGTTGTCTCCTTTCCTTTTCGGCCATTAATTCGTAATTGATGTCTTTATCCGGTGTCCCCATTGGCCGAAGAATACGCATCGTTACCTTGCCCCCGCGAAACACGCGCGAATAGTTTTAGCGGTTTGTCGCGCAATATTTCAGCGTTCTTCGATGCGCTCAGGAGCAATCAGGAGTCGCGGCGAAAGTATGCGAATCGAACGTGGAAAAATTTAGGTTGGAGGGAAAGTTCTGTCCGAAGTTAACCCTTTGGATTTTTATTCCATGCACTCTTTTTTACATTGTGCACGTCAAATCGAGACTGTTTTTTCATACAACAGTTGAGCTTTTTACGATTCATAAATTACACGTGTCACGTCCGGTGGCTCAGCCAATACTAATAATTGATGAAATCAATTATTGTATGACATATATTTTCTGAATTTCTTTTTATACTTCTCTAATAATGATGTACGAGAAATAAAATATCAAATATTATAATTGATAACTAATGTCGAACTATCGTATATTATACCATATTGCGTGCGATAGAATTAAGAAAACTCATTTTGAATTTAAATCTTCCTTGAACGAATTAAAAATGTAGCAAAACTTATTTTATTAAATGATTCAGTCATTTTCAAATATAAATTGTGAGAGAGTATTCGTTGAAGCCAGAGGTGGGCATTATTTGGCGAAACAAATATTTCAAATACTATTTAAAATTTTAGATTCTATTTTGCCTAAAGAAAATAGTATTTTAAATAAGATATACAATTTCGAAAATAAAATATTTCTATTTTAACAATCTGAAACACAGAATAACAAATTTTACTGTTTGCATTGTTATAATACTCTGAGATACCGCATAAACATATGCGGTTTATGTGTACCTTATCGTTCAGAAACGATTTACACCATTATTTTCAGTAATAATATTTAAAATTAAAATTAAAAATAAAGACAAAATACAAATATTTGCAATATATTCTTCAAATAAAATACTGTTTTCAAAAATTACTGCCTCTCTCAAATAAATTATTTTATTGTCAAAAGTTACTACATCAAATAAAATATTTTATTTTCAAAGTTGTACGCATACTTTAAAATAAATAGAATTATTTATTATTTACTATTTAAAATACTATTCTCCCCAGCTCTGGTTGAAGCCTGTTCATCACTGAAGACTGCGAAGATTTTTCAGAAGAATCGATGAGCGATGGATTGTTCCTCGATCTATGAGATGCGCAGAGTAATATGATCCAGCCAAGAGGAGGATAAAAGATGCAATGCACACGATTAAGAAGAGAGTGACTAAGAAGAATGCGATTAAGAAGAAATCGATTAAAAGGAATTGGTGATGGTGTAGCCACCTTATGAAAATTTAGCCTAGAACAATGGATTGATCGATCTATAAAAGGGATGGCTCCTCATCAGGAGCTCAGTACACAATTCACAGTCACCAGTCAAAAGTTCAGTCTAAATTACAAATTTTTAAATACGTTCAGTCAATAGTCAATATTTCAAAAGTCTCACTAGCATATTTAAAGTTCAGTGATCAGTTTAGTGAAGTTAATCAACACACCAAAGAAAAAAGGCGTGCTAACCCGCCGGAGAAATCAGCAATTTGCAACATTATCCAATCCAGCGCAGAAGCGACTGTTCAAACGAAAGGCGAGATCTACCTAGCGCTAATTACTAACAAATTATAATAAGATTTCGATAACATTATGTATCCGAAATTTTGTGCTGAGAATATAGTCTTGTTTATTTAAAGTTGAATTAAAATATCAAATCATTTTTAAAGAAATTACCCAACTTCGATTTCTACGTTCCAAATCCATGATCAAAGTCACATAGAATTCAAGAAATCCTCAATTACCCGAACCAAAGCCGGTGAATGCAGGTAGGTTCAAAACTGCGTTGTATCTCAATTCGAATCTTTCAAGTTAAACTTCAATAGAACTATACAATCTATTAGAACAATCGGAAAGTTCCGCCCATTTTTTTACAAAAAGTAGAACTTTATGTAAGAAACAAAAAGAAAAAGTACATTAATCAAAATATTGTCCATCGTTAGCGATGACTTTTCCCCATCTTTCGGGCAGCAAGCGAATACCGCGACGAAAGAGTGAGTCATCTTTGGAAGTCATCCAGTCAGCGATCCATTTTTCGACATCTTCGTAAGAATTAAATTGTTCCTCATCAAGTGCGTGTGCCATCGACCGAAACAAGTGATAGTCAGAAGGAGCACAGTCTAGCGAATAAGCCGCATGGGGTAGCACTCCCAGCGAAGTGCTTCTAGTTCCTTTGACAACTTTTGTGACGTTTTGGAACCAGAATTTCGCAGATGGTTTTTCGTTTTTCGATGTCTCTTGGCTTGAGTTCATATGGGACTCACTTTCCTTCCTTGTAGACCTTCCCCAAGGCTTCTAAACGATCGGAAATGACAGATTGAGCACAATTTAACGCTTCTGCAATTTGTTTTTGCTTTTGACATGGATCTTCATCCACCAATGCCTGCAATTCTTCGTCTTCGAATACTCGTGGCCGTCCAGAACGCTCTTTGTCCTCCACAGTAAAATCACCATTTTTAAAGCGTCGAAACCATTCTCTACATGTTTTATCGGAAACAGCATTATCGCCATAAACGTCTACAATCATTCGATGAGCTTCAGCTAAAGTTTTCTTCTAATTGATGCAAAAGATTAACACCTCGCGCAAATGACGCTTATTTTGCTCAAATTCCGACATTTTCAATGTAGAAAAAACGATGTTATTGATACAAGCGTATATTGTTATGTATTGAATATTATTGAAAGATATCCAAACTAAAAAGTTAACCTTACTTTAGACGTTATAGTTAACGACAATTCGATCTACTGCTACTCGACGCTAAACGGACGGAACTTTCCGATTGACCTAATATAATACGTCCACCCTAAGGTAACGTAACACACGATTTATAAATTAACACATTACCGACAGGTGATTATTGCATAATTTAAACATATCTACGGTACATGGCTAAACACTTTTTAATGGATCTTTCAATAGCAACAGCAATTTTCATTGTGAACTAACAAGTCACCCTCAATAACGTCATCTAATACCTTCATTTCAGATTGTAATGTAAAAGAACTTTCTTTGCTTTATTTTGGTACAGTACAATTATTGAAAATCCTATTAATAGGTAGGTAAAGTGTTAAATTTACGATATGAATAATGGCATGGCAACTTTTACTGGCGCCCCTGACTCGCCATTCGAGCGCAAAGGATTGAGGTGTGAAGAACCGCGATTATTTTCGCGTGAAGCCGCTAAATACAAAGTGCTTAAAAACGTCGACAGGCGGGAGTTAATTAAGGGTGTGCACCCTCGGCCGCGACGCGGAAGGGTGTGACCGGCGGGTAGTTGATCTATTATCGTATTAGATATTTACATACACTCCGGTGGCATCATGCGATCCGGCTGAGTAACGCGGTAACGTTGCGTTTAAAGATAAGTCGTTATTACCTGGACGATTCAGTTGCGAATGCAGGTGGGTGTTTCCCACAGCCAGAACACCGGGGATCACCGCCTCCATGTTGCACGAAACCGTGGTGCATTCTTGCCAATTGCCGATCAAATAACAGACCGGAAACAGTGTCGTTGATGTACGGTACGCTTCTTCAACTTTAGTTCTTCTTCCATCATCGATCGCGAATAAACAACGACCGGACGCTTTTGTAAATACGGCTCTCACAGCTGCAACAGCCTGTGTCACGAATCCGCCGTGGAAACCACCGTGCGCCATATGCGATGAAAAAAGAAATCGGCGTGCTGATTTCTTCCTGGGCGCGTTTTCGTAGCTGGCGTGCAGCGACGGAAGTTTGTTTGCACTGTTTCGGCGTTGGATTACTGTCATTTTGGCGTTCTTGTCGGCACCCGCCGGTTGCAAATTGCAACTTGCAATCGGTGTGTTTCGGGTCTGGACAAGTTGCTGCAATTTATTTCTGCGAGTTACCGAGCACGCGATGGATGGGTTCTTGGTCGAATAAAATTTGTACTCGACGCACGGGAAATTATAAAATAGTTCGGCGTCGTTTTTCTGCACGGATAAGTATGCGTTCGACAGGAAGGTATGGTACTGTTCAGTATTCGAAAGCACGGTAATGACAAAGTACAAAGTATCTGCTTTGCTCTTCCCTTTGTTGTCGAATTGTTATACAATCAATACGTGTACATAAATCCCTTTATGTACGGACACTTGAGTTTCTATAGCCAGCACGCGAAGTTTTCGATCGATCGATACGACGGTGTGAATAAAAAGTTCACGGGCGATGTAAGAATAGCTATAAGAACAATAGCGCTCAAGTAGATGCATATATTGTATGTAGACGCAACCGCCACTGTCCGAAGGAATTGATAAATGCTGCAACACGATCAAACATTCCGTTCGCCTTATTCAAGAATATTTACGTAACTGTTTAATTAAATTTTGGGAACCTATCCTGGAGGGTCGTGAACAGAGTTCCCTTTCTCCATCACTAAAGAAAACACTTTTGCGAAACCACCCCTCGATCGTTTACGAAATTAGGGTCGCCCTGAAGTGGCGGATAGGATAACGCAAAAAGGAATCAAACAAAAGGATTCTAATCCAGAAGAGGGGCGAAACGGAAGCGTCTTGAGAACAATCGCTCGCCAATTTCCAGCATCCCCGTCTGTTTTCGTAGTTGGGCCCTTATTTCGGAGCTTTTGACTCCGCGGAAGCCATCTGTCCCCACTTGCCCGTCCCCGTGGGTCCCTCAGCTCTGATCTAAAAGACATGTACAGGGTGTCCCACCCAAATTAAGCATCACAAAATTTTTGATCCATGGCGACAAATCTAAAAATAGTTGAACCATTTTTTCTTATATTTTTACACATCATTAGACTGCGGATCTTCATGCAATTAGAAATATCCTGCTTTGATTGTGGGAATCAGGGATAAAATAAAAATCGATTTCATACCTTAATGACTTTGTTACGTTCAGAACAACATTACAATATTCTTGAAATTTTCGAATCTATTACTGTTTTACATTTCGCCCAACTAATATCATCATAAATGCACAAAGATCCGCAGTCTACGCATCATCGTAGGAAATGTTCGTTATTGACATTCGGATTAAACACTGTACAAATATTAATGGAAGTTGCTGCATTCGGGGCGCCGCAGTTAGGCGAGACACCCTGTATAGATACACGTACGAGGATCGTCGATGTGACACGGTGGAAAACGTGTACCAGCCATCGAAAAGCGTGTATGATTTAATGTTACGCGCCGCGCCCCCCAGTCATCATTGTAGTCGGGGCCAACACTTCGCGAGCAACCCCCCGACTGCCCGCAGGGGCAAGAGGGGGGCCCGTCAGCTTCGAACCGGGGGCGAGGGACATTGTGTTACAGTTACATATTTATCGTGTAACAAATAGACGCTCGGTGTTATGATACCGCGGTGCTATACCACCGACTGGTTCACACTGTACGCTATCAACACGCGAGCCACCGAGGGAGCAGCTGCTGCTGTTTTATTATACTTATACGTCCGTCCCTCTCGCTCTTCGGTTGCTCTCGGAGAGCGAGGAGACCGAGACTTTCTCTGTAATTAAATTAGATATTCATTCGGAAATTGTTGCAACCCCTGCGTTACCGCTCCGAATGCATAAATATTCCACTGCTCGAAAAGAACGTAAAACTAGACAAAATTGTTACGAATAATTTGGACAGATCTATTGGGTTGACGAGAAAGTAATTTCGGTATTTTAAGGTGAAATGATGTGGTAATATGAAGTCGCACTGGGATCAGTTTTCTACCGATTAGGACCAGAAAGTGTTATGAGCGCAAAAAATCATCGAGCAAAATGGAAAAAGTGAAATATATTAAAGGTCATTGCTTGAATAAAATAAATTGGGTTTCCTATTTCACCGTAAAATACCGGAATTACTTTCTTGTCAACCCAATATATTAATAGTATCTCACGACGTCGAATACGCTATAAATACGAAAACCTCCGCAGCCTACTGCGAATACTTGACTGTGCAGTCACTTTCCACTGCTAGAAAAGAACATAAAAAAAAACAAAATTTGCCTCACAACTCTAATCGACTGTTTTCATGAATAATTTCTAGTACCCCGCAAAGCCGAATACGCTATAAATACAAAAATCTCTGTAGTCTACTGCGAATATTTGATTGTGCGGACACTTTCCACACCCGGATGTCGTGCTTCCATATCGATTTCATGATTGCTTCGCGCAGAAGTTTCCGTGTGAAGTTTCTATGCAACATATGAACTGTCAACTGTAACAGTCCTCCATTTTAACAACAACGAAACTATCGTTTCTGCAAATACTGTTTCTCCAAGGTTTAATTTTAACTATGAACTTCGACGGAGGCTTCTTCGCCGAAGAAGTTTTCAACAAGAGATTTACACTTCGAGCTTGGTAACATGAAACGTGTATGGTATTTATTTTTGGTAAATCGGATTTCCTGAAGGGTTATAGACACACGTTGCACGGAACGCATAGAAATATAATTCCACGCCTTACTAGCTTCAGCTATTTTCTTTCCTATAATAGATTTGCTTTTTTTACCAGCATTGTGCTTGGAAACCTTGTGAAAAGATCACGCGGAGAATAGGTTTAACCAATGTAATCTCATTGAATTGACTCAGACTTTCGGGAGATCAGATTTTACGGAGAAACTCTAGATTTTCTGCCACCTTGCAGATATAATAGAGCCTCCTACTTTTTTTCTCCGATGCGACCGTCGCTAGAAAGTGCCCTCGATTTTCTATTTGAACATTTTTATCACTAATTCCTGCTCCTTCAATTTTTCTACCGCAATTCTACCGAGCACGAGGACAATAGGGAATTATTATGGGCACTCGATTCACAGAAGAATACGCAAGTGGTGCTCACGCGTTTCCAGCAAGATTGCGATTCAAGACAGGATTTCGAATTCACAGTTTAATCGGGGGACGTTCTTCCGTGGCGTTGACAAGCGGCGCGTTCAATCGGGCGTAATTTCGTCTCGCGCAGCGGTGAATTCAAATTAATCAATTATCCCCGTGTTAACACCTTGATGGCTCGCCGTGCGTTTTCAAGTCTCGCAGGGCTAGTTACCTGAAACGATTCTTCACGGGCCCTGGCTTCTGCAGTGCCGTGATCGTGGGACTTTTCGGGTTCGCAGGTAGCAAATCTCGCGGATCTCTCTTTTCAGCCGAGGAAACGTTTCCCCCGAGGACCGCACGCTCTCTTGGCTGCTCAAGATCGCTCTAATGGAATTACACGCACCCGAGGGGATTACTTGCTGGTATCCCATTAATTGCGTTCTTCCAAAATTATTAACAACATTCTCAACTGCAATTTTGCCATCGCGATATTGATAGAAATTGAATAATTTATAGAATAACTTGTAGAATTTATAAAAAGTAGTAGAGGTAGTTGCAGAAGAGTTCGTGCAGTATTAACAAAGAACTGTTTCGACGACTAATGCAAAAGGACGCGAAGCGTTCAGAGCATAATAGTGGCATTTGATAGTGCCGAACCAGGGGCGAATAATATAGCGTAGAGAATACGAAGGGTGGAAATATTATAGAAGAACGCCGCCCTGGATTTCAGTTCTGAGAACCCATCCCTTCGATCGGTTTCTTCGTCATTTACGTTGCCTCGGAATGACAACTGTACAATCACGGATATGACATCTTTACTTTGAAAACACGCTCGGAGGGATCGAGGAGACGGACGTTTAATTTTTGACGGGACACGAATTTTTCATGGGTTCAACGAGGGATGAAACATTTCTTCCTTTCATTCTTTAAGAGGTCCCGTACATTTCAAACATACTTGGTATATACTAAATTATTTATTCTTCTGTGGTCTTAAAAATGTATAAAACGTTTCTTACCAAAATATTTTGCACGTTCAATACTCGCACCGTGCCTGATCCGCACAGTTCCAAACAAAACGAAGAACTGGTTAGTGGGCGTAAGGATCGGAATTATGATTTGACCGGAAGTCCCACAGAGACTGAACGAGATCCTTTCGCTGGAAACCGCACTCGTAAATTACAGCTATACACAATTATACACGGCTCGGCGAACAATGGACAACCTGGATTGGCAGTCGAACGAAAGGAGTGGGAAAGAGATGGCAGTAAACGTTAACAACGACTAGCGACGGCGAAAGATACGGCGAATTTGCCAATTAGACGGATTAAGAGAACCTCCAGACTCCTGCAGTCTCGGCGATACAGGGTTCCATCGTTCTTGCAAACAAGTGTGACGTTCCAAACCGCAAGCAGATTTATTGCCTTCGTTGACAGCGCTTCACCCCCATAACGGTTCCTTTCCCGACAACCTTTAAGGTGAACCATCGATCGAGCCACGTCGCGCCGATGCAGTCGCTGACTGTGCCGGAGTGAACATCATTGTTGAGAACAAGAAATTCTGGAGCAAAAGTTCGTTTCGTTGTCAATTATTGTACACAATTAAAAATCAAAGTATTTTTGTAAGAAAGCAAATTTCACGATCGAGATCAACTGGAAAGTTCGTCGTTTGGCTATTTTGAGTGAACGTCATTGTTGAGAACATATAATTCTGGAGCAATAGTTCGTTTCGTTGTTAATTAATGCACGCAATGCCAAATCAAAGTATTTTTGTAGGAAAGCAAATTTTACGATCAAGTAAGAGGAATCAACTGGAAAGTTTGTTGTTTGGCTATTTTGCAGAGGGTGTATTCGTCGAGGGAATGTATCCAAACAATGTGGTCGCTGTTGTGCAAAGTTGTTAAGGCTTTCAGGGAGGAGGAGAATGCGGAAATAGCGGGTATGGAACGAATCAAGGATAATTCGGTTTATTTAGTGGTTCCTGTGGAAGATCCTCGAGGAAAAGTTGTCCGGTCACGATGGTTAAAGAGATTTTCCCAGGTGACGGGGAAAGGCGTGGTTTACTGCCGCACGGTCAATGGGGTTTTAACGAGAAAACGGGTAATAAATCCGCTAATGAGTGTTGTACGCGCAGGCGCTAATGTATGCAACCACAATGCTGCTCCGCCCTGATTCTTATTCAATGGACGCCGAGGCGGACGGTATGGTTCACTGTTGTCCCGGTCCCTTCACCCTTCGCATAACCACGCCATCTCTTCTCATTAAAGGGATTATCCACGTAAACACCGCAAATACGGACTGGCAGTTACTCGAACCTTGTCGACAATACGGCTGAACCTCCAGCACTCGGAGTCAAGTATTTTAACTCGAAAATTAAATTTTTATTCGATATGAAATTGGTATAATACGTCGTACAATACCTAAACGTTTAGTAATCGATTAGTAGACTGCGAATATTCATGCAATTTTCAATTTATGTAGACAAACTTTAAGGAAGCGGTATGAAATAAAATTCTATTTTCATTAGTAACAGCATTTGTAGATAAAAAAAATGAAAATCGTACTAAATTCTGTTGAATTTAATACTCCAGCATTTTTCAAAATTTTTATAATTAGATGCCGATATATTTAATAATGTAAACAATATTTTGATTAATGGTACAGCAATTTTTAATGACGCCTCCAGAGTTACTATTCGAGTTGGGTCTTTATTCTCTGCTTGCAATTTGCACCCTTGTGGGATGTATAAACAAATGTTTAAAAAACGAGCTGTTCAGACAAACAATTAAAATCTGGAGCCTTCGATCGAATGAGATTGGAATTGGAGCGAGGCGTCCGAGAAATACCTGGGGGCAGCGAATAAACGTTCACGTGTGTATGCGTGCGCGGTTCTATCCGAGTTAAGAAGACAATGAAGAGGATGAGGGTGAGCAGGAGAGAAACGGTAACCCAACCCATACCGGATATGGTACCTGTCTGCACCGCCTCCGTCAATTCCGACCGACGAATCAGACGCGTATCTCCCTGGCGAGGTGCACAAATCGGGCGGGACCACTTTCTACCCTTCTCTTCTTTTCTTCCGGTCTCTCTTTCTCTCGTTTTCTCTCTCTTTTCCGTTCTCTCTCTCGCTCTCTCTCGATTTAAACCTCTCTCCCTCTCTTCAGGCTCTCTCCTTGGCAATCTCCTCTTCCGACTATAGTCCTGCTCTGCGTCTTTCACGCCGGCTCCCTCCTCGATCTTGAAAACGCAGCCCGCAGGCGAACTATAACGCGTTGCTATCGGTTCGCGGGTCTCAGCACTTTGCGAAACACCTCGCAGACCACGTACAGTCTCCCGCAAAAGTGCACGTTCCTCACGGACTGCGGATCTTATGGATTTATCGGAAAAATCAAGCTTGCTCGTGTAATTGTCATTTAACACATTACCGTACATGGCTAAACACTTTTTAATGGAACCTTCAACAGCAACAGCAATTTTCATTATGAACTAACAAGTCATCCTTAATAACATCATCTAATAGTTTCATTTAAGATTGCAATATAAAAGAAAGTTTCTATGCTTTCTTTTGGTACAGCACAATTATTGAAAATCCTATTAATAGGCTTCCGGTAGGTAAAGTGTTAATATCTCAATTTTACTCCCGTAACAATTGTACGAAATAATTAACAGAATTATTTACCCTCTAATCCAGGTGCATAGTAGTGCACCAGCCAAGTTTTCGAACGAACGTCATTTTTTAGGGGATGCTGGCACAGGGGTGTCGGTCGCTGGGAGAACGGCGAGGCTCTGCCAGAGTTGGACGAAACGTAATCCGGTTAATGATTGAACATTACGACTAATATACAATGATTAGGCAGAGGACTTTATGCATTTATGGCAAAAATGAGTAGGTGTAAAAACATTAGAAGAATTTAAAAGTACTGTTATATCATTTTCAACGAATGAAACATATTAAGAAAGAAAGCAAATTTCTATATCACTCCAGATTGTAGCAATTCACGTAGAATAATTTTATTTTACATAAACGTCCGCTATCTATCTAGGTGCACGGTAGTGCACCAGCCAAGTTCTCGCACTACCTTCTTTTATACGAAACAACTTAGCCGTTTTTTAGAGGCTTATAACTCGCCACTGGAGGCAGATGGAGAGATGTAATTTCGTACACTTGTTAAATGCTATCATGTCTCAATATTGACAAAACATTAATCTTCTAACATTAGTAGGTTCCGAGATATAGGACCTCAAAAATCGCTTTTGTCACTGACTGACTGACTGACAGATCATCAAAACCTTTTGGGTACTTCCCATTGATCTACAAGCTTGAAATATATAACTATAACAAACACTCAAAGGAATAATTATCAAAGTTTGAAATTTTACACCTTAAAGGGGTTGTATTGAAGAAAAAATATTACAAAATAGGTAAGTAGGATAGAACATAGCAGCATAACATACATAAGTATACGTTTTATTAGCTTCGAAGTCGCAACAAATACTGATGAAAAAACAATCGCTCTAACGTAAACAAAAGAAACGGATCTGAGCGTCGCCGGCAGAGTGTTAATCTTCGATACATTGAATTTGGATTTTGTCTTGCAGATTAGAAAAGGATTTTTTTTCTTTGATCGTAACTGCGTTGTTTAGATTTTTTCCCTGTCCTCTACTTTGTCATTTGGACTTTAGCTATTCATATTGGCCTTTGTCATTGGCAGTTGATATCTAAAAAAAATCCATAAAATTTCGATTTTGCCCTCTGATTTCCTCTGATCGTCGCTAGTACCATCTATTACTAAAAGAACAAAATAAATAATCGTCTTGAAAAAAATCAACAAAAATTGATGAAATCCCAACAAAAACATCCTGTAAACAGGAGCCAAGTTCCTATGGTTGTAAAAAGTTGTGAGATCAAAGAAAATACGGCCAAGTCGTTAGCTTAAAAATACCTCTTGCAATACTGAAAAAAGCATTTGTAATAATTAGTTTAAAAGACCGCTATTTAATTTTTAAAGAGTTACATGGAGGGCTCAATTATTCAAACTTGACCGCTACCTAACACCTTCTATGGCCATTGGTTTAAAAAGTAACGGCCAAGTTTGAATAATTTAGCCCTCCATGAAACTCTTTAAAAATTAAATAGCGTTCTTTTAAACTAATTTTTACAAACGCTTTTTCAGTATTGCAAGAGATATTTTTAAGCTAACGAACTTAGCCGCATTTTCTTTGATCTCACAACTTTTTACAGCCATGGGAACTTGGCTCTTGTTTATAGGATGTTTTTGTTGGATTCATTTACCCATCAACATCTCAGGTTATCAGCGACCGCGTTACATTATGTTACATTAAATTGCGTGTGATTTTCACTATTTAGCGTTTCCCTAAGATTTCCTGGGGTGTTAAAGATAAAAACTACTACGTTCAGACATAGACTTTTATCTACTATAAATTCGTAGAATCGCACTGTCACCACAGCTCGCGCAATTACACGCAATCTGCCTCCCCGAGGACTACAATGTGAAAACCGCGTTCAGGCATAAGATCGCAGTGATCGTCGTTGAATAAACCACCAGCGTGCATGACATACTGCCATTTCACATTTATAGCAAATCGACACACCGGGGGCAGATGACGGTTAAGAAAGTTAAAAGTGCAGGCAATAAATAGGCTATCATAGATAGCATAAAAGTTTTTGTGATGGTGTGCTGTGCTCGTCTACATATACGTCTCGTTCACTTTGTATAAATGCATCGCGGAGAAAGTCCGATAACAACTGTGAATCGATACTAAAGTGTATGAACTTCTTGACAGTGTCCGCGAGAATAGCAGGCGCGAGAAGTGTAATAGTAATTGTTGCCAACTATGTCCACGTTTAATGACATCCCACGTGTTTTGAAAATTGTCTGTCTAAATGATTGCTTTCGTCACACTTAACCGACTCGTTAATTCGTTTGACCCAATTTATCAATGGGCTATGCAGCGCCACGGGTGTCTTGTGCATGAATTCGACACGGTATAGGTGTCGGGAAACGGTTCCAACAGGTTTGCTCCTACTGTTATTCATTTAACCCTCATCGCGACGAATTTACCCGTTTCACTCTTCTTCTGTTCGATTAATTTATGTCGATTAGTGCAGGACTTCAAAATACTTTCTTTCCAATTTCTCTGATAATTATTTTGTAAACCTGTTAAAAATTCCGTACGTTTTAAGAGTGAAAAATTGCGATAAAACGGTTCCCCGGTGGACGCCGAAGGGAGACGATAATCTCGCGATTATGGCGTGACGAATGGGCTTGTGTGACACGGGAAAACGCGAAGATTTCCGAGGTCGTGGCTGGGGAGAGGAAGAAGAAGGTGGGGTTTGCCGAAGAGGGAAAAATATCAAGTGAATGAAGAGGAGAGAAGCGCTCTTATTTGACCCCGGGCCCATTGCGCGAGTTAACAAACCGCCGCGATCAGTTGGGGTCACGCAAGTCGCCACCCCAATTCACCTAATGGGGACAAATATCATAATTGCTGCTGCTTCTTTGCTAAGCATCCAAATAAATTGATGCTTTTCTGCTCGCTCGCTCTTTCTTCCACTTGGACGACGATCCTGCTCCTTCGAACCATCGACGAACAAGAATGAATTTTGTTTGTTAATCGAAGACTGGATTGCACACAATTTACGACAGTGACTCTCTTGAATCGTCGGAGATACCGTTTATTTTCTTTATCGTGTGCCCGATCTCCAAAAAACCGACTTGTGCGTTTTCCAATTTGTCAATCCAATTGATCTCGTCCACTTAATCCACTTGAACTTCATGCGATCAACTCCCAGTCGCTGTATCCGAGCGCAGCGTAATCAGAAGCGTTAATCAATTTTCGGAAGCTATCCTAACCGCATTACAAGCCTAATCTCCGAAGGGCATGTAGTCCTGCGTCAGTTTGAACCCGATGTGGGCGACCGCGGCGCAGATATCCACTTGACCCGCGTCTTAACGGTGTATTTATCTACCTAAGGTCTGTGGTGTCAACACGAGTCAACAATGGTCAATAAGCGATCAAGTGACCTCGCGGCCTACGCCAATCGTCACGAGTTTATGGCATTTCTGACATACCCGAGGAAAAAACGATCGGATCCCACCCGGTTCGAAAAACGTTTCACGCTCGGCGTTAGTGTAATCCGTGCCCGAATGGAATTTTCGGGCAGAACGACGTAGAAATTGATAGGGAGGCGACACGGTCGTGGAAGAGGAGCCTCGGTTGATCTAAGCCGCAGGGTTTTAACCAAACGACTTAACCTCCCGGCATGGTGTCAGCGGTTCACATTAATTCAGTCGAATTAATCGTAAGCGTGGTCGCGACGCGCAACTCTGCTCCGTAGCACGGATTTATTGAATCAACCGGTCGAATGGTTCATTGGTTATGTCACCGACTAATTTCGTGTCTCCGTTCCTCGGTCAGGACACTTTCTCGGTGTCTGTCGTCGCCAAAGTACGCGTGCACCTCCTGTGAGAGCACGGGGTGCAGAAAAATCGAGTCTGCTATTCTTATAGCCAGAGCAAGCGTCCAGTTTTACGTTTCTTCTTGAAATCCCATTCGTAGCTTAACTTCGTTTGTTTCGAGAACCGTGCATATTATACAATAAATAGACTGCGGATCTTTAAGCAATTATGGTTTACGAAAATCTTCAAACAAGGATAGAATGTCAAATTCGACAGAATTCTGTACAATTTTTATTTGTTTTGTATCTACAAAGGCTGTTTCCATTAAAAATAGAATTATAATTCGTTCCACTTTCTTCAAATTTGCCTACAAAAATAAAAATTCTTCAAATTCGCTGTTTTTAAAGAAAACAGGTAGCTAGGATACTTTTGAGGGCGACTGCGGCCTAGATTGATCCTTTATCCAGCGTTTTTCACAACTGAAAACCCTCATTTTTGCATGATCGAGAAATGAGAATCCTAGAGACGAGTCTACCCCCCTAAAAATGCAGTTAAACTAATAAGATTGTTAGACAGCTAGATGAAGTCGTCTCTTTCGCGAGCCAAAGCATTTTCCCGTAGGAATAAATATATTTCCACGGAGTCGGATCGATTAAACATTTATCCTGTCGTCGACAGCGGGTCGGGCGCAGTGTCAACGTTTCATTGTTCCATAGTTAGGTATCGATTAACTCGTGGCACACGGGAGAGCACGGACTTCTTGCTTTGCCGATGATAGTGGGCTAGTGGTGGTGGCGATGGTGGTGGTGGTGGTGGTAGTGGGTATCGCAAACGATTTCTGACTATGCATCACGTAAGCACAATATTGGATATCGGCACACTCTCTGTTGTAATGGGCTGCAATTTCCCGATGTTTTGCATAGACGATCAGAGGAGAGAGAGAGGCGGCTACACGTAGGGAAAAGAGAAGTTTCGTGGTAGGGAGGATGAAGGTGGGGCAATCCTGAGGAGCACCTTGCAATAGAAGAGTCGCCGATCGCAGCTGCGGCAATCCCACGACCCCATCGCCAATTCATCAATGATTCATCCCGGAGACGAACGACCGATGCCACGATTGTCACGAAACCGTAACATCGGCAGACAGTTTTTCTCAGAGCCAGCTCGGCCGCCGGAGGTAAAGGAACCTTGTCACGGAACCTCGATCATCAAACCACCGGTCATCGAACACGCTTCCTGTTACCGATGCTCGATCTCGATCATCCACGAACGCACGCACCACTTTCCCTCGCAATCCACTCGCGTTCCACAGCTCTGATTGGTATCGGATTTTATGGATTCGCCATAAGTGAACTACAGATCAAATTCGCCATTGAAATCAATAGACTTCAAAGATAAAGTTAGATCAGGATATCGAAATTGCCTAAGTCCAAAAAAGTAACTTTTACAGGAGGCGAAAAATTTCAAATTCTGATATTGTAGCGCTACCTAACAACTTATCGCTGAACTATTACCCACAAACCGTACAAATTTAATTTTCAATTTTCATAAAACATGCACTTAGGCAGTTTTCATAAGAGGCCGACGATATTTAACTTGCGATTCAGCCTCGCGCCAGGTTCATTCAGCTGATACGTTCGGTAATCTTCGTGGACAGGGAGAATGCGAACGATTAGGCGAAGAGGAATGCTCGTGCTAGGACCAAGAAGACTCGGAGAGGAGAAAAAAGGGTGCTAAGTCGCTCAGGAAGGATTTGCTCGAGGAATGCGTTGGTACGAATCATTTTGCAGTTTTCTTACGATAGACTGGTCCTGGATCCTAATCTTAATATTATCATAATTACGATCCAATGCATACACGTATTTGTTGCTTGTTGATATACGCAAGAAGTTTTAATTTACAACAAAGAATCGTCGAACACCAGTTTGTCGAGCGAACGGGTTAAATTCGAGCACGCAGATCCAGTTCCCCATCGGGAATTGCATCTGCCGGTGGAACGGGGTGCAACGGGGGGAGGGGAGGGTGCAGCACAGGCATATTAGCTGATCATCGGTATTTCGAAAGGAGCTTATCTCCGGTAGCCGTCGCGATCCGCACAACTCTATCTGAACATCTTAATACCGGAATTCTCGGATCCGCATTGAATGGTTCGCCGTGTAAACACGCGTTAGCGGGCGCACCGCGCTGTTTCTCTCTCTCTCTCTCTCTCTACGTCCATGGTGCAGAAGGTTCGTGGGGCTGCGTGTATACGGGGCCTTTCAGGTTTCCCTTGGCTTCCCTCTCCGGAGCGTGACCGTGGCTACCTACACGGCACTCGATGTATCAATGCCATCGATGCGACAATCCAAATATTTGCTAGTAAGATTAGCCACTCGCCGAGGCCCACGTCGTTTCCTGTTACTATTTTTTCCCCTCCCCGTGCGTAGACTCTACACGAACGTGTCTTCTCGGCATCTGTTCCCGGACGTGCACCCTCTCACGCAGCTTGTATCCTAGCCACCTTTTTAGTTCCGTCGCCGTGGATTTTATTTTTGACAAGACTAGCGAATTTTAACAATTTTTATTTCACCTATATTCTTCTTATTACTTATTGTACTAGGTATGCCACCAATTCTTTTTTACCACTTAATCTTGTAGGATTTTCCGGATGAAAACGTTTCAAATTTTAGCTTTCTATGTGTCGTGTGTTTCCAGACGATATTGAAAGCTGAACTTTGGTACACAGAATATATACAGAACATGCACGTTTCTCGAAACCATGTTCTTTAAACGGGCCTGCGGGCTGAGGCCAGATTCCAGCCAGTCATATCGTCGTCGCAGAACGCAGTTCCGGCTCGAAGCCGGTTTCCTCGTCAAACTCTTTTCCGATTAACGAGATAATAGTCACAGTAATCTTAGGGGGCGATCTTATTGCGCGTTAAAGCCGAACACCGGCCAGGTGGTTTCTCGGTGCACCGTCAAAGGATGCTCCTTCTTTCTCTGCGGTAGCACCGAGCCACAGCTGATCCTCGACGTTCAACAGCTAAAACGATTTAACGAACGTGAAAAAACGAACGAGTCAAAAACCCGTGAAACGCGCTCCTTCCACGTTTCAGGATCAAAAGGATTGCCGTGCAACCGCAACAATCCTCCGGGAAAAACTCCTTTCGGCTACCGTTGGAGGTTTTTCTGAAAGGTTACGTCGGAACTGTCGCGGGGATAAGGATTAACTGACGTAATTGTCCGGCTCGGGGGAAGAACTGGAATCCTATTTTTGCCGATTGTTGCGCGGATCTACGATGTTCAGGAATCGAGAATAATTTTGGAAGGTTTACGATGTTGTAGATCGTAGATGAACAGGTTAATCGATCACCCAGGACAGGTATTTCGGTATTTCTCCTCGTTGAAGTCTCCGCTGGATTTCGGTAAATATTTTTTCATCCGCGTTCCTCGTATCCAGGACACATCGAGGGTCATCATTAATACGGATAACGTTTGGTGTTGGATTTCAGGCTGGTCTCCCCGCGATCTATTTTCAAGTAATCCCCGACGCAAACCAACAAACAGTGACAGCTGCTGACGTCGAGCAAAGAACGATTACGTGTATCCGCTTTCGGTTCGACCCTTCATCGACCAACGTTCTGTGGCCAACGTATTCACCAGCTAACTGGGAATTATGTGTATTGTATTGTTCGAGACGAGGCAACAACTGACAAACTACCACCGCACTTGATCGAGCGACAAACTTCACGAACGAATTTCGCGAGCTCGGTAATGTTGCGGAAGTAAATGATGTTGCGGTACAATAAAATGTTACTGTACACCATCGGCATTTCATTCTACGGATACCCGGCTTCTTGCTTTTCACCCAAAATACTGTACGAACTCGTGATTTCATCCTCGATTCATTCTCAAACACTTCAATAGTTTGTAATAGCATTTACAGATTCTGTCGAATTTAATACTCCAGCATTTTGTAGATAAAATACCTGGATTCAGCAGGTGCATGCATTCGAGCTTTTGCGATTGGCTGTACACGGTTGTTGGACAGTGTTGGGTAAACTAGCGTTCATTCACGAATACTGAATAAATTCTACATACGGCAGGCCAGAGCAGTTTGGCTTTCCCTTTATCTCCTAGACTTCTTCATTGTCAGTCTCGAAGGGTTAAGTATACATATATGTGTACGTATTATACGTTGGGCATCCCTCTTGTCCCTCTCGTCCCTCCACACTCGTCTCACCTCAGGAGGGCCAGCTTCCGTTTCCGGATTGGCACGTGAACCACGAGGACCTTGAAGAGGGTATACGTTGGCGTGGTACCACTTAGGCACGTGGTGTCGCATGAAAGACCGTCAGAGATCGAATATGATGCCGTTATGGCTCCTCCACGCTGACAGTTCCCTCTGAGGAACACCTAGGGAGTTCTCTTCCCCTCTCTCTCTCTTATTCTCCTGCTATTTCTCCATCTTTTTCTCTCGCATGCCCTTCGATTTGTTTTATCATAAAGGATCCTGTGTCACTGTGGTACACTATTGTTCTCGGAGACCACACTGCGGATGTTCGAGCGAGTTCTACATTTCTGGAGACTTGGGGAACACCGCTGCCCAGAGCAGACCTAATTTATTAGATGATTGCATAAGTTTGTATGTTGTATAATAAAAAATTATATTTCTACAATTAGAAAAGAATGGTGACGATATAATTGATTAATAAAGCTGTATTCTTTAAGAATTAACCATTGAATTTTATTTTCAAATCGGGCACGAACTTATACAATCATCTGATACAATTAGGCAGCGGATTTTATGCATTTATGACAGAAATTATGTATAGTAGGTGTAATTTCAAAGAAAAATTATTTTCAATCAGAGGTGGCCATTATTTGGCGAAACAAATATTTCAAATACTATTTAGTATTTTAGATTTTATTTTACTTAAAGAAAATAGTATTTTAAATAAGATATACAATTTCGAAAATAAAATATTTCTATTTTAACAATCTGAACCTCAAAATAAAATATTTCTATTTCAACAATGTGATCGAGAAAATAAAATATTTTACTTTTTGCATTGTTATAATACTCTGAGAATCCGCATAAGCATACAGTCTATCTTATCATTAAGAAATGATTAACACTCATAAATGTATTGAATTCGAAACATTATTTTCAGCAGTAATATTTAAAATTGAAATTGAAAAGGAAGACAAAATACAAATATATTTTCAATATTCTTCAAATAAAATACTGTTTTCAAAAAATTACTGCATCAAATAAAATATTTTATTTTCAAAGTTGTACACATACTTTTAAATAAATAGGATTATTATTATTATTTACTATTTAAAATACTATTTTAGCCAGCTCTATTTTCAATCTATTAAACAATTCCACTTCACTCCAGTTTGTTGCAATTCAGGCAGAATATTTTTATTTTGCATAGAAATTCGGTGTTTATTCATAATACATAGGTAAGTAATTCTCTCATTTAATTTCAACGTAGTGCCCATGTTGGTATAAACTACTTCGTTGTATAGATAGGTTTGGTTTTTAGTGTCCCGCCACTTAAAATCTTGGCGACACGTGTCGCCAAAGCGAAAGGTGTTTTCACTGTACACGTGCCCAGCGCAAATCCCGCCGTTTCGGACGGTATCTGAACAAATAACGCCAGGACTAATTATGTAAATCCTGTCGTTACGCGAGCGAACGACAATGCCGGCGGAGACCAAGAGTCGGCTGCCTTATCAAAATACTCGAAAAGAAAACGCACTCGGAGCACGTACTCACCACGTGTTCCCCCACTGTCTGTTTGAAAAAATCACAGTGACGAGTGGGTGCTATTGATTTTCAGAACTGTGGACAGAAGATGTCACCGTGCTCGAGGTTTCTCGATCTTTCTTACACCTAATGCTAAAGAATCATTAGTTACAAAAGGTATAATAGAACGCTCGATCATCAGAATCTTTAAAGTCAAATTTAAAGTGTAAATTAATTAAAATATAGTAGTGTAGAGATGAATTAATACGTCCTAGAGTACGTAAGGGTGGAATCCGAAGGGTTGTAGCTTGAATAATTGCGAGCGCTAATGTATACGGTCTGATTCTTTATAGGCTCGGTCGCAGAAATGAAGAAAAAAGGATCCGGGGAATGAAATGGTGTCGAGTCTAGAATCTAGGCGATGGTTGAAGCCCATGGGACCCCATGGCGAACAAGGACCGACACCTGGCCAAACGGTGAACACACACGAGACGCCGCGGGATACGAATGGGAGACTGGTCACGTAATGAGCCTCTCGTTCGTCGTAAAATTTCTTCTTTCAACGCTGTGGAATCGGACGATCGATTAAAAGTCTCGGAAAGATAATTAAGAGTCACCATCGAGGTGCAAAGGTGTCCCGTAGTCTCCTCACGCCATCCTGATCGAACGACACGTGCTAAATCCATTCTACGTGGTTCGAACATTTTATTATTTCGCACGGGTTAATAATTGCTTTATTGAAAAAGAAAGTGTTGTATAACGAGCAACGTATGCAGAAGAGCACAGCTTCCGGTTCTGTTCGCGCGGATGTAATTATCTAGGTATTATAAACAACCGCCGGATAAACTCGTATATCGGCGTTCTCGATAGCGATACTTCCTGCGGATAATGATTAACGGGGATGAAATGTGACGTAGCGAGGCAAAGGTGGATCAGGCGGTGGATCGCGTGTGCTTGATCCGTGAGATCTTAATTAGAACGCATGACTAGCGGATCCCGATTCGCTCCCGCGGTCGCCGGACATTTTTCTCGGGGACGAAACAGCATCCGGTGTGGATTCTCGCTTGGTGCACCGTGTTCCTGTTGCAGTTGCACGCGCTGCAAGTTCCTGCGTGATCCACACCGCAGTTCCTACGGGCCGCAATTAACCCGGCGAACGCAATTATGCCGGGTCCTCCGTGGACGATTAATGGCCGAGCGAATTATCGACACTATTCCCTATCGGTTTCTAGAAATACCACGTGATAATCCAACTATCACGCATCGATACTCCCGGCCAAGTAATTAGAAATAAATTAAACGCTTGATTTGCTTTGCGAGCTCCACTGATAATATTATTTTCTTCAGTTTTCTCTTTTGGATCGGATCTATTTTTTCAACACACAATTTTGTAAAAATTGATTTTGTTTGTAGACGCGGTCATTCGAGGCTCTCCCACTCCTCCGGTCGTTTTCGGATTTTTTATCCGTTTTCTCGAGCCCGTTCTTCGCGACGGGCGGTCGCGATCATCAAGGACCCCATTTCTTATGACGTCATTTATTCTCGATCCTTAGCCCCGCAACCAGCGACCAACGCTCGCGTGTAGATCCCCGCTAATTGCAAACAGATTTATTGGCTCCGGGAATCTCATGGAATTTAATACGGTTCTATGTACGTACTCGACTCAACACAAAAGTCCAGAAAGCGTTTTAGCGAATGGTCTCCTCTCGCTGTGGGACCATCCTTCCGTATTCTCTTATCGATTCTGTCGAAATTTACGATCCACGGTGAAATATTTATGTGTACGTGGCACGTGGGAAAGAAAACACGATTAAACTAGATTTACATATCATTTCGATAATTGTCGTTCTTTCTAAATACAGATGTTCTAGTCAATAACGTGCCGAGAAATACACTGTCGAACGTTTCTATCAAAATGAATACCTGTTCGTAGCTATCGACGCCGGCGATCGATCCGATCGTTGGCCCGAGTAAAATCAGATCGATCACGCGAGCTTGGAACGACTGTTATGCGTGTAAGGCTGATTCGAGGCTGGCACATTCGAGAAGCGAAGATAACGGTTATTCAAGGAAGTGTTCTAGTTGCAGAGCCAAAAATATCAATTTTTCTTCGCGTACATCAAAACTGCAGCATTTGGATAACGTGCTCCGAAAATCTCTACTTGAATCTCCCACGTGAATTGTAACAATATCAAATAGAACATTGCCTTCTTTCTTAATATGTTTAATCGGCTGAGAATAATGTAACAGCATTTTTAAATTCTTCTAATGTTTTAGATTACACCTACTCATTTTCGCCACAAACGCGTAAAGTCCGCTGCCTGTTAATAGACCAAAACTATATCGCAAATCGAGCGGAAATAATTTTTAAAAATTGCAGAAACACCTGTCAGGCTTTAATAGGGCCCGAAGTGTCCCGGCAGAAATTCTGCCGTGGAATAGTAGACCGTGTGTAGACCTAACCCCGACTCGGCCGGTTTCAATAAATAACTGGTGAGTCGAAAAGCCCAGCGGGACTTGATCTACGGGCAACACAGGCCCGAGAGGAGGAAGGGGCGAGTGGTAGATCATGAGAAAAGGAAAAGGAGAAAAGGGACGAAGCGGAGCACACACACCGGGGTTTAATGGAGATATCGTGCTCTTGCGGCGGTAACTCGCGCGACGCGTTATGCAAATAGGATTGCCCTTTACACGCCAAGTCGCGTCGTAATTGGCTCTCACAGAAATGGCCTTTCCATCCCGCTACTTCGTTCTGCTCCTCCCGGTTTGCTATTTTCCTCTTTCTTTTCTCCAACAGTTTCTCTTACTGTCGACGTTTCCCTTCTCGTCGCTTCCTCTATTATACAAATCGTTTCTGTAAAACCGGGTGCAATTAATTCAACAATTTCCACGTCGTAGAATAGGTTGAAACTAGGTGTTGTCGCAGATCTGATATCGGCATGCCCGGTTCTGAATTCGATCGGGTAGAGGGGGAGCAGCACGCGAGACGAAGAATGCTAGTGGGGATATTAAATGGAGCTGAAAGACCGCGGAACAGCGTGCGAGAGGGAAAGGACACGAGGTGAAAAGAGACAAAAGGAAAAAAGAAAGAGCAACAAGCATTAACGTCTTTGATGTGCCGCGGGACTCGAAGATGGGTCTTCTCATGCCTCGAAGGCTCATGGGTTGTCACTCAAGCTCTACAAGGATGAGCCATCGAACTGTGCGGTTCCCAAGATTTTATTCGACGCGGGCCTCATCCCGTGTAATCGAAATGATTTTCGTATTAATCGGAGCAGTAGAAACTCGCGGATCTTTATGCAAAATAAAAATGTTTTGCATTGAACTGTGAGAAACAGGAATAACATTTTCAAAATCTTCTCGCACAACCAATTTCTTCATAAATGCATAAAGATGCGCAGTCTAGTCATCACTCCGACGAGTGACTCCGGATCTTCGCGGAAAACGAACATTTGAATCGCCAGTCGCATTCCGGTAATTTGAACAAGTGTGCAGGATGAACGAGGGGCGCAATTAACGCGCTGATAATTGGGTCGTAATAAATTAATTCGCTGACAAAGCCCCGGCGCGGCGACCAAAACAACGGGGAATAACAGGGTCACGGACCTTCAATGGCATAAAACCGCTCCCGTCGAAAAACTGCGACGATCTCGACCGTCGAGCCACTCTGATATAGAGAAGAAGAGCGAGAGAGAGGCGAACCGAAATAGTCTGAAGGAGCGAGGGAGATGATAGAGGAAAAAGGAAAGAGGCCTAGCCTCCATCTTCTTGAAGAACCTCTCGGAGCTGAAGGCTGAAAGCTGAAAAGACGTCGGGCGCGGCACGGGTCTCCTTCGTCAGGGATATAAGGTTACTTGTGGGAAAGATGCCTACGTCTTATTATGGCTTGTTTTGAGCTCTACCAACTCTTTGGTACTATAATTACGCGGTTATTGATAAGTCGATCAGGTTACCGTCGTGCGAACTTCTCTTCTAGCCTGCACAATGTTCCCGAGGAACTCGGGAGGCTCGACGGGACAATGAGAGAGCCAGGACACGGTGTCCTGCGGCCGAACGATCCTTGGATGCCGCTCTATTTCTCCGCCTTTTTATCCTTTTTCCCCCTTTTTCGAACTTTTTTGTTCGCCGAGGCGAAACTGCAGCTAGGCACTTCCTTCGGGATTGTCCACGCTAATTGAGGTTCGGGAGGGGAACATTAGACGCTCCAGAAGCTCTAGGAGAGCTCGCCTAGCTTCGCCAGAAACAAACGAACAACCGTGCAAATGAGTTGCGACTAGAACAGAGAAGGAAGAAGTGTCAGAGGAAAAATCGATCATTCGGGAAACGATCAAGATGGAGAAACGGTATACTAACTGCGGTGTTCCCTGACCAGAGAAACGGTTCCTTCGGGGAACGATCATCAGTCACTCCAGAAGCGATTGTACCCGTCGATAAATTCACTGATTCATTTTCCGTACATGTCGACAAGCAGATCGGAACTCGGCGACACCACCCGCTGTCTACGATCTACGAACACGATCTATGGTATCTACATATGTAAGTAGCGAGATCTCGGGCCGGAGAAAGCAAACGTGGCACTTGTCACTCGGTCGAAGTAGATCGGGTCTGAAATCGGGATCGGAAATATTTCCGATCCGAATCGAGATAAAGAGATGTTTCATATTGATTTCAGAACCTCGCAACCCAACCGCGTAACTATCATTTTTCCGTCTCTTTACATTTTTCATGGCAGAGCCGCGATAAAAATGAGTTGTCGTCGAGCCAGTGCGGCATAAAAAAAATATATAGCGTGCCGTACAATGGAGTACGTGATGAACGGAGTGTGAACAAGATATTTTCACAAGAAAACGGCGTACGTGTCTCTCGAGATGCATTCTACCTCGGTTTCTTTGAGACGGTGCACGTGAATCACTATGAAAAAAACCGAGTAGCGGAGGATCGGTGCCTTTGACACCCAACCTTATAGAAGTTTATTCGAGCGAACTCTTGCCTGCCGGGAAATTTTAGCACCCCATTCTGTTTTCATCTCTTTAGGTTTCCTGCACCGCAACTTTTTCTCTCCTCCAGGAGAAATCTTCAGCTTCACACCTTCCCGACCTGCAATGGAAAAGCATTTCTGAAAGTACTCGTCACGAGTCCCTGATTAATTATTAGATACATTTACAGAATTTAGTGCAATTTTTATTTATTTCAGGTCTACAAAGACTACTAACACCGAAACTAAGATTTCATTTTATTCCACGGTCTTAAAATTCGTCTACAAAAATTGCAAATAGCATAAACTCCCGCAGTTTAGTAATTATAACTATGCGTCCTCCGCTAATAACGATCGAAACGGACGAGGATCGTGAGAATGAATGGGATCGGGTCGGTTTGAAAGCCGTGGATAATGTAGCCGTGGGTATCTTGTCAACATATTTTTCTTGCCGATCGTCCTCGACGTAGAGTGATCGCTTGATCACCGAGCCGGGGGTGTCTCGTCGCATAATGTGCACAAGAGGGCGTCCAAGGTGTCCGAAAGGGGGTTGGAAAAGATGAAAGACGCCGACAGAGAGATCCCACGACAGCTCTCGCTTCGCCGTACAATGGATCCTCGTGATTTCGGGATCCTGAGGCCAAATCGCCGGAAACTGTGTCGGGACACCTGCTGTTCACCTTGTGACTTTATTTGCCAAGTCTTTCGGCGACATCGGAGATTCGATCAGTATACTAATCGGTAGACTTCACTCCGGAGGATTAAATCTACTGAATCTTATTAACATTCTTGAGCGAAAATATTCGGTTCTATTTATGCAACCAATTTGATTTTTTTTTTCAGATGATTGAGAAGTTGAATAGACAAGATTTATAAGAAACGAAACCGTTCGGAGCACGTCGATGTGTTGTCGCTGTTTGTCGATGTGTGCAAGGAGTATACATACTTTGAATTCAAGTAGGCTTCAATATGCCGACGTATTTATCTGTTTTATCAACAGATGAAGCCACTAGAACCGACTCGCACGGTGAGTCGACAATATACGTACGTTTGTATGAGAGGCGATCGGCCATGGGCCTGTGCGATCAAACTGGCAGAGGCACAAAAGTTCCAATGACTTGCCATAACTGTACTTACAATTGTCAGACATGTAGCTACGATTTACTGCCGGCATCGAGTAGATCGTGTCAGTGTCAAGGATCCAGGTCCAGTGTTTCACGTTCGTCTCTGCGTACACAGAAGACTGACTTTCTTTCCTGTCGCTGTTGGAATTCCCGCGGAGTAGTTCCTGGTTTCATCGAGCGGGGAGCGTCAATGACTTGTAATTAGACCAAGGATCTTTATGCATTTACGGGAGAATTGAGAAGAAGAAAATTGTTGAAACATTTTAACAGTTGAACATATCGATGTATGATTTCTTCTCAATCAAAATCATTAAGGGAAGAAGTAACATTCAATTTAGTTTCTATTTCTTGCAATCGATGCAGACAACTTTTATTTTGCATAAAGATCCGCAGTCTGCGTTATAATACAATTATTATACTTTCATTTGATGAGTTGCCAGTTGAATTTCTACGATTTACAATCGATGTCGAAAATTTTGATATCGCCTAGCGACGAACGATACTTATCGAACGGGATGATTCGCCTAAATCAATATTATCGAACAACCGTGACTCCTTGGAAATTGGCGTAATAGGTATTGTGTGGCCGATCCTTTCGGACCCGTGGTCTGCATAGTCAAAGTGTGCGACTTCTTGTTCGGGGCCCTGAACGAGATATCGCCTCGATACCGAATCAATCTGCTCTGTCAGCGTTAGCGACATCGGGCTAATGGAATTATCAGACGGGACAGACACCCGCATCATTCTTTGTGTGCCGTGAGCACGTGGAGGTTGGCCGATCGGGCTACGAGCCGAGGAGGGGACCACAAGTGAAAACGAGCCTAACAGAACTAAACGAAACGAAACGAAACGAGAGGAATCTTCAGAGGTGGTTGCGTCACGTGTAGATCTTCGAGGAGAGCATTATTCGTTCACGGGCGTTACAATGCTCTCCATTACGGGCGTGACACTCGCTCACGCTCCAATAAAACTGTCAGATAAAACCTGTTCGAGACGCACAATACTCCAGGCTTAATACACATCGCGTCCTCTTGGTATGCATCGCGTGTTTCCTACGGTACCTCGTAAGCGGGCCCGATCGGGACGGTACTCTTTGACTCACTTGTCCAACGAGTCATTCGAAACCGACGTCCAGAAGTATTTGGACACTTGTGACTCGACTCCGGATCTCCGACAGAGTCAACCAATTTCTTTTTCTTCGTGGGAAACCGATCGAGTTCAGAGAAAAATGATTTCGGTCAATTTACAAAAAGTCGAAGCCAACTTTTGACCATTCAGACGAAGTTTGTGACATTTTGTTCTATGATTCCATGCTTGTAAAATTTCTGTTTTTTATTACGACTTTATTGTCCTGGCAAGTCACTTAGCTAATCTGGAAATGATTAAAAATAAAAATGTTCTGCATTGATTGTGGGATTCAGGAATAAAATCAAAATTGATTTCGTTACACGAAAAACGAAATTACTTTCCGAACGACCCAATTTCTGGACTTTCGACAAAAGCGAGATGCACAAATTTGATTTTACACCGCCGCAACACCTGTGTCACGGGTCGTCGATGCAACAACCCCTTGTCAGTGGAGTTCTAATTGCTCGGTCCGTCGAATGATAATGAAGACGTATGGTTTTCCAGGGCGGCGTGGTGCGCACGGAACGGAAAACAACAAATTTCTCCTCTTTGTCACGTCCGAGGAGCCGAGTCGGAGGGTTTTTGTGCGTGAAGAATGTCCGTGTCCACGACTTGCCGTGAAAGGATAATCCGTCAGCGGGTCTCCTCTCTCTGATCCACGCCGGAGAGGAGCTAAACGCGAGCATATAGGAGAGCGAGAACGCGTTGCTCTCCCTTTCCTCCAGCAAGCGTCCTTTTACGCCGCCTCCATTTTAATCCTCCGTGTGATTGCATGCCCGATACCAGCTGAAACGCTCACGTGGAAGGAAGAACGAGCGGCGCGTATGCGAACCTGACAGACCGTAAACCCTTTACCAACCGCGGGGGGTTCTTCCTCTCCCTCTTCTTCTTCTTCTTCTTCTTCTTCTTCTTCTCCTCCTGGACGCCCCCCAATACTCCCTTTCCTTCCCCCCTTCTTCTGTTTCTGTCCTCACTTCTATTATCATCGCTCTCACCCAGCGAGTCTATTGTCTCGACATAAAATCCAAAGTTTTTCCAGGGACGTGTCGGCAGCTGGCGATACCGGCGAAGATGAGTTGTTTGTCACGTAATGATCCTAAAAGGAAAGATCTGTCAAAACGATGGGACTCCCCGAGGAATTTCTCGACACGTGTGTTTAGTTTTTGTCATCGATACGCCTGATTCCTGATGGATCTTTCGGGTACCTGTCTCTTTTTCCCTTTCTCTGGCAGAGATCACGAAAAAGATAAAACTTTGGGGAAGGTCCCTGTGAACTCCGAAACCGATACCCTGAAAAACGCGATACTGATCGGCTGAAACTAAAAGCATCATCGAGCTACACTGTTCTTGCGCTTGGTACGCTTTCGTTGTCTCAGTTCTCGTCTAAACTTTCTTCCATTTATGTAGAAACTACGATCTGTTTAACAAAGCCTTCAGATACTAGGCAACTTTATTACAATTTAAACACTTCGTCAGCCAGAGTTAAGTTTTTTTAGACGGTGCTTGAGAGTGTGATGCTGACTAACAAGATCTAGATTCTAGATTTATCAGCGCTTTTCCGATACAAGTACCTACTGCATGAAGAACATTTTTGATTTCATTAACATATGCTTGATTAAAATTGAATTTCAACGAGGCAGCTGTAACCGAACAAAACTAATGTAAACTAATTGGAAGTTAGACACTAAGCCATATTGTAACATATTCAATTATTGTCCAATTTGTAATGCACATGCTGTATGAACCGTTTAAGGCTTAAAGCAATAAATAAACAATAATATTAGGCAACTTTCCCGCAGAACCCGGCCGACTGCCTAAATATTCGCGTCAAAACAGCGTCGCCGTGGTTCCGCAACGGCCGCAAGCCGATAATATGGATCGTTTGTCCGCTGTCAGGGAGCGTGTCACGAACGGGCGAGGCATACTTCGGCGGATGAATTATAAATATGTATCCGGGGGACGGTGTAAGTAATAAGTCGCCAAGATTTTCTGTGTATCTGTCGTAACGCCGTCTTTCGGCTCCGCGAAGCGGACGGAGGAGGCATCAGGGCCCATCAAAGGAGCCGCCTTTGGGACCGGGTCGTATCATCGAACCAGGCCCAAGAGAGTCACGACATCTCCTTCCCCCCGCTGCCTATTAGTAAATCTCGTCGTAACCAGCTAATGATCGTCTTTTGCCTCCTTGACACGCGCGCCATCACCCTCGCCTTTCTTTTTCACCGAACCATTTATCTGTTCGAACCGCCTATGCGCTTTTTTCGCCGCGCTATACCCTCTCGTACGAACGGAACACCGTATCCGATGCACTAATAGTCATCCAAAATATTTCACTTTCACGAAAACTTTCAAGTCGATTTCACGGCGATCGTTCTGCGCCGAGCCGTTTTTACTCGACAATTAAGCAAAATTACGTGTTTTTCTACGTTGTTAAACTTGTTATAAAATATACACGTTTTGTTCGGTGGATTTTGTTTTTAATCTCCCAATCAGTCCCCGAGAAACCCAAATTTGCATGAAGACACTCGGTCCGATACATCAAAGCCTCGCGCTATTTATTTACCGCCTCTCCGGAAAGTCTTTTCACCGATTTCCCTTTGAATCCGCCAGCAGAATCTCCATTAAATAGCCAGCAGTAGGAAACCCGCTTTTCTGCGCTCGAGAACTCCTCCGAATAGTGTTTTCGAAAATATAGAGAAAAATATTTATGGGATTTGCACGGTACAATAAACTGTGGACAACCATTAGGACCGATTAGATTCCGGTAAAGATATTATCCCGCGGGCATATTTGTATTATGGGATTCTATTCGGAGCCTCTTTCTCTTCTCCGTCTCTCTTCCCTACTATTCAGCGAAGCCGGTTTCTCTCTTTCGACTGCTCCTCTCTTTCTAATCTCCCCGGTTCGCGTGGCTGCCCGGTTGGAAGAAGGGTTAACCGGCTGGCTAAATATTTGTCGTAATTACCCCTCGAGAAAGAGGTTTTCCTTCGAATAATCGCATTCGGACGTCCGATGGTTAGCGGACAAGCGGATTTTCCCGTTTTCAGCGAAGCAGATGCTATTATGAGAGCTCGCTTTCTCGTAGAACCGGAAGTATACCGTCTACTGTTCCGCCACCAGCTTGTAAGATGCGGAAATACGTGATCCCCATACTCGACCACTTGGAATAATAACGTTTAATTATGAGTGACCTGGATTAGACAGCTTAGCTTCGTTGGGGACGCCAACTTTTGTCAGTTTGCAAACTGACAGACTACAATGGGACCAGTAAGATAAACAACTGGGCGTGTCTGTTACCTCCGGTATTTTTATTTTATGGCAAAATGTTGACCACAAGCGAGCTTTCATGGTCCCCATACGGGTAGCCAGGCTCCACATGGTCTCTCAATCAAATTGTACTGTCTACAATCTAGAACTATATTTGAATATTATTCAAATGCAACTCAAACCGCAGTATTAAAGACATTCCTCCTTCACTCGAATGTAGATAATGCTGTGGGCTTAATTTTTTTATTGAAAACGAAGGGAAATGTCCTTTCATATTTTTATTGTATCGAAGTCTATCGAAGTAACTAGACAATAATAAAACATTCCCCTATGCGATTTAAAGCAATATAAAAGAATCATGTGAACAATAATTCTTAGGAAGAATGTCTTTTCAAACCCTGAGATTATAAAAGTATAAGAATGATAATTTTGTCTGCCTCGCCAAGGAGAATGCAATCTCATTGAATTGTTCAACGCACGCCCGCAGTAATGGGTACATTTACCCTGTTTACAAGCGAATATGCTTGCGATTCGGTTCGAATCGATTGGAGGAGAGTCGAACGCTCGAGAAGGGCAGTGTCGAAGGAGAAGGAGGCAAGTGGAAATTCTCTGAGCGGAATCAGTGTGATCGAAAGATGATCGAGGAGGACAGGTCTAACGGACGGTGGCATCGCAGTCATTGGTTGCAGTCCCATGGCGACGGAGCAAGACTGAAGCAAGGGTTGGCAGCTAAGATGGATCACCGCGCGGCACGGCGTGTCTCGTCAAAGAGGCGATCCCGAGTCAAGTTCGCCAGACAACGAATAACTCTATACATATCCCGGTTATTGTGATTTTATTCTGTTAACGAAACGTGGCCCGAGCGAGCCACTCGTACTCTACGTCTATTCTACTCTGACATCCAGCTATCCACGGCCGGACTCGCGTTAACCAACTTCGTCCACGGTTTTACCGTTAACTGTCGCGTCCGCAGCGCACGATCCACGGTGACCACTTTATTTAACAACGCTGACAGCCGAGACCGTACCGCCACTCTTGCTTTTCTTCATCTTCTTGGCTTCGTGCCTGTTGTTCTTGTCTCTTTGTTGCCAATGACGCGACCGCGATCCTTATCTCGTCCCCGCGAATGCGAAAGCAGCTATGCTTCAACCATTTTTTCTGCTGCTAAGTGGCTGACCGGAAATTTTCGACAGGTTCCCACAAACATTAAGTTTTCGAAATGCTCTCGATGCGAATGCAAATGATCGTGAAAAAATATTCCCAATCGATGCCCGTCGAGAGGCTCTTCGCTTTCTGAAAAGGGAGCGGAGGGTAGTTTCGGAGTCACGACATCGATATGTGTTTCTCGATCGATTCCCCGGCGTCATTGATATCCAATCATCCGTTCATGATCGCCTCATTGTTGGAAAACAGTTGACGCTGATTTTCTCACAGCCGTTACCGCAATCTCGAAAATCCATCCGACCGGAAACGTTTAATGGTTCGCGTTTATAAATTTTTCATGAGACTGCCAACCGTTTCGATCAACCCTCAGGATAAAGGACAGATCGTTGACGTGTTCTGACGATTTTTTAAACAATACTTTTCTGTAATCAGATTTTCCTACGATCAATAAAGAGACGATTTATTCTGTCCGCATGCAATGGTTACAAAGTAGCTCCCGTTTAACGCACGGCACATCAAACGACAGCTAATAACGTTACATTACCAATTAAGCGCGACAAATAGCATCGCATTAATTATCGTAGATTGTAGACACTTCTAATGGGCGAACAGATCTCCCTCTTCGAGAGCCGCGCAGACGTGTAAATTAAGTAATAGATACCGATGCTCCGCTGTAACCGGCCATTACATGTCACCGATCCAAAAAATACCGTGTGACATCTTTACTGGACCAATTAAACGCCGCAGTCATTATTGGTACCTAAATTGAATTAAATCAAGCTAATAAACGTCGCTGTGTGTACACCGCTTCTTTGATCCACCGATGTTGCTTTTCCTCACGCCAATTTATGTCTCTTAAACGGGGGCCCTTTTTTCCGTAGAATTTCTTTGGAAAATAAAACAGATACGTCTGTCAATTTTGTACCTTCATGGTCCCCTTAATGCAACCAGGCTGCAAATAGCTATACTAACAATCTTGAATGCCATTTAATGCATTTTATTGTTGTTTGTAAACGTCAACTAAAAAATTCTTCAACCACTAAATGTCTGAGCTGTAGTTTATACAGTAAGGAGCATAACTGATTCCACACACTTTAAATCAGAATAACTTTTATATGAATGAACCAAACGACTTCCATTTATCTGTAAGGCTAGAAGAATTACTTTAGTAAATGACGTCTAATAAGTAAGTTGAAAAAATGCATTTGGTCGGAATTGTGAGAAGCAATACTAAAAATTGATTTTTACAACTTTTTTAGCTGGGCCAATAACGAAAATTTCAAAGATGTGTTTGGTCAACTCGTATAAATTATATACGCCCTGAAAATGTCATCGAAATTGGTTAATTGGTTTACGAATTATAAACGATCAAAAATGGTAAAACTTGCCACTTTATAGTACACTACAAATTACCAGTTTTGATCGTTTATAATTCGCAAACCAATTAACCAATTTCAATGAAATTTTCAGAGCGTATATAATTTATACGTATTGACCAAACACATCTTTTGAATTTTCGTTATTGGCCTAGCTAAAAAAGTAGTAAAAATCAATTTTTACTATCGTCCTTCACAATTCCGTCTAAATGCATTTTTTCAACATATTTTTTCCACATCATTTACTAAACTAATTCTTCTAGCCTTACAGAGAAATTGAAGTCGTTTGGTCCATTCATAAAAAAGTTGTTCTGATTTAAAAGTGTGTGGAATCAGTTATGCTCCTTACTGTAGATGAATTTAAGAATACTGTTACATTATTTTCAGCCTATTAAACATATTAACAAAGAAAATAAATTGCTATGTCAATTCAGTTTGTTGCAATTCAGGTAGAAAATGTTTATTTTACTTTCTACTTAAAGCTGCTCTCCCGCTCCACATTGATCCCGATTTTTCAAATCACCGGGGCCGATTAGTATGAGAAACGAAAAATGGTCGCCGTTCAGGGTTGAATTGAGAATTCGAGCAGAAGCCGATTCACAGGATCTTTAGCGGCGTTCTCTAGGAAATAGACATTTCAGGGTGATCCATTCGAACGGTCGTGGAATCGATTAGGCAAGGAATAAAGGGACGATTAGGCCAGTACCCAGCTTGACGACAGGGAATCGGTCCTCGAGGGCATTCGAAATCGGTAGCGTAAGTCGTGCCCCGTGGAGAGCAATCAACAGGAATCTAGTGCTGTGCAACAAGTGGCTCCCGCGGTCAAGGATTCCTTTCACCTCGAAGCAAATCGTTCGTCTCGAAATTCTCCCTTCGACGTTTTCGATTCGCCAGTTTTCGTCCCACTCTACCATTCGAGAACACCTCAGACGCTCCGTTTCCTTCGAACCGTTCGCAAATTGCCCAATCTGCTTCCTTGTCCCTCCTTGTTCAACATTTTCCAAATATTTCAACTGGACGAATACTGGAAAGAGTATTTACACAAACGTGCATACTCCAATTTGGAAGTAAATGATGGTTTGTGGCAATTTTTCTAGAAGAATCTGCGCAAATATATTCAGCATGTGAAATTCATTTTTCGATGGAAAAAATATATACAGAAATTATTTTGTATAAATATAACATATTCAAATTTGGAATTGGATTTGTGGGGATTTCTCTACATTTCAATGAAGCACACAAATTTGATTTTCTAATGAAATATGATTTTTGGCTGGATTCACACGTAGACGGAACGTAAGAAATCGTCGCCGTCGACTAATTCGATCGGGCCAAGAATGATTGATGAGAATCAGTAGCAAATTGTAATGTAATACTGACGGTTCTCGTCTGGTGGTTACTCAATCAATTTAGATAAGGGCTCTCGGGGAACGATTAATGACACAAGAAATGACTTTCTTAGCTCGAACCGGGCCGACCTCCTGACGAAAAAGTCAAATGCTACGAGATCTGACCTCGTTGATCCATTCACGTAATGGGAACCAACCTCCATTCACGATTCTCAAGCTGGTTCCAAACATTCTTCGTTTATTCGCCCTGTTAATGTCTGGGCAACCTAGACTGTGATTAATTTACTACTTCATCCACGACGAATAATCATAGTCTACCAAACTCGATAATATTCGTTCACTTGTGACGTTCACTGTTTAGCAGAATAAAATAAAAAGAATAAAAAGTATGTAATTAAATTCATTGTAATTACTCAAGTTTAGTAACGTAATTATCCGTCTGTAAGGAAACGTTCAAAGCGTTGAAGAGCGACTCGGTGTCTGCGCGACGCGAGCGAAACAAAACTATAACGGGAAACGATATTGAAGAAAGAAGAAACGCCGAAGAAAGAGTTCCTCGAGACGAATAGCCGAAGGCAACGGGACGATTAGTTACGGACGACGTCCAACTTTTCTGTCTTTATCACGAGAACACATTCGTATGCAAATTCACGTTAGACCGGCGTGAGTCGTGCCCTCGCAAACGTGCTCGGAGAAGTGTCACTCCATTGTGAGGAACGATGGAGATTGATCTCGAAGTTGTCGCCGTCTCAAAGTCTGTTGTGATTTTCTACGTCGAATATACTAGGAAACAGATGACTCAATATGGACAGCGATTTTCTAAATTCCACAATATTCGACGAGTTTCCTTTCGTCGTTGAAAGGAGAAACAAACTTTCAATGTTCAATCATTTGTTCGTTGAATTTGTGGACTATTTGATCATTTATTTCTTCCTCTCGCTTGCATTCCTCGGTTTAGCTAGAGGCGTTTTACGAGGAAGAGAGAGTAAGAAACAGACAAATTAATATATCCGCTTTTTAATCCCAATGTAGAGGTTAATTCTAGCGAAGGGAGACGAGAAAGCAAGATAACGTGGGGGCCACGCGACAGGAAGACGGTCTTCTGTCCGCCGAAAAACGGCCCCCTTCCCCGCCACCCCCGCCCCTCTAGGAGACTTCTCGAGAAGCCATGATAATCACGTAATAGCGTGAGCGATTAATCAATTAAAAACGACAAAAGTCACGACCCCCTCTGAATTCCGTTGGCCGCCATCGTCGTCTCTTTTTCCCGCAAACGGCAGAATCGTGGCTCCTTCGCCGACAAACTGATTACTTCTGCTTCTCAATTTTTCTCTAAAATCCATTCATATTTTTACCAACAATAATTTCCTTGTACGAATTTCGATGACTGGTTCCGTTTTTCGGAAGGAACAAAATAATTTGCATAAAAGTCCGGAGTCCGCCGATCATAATCGATCATCCAGGCAGGATACCTACTCGAAAAGTTCCATTACGAATGCTCGCTTTCGATTCCCCGGCTAGTAAAAAGACCGGGACAGAAAAAAGTGGAAGGAGATTCTTCATGGACGTTGAAGCATGCGTGAGCAAAACATTATAATCTAAGGTCACAAGAGCAGCGACGTCGGGGGGTGCAGGAGGATTTATTTTATGGCATGTAATCCCCCGTGTCGAGGTGCGAAAGGCCTGTAACTCTTTTGATGGCACCATGGGGTGTCCGCGCTTCCAAAGCAACCGCTAATTCCTCCCGTGAATGCTCAGTCCTCTACCTTGAAGCCCCGTTCATTGTGCCAGGCGACCCGCCAATTGGATTCCTCCGTTTCTTACCGAGAAACACATGTTCGTAGAAAAATTCATTACCGATTGTATCGAAGTCTTGAATTAATTCCTTATTGCTAATCCACTGAACGTACAGTGACTCCCGTTAATGAACGGACACTCTTAAAAAGACAACCACTTTTTAATCCTTCAGAGCTATTTTAACTGGAAAATTAAACGTTTCTTCCGATCTAGAATATTTCCATTCCCTATAATTTGGTATAATACCTCATACAATACCTAAATGTTTAGTAATTGATTAGACACCGATATATTTAATAATGTAAAGGGGAGATCATGCAAAGGGTTAATATTGGAACATAATTTTTTAATCAAATTGCAAGTTGTAAAATCCATCTTTTAGTATTTTCTCTACAATTCCGACTAATTGAAATTTTTTCAAAAATTTCTAACTTCTCCAAAAAGTTCAAAGACAGAATATTAAAAAAAGTTATCGTGATTTCGAGAGTGTCGAAATATTAGTGGGAGCCACTGTAGATTTTCCTGCATCTACGTGAAGATTTGAAGAAACTCCACGTCCGCCAATAACAGTGCTGACGAAGGAGGAGAGTGTGGTCGAGCGGAAACGCAGCACGCGCGGCGCGGCGTCGCGAGTAGAAAGCAGGGGCGAGCCGCTGGCAAAGGGAAACGTTAACGAATTTGACAAGAACGAAGGCCATACAAATTTCCTCGGCGTGCCGTTGATCGGCCGTTTAAGCACGGAGACGCATTTTACGGTGGCCCAGCAGGCTTTGTTTGTACGCAGAAATTGCTGGAGGGGCGCCCACTCGCGAGCCACTGCCGCAGGAAACACAGATATGTACAGTCTGCTATATGTAAGTAAGCAATGCTTGTTCTCGTACGAAGAGAACGCACGCGACGACGTCACTGGTAGCGGCACTACGCACACAATTATACGAAGTCGTTGTCGTCGACGGTTGTCGTTGTTGTTGTCGGTGCATAACCACGCGATATGCACGGCTCGACGTTTGTCCACGTGCGCCCGCGCGTCTCATGAGAATGAGGGACCGGCACAAGTGGCTTGTTTAATGCGCCTGAATACTGTGCCCGAGACGCACGACACTGCCACCACTTGCCCTAACTTCTCCCTTCTCTTTATTTCCCTTCCCATTCTCCATTTTTTCTAATTTTTCATACCTCAATGTCGGAACTCGCGAATTTACATAACCGTCTACGGTCTCAATGTAGTCCGTCACGAAAGTCTAATTGATGAATCAACGATGCGATTACTCACGGCGCTTAATCGAGATGATTTTCTCGTCGTTGGATTCTGTATTCGAGACGAATCTGTCTTGTCGATCTGCGTTGAATGTTCTCGTTCGTAGTATCATTCGAATAACGAAAAGTGTACTCGGCGACGCGATATCGCGTGAATTATTGGTTGTTTAAGCGAATGAAGAAAAATAGTGGCAACAGGGGAAGTAATTTGAAGTCGTTACGGTTTGTGATCCTCGAGAGTGGCCACCACGTGCGGGGGTGTGTCGCTCCGTTCACGATCAGCCACAGAACTAATGCGAAAAGTAATCTGCCCGGAGGAAACTTAAAGTCACCCTTCCTCCACGCGGGTACCGTGTCTAATCGATCACGACACAGTCGATCTTTCACCCTCTCCTCTAACTCGGATCGAAATTTAACTTCGTCATTCGGTGCGGTAAACAATAGCCAAGCTCGTTTACTACAATGAATGAATTTGTGGGAATACCATCTATAGAAAACGAATTCGCGATAGTATCGATCGTATTCCCCGCTTATTAGTTGTTCATTTGGCGAGAGGAACAACAGGCTCGCCTAATCACGCGTAATTGTCGTCGAACAAGAACGTGGCCAGTTCCTTTCGAACAATTCCGGTGAAGAGTCGCGTAAGTCCTGAAAATAATAGGGGTCTTTTTGTTCCACAGCTGTGCTCCACTTGTATGTATAATACGCGCCACTTATACGAAATCGAGCATCGAGGAGAGGGTTAAACCCGATAAATCTCTTTTTCGTTCTCTCGCCCTGTACCGTGCTCCGTCTTTTTCTCTTTCGTTTTCATTTCTCCGGTCTTTGTTCCCGCGTACGACGTCCTGTTTGTTTTAAAGGGTCACAAAAGCTGTTCAAATGGGCAACGGGTTAACACATTCACTGTACCGCTCACTATACCGCGGACACGTTTTTCGTGATCGTGCCGCGCACCCCTCTTTGCACGGAACACGACCCTGTAGCAAATCAGCCGTTAACCCTCGTCCATCCCTCCTGTCAATTTGACACAGTTTTTCCGAAATAAGTTATACCTTATTCTGCTATTCGTAAATCAATTTTCCCGAAACTTTGTGTCTTTTATTTTTTTTTATAATAATTTTAATTTTTTTACCTCGTTAATAGACTGCGGATGTTTATGCAATTTTCAATTTGCGCAGATCTCAACTAAATAAAAATTGTGCTAAATTCTGTCGAATTTTATGTACCATCCTTTTCTGAACATTTTTAGAAGCCATTAATGCGTAAAGATCCGCAGTCTACTCACCTCAATTTGAATAAGAAAACATCGAAAAATAACAGTTTACTTTTTTATTTCATCGATCTTTTATCACTGTGGCAATTTGACACTGAGGCACAGTGGTAAAATGTCTAATTCTAGCTGGACAAAAATAATTTTTCAAGAAAAACATTTAATTGAGAAAATATATTATTAGACATACTGAATAAAATAATTCTAACAATTATATCTCATTATTTCCATTTTATATCCATTAGCGACTTGTTGAATGTTCCGAAACTGCGGTGAATTTTTGTGTTGTACATTGAAAAATGGAAAGTGAGTACATATTAAACTAATTTATATTTTCTCGTTTTTGTTTAAAACTAAAAGAAGGAAGTAAATAAAATGAACCATAATCAAAATCGTTTTTTTATGAATGAGTTATAAAGTAAGGTTATACTTTGACTCAAGCATACTCAAGCTGCAATATTTTTGTATATTTTATCTATATGAATTACTTAACAACGTCGAAGAAAAATTAGCTGCTACAACCTGCTATTTAGTGAGAAATCCGAATACGAATATTATATGTAATTAAGTTATTGTAATTATAATTTTTAAAAAAAGTTATCATAATAAAGTCATTTTCATATATTCACAGACTTTACCTTCTATAAGTCAGAAATATAAGAAAAATATCCGTTTGTTATAATTCTTATGTTCAATTCAATTCAATGTAACAAAAAAATAAATATCATAATAGTAATTATCAAGTATCAAGGGGATATAAATTATTCAAAAATAATTTGGTCCACCTAAAATCGAAACATTTACCATATTCGGGCCGGATAAGGGTTAATAAACGTTAAAGAATACATTTTACACTAGCGGGGCCAAATTCGAACTAAAATTGTGCAATAATCCGTGTATGAATTTCATAGTAAAAAGATTCAGCTGTGATTCGACAGCTGAAGCATTCCGTCGCCATGAATCCTTCCGCTTCCAAGCACGGGCGATAGTCATAGCATCATTCATTGAGAACTTCGAGCCGGCTGATTCTCGGAAACGCGGAATCCATGAATGAAGCTGGCACACGTACTACATACGCAGCCGCGATAAGAATAATTGTTGGACGTTGTCTAGGGGGCAGCTGGTAGTGGTCGCGAGTCAAGGAGTTTGACCCGTGGGCGCAGCCGTCAATGAGGCAAGGGACTAACCAAGACCCAGGATACGAGGTCGTCTACTTGACCCCACAGCGCGCGCCGGATGCCACCGTTTTTCTCTCCAGAATTGACCGATTCAATTGGAACCGGCCACGCGTTCGTTCGCGAAAATTTACCAATTCTGCTTTCGGTATCCTTCAAACGTCGACAAGCCTCGAGGATCATAGTCTAGCGTGAGTCACTAGCGCCCCGGTAGATAAAACAGTCGACGAAGCATCGGAGCGAAAGAGGTCCTGACCCCTAACTTTCCCAGGGTGACTTTAATTCGATCCATTGTTCGCTGTCCTTCCTCCCTTCGGCGGTTTATGTTTCTGGAAAACACGGACCTCCACTGAATTGGTCTAATGTGGCGTTAATAATGTCGTCCGCGAGTCTTCTGATCCTGTTTACTGGACGGAAGCTGTTTACTCCCTAACTTCAGCGTTTCACTACGGGGAATGTTGCACGAAAACGTCTGACGTTTCACCGGGTACCAGGTGAGACACTTGTGCGAATCCAGGATAAAAATCGCGAAGCATTGACGAGTCGGGGGTGGTTCAAGAGAAAGCGTGTGACGGAGGAGGGGTCGCGTTGAATAGATAAGGCTCATGTTCTTGGTCCCCTTGCCTCTTATCGCGGTTTGCGCGGAACTTGATCTCATCCTTCGGGATCTATGAGTGTGTGCGAATATACTGGTACATGCGTACACATACAAACAGAGAGCATTTCGCCTTGCTTTGCCGCTTTGCACGAGAGAGGAGAGGACCTCTGGAGAGAGAGAGAAAGAGCGCGGAGCAAGCACGAAACGAGTGGAGCCGACTGAATGACTGAGTGACACTCGGCTGACGTCCCTTCCGGTGTGTCTCGTGTTACGCCGAGCCTGTTAAGCGTTTATACATTGAAGTAACGGCATTGGGCGCGTGCCACCCACTGCATTCTCTCTCCGACGACCATTTTTCCCGACTCCCCCTTTCACCTTGACCCATCCCCGAACCGGGCATGGCGAACTTTACCCTTAACCCCTTACCCTACGATTTATTTTACGGTTTCAGTGATTAGAACTTTTTTGTGGATCGTGATTTCCTGAAAACGGAGAAAACTTGTATCTATTGTGTACCTACAGTGAGTGTCGAAAGTATTCGTACACTGATAAATTTCAAACAAAACTGTGAAATTGTTGTTTATTAACTATTTCTTCTGTAAACAATGAATATGTACATATTCTGAGAAGTCTATAGAATAGATACAATGCAAAAAAAATGAATTTCTTGATTAACTTGCGAATGTAATAAGGAAAAACAAAAAATCGACTGAAATACACCAACAAATACACCAGCAAATACACTTCTTAATTCGAACTGCGTAAGGAACAGTTCTTAACGTAAACATACCATTGTAAACATAAACAAATTGCGGTGTAAGTATGATTGATCTCCTCAGTATATTTAGAAACGGTGTTGGCATCAATAGCATTTCAAAATTCCGAAATATTCAAAGTTATCGTTGAAAAATGGGACAGAAACGTACGGAAACAACGATAGAAGAAAGAAAAATTATTATTAACTTGCACAATCAGTGTAAAAGTTTAGCAGACATTTCGCGTATTGTAAATTGTAAGTAGACCTCGATCTACTATACAACGTTTAATTGACAGGTATGGGCTACGAAAAAGACTACAAAATAAATCAAGAAGTGGACGTCCACGAAAAATCAATCAATACTGGTAGAGTTATTATTAAAATGGTAAAGAGAAATCCAAGAATAAGTGCAATAAAAATAGTTTAACACATTAAAAATAATTTAGACATTGATGTATCTGCTAGTACTGTGCGCAGTTTTATACGAAATTCAGGATATCACCGACGGGTGGCCCGTAAAAAATTTTTCGTAAGTGAAACGAATAGAAAGAAAAGACTGGAATTCGCAAATAATAATATAACTGCACCAGTGGAGTACTGGAATAAAGTGATCTTCACAGATGAAAGTAAGTTCAACATTTTTGGGTCTGATGGACACTGTACCGTTTGGAGAAAAAAAATACAGAATTGTAATCACAAAGCTTAAAACCTACTATAATAATGAACCACAGGGTCTATGCTGACATTTTGAAACGCAATCTTGATTCTAGTGCAGAGAAAATGCATATTAAAGATGATTTCGTTTTCATGCAAGATAATGATCCGAAGGATACTGCGTATAATACCAGAATGTGGATACTACATAACACACCGGCGTATCTGAAAACTCCGCCACAATCTCCCGATATCAATGTTATATTAATAAGTGCTTAAAAAATGCACTGAAGGAAGAGTGGAACAAGATCCCACAACACGTGATCTCAAATTTAGTCAATTCAATGCCGAGAAGAATTGCAGCGGTTATAAAGGCCAAAGGCTATCCAATCAAATATTAATTAATAATTTTTTAATGTCACATTAATTTACATTACGTTTTTTTTCTCAAATTGTAAAAAGTTAGAAACTGTACGAATACTTTTTGCTGATTTTTTGGTTTTCCTTATTACATTCGCAAGTTAATCAAGAAATTAATTTTTTTTGCATTGTATCTATTCTATAGACTTCTCAGAATATGTACATATTCATTGTTTACAGAAAAAATAGTTAATAAACAACAATTTCACAGTTTTCTTTGAAATTTATCAGTGTACGAATACCTTCTACACCCACTGTATATGCTCTCCAATAGCTGTACATTAACAAAACCAAAGTAGAATGCGACGTGTGGCTTCTTTCAAACTTTTTCTCTTCTGGGCGAGTGGAAGGTGTTGATGTACAAAACAACTTTACCAACAATTTTCTTTGTTATAAACAATTTTGCGGCAAGTTTCTCTTACAAATGTCCACCGATCCAGAGTTTTTCATTATATCTTGTAATTATACTGGGCACTTCTTTCTTTTGCACAGCTGTGTACATTTTTGTCAGAATCTATCCAGAATCTCCATCACGAGTCAGACACGATATTGTAAGGCAAGGGGTTAACACGTCCGGGATTATGCTGCTATCAAACGCTACTGATTTTCTGGAATTTCCGGCGCACTGACCCAATTTTCAGCATACTTCCAGCATATTCATTGTAACTAATAAGATTTTTTAAGAGAAGTTTCGGAGTCGCTGCTCCGTGAAGCTTGAAACCGAAAGCCCATACAGTGATCGTGTTTCCTTTCGCGTTACACACGTTGTCGGAAGTGTTTCAATTCAAGCATTCAAACGAGGAAACCTTAAAAAGAGCCGCCAAGCGGGAGAGGTTAATTACTTGGCGCAATAGGTCAACGCGGAGCTGTTTGCGCAGCGTTAGGCTTCCGTTCTATCTCGTTTTATTTGATCCTTCAACGTCCACCAATATTTGATTTCGAAGAAATAAGCAGAACCCGTTAAAACTATGATCGAATCTTTTCAATTGGAATAACAATAAAATCAAAGAACAAATATCCTCGGGCAAATTAGTCCATTATACAGAAGCCCAGTCGTACTTAATTCTTATTGAAAAGACAGCGGAATCCACGGGCAGTGAAACGGTTTAAGATTACAGGTCTTCCTGTGACCCGCAATGCGTTTCTCTTAACGAGAGAACGCTGAATCTGTAGTAGAACATTTAAGTGCACCAAACGAGACAATAAAAAAAAATTTTCTCGCCAATGAAAGCCGAGACTCGTTCCCTCAGGGTACAACTTCCTGCTTAAACCTCTGACTCGTTCGTGCTCAAGCCCTGGAATAGACCACAGGCAACGAAGAAAGGAGAAGGTGAATTAAAGTGCAATCAGGGCTGGTGTGTGCCTTTGTATTCTCACTTTCTCCCTTTTTGTCTCCCGCGCCTCTAACGACCCACCATTTAGGCCAGCAGCCCGTTCGGTACTACTTAAATCTCATAATATTTAACCGCTTCGCCACCGTCTTCATCAAGATTCTTTTTCCTCCCCTTTCTTCCTTTCTCTCGACTCGCCATTAATATTATTAAACTCGTCTGTATTCTATGAATTGCAAAAAGATTTTATGCGCCCAATGTAAAAAGGATAAAGTGAAATTGCATAAAGTGAAAACGATCTAGGTTTAAGAGATGTCTGAATAAAATTGAAGAGTTAGAGACTTCACCCTCCTTAAGGAGCCGGGAATTTTTACAGAAACTTACAAGAGTTCAAAGATCAACAACCTCTCGGCTTCGATGTTGCGGAGTATACTCTATTTTCAAGCGTTCATAAAAATCGCGAAGAAATAACACAAACGTGAGAGGGTTCGGTATACCTGATTCCACGGTTTCTCCACAGCCGTTCATATTCCACCCCATCGCACCCCCACTTTGTCGCCGAACAAACCCCGCAATTCTTCGTCGCTCAGCTAGAAGAAGCTTTCTACGGGAATTCTCAAGAAACAATTGCCGACCTAAACGAAGCTAATTGAAGCCATTCAAGATCATGGCGAGCGTGTCGGTGTCAGCTGGTGCGACGCGGAGGAGACGAACAGTACAGGACGAGAACGCGAGAGACGAAGAGTGTGTATAAGCAACCCTGTAAACTCGGTTTCGCCGGGTTTCGTTGGTGTGTAAACTAAACGAGCGGACTGCTCGTTTCCACCGTCTAATAAAGCCGAATGAAGCGCCTACGAACATCTTCCTCGTGTGTCTTCTCGTGTCTTTGTCGTTAGGCCTTTGCGACACGACACATTTCCGGCCGTATCGTTTATCCCTTCCTCGGCGTCTCCTTTTAAAAACACCGTCTCTCCTCCTCTCTTCTCTTTCCTCTCTTTCGGTCTTCCCTTCCATTTTATCCCCTCCTCCATCCCCCGCAACCCGGTTTTCCATCTATCGCGTTCATCACGCGCATCGTTTGCTCTTTTCTGCGTTTCAATGGATACGTCGTCGGTCCGCGTCGCTCCACCAATGGGCATTATGCTAATTCACCGTTCCATGCTGCTGGACACTGTGCAATTGCTCGACGGTGTAATTAAGTTACGAGCTTTCTGGAATTACCTCGTCAAGGTAGTACATTCATTTTTCGTCTAATCTCTTGCATGTATACCTGCAAAATATGTTTATGTGCGGCCGAAAATGTGATTCACCGAAACGTGATTCATACCCTATAGGAAAAGTGGGCGACGGGATTGGATTAATCACGTTATGCAAAACAGTTAGAAGGTTCCCATGGCGCGGGCCAACCACGACAGAAGACCCGTATCTTCGTGTGGCACAAAAGTATTAAACGAATGAATGAATGAATGGTACGGTCATCGAATGGTTGGATGAATGAGCGGCTACTATGTGTGGCGTTGTAAGGACGGAAGATAGTCTGGAAAGAATGAACGAAGGGAATGAGGAAAGATGAGCGAATTGGTGGAGCGACGCGGTTAATGCTGGCGGCGGCCATTCACGAGGAAAAAGTCGATAGTGTTTTAATTGTTCGCTTTCTAAAGAGGAATTCCTTTCGATTCATCCGCCGGTCGAAGGAAATAAATTGTAGCGATTGAACGGTGCAAAGAAGAATACAATTATTGCCTTTATTTGTTGCAAAGTGGCAGGAGAAAATCGTGGAAGAATTTCAGACACTTCTTTCTTTTTAACCATCCGCCGGTTCAAGAAAAATATAATTGTTATCTTATTTGTTGCAAAGTGGCAGGAGATAATCGTGGAAGAACTAGAGACGCTAGTTTCTTTCTATCCATCCATCGGTTCGAAGAAGTAAATTGTAGATAACAAATGGTGCAAAGTACAATGCAATTGTCTTATTTATTGCAACGTGGACGACCTCGAGCCACTTGCTTTCGCATTTTCGGAGTGCGCGATTTCGAAAGGATCGAGCAGAACGGCAAGATTTTGATCGGAGAAGGTAATCCCCGTCGATTGAGATGAAGAAACATTCGCCGAGACATAGCTGGACGAAAAGTGGGCGTCGCATCGAGTAAAGGCGACGCGACTGAAAGCCCGCAAACTGGTTCACTCCAGACGAATAATCGCGAGCTCGTAATTGCTACCAACTATGCGGAGGTGGCGAGAAATATGGCACTGTTGGCGGTCGAGCGTCTTCTCTCTCTCCCTCTCTCTCTATCTCTCTCTGTCTCTTTGAAGTAACCCTTCTTCCCCGCTTAAATAAATTAACCGAGTCATCCAGAACGACAGCACGTATATACCGCTACTTACATACTATAGGTACGCGGGGCCTTACGTCATGTGTGCGTGGACGACAGCAACAGCGTACTTTGCTGCTTTGCTACTCGTGCTATCCTTGAATCTTCCACGAAATTGGCCGCAATCAAAGTGCCACGTCAACATACCCTACGCGCCATTACCGATGCCTACTATCATACTATTTCAAATTCTAAATACCGAGGAACTGATCCCATTCGACGGCGCTCGCAAAACTTCACGAATAAAACATCCTCCTCGTCGCAACAAGTTCCTAAACGTCACACCTATGTTTATCGAATAATTGTATATTTTACAAAATGATAATTCACCATCACTATTAATGTACAACATACCACAACCCCGAGTCAACGAAAGAAATTATTGTTCACGATACTCTTCACGAAGTAATTGAAGCGATCAACAGCTTCGAATCCGTGTCTGGCAAAGGTGTGAATGGCGAGCGAAATGTCGGAACGTACTCGGGATAAACCGCAAATCAACCACCATGATGCTGAAGCGGGGTCCCCCATAGGCCAGAAATTCGCCTGGTAGCCACCTCTCCTTCTCCGTGGGCACATCTACCCCTGCGGTAAGAGGAAACCCTCTGCTCTGCGAAACCAGACTATTCCTTTCTCTCCATAAACGTCCGCGGCTGAGCAGGGGAAGAAATGAAAGAGGGGGCAGATGAAGCTGCATGCAACCGGGCCTGCAACGTTTGTAGTATGGAGGTGGTCGTAGCTATGGTGGAGATCGTCGTTCTTCGAGCAATCCTGCTTCCGTACCCCAAAATTCTCAATCCACCATTGAACCTTCCCGGACCGGTTGGATTGAAATGCAAAATATTTTCTAAGATTATTTCCGAACTAGTGCCACCATTTTTAAAGGAATTACTTATGAATAATGTCTTGATGTGAAATTCTCAGTCCGGGTTGAATTGAAATACACAATATTTTCTATAATTATTCCCGAAATATGCCACAATTTTTAAAGGGATTGTTTATGAAGAATGTCTTGATGTCAGACACGATTCGACACGGTTTGCGAAGGGTTGACGTTGGATCTCGAAGAGAGGACAATGGTCGCGATACAAGAACACGACGATTTTAAAGCGTAACCGTTATAGATAACCCGGCAATCATGCGGCATTAGTGAAATGGTATTACAAGGGCTCTGAAAGACATCACGGCAACCCTAGTCAGCGACTCTGCGAATAACGCTGACGACATCGACAATAATGTAATAGCGCAAAGTGATTCAGCGAGTTACCGACTACTTACTAAAATGCTAGGAACACTTACGATCTTTACACGTTTCGCAGACCCTATTGAAAAAAGATCATGCTAACTTCCACAGACGACTTCATGTACTCGCTACTATCAAAATCATAAAAAGCTGTTCTTAATGTTCAACCCACCATTCACAGTTCAATTTTCCATGAAAGAAAATCAGAGTTGGAGGAGTTATCTCTTCGACCTATGCAAACAATATTTTATCATAAAGATTCGTGAATAAACCATTTCTCGTGAAGATGATTTTGTACGAGTTTGATAAGAGGATCAAGGCGAACCACGTTCGATAGATTTGTCAGGCGACTAATTTAATGAGAAAGGCGAGCGACGAATTCAATTTTCTCGACATAACTAGAGAAGAATATCTATCACGCACGGAGAAGTTACACGCACATAGCACCACTTGCCACTTGGAGCAATTGACCACGCAAGTGTTTACTGTCCCCTTCAACTACGTGATGCTATGCAATATTCGTTTAGTTTTGCTTTATGTATCGCTGTCATCTGTTATCGGTACAATGATAACGCGCAGTAGCCTGCGGGGCCTGACGTATTCTTACGATTAAGAAACACGGCCAGCCGACGCGCTAGGAACACTGGTGTTACAATCATACGATGCTTAAGTGTGTCACAGTGTCAAAAACAAATCGTTGACAAAATTACGACAACTGAAACGATGTGAAAAAGATCCGACAATCAGGTCCGACATTTCTTTCATATCCTGCAATTTAATTTTAAAAACAGCGAAGTGTTGTGGACGTATGTTTAATATGCCAGTAAACGTACAACAAATGCGCAGAGAATTGTTTAAAAATGCTGTACACGTACTACCACGTAAAAGACAGATATACAGTGCTTTGAAACATGATTTTGATCACGTTATAGGGAGTGTACTGTAATATTTAGTTCAGAGCAGCGCGTGTAAGAGGTGTAGTGGCAATTCCGTGTGATTGAAGCGCAGCGTCGATGTTGGTTAAAGATATAAGAATGCAAAACGCGTCTGTCAGTGGAGAGGCTGCGCGGGTCACAATCTCATCTACCGATCCTAATCGGTATTGTTCTCTCTGTCTCTCTGCCGTCTGCTTTTCTCGGCCCTTCAAACGCTTAAATCCCCCGTTGGACGTACGCGAGCGCACGCCATTATCTTATTTACGCCTCATTGTCTCAATGCATCATACCAATATCGAGCGGCCGCCTCGTACCGAGGCAACAACACACACTTTTGTATTCAGGCCCACGTGAAAACTGGCCTAGAGCTCCTTCGGGCGGTGCACCAACTGTGCAAACAATTACCCCCTCGATCTAACCGACCACCAGAAAATCAGAAAAAAATGCAACACAACATCCAATCCACATTTCATGCGATTTACCCAATCTTGAAATCAAGTATTCTTCCCCGTATTAAAAATGGAGTTACCAATCGTACAATATTAATATCTCCTAAAACTACCATTCTTTAGAAAATACCGCAACAATATCCACAATCCACATTTCACACGATTTACCCAATCTTGAAATAAAGTCTTCCCTGTATTAAAAATGGAGTTAACCATCCTACAATATTAATGACTCCTAAAACAACCATTCTTCAGAAAACACTGCAACATATCCACAATCCACATTTCACATTATTTACCCAATCTTGAAATCAAGTCTCCTTGTATTAAAAATGGAGTTAACCATAGAACAATATCAATGTCGCCTAAAACAACCATCTAATCAATCTTCAAAAGACACTGCAACAACGTCAAATCCACAGTTCATACAATTTACCAAACCTCGAGATCCTTCTTAACATTGAAGATGCAGTTAACCACCGTATAACCATCTAACCAATCTTCAGAAAACACTGCAACAATATCCACAATCCACATTTCACACGATTTACCCAATCTTGAAATAAAGTCTTCCCTGTATTAAAAATGGAGTTAACCATCCTACAATATTAATGACTCCTAAAACAACCATTCTTCAGAAAACACTGCAACATATCCACAATCCACATTTCACATTATTTACCCAATCTTGAAATCAAGTCTCCTTGTATTAAAAATGGAGTTAACCATAGAACAATATCAATGTCGCCTAAAACAACCATCTAATCAATCTTCAAAATACACTGCAACAACATCAAATCCGCAGTTCATACAATTTACCAAATCTCGAGATCCTTCCTAACATTAAAGATGCAGTTAACCACCGTGCAACCATCTAACCAATCTTCAGAAAACACTGCAACAATATCCACAACAATTCACATTTCACACGATTTACCCAATCTTGAAATCTCGTCTTCTTGTATCAATAATGGAGTTAGCCAGCGCACAATATCAATGTATCGTAAAACAACCATTCTTCAGAAAACACTGCAACAGTATCCACAATCCACATTTCACACGATTTACCCAATCTTGAAATAAAGTCTTCCCTGTATTAAAAATGGAGTTAACCATCCTACAATATTAATGACTCCTAAAACAACCATTCTTCAGAAAACACTGCAACATATCCACAATCCACATTTCACATTATTTACCCAATCTTGAAATCAAGTCTCCTTGTATTAAAAATGGAGTTAACCATCGAACAATATCAATGTCGCCTAAAACAACCATCTAATCAATCTTCAAAAGACACTGCAACAACGTCAAATCCACAGTTCATACAATTTACCAAACCTCGAGATCCTTCTTAACATTGAAGATGCAGTTAACCACCGTATAACCATCTAACCATTCTTCAGAAAACACTGCAACAATATCCACAATCCACATTTCACACGATTTACCCAATCTTGAAATAAAGTCTTCCCTGTATTAAAAATGGAGTTAACCATCCTACAATATTAATGACTCCTAAAACAACCATTCTTCAGAAAACACTGCAACATATCCACAATCCACATTTCACATTATTTACCCAATCTTGAAATCAAGTCTCCTTGTATTAAAAATGGAGTTAACCATAGAACAATATCAATGTCGCCTAAAACAACCATCTAATCAATCTTCAAAATACACTGCAACAACATCAAATCCGCAGTTCATACAATTTACCAAATCTCGAGATCCTTCCTAACATTAAAGATGCAGTTAACCACCGTGCAACCATCTAACCAATCTTCAGAAAACACTGCAACAATATAAGACTCACGTTAGGGTTAAAGAAGAAGGTGGCCGAAGAGAGACGTTCGGATCGAGAACGGTTTTATTCGACTAGCAGAGTGTAGGTGCTGGAAAAAGGTTGTGTGAAACCAAAGGACGAGGATGCTCGTGAAGGTCGCCGAAAGATGGTTTATGGTTATATTGGAGCAGTAAAGCAATTTCCTATTTCCAAGGGCCCGACCTCGCTTGCTCCGGTCCACCATTATCCGTTGACTCTGCCGAGAGAAACTTTTATTCTCGGCCGTGTTTTGACAGCCGGCGGGTTCTGCCTGTTACTTTTACGATCGCCGTCGACAAGACTTCGCGCTACGTGTTTTACGAAATTTATTATGTTGTCACCGACAGAGTTCGAAGCTCTGGCCACTAAAGATGAGAAACAATACGTATCACTGTCGAGAGAAAAAAGATCAGACGTTTAATCGACCATACGAGATCAAGAAAATTGGAGCAATTCTCTGTAGAAAACCGACCAGACCATTCTCGATCGATCGTCTTGAATAAACAAAACTCGAAGTAGAAAAATTGGGGACAGCGAGAGTATCTCAGTTTTACGAACAAAAAAACTGTCGAGACGGCCTTCGATCGATCTTCTTGAATAAGAGATAGACGTGACGAAAATTGTTCGTGTTCAGGAGACTGTGGGCGATGACAATTTGGAGCAGCGGCTCGATTGGCACTTCGTTGATTTGTATGCAAAAAGAAGTCGTAGGAAAAACATGAAGAACATTCATCGAAACGTGCTTACTTCAACTTTTCAAACAGGAAATCCACCCAGCAACCCTGTGATCGATCTTCGTAAATCGAGAAAAGAAACTTGAAGAAGTCGTGCAGAGAAATATCGAGATCAACGTCTGCGTACTTCAATCTTTTTACGCAAAAACTGTCTACATCTTCTTTGATCGATCATCCGGAAAAGAAACTTCAAGCAGAAAGATCGGAAGGATCAAGAGGATCGTTGAAATATCATTGAAATAAATTATTTGAATCAAGAAGAAATTAACTTTTTACATTTGGAGCTATTTTAACTCGAAAATGAAACATTTCTTCCGGCCTTGAATAATTCAATTCTTGATCTTTTTCATTTTATGGATATTTGATAATGTAAACAATATTTTGAATAATGATGTAGAGAAATTCTTAATAAAAGACCGATTTAAACCTAATTTTTAGAGATGTTTTCGGAAGATCACGAAGAATGTTTTATGAAGGATTGTGAGGGGTAAGAAGGAAACGGCGTTGAATAACAAAGTATAGAAAAATTTTCTATGAAAGGTCTGAACATTTATTAGACGTTCATACACTTACGCATATTCACGTTCTCCATATGTACATATACATAGGTATATACATATACAAAATCCATGCGTGTACGAGTAACAATCTTTCTCGAATGTAAAGAATTGCATAAAGTAGCCGACGATACCCGACCGCGAAAGAAATCAGCCTCGCGATATACTTGTATCGCACGTTACACAAGTACACACCAGGCATCGTCATTATAATCGTAATAGTTGGCGGTCTTCGATCGACGACCAGAGATCATCTAAATGGACAAAATATTTACAACGATATATATATATATATTGCTCTACCATGATCGCATAAATCACACATCGTTCCACAGTACGCATTTCTCGGTATTGAGATGTTTTCAACGTCTATCAATTCTTAAAACATATTTACAAAGACGATCCCACAGGAAGATGGGTTACGAAACGATGCTCAATCCTCGATTCTCTATGTTCAATTGTTAATTCGACTTACAATTAATCCACGCGATCTATGGTGCTACCGAGATGTAATGACTAGCACGAATTCTCAAGCGCTCTCACAATTATTGTCAATGTCTAATAACGTGGGATTCGCAAAGAACTTCAGGTCTCGCTCACCTAGCCCTTGCGCCGACGGTCTTCCACGTTATGAGACACTGACAAAGCAACAAAGTTCGTCTAACACTGACAAAATACAAGTCCGTATAACACTGCCGAAGTGAACAGTTCTCACTCGTCTTCAACTGTACCAGCGGCTTCCTCGAGCTGGGTCCTCAACAAATCAGGACCACATCAAATCAGTGTCTCCCGGTGAGCACGGTAATAGGCTTCAGGAGAAGCTGAGGAGTGGAGTGTTGCATGGACCTGGGCTGCTGGGAGGAGTTGCATATCGTGATGGGGGGCGAGTGCGGAGACATGCGTTCTGGGCTGCTTCCGGGGGATGATGTGGTGGGCATCTGTCCGAGGAGGGTGGGTTGATGATATCTGAGGTGTTGGTTGTGCGCGAAGATGACCCCTGTGGCGTGATGTTGCTGATGAGCAGCGAGGGATCTGAGCGTTGCGTAGAAGTCGTACGAGTGGCTGGAGACGGGAATGCCGGTGGCGTATCCGGCGATGGGTGGTTGTAGAAGCCTGTCCATGGGGTAGTGTGCATGGGCAGAAGGTGCCGCGGTTGCTGGGAGCGGCTGCGGTTTGCAGGGGAGGCTGTTGCTGGATGGGCTGGGTCCAGCGCCGGAGATCAAACCGGGAGTATAGCCTGCGGGGATGGTGTATGCTCCAGTGGACGACGAATAACCTGCAGCAGCCCTCTGCAGATACGACATCGTATAGGCCGACGGTTGCCACGACGACGCGGAGATCGACGGTGGGTAACCACCAAATACGAGACTCCTCTTCAGGGTGGCAATTCTGGTTCTGTGATTCGACGTAGTCCTCCTGCGCAGCTTTCCAGTGGTTCCTCCGATGAAGACATCCTCGGAGCTGGGGTCCAGCATCCAGTAGTTGCCCTTGCCGGGGTCGTCGTAGTGGCGAGGCACCTTGACGAAGCACTTGTTCAGCGAGAGATTGTGCCGGATCGAGTTCTGCCAACCTTGCTTGTTGTTCTCGTAATAGGGGAAGTGGCGCATGATGTACTCGTAGATGCCGTTCAGGGTGAGACGCTTCTCAGGGCTCTGACGGATCGCCATCATGATCAACGCGTTGTAGCTGTACGGCGGCTTCTCGCTCTTCTTCTTGCCGTCATCCTTGGAGTCCTTAGAGTCCTTGGATTCCGCAGATGTGTTGACGGAAGCTGCCGCCGTCGTTGAGCAATCTAATGGAGGAGTATCCGTGCCACCGTCTCCGGTCACGTCGAGATCGCTAGAGTCTGAGCTGTCGTCTACGTGGCTTACGGTTGGCGAAGCTGATCCACTTTCAGCTGGTTCCGGAGTGCACGCGTAGGCTTCTGGGAGGATGCTGCGGATGCTGAAGCTGCTGTTCAGAGGAGTCGCCGGCGGCGAAGAGGCTGCGACTGTCCGCTGCTCGCCGGAACCTTCCATGTTCACCATGCTTTTCGAGTCACTTCAGTTTATAGACCTTGCAAAATGCTTGCCAGGTGCGTGACGAACGAAGAGCACTGTTCGGTAATTGTTCACAGAAATCACACCAGCACTGTGTTCACGAGAAAAACTGTTACAAGTCCTCACGTAAAAATGGTTTGCGTGTCTCACGAGCTACGATAGATGTTACTCCGACGAAGACGAGACGCGTAGGTGCCGTCATCGGCGTCGCGCGCCGTATTTATAGGTACGCTGAGGTCACGCCTACCGAGCTACCGGCGAGCTAGAGCGGGGGAATGCCAGCCAATGGCGAGGCAGATCGCACGCTCTCCACTGGCTGGGAGAGCGACCCCCACCATAATGTTTTGCGGCCAATGTTTGACAGCAAACAGTGCAAACAACGCGTGGTTAAGGCGAGGGCAGGGATTTCGAAGGTGGCCGATCGAGAATTCTGCGGTAGTGGGGAGCGCAGCCGCAACTATCCCCCGAGAAACTGCGAGCCCGCGCGTATACAAACAAATCCAAACGTGATTGCTGCATTTCTACGCCTCTTACGGCACTGCCTGTCTCTCTCTCTCTCGCTCTCTTTTACTCTCGTCCTCTTTCGAACTCGAGAGACGGCTTTTTCTCTCCCTTAGATCGCGGAGACGCTCTCACTCCGCGGGGACCGATTTGCTCGCTCACATGCGAACGAAAGGGGATAAATGCCCTTTGTTGATGCTCCCGCTCATGCTACCTCCTGCCCTAACCGCTCTTGTTTGCCCGAACTTGATCGAACCGTAAAGATCCAGCGATCTCGAATTGTTCTAGGGCGCGCCTTATTTCGGCCTTCAGCTTTGCACCCTTTTCGCCGGACATTCTGCATTCACTTCTATCAAGGTGCTGCCATCTATTCAGCAGCTACAGTATTTTTAGCGAAGGCACTGAGCTAGTTCAAAATCATTTTCTACATTTTCTAGTTTAAATTCTTCTAATCTGTTTGCTGGTTTGAATTACACCTGCTCACTTTTGTCATAAATGCAGAAAACTCGCTGTGTAGTGATCGGGAAGCAGGAATAAAATAAAAATTGATTTCATCCCTTAATGACTTTGTTAAATTTCTTAAATTTTTCCAATCCTTTACTGTTTTATATTTTACCCAGCCAATTTCTTCATAAACGCATAAAGATGCGCAGTCTAGTGATCAGAAATAGGGTTGAGGATTGAAATAGTTTTAATATCAGTTTTACAAAACTCGTGTCAGAGAATTAACAATGTAAGGTTGCCGAAAGGCATTCTCGCAGATCCGAAGTTCCAGGAAACAGCTGTAAGTAACCCTAATAATGACTTCCCCACAATTAACGTAAATAACGGACTTCGGAAGGATAATTGTGAACGGTAAGGGTAACGAGCACCGACGGTGGTTTATGGTAGGGGCGGAGGAGGTGAGGGGTAATCCCGGCTGGGTAGATCGGATAAACTTTGCCCATGGCCATTGTTTCCCGCTATTGTGTCCTAACAGGATTAATACGTCAACACTGAAACGACGTTCGACGTTTCCGCCACCTGCAATGGCCCTTACACCCTCCTCCATCCAGAATTCTATTATTATCCGTAATTTAGACGACCGTCTTGTACACTCGCCGCTTCAAGAAACTAAGGAACAGTTCCTGTAATTCCTAAATTACCTCTCTTTATTGTATCGGACATTGAAATCCTATTACGGTCTATGCGACGACGAGAACTGAAGGTAGTTTTGCTAACCCTTCATACCCTAAACCGGCTCAGTTTACAGAACCCATTATTATAAGATTTTCAAAAGGATTTTATGATATGGGCTATATGTCGGTACAGGCAGAAATGTAATTCAGTTTCGAGAATTTTCGTTTCCAATGAAAGCATCTTTCGTTTACCGTTAACTTTTAGTTGCTCGCATAAAGTAATTACACTCTCGGAACATTAAATTTAATGTTTCAAGCGTGAACAAAGGTGCCGTCTACGCTAACAAATATCTGTTTTGCATTGAAGTAGTTATTTGAATGTTAATAAATACCGAACGATTCCGAATGTTACACGAATTCTTGAGGATGACTTTTTCGAAATTTTAATGACTTTGTCGGATCTTTTCTCTCCCCGAAAAAGCAGAAACACCTTGTGTGTTCTGCTGCCGGACCCCGGTGGTTCTCCCATCGATAGATGAGATCTAGAAAACACTATTTCCCCAAAAGAGGAGACGTCGCTACCTTCTTTCCCCGGAGGATTAACGAGCTCCGACCTGAAAGCGTGCGTGCTACCACGTCCGTAAAATGGCGTACACATACACATCAAACGCGCCGACCATTATAGCTGAACGCATCTCTGGGCATTTGACTCGCAGGTGGCTATTATCTCATCCAGACGATTCAATTGAGCCACGCAAGCGATTGTCTGCGACTACATTGATGCTTTAAACGCGATGTTAATTTAAGGTGCCTCGCCATGATCTAACGACGAAACAATAATCACGAATTGCACCGCCATTTATGCAGTTCGCTGTTGAAACAATTTCACAAATTTTTACAATTCGGATATTTCAGTTTGCAATTGTTGAAATTATGAAGAAAATGGTTGAATCAATTCCTTGATGGATTCTTGTGGTATCCGAGGCCGCGATTAACGGTGCAAGCGTCATAGAAGTGCATCCCTGCGGAAAGGGGAGGCGCGTCGGCTGACAAAAGCGGCGACTTTCATCGATCAGCTTGCATTTCCCCGCAATATGTATAGCGCAGAGAGACGGACAGGCAGGACAGGATAGACACGTGTAGAAATCGTCGATTCGTCGAGGTGTAAGTCTGTGACTCGCGAGAGACATCGAGGTCCAGGGCCCCGCTTTGTTGAGCAAATAGACTCGTTTGTTGGTCCACTCCTGGTACCTGCGTGCCCCCGGCCAAAGGCGGCTGCGTGACAAGAGGATGAAATAATGGGAACGCTCCGGAAAACCGATTCCCTAACCCCGTGAAAAAGGGACCCCGAGCCCAGGGGCCTCCGGAACACGCGGCTGGAAGTCGCCGTATCCCCCTGGTGCACCCGCGACAAGAATGCACTATGCACCCACCACGGCGCACTCTGCCAATAATGACGCAATGAGTGCTCGGACTACCCTGATTCGACACGGAAGTTCCGGTTACTGTTCGCCCATGTCCGCCCAGAATCGCATTCTTTACGGGAAGTCTTTTAAACAATTCCTGAGATTGGACTCTCTGATCTACTTGACGATTGTTCGGAGTTATTGGAATCTCTTTCAGCGTAATTGGTTTTTCTTAGATTTTTAAAACATTTTTATAAAAGCATTTGCATAACAGAGAGGATGCGCCATTTGTCGACGACCATTTGTGATCAACTATTGAGGAATTTCGAGGAAATGGAAGGCTCGAGTTTTCGGACGGCCAGAAAAAGTCGGGCCCCGTTTTCGAAACTGTGACGAATGCGAATTTCTTCTATGATAATGAAGTAATGAACGTTCTGGGACTACGATTTGATACGCTTGCCCAACCTGTGCCGAACTTCCCGTCTAGCGATGGTTCTGAACGAACCTGCGCATAGTCGACCGTTAAAACAAATTTTAAGCAAATTCGAGCAGAAATAGATATTGGTTATAAGGACTTCCCCGGAACCAATTGGCGAGGTCTAATTGAGCACCATAATCCCCATTTGGGATATTTTCAATTGTTCGGCAGGGGGAGCAAATAAAAATTTATTTCTCCCCTTAATAATCTTAATACTGAGAATTTAATAATTGTGGAGGCAATATTAGAATATTGGGAGGGTGCAGCGCCTTGTTAATACTAATCGTACTACGACCGATCACATGACCGGTTTCACACTTTTCATTTTTTAATTATTGAAAATAGAAAGATGCTTCCATCAGGAATGATTCAATAGATTTCTTCATTAATTACGTATTATTATAACAATCATGAACGGTCTAAACACGTTCAGTCTTGTAATTTTTATGAAACAATGTATATCCGAGACATTTTGTAGCCGGTACGATTACAATTAACACTTTACCTACCGTAAGCCTATTAATAGGATTTTCGATAATTGTGTTGTGCCAAAAGGAAGCATAGAAATTTTCTTTTGTGACTTTGGTGACTTGTTCGTTCACAATGAAAATTGCTGTTGCTATTGAAGGTGCCATTAAAAAGTGTTTAGCTATGTACCATAGATTTTTCAAAATTATACAATAATCACCGGTCGGTAATGTGTTAACACCAAGTTAATTGCTTGTTCGTTCCGCGAGCTGTTCAAATCCGTTCCTAGAGAGACCACGGAAAGTACGAGTGCACCGCGAAGGTGGGCGCAAGCAAGGATGCAACTAAATCTATGGTTCGCCACGGGGTGACGACGTCTTCACGATGGGGGGCCCAGCAGCCCGTATAAAGATGTCCCACCGGCGACCCGAAAAACGTACTTTACCTCTCTTCCGATGCCTCCTTTTGGAAATCCTCGACACGGCGGCTGTCCCTTTTTCACGACTGTCACGTGCCTCCTTCTGCGGCGCGTTCTTTCGCAGGCACACTCCCTTCGTCCCAGGGATCCGATCTTGCACGATGCTCTGCTTTCGCAACCATCGTCTGCAGTCACTCAAATTCTCACATCCTGACCCGTCAACCTTCCAACTGCACGTTGAAGTTTAGTCTGTGGGCCACACTAGACGCTTAGCCTTGATGAACTCTATTGACAGACAAAGCACTTAAAACGAATCTCGTTGAGGCTATAAAACGATTGATTCTAATGCAGCCAACCGGCTTCACTAAAGAAAGCCAATATTTGCACGCACAAAAGATGGATCATAGAATGTCGTCCGACTAAGTGATTCAATTCGCTCAACGTCCGGCAACATCGTATTTGTCCGTGTTCACTTGCCATTCTTGCGTCCCTTTGATTTCAACAATTCATCGCGTCTCATCCGTCGACGTGTTTCTGCTTCTACGTAACGCGTGCACTTCCGTCCATCATATGTTTCAACCATAAACTACTTTCTTACCCTCGTCAGACCTTCTCGTCGATGCGATACATTTTCCAAAGAGTTTTCCAGAAATTCGAAATATATTTCCAGCGGTCAGGGCAATAAGATACGAGAAAGGCGGTTGCCGTTTGTGGCCTGAGCCATTACCCGGAAACAGGTAAACTCGAAAAAATATCTCGACTCGCAAAGAATGGTCCGCGAGAGAGCGTCGATGGGCTTATAAATATTTTTCATCCCCGAGGAATAACGTCGTAAATTTTCGTTCCGAAGTTCTCGCTTCTTTATGACGGTCCTGTTGCTAGCCGCACCAAAAACCACAGAACGGACTCTGTATCCGCCATAAATATGTGTGCAATGAACGCAATAGAGCCACTTTCGCGGAGCTACCCCCGGAAACTGGATAGAACAGCACTTGTTAAGAAATTCAAAATTGTATTCATTGCAGAGATGTACATCAAATGCTTATTTAAAAGTAATTACCAGTTCATCCACTTTGCAATGTATCAAAACTGTGTCTAGATTTATTGTAACCATGTTTAATCAATTTTTAAAATGAAAGTACATCTGTATTTATATGAATTTAATCTAAATAAATAAATTATTAATTTTCAAATTGCTTAAACAATCTCAGTTCAGCGGCAACATTCAGCAAAAAGAGAAGTATCTGTCAGGAACGCACAGATCACAGAAAAATTGAGACGCTACTGTGAAAATAATCTCGTGAATGGCTTCCTTCGATTTCCCTCGGTCACTTTGATAGTGAAAGAAGGTTGACAAACGTCAGCGGTGCTGACTTCGACGGGTTTTTTGACTCTAACCAGCTTATCCCGGGCCACAGTGAATACGTTACAGATTCGTTCTGAACGAAAGGGTTTCGTTTGCACAGAGGGTTCCCATGACCCTAAGCGATTCCTAGAGTCTCGATGAAAACGAGACCGAATATAAAAGTTCTCTAATTCTGTCAAAAGTGTACGCCGCCCCATGTTTAGGAGACAAGCCGAAGTAACCAGACAACAGACCACCCCCGTGCCATTCACAAAATTCCTCGTGGTCGCCACCCTCGACTTGTATTATTTTTATAAACCACTTGGACCGCGGCCTCCGCTTCGCTGAACTTAAACCCGATTAGACCTAGAACCGACTACGCTAATCCCAGGTCCAGCGAATGCATTCAAAGTCGACGGATCGTCAAGGCCAGAGAACACCGGAACGAAATGGATCAGACTTGATCTTACTGTATTTATTTTGCGAAGAAAAACTTGAAAAAATTGCCACACAATTTTCCCAAATTTTTCTTAAGAAAAATCTCCCACATACAAGCATTCGATGTCGCTGATCCCAAAGGTTTTGCAAGATATCCGTTACAGGTGTCAGCTGAAAATAAATTTTTTCATCCAGAGATCCAGGACGAACGCCAGATGATCGGTTTATTTTCGACAGGTGAGTCTTAACTTTTTAAATTCGGCAAATCGCATTAAGCGCACACCCCGGTTTCGCGGAGCTGCGAGTCTGCTTGACTTTTTCGAGAAACTCTTTTTTCGAGCTCCGAACCCGTTCGTCGGAGGGATCATCTCCGTGTGACGGTTTGTCCTCGGAACGGTCGAAGATTAGCTGGTTTTATCTCATTTCCGTCTTTTATTCTTGAGACGTGACCAACTCTCGCAGCGTTTTCGCCGCTGGCTTAAGCTCGAAGGTCCTGCTCGCCGTTTCCCGGGATAGATGATCCGTTGACTTGTTCACCGGAGGACCGGAAAACCGTGGAAACAGTATTTCACGCGGCTATCGAGACCATAAGCTGCACGGAACCGAGTTTATCTGGTGACTTCCGACAGCTTATCCGCTTGACTCTTCTACAAACTGATCGGATGGTTCGTGGTTCCTCGATCTAACCAAATTCACGAGACTCCCAATATTTTTGTTGGTTTCTTGTTTCGGAAATAATCCGAGTTCGATAATTGGGAACTCGATTTTCCTAGAATGTACAGGGTATATAAAAAGTAATAGTCATCCGTGCTAGGGGTGAATCTACGCCTCTGGATCGGTGGACATTTGTAAGAGAAACTCGCCGCAAAATTGTTTATAAAAAAGAAAATTGTTGGTAAAGTTGTTTTTTACATCAACACCTTCCACTCATCCAGAAAAGAAAAAGTTTGAAAGAAGCCACACGTCGCAAACAAATATTGGGTTGGCAAATAAGTTCGTTCGATTTTTCTGATTTATTCCACTCTAAAAAACCGAACGAACTTATTTGCCAACCCAATAGTTATTGAGACATAAGCTGTTAAGGTTTTTGCAAAATTTAATTGTGTGGAGTTATACGTATAGACCAGGCCTGGTCAATCCAAATGGTTTCACGGGCAACTTTGATGACGCGTAACGTTACAGCGGGCCGTACTTTAGGTAAACATGCTTTTAAAAAATGTAATACAAATACAAAATGAATAAAACTTTATTGTTATACGTCGCATTATAACAATGACACATGCAAATTTTCATTTACTTAATATTTTTGTATACATACAACGAGAAACAAAAGTTTCAATAAAAATATAAAATCGCCCGGTGGGCCGCATGCGGCCCGCGGTCCGCGTGTTGGCCAGGCCTGGTATAGACAAAAGCGTGCACTATACAGTCCACCCGACCGTGTCGGTGAGACAGAACATACTCGTGTGCGTGCCTCGACAAACGAAATTTAAGCGCACGTACCAAAAAAGTTATCGTCTCCCTGTCTTATTCGAATCATAAATTTGAAATTGCAAAATGTGAAAGAATACATTATATTCGTTGTCACACATAAAAATATTAATCCTACATTATAAAATACGAATGTCAAGGATAGGTACTTGTTATTTAAGTAACAAGAAAGCGAGCTAATAAAATCGTGGTTAAATACTATCAAATAAGAACTCATAGGTATCATAGAGTAAGTAGAAAAAATAGAACTAAACGTAAACGAATTTTGGGACTGTGTATTGAAGAACTTCTAAAGTCAAGTAAGTTAATTGAGACGAATGATTACTTTAATGTGCCATGATTTTAAAACCATAATGACAACAATTCCAATAAACGTAGAATTTGGCAAAGGATTGACCAAAACAAGTTGTCCGAATGCTGAGCTGGAAGAAAAGCTGTCAAAGAAGAGAGTTTGTGAAATTAATATGGAAACTAAGAGAAATCTGAACAATAGAGCTTCTGTTTTCACTGCGGAATGTATCGCTTTAAATGATGCTATAGATATTGCTGTTAAAAATACGGATCGTAAATTCGCAATTTTTTCTGATTCACTAAGTGCCTTACATAGCCTCATTAGCTGTAAAATGAGAATCAAAACAAACAACATTATATTCGGGATAAAAAGGAAATATAATATTTTATTAAAAAATAATGAGAACAGCAATGGCATTAAATTTTATTGGATCCCCTCCCATAAGGGTATTCAAGGTATCGAACCTGCGGACAGTTTAGCTAAATCAGCCACAGAAGCCTGCAGTGCCTCAACATTACCAATTCGATTTACTGACTTGGATGAGGAGTTCAAGAGAAATGCGCATGCACAAACCAAAAAGATTATAAAAGAGCAAGGCTTGATGAAAGGGAAAATATTTTTCAACCAATATTATACTGGAAGGTCTAAGCCATGGTTTAAACACGAACGTCTCTAACGAGAATTTATTGTAACTATTAATCGGTGCAGAGCCGATCATTATAGTCTTACTGCGTCTCTATTTCGTGTAAGAATTATTAGTGACCCGAAATGCGACTGCGGACGCAGTAGTCAGGATATTAATCATATTCTTTGGCAACGTAGCCTCTTCGATTTACAGCGATCGGGGCTAATTCAACAGTTGCATGAAATTAAGCTCCAATTGCCATTAAACTTGGAAATATTGGTTGCTCGACCCAATATTGGGGCTTGTCTTCTTATTTTTAAGTTCTTGAAAAAATGTAAACTGCGAATATGATTTGATGTAGTGTGGACTGTGTATGTGTGAATATATGTATACTGTAATTTGTTCAGTGCAGCAAAAATAGATCTCGACTGAGATCTGAAATGCTTAATAAAAAAAAGTATAGGTACTTACAAATGTTTCAAAATCTTCTGTTCCTCCGTCGGATCAAATGGACACTGCCATTTTCGCGAATGTTGAAAGATCGCGATAAAATGAAAGATATTTTTCACATTAGCGAGTACTGTAGACATTGAGTAATTTACGTTACATTGTATTTCGATTACACCCATGATTCGCGTAATTACCAATTAAATTAAGCGAAACTCGAATACTGTGTACATAAAATACAATGTAATGAAATTAGCACAACTCTGTTTGCAGGAAAGTGAAACAACAGCGCTCCCCAGGGAAATAAAGTATAGGGTGGAAAATCTATACGATACTATAGAAATATTGCGACTGACTCGGAGTTTCTGCGCTTAGGATGCGAATACGAATCCGGATCACGATGCCTCGCGCTATAAGGTTTCGCCTTTCTCTTCTTCGAGGCGTCGATAATTGGCATTCGGTTACATCGATAAAAGTATACTGTGGCACATTTTTCAGGATTTATGGCTATGTACATCGCTGCATTTCTAACTGGTGTCAATATTTATAGCGTGCCATTAATCCTCCCGCGGATCAGCTTCGGTCTCGACATCGGACACTTTTCCTCAATACTTATATGTAGTATGCAAGCTCGCTACTGAATTCCCGAGGATGTATAGGATGAGTCGCATAAACTGTTACAAAGCTCGCATAACTTTCCTTCGATTAATTGGAGAACACGGGAACCCAAGGCGTTCCCCATAAAAGAATTATTTCGAGCAGCTGTACTGAAACTATGTAATTGTTGTATTATCCGAAATCATGTTCAACTAATTAGCACGGACAATCGAAGTTTTACTGTACTTTTTATCATTTTATGACTCTGGAGTCTCCGGTACCGTTCAGTCGCAGTATAACAATAAAACAATTCTGCTGAAAACAGGAGTTTTAATGCCAGAACTCATAAACCGTTTCAGTGTTTCTTCTACGAAATATCCCAGTCTAATCCTATTAGAGTGAAATCTTATTAACCGGATTTTCTGTTCCATATAACAATGTCGGAGTTTCTTGTCGGCTTATTGCCGGCGCTAGGATAATTTTGACCTGTTCGCTCAAAATAGTCGACCGGTTTAATGGCACCGAGGTAATATAAACACTGGCAGGTACACTCGTCCCCAAAAACGTCGCAGTGCAATACAGTAGGCCCTCGATTAACCGGCTTGATCGAGAGACAAACAGCCCGGATAAATTAAGGCGTGATGAATAATCGAGACCCGAGGAAATAATTAAAATACACATTATATTCCAAAATAAATTTTTGAAGCGGAACTTCTTTGCTGAGGGGGCTACAATTTTCTAGCGTTACGGAAGTGACGCGCGAATAACCTCGAATAGTTTCACAAGTAACATTTTCATAATTAATTTACTAACTTTCAAGACTTCATCGGTGAACTTTTAAGATTGTAGAATGTAAAATGAAGCCTTGGCTACATTCCCATTTCAGTTTTATCCAGGTTTGATGCTTAAATTGTTAGTTATTAACAAATTTTGGAGAAGTGGTATGTTATGTATGTCTGTCCTTGTCGCACAGTTCGGCCTTCCTTGTCTTATGCATTATGCGAACTTTCGAAACAATCAGCCCGCGCAACAATTGTTCATAACTAATTAACCAGAGTTAATATGTGAACATTTGCAATTGGATAACATAGAATCAACCTCCAGCTGCTTTCACATGCAGTTTCTCATCGGACTTTGTTCCGACTGAAAGATTTGTAAACAATTATCCAAACTCTTGTTCTAAACCAGGCCTGGTCAACCCAAATAGTTCCACGGGTCACTTTGATGACGCCTAACGTTACAGCGGGCCGCACTTTAGGTAAACATGCTTTTAAAAAATATAATACAAATACAATATGAATAAAACTTTATTGTTACACTATGATTTAATATAATTAACTCTCGAGTCTTAATGAATGAGATATTTGTTTATCCTTTCTTTCACTTAATTTTAGTAAATCTATATTTATGTTCGACGTTGTACATCTTTTGTTAGCTGGTTCTATAAATTGGCATCTCTTGTAATGTGAACTCTGTAAATTTCATCTTCGAAAAAAATGTTTCACAAACATATGTGGATCCAGAAGCAGTTACAACTTACAACTCGTTGTGCAAAATATCTTAAGTTGGAATATCCCTCGGATGTAATATAAGTATTGTAAAAATTAAATTTTGATGTGGACACAAAAATTTGTTTCATTTCATTGTTGCACTGTAACTTAATTATATCAAAGATATCAAATATAGAACTGGAGTTCATAGTCGCACTTGCGCATTATAACAATGACACTTTCTTGATTTAATATTTTTTGTATACATACAACAAGAAACAAAAGTTTCAATAGAAATATAAAATCGCCTGGCGGGCCGCACAATTTAACATGGCGGGCCGCGCGTTGGCCAGGCCTGTTCTAAATTAACCTGAAAATTTTTTACAGGTGTCAGGTAAGTAGAAAACATACGCGTGGAAAACCACGCGCGGCAAAAGTGAAACTTCTTGCAGTCTAATAATGTTTAGAAGTAAATTAAGATTGTGATTGATAAATAATCCTAATGAAGCGACAACAAGATCAGGAACAACTCTTGATGCAGTATTTGCAAGACATTTAGACAAAATTGAATCAAGAATATTTATATCATATTTTAGCTATCACAAGCCAATTGTTTCAATGATAGAATCATAGAACTAGAGGGCTATTGTTGCTCGCTCGCTTCGCGAGCTCGCGGGCAGGACTGCTCTTGCGAGAATGTTAGTGGTACGCATGGCTAGTAGGGCCCACAGCTATTAATGTCTTTCATTTTGTGTGTGACTCTCCACGAGCCACACAAAGAACTTCCCGATTCGTTAGTTGCTGTATATTATTATTATTATTTATTAAGTGTACGTTTTAAGAAGATTATACGTTTTCAGGGAAATTCAATAGTTTTCTACTTATCAAAATGTTTGCTATATGGCGTCGCATTAAACCAATATCGTATGCTCGTTGCTCGCTTGGTTCCTTGTTATAGCATACTAATGTTGCAAAATAAATTGTCTTAATTAGTTTTTCGCAAACGATACAACTCATCATTATCCGGGTTTGCAGTATTGATTTTGGTTTTCTTCGATACCAGTAATTTAAATTTTCTCAAAATATATAAACCGCTCAATTTTGAAACTCTGCTCAGTGCTACATACAACATTTGTAAAGTTCGTATTTCTGATGTTTTAAAATCCATACATACTTTCTCGTATGTTTGTCCCTGACTTTTATGAATCGCAATCGCTTCAGCAGGAACCACTGGAAATTGACTACGTGTGATTTGTTATTTTCCTTCACTCGAAATATTGACTTGATTCGATATTTTTTTATTATTGGTGTTAAATTTTGATTTATATTTGCATTTTTCATATAATCACGATAACGAGTTCTTACTTTCACTCCTACTATGGCCAATTGAAAATCTAACCACAATATAGACGGAATTTTAGTATTTTCTTGAAAAGTAATAAATTTTAATATTCCGCATGCTCCATTAACCAATTCGTCTTCAACGTCAATGTTATTAATTATCATATATTTTATATTAATTTTCAATTTAATCTCAGTCAACAATTCGTTTTGAACTCATTATTTATTTAAAGATTGTATTATAAATGTTTTTGTACTTTCATCGATATTCTTTGAAAATGTATTCTCGGCATTGGAATAATTTTCGATTATTGTAAGCGGTTACATTAGCATTAGTTGCATAATTGGAAAAAAAATTTTTTTTAATTAAAAAAACCAAGAAAAAAATTTTTTTTTTAATTTTATAAAATTTTTTTTTTAATTTTATAAAAAAAAAATTTTTTTTTAATATATATATAGTTACGTTTACTTCTTCGGTGGATACGCCTTTCGTATAAATTGCAATGTTTAATTAACTCCTTTCGAAAAAAACTAAAAAACTACTTGACCAAAATGGACCAAAATCTAATCAGCTCTAAGTTACGACGGGGCACATCGATTGCATCATTCATCATCCTGATCGCGTTGTTACTTTTTCAGAAAACGTTAACGAAAAATTTGATTACATAGAAACGGCCATACGCACACGCACACACACACACACACACACACACACACACACACACACACACACACACACACACACACACACACATACGAACATTTTGCTGAAAATAGTCTAAAATGACTCCAATGACCATGAAACGTGAAGATCTGCTAAAAAATCGATTTTCGATTTTCGAGGTAATTACAATAACTTCCCTATGAAATCGGGAAGTTAAAAAATAATGAACGATCAAAATTTGCGACGCAAAGAAGGAGAGCGTATGGGAAAGAAAGAGACATAGTTCACAGCATTTCCCATACGCTCTCCTTCTTTGCGTCGCAAATTTTGATCGTTCATTATTTTTTCTATGATTTTCTATGATTCTATCATTGAAACAATTGGCTTGTGATAGCTAAAATATGATATAAATATTCTTGATTCAATTTTGTCTAAATGTCTTGCAAATACTGCATCGAGAGTTGTTCCTGATCTTGTTGTCGCTTCATTAGGATTATTTACCATTTCCAATTTTAATTTACTTCTAAACATTACTAGACTGCAAGAAGTTCACGTCTGCCGCGCGTGGTTTTGCACGCGTGTTTTTTATATTTGAAAATTTATTTGGCATAAATAAACGCATATTTGTTTATAATCGGGATCCGGTTAATCGAGGTCCTACTGTAATTACCATTTTCCATAATTCCTTTCACAATAGAAATTATTCGAGTCTACTCTTCGACAGGGTATCCCACACCTATGCCGGGTCTGTAAGTTGGTCTAAGAAGTTGTTACTGGTTTTTTGTTGCCGTTGGAAATCTTCAGGCTGTGTCGTAATTCGATATCGCTTGTACAAACGGTGGACGATGTCTCGGAAGATACAGTTCTGTTTTTCTCCATATCCCGGGCACAATGGATCTTTGTCTGTAATCCGATCATTTCCTTACACACAGATCCGGTACAGTAGGACGCTACAGCAAGAAGAAAGCCCTCGGTAACTGTATATGCGCGTAATCTCGGATTTAAGATCATTATGTTAACAGTACCTGCACGGTGTAAGACGCTTCCACGTTTATACGCTGCCATTAGCCGTAAAGCATTTAGAGTTTCGCTAAATTCTGGGCAGTTCAATCGAGAAGTTAATCGACGCTTTGCATTTCGTGTTTGTAAACGTGCTCCCGTAATAGAATAATGAATGGCTGAATCAACTAATCGTCCGGTGCGTAATCGACTCATAACTCGACTTCTAATCTCGTTGAATAAGATCTACGTCCGTCGACTCGTTGCTTCTACGAAATCTGGCTCACCCAACAGTCGGCGACTATCACTTTACCGACTGCGGCCACTTTAGACCAACAACGTGTAAATAAACCATAGACACTGGTTTATTTGATCGAAGCGTGTGCTTACGCGAACGATGTCTCTAGTGTTTCTTTGCTCGTTCAGAAGCCACACAAAAATACTTTCGATGAATTTCATAAAGGGCCTAGCCTTGGAAAATGCGAATCGGAGGAGGGTACAAGTTGTTTTTCGATCTTAAAATGGCGGCGAGGTTTACATTGGTGACTCGCGGTTGGCGGCGGCGCTTCAAAGTAACCGCGTGTTTTGTTAACATCTCCGAAAACAAAGTGTAAACTAACTAGACGTCCATTTACTGTTTACTCAGCACGGAGGAGCCCGCCGCGGGAGATCCGAGTGGTTCTCGATGCAAAAACAACAGTTCTTGCATCTTTTTATCGGGAGACCGTGGAACGTTGCAGCCGAACCTCATCTTCTGTCATTTCTTAACGTGAAACATAAAATGTTACTCTCCAGAAAAATCTATTGACATGCTCCCCGTTAAATTAGCTTTTACATTATATATCCACTAGAACGCTAATGAGAATCGTCGCTAACACGATGACAATGTTGACAGACGCGAGCATTTATACAGCGATAAATTTCTAGAGTTTTCTGAAAACGGTGGCACGGTGTAACAGATTTACGAGCGGGTCTAGCGTACGGTAAATCGTTGTGTAAAGTTTACCGAAAAGGCGTGCAGGGCCCGACACGACGTCGTCGAAAAAAGCTTCGAGAAAAGCTGTCCCGGAAGAGGAGGGCTGGTGCTTGTCAGTTAGGCGAGCGAAGAGAGAGACCGGCTCGGCGAGCTTCCAGGAAACAGCTCGAGCAGTCATTGGATCGGACGAATTCTCCGAGCGAGAAAAAAGGGAAATGATCGAGCAAGAGCCGACGATAAACAAACTACACCGAGGGGGCGACTTCTTCGGATCTTTGAAGCCTCGCCGTTGATTAAATCCAGTAGGCGAGACCGAGCCAGTCGAATCCGCCGATCCACATAGGATCATTACACAATTAGAACGGGTTCGATTCCAGGAATAATCGACGCCGCCAACAGCTCGCGCGAAAATCCTCGTCTACGAGGAAATCGGCGGCTTTGTGAATATTTCTTGCGCGATTGTTTGACACGGCGTCGCTAAACACGGTTCTGGAGCGCGTCTGGTCGAGACAAATTCCTAAAACACAGCAAAGTTTACTAGAAACGCGAACGAAGATTAGTCAACAGTTTTTTTTATTTTTATCGCAGGGAATTTCTTCAAAATCCGCATTGTTGGATTTTTGGAATCGTCTGAAAGAATGTACCGGGTGTTCAGTGACTCCGGAAAGCCCAGTGCGGGACAAAAGTGAGGCTCCCAGAAGGCAAGTGATTATTTGACATAATCGGTCATGGTGAGCGTTGAAAATGTAGTCGTGCCCGTAGCGCGTGTTCCACAGACGACGTTCAAGAGATCCTGGTGATTCTGCTCAGCGTGATGCTTCATCTGAGCGAGCCATCGCCGAAAATTTGTTCCGGAAGAACCTGGCGATGATAAGTTTCAATGGGACTTCCTGAAACGCCGCTGCGGAACCAATGTCGTTACTGCCTCGCAACTGTGCGAGCCTTCCAGCTAACTGTTACAATTGTGTGCCACTGGAACCATATCCTTGCTTCATGAACACCGGGATAATTCCCAGCCTGTGGAACACGCACGCTAACGGGTCAAACGCGACCCGGAGAGGTCCTGTACCGTTACCATTCTAGATTGAAATTGATCCAAGTGAAATAATCGTGTTTTTAACCCTTTGCACTCGGAGCTATCTAATTCGAAAACTGAATTTTTCTTCGGGCCTGAAATATTTCCATTTTATATGATTTTCTCAATCCGATCGATATAAAACTGACATGATACCATGTACAATACTTTCAGTGGTTTATCAAAATATCAAATACGTTTAGTAAAATGTATTGAATACAAATTTCAGAATGCAACAAATATTTTGAATAGTGGTGTAAGAAAAATAATCTCGAACCCCCCTTTTTTTGGTAGAATTAAGGGAAGGCGCGTCGAAGGCGCGTGTCAAGTGCAATATCTAGCTATTGAGAAGGAAGAGGCGTTCCTATCTTGTCTATAGTTTGTCCTGCGCGAATCTTGATGCGCGCCGAGAGTCTGGGAAACCGAAGGGACCAGGACCAAAGGGAGCAAAGTCGAATGGTCAACCTCAGCCGTCGCGTTATACACAATTTTAGGGTACATGAGCGTCTCGCGCCCACTCACAATGACCATCGTAAACGCTTCAGCCTCGATTGCATCCTGACGGCTCTTCCTGCTGCGAGAACTGCCGGAAATGGACAAGGACACGACCCTTCCATAATACACCATACCATAAAAGCGTAACCCTTATCTTCCTCCAAAAATGTTGCTCGGATAATTATTTTTGAACAACTGATTCGAAGAAAAATTTCTATGGGAAGGTTTCGTTGGTTGTGTTCCCTCGGTGTAATCAATTCAGAAAGCAAGTTGAATGGAGAAGTAGAACTCTCCCACAGAAGATGACAACAACTGGAAAATCAAGAATGAAAGATTCACCGTGTACGTACAACAATATTTCGAGAAACCAGCCAGATTGTTCCCAGGATGGAGACATTCTTCGACTCAAAGGCAATCACATCGCATTCATGCCAGCCTCGCATGCAAATGACGCTGACAATGCCCACGGTTTCTTCCGTGGAGGCCCTTCTTCTATGGATCACTCGATGATCCATCATCTCTGCGGAAAGAGACTCAAGGAATCTGTTTATTCGTTTCTGCTCTGATTTTGCTGAACCTTGCATAATTTCTGCATTCGATCAATTGGTAATTTTTAATCGGACGCCATTCTGTGTCGATTTTAATTTCTTCTGAAAATTTTCACTTCTGAAACCGATGGCCCTTCTTCTATGGAACACTCGATGATCCATCATCTCTGCGGAAGAAGATTTCTGCTCTGATTTTACTGAAGCTTGCATAATTTCTGCATTCGTTCAATTGGTAATTTTTAATCGAACATCGTCGTGTGTCGATTTTAATATTTTCTGAAATCAGTGCAGAAAGAGATTTCTGCTCTGATTTTACTAAGCCTTGCATAATTTCTGAATTTGATCAATTGGTAATTTTTAATCGAACATCATTGTGTGTTGATTTTAATATCGCTGCTCCGGAAGTATATTGACACAACTGTAAAAATTTAAGATTCGGTTTAATTCTTCTATGAGCGTAGTTTATAGATATTGTGGGTTACTATTGCAATTTTTAAGTTATTTCAATTTATAAAATAATAAATACCAGACTCGATTTACATTATGTCGATTTACAAACATCTAGTAAATGCATTTTTGAGCCCGCCAACACGATAAAGTCAATTTTACAAAATTTGACAGTTGCGTCATTATACTTCCGGAGCAGCGATATTTGTGAAACCAGTGGCCATTCTTCTATGGATCACTCGATGATCAATCATCTCTGCGGAAAGAGATTTCTGCTCTGATTTTGCTGAGCCTTGCATAATTTCTGAATTCGATCAATTGATAAATAATATCTAATCATACATCGTTGTGTGTCGATTGTAGTTTTTTGTGAAAATATACACTTGTGAAACCGATAGCAACCAATTCGTGGTAAATACGGAGGACTAATTTGTCTCCGTTGAGCTTCTTGTTGAAAGTAAACTGAACCGGAACCGATATATAATCAACCCTCCCCGAAATGTGTTTCACGTTTCGTCGGAACGTCGACAAATCCCTTAGATCTACGAGCGAGCCGTAACTGGGACGACATTTTCCACCTTGCGTGGAAAACGAGACGCATGGTTCGACAGCAGTTTTTACGAATGGTCTTGCTGCCAGAGGCCGATTATACACCGAAGAGGCTAATCCTTGCGAGAGAACCGTTCGGATACACTTTCCCTGTTCGACGTTTACTAACTCTTCCAACTAATTCCTCTCTTACTATTATTAGCGCCTCGCGACGCTCATGTAACACATTTCTTCTAACTCGTTCGTCACTATTTTGGGTCGTGGGAGCCCCTAAACTACTATTGCACGTGTTAATTGAAAATATTAAAAATCGCCACAGAACCACAAGTTTGTAGACGCTCATACGAAAAGTATCAAATAAGAGACAAGAAAGAAAAACCAAGAAGACCATGCAGGAATGTTGGAGTTGCTTCTGCGAGCACACGTGATTTCGGTATAAATACTCCAGGCTCTCCGCGCAAACTAATTAGTTTACACAAGTCCGCGCGAACGGGACTCGATCTTTTCGTTTACGTATTTATTTTCGTTTAATTGGCTGCTAAAATCAATTTTAATAGACTGGCTTGAAACTGACTGGTTTTGAATCGTTGCTTTCTAGACAGTGTTTTCTAAAACCTATAATTACACTATTGTAGGCAGCCTGCTGCCTTCTATTTTTAATAATAATTTAAGGAGCGTCGCAGGCGTGAAGCGGAAGGATGAAACAGAGTTTCCAGCTGTGAAAGAAGCATTCTTAAGAGGAACAGCTTCTGAATCGCAGTTTCGAGGAAGCTCCCGATGAGAAGTAACGATTTAGTGGACGTCAGTGTCGCGTGCTCGCATTTCTCGTCGAGGAGTGAGACCACGTGGTGAGCTTACACCCTCGTCGCATAATGTAAGCATCGGTCTCGTTAAGGGGATCAGCTGCAGCGTATTGTCGGTGCTAACAAGCGCTAAATAGAGTACCCGGTGAAATCCTGCGGCGACACTGAATCTCACAGATACATTGAAATCGTCCCCAGCCGACAACAACGACGACGAACAACCTGGGATTCAATTTAAAAAATTCCCTTTCCGCTGACTCGGCCTATATACATACACAAAATTCAATCGCACAATTTCCAAACTATTCTGACCACCAACCCAACATACGATCACTTTAAAAATCAAATAAAAAATTATTTAAACAACTACAAAAACTTTTGTCCTGTCACTGAATATACATTTTAATTAAAATATTTGCTATAAAAAAGATTCTGTGCGCTGTACGGTTGCGAGCTGTAGTGTACACGACTCGTTAGGAGCATAATAATATGTATACCAATGCAGTAGCCCTTATTTGTCGGCGGAAGGAGAGTAAAAAAAAACTAAAAAGGGAAAAAGGTAAAGAAAGAGCCGCGGGGCGTCTCAAGCGTGTATCACCCTGCAGTGCTACAATATAAAAAGGGGATGCAAAGGAGAGAGTGCTGACAAAGGGAGGGTAGTTGTTAAGTTGTCCGACAGATGCCTCGCCACGTGAATCCACCATCTAAATACCTAACTTCCCCTCCCCCGTATAGTCGTATTTTCACTCCTACAAATTCGATTTCAGCCCTTACACGATTCGACCCTTACCGGCGAGGCGGGTGATACGTACAATTTCACGATAATTGTTCCAACAAGGGAAACAATGCTGCTCCTCTGTTTGCTCTTTAATAAAAAAAGCTGATGGAAATGCGTACTTTGATTTTACAGAAAATACCTTCATTTAAAATACTACAATTTCAAATAAGGTTTTTCACAAGAACTGCAAGACGATTCCGAGCCGTTTAAATTCTGTATTTACGTTTCTCACATGCGACACCCATGAGACATGAGAACTATACCGCGCTCGAGAGTTTTTGCTTCACCACCGATATCAGCTGTGCGAGTTCGACCACAACCTGCGAGGTGATCGACCGGCTAGATAAACCTCGTCGTATTGAAAGTTTGTCGAACCCATATTGTCTCGTGGGCCATCACATTCTGTCTTCCTTATGTCAAATCCGTTATCCAATTCCTTAATCTCCCTCACAACACCGTTTATTAGGTCATTGCCCTAACGAACGCTGCTATGATCCTAGATGTTTAATTTCAAAGTCCCCACTCCTTACACCTTTCCACTAGCTAAAGTTTACAACAACTAGATTGCAAATGGCCGAAATAATGATAGGTTCACTAGCCGCGTCGGCTGGTTCACTGCTTCTACTTTCATTTTCTATTTCGGAAGTGTACTGTGGCATTTGTTTTTATTTCGCAAGAATGTATTCTACACATTGTGTAAGCAGTCAGTCGACTATCAACAGTATTAGTGTAAAGATGTACCTGTTTCAAAAATACTTTGAAAATTATCGAGTACAAGATACGAAATAATCTTAGGATCACGGAGAAATATTTCAAAATTACTATTGATAGTGCAATTTTTTGAACGGTTTTGTATGATAAGTACACAGATTTATAAAGTTTAAGAATTATAAAAAATATTTTATGTTCGTTTAATATTATTAAAGCTCAATGACACGGGGAAATCGTTAAATGATAACGAAAATGGCCAAATTATTGCTTTCCACAATATGAGTCTCTCTAACACAGATATTGCAAGAAGATTGAAAAGGTCATTAAATGTCATAAACAATTTTTTAAAATTGAAAGAAAAATACGGCAGTAAAAAATCTACAGGTCATCCAAAAAAATTAACACGTAGAGACAAATATAAAATTTTTCAAGAAAGACGGCAAAATATGCTTAATGCCTCTAAAATAATCAAATTAGATTTGCCAGTTGGTGTTCGACGTGTACAGCAAGTTGTGAGATCGAGTGGGACACTTAAATATCCTAAAAAAGCGAAGAAACCTCGGCTAACTAAATTACACAAGGAGGAGAAATTAAAGTTTGCAGAATATCATATGTCATGGACCGAAAAGTGGAAGACGGTGATATTTTCTGATGAAAAAAAATTGAATTTGGACGGCACAGATGGGTATTAATATTTTTGGCACGATCTGCATGGTGAAAAAGTGTAAAAATGACAAGAGTTCACAGAGGAGGATGTGTAATGGTTTGGGCTGCATTCGGCTAGAACGATAAGACTCCGATAATGTGGTTCCCTCCAAAAACCAATGCTGAAAAATATCAGGAACTATTGGAATACGTACTAGATGGATATGGGACAAGATTGGTGGGCCTAATTTAATATTCCAACACGACAATGTAGCAATATATCGTGAAAAAACAATTAAAAACTACTTCGAGAGGGTAAAAATTGAAGTTTTACCCTGGCCATCAAGGAGTCCGGACTTAAATCCGATTGAAAATCTTTGGGGAATATTAGCACGAAGGTATACCACAATGGAAAACAGTATAGCACTGTTTCAGAATTGAAAAATGGGATTAGAGAGGCGTGGTCTGAAATTAAATTAGAAACATTACAAAAATTAATTGAATCAATTCCAAGCAGAATATTTGAAGTTATAAAACACAAAGGAGGTTCAACGAAGTACTGAATTATTTTCATTATTTTTTAACTTTTTATGTAAAAATACATAATGAACCTATGTATGTATTGTAATAGAAACTTTGTAATTGACATTAATTCATTTGTAATTGACATTAATTAACATTGTGTCATTCAATTCAGCTGTGTACTTTGTTAATTATATTAGAATGAATCAATAATAAGTAAAATAAAAAATACTGCATTATTTCGAACAGATCATTATTTCAGCCACTGTATTTATGCAATGTTCAATTTTTGCAAGGCAAATTTTAAGAAAGTGAAATCATGTGAAATGCTTTTTTCAGTGGTAGAGAAGTCTTTGTAGATCTGAAATAAATAAAACAAATTGAAGCCACTTCTACACGAAAAATGAGATTACTTTCCGAACGACCTAATATTCAAACAGTGCCGTACACCTTGAAAACCGAACCTCGCCGGACAGAATCGGCCTGAATGGTCACTCTAACGTGAAAGTAATACCCGGGAGACCAAGCATTGTGGGAATCGTTTGAAAGCGGCCGGAAAAGCGCATCACCTGGTGCCGTTTATTAAGACGTCATTGGTGGCGGTGTTAAAAACTCGGGGTGTGATCCTTTGCGTTTTCCGTCCACGATTTCGGGCACGCTTCTTAAAAGAAGCGAAATAGGGGAACACGAAGAGAGCGAGAGAGAGAACAGAGTGGGAGAACGAAGAATGGACAAGAATGGACGTGCGCGCACGCCCCATTATTATACGCGGGCAACGCAAATCTGTTCGGGGGCTTTGAGCGATCTGTAACAAACGGACTTTGAGCGATCTGTAACAAACGGACTTTTACGGTGTGGATGGGACTTTTTTTCACCTGCCCCCGGTCCGACAACAATCCTCATCGGGCCGACCCGCCACTAACGAGCCTTTGAGCAAAACCGTTTCTTCCCCAACACCGCTGAATATAAAGTGAATATCATTTTCGGCGAGCCGATCGTACGTGACTTTGCGGACTTACGGGAGGGCCACGGGTTCGACCTTTTTTTTTATTATATTTTTTTCACCCGGTTCAAACCCGCACTTTGTCGCTCGTTTAACTTTCGACTAATTTGCGCGCCTCCGGTGCTGCTCCATTTTTATTTCGCGGGACGCGAACGGCGGCGACCGTAAGTGCGAGCTGCGGGTGCGCGCCACGGAAATGGGCGAGTTTTTTAATGGAAAGTCTTAAGTTTTAATGAAAAATTGATGAAATTGAAGGTGTGGCAAGATTAATTATTGAAAGATTTTCGTGACTTCGACGAAGAACATTTTTCCAGTTCGACCAGCAGCAGGATTACGCGTGAGAAACTATAAAATCGAATTTCGTGACACGCATTGAATGTTCAGGGCTTCCGCGAGCATGTCCGTCGTTTTCGAATCTCGGATCAAATTTTACGATCGATTCCCTGCCAGCCTGGAAATAACTGGAACGACGTTGATTTATTGGGACTAGAAGAGCGCTTAAAATAGCTCGTAAATAACCAAGAGAGTCACGGAAAACACGTCGTAAACGCTCGAAGATTAAGACATTGTGTGCTATTCCGTTCGGGTTTTCTGGATTTCGAGGAAAAATACACAGAGTATTTAAAAAATTATTTATACATCCTCCCTTCTGATAGAGTTGTTACTCCGTTTTAATTTAAGGCTCGTTAAAAATCACTCCCACTAAGTCTTTCGAGAAGGGTCACGACCAGCTGAAATAAATGCTCGTTTCACGCTTCTGCCCAGTCAAGAATGTTGTGAAAATTGACCTTTCAAACTCCCATTAAACTGTCTCGAACATTAAAGCGTGGGTGGGCGTACAGTCGTAAAAGCGATTCGAGAAAATGTATAGGATTTTTAATACCGAGGATATAGAGTTACCAGTTAATTATTGCGCACGTGTGACAGCAGCGCGTCCAAAAGTTATCAACACCACAATTTCCAATGCCACATCGAATTCAAATTGCAGTAAGATTCTATTTTATTAAAATTGAGAAAGAGCAAAGAGGAAATGAAAGTTAATTATAGTGGAAGTGTCGCAGTTGTCAGGGCCATAATAAGGAAAGCTGTGCAAAGAGAGAGGGAAGGTGATTTTAATATAAAAATAAGGGGGTACTCGCGAACGTTAACGACTAGGACAAGCACGCACCATTGGTTCGCATCCTCTACTCGTGTCACTTGGCTCGTGTGCCTATTTTAACTGGCGTAAGAGCCGCGTGTCTCTCGTCCATCTTTTTACTGTTTTAACCGCGGGGGACCGGAATATTGTTACGTCGGCCACGTGCCCCTTTCTCTACACCAATGTCGTTGCGTGTATCTCTAACCAATTTGCAGCTACGGGGAAACTGCAGTTACCCTTAAAAAATCTCCGGGTCGTGCTTCGATCCCTTTCGAACTAGGGACTAGTCCATCTACGCTGATCTGTCCGGTGAACCAGCATAATTAGTATCGAAAATTTGTTTAAAAATAATCGACGATCGAATTAAAACAATTCTACCAAAATAAAAATATTGAAAACTCTTTTACTTGTTTCCTCACCGAAACATATAAAAAACAGTCACAAATAAATGCGCGCGATAGATCGATGGACGCAACACTAGACAATAGAGACGCGAAAGAAAAACAACAGGCGAGCCGAATATTGGTGAAAATTGTGTGGAAAAATTAGAAAAACTCTCGCCATTACTCTAAAATTCCGGCGGCTGCTATAATGATATTTTTCGCCTCGTTCCTTCGCCGGAGGCTGCAACAAAAAAAAACAATCTGTATGTAAATGTACGAACATAAGAGCGAGACAGAGAGCAATGAGTGTTCCGAAAATGGACGCACGGTAACGCGTCGGCGAAGGTAAATTTTGTACGTCGATGGACACAGATACATCAAAATAGAGAAGAGAGAGAAACTTTCCCCTGACATTCACGTGTCCGACGTGGACGTCGACGATGTCATTAAACTCCTCGTTACGGGGAGCCCGAACCTAAACCAACTCGCGCCGAGTATAACCTCGCGCCGAGGGTACACGACCCAACACCGACGCTACCAAGCTTTAAAACCAGACAGACTCGTCCCCGATGATTGGTTACATTACCGATACGCGCGTCTCTCGTCACGGCGATGCTGTTACAGCAATCGCGGTGAAACTCTCTGTCCTGTCCTTTCCACGACGAAAACAACGCCATGGTAACCGTCTATGGAGGACCTTATGAATCTGCTACCCGTCTTTGCCATTTGCTCCGTCATTTGCTTCGTCATTCGCCCCTCTACCCTTCATCATCTTTCATTAGTCTCCCGTAATTATTTTTCTCTGTCCAGCCTGAAATAGGTCAACGTTTCCATGTGCGACGCCCTCACCGATTTTCATGATTTTTGGATATGTCGCAGAAATCAACATTTTAAACAACTTTCTCCTCTGCATGCTCGCGATAGTCAGTTTTACTTTCCGAGATTATTGCATAAAACTTTTGTTAAGTTTTGGTTACAAGTTACAAGTGCACTTGATCCTCGGACAAGCTTAAGAATCGTATACGCATTTCAGAGTATTTTTCGAAATAATGAGTTTCGTGTATTTAATGAACAATTGATTCAAGTTTTTTACGAGTATCTCGGAAATTAAAGCCGACCGCCACGAGCAAGCAAAGGAAAAAGGAAAATGTTGAGTTTTATGACAGATCCAAAAATTATTAGAATCACCCTGAAATATTTGGAGAATTAAATCCCGTTCTTATCTTACTTACCGTTGAGCGACACTTTTTGGAGATTGGAGAATTGTTACGGGATTGCGGAAGAAAAATCAATTTCCCGTCAGACAAGGATGTCAGACGCCGAGCATGGGGGTAGTGGGCTATCCGATGCTCTCTCGGAAACCTTGGGAATTGACCGATCCGGATGTCACATTTTGTCTGTGCGGCATGTTCTCACCCTTGTTGTTAGGGTTTTCGTGCCCCGTTTGCACTCGATACGGCGCGCAACAGACGCACGTGCGTCAAACGCACATAATTCCCCTGCCATCGTAGTGGCAACTACCACCCCGTCGCAGCTCTGCTACGTACCGTTCTCCCCCATAGGCTTTTCTATATGTACTCCTCTCCTACAATTCTCCGGCCCCTCTCTTTCATCGAATGATTTGTCCCTGCGGCTTCGAAAGCAACTTTGGTTACAACTTCATCCACGTATGATTACTATTCGTCATCCTCGAGCATTGTTCAACGACAATGAAATTAACCATTGCGAAGGGCAATTGCGGTCACGCGTACACATTATCCTCGGTGATAACTACCACCGATGCTGAATACGCGAATACTGATTTCTGTGGGCTAATCTCGTCGAGTCTCGATTCATGGAAAATATTGAGACTCTTGTAATGGCCTCTCGAAGAAATAAAAGGCGAATCAGCTGGTCGAATGTTCTTTAAATGACCACCATATTTTTAGGAAATTGTTGGAAAGCGAGCAAACAACTACTGCTTTAAAAAACAATTGACGGAGCAAAATGTAAATGTTCAACGTTCAAAGTTGACGCTTATTGGAACATTAAAAAACGAAGTTCGGGCCAGTATTTTCCCGAAAAAACGAAGTCGTCCGAGCGACCCGGTTTCCCCGGATCGGCGCTTTTGTGAAACAGCTGTTTCTGTCGTAGTCTCGCCTCGTTACCGATCTTTTTTCTCCGTCCTGAAACAAGAAGCTGGCATCAGGACGTCGTTATAACGCGAAGCGTCCACTTTTCCACAGTCCTCTATGGGCTTCACCCTCTTGCCCACCCCTGCAAACCCCTCCCTGTAGTAACCCCCGCCTGTCCCCCTTCACACCCCGTCACACCACCCCCTTGAACTGCCGCTGTCGTTCGTGGTCCTTGTGTGCTGCAAATAAAGCTCTCCTGGAAACAAACAGGGACAAACTACACTTCCAGTGGACAAATTGACACCCCTAACAGACACGTACGACGTCGGCACTGTGACTCGCCTGTTTTCACAATTTCAACATGTTGATCCACTTTTCTCGGTTATTTAAGGACCAAATGGTGCATCCTTTCGACCCACCCACACATAGACACTTTGCTGGACGTACTTTGGACCGACGACTGACCAAATACTTAACAAGAACAAAACGGACAATGGAAATTGCCTTTATACATGCGAATATGCGAAAATACTTTTTAGTGGTCCTACACTAATTATTTCAACTTTTAGTACGAAAGCGAGGAGGTAGAAAGAGGCAGCAAACAATGGGAAGAAGAGTTATGAGTAGACCGCTGAAGTTTGTGCACGATAAACATGCAAAATGCATATGACATTTATGCACGAAAAATATGCAAAATGCTCGAAACATATGCAAATTTTTCCGATATTAAATATATGTTACATTAAGTGTTAGGTACAATATTGAGTATTAACATACATTTCACAGTTATACTGCAGTATCGTAACTCGAATTACAATAAATTACGATCATTTTTTCTAAATTTGATTGCTGGCATTAGTGGTTTTATTTACAGAAATCCATATGTAGTGATTTGCTATGTCTTCCTTGATGTTTTGAAGTACAGAATTGTAGCAATCGTTTAAATAATTTTTACGCAGCGTCGATTCATCTGGAATGGGTTGGTCTATATATTTTGTCAGAAAATTCCCCGATATATCATTATTTAAAGCACGTCACGGAATATTAACAGCAACAATCGCTTTCGTTAAGTCTATATAAAATTCACTTTTTTCTTAACTTGCTCGGTTTTCGGAATTTTCCGCGGCGGTCGTAATATCTGCTTGATCACTATTTTTTCTGTGCACGGAAGTATTAATATGTTGAATTAATTGCGATTTTCTATCGCACTTTACACTTTTATTGCACATTTCACAGTGAATACTACTTTCATTATTTTCGTCAATAATGGAATTGGGATCGCCTTCGATCCAGCTTTTCATCAATGAAACCCTACTTTCCCGAACTTTCGGCATTTTAATAATGTTGGCACGCACTCCCACAAAATTCGCCTTATCACTTCATGTATCAAACTGGACTGTTCGAATTCTAAATTCCTACAGCTAAATGTGATCACATTCAGTAAGCAATATAATAATTGTAATATCATAACTTGTTGAAGCGTCTTCAGTATTATATTAGCGTATAACTATTACCGACGCTATTCGGTTATGATACGAATGCTTATTAATAGATTAAATAAATTTAACAAGATAAATGATTCATATGAGCATGAGATATGCATATACACGGAAAATAATATGTTTTGCATATTTCTCTTTCAAAAACATATGCATTATGCAAAAAGTGCAAAATAAAAAACATATTTTTGGAATCCCCTAATCGCAAAACATATTTCTGTTCAAGTCCCATTGCTTTATCATTTTCCTATATAAATATGCATTTCCTTTAACATCCGCAGTCTAGTTATGAGTATACTGCGGATGTTTATGCAATTCTCAATTTTTGTAGACGAATGTTAAGAATGTGGAATAAAATAGGATTTTATTTCCAGTGGTAGTAGCCTTTGCAGATCTGAAATAATTTTTTGAACATTTCCAGAAGCCATAAATGCATAAAGATCCACGGTCTAGTGGCGAGTGAGCGAATGGATGAATCAAAGGTTAAGATAGAATTGTATCGGATAGCTTTATGTAAACCAAATCGGTTTTTCTAGCCGTGAGGCTGAAGTAGAGTATATTATTATAGTATCAAAGCGCAGGAAAGATCCAAGAAAGTTTGAATAGAAAATAATTGAAAATTGAGACGAAGAGATTTGTTTAAGGCTCGTTGGATCGATGTTTCGGGTTCCGTGATACTCGTGGGTCATGTTTGATTCAAAGCCGTTCCTCGATATGTACCACCAACCGAGCGTGATACGGTGTATATGTATACTTATAAAGTGATGGTCACGTGGCAGACAGTGATACAATATCAGAACGCGATTCGCCACGTGTCGCGCGACGTGAGTACTATAACAGCGCTCTCGTTTTGTTATAATTCGCTCACCCTTGTTCATGTCCCTAGCGATCATAATCGCATTTGGCTTCTGCCTTTCATAGAAAAATCACGTCCGAACACAGAAATCACGTTACGCCCGCTCGTTTCTACACACCGTTGAAACAGCTCGCGGTGGCAAAAAATCGACTCCGCACACGTCGACCATTGTTTATAATTGTCTTCATTATTTTTATTTTCACCGGGAGAAAAACGATATCTCTGCATTTCGATTCAAAACGCATATGTATTTATTTTATTCCAGTATTATTCGTCGAAATAGAAATGTATTTTTCGAACGAAAATTATAGAGAGATTTCGTCGTTTCTATTCAATTCATGCTTTTTTTTTGAAAAGTGTAATTCGCATCGTTGCGAATTAAAATAAATTAGACGGTTATTCGCGTGTAAATTTAGACCTTAATTTTTTGATGCATTTCTATCGAATATTTATCGTGTCGTTTTTATAAACGATTTTCCGATTGTACGTGCAAAATGAATTGTGGACAAATTTTATTCAATTCTGCATCGTTACGTTCGTATATTAATGTATTGCATTTGATAGATACAATAATTGTGAATGATAAAAATCGTCGTAATATTCGGCATATTCTATGTTAGAAAAATTTTTTTACACACAATAATACAGTTTCCGATTAGAATTCCTCCGATAGTCGGCAAAAGTGATGTTGTCTGCGTTAGATGACAAAAAAAAAATGTTTTTGGGTGCTAGAAGTGAATCGGAACCGCATTTGGTGACCAGGCCATATTTTCCGGCGAAAATCTGTCCGCTGGGGAGAAAGGATAGTGTCGTAACTGCACTGGCGAGCAATTTGTGCAAGGTCCTCGTGAAAACTGGTCAAAGACGCTGTGAAAGAGCCACCGACCAAGGAGAAAGCTCTCCGAATGGGCAACTTTACCTTCCGGCCACACGGAATTGACCCATAAATCCGTATACCATGATTTATGTACAGCACGGTCGAGAAATATTCGGTTGACTTTCAATGCTACTGCGGTCGCAAATGTCCAAAACATCGTAGAACCGCGGCATTCTCAGTGCACCCTGAATATTCGTTTCTACGTACCACGGTTTACAGCCGTTCCTTGTGCTTCCGTATTACCCCCATAAATTTTTCTTAATTTTTACGAAATGCTAAGCTTCTTGCCTGCGAAAAACCCAGACCTCGAGCCGGTCCATTTAAATCTGCTCGAACAGATGTTCCCGTATCCATTGCAAAAATTTGACAAATGCAATCTTTGTTTAATCGTCTGTTCTACAAATATTCAAAGCGACTGCCGTTAATATTCGGAAGCTATAAAAAAAGACGATAACTTTTCAAATATTGGACTATGCGATTTGAACTTTTCTCAAAAGTTAGAGCAATTGGTTTACTACAAGATGTGGAAAGAATTTTTTTTAATTATAACTTTTCGTATTTTCTCTGTAATTCCGACAACTTGCAAAAAAAATTTTTTCACGTTGCGTAGCAAACCAATGGCTCTAACTTCTCAAAAAAGTTGAAATCCACAATTCTAACTTCTATGAAGCAAATGTTTAATCAAAATCAATTATTCGTGTAAATCATTTGCAATTTGATCATTCTAATGCCTTCTTGGACAGAAGCATTTCTGAGTGGTCCCCGATCGTTTCATTGAAATTCGTGAACCTGTTCCGTGCGGCGCATCTCGAATCGAATTCAATCGAGAATTGTATTGCATAAACGAGGACGGCTTGCAAGAAGAAAAGAGGAACCACTTATCAATATTATTCTCCGGGCTCGCGGTGCATACGGGCGTATTTACACCGGGACGGGACATGCAATTTTGGCGCGCGACGTGTAAATACAAACGTGTCATTGGACAACAATATACCCGTGGGATCTGTAGCCCGATTTCGGTGTCAACGACACCACGCACGCCGTTCTCAATTTTTCGATGGTATTCCGTGGCGACCTCGAGTAAATTATTGCTAAATGGTGTACCGGCGGATGTCAAGATGCGGGCCTTGTTCGGGTGGTCGTGGGATCTCTAGACCAAGATTCCAACCGAACGCTATATGGAGCTGAATCTCCCTAATCGATTCCAGACAGATCAATTTACCCCGTATCAACTATATCTCGCACAAATTTGTTTGTTCCTGTTTTAGTCTGAACGTAATATAACAGAGGTGGGCATTATTTGGTGAAAAAAATATTTGAAATACTATTTAATATTTTAGATTTTATTTTGTTTAAAGAAAATAGTATTTTATTTGAACAATCTGAACCTCGAAATAAAATATTTCTATTTGAACAACCGAACCTCAAAATAAAATATTTCTATTTTAACAATTTCATCCACAAAATAAAATATTTCTATTTTAATAATCTGAAACACAAAATATAATATTTTATTGGTAATTATTTACATTAGGGGCTTCCTCACCGATTTTGATGACGTTGAAATATGTTGTCAAGGTCATCATTCTGAACAACTTTTTTCTATACATGTTACCGCCGCTCGATTTTAGTTTCCGAGATATTCGCAAAAAACTATCGCTAATACTGTATTGAATTTTATATAGTAAGTATATAATTTATATAATATTGAATTTTGAGCAATAATATTTAAAATTGAAATTTGAGAATAAAGACAAACTCCAAATATTTTCAATATTCTTATAATGAAATACTATTTTCAAAAGTTACTGCAACAAATAAAATATTTTATTTTCAAAAATTTACTGCATCAAATAAAATATTTTATTTTCAAAAATTACTGCATCAAATAAAATATTTTATTTTCAAAGTTGTACAGACATTGTAAAATAAATGGGATTATTTACTATTTCAAATACTATTTCCCCCAGCTCTGTAATATAATTTGTAAATTGATGTCCACAGTTTAAAATAAAATTCTAGAGGCTTCGCGTGGTCGTGGGATCTCTCAAAGATTTTAGTCTGAACGTAATGTATTTGTAAATTGATGAAGACATTCCTTCACAGTTTCAAATAAAATTCCCGAAGAATTTTCTCAGGCACTGAAAATCGCCTTTGGCAAACCGCACAAAGAGCGGACGTTATTCGAACGCGAGACATTGACGAATTCCTGGTGAAAACTATATTAACCGGAGCATCTGAAAAATCGTGGGATTAGTTCGTAACCCCTTTCAGAGTTTCAAACGATTTATCCAGTCCTTTGGTCCGGAGATCCTGTCATTGTTTCGTTTCGTTCCGCTCCGTTCTGGAATCTGTAACACACCGCTATAATCTTGTAAATTAATTCCGCTATTCAAATCGGTTGAAAGTATTTCCGTTGGACCAATTATATCAATCTCCCGAGGTGCAGGGACGTCGGGAAGGGATAATCGTCCCAGAAATCTCAATCAGGAGCACCCCCGCCTGGTTTCACCATAAGATGGGAACCTGGGCAAGAATGGGGGCGAGTAAAATCGAGTTTCACCCTGTGGACGTTTTCCCGGAGCGGATTCGTGACTAATCGCGGTCTGCTACCGGAATTTTCGCTCGCTGACGACCGAGTAATCCGGATACTTCACGGGCTGGCTATTTTTTCTATTATCCCTCAGTTTCTCCGACGCTTGTTCTCTACGGCACCCGACTTTCTCGAGGTTGCTAGATCGACTACCGAATTTTTCGTATTCGCCTTTCTACTGTGATTTACGAATCCTCCAGGTCAGCTTCCGTCGTCTCGTAGAGAAAGAGGGGTGTCGTTAACCGGGCGAGTCTCGCAGCGACAGATGAAAAGAGTGAGAAAGCTAGAGGAGCTAGCTAGAGCAACTCGGGGAATACCTTGGACCAGAAGATAGCGTTCTCTCTCTCTTTCCTGAGGATAGGACATCGTTGTCCGTGTTTTTCGTTCACAGATGAAAGATCCGACGCAAAAGCCTCCCCATCGAGGCTCGCCACAACAATTTCTCTGTTCACGATGTAGGTTACCGAGACGATGCTTTCGGGGACCTTTTAGCCTAGTGCTTTACTGCCCTACAATAAATCAATTGCTACCGGCAGACCGCCGAATCCGCACGTTCGACCTCGAAGCAGCTTTTCGAAAGTTCATCAACTGAGCTAGGTGCCAGGCAGTTTTCCTTAACCAGCAGGATGCTGCTGGGACGTAGCACAGTGCCACCGTTGAAAACCACGTTTTCTCGACGAAATTCCGTTACTCGAGAATTATAGGTGATACGAAAAAGTGTTCCAGACGAAAGAGCACCTACAGGTTTGCATCTATAACTAAAAATGGGCCCAGTATGTTTAAATATTATTTAATCCATATCTAATCTAATCTAATCTAATCTAATCTAATATAATCTAATCTATATTAAAAAATTAATTTAAAATTTAAGTAAAAATGCTTAAATTTTTTTAAGGGACGATAAGATTATCGATAAGATGTATATCTTTAGTTTAGAGTTTAAAAATATATTTGATAGTGCTGCGGCTATTACTATATGCTATTTAATACTTTTGCGAGTAGTCTCATTAAAAAGTTCAATAATGAAACTTCTTACTCGAGAATATATCCACCGAGATATCTGAAAATGAATGAATATTAGAAATTTAAAGAAAAGAAATGTAGGAATGTCGGTATCACCTTTCAACTTGCAACTATGAAAAACAGTTTCTTGTTAAATCTCCTTTCGTCAATCGAAGTAGGCCCTTTCGTCCATCACAGGTACCATTTTCGCCGTTAGCTTCACAGCAGCCGGATTCTTGAAAACGTCCATTTTCGTCTCGCCGCATAGTTTCAACACCTCGGCGAAATTCTCCGTATCTTCCTTGTTCCCTATCATTCGCAAGTGCAACACGACACCTGCGAAAACTGCATAAGCTCTTCGTTTGTGCAACGCTTGTTTCAACTGCTGCATCGTTGGCGGGCTCGTTTTGCAGTTTATTCTTTCCATGGTCTCCTTCAAGGTGTTCAGGTACAGCTCGACGAAATAATAGTCGTTGTCATAGATTATGGAGAATTCCGGGCAAGTGTTTAGAAAATACAGCAAATCGATTGCTGGGGAAGTGTATACGGCCATTTGGTAGTCGACCTGAAAATTTTTATACACTATAATTCCGTGTCACAGGTTAACAACTGAGAGATTAGAAATATTGTTACTTTTGCATAATAAAAAAAGAACGAGCATTACCAAACGCACATCGACCGGTTCGCCCCTCTCATTTTCTTTGAACATGATGTTGTTGATCCAACAGTCTCCATGATTTAACACGCAAAACTCATCCGGGTCGTATGCGTATGCGTTAATGCTCTTTTCTCCGATCGACTTTGCCATCTCGATTATTTTCGGCGCTGCTTTGACACATTTCTCGTTCGACCAACCATTTATCTGCTCGCCTATTCGCTGAAGACTCACTTCCATTAATCGTAAGAACTCTTTCGGACATTTCTTTGATACTATGCCACCATCTCGGAACGGTTCCGTCAGTTCTGGCTTCTATGCAGATCAAGCGTGATAATGTTACCCTAAACAATTCGTTGGAAACCTGAACTCTCGTATGCACTCGAGTATAGTCGCATAAAAGAGCCCTTCACTGTCAACAGAAAGATCAATTCAACTCGAACGTCATCCGAAATGAAATATTGAATATTTCTATATCCTAAATCTGAACAATATTATTGTTTTATGGAGCTATTTTAAAAAAGTTGACGCGAGGGGCGTCGAGGGTTAAAAATAAAATAAAAACCTTTTCATGAACAGCGACAGAGGCCGCGTGAAGTTTCGCCATCGTTTGCAAAACTAAGCAGCAATGGCCGAAAGTCAAGCCCTCCTGGCGATTCTTCATTAAAAATCGCTGCTCGTTTAAATTCTCCATTATCAACACGCGACGATCGTTGCAGCAGAACCATAATCGTGGTCCTACAGGATGATCGATCATCTCTCTTATCATCGGCAGAACGTCGCGCAAAAACCTCGATTCGACAGGGAACAGGTCCTGTTGGTGAGCCATACCTTTTACATATTCGTCCAATGGATCCAATTTCACAACGAACACTGTCGAACGCTCCTCCCTCGATGCTCCATTTTTTGAAATTCCCCTGTACCTTACGGTAACTATGCGAAGCTCGCTGAAGAAGTTCAATCCTTTTTCTGAGAAGGATTGGTTCGCGATGCTCAGTATTTCCACCGAATCGTCGGACAACTGATTTCGCAGTGCTTCCCGAACAACGGTTTCATCGATTTCCGCGTTCTTCATCTCCATTCTTGAAAAACAAATCGTCGTTTGCGATATTTTACGAAAAATGATTTCACAGATTTACGTGCAGCGTGCGGCTGCAGAATCGAGTCAGGAATGTCTTGTTTTCTCTTATCACTTACTTTGCGAGTGCACAAGCTTCACAGTCGATAACACGAATACAACTGAGCGTGCATACGGCAACCATGCCACGTCATCAGTCGAAATAAAGAGTGGGCATGATACGAAGGGAGAGACTCTAACAAGGAAGTGTGTTAATGTTACAGAGAGACGAGATCATGCAACTGATTCATTCGATGAACTTTGACACTGTTCGTTCAACTATAATGTGGGTAATAACACCTGACGGTTTGAAAACGACGACGATCGGTACGAATTGACGATGCACCGTTAGTCGGTAATAAATAACAGTTTGGTGGCAGAGCTTGACAGGTCAAGTCGTATAGAGAAGTGTAAATCGTGATTATATTGTAATAAATACTCCTTCAATAAATAATTCAAAATATACATCGTGCTGCATTTAATTTAGTTTATTTATTTTGTAACGTATGACGTATTTTCGCTGCAATTTCGACCGATTGCAATCTTTCCAAAATTTTCGTTCCACGTCGTGGAGTAAACTCGAAAAAATTCGAGTCGCATCGTGCAATATTAGAAAAGTTGTCTTTCTAAGAGTGCCCGAATGTTAATGTTACGTGGAGTCCACGGGATTCCTTATGCAGAATCAAGAGCGAAAGTCTTACGTGGCGTAGACACCGGAATGCGTTGTGAAAGGCAAAGGCGTCGCGATGCATTTTAGCGAGGCTATCTTTATTTCATTACATGTCACTAACCATATTGTGCAAAGCATTTGGAATTGTATAACGTTGTACACGCAATAAATACTGACATCGATTTATCGATCGGTTCGGCGTGCCCCCCGTTCCCCGCGAACGCCGCTGGTAGATCGACGCGCCCAGTTGATAGTTCAGTAATTACACAGTCCAACAAATTTCAACTTTTTTTATGTTCCCTAATTACTGTTGGGTCCTTCTTATAGTTTTTTGCGCTGATTCCGAATCTGTTTTTAATTTTTTTCCTATACGCACAGTTTTTGAGGAACATGGCTTTGAAAAAAAACATATTTTTCAACTTTAAACAAATATTGTGTTGTTATTATAAAAGATATTGAATTGTTCTTTGCAGCAGAAGATTCTGTAGACTTTCCCGAATATAGTGGTATCCAAAATTAATACATTATGAATTTTTAAACATGTTTAAACAATCATTAAAGGCGGAGAGACGCCACTTTTGCACCAATTTTTGAGGATATTTTTCAATTTATCTTAAAAAATAAGGGTCCAGCGGAAAATCGAACTGTACCACTCGTTAGAGCAGACTTTTATCTTGAAAAGCCACCCTGTCAAGTTTGGATCGTCGACGTTTTTTTCGAACCAGAAAGCAAAATATCTTCGCCCGACATGAGTTGCCGCCAGTGGCGCTCGGGACGAGATACGGCGCAGCGACGGGATACGGAGCGGCGAACGACCGTTGTAGTGGTGAGCGCCACTGGCGGCAACTCATGTCGGGCGAAGATATTTTGCTTTCTGGTTCGAAAAAAACGTCGACGTTTTAAACTTCAAAGAGGGGTTTCTCAAGATAAAAGTCTGCTCTATTGCATGGTATAGTTCGATTTTCCGCTGGACCCTTATTTTTTGAGATAAATTGAAAAGTATCCTCAAAAATTGGTGCAAAAGTGGTGTCTCTCCGCCTTTAGTGATTATTTAAACATGTTTAAACAATCATAATGTATTAATTTTGGATACCGCTGTATTCGGGAAAGTCTACAGAATCTTTTGCTATAAAGAACAATTCAATATCTTTTATAATAACAACACAATATTTGTTTAAAGTTGAAAAATATGTTTTTTTTTCAAAGTCACGTTTCTGAAAAACTGTGCGTATAGGAAAAAAATTAAAAACAGATTCGGAATCAGCGCAAACAACTCTATACAAAGGACCCAACAGTAATTGGGGAACAAATTTGGTGTTGGACAGTGTTATCGGCAGACTGCGGATCTTTATGCAAAGTAAAAAATGTCTACATCAATTGCATAAAACAGGGGCCACCTAGAAAATTTGTTCTTCTTCTAATTATCTTATACAGTTGAAACTAATACACTGATGTCCTTAAATCTTTTTACTATGATCACTGCTTTAAATTGTACGTATCTATTTGTGTCGTAAATGCATAAAATCCGCAGTCTAATTATCGGTAACGTTTCAGTTTGGAAACACCCGAGAATCTAAAACAATTTGATTACATCCCTTCTCTTTGAACTTTTGATCCCGTCGAATTTTTCAGTGATGCTATATGCCATACGACGTTCACTTGATATTATTGAAGTTTCTTGTTGCTACGGTTTCTTTCAGCGATTAACAAACAAAGATGTTCGAGCCGGGACTTCTCACCCGCCGAACTTTTAGCCGCACTCTACCCTACTGGGAGATTACCGTGATCACCGGGGACAAAAGTCGATTGCGGACTTTCTCCAAGGAAACCGGAGAGAGGTTGACAGACATGTTGACGGCGCGGCGTGATGTACCACGGCAAGATGCACCAAGCAGCGGTGGTGGCGTGCGCTCGCGCGCGCCTAGGATGCACCAAATGCACCCCCTGTGGGTCGGTGGCACCCCTACCTCGCGAGAGCCGTTTGTTCGGTCGGGTACGAGTTTACGACCCTGTTGGGCCACAAAATTTACGGTGCCCTCTTAAAAGCGAGCCAAACACGTACCGCTCTGTCCGGGACGCGTCTCGCCACGCGCTTTGCCTGCCGACCAGGATTCATGCTGCTTATGCTACCACCCTTCGTATCCGCGCCATCCCTTCCTTCTTCTCGAAGACACTTTGCTTCCTCCCTTCTCCATCTTCTTTTCACTTCCGTGCTGTCTTTGTTACGCTTTTTAACCCTTCCGAGATGGACATCTTTGATGCAAATTCTTCAGCGGGTGAAAGCAATCTTTCGCACACCCCCTCAGATGAAGAATTAGGATGGCAGCGAGCAAATTCACTCTGGAAGTTCAAAGAGATACTATATCGAATAGAAATCAAATAGATAATAGCAAAAGATTGCTGTTTTTAATGTAACAAAGCTAGAGGTGAAATCAACTTTTATTTTATCCCTGCTTGCCAGAATAAATGCAGAACATTTTTATTTTGCATAAAGATCCGCAGTCTAATTATGACCGTGCACGCCATCACCAATCTCTACAGCTGACAGAACTTTTCAAAGTGACTGCAATTTCAAATAAATATAATGACCATGTACTCTCTTCTATATCCTAGAACTCTGGTATGAAACGGCAGTGTGCAGCGTGCGGTAACAGGGGCTCTCGCGTGTACAAGCTTCTTGTGTGTAATCAAGTTAAAAATTTATATAAAACATTGCCGGATGATCGTGATGCCGGAGCAGGGTGACACGACCACGGTTACATAAAATAAATGCAGGGAACACGCGAACGGGAAGCCCTTCTTGCATCTCTGTAGCAGAACTGCCACAGAGGAAGCCCTTTCGAGAAATCTTTACATATGCATGGACCATCAGCGATGCCATAGAAGATCGTCCATCCCCTACGTCGTCCAGCGTAGCCTTTTTTGTCCACACGACGTCATAACACGTAACGTTAGCCAGAGTACGAAACTCGTTTGTACCTATCACTAGATTGTGGATTCTTTATGTCTTTATTTTATAGCAACGAAATTCAAATATGTCAAGATATCAATATATTGTTTTTCATCTGTTCAAATTATTTAGGGAGGAAATAACAGTCTACTTGATTTCTATTCGTTGCAACCGGAGTTTGGCAAACGTTAGTCACAATTATGATTATTGACTAATAACTGCATAAGCTCTACAAGAATGACTAATAATTAATGACTAAGTAAATACATGAGCGTGACTATGAGTAATGACTACATAAGTATTTAAGCGTAATGACTAATGAATAATGAGTAAATTTTTATTAAAAATGAATACTGACTATAATAGCATAACTAATGACTAAATACGCAATCAGAATTTCATTATGACTAATGACTAAAAATGGATATAAGTTAAAATAAGACATTATAATAACAAAAAATATCCTATTAGTTTATAAACATATAAAATACAGATTATGACGCGTTTGGTCACTGCAAATTCCGATATAGTTTAAGTATACATATTGATGTATGTTAATCGCACAATAATCACTGATGACTAAAGATTGATGACTGATCATTTAAGCCAGAAGTGGCCAATCTTTTATATACCATGCGACAATTTTTTTCGCATACAGCACTTTTTCTACCTTCTTATGTTCATTGTTGGGGTTGAGAAATAGGGACAGGGATAGGATCTGCTTTGCTTGGGTGAGGAAATGGGATCACGCAACTAGATTATTTAATTTACGTCAGTTCAAAAGACACACTAACTCCATGAATTCAACTGAGAGCACTCACAAGGGAGGACCCCAAGTGTCCGACTTCGATTTTGATAATTTTTTGTGAGACGATGGTATATGGATTCCTAATGATGTCTGCAAAAAATTAGGTGTAGTTACTCAATAGTTTTAAAGATATAAACAATTCAACTTTCACTTGTTGATGTACCATGATTTGCAGCTCAAGTTTTCGAAGTTCCATTAGCCATATCTTTAAAACTATTGAGTAGCTACACCTAATATTTTGCAGACATCATTAAGGGTCCATATACCATCGCCTCACAAAAGATTATCAAAATCGAAGTCGGACACTTGGGGTCCTTCTCTTGTCAGGTGTTGAGAACACGATGATGGGTTTAATTATGGCGCCTACGTCAAAAGAATAAGTAGGCGCAAAGATGCAATGCGCCACTTGTAATCATCCAATGCGCCACGGTTGGCCACTCTTGATTTAAACTAACTAATGATTAATCATAACTAATAAGCAATAACTAACGATTATTTAGAGTTGTAACTAACTAGTGCCATGTAGTTATGACTACCTAATCAAAAAGTTTCAACTAATTTTTTTTAAGTTTTGACTAACAATCAATCAGTCTATTAGTCATTTTTAATTATTAGTTGATTTTTGCCCAACTCCGGTTGCAACCGATGCTGAGAATTTTTATTTTGCATAAACCTATTGCATGATCATTTCTCTTGCAATGTTTTCGTCGTTCGAAAAAATTCGTCATAGAAGAAACAAAAAGAGGGCGCAACAAAGAAGAGCGAAACGAGTGAAACTCCATTGATGCAAAACCAGAGATGGGTTCTCGATTCGAGATCGCAACCGACTAGTGGTCGCCGGAATAAAAGCCGGTGCCTGCCATAAAAGTAAAAACAAAGTGCCCGAGAAAAAGGTCGAAGATGATTTACTATCCTAGCCGGAGGTTTTGGAATTTTCTCGGATGGCCCCGAGAAAAAAACCGTCCAGGTCCGTAGCTGCGGTGAGTGGCGAAACGATTCTTGGCTTACCGCATGTGTCATAAAAGTTTTTACGTTCCCGAAAATTTGAGGGAAACTCGAAAAGCTCGGCCGGAGGAAGAGAAGAGAAAAAAATGTAGAAGAATAGAAAAAGGAAGCGACCGGGAGAGACAAGGCACGGTAGCCATTTGTGGCCTCCTATAAAAGTTATATTACGGTGGCCCCGGAAAATTTTGACATGCTTGAGTGATTTGTGAGAGGACCGGTGGTTTCTTCTTTACCTTCTTGCTTCTTCTGCGATGTTTTCAGTGCTCAAAATTGTAGAGCAAGTCAAGAAAAATGTGTCTTTTCTTGTTGCTACATTGGTTTGAATTGTTTCACAAAATTTTCAGCGCGAGATCGACAACAAGCTGGTTTGTTCGTTTCAGAGGCGGTTCCCCGAAATCGTTCGTTGAGAATGTATATGGTGGCTCGTGTTTCAGAATTATGGCTGGGATGGCTGATAGGCGACCCATATCCATAACATCCGGCGACAAGCGGTAATCCTTTTCGCGAAACTCGCTCGTCTACCCCGAAACTGTATGACCCAGTGTGGGCCTGGGGCCCGACAATTGTGCCAGGGGTTCGAAAATGGTCAAGCGAGGCCAGTCCGAGGGACAGAAATACTACAGACGACAATAAATTCGAAAGCAGTGGAGTTTCACTGTAAAGCCCCAGAAGCCTCCACGAAACTAACCGACCTCGTAGCCTGCAAATGGAACACAGGGCCTCATTGAACCACGCGTTTCACCGAGATAATGGTGGCCGTCGTTAGAATATCGGAAATCGTAAAATAAAATCGGAGTCGCCTCTTCTTCGCCATTGTTCCATTAATCTGGTTTGTAAACCGTCGTACTTCCTAGAGGAACGGCGAGATACGAAGAAAAGGTACTGTGACTGGGTCACAAAGGGCCTGATACAATATTGTATTCTTTGAATTAGGTCCGCCTGATGATACTCGTTAGAGTAGAGAGGTACGGATTACAGCATCATTGTCCATACTGCTACTTTCGTTCCATTGGTTGGTAGAATTGCTATGAACCCTCTAAATTACATTCGTGTTTCCGTGGAGTCGTTTAATTAAAGAACGAACGGGGATCAGAACCAGAAATGAATTCGTGTAATTAACAAGATGAAAGGATGCTGTATGTCGAGCACTTTTCAGTGGACAAGTGATCCGTATGTATACACTGCCGTTAAGAGTAGTATCACGGAAGTTATAGTTGGCCGAACGCTTCCAGGAACGGCGGAACTATGAACGTGTCATCGAAACGACGCAGCACCGTGCGAAACTGTCAATTAGGAATCTGTTGGTCGCTTTCAATATCTGCTGAATCGATCCTTCCGATAGCGTTCGCGAAATGTCAGACGTAATTGTTGCGGAATCTTCGAAACAGGCGCGTCTGCGTCGAACAAACAATTTCATTTGCGAACGACTTACAATTATAGATAGAGTCGTTCGTTGTTTGCTCGTGAATTAACGCGTCGCGTCGCACGCGAGATATCTCGTACTTATGTAGGATGTATCAAAAGTATCTAGTAATATCGAAGAATTTATAAATGCGAATTAATTTCATTGAATTCCATGAATAGACAAGAATAACGAATGGAATTAGAGGAACTAAAGGAAAAGGTAATAGGTAAAAATTTTCGTCTGGCAAACGATGGCTGATGCAAAGTGTTCCGTTCACCTTGTACAGGAGCAGAAGAGATTATGGCACTCCTGTATCAAGATAGCGATGATATTATTTAACAAACAAGCCGGATGAACAGCTTACCGGACTACTGTTACTGCTAATCTTCGTGACGACTTTAGAGCGACTGCGCGCGAATCTATTCCTCGGTAATTAAGAGATTAAACCCTGTTGCCTGACACTTCCCTGCCCCTCCCTCTTTTCTCTTCTCTCTCTCTCGCCTTTTTGCATGTTCTATCTCTGTCGAATTCGCTGTCTCTTGCCTCGATGTAACAGAAAAAATGGAGGCTTATCAGTAGACTGCGGATTTTACGCATTTGTGGCAAAAATGAGTAGGTGTAATTTAAAATAGCAAAAATGATTAACCCACTAAACGTAATAGGGAAGAAAATAAATTTCTGTTTCTATTTTCTCTGCAACAATCAAACTAATACAAGATCGAATGAATGTATAGGATTGCTGGTGTGTTAATAAACGCGTCACTCTTGATAATAGAACGTCGTAATTTACTGCAATAAAATTTACAACAGGTTCTCGAAATAAACGTGAATCTAGATTAGATAAAATAAAATAAAATAAAATTGTTCGAGTTCTACGATTTACTAAATTGCTCGGAGGAGTTTCTCTGGTCGTCGGTTACTATAATCTCGTTAGCAGAGAGTTAGCAACAGCCGAGCAATAATATCTGCAATATTTCTTGCCGGACCCAGGGGCGAAGGCAAAACCAATTCCGGCCGGGGTCCACAAAGTCCGACAATTTTGAAAGCCGGCCATCATCATCGCGCGTCTCGATTGGTACGGATGCGCGAGCACACGAGCCCGTGCACACATACACGTATGGTTATACCCGCGGCACAAGACTGAAAGGACACGTCTCGAATATTTTACCCTGGGAGTTTTTCCTCTTTAATTGATTCAATCGGCGAAAAACACGGCAGGACCGCTTCACCCTCCGGGAGTTTTCATCTACCGCCTCACGCCACCTCCGCGTCATCCAACGCTTTCAGCAACCAACCGCTGTAACGAGACGCCAGAACCGACCTTCCTTTCCGATGAAAACGCCAACCCCTCTTCGTGGTTACTCCCTCTTCCCTCTATTTCTCTTTTGTCACTCCCTTTCTCTCCGTCTCTATCCCCGTTTCTCTCGGCCTTATTTCCTCTTTAATAGTATTTTCATCCGACCGGCGCGGCGTCTTTCGTTCCTGTTGTCGTCTTCCGTACAACCATAATCCCTCCAACCGGTGCGTTGGACCTCAAACTATAGCCCACTATTTTTTTAAGCTAGAATTTTGCCGTGAAAACGACTAAAAGATTTGCAGTGGTTTTTAATTTGTCTCAAGCCAGGGATTGGCAGACTTTTTGTAATTCTACTCATAGAGCAACAAAAAAAAAGAACAGGTTCAAAATGCTCTTACTAGGAAGCGATATTTGTACCTAATTTTTCTTAGACGAACGTGCGAGAGTCGAGAAGAATGAGTAGCATATTTCTAATTGATTTGAGAAGCGGGAGAGAGAATTGCAGCCGCGTGCCGGTGTATAATGAATTTTCCCTAAACGAGAAAAGGTAAAATGGCGTGGTTCGCTTGTTACCGGGAGCGGATAATAAGAAATACGGGGAGCTCTCTGTTGCACGATTGTACCGCGGATTACGCTACACGAAAGTCGATAATATCATGTTCCATTGTCACGCCGCGCCGGGCTGGCTGGGCTTGTAGGTATATAAAGTGTAAACGCAGCCAGAGCCGGGGACTCTCTCTCGTTAAACGTGGCCCGAAGGCTCTAATTAAAATAATAAACGGAAAATTTCTGAGTTTCCGGGGATTTATTGAAAGTACCGTTCCCAAAGGGCGTATCCGGGCTCACGTACTCGTTGGAAACCGACGGCGAACACCCGTGGAAACCGGTAACAACCGTTTCAGTTTGCGCCTCTCTGTATATAAATGTTTCCATATTACATTGTGGAGCCGCCTCGACACAAGAGATCTCTCGACATTCTAATCTCGTTAAAGAAGCGTTGCTGCTCTACCAGGATGAACCGGAAATAATATATGCACCAGGAAGTGGCGAGGAAAATGCTGCCGAGCAAAACTGGTAATTTATTAATACGCCATTTCGTTTACGTGGCGTTCGTTTTTTGTAGAAACCCGTTGACAGAATTCGTCGAACATATTTTCGACAGAAACGAAAGAAAAACGTGCCATATTTCTTACTGCAGCGATTAGAAAAACATGCGGAATGCTGGAGTGCCTTTTTAAACCATTTCCGACAGTTTTTCCATCGAAAAAACCGTTCGAATTTTTACGGTAAAAGGGTGTCGTAAAGCGACGGTATCCCAGCTTGAAAAATGTTCGGACCAGTATTTTCCAGGAGGCCAAAAAACTGCACTTCGAAGGGCGCAGTCGGAAAGTCAACTTTTTTAAGTAACGGATTTTTACCTTTGGTTTACGGCAGTCTGTTTTCGAGCAAAGACGGTTTCCTAGCTGTTGGTTTGCAGCTTCGATTTTTTCTTAATAACGCCGATAAAAATTGCCGGCTAAAGGGTCCGTTTGCTGCCGTTTTTCTCGGTTTCGCCTGGGGGCGGAAAAAAACGGTAACGCTGTAAATTATTCGGCCGCGGCGTTTTTTAACGGGATATTTTCTAACGGAAAAAATCGGTCCCACTAGCATTGCCACGGTAACGGAAAAAACTGCACGTTTACGGAGTTTTACGACAGGTTGGCCGAAAAAATTGGTGCAAAAAACGAATGGCACCCTTCTTCCGCGCGCAGTTTCTTTTTTCGTTACAGTAGCCAGACCTTTTTTAACTGTACACACCGCAATTCTCGCAAAAATTGAGACCCGTTTTCGATCATCAAACTACCGAAACGTAAATAAGAAAATTAGGTAATGCGAAATCAAAATGACTAATTATTTCGACTTAGTAGAACATCGTTCACGAAGAAAAGGAATGTTGATAGAATAATTAGCAATAATGGCCGGTTCCCAAAGAAAATTAACCGGCACAAGCGCCAGGAAATAATTAGAGAAATCGTAGAAGGGGATACATAATGCGGTAAGGCTGCGCGAGGCACAGATGGGGCCAATATTGATAAAATACCGCGCGGAATATTTTGAAATCGGATATTTTAATTTGTAAATAGAGTATATTATTCCCATTGCAACGCATTGTGACGGCAGTGTCCGTAGGGTTCAGAAGGAACCGCTTTTAATGACCCGGATGCGAATGGTTCCACCTAGCAGTGTCGTATTCAATTCCCTGCCTCTCTCTCTGTACTTTTCATAATCTCAAGGTAATTCTCCTCCCGATTCTTTGACCCCTTCTATCCACCCTTAAAAGTACGTGTCGTATTACCGTACCTTTGAGATCTGGCGCCGATGTCTGCGACTTGCTTTTCTCTTTTATTTCCTTTTTTTTATGCCTCTTTTTCTTTAAATCATCAACCGGGCAAAAGTAAGAAGCCCACATTAAATCCTCCACAACAATTCCTTCACGATTTCTTTTGTAAATAAAATTTTTTGTACGCCATTTTAACTTTAGTTTGATTTTTCTTTTAGGATAATATATCATCCTTTCGGATCTAACCGATACTCTTCATTGCAATATATCCACGCTTCTTGCTATTTTTTTACTCTCGGTTGTTGTTAATAATATATGCTATACACTAAATTCTGTGACTGGTGTTTTATTAGACTTTATCTTTGATTGGTACTTTTTATTGTAATGTACCCTGCTCTTACCTAAAATTGTTATTTTTTGGTGGTTATGTAAAATATAAAGTTTATAAATAATAAAATTCATAAATATCATATGAATTTGTGACTGAGAGCGCCATCTGTGACAAACTGACATTACCAACGAGGCATTGACTTATCTACGATGTGGGACCTACACCGCCGGTGTAGTACACCGCACCCGGCAGCCGTATCGACTGCAACCACTTTTACAGTGGATCGTTGCAGCTGGAGCATGGACGCCTGAAATGTCGAGGGGCTAGAAGCAAACGCGATCATTTTACTGCGCAACGCTAATTCAACGAACAAAGTATCCAAAGGACTACTCTACATTTTTTTCCAAACCAATTATACAAACTCTAAACTCCTATAAAATTGCTATTGTTTAAAAATTACTTCAAGCAGCAATCAAAATGAAATGTAATCTTACAATGCGACTATTTCATTCGCAACGCTACACTCTAAACAATCTATATCCAAGTTAATGTATCTTCGCAACGCTAACTTTGATCTGTGTTCAAAAACGATTAATGCAACACGCGTGGTTTTTTTCGCAACGCTACTGCAAATCGCGGACGTGCCCATCTCCGCTGATCGCTGGGGCGGCGAGGCCTGCCCATGTGTACAACTAACTACTTCTACCAGTGGTGCACCCAGGATGTAATTTTGGAGGGGGCCGAGATGAACCCAGCCCTAGGTTTTGCGATATGACCTTATTTTTTTTCTTAAATATCTGTCAACGGTACCCAGGGCTATTCCGCGATTTTAATTTTGGAAGCTAAACATTTTTTCTTGGGGGGGGACTTGGCCCCCTGGCTCCCCCCCTGGGTGCGACACTGACTTCTACTACTACTACTTCTGCAGACGAGTACAGTGACAAGGTAGAAATAAATGAAATGACTACGCATCCGAAGATGTGAGGCCATTGTAATTGCCCTCTTGAGCGACAATTTGTCGGGGCTACTTCGGCATATAGCCTCTTATTTTTCTTCGGCGGTCCGCCAAATAACTGAAACCCTAAACATGCTCGCAGCGAAAACGATCGACGACTTTCGAAACGAATCTCAAGTTTCGAGAGATGCCGATCGTTCCGCGCTGGTGCAATTGAGCAGGTGCGCAACGATTCGAAACATTAATTCGCGCGCGTTCGCGTTCGCGTCCGCGAGAAGCTACACGAGCAGGAAGAATCGAGGACAAAGCATCAATTTGAACGAGATGCCTCGTTCGATTTAACTTCGAGACGAAACTTCAAGCTCTTCCCAGTGACTGACTACCGTGCGAATCGCGGCCTACGGAAAACAGTCGGCCTACCTACTTAGAATAAACAGTCACATCAAGAAGGTAAGCTACCTACCTACCTGCCCTATATTTAAAAAATAGCAAAACACACAAGCTCTCCAACACATTCGCAACACGATCTCCACACAGACGCCAGGGTGCAACATCCTAACACCTAGAGAGAACGTCCCGAGACGCCTCCGACTCCCTAACGTTCGAATCACAAGCACACTCTAACGCACCAGTTTTCCTGAAATCAACTGACAATGGCTGTGATCATTGCGAAATAAATCAATAAATCGAAAGAACATCTGAATTGAATTGAATACTGCACATTATTCTTAATGAATTGAGAAAGTTACGCGCGCGCATATTCCACAAAGATCCATGTAGCATGTCACAGATCGATAGGAATATGCGGTACCGAATCTAGTTTGAACAACCAACGCAATTTCACTGCCTAACAACACACACACAAGTGGAAAATACGTCGTGCACGATGCACTAACCATTGTCAGTCGCCACACATATGATTAAAAAACAATATTCCATGTGCCCGTTGCTCTCACCCACCTGAGTAGCACCTGGGCACGCGAGAGGATTCGAGCAACGAACAGGGAATCTTAATATCCTGAAAATCCTACCTAAAAGAATTTGTTAGATTTTATACGGGCTAATGTTCTTGCATTTTTAAAAAATGACTCTACTTTGAATTGAAAATTTAATGTTAATTTACGAATTAAATATTTAATTAGATAAAACGGTAATGGAATTTTATCGTCGAATAAAAAGAGACTGAAGAGATTCTAAAAGAAAAAATAAAAACGTGGTAATAAAGATCTTCATTTATTAATTTATTTATTCTGATACTTTATGAATATATTTGAAAACCCTCGGACGACCCTTTCGACACAGCAAACTTTCGAAATAATGAAAAAGTACTCTACTAAATGTAAAGTAATCGTCAAAGGTTAATTGATTAAGTAATTTTGCTTTATCTAAAGAATCGATCCGTCGCGAATCGTCTTTTTGTACGTGGTATCTAATCTTCGGTTTTTGATCAATTCAAAATATAATTTAAAAATATAAACGATTATCTTCCAAACTATGAAATTGTTGATTTATAAAAACAAAAACATGACGTACAAAAAGACCCTACCTAGCTAGGAAACAAATTACATACTACCCGCGGGAACGCCTGGCGTTCTCACGGTCACTGTACTCGTCTAAATTATCTACGAAAGAAGTAGAACAATAAAAAAGACAGTTGTTTATTTACTTACTACTTGTTGGACGGATGAGAAGCTGCGTTAGAGTTCTAATAAATCCGGCATTAGGCAGCATTAGGCATCAGGTTCAAAATATTTTATACCCTTAGGGCTCTGTAACAGAAAGAGTAAATTTTCAATAGGAATTAAATAATTAAAGTTGAATATTTATTAATTGTACTTACACTCACGTCCTCTCCAGCTTGAAGAAAGCACCAAGTAGCATCGAGTAGTATCCATTATTATTGATTCTTTTCCCTCGGAATCTGTAACAGAAACAACAAATTCGTTAATTTCTGTCGACTAATAGTCAGAAATTAAATAAGAATTAATAATAAATAAATAATTCAAGTTGAATATCAAATCAAAATTAATTTTAACAGAAATTAAATAAAACAGATATCTATTGCACGACACGAATTCAAATACATATGATCGACGCGACACAAGAGTAAATGCGAATTAATAGGAAATGAATAATTCAAATTGAATATTTATTAATTTTTCATTAATTATATGAATGAAGATGTTCAATAACATAGTATAATTTGAAATATAATTTGTATTCACGCTCACGTCCTCTCATGCTTGAAAAAAGTACGCCATGAAGCTGTCACGCTTTCGATTACACTGTCCAACAGCCAAAAATCTTTTCGATTCTCACTATGCGATTCTTATAGAGCTTTCCGCGCTGATTCCGAATCTGTTTTTAATTTTTTTCCTAGACGCATAGTTTTTGAGAAATTTGAGTTTGAAAAAATGGTCTATTTTTCAACTTTGAACAAATATTGTGATGTTATTATAAAAGATATTGAATTGATCTTTACATAAAAAGATTCTCTAGACTTTCCCGAATCCAGTGATGTGCAATAGTAATACATTATAATTGTTTAAACATGTTTAAACAATCATTAAAGACGGAGAGGCACCACTTTTGCACCAATTTTTGACGATAATTTTGAATTTATCTCAAAAAATAAGGGTCCGGCAGAAAATTGAACTATACCACACGATAGTGCAGACTTTCATCTTGAGAAACCCCCCTTTGAAGTTTGAAACGTCGACGTTTTTACCGAAACAGAAAGCAAAATATCTTCGCCCGACACGAGCTGCCGCCAGTGGCGCTCACCACTACAACGGGTGTTCGCTGCGGCGTATCCCGTGGAACGCCTATTCTAGCGGTAAGCGCCACTGGCGGCAGCTCGTGTCGGGCGAAGATATTTTGCTTTCTGTTTCGGTAAAAACGTCGACGTTTCAAACTTCAAAGGGGGGTTTCTCAAGATGAAAGTCTGCACTATCGTGTGGTATAGTTCGATTTTCTGCCGGACCCTTATTTTTTGAGATAAATTCAAAAATATCGTTAAAAATTGGTGCAAAAGTGGTGCCTCTCCGTCTTTAATGATTGTTTAAACATGTTTGAACAATCATAATGTATTACTATTGCACATCACTGGATTCGGGAAAGTCTAGAGAATCTTTTTATGTAAAGATCAATTCAATATCTTTTATAATAACATTACAATATTTCTTCAAAGTTGAAAAATAGGTCATTTTTTCAAACTCAAATTTCTCAAAAACTGTGCGTCTAGGAGAAAAATTAAGGACAGATTCGGAATCAGCGCGAAAAACTCTATAAGAATCGCATCGTGAGAATCGAAAAGTAAAAAAAAAGTTTGAATTTGTTGGACAGTGTTATCGAAAGTAACGTGAAGTATCGATCTGGGTAATGAATATGGTCCTTCGATCGATGGAATTTTTTCCCGTAGGAAACTAAATCAGAAATAATAATAAATAGACAATTCAATTTGAATAGAAAATCAAAACGGAAATTAACCCTTTGAGTGCCGGGAGCCGATATATCGGCTCCTGCTACACTGGCGAGAAGTGCCAGAGCCGATATATCGGCCCGCGCCTCGTAGCGCTTTACTATTCGCATTGCGGGAGAAAAAAAAACTAACAAAAAAACTAGTGTCATTGTTTAGTTCTGTATTTCATCTATAATACGCAGCTTTTTGAATCATGTAAATATCGTTTCTCGTTTGGTTTTTATAAGCATTTTCCCGAACCCTTGTAAAACTGTGAAATTCGGCCGGTTTTTCTCGCATAGGCACCTCTATTTCGCCCGGCACTAAAAGGGTTAAACTAACTCGGCTTCTATGGAACGACACGAATTCAGATACAAATGATCGTCGTAACACAAGAGTAAATCCGAAATTATAGAAAATTAATCATTCAAATTGAATATATATTAATTTCTCATTAATGATATGAATAAAGATGTTCAATAACTTACTATAATTGGAAATAGAATTTGTACTCACGTCCTCTCCTGCTTCAACAAAGTACGCTATGAAGCTGTCACGCTTTCGATTATCGAAAGCAACGTGATTTATCGATCTGAATATGGTCCTTCGATCGATGGAATTTTTTCCCGCGGAATCTATAACAGAAACAACAAATTCAATTGACAAGCAGTCAGAAATTAAATCACGATTAATAATAAATGAATAATTCAATTTGAATGTAAAATCAAAATTAATTTTAACGGAAATTAAGTAAACTTGATTTTTATCACACGACACGAATTCAAATACATATGATCGACGCGACACAAGAGTAAATGCGAATTAATAGGAAATAAATAATTCAAATTGAATATTTATTAATTGTTCATCGATGTTATGAAAAAAAATGTTCAATGACACAGTATAATTGGAAATATAATTTGTACATACATTGTCAGCAGAGAATATCCTCTCTGGGTGTCAGGTCTATTCCTATATCTCGTTTCTACTAATAGTTGCACACTTGGCATTTGTACATTAGAATGTAAGACATGCTAGATGTAAGAACAACTTTATTGATAGATTTTCAATAAAGATCTTGTAAATCAAGCTGGTTCATTTGATTTTTGTATCAACGATGTCGGTATGTCAGATCGTAAGATCCGAAACCGCATGCGATGTTGGTACAAGATTTCACGCTCATGCACGGTGATTTCAGCCTCAGTAAAGTAAGATTCTCGATAAAATGGGGTACCTTGAGCACCCCGCAGAATTTAAAAAATTGACATAATTTGATTCTGAAAAATGAATGTATAACATGTGTATTTGTGTTTATTTTGTAACTCGTAGGACACGTCCTGGAGTCTTTTTGTCCGGAACAGATTGTTTCGGTACATTCCCGCCAATATAACTGCCTCAGAGCTCATCCTAATATAGATACGATACTGTTTTAGCCGCGCATGCGCGTGAAATCTCGCTCCAAGTTCGAATAGTAAATGAATATTGCATATTCTAATGTTAAAAGGAAATAATAAATGTAATGTTTATTTAATGCAAAAATTGTATGGGCAGGTTCTATCGTATCTCGTAACGAAAGAAACCAAGATTTTACAATTTTAGAAACATTAACCCACAGCAGAAACAAAGTATATTGAATCCCTGCTAACAAATCCATAAGTGATCTGTAACGTCGAACACAAAATCGTGTCGCGTATGTACCGAAAAATTCCAGAAAAATAAGCTGAAATTTTATCCAGTCACAATTTTATTTGTGCGTAGAAATGAACCACAATGAAAGACTAAGTTAATCTATCGCACGTCGAATATCAATTCCTCCGCCAAACCCTGAGACTTCCCTTGACAGTATTATAAAATAATAATGAGTGTAAGCCACTAATGGCCTTCACCGTTCTCACTACGCCAATAAGATTAGCGTAAAAATATGAATAGTACGCGAAAAACAAGGAATTATATTTATGTAATGAGTCGGGATGGTTGCGCAATACGGTTCGTTGATCACGCCGGCTAGTGATACCGAGTTTAGCCAAGCCGAATCCGTTGTAATTAATTTTGTTGGAATACATTGATTATACAGTGTCAATATTGCTTTACGTGGTTGCTAGACACAGACAGATGAACCAGCTCATAAACAAAGCAATCCTCATCGGCGAACGGTCGTCGTTCAGTTGTCTCGTCAAAGGATTTCGCACGTCCGCTCAAAACATGGTTATCGCTGTGAGTTTCGGTGTATTTACATAATTCCTTCGAAATTCTCATAATTTATGTCATTATAAATCCTAATATATTCGAGAAAATCGTTTTAACATAAACTTTCATGTGTCAAGATCGGTGACAAGCTTCCAGAAGTTGACCTTTTCGAGGACACACCAGCTAACAAGGTGAATCTTGCCAAAATTGCAACTGGCAAGAAAATCGTGGTTTTCGCAGTGCCGGGAGCTTTTACGCCAGGTTGTTCAAAGGTCATTTTCATTTTGAATTTTCTGATAATATTATTTACACAATTTTTGGTTTGCATAAAGATCCACAGTGTGTTCACAACCTGATCATTTCAGACGCATCTTCCAGGATATATACAAAAATCAGGAGACTTGAAGAACAAAGGAATTGCAGAAATCTTTTGCATATCTGTAAATGATCCCTTTGTTATGGCTGCTTGGGGTAAAGAGCATGGGGCAGAGGGCAAGGTACTATCAAAAATTCATTATACAGTGTGCTCTACTGGAATCACCCAAATATGTGCCTTATTTCTTGTTCTATTTATTCATTATACCCTGATTCAATTAGGTGAGAATGTTAGCAGACCCTGCAGCCAAGTTTTCAGATGCGATAGGACTATCCATAGATCTGGCTGTATTGGGTGGAAAGCGAAGCAAACGATATTCTATGCTTCTCGAGGACGGAGTGGTTAAAGAATTAAACGTCGAACCAGACAACACAGGACTCACTTGTTCTCTGGCTGAAAATATTAAAGTATAAAAAGCATATCGAGTGTTCTGTAGTGGATTTACTATAATAATTGTTATCGCACCTTAATTTATCATACCTGATGTGTTGTTGTCGAACAGTTATAAAATAAATCTAACAACTTGCAACTACAATGTATTTTGTTAAATATTAATTAATAGACTGCTGATCTTTATGCTTTTATTATTGAAAAATTTTAAAAATTGAAGAAGAAATAACATTCAATGTAGTTTTTACTTCTTGCAATCGATGCAGACAATGTTTATTTTGCAGGAACATCCATAGTCTAATGATGAATATAATGAATAGACAGCGGATCTTTATGCATTTATGAAGAAATTGGCTAGGTGAAATATAAAACAATGAAAAATTATAAACATCTAAAAAAAATGTTATGTTGTTTTCAGGTGTAAAAGACTATTAGGGAATGAAATAAATTTTTATTTAACTCCTGCTGCCCACAATCGCTGCCGAACATTTTTATTTTACATAAAGATCCGGGGTCTAATAATGAATAATTAAAATAAATAGAAAAATGTATTTCTGAAACAAACTTTCGCGCCCAACTACACGAAGAGCGGGTACGCTCCTGCCCGGAACGAGATGGACCAATGAAAAGCCGTGCTCGTTATTTATACCAGGCGTCATTTTGTTAATATTTATAAAATGGACGACTTTTACACGTAACAAAATATAATTTATAAAATACCAAAAACGCTACGTGTTAGGAAATGTTGAAAAATGTCTGAATAATACTCCACCAGGTTTACGTGACCAATTTCAGACTGCACCCATCGAAAAACCAATTGTTGATATATCGTGCTTGTTTGTGTTGAAAACTTTATGGCGGCAATTATGCCATTTTGCTGTTACGTGTGAAATTTTATTAATTAACTGCAAAAATGCCGGCGTTTTTGAAGCATATCGAAGTGGATAACTTTAAGTCGTACAAAGGGAAACTTATTATCGGTCCTTTGAAATCGTTTACCGCTGTTATCGGACCAAATGGATCTGGTAGGTTATGTTTTTGATTCTACCAATGCCAGTTTCTTAGCTTTTCACTCATCACACTTTACACGTATTCTTTTTACGCAGGAAAGTCCAACTTTATGGACGCCATCAGTTTCGTGATGGGAGAGAAAACAAGTAGTTTACGTGTGAAACGTTTTAGCGAGCTGATCCATGGAGCATCGATAGGAATGCCAGTTGCTCGAAGGTATTTCATTCTCTGTACAGCAGAATCTAAACTTGTACGAGACTGTAACAATTCAGTGATTATGTACATATAACATGTAAACATAGAATGAAGCAAACTATCAAAACATTAATTAGTACGCTTTAAGTAGACTGCGGATCTTTATGCAAAATAAAAATGTTTTACAACGAAGAGTTTAGAAGTAACATTTGGGTGGCACGGTTAAATGAGTTGCCCTGTATATACTGTATTGCAAGAATTACATGCTAGAATGTTATGCTAGATCGTTAAGATTAACCTAGGCTGCAGTTGTCCTCAAAAGTCCTATTTTTACATCTACGAGGTGTAATTTGCATTATTTGGCAGCATATAGCTGTCGCAGCTTCCGAACAATGCAAATTATGCTAAATAATGGAAATTACTTGATTTTTGAGGACGACTGTGGCCTAGATTGATTTTTTATCAATATAGATTGATTTTTGCAATCCTGGAAACAAGACTACTCCCTTAAGATGACTAGGAAACTTTAAAGATGTTTCTTTAACTTACAGCGCATCTGTAACCGCCGTTTTTGAACTGGAAGATGGCAGTGAGAAAAGTTTTATACGTTCTGTGCAAGGATCCTCCTCCGAGCATAGAATAAATAATACTGTTTGTATACGATTTTATGTGAACGTACTAGAATACATTTAACTCGAGGAAAGAATTTTTTTACATAATTGATGTGCTCATTGTATAGGTTGTCACGAGTCAAGTATACTTGAATGAATTGGAACACCTTGGCATTAATGTGAAAGCAAAGAACTTTCTTGTATTCCAAGGAGCTGTTGAATCAATTGCTATGAAAAATCCGAAAGAGCGTACTGCACTGTTCGAAGAGATTAGTAATTCGGGAGCACTGAAAGCAGAGTATGAAAGGTACATAAACAATTATATTAAACCTGGAATAATAATGATACAATGTGTGTAATTATCGTGTCTTGGAATATCTTATAGATTGAGGACAGAAATGTTGAAGGCAGAAGAGGAAACACAGTTCTCGTATCAGAAGAAAAAGGGGATCGCCGCTGAGAGAAAAGAAGCGAAACTAGAGAAGGAAGAAGCCGAGAAGTATCAGCGTTTGAAGGAAGAATACGTAGAGAAGCAAGTTGAATTGCAATTGTTTCGTTTGTTTCATAATGAGAAGAACACAGAGAGTTTAGAAGTGTTGCAAAAGAAAAAGCAACACGAGATCGAGAAGATAGAAAAGAAGAAAGAGAAGGCAGAGGAGGTTTTGAAAGAAAAGAAAAAAGATGCTGGAAAGTTGGGAAGGGACCTCGCTAAAATTGAACAGGACATCAGAGAGGTGGAAGCAGACATAACAAAGAAAAGACCAACGTTTATCAAAGCGAAGGAACGCGTTGCGCATATGCAGAAGAAGGTAGAATCCGCACGGAAGTCATTGGCTCAAGCTCGTATCGCGGATGAAGCTCATAAGAAAGATATAAATGAGCTTCAGGAAGAATTGCGACAAGTGGAGGAAGCTAAAGCAGCCTACGAAGCAAGTATTGCTGGGCAATCGCAGCTGCAAGGAAGAGATGTACAACTTGAAGACGAACAGGTATAAATTTCAATAAAATTGGTCAAATTACAATATAAATGTAGTACTTATAAAATTATAAAATTATTCCAAGGTGAAGGAGTACAATCGTTTGAAAGAGGAAGCAGGCAAACAGTCGGCAAGGTATCTGCAACTCCTCGATTCCATTAATCGCGAACAAAAATCTGACCAAGACAGACTCGACAACGAAGGACGGAAGAAAACCGAGATAGAGAACAAGCACAAACAGAAAGGTCACATGCAAGACGAAGCTACGAAGAGAGTAGAGAAATTAGGGGAACATATTAAAACGTCGGAAGCTGCTTTGGAGGATCAGAAGAAGCTGAGATCTGATTTACAGTCGGACGTTGGTATATCCAAAGATAAAATACAGAACCTTCAACGAGAATTGGAAAGCATTTCTGAGCAATTGGGCGACGCGAAGGTTGACAAGCACGAAGTGTCAAGGACTAAGAAGAAAACCGAAATTGTAGAAAATTTTAAGCGTTTATTCCCTGGGGTGGTAAGAAATATTGCACATTAAGTTTCTGTATGTAATGTAATTTTCCTTGTAGGAGTGTTATTGTAATTATTATTATTGCTCCTAGTACGATCGTATGTATAATATGTGCGAACCTATTCATAAGAGGTACAATGTTGCAATTACTAAAGTTCTCGGTAAATACATGGAGGCGATTGTTGTCGATACAGAGAAAACAGCTAGACAGTGTATTCAGTACCTCAAAGAACAATATCTCGAACCAGAAACGTTTCTTCCTCTCGATTATATTCAAGCGAAGCCATTGAAAGAAAGGCTTAGGTATTTGTCTGAATTAATTAAGTTTGTTTATTTAAGAAAATCATAACATGTGTTGAATGATATACTGTTTTCAGAAACATTCAAGAACCAAAAAATGTAAAATTGTTGTACGATGTCTTGCATTTTTCTCCAAAGGATATTGACAGGGCTGTGTTGTTTGCTACGAATAATGCTCTCGTGTGTGAAACGCCTGAGGATGCGAATAAAGTAGCTTATGAAATGGACAAAAAAGCAAGATACGATGTATGTACATTATTTATTTATTTATTTCAAATATGAGCCTAGTTATAGATATCAATGTATGTATATTTCCAATTACAGTGTGTTGCGTTAGACGGAACGTTTTATCAAAAAGCTGGAATTATATCTGGCGGTAGTTTGGATCTTGCAAAGAAAGCGAAACGGTGGGACGAGAAACAAATGTCTCAACTGAAAGCGCAGAAGGTAAGATTTTATAAAAATATTATTTATTTCTCAGTCGGAATCAGGATATAACATATTCCAAATATTTTTCAGGAAAAATTAACGGAAGAGTTACGCGAGTCTTTGAAAAAGTCTCGGAAAGAGTCCGAATTGAACACAGTTGAATCGCAAATACGTGGATTAGAAACACGGCTGAAGTATAGCAAGAATGATTTTCTTGAAACTGTGAGTATATAAAGTAATATGTAATGTTACCTTATTTTGTTAATGAGTACTTAAATATTATATGTATTACAGCAAAAACAAATTTCAACACTCGTGGTAGAATTAGAAGGCTTACAGAATGAGTTGAACATGTTTGGGGTAAGTGAAAATATTATTTTGCATTCATTTAAGTTGATGGGTACAACAATTGCATTCATCTAATTCGTATGTGTAGCCAACGATCACTGCTATTGAGAAAACTATGGCCGAAAGGGACCAAGAAATACAAAATATTAAAGAGAAGATGAACAATGTCGAGGATGACGTATTCGCCAGTTTTTGCGAGCAAATAGGCGTGTCAAATATTCGCCAGTACGAAGAAAGAGAGTTAAGGTGTGTATTATTTGTAATAATTTAAATAATATTAATTAATTAAAAAAAATTGAATTATAGATCACAACAGGAAAGAGCAAAGAAGAGAATGGAATTTGAGAACCAATGCAACCGCATATACAATCAATTAGATTTTGAGAGACAACGCGACACGGAAAGTAAGTAAATTTCTTAAAAATAGTCTTATTTTGTCCAGAGATCATTTCGGTAAACTATAAATACTCAATTTATGTTATTTTCGTTAGGCAACGTTTTACGTTGGGAACGAGCGGTTCAAGATGCAGAAGACAAACTCGAGTCTGCAAGGCAGGTTGAGTCTAATCAGAAAATGGAGATAGATCACGATGAGACTCGAATGGAACAATTGAAATCAGAACGGAACATGAAGAAAATGGAGGTTGACCAAAAGGACGATGAAATTGGCAAGGCGAGACGCGAGGTTGGGGCAATCGCGAAAGACATACAAGCTGCCCAGAAACAGTTGAACGGTATCGAGACAAAAATTGAGCAAAAGAAAGCTGACCGCCACGCTATACTGATGCAGTGCAAGGTACGGCGTAGAAATAATTTTTAAGTAGCTGTACATACAAATTGTAAGAAAATCTTAACGACAGTAACAATGATATTTAGATGGAGGATATTGCAATCCCAATGCTCCACGGGAATATGGAGGACATTGCTAACGAGACGGGTGGAGGTAACAACACAGAATCCAATATTGACTCAACTCTGAATAGTCAGCAGCAGTACGAACGAGAAAGACGAATCACTATCGATTATGGTCTTCTCCCTGAAATGTTGAAGGACGTAGACGATGACGATATCAAGAAAACCAGCGACAAACTAACGAAGTCGATTAACGATTTACAGGGTACCATTCAAAGAATTCAAGCTCCCAATATGAAGGTAATAAATAATAAATCTCACAATGCACTAGTACTTAAGTGAAGAGATAAATGCGAAGAAAATATTTCTGGTGTTTTCAGGCGATACAAAAATTATATCTCGCCAAAGAGAAATTACAAGAGACAAACGAAGAATTCGAGCAGTCTCGAAAAAAAGCGAAGAAAGCGAAAACACAGTTCGAGAAAATCAAGAAAGAGAGGCACGACAGATTCATGTCATGTTTCGAGCACGTGGCCAACGAGATCGATCCGATTTACAAGGTTATTGTTTGTCAACAACTCGTGATACCTTTTTTTCTTTAATTACTTAGAATTAATTAATGAAAATTGTTGGTATTCTAGAGTCTAGCAAAAAATCAGTCTGCCCAGGCGTTCCTTGGTCCAGAAAATCCAGAAGAACCATACCTGGATGGAATTAATTATAATTGTGTTGCCCCGGGTAAACGATTCCAGCCAATGTCAAATTTGTCTGGAGGAGAGAAAACTGTTGCCGCGTTGGCTTTATTGTTTGCAATTCATAGGTAATTCCATTTGTGTAATTATTCATTTATTTGAAGGTACGAGTTACAAATGAGTTGTGTTTACAGTTTCCAACCAGCACCATTTTTTGTATTGGATGAGATCGATGCCGCACTGGATAACACTAATATAGGGAAAGTCGCAAGTTACATACGTGACAAGACAAGCTCCTTGCAAACCATTGTTATATCTTTGAAGGAAGAGTTTTATTCCCACGCTGACGCGTTGATTGGCATTTGCCCTGATGTGAGCACTTGTTCATTTATATTTTACCATTTTGAATAATCATTTTAGTAATGTTATTTAATCTATTTTAAATTTTAGGTTGGCGAGTGCTTAGAAAGTAAAGCAGTAACACTTGATCTATCTGTATATCCCACGCACATTAATTAATGAATACATTATAGATCTAGTATTTATATATTTCAATATTAATTGTTACAATTGCATCTTTTTTTGTAATGTAATTTTTAATTTACAAGAAAAGACAGTAGGTGTTACGGGCAATGACGAAATAGATGATCACGTTTTTATTGCTGAAATTTGTAATGAAACATTGAAAAAAAACAATCATGGAACGAGATATATTTGAAATAAAATATTTTGTTTGTATTTTATTTCTATTTTCTATTCACTTGAGCATGGCGTTTAAACTTGATTCTGTTTTCATAACATTTATCTTCATCTTAACATTTAATTTACAATGGAAAAGAGTTGCCTTCGGCATTGTAAAGGACATTGTAGTTCTATAATAAATTATGAATATAAATAAATAAAAAAAGAAAACAGATCAAAATATTTTTAAGTATGTCGAATATAGAATTATAATTGTTACACACTACAAACGTGCACTTATTGTTCATGGAGGTTTTCTGCGTGCATAAGTTTTTCACTTTTCTCGAATACGCAAGTAACATCATAGATAGAAACAATGAAAAATCGATTAACTTTTGTACTTGTATAAAAGCGACGAAAAAGGGATGGTAATTAATAAAACAAGAATGACGAAATGAAAACATGAATGATTATTCAAATATATCTCATTAACTTTTTTGTTTTCTGTCGAACTTATTCAGTTTTGAAAAATTTATCCAATCAATTAATTTTTCGTTTATTTCTGAAAAACGTTTTCAACATTTCCTTCAGATTTTTTAGTTCACATTTTTCAGTCCAAACGACTGACTGGCTTTTTTTTTATTTAACTTATACAATTTACATATCAAAAATAATCCCCTTCCCGAGAATTGTCAAAGTTCACTATGTTTTTCCTAACTGCATGAGATCCGTCGAGATTAAACTGATGCAATGACCATTCCTCGATCTGCGACTCTCGTTAAGACATACTTAAAATTTTATTACGATTATGTTTAAATAAGCGACATCCCTCAAAAAATGATCCATATGCATGATAACAGAGATTTATTGTTAAATACGTATTATTAGCAAATATTGTTTGTACGGTAAATTGTGGCGTTATTATATTTCACTGTAACGCAAATATAACAAACAACAATAATATATAATTGTATATTATTGTTTCCAGTGCTTCACACGGCACTGGACCCTTTTGTTCACATATTACAACTTTGTTCTGTTAAATAAAATGAAAATGTATTTTCATTTTATTTTGACTAGAAGAAAAATCTGTCGGTTATAATAATTGGAACTTTCGTCTTATATTAAATGTTTGTAAAATTATGTATACCGAAGTGGGTATTAGCTACGGTGTATTGAAACCTGCATCTACCCCGAATGAACGAATTTTATAGCTCGAAGAGATTGTTTAAAAAGTGTTGGAAAAGCAACATAGTAGATTGGCCCAGTTACACTATTAGAAATATAGTGGTAGCTCTGATTTATAGTTGGTTCTAACGAAGGCAGAGACGCGGGTCAATGTAGCCTATTACGGTTAACGCTTTGTAAAGTAAGTCGCACTCCGGGAATGCGGCCAAAACGATGATTGTCATTTAATAAACTTATTAAGTGAGAACGACGCGTCTCTGTATCGAGAATAGTCTCTTGGAAGTAGCTGATAAAAATGAAGAAAGAAACACGAACTGGGTCGATGTACCATTTGCGTATTCTGTGAATTGGATTTACAGTTGAAGGAGTCGCGACGTCCATCGCGAGCTGTTCCTATCAATCTTTTTTCGCAACTAGTGCAAGCAATAAACTATTGCAGACGCTATGCAAACATCGTATTATCGACAGCGTTCGAAAATGATCTATTTTCATTTTTCAGCTCGATGTTAGAGGTACCAATTATTTTTTTAAACAATGGTCATTTATAATTTTATATTTATATTATTTATATTTATTGTAAGATCATTTATAGAAAATTGTATTCGTTGTATCGGTACTCATAGGGGATGAATATTTATTTAGAAGTTAAATTTTCAAGATTTGCTCATTTTTAAACTTTTAAAGAATTAAATAAATATATCATTTATATCTCTAGATTTATTTTAAGATTCAAATCTTTCATTAATTATTCATAAGATGGAGTAAATAGAAATTCAAGAAGATCATTTTCGACGGCGTGTTGTGCATATTACGATTCTCTATTATGTAGTAAACAAATTCGCGAAGATATGGCTACAAATATTTGTATACCTAATGAATCACGATCATCTTCATTATAAATAAAAAACGCTGCAGTCAATCATCAGTTGCTTCCAGTGCACCGATACATAAATGTCACTTTTAACACTGGATGCAACTGGCGGATGACAATAGCGATTTCTTAGGTACATAACACAAATTTGTGAATTTGTTGATTGAGTTGACGCTTGAAAGCCGATCGAAAGATCTCTCATTTGCGCTTGCACGGAGGCGGGAAGGCAATGGTCGTTTATAAAATGGTAAAAATCGCGTTGGAAAGAAAGGGATCAAAGGGAAGGGATGGGGGATCGAACCTCCAGGCAGTGGGAGGATTGCATCTATGTACATCGTAAAACGGAGGATGATGACCTCCCTTGAGTTACAAAGCATCTGCTAAATAGATGATACACCAGTTGTCATAAGTCTAGTCGCCCTCAGCTTCAGATGAAGGCGGGTTCTCTTTAGGATCACACCGACGGATTTGGTCGCCGCGGTTCTCCATGGGGACCATGGGGCGGAAGGCCCTTCAACTGGCCACGGCGGTCGTCGTGTTCCAGGTTCTTCTGCTCCAGGTGCACTGCATCAGGACCAAGCTCCGAAAACAACGCTCGAAACCTGTGCAAGCTCAACAAGCCACCAATGGGGACTACGATTACGATTACTACGAATCTTACGATGAGTTCGAGGAGAGGAACGGTGAGTTTCCAGATCAATTTCTTACCAAACTGCGGATCTCTGTGTAAAATTATTCAGATGGGAGTTGCATTGATAGTTGCTCCTTCTTCCATTCAGTTTAACGAGCTGATAATAATACCGCAGCAATATGCAACGGAACAGCAATATTCGTTTGGTCCTCGCAAAGCGCGGATACTTTTGAGGATTTCATAAGTTCCACTGAAATTTTTATGAACACACTTTCTTTAAATATACTTCAGCATTCATTTTTGACCGGGCTTAAAAATGCATTTTTTAATTAATAAAAACATACATTATTTTGGAATTTTCGTATGAGAATTTTTTTGCATGTCCTTCAAAGTCTAATTTCGAACTACCGCGTGTTTTTATAATAATGTTATATTATCATAAATAATGTATAAAACAAAAATGTATAATGTGTGTAATGTATAATGAATAAAAAATGTATAATGTGTCATTTGTACTGAATGCAGAGCAATTAAAGGAAGGATTAATAATCAACGTAATTAACACCGGAAGTCTTGAATCGGATGCTCTGTTTAGCACTTCGTATAATGCAATTAATCAATTGTGTTAATTGATAAGAATCAGCAATTGCCGTTCTTATCATAGCTTATTAACTGATACGCGCACCAATAATAGACGCGTATATATTCATGCTTTCCGGTTTGATTTTCTTCTAAATTGTAATTGTTGTCTTTGATATTGTTCAACAGTATCTTCACATTCTTGGGATTTATTTTTTTCTAGCTTTTCATTCGAAATTATCTTCATAATTTTGATGCATTTGCTTTCACATTTTTGTAAAAATAGATACAGAACCGATATCTACTTCGTTGCCTACCACTCCATTTAATCCTGCTACCATAGGTGAGTTAATCGATTTAAACGAAACCTTACATTAACCATATTTTATTTTCTGAGACATTTTTGATTAAAATTTTGTCGGTATATTAATATTTAATAATCTGTATTATTGATCTACGTAAAGACAGGGACGATTCATCGCCAAAGGACTTCGTAACTCATAGAGCAGCTTTCCCTACAGATCTACCAGTTCCAACACCAACTCGTTATTTTCATCACGGTATACAAACTATTATTAATAAATATATATATACAAAAATGTAATAATAATGTTTTCAAATTGCCAATCAATATTCCTCTTTTTACAGGACTACCAGATGAAATCAATGCGACTTCGGATAGAGATACCCCGGTAAATGTTAAATAAAATGCAAAAGAATGAAGTATTTCTAATAAACAGTATTTACAATGAAATATTACTATTTGATATTTTGTTAGCCACCGACAGAGATATTACCAGGCGAAAGTAGCCTGATAAGTGCGGTCGCCATGCCTGGACCCAGGGTAAATAATTTAGTCGCATTAAAAGCGTTTCGAAGAACCATTATGTATTAGAATTTTTATTTGTTACGTTGCGAACTATAGAATTGTTTTTAATTCTACGTGTCGATTAGGGTGAAACAGGTCGGCCAGGTGACGCCGGACGACCAGGTGATGCCGGATATCCGGGACAGCCAGGATCACCTGGAATTCCCGGTCCTCCAGGGCCACCAGGCTCTGTGCCTGATGTACGTATTTGTTAAATCTTTCTATTATACAGGCTGTCCCGAATTTAAATGACAAAACTTCAGGAGCGTGTAGGGGACCGAAAAACTATGAGAAAAAGTCTTTTAGAGATTTGCTCGTTTTTGCTTCGTTTTGGAGAAAATCGAAAAAAAAGAAACAAAACAAGTTTTCATTTTTGTACTTATTTATTTACATTTTATTTAAGTTATCATCTATTTAATGTAGATATTGTTCAAAATGTTGCCCTCTTGCAACAATGCAAGCATTACATTTAGCACTGACTTGATAAATTGCAGCCGAACATTGTTCTGGTGATATTTGGTGCACTGCATCTATGAAAGTTTATTCAGTGCCAATCAATTCAAGAGAGCAATTAAGAGACCGAATCATAGATGCAGTGCACCAAATATCACCGGAACAATGTTTAGCTGCAATTTATCAAGTCAGTGCTAGATGTAATGCTTGCATTGCTACAAGAGGGCAACATTTAGAACAATATCTACATTAAATAGATGATAACTTAAATAAAATGTGAATAAGTAAGTACAAAAATGAAAACTTGTTTTGTTTCTTTTTTTGCGATTTTCTCCAAAACGAAGCAAACACGAACAAATCTCTAAAAGACTTTTTGTATTAGCTTTTCGGTCCCCTACACGCTCCTGAAGTTTTGCCACTTAAATTCGGGACACCATGTATAAATAGTTCTGTAGTTCTGTCACGCAAAAACTCCAAGCGGCGAAGCCTTCTGACGGGAATCGAAAATTGAGCGACGTGACAGAGTTATTTATTAAAAAAACTTACTTATTAATATTGCTGAATTAATGCAGGTGTCGATGTACTACCAACAATTGGCTTTATCCCAAGGAAGTGAAGATAAAGGTCCTACAGGACCATCACAGCCTTACGTGCAAACTCAAATGGGTCCTGTCGGTCCGCGGGGTCCAGGAGGTAGTCTTTTAATAATTCTGAAAATAATTGGCGAACCTACAAAATTGATAACATCATATTTGATTTAGGCCCACCTGGACCACCAGGCCCACAAGGCTTCCAAGGAGTACGAGGTGAGCCTGGAGACCCCGGGCCTTCAGGTCCTCCAGGTGCACCAGGTTCGCGAGGATTGCCTGGTTTGTCCGGAAAAGATGTATGTACAATCACGATATTTTAATTATCACTGTTCAACAAATTTCAATTTTTTTTATGTTTCACATGTTAAGCATTTTGAATTTATCTCAATAAATAAAGGTCCAGCGTAAAATCGAACTATATCACGCGATAGAGCAGACTTTTATCTTGAGAAACCCCTCTTTGAATTTTGCAACGTCGACGTTTCTACCGAACTAGAAAGCAAAATATCTTCACGCGACATGAGTTGCCGCCAGTGATGCTCTTTCACTAGCGCGGTTAATATTGGAGATCACTGTATTCGGGAAAGTCTACAGAATCTTTTGCTGCATAGAACAATTCAATATCTTTCATAATAACTTCATAATATTTGTTCAAAGTTGAAAAATGTTTTTTTTTCAAAGTCATGTTTCTCAAAAACTGTACGTGTAGGAGAAAAATTAAGTGCAGATTCGGAATCAGCGCAAAAAACTATGAGAGTTCTCTATAAGAGAATCCAACAGTAATTGTGAAGCATAAAAGAAGTAGAAATTTGTTGGACAATGTTATCAGTTCGATGCTAATACCTAATTCCTACTTGTTTTTTCCCTATAAATACACTCCAAAAAATTAGGGTAGCACTGGCGAAGATGGAGAGCCTGGTCCCCAAGGATCTCCCGGTCCAGTCGGTCCGAGAGGTCTTCCAGGAATGTCCGGACTCCCAGGAATTAAAGGACATCGTGGCTTTCCTGGATTAGATGGAGCAAAAGGAGAACAGGGTGTGTCAGGAGAAAAAGGATCTATGGGTGGACCTGGGCCAATGGGTCCAATGGGTCAAGTGGCAAGTATTATACATAATGTTACGTCCTAAGGTGAACGTTTTATGGGGAACACTCCTCAAAAGAATTAAGGGATCACTTGTGCGAACTCGACAACTTGCTCCCATTTTACGTGATCGTAACTACGTCAAACATTGCCGTATCGATATCGTTAAACAATGGTTTGAAAGCCTGAACCTCTAGTTTCAGATGCTCTGTTTCAAGTTGTTGCTATCTTGGTTTTTCACAAAGTTATAGCGAGATGAAGACAACATTGACGGTTAACAAAAATTTTGTGCAACTTTGGAACATCACACGGGGAGAAACAAATTTTTTTGATAAATCGCGTTAATATTATTTGGAATCCCTGGTGATCCCTTAATTCTTTTGAGGAGTGTAGTATTAATTTAAAGACTTATATCGAGGATAAAACGCAGTTTTTCAACCTACCTGCATTCACCGGCTTCGGTTCAGGAAATTGAGGATTTCTTAAATACTATTGACTTTTTTGTTGAATTTGGATTGTATAAGTCGAAGTCGGGTATTCAAAAATGATTTGAGAGTTGGATCTAAAAATAACTAAACGAAATATATTCTATGCAACAAATTTCGGATACATAATGTTATTAGGATCTTATTATAAATTGTTAGTTTTTACCGTAAGGTAGATTTCGCTGAAGGGAGGTAGTCAAAAGTCGCTCCGATCAGGTTGACGAGGATAGTGCTGATTATTATTATCCGGCGGGTATAACACGATCTCAAAAATTTACTGGTCAGACTTTACCGGCCAGAACTATGAACTACGTACGAACGAGAAATGTTGCTTTAGTTTTTTGAATGTAGACTAACTGTTCCTGATAAGGAGCCATTCCTTTTATAGATCGGTCAATCCATTGTTCTAAGCTTAATTTTCATAGGGTGAGTGCTTCCTCATCAATTCTTCGTAATCGCTTTTCTTCTTAATTTGTCATGTGCATTTTGATATATGTCAAGGTCGGGTACTTCTGGGACTACCCTCGTATAAAAGGAAATTCAGAAAATATATGTTATGCATGATTGATTTTATCAATTATTATTAATGGCTGAATCACCGGACGTGGTTCTGTATCCTCTGCAGGGTCCTTCTGGTCCACGTGGTGAACGGGGTAGAGAGGGTCCGCCAGGACCTCCAGGAATCAGAGGAGTGGATGGAATCCCAGGACCTCCGGGGCAGCCTGTAAGTTAAATTTCAGACAATTCGACTAACGGATCGCATACATGATTAAAATTACTATCGTAGGGTGCAGTGGGTAAATCGGGTCCACCCGGTTATCCTGGTAGTCCTGGTATGAAAGGGGATCAGGGAGCTCAAGGGCCGAAGGGAAGTCAAGGTTTACAAGGTCCGCGAGGTACGTGCATATCTTAATTTATATTTTTTTTATAAAAGACTTCAAAACATTTTTAGACTCGTAAAGAATAAAATATTGTATTCTACAGGAGAAACTGGTCGTCCAGGCCAACCGGGTGAATCAGGTCCGCAAGGACCTCAGGGAAAGGATGGAATTCCTGGCGAGAAAGGAAGCATAGGATCGCCAGGCCTAGTAGGCACGCCTGGTTTCCCAGGAGCTCGAGGTCAACCTGGGATACCTGGAAATCCTGGTGCCCATGGAATGAAAGGAATGCCCGTGAGTTCTTCTATACTTGACTCCAAATAAGAATGTACTTGTACTGCGCAAGTCGTTGTGCGTCCGCCATAAAATTGATGGCGTCCACCAATGCTCGCGTGGTCGGCGAAGTACGAGTAGGGGGATTAGCCAATGAACGAGTTCCGTTAGAGTCAGATGCGCATTAGAGTCTTAAATTCGTCGGCTACTAAGTACATTCTTATTTGGAGTCAAGTGTAGTCTGAAGCTTTAACAACGCTAATTAATAGAGATCCCTATTTCACGTGTATATGAATACACGTAGTACGTGAACCGTGTAGTAAGAATTTAAGGGCCCGTTCAGACACGGCGGAATCCGCGCGTTTTCGACCGCGCGATTTGAACCGCGTCAAAATTGACAGGCGTTCAGGATGAGGCGGTAATCGCGCGAACATGTAGGAGAGAGGCAAAGTTTTAGCTCAGTTCGAAGATAAAAATCATGCGGAAACGGCGCGGATTTGATTTCCTGCAGTTCAGAGGCGGCAGCCGCGCGGATATTTAGACCGCGCAGTCACGTGTGAATGCATCCATTTGCGCTAATGTAAATAAGGTCCGCGTGGTTTGCATCCGCGCGGTTTCCGCCGTGTCTGAACAGGCTCTAAATATACGAAAAACGTCATTATCCATTTCTCGAGTATTTAAATGATTTTCTACTAATTTCTTCAATGGTCTTACCATTCACATAAGGATCTGTATTCACGGAACCTTAAATTCGTACTACACGGTTTACGTACCACGTATACGCGTGTATTTTAGTACACGTTCAAAACCGCGATCTCTACTAATTACTCCGATTACGTGTTCTAAGGTTACTATCATTTTCAGGGACTTCCTGGTGAGAGAGGATTTAGAGGAGACAGTGGACCGAAAGGTGACTCGGGTTCGCCAGGACCTCGTGGAATACCTGGACCTCCTGGAAACGAAGGGAAAAGGGGGAAACGGGGAATGCGTGGACCTAGCGGACCAGCCGGTCCGTCTGGAGAACGCGGAAGTCCTGGGGCACCTGGTCCTCCTGGACTTGATGGCCCAATTGGAGCAAAAGGTGAATCCTCTTTCGTTCTGGAGTCTTTTACGTATTTCCCGATTAATCAGCTCTAACGAGGTTATGTGGAATGATCAGGTCAGTCTGGAGACCGCGGGTTAGTGGGACCACCTGGATCAAAGGGTGCAACTGGAGATCCTGGACGTCCTGGGGCAACAGGATTGCAGGTTTGCTCCCTCGCGACGAAATACCGTTCGTACGATGACCACGGACGAGTTATCTCGCGGCGCAATGTCGCTTGCGCTATGCCACAGACGAGTTATCTCGCGACGCAATACCGTTTGTAGTTTGTACGATGGTCGCGAGTTAACTCGTCCGTGGCATAGCGCAAGCCACATTGCGTCGCGATATAACTCGTCCGTGGCATAGCGTAAGCGACATTGCGTCGCGAGATAACTTGTTTGTGGTCATCGTACGAACGATATGTATTTTGTCGCGACAACTCGTGCGTGGTAGCGAAGTGGTTAACCGGCTCGGCCCTTTGATATTGCGCAGACTAAAACATTGAATATAATATTACAGGGTGCAAGAGGAACAATGGGTCGTCCCGGTGCACCTGGGAAGCCAGGCAACCCAGGAGACAGAGGAATTCAGGGTGCCGATGGAAAGCCAGGTGAACAAGGTCCTACTGGAATACAAGGTTTGCCTGGATCGATAGGTCTTCCCGGCGAAAAAGGATATCCGGTACGCTCTCTTCTTTTTCTGATTAGATCATGAAGAAATTTTATTCCATGTGAATCCTGTTTGCAAAAGGGTGAACCAGGTAAGGCCGGAGAACCAGGAAATCCTGGACCACAGGGTCCCAGAGGTGATACAGGAAAGGAAGGAGGTCCAGGTCCCCAAGGCTCACCTGGTCCATCAGGAGCAGATGGCGAACGAGGCCCTCCAGGAGCTCCTGGCGCTAGAGGCTTCCAGGTATACTTTGAAACTTTGAACATCGGTTTTACGAGTACAATAAATAATTTGATATAATTAGGGGTTTCCAGGTGCAACTGGTAACCCGGGTACCCCGGGCAAGGATGGAGAACCAGGTGTACAAGGAGCACCGGGTACAGTCGGAACACCTGGTAATCGTGGGGAACGTGGATTCCCCGGTGAGAGGGGACAAGCTGGGTTATCAGGACTTCCGGGACATAAGGGAGAACGGGGAGCACAAGGACTCGATGGACCTCCTGTAAGCTTTCCTCTATGTTCTTTAAAATTACACTGTTCAACAACCAATGTGGAAAAAGTTGTTATCTATTTCTGATTCTTTGAAGACATCGTTTGTGACATTTTAGGGATTGCCAGGAGAAAAAGGGGATAGAGGAAATACTGGTCCGACAGGGCTGGTGGGTATACCGGGATTAAGAGGTGTTCCAGGAGAATCAGGTCCGAAGGGAGAAAGAGGATCCACTGGTCCAGTTGGACCCGAAGGACCACCAGGTTGTATTGTCTTTCTATTATTAGGTCAATCGGAAAGTTCTGTCCGTTTTTTTACAAAAAGTAGAGCTTTATTTAAGAAACAAAATGAAAAAGTACATTAATCAAAATATTGTCCATCGTTAGCGATGACTTTTCCCCATCTTTCGGGCAGCAAGCGAATTCCGCGACGAAAGAATGAGTCATCTTTGGAGGTTATCCAGTCAGAGATTCATTTTTCGACATCTTTGTAAGAATTAAATCGTTCCTCAGCAAGTGCGTATGCCATCGACCGAAACAAGTGATAGTCAGAAGGGGCACAGTCTGGCGAATAACTCGCATGGAGTAGCATTTCCCAGCAAAGTGCTTCTAACGTTTCTTTGACAACTTTTGTGACGTTTCGCAAGCGGAATGTTGCAGATGGTTTTTCACTTTTCAATGTCTCTTGGCTTGAGTTTATATGGGACCCACTTTCCTTTCTTGTAGACTGTCCCCAAGGCTTTTAAACGATCGGTAATGACAGATTGAGCACAATTCAATGCTTCTGCAATTTGTTTTTGCGTTTGACATGGATCTTCATCCACCAATGCCTGCAATTCTTCGTCTTTGAATACTCGTGGCCGTCCAGAACGCTCTTTGTCCTCCACAGTAAAATCACCATTTTTAAAGCGTCGAAACCATTCTCTACATGTTTTATCGGAAACAGCATTATCGCCATAAACGTGTACAATCATTCGATGAGCTTCAGCTGCAGTTTTCTTCCAGTTGAAGCTAAAGATTAACACTTCGCGCAAATGACGCTTATTCGGCTCAAATTCTGACATTTTCAATGTAGAAAAAAATGATGTTATTGATGCAAGCGTATATTGTTATGTATTGAATTTTATTGAAAGATGTCCAAACTAAAAAGTTAACCTTACTTAGACGTTATAGTTAACAACAGTTCGAGCTACGGCTACTGGGCGCTAAACGGACGGAACTTTCCGATTGACCTAATATATGAAATAGTATTGTAGTTCTGTCACGTAAAAACTCCGAGCGGCGAAGCCTTCTGACGAAAACCAAAAATTGAGCGACGTGACAGTGTGTATTATTCAGAGAGAGAGAGAGAGAGAGAGAGAGAGAGAGAGAGAGAGAGAGAGAGAGAGAGAGAGAGAGAGAGAGAGAGAGAGAGAGAGAGAGAGAGAGAGAGAGAGAGAGAGAGACAGAGAGAGAGTGAGAGACCGAGAGAGAGAGAGAGCAAAAGTGAGAGAGAGAGAGACCGAGGCTAGCCAGAGTTGTGCAGAATAACAATTGAATTACTCCAGAAATTATAATTACAAGGTAATTAAATTACATTGTAATTCAGTTATATTGTAATTCATAATTCAGATCTTTATACAATTAAATTACAATGTAATTCGTAATTGCAATTGGAGTACAATTATAAAATACATTGTAATTAAATTACAATGTAATTCGTCATTGCAATTAGAGTACAATTATATAATACTTTGTAATCAAATTACATTAATTAAGAATTACGATGTAATTACATTAAAATTAACAATTAAAGAATAATAAAGTAATAGGTAAGAAGAGGTTGAAAAATCCATGTGAAGGTTTCAAACAGAAGGAATTTATTATTTATAAAATATCTGAACAGAAAAAACTTCTGCGTTACATATTTTTTAAATTTCAAACATATAAACATAAAATAGCGTTACGTATTATGAACGAGCACGAGGAATAGAAACTACGCCGCACAGACAGCGAACAAGTGTATGAAAGAAAAACATAAAAATATATCGCACTTCTTCAAAGTTCTGGGCTATAATTTGGAGAGCTGTATTTAATTATATTGTACTAGAGGGCTCCGACCCCAGGTCGCTTCGCTCACCAACCCCCACGTTGCGGCGCCCTCGCTCTCGCTCTCTCTTTTTGAAAAATACACACTGTCACGTCGCTCAATTATCGGTTCCCCTTCAGAAGGCAACCCGCTCGGCGTTTTAGCGTGACAGAAACTACAAAACCATTTTATACATATAATAATACAATAATAATAGAAAGATTTCAATTACACATCTGATTAAAATTACTTAGTAATTGAATTAATTGAAAGGTTTGAATTATGTAATTCAGTTACGACGTAGTTGAATTACTATATAATTGAAATACAATGTAATTCAATTGTATAATTGACGATGTAATTCAATTAGCACAACTCTGCCCCTAGTAAAATATAAATTCATTGTCTACAGGTATTGCTAAATATTTGAATACTTATTCTCAGGGCGATTTGGAGAACGTGGACCACAAGGTTTAGTAGGTCCACCAGGTCCACCGGGGGAACCAGCTGAAAGAGGAGATCCTGGTTCACCTGGTTCACCAGGAGAAGTCGGAGCTCCTGGTGCTCCAGGAGAACGGGGACAGCAAGGTTTGCAGGGATCGCAAGGATTCCCAGGACCTCAAGGACTGATCGGTTTGCCAGGATTGAAAGGCGACCGAGGTTATCCAGGTTCGAAGGGGGATCAAGGAAATTCTGGTCTTCCAGGTAATACTTGTAATGCAAAGTTTATTAGGATTGGTTCATTTAAAACATAAAACAAAAATATAGGCACTCCCGGAGAATCTGGGCCAATGGGCCTGACTGGATTGACGGGAGCTAAAGGAGTGAGGGGCGAACCGGGTCTTAGAGGAGAACCGGGACTTATGGGACCACCTGGCATACCTGGACCAGTTGGTGCAGCGGTAAGTTTTAATTTGTCATTGTTAGACTATACGAATGTCCATTGTTCATGCAAAACTTTCTCAGGGTCCACCTGGCTCAACTGGGCCATCAGGCCCTCCGGGACTGCAAGGTATCAAGGGTGCAGCTGGAGAAACGGGACGTCCTGGAAGCCCCGGGCCAATTGGAAACCCAGGATTACCTGGTGCGGATGGAGATAAGGGTGAAAGTGGTTCCGAAGGACCTGCAGGTGCTCCTGGCCCGCAAGGTGCTCAAGGTACTCCTGGTGAAAGAGGTATACCAGGCCTTGCAGGACCTGTTGGACCAGTGGGCGCTAGAGGATTGCGAGGCCCAGCTGTAAGTGTCTTTTTCGATCAGAGAGAAAGAAAAAAAGCGAGAGAGAGCGAGAGGGAGCGAGAGAGATCGAGTGAGAGGCGCTGCGACGCGGGGGTTGGCGAGCGAAGCGAGCAGGGGGCGGAGCGAGACAGGGAGCGGAAAGAGTTATTTATAAAATAATATTCGAACAAAAATAACTTCTGCGTTACACATTTTTTAAATTTTATACATAAACATGAAATAGCGTTACGTATTATGAACGAGGACGAGGAATAGAAACAAGTATATGAAAGAAAAACACAAAAATGTAACGCACCTCTTCGAAGTTCTGGGCTATAACTTGCAGAGCTGTATTTTAATTATATTGTACTAGGGGGTTCCGACCCCTGGTCGCTTCGCTCACCAACCCCCACGTTGCGGCGCCACTTTTCGCTCTCTCGCTCTCTCACTCCCTCTCTCTCTTTCAATTGCGTAATTGAATTACAATGTAATTTAATTAACACAACTCTGCAACGTAGTCTGTTTACTTATAAACTGCGGTAGGGTGAGACTGGCATACCTGGAAAACCAGGATCAGAAGGCCCACCAGGCCCTCCTGGCTTAATCGGACCAATTGGGCCAGCTGGACCTCCGGGAGAAGTGGGACCGGAAGGGCCTGTTGGTAAATCCGGACCTCCTGGAATATCCGGTCGTCCTGGAGACAAAGGTCCACCTGGCATTTCTGGACCTACAGGATTACCCGGTTCTCCAGGTTTACAGGTGAATCTGCTTTCTCTTATAACATAACTATTTTATAAAACATTTTCGGATCCGTTTCAAAACGTTCTGCCTCCAATTAGGGACAACCCGGCCAATCAGGACCTCCAGGGCCAACTGGAGAAAGAGGTTCCAAAGGAGAAGCTGGGCCTCCGGGTGTAGAAGGACAGCAAGTCAGTTGAATAACTTATTCCGATTTGATTCTATTCCGGTAATAATTGCAATTTTGTCTTACTGTAGGGAGCCAGAGGAAAACCCGGACCCATAGGACTAGAAGGACCAAAGGGAGACCGTGGTGAAGAGGGTCAGAAAGGTTCTAAAGGACACAGAGGGTTTACTGGTTTACAAGGATTACCTGGAGCAATTGGTCCAGCAGGAGAAAACGGACCTCCGGGTCCTACAGGTCTACCAGGCAAGGATGGCGAACCTGGGATTAGGGGTAGTCCAGGTAGAGATGGTAGTCCTGGACCAATTGGGTTAACTGGTAATCCTGGTCCAAAGGGACCAACAGGTGATGAGGGTCGCCACGGAGCACCAGGTCTGCCTGGTCCCCCAGGACCTCCAGGTCCGCCTGGTGAAGTTGGATTAGGTTACGATGCTGCTTCCTTAGCTGCTCTTTTAGGTGAATATTTATATTATTATTTTATAGTAGACTGCTATTATTGCTAAGCATCCTGCGTACTTTTAGCACAAGGTCAAACTAAAGGCCCAGATCCACTACTCGGTGATGAACCACCGAGAATATTTGGTAAAGATATATCGGAAGAGGAAAGACGAGAACTTATAATGAAAGCGTACAAGCATTTAAGCGCAACTTTCAAGAAGTTTATAAAACCGGACGGCGAAAAGAATTCCCCAGCGAAAACATGCAGGGACCTTTTCGTTGCCTACCCAGATAAGCCTTCAGGTTTGTTCCGATATTTAATAGTCATTTCTTTCTATTGTGTTCAAGTAGTTCTCATAATTTAATTATTGTTTTAGGAGAGTATTGGATAGATCCAAACGAAGGTGACACTAGAGATGCAATTCTAGTGCACTGCGATGCGAAAAAACGTGCAACATGCTTGCTACCGAATCCAGTACGTTCACCAGAAATTACGTACATCACTGATCAACAAGAGACTTGGTTAAGCGAAATAGAAGATGGAATGAAGGTTTGAAACTTTAAATGAGACTCATAGTATAGTAAATTACATACCATTGCATCTTTTAAAATTGATTGTTCCTTGTACAGATTACTTATAAAACAGACAGTAATCAAGTAGGGTTCCTGCAATTACTATCGAAGAGTGCTTCTCAAAATATAACGTACCACTGTAAAAATAGTATAGCGTACTTCGATTCTGAACGGAAAACTTATAGGAAGGGTATGAAACTGTTGTCATGGAATGATGCTGAATTGACACCACGTGGAAATCAACGTCTCAAGTATGATATGATAATGGATGATTGTAAGGTAAGCCTTTAAAGTTTTAATAATATTTTCTTTCAATTTATATATGTGTATATTAAATGTGTATTGCTACTTTCTGCAGCTGCATAGCCAAGAATGGAGAAAAACTGTAATCTCATATGAAACTGACAAACCCGTAAGGTTGCCTATCATAGATATTGCTCTACGGGACATTGGGAAACCTGAGCAAAGTTTCTATATAGAAATTGGTGCTGCTTGTTACGAGTAATAGAATATATTAAATACTTTGACATTTTCAAAACATGCTCAAAACATTTAGGACTTCCAACTCAGGCATGCGGTCTACTATCGTTAAATTTTATTTATACAAAGTACTGTGTCTCCACTAATTAAATTTTTAATTTGTATGTCGACACATGATAAAATAGTACTTCTACTGCCTAAAGTGAGAGGTTTATTATAATCACAAAACTTAAGACATTTATGCATCATATTTAATACATTTTTTACACTGAAATTATTATATCATTACTATACCTTGCACACTATAAGTAATATTTTAACAGTAAGTATACGTATAAGAAGTATGATATACGTAGTGTACATATACGAGTCTGTAAATCCTACTAATATTAAGATTAGCAATTCAACTTATAATTATAGCACAATTCTAGATTTAATTTATACAAACTACAAATAAATATAACAATTTTCTTCACGCATAATAATCATATTTAATTGTGCTTTCTGGAATCAAAGGTCACCTCAAGGTCAAGTTAACAATATGCAAGGAAGAAAATCATCTGCACCTAGAAAATATAAATTTATGAGTTTATGCAGGTATTCAAATGATACGACTGCCCACTTTATACTAAAAAAATGATGATCTTGAAAATCCTAAAAAAATAATGATTTTGGTATTCATTCAAATTAAACATATGAAATATTTTTTATAACATCGCAGCTGAAATATTTAGAAGACTGCGTTTATAGCAAAATAAAAATAGAATCGTATAGAATGTGATTTTGTAAATCGGCAGCTGTGCCACAAGCGTATTGATGTTTCCATACATATATAGCACGTTTGTACATATATAGCTACATACACAGTCAACAGGTGACGGTGGAGGGGAGAAAAAGCGCGAGCGAATGACTACAAAACATCGGTAGTGTTGGTAAGAGTAGTTCAGTTTCAGTTTCAGCCGTTTCAGTAACTGAAATTCAGTCATATTTGTGCGTGGTGTATGCAGGGTTGATCATTTTGTGTGCACAGTTTCGTTGTCTTTTATTAGTGATGCAACGACGTTCACAAACGAAAGATAACAGTTATGGTTCTCAGTGTTCGACTCAGCGTAGGCACACGTGAGTAGATTCAATGAAAAGTGCATAATTTTCTGTTCCAATACCGAGGTGCATTGTTACGACGATTTCCTGTACAAGCATTCGTTAGACAAGGGGAATCGACACGTGAATCCTATTTAACCCTAAATACTCAAAGGAACATTTGAAAGAGGTTAGTCCAATTATGAAATTAAATACACTCGCATACAAACTGCATCGACATAAATCCTTTTACTTTCTTCATTTACAATGATGCAAGTTGTGATTTGTGATGCCATTTTTACGTTCACAAGCATGTACATATTTTAGTGTTATAATTATTTAGTTACGGGTGCGTAAAGTTTACTCAATATTCCTTTATTTAAATCTAGGAATTATAGCTTGTAAAATTAGTTTGTGAATGTGAAGTAAACTTGCTTCGTCCACGCTTGTCGCAAAGGAGTTTGAGTTCGATTGTTTTCTAATCACGCAAGTTGCGGGAATAAAATTGTAACTGCATATAGATAATTTATAATCATTATGGTGCACACGTGTGCATACATGAAACATGTGTACAATGTAAAATAATTTCTGTAAAATAGCGATGCACATCGATCGATGAAATTAATTTTAGATCGTAGAAGAAAATGTTACAAATGACAATTTAGATTTAATCGTTAATTCGATTCATATTAAAATATCTATTCTAGCTATTTAGTAAATTCGATTAATTATTATTAGACTGCGGATGTTCATGTAATTTCCAATTTTTATAAATAGACACATTTTTAGAAAGTTGGTCTTTGTAGATCCAAAATACAAAGTGAAAATCGTACTGAATTCTACCGATTTTTATGTTCCGACATTTTTGAAAATTTCCATGAACCATAAATGCATAAAGATCCGCAGCCTAATTATAATAATCGAATATTTTCATTGTAATTGGCAATCGTTAACCGCGTTAAATAATACTGAAGTCTGTCCTAAAATTGTAACTGTAGAAGGAAAGCAAATATGTAAGAATATTCGATGGCAAGTATGAAAAATCGATAATGCCACACGTGTAAGAGCATCACGGAAATCCTTATCGCAGAAGCCGAGTAATACAACAGGGATCGTATCAATCATTCGAAACGATAAGCTAATGCAAGAATTGCATTGTGGATTATCACAACGTTTCAATCATTACAATTGTAATGGTGGCCTTGTTAGACAAATATTTAGCCGCTTGCTAGGTATAGGTATAATAAGCAAAAAAGTGGTCATGCACCATTGGTACCATTTACTTTCAACGGTCAATATTGTTTGTAACGTATCGGTATGTTTAAAATCGTTGTGTCACACCCCGGCAAAATTCAAATTTACATGAACATCCATTGTCTATACATACTTTTAGTCAGTGCTAGATCACTTTCAAACAATCAATACATTAAATACGAGAGTACCTTTCGATTAACTATAATATTTTGACTAATTTGAACTAATTTCATCATTCGATTAAATCGCTATCTGTGATTGCTTTTTTATCGCGAATTTTGACGCCGTCTGCCGGAAGTGTATTAGTCAGGTACTGTAAGAGTTATGACATTTTTTATTGGTTCCGTGTAAAGCATGGATTAGTCCAATAGGGTAGCTTTTATGAAGTAACAAAAATAGAAACTCCCAAAATATTTAGAAATTAATAAATTTGGAACGCATCTAAATGACTAGTGTCGCGTTAATGAACTTCCAAAATATTTCGAAATTAATCAATTTGAAACCCATCAAAGTGACCAGTGTCGCGTTAATGACCGTACAAAGAGGAACTAGAAATTAGGAATTTTATCAGGGAATTCCAGATCACGAAGTAGCGATGTGTTAATAATTTCTTTTTCCAACAAGCTCGTGTGTACATACACGAGACTGTAACATTGCGTAAGCACGTGTAACTCAAACATCATTGAGGATTAAATATAGATTTCGGATATAGCGACAGAGTCCCGTGTCTTTTTCAGCATCCTCGCAGCATATATTACGCTATACTGGATTTCGAGGGCGGTGGGAAGCGTCATCGTCGACTAGACGGAAAATGAAATAACACCGCAAAGATCTTTATCAACCGCTGCGAAAGGATGACGTAATGCAGTCGTCGATTAGTGTACCAAGCCGATCATATACCGAATTGCATCTTCGAACAACAACGGAGTGTTTGTAGCCTGTTAAGAGCTGTTAACGTATATCGGCTTTCCGCAGTGTCAGTTTCATGTTTGAAGAATTGAAACGCAGTCGTCCCACGGTCATATAAATTCGCGACGATTCTGCACGCGGCGCTCAAAACAAAATGGCTCTCTTCCGAAAGGTCAATGGTACGTATTTTGTAATTTTAAGATAGTCGAAGGTTATCGCCGACTTTCGCGTAATATGTGAATAGCGATTCAAGGTATCCATGAACGGTATACCGATCGTTCGAGGTTGAAAAGTTTCCGTAGACTGCGTCAATTCGAATCCTCTTCTGCGCGGGATTACTTCGGAGAACACGATGATCCTGTGAATCACTTTTCAAGGCCGCGTTAAGGACGGTCGTTATCCGTAAATTGTAATTGTAATTACTAAACAGCTAATTACTAGAAAAATTGTCTACCTGAATTTAATAGGTAGAAAATAATATAACAGTACTTTTAAATTCTTCTAATGTTGTTACTGTTTTAAATTACACCTACTTAAATTTGGTTTTGGTTTTGCACATTATACAATTCGTTTAGAAGGTTTCTAGATGGACTTTTTTTAGAATTTTGGCAAGATCTACGTATCGGAAGGGTGGAAAAATTTCTTGATCGTTTCCGTGAACCGCATCGTTGATAAATGGAACATTACGCGATTGAAACTGATTCGGAAGGTTCTAAAGGTCTCCCGCAGTTCATTCATCTCGCATTTATAGGTCGGCCGAGAAATTTTTTTCTTTTTAGGGCCGTCAATTGTAGTCGTATTGACGATATCAGAACTTTTATTGTCCCCGTTTTATGTTTTGGTTTACCACTGTCCAACAGCCCTTTGAATTGCGATATTGTCGTAAGTGGTACTTGATTTGGTTCAATACAGATGTTATTGTGAAGCAATCTCGCTTCGTTCCTTTTTAAAATTGAAACGTAAATTGCAATGGGAAATTATTTTTTGACTAGCTTCAATGATTTTATTTTATTAAATATAAAATAAATATTAGAATTCAATGAATTGTTAATATAAATAATTCTTGGAATACTCGAATTTCCATTGAAAATATTCTTTATCTTGAAAATATGTTTTTATGGATTAAAGATTGATTGCAATTGATGCCAAGGTCTCAGAAGCCTAAATTCTTCGCGGATCTCGAATGATCGATTGCTGTTAAAGATTAAAACTAAATCCGTGAAATTTGAAGAGCATTTATAGATAAACACTTCTATTACAGGAGTCTGTAAGTGGATCGTTAAGTTTGTCGTAGAAGTGGTTGCGGCGATTATCATTATCAGACCTGTTTTTAATAGACAAACACCTATTAATTCTCGCAGTTATGTATCTCAGAGATAACAGCCAGTTGTAGAGATTCCTCTCGTAATAGGTTCCATAATGATCGTTCGATTTACAAGGCAGATAAAAAAGAGAAGAAAAATTGATAAATCAAAATAAAAATTGATTTGATCCCTTAATAATTTCAACATATTGTAAACAATCTAATAAGATTCTTAGATTTTGAAAATCTTTTACCGTTTCATAATTTACCTAGCAGACTTATCCATAAATGCATAAAAATCCGTAGTCTACTGATGAATAATTAATATTTCAATGATTCTCGTTAACATTCATACACGTGTGCGCATGTATTGCAGAAAAAGTTCCTAAAAGAGCAATTCTGGGGGCTATGATGTTCCTAGCATGTATGTTCTCATACATGATACGCACAAATTTATCAATTACTATTGTTGCTATGGTGAACACAACTCAAAAGGATGGAGGAGCTGGTCTAGCGTGTTCTGCCATCTCGTTAACTAATGTCACTAACCAGACTGTAGAACTGAAAAACGTAAGTAATTGATTTCTAGAATTATTTTTAGAAAACGTACAATAATTGTAAAAATGATTTCTTTTATGTTTATTTCAGTACGGTCAAAGATACGAATGGAACCAACATATACAAGGTCTATTGCTCTCTGGATATTTTTACGGAGTGCTTCCAGCGAGTGTTCCGGCTGGTCTTCTAGCTGAGAAATATGGTGGTTCGAAAGTAGTTGCGTTAGTATAACATTCTTTAATTATCACTTTGATTACACATGCCACACGTTTATCAATTGTTCAACTATATGCTAATATAGATTTGCAACACTAATACCCGCCGCATTAAACCTTTTGATGCCTTGGGCTTCTGGTCTTCATTATGGTTTTGTGTTTGTACTCCGTTTTCTGATGGGCTTCTTCGGAGTAAGTTTTCCACCACAAATTTTTTTATACACTGTTTCCTAAAACCTCATTTTATTCTCCCCAGACGAACTTATAATTAAACTGCAAGAGAATCAAAATCTTTTAGAGAGTTTAGCGTATTATCTCTAAAAGAAAAAGAAATTAGAATCTGTTGAGTACGTTTCAAAGTGGTTGCTGATAGAAATGTAAATAAGTATACAATTCTGCAGTCTAATTATAGTCTATTATGCGCACTTATGCATTGCAAATACATGATCTTATCTATTAGAGGTTCATTCGATGCACACATACAGTAGCGATCAAAATTGAGGGACCTCGGATGCAAAATTGTTGATATTTAAAATGTTATAACTTCGAGAAAAATAATTGGACTATGCTCTCCTTTGGCTCATAAGATTTAGGGGTCCATTAATTTTGATCGTTAGCATATACTAAGGGGCTAATAAGAAATGGGTAAAAGTGATGCATGTCACTTCTAATTCGCATTAACAAATTATTATACACTTCTCGTCATTCTCATTCTAAAGACATTGTACATACTAGTTTTATTTACGAATAAGGTGTGCATGGCGATGTAGCAGGAAATGTTTTTACCAAAACGAAGTATATTTTCAGGGGGCTGTTTACCCTGCCCTTCATGCCATGATCGCAAGATGGGTACCTCCAAGCGAGAAGGGCATGTTTGTGTGGACAATGCAAGGTAAAACAGACCGAGTATTCTGTCTTAAAACATGAAACTGACTGTATCTTCAATAACTCGACATGGTTTCCAGGTGGCCCATTCGGAACTGTGGTGACATTCGCTTTATGCGGCCAAATAATCAGTGCACTCGGTTGGAAAGCAGCATACTACGTCACAAGTGGTCTCATACTTGTTTTCTATGCTTTATGGGTTCTGCTAATCTACGACACACCGGATCTTCATCCAGGAATTACAGAAAAGGAAAGAATTTACATTAAAGAGCAAATAGGCACAACTGTGTCTAAGCAGAAGGCAAGTAAACACTGTAATGAGTAGTAGTAGTAGTAGTAGTATTTATTTACTTCAGCCTCGCGGCCAAGAAATTGGACTTGGATTACAGATCTCTAAGTCATTCATCCCTCTATTCATCCATCCATCTGTTCCTCCACCCATCCATCCATATCCCGTGCCACATCAAATGTCTTATTGTCTATAGTCTATGTTGATCTATCTAACTGCCTCCCGCTAATTTTGCCTCTCTCTCTCTCCTTTTGATTATTTCTTTCCTTTTTTTTCTCTATACTCCTAAGCCATTCTACTATTTCTCCCACTCTCTTCTCCTGTACTATCTTTTCTATACTTATGTTAATTCTTTCCACTCCTTCACAGTCTTCTACCAGGTGTTTTAGTTGCCCCAGGTGTCTCTCACATATCCCGCACATTCTCTCTTCCTCCTTTCTCCAGTATTTATTCCCTTCTTCCATATTTCCACATCTTGCTCTCACCATTAGGCTCTGACTGCCTCCTTCTCCTTTCTCCTCTAGATACTCTGGTACCCTAGCTTCATATATATATATATATATATATATATATATTTACATCTATCACAGAACTTTTCTCTTTCCCTCAGGCATTCTTTCACCAGAACTCTTCCTTCCGATCCCTCCACTCTTTCCTCGAATCTTAATGCTTTCTCTGCTGCTCTGATTCGTATCTTCTCTCTCGTGGTTTCTCCCAGTACCATGTAATCTGGTGTTGTTCTATCCAGTTTCAGGCACCATTTGATGTATTTTGTTTGCACCCTCTCCAGTTCCTCCCTTTCCTTCCACCCAAATATTTCTGCCCCATACATCATTATCCCTCCTACTAGAACGTCAAACAGAATCATTCTTTTCCTAAATTCATCCCTAAACAATCTTTCACCTATGCCCCACACTTGTCCTAATACCATATTTGCTAGTTTCGCTCTTTCTTTAACATGTACCCATTCCTCTGCAATTTTACCCCGAAATATTTAAATTCTTGCACTTCCTCAATTTCTTCTTCTCCCCACTTCCACTCCCTCTTCTTCTTGCTCCCCCTACCTTTACCAAACACATCATCTTTGACTTTTGTGCATTTAATACCAGCTTTCTCCTTCCCAGGTATGTCTTCAGCCTTTTTAGCATCATCTTCATGTCTTCTTTTTTCTCCGCAATCATTACCACGTTATCCGCATACCGTAGTGTCCAAAATTTCTCCTTCCGCACTCTTGTTCCACCTACCTGCACCTTTTCCATCTCTGATTTCAGTAAACACTGTAATGATTAAATAAAACATTTATTTTATTAATTTTTCAAACATTGCAACATTGCAGACAAAATTGCCAGTGGTAGCTGCTCTGACTTCCCCGCCTTTCCTGGTCCTACTGTGGGCCCACTTCGCCAACATGTGGGGAATTTATTTCATAGCAACTAACGGGCCCAAATACACACTGGAAGTTCTCGGTTTCAATATGAAATCGGTACGATTCTATTTATTACAAATTTGAACAACTGTTCGATAAACGAAAACTGTAATATTCATCGTATGTTATTTAGGGAGGAACTCTTACAGGATTACCATACATAGCTAGACTCGGTGCCGGAGTATTGTTCGCTGCAGCTGGGGATTATTTGCGAAGAAAGAAGATGTTATCTTTAGGATGGCTTCGAAAGATATTTATGATCTTCTGTAAGGAAGTTTCGATAAGAAATTAGGCTGATAAGACAAATGAAAACAAGCGTTGTATAAACGATTATATTTTGTAACAGCTCACATGGGTCCAGCGATTGCTTTAATTGCGATGACGTATGCTGGCTGCGACGCAGTCACAGCCATAGTTATGCTGATAGTAGCGTTGTCGTTCAATGGTGCCGCCTGTCAGACTAGTCTGCAGAACCATCAAGATCTTGCACCGAACTTTGCTGGTTCGTTGTATGGAGTTATGAACACATTTGGCAGCTTCCCTGGATTTATTATTCCACCAATTATTGGAGCGCTAACGAACGAAAGGGTACGAGTTGTACTTTCATTCACACATACTGTTAAAATGCAGTTATATTCATTGTTCCGGAGACTGTACATTTTTATTTGTTGCAGAACGGAGTGGAGGAATGGCGTGTCATGTTCTGGATCTCGGCAGCAGTATTCACATCAGCGACGATATTGTTCTGGCTGTTTGGTTCGGCCGAGATACAACCATGGAACGATACAAACGACCCCAAAACAGTGACCAGCTCCGACGAGGAGAAACAGATGACTGAGATTCCTATAAAGGAAGCGGCGACGGAGGACGAGAGCGAAAACGAACGGCTTTAGTTTTAATAACTAATTTAAAAGAAAAACCGAAGGAAGTGTAATGGATATTGAATTTACTACTTAAACACAGCAGCATTTTTTGAAGACCGTCGACGAATATTTTCTACTTGTTTGCCGCTACGTGAAAAACGAACGAGATCAGTTTTATAAGTCGCACACACATTACTGGTAAGCTCTTTTTGAGTCAATTATACGATAATAATTTTCATACATTCGTTGATCTTAAAGTTTGTTACTTAATGCCTCGAGTGTCTGGGACACGTACGAAAGTCAATCTTTTGTAGAATACAGTTAAGGAACGTTGAAAAAAATAATATAGGAGCTAACTAGGGCAGGCATGTGCAACGCATTTTGTCCTGAAGCGCTTCGGATTGCCCCCGAGGGCAACGCTGCGGGGAAAATGACGAGGAAAAAGAAATCTTGCCAGTTCAATGTTGACAGTGACCAAAGATTGTCTATCTAGCTCTCTTTGTTTAAAATGTCCTAAGGCTCGACTTCAGTGGAGCTCATGCCTGAACTAGGATGTTGTTAAAGACAAAATAGGCCATAATGTTTGGAGTCGTACTTGAGCAAGAGTATGCAAATTTTTACAACTGTATATCCAGATGTTCAATGAAGTATTTTCCGCATTAACACGCGGAATTTTCAAAACATGTACCGTGAATACGATATTTATTTTTGAGAACGCTTTTACACGGTTTTGTACTTTTACATTTTCAACCACAAATACAACGCAATAACAGCGATTCAGGAACATTTTTGCTAATGTTTGATATTCTCATTATATCTTGCAATGTAAATAAGCGTTCGTGGATCGACGATTACATCGTTATCCTGTAAAAAGAGGATTGCAGTACTGATAAGTAATTAATTTCAACAGTCGATGGAGAATTTCTTAGTTAGAGTGTCACGAATATCAAAAAATCATTTTCTATAAATGAGCAAATTGTTGATCTGTAATAAAAAGTATATATATATCCAAACATTGTTACGAATAACAAAAAGGGGAATAAATGAACGATTAAAATGCTCTGGCATTTCGTTGGCAAGTTTATTTGTGCAAGCTCGAAACCATCTACAAATATTATTAGGATATTTGGAAGCGATAATATTACAGATACTTGTGAAAATGAATACTCTCATTCGCATTTCTTGATTTTGTGCCAAATCATGCGTCGTACGTTTAAGTAGAATCAATGTAGGTCATGGTAGCTTGACGTCAGCAATGTCACAGCACTGCCAATAAATTATTTGCTATGCGTGCGGGTTCTATGTGCGTGAACGCTGTGCTATTCACAATGGCTCGAACGCTGAATATTGAACAACGGGAATTCGAATAATTTATTGCAACGTTCGTCCTTTATTTTAACGCTATTGTAACTTACTTCGAGACACTTAGAATTTAGACGATTAATGATAATTAACTGTACAATGTTACTTTATTTATAAACACTTTTGCAACTTCAATACGAACAGTGAAAGTCGTGTTTACATTGTGATGTGTATCGACTGTTTTCTAAATATACATGTGATAATAAATGTGAAGATGCGTTCATCTTATTTTAGCTATTAGTACGTTCGCCTGCTGCGCCAACATCTCTTACATATAGTAATTCTTGTTGAAATACAAAACTGAAGACATTAAAAGAATTTAAGAATATCATTTTCCATTCATATCATTCAAATAATTGATTCGATTCATCCGTGAGAGTTTGAAATCTGTGAGATACGTATAGGAATGATTTTGAAGTTGTCATTCGACTTCGTATGAATCTGTGAACCATTCTGTTTGTAGATGTTCGTCGTAGGTAAGCGTAATCTCGAAACAGGTTTGCAAGACTGTTCAATGCAGCAGTTGTTCACGCTGCTAAAGCTGCTGCTGCTTCTATTAATGCATGTAATGCACGGTGATCCCACGCACGCAATTCTCTTGTTCTTAATCAGACAACGATCGGCGAGATCCTCGAGCGAGGAAGTCACGCAGTTCTCTTGACTGCAGAATGTATTCTTCAGTATCTTCAAAGCGTTCGCTGTTTCTGAAGATACAGGTTTTGGAGCGCGGCATGTATACTGATCGTATGATCGAGACTTTGCTTTATCCAATGAACTTGTTGTTCTACTCGCGCTGCTGTGGGTCTCTGTAAATTATAATTAGATTCACTTGTTTATCTAGAATTCGAATTAATACAATAAATTCAACTTTTACCTCCAATCGATATTGGTTTCATCACGGTGGCATCGATAACGTAGGACCACTCGTTAACAGATTCTGAAAGAAATTTCGTACAGATTTCTAGTGATCTTAATATTTTCTTAAATGACACTGTCCAACAGCCAAAAAGTATTTCGATTCCCACTATACGATTCTTATAGAGTTTTTCTCTATAAGAAAAACATATTTTTCAACTTTGAACAAATATTGTGATGTTACTATAAAAGATATGGAACTGTTCTTTACAGCAAAACATGTTTAAACAATCATAATGTATTAACATTAGATATCATTGTATTCGGGAAAGTCTACAGAATCTTTTGCTGTAAAGAATAATTCAATATCTTTTATAATAACATCACAATATTTGTTCAAAGTGGAAAAATATGTCTTTTTTAAAAACTCAATTTTCTCAAAAACTATACGTCTAGGAGAAAAATTAAGGACAGATTCGGAACCAGCGCGAAAAACACTATAAGAATCGCATAGTGGGAATCGAAATACAAAAAAAAAGTTGAAATTTGTTGGACCATGTAATCATCAGAGTTGGGCAGTAATTAATTACATCTTCAATTACATGTGCAAAAGTGGACTATAATTGCAATAAGAAAACGGTTAAATGGTCCAAAACATAAAAATTAGTGGTTTAAAAGAACAATTACACTGAAGTAATTGTTAGACTCAATTACAGTTACTGTAATCGTGTTAAGTAATTGCAATTACTGCTTTCACAATTATTGTAATTGTAATTGTGGTCCCAAGTACAATTACTGGTTGAGCCAAAGTAATTGCAATTATCAATTACAATTACGTGTAATAGCAATTTTATTTCTGCAATTTCCAAGTAATTTTAATGCAATTATAAGTAATAGGGTCACTCCATGCCAAATCGATCACTTTTTGCAGGCACCATCGTCGATTTTGTTCTAAATGAAATATGTTATAGTTCATGTGAAATTAGGGTGGGTTTAAGTCATCATTTTGCCGGTTTCGAAATTTTTTAGAAATGGCAGGCCTTCAAAGTTTTCAATTTTTGCCCATTTCGGCGAAAACGGGCCTCGCTTACAAATTTTTATCTCGGGAACTGTTTGCCCGATTGAGCTACATTTTCTTTGTTTTATTCGGAAAGGACTGGGCTATTACAAAATAATTTTTTCAACCTCGAAAATCAACTTTACAATGTCGAAAAATTTTAACAAATTCTTTTTTTTACGTTTTTTCGATGAGGGACCGGAGTGATTTAAATTTTGAAAAAATATGTTTATATTCCATGAAGTTATCCCTTTAAAATGAGCAAGTACATGATAATTACCATTTTTTAGTGTCATTTTAACGTTAAGTAATTGTAACTACCCATTACAATTACTTGTAACTGCATTAAAATTACTTGGAAATTGCAGAAATAAAATTACAATTACACGTAATTGTAATTGGTAATTGCAATTATTTTGGCTCAACCAGTAATTGTAATTCCGGACCACAGTTACAATAACAGTGATTCGTCAAGTAATTGCAATTACCAATTACAATTACATGTAATTGTAATTTTATTTCTGCAATTTCAAATTACAGTAATTGGCAAGTAATTGTAATTGTAATTGAAATTACATTTTGCCCAACTCTGGTAATCATCCCATCCGGTTTCTACCTTGTGGCATGATCTCAGGTTCCGGTAGCACGTCCATAGTGTCCCCAGAGAGTCTCGAAGAGTATTCCGAACTGCTCAGCATCGATTTCACCGGTCGGAAAATTTTCTTGACAGGTGGAGGGGGTGGTTTTACATTCATCTCTCTCTCCGAAAGCGTAGTGACAATGTAACAGGGTTTGTACGCGAGTAGTATGTCCTGCGTTCGGAGCATCTTCGGCTGTTCCCAAGGAGCATCTTCTTGTTCGACTGCACAATATTGGCAGACCGATGGTCGTCTGCAAATGGAGCACACGACCTCTTTGTCCTTGATTTTCTGAACCTCTGAGACTCCGCCAATGGTCGTTTGAGTGTAAACAGTTTCCGTTTCCGTTTTAGGCATGGAGTCGAGGATTTTCTGTCTTCTTTTTGCTAGCACGTCGTCCAATGGCTTCGCTGTTCAACAAAAATTATTAAAACAAATGCTTAATACCTGAAAAACAGAAATAAGTAATAAGTACTAACGTTGTGACTCGAGTTGAAGTTCTTCAAGCTTGTCGATTATGGTCATCGTTCTCCGCAGGACGAAATGCAAAATGCATTTGACCGCCTTCGGTGCATTATTAGAAACAATACGACAGACCGATTCTAATAAATCGTCGATCAATGGTTCGGCAACAAACGATGCCTCCATAGGATCAACAACAATCCCGTTCCTCAATTTTCTCAAAATATCCTGTTCCTTTTCTCCACTCAATCTATAAGTCACTATAGTTTGCATAGTTTGATCCTTCATAGGAGATTTCAGTCTCTGCGTACATTTATCAACGATTTCATGAATTATCTCGTCTACAACTGCTATGGCTTCGATCCCTTCCGACAGCCAATTTTCCAAATAATCGGAAACCATATTTTTCGCTTCTAGATAGTTCGACAAAAGCATACTATTCGAATATTTCGGCTCGCAAGTCAGATCGGTTTGTGTTTCATTGTCGATGACGGCCATGTTCGTGACGTTGTTAACTTTGATCGATGTTTGTACTTCTTTGTCGGAAAATTCTGTCTTTTTATCGATTTTTGGATCGACTATCCATAGTGCCCGCTCCAAAACGAAGTTCATAATGTCTGGTACACACATGCTTGCTCGTTCCCTCTTGTTAAAAAAGGTGGTTAATTCTTCGATGTCTCGGTCTCCCACCTTCGTCGATAGTTCTTCTACTACAGTGTCTTGCGGTGTGTCGGGGGGGAAGCTGATTACAGTCTCCGCTGCCATAGTTGCCTTCAGCAACGGCATCGATGTCTCTTGCATCGACGCTGTAGATATTTGTTAAATGTTTAGTAATTTTAATTTTAGGCAAACGTTTGTATGGACACAGGAAATTTGGGGGTGACTGCGGTCTAGATCAGCGGTTTCCAACCTTTATGCTGCTATGCCTACCTAAAAAAATTTTTTTTTCCGCGCCTTCCTATCTTTTAATCGATATAATAATATAGACACGTTTTGTATAATAATAACTTTATTACAGAAAAGTACTGAAAACTACAATTAACAGAATAATAACAAGGTTTCGCTATAACAATACGAACATGCATATTTATTTTTATATTAAATTACTAATTAAATCTAATGCATCAAAATTTAATGCGAGTGTTGTTGTTGTTTATTGGCACAAAGTTTATCAAATCTTGGGGGCAATGTGGAGAGTGCCACTCGTAACTCTTTTTCGACTATGGTTCGATATTTGGTTTTCATTGCAGCCAGTGCCGAAAAGCTCGTTTCGCATAAATAAGACGTTACAAACGGTAGAAGCACATGCGTTGCTTTGCAATACAAAGATTCATACCCTCCACTAAGATTCACCCAAAATTGAATTATGGTTTCATTTTGAAACTTTTGTTTCAGTGAGTTGCCGCATGATAATTCTACCAATTTTTCTTTTTCGATGGTGTCAGCTCAAATTCGTCTTCTCGATTGTCGATAAACGGATTTTGTATCCACAAAACCTTTGAGAAATCAAGGTCTTTGAAATAATTTGAAAAATGCAGCACTGAATCATCCAAGTGTTTGATAAAAAGATTTTTGCTCGCTTCAATATTGGCTGTGTCGCAGAAATCTTTTGAAAGTGAAAACATATCCAACTCATTCTTTTGTAAATTTGATTTCCATAACTCCAGTTTTTTAATGAAAGCTTTTACTTTGTCTTTTTGAACAAGGGGATGCATTTGTGATCCCTGCATCGATTTATTTAAACCGCTCTATTTCCAAAAATTTCAACCAAACAGGCAAGTTTAACAATAAAATTATCGTTCGTCCACAAATGTGCCTCTTCATGGTGGTTTTCTTCGAGAAAGGTTGCTATTTCTTCTTTGAGCTGAAACACCCTTTGAATCACTTTTGCACGAGATAGCCAGCGAACTTCGCCATAATACAGAAGTGAGGTATAATTAGCTCCCATATCAACACACAGCTTTTCAAACAGCCTAGCTCTCAAAGGACTGTTCTTAATGGAGTTTATAATTTTTATAACTTTCGTAAAAATGTTGTTCAGTTCCTCGCTCATATGTTTTGACACTAAAGCTGCACTGTGAAGCATACAATGCGTCCAGATACCATGAGTGCTTTCTTTTTGACCAATGCTTGAAGATCTGCTTTGTGCCCGGACATTGAATGAGCACCGTCGGTGCACAGTCCAATGCAATTATTCCACGTTATGTCGTTTTCGTAAAAAAAATTGTCTATTATATTAAACAGCTCAATGGATGTGGTCTTTTCAGGAACGGGTTTGCAAAATAATATATCTTCTAATATATTATTTTCCGCAACATATCGAACGTATGTAATTAAATGGGCATTAAATCATCAGTTGCCTCATCTACTTGAATGGAGAATTTCGAAGTACGCAGCCGAGAAACTAATTGATCGCAAATATCTTCAGATATATCATTGATTCTTCTTCCAACTGTATTATTAGCAAGCGGAATTTGTCGCAACTGTTTTGCTTACGATTCGCCGAACAGAAACGGAGTGTTTGCAAAGGCGTCATTTTTAAACTCTTCAGCTCCGGATAATTTTTTAATAGGGCTTAAATGAACGTATAAAAATGTAAGAAAAATAAACATTACTTCACTGAATTTGTGCTGTTACGTTACGATATGAAGTTTATTTATTTGTAGATATTATGGTATGAACATTAATCTTTTATTAAAAATTTTGGCGCCTCCCCGGTTGGAAACCGCTGGTCTAGATTGATCTTTTATCGAGCGCTTTCAGCTAGCGAAAAGCCCCAACTTATGGGACTACTCCCTTAAAGAATACAATAAATCTTTTCATTGATCAATTCCGAAGGTATGATTATTATACGCAGAACGTACTCATGATGTCCTTGTAATACGCTAATGGTGGGCACGGCGATGCCATGTACAGCGTTTGCGTGGCTTCGTCGATATACTCATCGGAGATATGAACTTCCGGTACTCCCTGCAGGTATGTTTGCATCTCTGTGTCCAGTTTGGGAATGTAGGACTCTAGACTTATTGGCCGCGTTCCCGAGGGTGTAAGTTCCACGTCTGTTATAAACTGCATATGACTGGTGCCTCGCCTGTACATGACCCTGTCGAGGAGCAATGGCACTTCCGGTGTTGACGACAGTATCGCTGTCTTCGAAATCTCACGGATAATTGCATCGTCCTGCGGAGTCACTGTGATTTGGGTTTGCACCCAAACGTCATCGTCGGACATCTGCGGTGGACAGGGTGCATTAATAGTAATTATGAATGTCTATGTTACTCGAAAAAATATTTACCCTGACGAGGTGTTAATTGGATGCTGCGTGTATAGATTCTTCTGTACGGCTTCGTGTCGGCGAGATAACAGATTTATTATTCAGAGATGTCATCTCAACATTTCTGCAACACTGTCACGAAACATTGAGGAGATTTGTAGATGAATTTCAAGAAAATTTTACATTTTGAAAGGTTAGCGGTCTTCTGGACTGTCAACCAGATTGACGTTCAATTATACATATAGTATAGTAATATATAAATGTTCCAATTCATTATTGGAAATTTGAAATCAACTGGGAATGGTGTGAGATTAAATCCTGAATATTCTTTGAAAGAGTCTTCGATCTCATTTATTTCGTTTCGACTTTTACAATTTTTAAATGACATGACATACAATTGTGATTCCAACTCTTGCTTTTCGTTATAATTTACATACATTGTACTTTTACCACGCGATTCTCATCATTTCAGTATAAAACTAAACTGTATACAGTTCTTTCTCGAGACTTTGAACTACATAGCCCAATGGAATGTTATATTACTAGAATTGAGTATTCTCGCAAGAAAATGAAATTTTCTGTGATAACGTATAGTAAAATACATTTAGTTACTCATCGCGAGACTTGAGCGAGATCACGAATGTTTTTATATCCATCGGATTTAGACGAACGATTGGACTGGATAGGTCGGGGTCTTCTAGTGCTTCAACAATTTCGTTTGACTCGGCGCGCCATTGCATGCGTTTCACATTTTTCACCCAGTCGTTTGCGCTCAGTGACGTTTCCCGGATCGTCAAAATCGTGTAGTTTGCGAGCAGAGCCTGATAACAGAAAAAGCAAAGACAATTGTAAAAGTAAATCGGACATCCTCTAAAAGTAGATAAAGATAAATACTGTGACAAGATTAAACGTACGTTAAGATCAACCTCCTGAGGTTTCGAGTAAGTCGCGGATTCACCCTTCTCGAATATGTGCTCTAATCTCAGTAGAACGGTGTTGTATTTCCAAGGCTCCAAAGTCAGCATGTGAACGTTCACTGGCAGAGAATTATTCAAACCGGATGTCTGAAAACAAGAGAATATAAAGACCCAGAGCTAAGTGAGACCATAAAACTTCATGCTTACCGGTATTTTGTACGGGCTTTCATCAATTGTGGAACCATACGCGAACGGTGTGATTAAAGTCCATGGACGGAGCACTGTTTTCAGTTGCAAAGTCTTCTCAGTCAGCATAAACTTGTCCAAATTCTTCGTGCTGCCACCGAATAGGTAGTGAGATCCTCTGACTACCAGACCTTTGCCGAATGCCAACTCGTTAAGGGCTTCGCCCACGCCGAAAGCGTCGTCGTGCAACAGTCTTCTATGAACCTACGGCAACAAGTTAACAAATTAACGGGTTGTTAATCACGTTATCGATCGTGTATTAAACTACACTCCTGAAAAGAATTAAGGGATCACTTGTGCGAACCCGAAAAATTGCTCCAACTTTACGTGATCATAACTACGTCAAAAATTGCCGTGTCGATATCGTTAAACAATGGTTCGAAAACCTGAAACCTCTAGTTTCAGATAATCTGTTTCAAATTGTTGCTATGTTGGTTTTTTACAAAGTTATAGCGAGATGAAGACAACATTGACGGTTAACAAAAATTTTGTGCAATTTTGCAACATTACACGGGGAGAAACAAATTGTTTTGATAAATCGCGTTAATATCATTTGGAAGGACTACCTTTCCTGTGTAAAATGTGTGGTTGTTGATTATTGTGCGATTTTTTTTATTCAAGTTATTCAACATTGAAGTAAATATGGGCTTTTTAACTTTAACTGGCTCCAGAAAGCGAAAAAAATTATCGTAGAACCTTGTGCAAAAAAGCAATAGAAAGGGCGTTTCTTTCTCTTCAAGGCACTCCTTTCGTTTTTTCAATTTCGTTTTTTAACATTTCGATATACCAGGTGTTTCTGAAAATATGCTTAAAAAATGCACAATTTCCATTTTTCCTTTAACTCGCTGTATCTCGGCGAGAAATGATCGTAATACCATGATCCGAATTTCAGATGGAAGCAGCGATTCTGCTGATTCGATTGAGTACCCCATGAACTCGCTGCGACAATTTTCTACAGCGGCTGCCTGACATCCCTGAATACACTATCGCCGCGCCCAGTGCAGAGTGGTTTTGGATCATACTCGATTCAAAATCAAAGAACTTTCGATAGAAATGAGGTAGAGCTATGAAATTTTTTTAAAATTAAAGCTGAAACTTTGCAGAATATGGGAAAAATAGGGAGATTATGATACGAACGTTTTTGAACGTTGAGCAAATTCGTTAAACATGTAGAATTTCAAGAAAATGTGGTTTCTCCAGTACCACGCGCGGGAAAAATTTTTTTTTAACATGCTATATATCATTTCCCGTAGATTTTTTCACGCTAATTTCAAATCTGGTCTCAAAATTTGTCTACGACCTCAGGATTTTGCAAAATCGATTTTCGCTTTCTGGACACAGTTAAAGTTAAAAAGTCAACATTTACTTCAATGTTGAATAACTCGAATAAAAAAAACGCACAATAATCAACAACCACACATTTTACACAGGAAAGATAGCCCTTCCAAATGATATTGACGCGATTTATCAAAAAAATTTGTTGCTCCCCGTGTGATGTTCCAAAGTTGCACAAAATTTTTGTTAACCATCAATGTTGTCTTCATCTCGCTATAACTTTGTAAAAAATCAACATATCAACAACTTGAAACAGAGCATCTGAAACTAGAGGTTTCAGGCTTTCAAACCATTGTTTAACGATATCGACACGGCAATTTTTGACGTAGTTATGATCACGTAAAGTGGGAGCAATTTTTTGGGTTCGCACAAGTGATCCCTTAATTCTTTTGGGGAGTGTAGCAATATTTACCATTAATTCAATCTCTCCGTCCTTCATGCTAGTTCCACCTTGGGCTCTGTCCGTGATCACGCTGAGCCTTTGGTACGCGTTCTTATCTTCCAGAGCTATCTTAGAGGTGACCGGATAATAGTTGCCGGCCACTTTTTCCTCTAAACTCAGGGACCACGTTGGACGATAATTTTTCGTTCGTTTCAACATCTCTCGGCCATTGCTGTCAGTGAAAAATTCGCCCGAGGATTTCAAGTTGCTGGAGTATTTGGTGACGATCTCTCTGCCAATGCGGTCCCTGAAATTTAAAAAATATATATATCAACATAAATCCAACGTGTTTGTTATCACTAGACTGCGAATTTTCATTCCACTTTCTCAAAATCTGTCTAGAAAAATTGGAAAATGTTTATCATCTAATGAAACATTAATATTCCGTTCTATAATCTATTATTAACTAGCTGCTCGTCTCATGCCTTCGGCACGCCCCACAGTGGGTTCGATTGAAAAGGTACGCGACATTTTGCGAAAAAATCAACTTTCTAATTTTGATATTTTTTCAATTGATATCGATTTCTAAATGTCCGCCGACCACGAAAATGATAAAATTAATCAAATACAATAGCAGTTCTAGTTGTGATACACGCATGAAGTTAGACAGTTTAAGAATATTGATTTTCCCTACATAATTTGGCTGTTCATTCTTAAAGTGTCCTGATAACTATGATCAACTTCTTGCCCTGAATTTTTTTCTATATCAAAATGCACACTTTATTGATAAGAAATCATACTTTTCATTGACAATTATGATATATAACATATTTAAAAAGAATAATGAGCAAAATTAAAATAATCGTTGAAAATTTTTATCTTTGACATGCGCGATCTTTCAGGTCCCAGGAGATCCCAGTTTTTAACAAGTAAGGATCTTTTCAGTGAACCTTCCTCTATGTAATGTGACAAAAATGATTTCCTCCTTCGAGTCCTTTTTCAAGATATTATTGTCTGAAAACATCTGCGTCGCGTTATCTTGTCCGCGCTCGGACGCGCGCTACGCGCTAAATTCGTCAACTATGCAGCCTCTGAAAGTCTGACAGAACTGTGTTGAATATTTATATTTATATTATATTTTTACTTAATATTAATTTATATTTTACAGTAAATAAGTCAGTCTTTCATCTCTGATATTTTGACTGCGTTGAGTTTGACGAATTCTTTTCGACAGTGCATAAGTTACATTGTAATTGTTTACGAAATCGATCTTCACATCTTTTGAAATTTCTTTTCAAACGTTTTGTCTTGTCGACGCAAATTGTGGATTGAAACAGAATTATTGTCAGTCAGAGCAGAACTATCAGCCTGAGCAGTACTGTGATTCCGATATTATTTTCAGTTTTATACGTTTTCTGTTAATATTATTTAATATAATACATCAAGTAAGTTAATATATATCGATTATAATTTATATTTAGAACTTCATATACAATAAGGAACATAACTGATTCCACACACTTTAAATCAGACCACACGATTTGAATTTCTCTGTAAGGCTAGAAGAATTAGTTTAGTAAATGACGTCTAATAAATAAGTTGAAAAAATGCATTTGGTCGGAATTGTGAAAAACAATACTAAAAATTTATTTTTACAACTTTTTTAGCTGGGCCAATAACGAAAATTTAAAAAATGTGTTTTGTCAACTGTTATAAATTATATACGCTCTGAAAATTTCATTAAAATTGGTTAATTGGTTTACGAATTATAAACGATCAAAAGTGGTAAAAATTGCAATTTTTCAATATTTTCGGCCTTAACGAATTTTTCTCAAGAATGTAAAACTTAAACATTGTATCTATTTGCATTAAATAGCGAAAATATGAAATACATTATAGAATAAATAATTTATAAAGCTGTTTTAAATTAATAAAAACGGTTAAACAAATGTGAAATATATTAAGTTAAAAATCATTGAAAAGGAATGATTTTTTTATATATTCAGTTCAAACTTCATTGCAATATCTTCAGTGGTTTAAGAGTTATTCAAAAATGTCGTGTACTTTTTCAATCGAGCCCACTGTGCGCCCTCGCAACCAGGCCCTCCGGGCGGGTTTCCCTGGCGGGAGGCGCACAATGGGCGCACTAATGACGTCACAACTTTTGACAATATGAAAAAAATTGTACACACATAGTTTAATTCGTTGATAATGTCGATAATTCAAACAGTCACGTCGATAATGTAAATTCTTATTGAAATATTGATTAAAAGCTGCGACGCTCGTTTTTGTGTTGTATTGAAATATGATTCAAAAAGCACTTTTAGTTTTTCCCGAATTCTCCATTATTCCGGGCTACTTTTCCAATTTTTCTTTCCCTAAAACCTTATTCGGACTATTAGTGCAGTCAATGAAGGCTCATAAGGGGGGTGTAGAGGGAAATGGAAGGAACACAATTTTTATCTTTGGAACATTGTTTGGACTAGTTAGGAGGTAAACATGCTAAAAGTCCTTGCTCCTAGGAGGTGAGCAGGGTGCAGGGGGGCACGTAGAAGGTCCCCTTTTTCGGTATTTCGCTTATATCTTGGAAACTATGTATTCTAGCGATATGACCATTCTGTGCCATAAGATTGATTGCATTCAGTGTTTCGCTATCTCGCATAGTTTCCGAGATATCCGCGCTCAAAGTTCACTAATTGTGAATAAGAAAATTTTGCTTCACGTTTTTTACCTTATTTGACTTGCTAACTCTTCAGCACAATTAGTGACCTTTGAGCGCGGATATCTCGGAAACTATGCGAAATAGCAAAAAACTGAAGCGAATAAATCTTGTGGCACATTTTGTCAGCTTTAATTTTGTATAGAATGGTCTTATCGCTAGGACGCATAGTTTCCGAGATATAAGCGAAAAACCGAAAAGGGGGACCTTCTACGTGCCCCCCAGCACCCCGCTCACCCTCTAGGAGTGGGAACTTTTAGAATATTTACCTCCTAACTAGTCCAAACGAAGACCCAAAGTTAAAAAACTTTTCGTTGACTGGACTATATTACGAACATTTAAAAAAAAAATTAGCCAAATCGGTCCAGCCGTTTTCAAGTGATTCGCTTACCAACCGAACGATGATTTTTATTTATATAGATAATAATGATAGTGGACTCACTCGACAGGTATCGGCCCCACGAGCCAATCGAATTCGACATACTCTTCCTCCTTGTAAATTCGAATTACTTGACTGACCCACTCGTTAATTGTTTGATGGATTTCGCTCACCACATCGCCTGGAATGATTCCGATTACAATCGAGCACTATTAATTTTGCAGCACATAGACGTCGATGGTTACCTTTGTACACTTTGTGATCCGTCGATTTGTTAAAGGCCTTCGAGGCCAATCCGTTAGGTCTGAAGATGTATGCACCTGACGACCTATTTTTAGGTGTCTCATTATTTCCTGTCTTCCCCTCGTAATAGTGGAACGATTGAGCAAGGCTCATGTCCTTCTCCTTCTTCCAGGTTACGACAGCTTGTCCGTTTCCATCGATATAGATTTCGAAAAGCTGTAAATATATTAGAATTGCATAAACAGCTCGTTCTTCAATCTCGAAAAAGACTCATCAACTTGAATCAAGTCTTGATTAGATAAATAACATATTACCAATATTCTTTAATGGATAGACTCAATAATTAATCGATATTTTTGCAGATTCCTGTAATCTTTTTAGGATTGAGATAATCGTTAATACCTCGGTACTGATGGGGCCCGTTGAAGCAGGTATGTTTTTAGGGGCATCGCCTAATCTTTCCACTTTCCAAGAGTGATATCCCACAGCTGGGACCTTCGCCATAAATACAAGCTCGTGCGTTGCAGTGCTTTCTCGTTCAGGAATTTGTTGAACAGATTTTGGAACAGGAACCAATTGCGATGCAACCTCACTGGAGTCTTGGAAAAAGAACAAAAACAAAAGTTTATTAAAATAGAAAGAAATAACGTCATCAAATACTTGTTACACATTTTTAAGAAGTGTAATGTATTTTCTATAGTGTACATAGAAAATATTATATGCTATATAGTATATACCTGCTAGATTCGAAACTCTGTAGGTGGCTTCTTTGACAGGAACCCGAATTGGCGTGTTAATCTCGAATGATAAAGGATTATAGATCGTGAGTATCGAGTTCTGATTCTCTGTGTGCGGGCACGAGCTGATATTTAATTGCATGCAAGAGAACATTTTCATAACTGGCTCCTGGCGTTTTTGGTTTGCGGTTATCCATTTGCTGTGCAACAGTGTCGATAATACTAACAATTATTCGATTGAATGGTGTGATCCTGTGCATACTGGTTCAGTGAAATATGTATAATTCGTTGACAAACAAAATTCTCTGTACTACCTTATTGCTGTGGCCACTGTCTCTGATCCTATCTTCATACTCTTGTACAATATGCGAGCATAATCATTGGCAACGACTTGCTTCTCGGTTCCAGTGACTGCATCGTGGTGCTGCATTATAGCCATCGCTTCTCGGAAATGCTCCATCTCTGTATCGTGTCCTGTGAAATTAGTCAACACGGACAGCTGTTTGGTCACCTGGGAATAAAACAATGTTTCCGTCAGCTTCTTCTACAAATTTTCTGCAAACATACTCAGCGGAGAATCATGGATTCGTTAAGCGAATATGCTGCGAATTCTGGCACGGGTTTCAATTGCTTCTTCCACGATCAAACTTTGTACAAACATAATCGAGGTTTTACCGAATTCACCAAGCAAATATGCTGCGAATTCCGGCACGGTTTCAATTGCTTTTTCCACGATCAAACATTGTACAAACATACTCGCAATCAGCAAAGATTGTACAAACACAATCGAGGTTCTACAGATTCATGAATTCACCAAGCAAGTAAGCTGCGAATTCTGGCACGGTTTCATAAGCTTCTTCTACGATCAAACTTTGTACAAACATACTCACAATCAGCAAAGATTGTACAAACATAATCGGGGTTTTACAGATTCATGAATTCACCAAGCAAGTAAGCTGCGAATTCTGGCACGGTTTCATAAGCTTCTTCTACGATCAAAGTTTGTACAAACATACTCACAACCAGCAAAGGTTGTACAAACATAATCGAGGTTCTACAGATTCATGAATTCACCAAGCAAATAAGCTGATAAGCGAATTCTGGCACGGTTTCAATTGCTTCTTCTACGATCAAACTTTGTACAAACATACAATCAGCAAAGTTTGTACAAACATAATCGAGGTTCTACCGAATTCACCATGCAAATATGCTGCGAATTCTGGCACGTTTCGATTAATTTCAGCCAGAAAAATGAATAACTAAACGACATACGTTACCTGTAAAAGATTGTTGCCCATTCGTTCGAAGAACTTGACAGCTGGCCTCGATGAGAAATAACCGGTCCAATAAGAATGGGCATCGCTGGCGTATGGGAAGAAATCATCATCCTTCGTTGACCACTCTAGTTCAGCATTATGCACAGCTTCCAAGTAGCACGATGGCGTCGAGTAGAATATGTTCACGTCGGGACGTAGTTCCCTTACGTATCTATCCAATTCATTGAAAGATTAGTAACTAGTCGCGCATCCAGAGAACGTTTAAAGAATTACGCGTTACTTGATGAGTCTGTCCAAGTTAGTGTACCACATCTCAGCCTGTTGGTAATTAAAGTCCTCGCCCATTGTCATTATAATGTTGTTGGTTCTGTAGTGCGACGCTTGTTCCTTAGCATACTCCAAGAACTTCTCCACCTATCGATGAAGGATCGCAAAATGTTATGCTTACCGAATCATGCGATTTATTAAATCTCAGTGCAGGACAATGAAAACTCACCCTGTCGGGAACATTGTAGTCTGGACTATCCTTATCGTCGTTGATGGGTTCGTCCCTGCATAAAACATCGAAACAGAATCCAGGGGGCGGGGAGTAGGTGTTGTACATGGCGACTGTGAACAAGTCGGCTTTGGATCCTGCAATGAAGTTCGAGAAACAATTTTCAATTTGTTGGATTAGCAGAGGAGAAGTGTTGGCCACAGGATACTTCATTTGAACACTTCAATGAACTTGCTACTCAACCGAACATTTAATAATTACCCAAACTCGGACTGCCTTTCCAGATGAACTCCATAGTTTTGTTTCTAAGCCTCTGTTGTTTGTCCTGATAATCGATACGACCCAAGAACAGACCATCGAATCCTAATTGCGAGAAAATCGATGCTTGCTCTCTGGAGTGACCGAACGGATCTATTTGCCAACCAATACGAGGTCTCCCGCAAGATCCAAACGTGTCGTAGAGTCGTCTGCAAACATGTTCCACACGAACAATAAGTACATTCGTCGTTCTTGCTTCGTTATATTAGCAATTACTGCAATTCAGTCGTGTCTACCTGAATCCCCAGGTGTACTGATCCACGAGGGAATGATAGTGTGTGACTGCCTCATCGTTCATGCTCCATCCACCGCCGATAAGTTCCAATTGGCCTCGACTAATTAAGCTCCTCACAATTTGCTGGGTTTCTTTGTTTTGTCTTACCCACCATTTCCACAAGAAAGCAGTCTCCACGTACATGAACCTAATTTCGTATCATAACTCATGAAATCTAATAAACCTAGAGTTCAATAAAATGATTCAAACTTTCTATTTACTTTCTCTCCGGATTCGCCAACAGTGCTTGTACAACGCTATCTAAAATATATTGTACGCCTGCCAGTTGCGTCTTTGACCGACCTTAAAAGAAAATCGGCGAATGATTAACATCTCCTAGATCGTTATCGAAATGTCTATCACGCTTTCAATGAACATACTTCCGAAGAAATACTGATCGACCGTCTTCAACCAGCCGACATCGTCGTGCGTGTGAGGTACCAGATGAATGTTCAATTTTGTTTTATCCACTGCGTGACATGTCTGCAATAAATATATTTCCATTTAGTATTGTTACTATATCTACAGTAGATAATATTAAATTATCTACGGATATTAAATTTCCGATTCTCCAATAATTGTCAATATTTGAATTACAATAATTTTTTTAAAAAAGATAGTACAATGACTTTGCACTCATTTTAAAGTCCGAAGCCTCTACTTTTGCAGATCGTCGTTCATTTTTCTCTACGATATTTGTGCGCGATACGGCAGGCGAAAACCCGAGGACGCGTTTCTGCTCGAAAAAGCTACGAATTTAGTCGTCTGTAAAAGCATTAAACAATTTATTCTGAAGATTGAAGCTTCAATCTTTTTTGCTTTTTTATAGAAGAAAAATTAGTAACAAGTTCGGGAAGCTCTGACGGTGTAAATAGACACCTTGTATTATTTCAAAGAGAGTTGTGCTAATTCAATTACATTGTATTTCAATTAATAGTAATTCAATTACGTCGTGACTGAATTACTATATAATTTAAATACAATGTAATTCAATTACTAAGTATTTTAATCAGATGTGTAATTGAAATACAATATAATTGAAATACAATGTATAATTGACATTCGCCCGCCAGACACGCCACGAGCAGCTAGTAAATTTATAAATACTAAATTCCTTCTGTTTGAAACCTTCACATGGATTTTTCAACTTCTTCTTGCCTATTACTTCATTCTTCATAATTCAATTACAATGTATTTTATAATTGTACTCCATTGCAATTACGAATTACATTGTAATTTAATTGAATGAAGATCTGAATTATAAATTACAATATAATTGAATTACAATGTATTTCATAATTGTACTCCATTGCAATTACGAATTACATTGTAATTTAATTGAATGAAGATCTGAATTATAAATTACAATGTAATTCAATTACTTTGTAATTATAATTCTGGAGTACTTCAATTGTAATTCTGCACAACTCTGATTTGAAATGTGGCGGTGCAGCTTTCACCCCCTTTCGTTGTAAAGGGGAAGCTTTGAGCATTGAATCTACGGTGATTCCAGCCACGAGAAAAATGTTCAATGATTTTACGGATGTTTGTTAATCCAAAGTTCGGGTGTCTTGGCAACGGCCATAGATTACGACGATTATAATTGTAGTATTCTAGTAAAGCGTTGAATCGGAACCTAACCCAGATTTATTCGCTCACCACACAGTTTCCGGCCCTGGTTTGCTTCGGTATGCTCGCCGCTCCTCCATAAGAGCAGAGGAAGAGAAAAGGCAGGAGAAATTCTAGCCACAACATTGCGGGTCGTGCCGGGTACCGTCGGTCACTGACTAAAGACGCAATCGTTCTTTCATCTCTACTTATTTATACTATACCGACAGCACGACGCTGTCACTGCGACTGCGTCGAAACGAGAAGATAACACGTTATCGTTCTATCGACTGCATATCAATATATGTATACGTATACATAGCGCCCCAACATCGAGACGGATTTACGTTAACCCTCATTGGTACCTCGTATCAATTTGACACAATTTTTCCGAAATAACTTCTATTGTTCTGTTGTTTGTCGGTAAATCTGGCCGGAGCTCCCTGACTATTGTCTTTTTAATGCGAAACACGTAACCGAGAAACCTGAGACGTAAATGTTAACTCAGCAATTTGAATAGAACAGTAGTGCTTCCCAAACCGTGCGCCGCGAAATTATATAAAAAATGAATAAAATATGCAAGAATATTCTCAATATAAATCATGAAAATAATTAGCTACGAAAATATATTTCTTACATATACAGTAAGGAGCATAACTGATTCCACACACTTTAAATCAGAACAACTTTTTCATGAACGACTTCAATTTCTCCGTAAGGCTAGAAGAATTAGTTTAGCAAATGATGTGTAAAAAATATGTTGAAAAAATGCATTTGGACTGAATTGTGAAAAACAATAGTAAAAATTGATTTTTACAACTTCTTTAGTCAATAACGAAAATTCAAAAGATGTGTCTGGCTCAACTGATATAAATTATATACGTCCTGAAAATTTCATTGAAATCAGTTAATTGGTTTGCGAATTATAAACGATCAAAAGTGTTAAAAATTGCAATTTTTCAAGATTTTCGGTCTTTTTACCACTTTTGATCGTTTATAATTCGCAAACCAATCAACCAATTTCAATGAATTTTTCAGAGCGTATATAACTTATACGAGTTTGACCAAACACATCTTTTAATTTGTCGTTACTGGCCCAGCTAAAAAAGTAGTAAAAATCAATTTTTACTATTTTTTTCGCAATTCCGACCAAATGCATTTTTCCAAAATATATTTTACAGAGATATTGAAGTCGTTTGGTCCATTCATATAAAAGTTATTCTGATTTAAAGTGTGTTGAATCAGTTATGCTCATTAGTGTATACAATATTTCATTTGCTGTAAAGTGCGCCGCGAGTAAAAAATTGAACCGTCTTCGAAAAATCGCACTAAAAAGTATAAAATAATTTCCATTTAATCGATGTGAATACACACGAACTTAAATACAATACAATCTTTCCGGAGGCGGTGCAAAATTGAAAATTTTCCAAATAACAGATGATGCTGATTATGATTTCATTGGAATATGGTGGACTTGGAAATCAGTAGGTGTGGGAAGAGAAGATACATTAATATGTGAAAGCATGTAGAAGAATTTAAGGATTTTCGTAATTTCCAGTGTCGAAAATTTTCAATTTTGCGCCACCTCCGAAAAGATTGTATTGTATTTAAGTTCGTGTGTATTCACATCAATTAAATGGAAATTATTTCATACCTTTTAGTGCGATTTTTCGAAGTCGATTTAATTTTTTTATTTCACACTTTTTAGACCAATCGGGAGGTCTGCCTTACACTGATTGATCCATCCATCTTGGAGTAATCGGTGATCATACATGAAATGTAGGATCAAAGATATCTTTCGTCTGAATATTCACAAATCTCCATCTGAGATTTACAAAAACGTCTTTATCTGTCAACCGTGACATTCCAAATCGTAATTTATAAATATCTCAAAGCCGCAATCTTAATAACGCTAACAACGTCGCGTCGTTACTGTTCCTTGTAGGGACCAGCCGAGGGAACTCGAAGTCCTGAAAAGTAACTAACAATAAGCGTAAAGAAACAGCTGAACACGATTTATAGTGCACGTGACTAGACAAAGCTATTTTTGAGAGAACTGTTTAGTTTCAGAGGCTGACAGAATTTTAGCTTTCGTTAGTTACAGTCTCAATGGCGGCATACGGGTACCATAAATCGTGGAGAACCGAAGGTCCGAAGGTAAAGTCTGAAGGAAACCAGTGTTCTTTGGAAGGGTTTTTCCTTCTTCCAAACAGACAAGGACAGAGATAGACAGGATAAGAAGAGGGGTCGACGGTGACTCCTGGTCAGTTGTTAACTAAGTCGAGACCGAGTTGATTATACGTGCTGCAAGCTTAAAAATAAAATCCTTATACAACTATATCCTGTGTAGGAAGTCGGTAATAGTAATACACTTAACCCTATATTCCTAATATATAACATTTAGCGGAGTTCACAGCGGCATCACCATCCTACACTTTCACAAATAAAATCGTAAGGAATAAAAAAATGCAAATTCTTTTTCATGGGACCACCCCGGGGACATACTCTACAAGATGCAAAAGGTTTCGTTCCGATTGGTCCATCCATCTCGGCGTAATCGGTGAACATACATAGAAAGAAAGGCACATACAGATCGAATTGAGTTACCTCCTCCTTTTTCGAAGTCGGTTAAAAAGAGTTTGGAAAGCTCTGGAATAGAAGAATATAGAGATAGTAGATTGTTGTTTCATCGATGATTACCAGTATTACCACTGTGTCAACTGCCGAAGGACAGATTCAGCTCACGAAATGAAGAAGGGATGAGGATTAACAATAGAACTCCCGCAAAATTTGCGGGACTATGGGTGTACTGAAATTTTACTATTAATGCATTAACTTTGCTGAAGATTAACAAATGAATGGCCAATGTGCCGGGTCGAACGCAGAGAACGAATAAGTGCGGCGGAGATTATGAAAACAACATTTATTCATATAATAATATAATATTAATACTTTATAAAGTAAAATGCAGTAACACTGTCAGCGGCATAAATAAAAATCAACATTTCGATAATGAGTGTGAGAGGTAGGTAAATCAAACAAAACGAAGCCTCAACATATGCGAGTATGTATAATAACATGTAACGTATGTACGTATGGCGTTCAACATAGAACTCGAACGGTTTCACGAGGATTTCTTTTATTGTCGTTCGACGATAAATCACCGCAAGAAACGAATTAACAAAATAAGGAGACAACCAAAACAATCGGCGACATGATCGAAAGAGAAACAAAGTATTTACACTGTCAGAAACATACCAAGTGCGTTCGTTTAATTAAGTACGCTATACCTAAAAGTCGGAATATACAACTTCCTGTGGTTTCTCGAATTTGATTGGTCGGTAGTATGTCAGCGACTGATCCCAACCACGGGGTGCGGTATTATAGTTCGCCAGGGTGCAGACGCTGCCGAGTTTCGGTCCCGAGTACGTATTGTTTTCGTAGAGCTTTTTAGCTGCAAACGGAAAATACAATTACCATTAGAAATTACCACAAGAATAAATAATATCAAATTAAATCGTGCATCAAAATTAGAATAATATTATTTCCATATGAAGATGTATGCGGGGAGAAAGCAGGGAAAGCGATAAAACGATAAATAGTTCAGTCAATGAATGCTCATAAGGGGGGTGTAGAGGGAAATGGAAGGAACACAATTTTTAACCTTGGGACATTGTGTGGGACTAGTTAGGAGGTAAACATACTAAAAGTTCCTACTCCTAGAAGGTGAGCGGGGTGAGGGGGCACATAGAAGGTCTCCTTTCCTGATTTTCCGCTTATATCTCGGAAACTATGCGTTCTAGCGATAAGACCATTCCATACAAAATTAAAGCTGACAAAATGTGCTATAAAATTGATTCCATTCAGTTTTTCGCTATCTCACATAGTTTCCGAGATATCAGCGGAAAACCGAAAAGGGGGACCTACTATGTGCCCTCCTGTACCCCGCTCACCTCTTAGGAGTGGGGACTTTTAGTATGTTTACCTCCTAACTAGTCCAAACATAGACCCAATATTGAAAATTGTGTTCCCTTTATTTCCCTCTTTTCGTTGACTGGACTAAAAATGGCGCATGCAAAGCAACTTGCCATCTTCCTCGCAAATCTCGTCCAACTTAAAGTCTGGCGAGACTTGCAACAAATTATCCAAGACAGGTGTGTTTCGCAGGTGTTTGATGGTCTTCAGGATATCTTCCTGCGAGGCTAGCATCGACAGCAAGTACGATTTCGCCTCGACAGGCACGTCGGATTCGGTGTTGACGTATTTCGTTTCGCCGTTGTTGCAGAAATTCTCGACTTCTTGAGACGTGACTGATCGGCGTCGATTCGAGGAATATTCTTCGTGGTACATAGACGAGTAATCTTGTTCGCCGTTCATAGCGCTCGACGATTCGGATTTCTCGCGGTAAATGATCTCCTCGCTGCCATAATCATTCTGGGAGTCGGAATCGTCGCTGGTGTACTCGGTGTCGTCCGTGGACACGTATCCGTTGTTACGGTGGTCCTGAAGCTTCATGCTGTCCTCGTATGCTTGCTGAGCACTGGCTCTGTTATGATAGTTGGAAGGGAGACGAATTGTTTAATTTAAATAGTAGGCATACTGCGTGTACGGATGGATTGAACGTGATGGAACGTGTCTGAGAATGTCAATTTACTTTTGAAGATATTTCATCATGCAAAAATAAGGTCTAAAATTGTCGAAACTTTACATATCGACCGTGCCTACTTTCTTAGCAGAAATAATGATACTGCAATCTTATCTGCGATAATTCCGTCCAAAGTTTATACTCTAAGATCGTAGGAAGCGTTTAGTCGAGGACAGTATCGCAAATAAACGATTCTATCGTCAATCAAATAAAAGATTAATAAAGATCTTTCGTATGCATTCGAAAGCTACTCGATGTGTCTGGTCATTGCTCGCCGTTTCTACTTGGAATTCTAGGTTTCTACATGGAATACTATCACATTTTTAAGTTTGATTTTCGCGAATCTACATACGTCGATTATCCATTATTTATCGAAGCGAGATAACAGCAATCGGGTACAAATTTTTAAGTGGCGGGTAGTGTCGCAGATAACAAAAGGATTAAAATAATAACAATGATAATCCAATCAGTGAAACAATTCTGTTATCAATCGTTTTTCGGCTATCGATCGGCTCCGATCAATTTTTACTGTTTTATGGAATAGTCGAATATTTTTCAACACTGATTCCATCTTACCTCCTGTGATCCTCTTCAGCGTTGTACTTGACAGAGGTGCGTGTCTCGAAGAATCGGGTCAAGTCGTTGTCCAAAGGACAATGTTGCACGATCGGGATGACCTTGGGACTGATCTGCTTGTACTGCAGAATGGGTCTGCATGTTTTCTCGAACTCCTGTATCAATTGTTTAACAGGGACTGGCGTGTACTCGTTCCCTTCGTTGTCGATTCTGGTGGTCTCCGTTTCTCTCTGGCTGTTGACGATCTTCTCTTTGCCGTTGATCTGCATGCACTCCGTCATTCGTTGCTCCTTCATGTAGCTTTTGCTCTCTTTGTTAGTAGCGAAGCTCTGTCTATTAGGGTAGCCCGATCTGCCGATCGAGGGCTGCTTGTTATGGCTGTGATTGCGTTTGTTAGTGGTTAATGGCACCGGGACAAGCTCGTAATTGTTATTCCTCGCGTGGTGATTGTTGTATCGCTCGGTATCCGGATCCAATGTTGTCCGACGAGACTTTTCGACCATTGACGATCGATACTTATCGGCCGGAAAATCGTTATCGGTCCCTACAGCTACTTCGCGCAAATAGATCTTTTTCACCTCGGTCTGGTGGCTGCATTCTTTGCCGTTGCACCGGTAATGATTCCTGTCTGAAATGTGCAATTGAATGCATCTGTGAATTCGATCAAAGTCTTAATAGAGGCGTTGCGTAACTGTTTAATAGTTAGCTCGCGCCACGAATGCACAGGCATCCGTAATCTACTGATAAAGAACCCTCCGGAGTGCAGTTAGGCGATGCCTGCGTGCACTAATCTCCGCGAAAAATGCTGAACATTCATATTTCTGCGGGCAGTTCGGAATTCCTGCGATATTAGCGCATTGCGATCAAAGATGACCGTCAGATAATGCTTTAAATTGTTTAATCGAAGCTGCACGATTTTATCAAGAACAATACAAAAGTTCAATGCACTCGTTAAGATAACGTAAATGAACGTGAGAAAATACAAAATCCGGAAACGGTGTGTTTCAAAGAACGGAATCCAAGTAATTCGCCTAATTTTCTCGCCGGAAAATGAAACCGAAGTTCATTCCAATTATACATTGTTGTAATCGTTGTAAAGATTGGCAAAGAGGTTCGGGTCGTTGTTTATTTTCGATATAGAATATAAAAGAACGAGGCAGAGCGGTCTCGATTGAATAAGATCGATTACGTTTGCCAAATGAAAGCTTGCTAGGTCGACGCACTCGCTGCGGATCATCGACAGGAAAAAAGATCTAGGTCCGAGATCGTGCTAACAATTTGCTATTGATCGATTTATCTGATCCGCTCGCGGCAGTACAACAATCTTACGCTTACGGCTGGAAAGCAACGATCGACAAGCAGCAAAAACAATAGTAAGCTTGGGAAGAAAACAACTGTGATTCGGGTCCTTGGTTGTTGACAGACAGTCGCGTGTAAATGTTTGAAAGCAGAAATAAGCAGAAATATTACGCGAGACAGTATGTGTGAGCGATGAAACAGTGCCAGCTGGACGTGCCAAGAAAATACTGTGGGACAAAGGATTCCGTACCTGTCGTGGGCGGATTTGTATCGGTCAGGGACAGGTCCACGGTGAAGGGGTTGTAAAATGACTTCTCGTCGAGCGGCTCCGGCTGCAGAGGCGAAAACGGCGATGCCGAAGAGTACTTTGAGTTGCCGTTCATCTCCTAAACGAACAAAATCAAGTTCTTGATACACGCGATGGAAAGTAGACTCTTTTAATCCTCTCCGAAAAAATATGAATTATAGAAACCCTTTGCACTCGAATGATGTCTGTGAGGCGCCAGTAAAAATTGCCATACCATTATTCGAAACAGTTTTAATATCATTCAATTCGTCTGTATCCTATAAATTGTAAAAAGCTCAACTGTTAAGCTTTTTTACATAGAATAAAAATGATCTGAGTCGAAAGAAATGTCTTGATCTTCGAATTAAAATTGCTTCGAGTCCAAAGGGTTAGATAGACAAGGAAAAAATGTCTTCCTGGATTGTTTAAGAGGAGAGAATTCACTTGAATGTTAGTGTAATAAATTAGTAACACTAGCAGGGTGCACCAATTCTTTGACATAGAAGTATTACCTGTTTCCTTGGATAAACTGGTGTTTTTGGCATTCCCTGCATGCTAGGCGTTTGCTGTTGATCTGTGTCTACAACCCATTTCTCAGACCTTTTCCTGCGCTTCGCAAATATCTCGGCACCTATAAATGATTCGCATGTTTAAGGATATTCGTAGCTCTACTATTTCAAGCATAGCGCACGACGAAATTGAAACTACGAATCAACACGGAGAATCGGAGCCAACATTACTATTGACATAATTGTTTGAATATTTTCGCGAATTTTTCTATTATAATACTATAATGATTCGGATATTTTTGCGAATTGTCATGCTTCTATAATATCCTCTCTTATCAATTATAAAAATTGATAACGATTATCAACAAGCGAGCGATTATGTATGCCGAGAAGCTTTGAACGATGGAAACCGGAATTAGAGGATTAAAAATGATAAAATTTAGATTATTACTACCTGAGAAAGTATTACATATTCATCCCCACCCAGTGGGACACTCGTGTTTTTGATTTTCTATTGGCAGACCGTCGACATGTACATTTTAGCAATCAGCAAGCAGATAGATTTGATATCTTCTTCGACCATTGTTCCTCGATAAGAACAATGCTCAAATATTGAATCGTCGAATTAATCGGAACAAATAGAATTCCCAGTCAATACTGACTTCGCAATAAATCTTGGGATGGTTCTCACCGCGGCCTTTTTGAGTGTTCAAGTCACGAACAATGTTGAAGAGCTTCTCTGGGTTCTTCGGCATCGGTTCGATGTTCACTTCTTCGCCTAAAGCTTGGATCCCGTGTATGTCCAACACTTTTCCATGTGGGTTCATCATGCATTTTAGTGGAATTTTCTCCTGTACACACATTAAGAATAACATAAAGCTACTAATCGAAAGGGTTCGATTAACACTGAACCTACAATTCTACAATTATTGAGATAATAAAAATGATTTCTTAAGAAATGATTGTACAAATACCTTTAACGGAGAACTTATTACAATAGGAGCCGCGCAAAGTCTAAATATGTAAAATCAATCTTGTAATTTCTATAAGGGAACAGAATTTGAAAAGGGAATGACTAACAGTCGATCCGCTGGCAATGAACGCGAGAAGAAAATATATAAAAATAATTTGATCTCTAGCAGAGAGCAATCATCTCGATTAGAGATCAGTGTACTAGGCTCGCGCATGTGCAACCCTCGAGTGCTTGACATTTCTGAATGAGTGTTGGCTGTCGTATAAAAAAAGATCGCATTCTACGTAGCTATAAATATTCGTTAAAAAAAACCCCAGAACTTCTTTACTTCAATGGATCTTGCAAGAACGTGCCGAACGTTTTATCGATAAAACTTTAACTAAAATATACTAAATATTTAACAATTAACTTACCCTGTGGGAGGGGGTGGAAGGTTCCTCCATGTCCTCGATGCCTACAATTAATTAGTTCGCGCGATTACTTTAAAGTATTTCAGATCTACACGTAAACTTTTTCTTACACAAAAATAACGATGGATTTATTTAGCACGTACCATTGCCGTCGTGAATCCACTTCACGGATCGTTTCTTTCTGTTCACGTACATAGATTGACCCTTGCTCTTCATGTTCTTCACGTCGCTCAACGAATGCGAAATTCTTCGCGCAAGTTCCACCTGGTCTTCGACAGTCGGATGCGTCGGAGCGTAAAAGTACGAAGACGCGAACATCTTCCCTGCGATTGTTTAAATTTCTTCCTTATATTAATGCTGCAATCGACGACTGCAACAATATTCCTAATTTTTAAGCTTACTGTTTTTCGATTGCATCATTCCCTCGGTGTCTGAGGCGGGGGTCAGCAGTTTCTGCAAATTTACCGGAGTGCTGCTGTTGCTCTCCTACAAGTTATAATAACAATTGATGTTGAGCTCGCTCACTGTCGATTTACCACTCTCGAGAATCAATTTTTAACTTATTCTAATTTGTCTATACAAGTTCTTGTTGCTTTCTGTGTGCAAAATCCCAAACGAAACCCCATGCATCACTATCAAAATGACTTTTCTTGTCCGAATAAAAAGTTCTGTCATCCAAATGTAGCATTTGCGAATAGACTGCAGATGTTTCTGCAATTTTTAACTTTTGTAGATTTTTAAGAAAGTGGAATCACGTACAATCTTCTTGTCAGTGGCAATGGCAGAGTTGGGCAGTAATTAATTACACGAGTATTTAATTACATCTTCAATTACATGTGCAAAAGTGGACTATAATTACAATAAGAAAACGGTTAAATGGTCCAAAACATAAAAATTAGTGGTTAAAAGAACGATTACACTGAAGTAATTGTTAGACTCAATTACAATTACCGTAGTCGTGTTAAGTAATTGTCAGACTCAATTACAATTACTGTAATCGTGTTAAGTAATTGTTAGACTCAATTACAATTACCGTAATCGTGTTAAATAATTGTCAGACTCAATTACGATTACTGTAATCGTGTTAAGTAATTGTTAGACTCGATTACAATTACCATAATCGTGTTAAGTAATTGCAATTACTCCTTTCACAATTACAATTACTGGTTGAGCCAAAGTAATTGCAATTACCGATTACAGTGACATGTAATTGTAATTTTATTTCTGCAATTTCAAGTAATTTTAGTGCAATTATAAGTAATTGTAATTTTAATTGAAATTACATTTTGCCCAACTCTGGTCAAAATCGCACTAAATTCTATCGAATTTCGCAGTCCATTCGCGAACTCGAGGAATATCAAACAATAATACAATTGAGCCGAGTATTTCGAGTGACGTGCGTCTCACAAAAGGAAATGTTTTCCAAATGTTTTCTCCTTTGGAAGTGTCTGAAGCATTGATTTCCACAATTTTTCTATAACTGCGACGGAACAAGTTGTTCGAACTGGTCCGGCAGTGTCGCCGCGTTTTAAAATGTAGAGCAAACCGGTTTTTCCTGTTCGGAAGTGGTCATTTTCGAGGAAACTCACCATGTCGAAGTGCAGTATTTTCGAAGTGAGATGCTCAAGGAAATTCCTCTTGACGGGGTCGTGTCTGTCGGAGGGTTTGAAACCGCGGGAACGTATTACAACATTATCCGCGGAAATACTTCGTTGCAGATAACTCTTCTCCTGCGCGTTGCTGTAATTCACGCTGCTGTACCGATACTCAGCATCCTTCGAATTTCTCGACGCGATACCGTACGAATTGTATGCCGTGCTCAAAACGCTCCTCTGCGCGTTTGGTCTGTTGGAACGAAAACTGCTCACGTTAGTGCGCGTTCCTTTTTTTTTATCAATCTCGATAATTACTTTTGTCAGTCTCTCAACAAAGTAGCGGCTTGTTTAGCGAATTAATTTCGAATTACACGAACTGTGGAGTTCATGCAGATACAGCGAATGCATAAAATCCACAGTCGCGAAAGAATCATTTATAGAATCGATTATAAAGAAAATAATAATTACTCTTGTTAGTGGAGGTGGCGTTATGCAGCGTGTCATACTCTCTCAGAATTAAATTTGTTATTCAATCGAAAACAGTGCATTCGTACTGCGACTCCATCTGTAGCTTGCAAAAAAAGAGAAGAAGAGCAAATGTGCTGAATTAAAAGGACGAAATGAAATGCAAAATGTTCTATCGACCAGCATAATTAATATTAACAATACCAGCAACTAAAAGTAGATAAACCGTACATCGTACAGTGAGGAATCATGCCTAATTTTGCGAAGCGTTGCTCGACGACAACGAAGACCGAGGCGAAGAAACTGGAGAGTAAAAAAATAGTTTGATCGATACTAGACACAGGGGCAAATCAGTGTGGATCGAAGGGAATTGGTTCCCTTCCAAACTACCAATTAATTCCGCGTTGCGGTATTGGCAGCGTTACAATGAGGTTCTATGCAAAAGAAATGCTAAATTTATCTGATGTAACGTAATACGCAGTAACACTTCGAACATTTTCGTTCGGGGTGGATTACCAGCGCTCTATTTACCAGGGATCAAATTATTAGACCTGTCCGCGATTTCTTGACACTAAATAATCGCTTAGCTTGCCGACGATACTATTTAAAAAAAACTCTCTTTCCCACACTTCAATCAAACACTTCGATAAACATTTGCGCGCCAGACGTTTTTCCGATTTTATAATTAGACGAACTGCGGAGTTCCACGCGAGTTATCACTTTCCTTGTAAACAGTCGTCTTGTCTTAAAATATCCTGAAAATCAACCTCGTCGCTTTAAAAATCGATCGGTATTAACTTTTAATCACTTCCAAGCATAAACAAAGGTGTCGACGACGCTATCGAATATTTATTTCGCGTTCAAGTGGTTATTTTATAGTGGAAATTAATTCTAAAATCAACGTTTTCGATCGATCGTTTTAGATTATTCTTCAGCACGAAAAATCACTGAAGCAACTAATTTTATCGAGTCGAGGTTCTCGAGAATGAAACGAATGTTCGGCTCTCGAATCGAACGGCAACATGTCCACTTTATTAGGGTGTACGAGAGCCTATCGGCAAACTTTGCTATTTTAAAATCATCCTATGCTACTCCGGGTCTGCAAACAAATCGCATCACTGTCCGTTTTAGTCGTTACAGCTCAAGCAGGGTTTAATTCGAGTTACCGCAGCGAGAAGAAGTAGCGCAGCAAACCAAAAACCGCCTAAAATCCCTGCCAACCCGTTCAACAGCGAATAAATAAGAAAAAAACAAAAGAAGAACAACAATAAACAAGTTATCCCCCGTGTCTGGTCCCTTGCAACAGCAAAGAAGAATAATAAACTTGAGGAAAAAGTGAAGGTTTACTTATCGAACGTTGCTTTCCTCATTTCGACGTTCTACGCACAGCTCTTCTCCTCTTTCTCTTTCTTTTTATTTCTCAATTATTTCGCGCAATCGAATCGTGACTTTGCCGATCGAAACTCGTTCTCCCGTTCTTTTTTTACGAATTTACGTAACCCGCGGCCGTAACTATACTCGGAACGAAGTGCTCCGTACGGGAGGAGTGCGAATCCTCACGACGAAGGCTCCCTCGCCATGAGACAAAATTCGCGTCTTACAATATGTTTCCCTGGCACGCGCGAACATAGTCGATTAGGTATGTACAGAGGTGGTCGTCGGCCAGGCACACACGGCCACGCTAACTCCGTCGGCAGCGCACAAAGTGGCTACCAGTCGGCTACCAGCCTGGCAGTGGTTCATTCATAACCGGGGTCAAAGATTTCGGCCGACAACGAACAACCAGAAGACAAAGGGAACTCTCTCTCTCTTTTTTTCTCTCGATTGGCGGTCAAAAATCGCTTCTTCCAGGGTCCACAACAACTTGAAAAATACCCAAGCACCTGCTACATCGTATCAAACAGTCGTTTCTCGTGGATTTTCGGCTACATACGTAACTGAATCCTCCTTTTTGATCCAACCAGCCCCAATCGATCCAAGCTCTCTGCCCCCGGCGCTGCCACCAACCAAATCGGCGAACCGGTCACCGGTTGTTTCGACGGAAAAGAATAAACGTCTAGGATTGTTGAAAACGTTCACACGGCAGAGATGATTTACCGCACGGCCAGCACAGAGTGCTTTATAATAGCGGCCAACCGTCGCTATACCAACTTCCCGACTGCCTTCAGTCGTCTTTGGTAAAAATAGACCACCAGAAAGCGACACCTTAGGAATCGGTGGCCCCTGGCTCACTCGACAGAAGTCATCACGCGCGTTCAATGTCCTTGCGCCTTGCAATTGTTGCTCAGAGAAAGCTGGATGCCAGCAAATTGTCTGAACAGACAGACTTTAATGTAGAATTGGTATCCAATGCACCCCCTCGCTCCCGATGTTCTTTATTATCAAAATTAAGGGGTAGTTTCGCCTCCAGGATTCCAAGGGTCCGGGACACCTAGGCTTTTCTAGGCCGCAGTCGCCCCCAAATTTCCTATTTTTAAACGTAAAATGTAATTTGTAAACGTAAAATACGGAATTTGGGGGCGGCTGCGGCCTAGATCTTTTATCTAGCACTTTTCACTACTGAAAACCCCCATCTTGGCATTATCGAGAAATGAGAGTCTACCCCCTTAATTATTCTTTTAACTAAAAAAATAGAACGCAGTCGTCAGGAGAGGATCAAGATTAGTATCGCTTGGGTCATTCCCGAGTTTTACGTAGCCCCCTAATTAATTTTACAAATGAATCAATAGATAGAATTAATAGAATTAAATCGCCCAAGGCCCAAAACATTACAATTAAGATCTTATCTTTATTCTTCTAACCGCAGTCGATATACAGAAGGTCTCTCAGAATTTACATTAACTTTCTGTTCGATTATATTTAATCCCAATCGGCGGTAGTTATGTCTTCGACAATGTCCGTCATTTCCCTTGGTAAATCGTCAACTTCCTCAGGTATGCTGGTCTTCGCTTTCTTAGCTTTCTTCTTCGTTTTAGCAGGTTTCTTGGGTTTCTCAGATTTTTCCTCTGTTTTCCCATCGTTCGATTTGATACGCAACTCAAACTCGCTTTCATCGGAGCTTCCTTCGTCGCTTTCTTCTACGATCCCTTCACCCGACTTTGGTCTCTTCAGTTTCTTTAACGTTGGTAAATTATATTCAGCTATGTCCTCGTTCTTCGTCAGCATCTTCAACTTCTGAGACTGGTAAATCTTGATCCACGACTCGTAGAATTTGGATATCGATGTTTCTTGGGTTTTTATCTTATTCTCCCAGCTCTTCACCTCTTGCATGTTCCTCAAGTCGATTACCGTTTTGTTGCGCTCTTTTTCGATGAACTTTCTGTTCTCTTCGATCTTGTCCAGCAGTTGTTTCATTTTTCTGCAGTAGTTTGCGATATGACATTTCTTCAAGAACGCTTTCAACTGAAAAGAAAAACAATACAGTGTATACTTAATTATATTCTAAACCATTTAAAGAGAGTTAGGTAAGTTTTACGTACCTGAATTATGCATGGTACATACAAATCCGGAAAGTATACCGTGTGACTATCCTTCGCTGCGTTCTCCAAAATTAGTTTATATATACTGTCGATAACATTGTCTTTGAATCCATTCTCTTGTAACTGCGACTTCGACAACCTTAATATACAAATAAATGGCACGGGCTTCATGCTGACGGCCTTATGCTTCTTACTGAAGTCGTACGAATTCAATATCTATCGAGGAAAACGATATATTATGTATAAAATCTGATAAAAATTCAAATTAATTGTTCTGAAGAATTTTAGTTTACCTCCAATAAGAAAGGTAACAAAGGTATGAACGTTCCAGTTTCCTTGGAGATGTCAATCAACATTTGCAAACAATGGAATCTGAGAGGGTAATACTGTGGAGTTGGTATTACTTTGATGGTGCCTATAATAATCTGTAAACGAACCATAACATTTTATTCCGAATCGAACGTACGATTTTCCTGGTTTAATAAAATTATTAATACGTACTTGTACGAGAGGGTATAAAAGAGAACGTAACATTGAATCGCTCCTCGACGACTTAATTAAATCCGACCAGAATCGTAACGAATTTATGTATTGCCAGTTGTACACAGCTTGGAAATTATCCTGGAAAGACATTGAGACAATAAATAATTATTGTGATTACTATAGAATTTTACATTTACCTTCTTCTTTAACGTCATAGCATTTCGCAAATGAATAGCCATTTGCCTGATATACAGAAAGGCATGCGTGTAAGCTAGATTAGTGTCGAGCAAATATATTTCAGTCAATGAATGCCTCATAAAATTGATTCCGGATAATGTCGTAAATGATACGAACTTTGAGTTCTCGACGTACTTCACGTACATCGCCTACGAGAATTAAAAATTCATTATATTAATTATCATTGTGGCGTCGTTTAATAAAATCGAAACATTGCAATGCTACCTTGAACAACATATCCAATACTGACTCTTTATTTGTAGTCGCTATTCGCAATATACTCAAAAAGGCGACAACACGAACAGTTTCCTCACTACTCGACCAAATATTGAGTAAAATTTTTAACAATGGTTTAGTCAACGAGGAGAACGACTGTGTATAAGGTAACATTTGATGTAAATGTTTTAGAAGCACTGTGAGGATATTTGACGACGTCACACTTTGTAAAATCTGTGAAAGAATAAATTCTCAAGTGATTAAAATTGAAATTACTTCTGCTCGAGATGTTATAAAGATTAATTTCAGTGCATACCTTAATTAAATCTGTTAAATAGGATTTTAAAATACCCTTTAATTTTACAAATCTTTTAGCCTTGTGAGCTTGGAATTGTGTTTCTGTTCCCAGCTTCAAAAATCGTCTAAACGCGTCTGGCAAATATAATATACACAATTGGACCACTCCATTAAACACTAAAACGATTATAAATCATATTAATCAGAATCTGTTGGCTGTAGGGTTCAGTAAATCTGCAAAATTAATTTGCTGAACCAACCAACTCCTCCTTCTACTTTGTATTGCAGCTGATCTGGATCTGGTGATTCCGATACTGTCTCCAATGCAGCATGGAAAGCTTCTACTGCACACTTGATAGTCTTCAATGATCTATAAAATTAATTAATATAAATATCCAAAAATATCCTATTGATTTTGGCATAAAGAAAATGAAACAGTACTTGTCTTTCTGAATTTCTTCCTGCCATCTTTTTAACAACTGTAACGTAATTTTTCTTCCATCTGTTGTTGCATTGCTGTTTTCGTCTGCTTCGTAATCACTTTCATCACTGGCAACCTAAAATGCAATCCAAGTATTATTTATATTATTCGTATTTAAATTCTTTTCTACAATTCATTGTTATACCTCTAGGTCAGTATTAGGTGTATGTATTTTATCTGTTTCTTCATTGTCGCTTAAATCATTATCGTCGTCCGATACGTTAAATTCTAAAAGATTCTTATCGTTTTGCTGCAAATATGTATAGAATTCTGGATCCGTTTGTTTCAATTTCATTAAAGATTTTTTATGTTCCGCTGGATCCACGTCATCATCGCTGCTTCCTATGAAAAGCAATTTTTTCAGTTCCATTGTATTTTGATTTCGTATAATTAATTTTATACGTTTACCTCCGTCATTATTAACACTGTTGTTGTCATTGTTACTACTGTTGTTGTCATTGTTACTGTCATCATCTATTTCATCTTCGAAATCTTGATCAAAAAACTCGTCCGTTGTTATTTTACTTAAATGTTTCTTTTTCTTCGTAGCAGGCTTCTTCGACTCCTTCGTCACACTTTTTGTGCTTTTTATTTTCATTTTATTTGGTTGACAATTGAACAGTTGAATATTACAAGTAACCTACAAGAATTCAAGTTATTATTTCCTTACATTATCATTATATTGACAAAAATATCAGGACAAATGTGTTTGAAATTTGTGTATTATTTATCAAGTTTCATACTTAACGACCTGGTAATACGTACGATTGTTAAAAAACGGAGTACTTACCTTTCAAAACGTTCAATTCGTACAAACGTGAATTATTTTATAAATAACATGTGTAACTTTCCCAACACTCCACGTGCATAACCTGACGTAAACATTCACCAAAGACATGAATGAAGAGGCAGAGAGTATATGAGTATGAGAGTGCTCACTGCTCACTCCCTAAGTCCCTAGTCTAATTTTCAGCTTAGCTCAGAACCTAAATACATCTGTCGGTAATTTCGTCTACCAGTTTGAGCGTTTCGCCACTACTTGGCGCTGAACAAAGCAGATGGTAAGTGTGTAAGTGTAATCACCGGCAAGAATCATCTGCTCGATACCTCAATCTGCCTCAATCTATTTACTATAGCCGTAATTGTGGTGTAAACATAACCTCTCAAGTAATTGCTTGCACTTGCTACACGAGGTGCTGTCATTAATTGCAAATCCAAAGTGAAATGATCGAAGCGTGACAAATAAACATATTAAAAATGAGCGACTCCGAGAAAGAAGAAGTTCCAAAAACAACGGAGCCAGTGGACAATGCGTGGTCGTTGAAAATCCCAGCGTTCAAATCCACTGACAATCCTCATCGTCTTCTAGAAGAAAGTTCATTCGCTACGTTGTTCCCAAAATACAGGGAACCATACTTGAAAGAACACTGGCCCTTAGTGCAGAAGGCTTTGGACGAACATGCAGTGAAAGCAGAGTTGGATTTGATCGAAGGTAGCATGACAGTGAAGACTACGAGGAAAACATGGGATCCGTACATCATCGTCAAGGCACGGGATATGCTGAAGCTCATGTCCAGGTCTGTACCTTTCGAACAAGCTGTGAAGGTTTTACAGGATGACATTGGCTCCGACGTTATTAAGATATCTTCCTTAGTTAGAAACAGAGAGAAATTTGTAAAGAGACGTCAGAGATTAATTGGCCCTAACGGATGCACTCTGAAGTCCATAGAATTGCTGACTAATTGCTATGTGCTGGTGCAAGGACAGACGGTGGCTGCTCTGGGTCCCTACAAAGGCCTCCAGCAAGTCAGAAGGATAGTGGAAGACACTATGAAGAATATTCACCCGATTTATAACATAAAAGCGCTGATGATCAAGAGAGAGCTAGCCAAGGATCCAAAACTGAGAAACGAGAACTGGGAGAGGTTCCTACCCAAGTTCAGCAGCAAGAACATCAGCAAGCGCAAGCAGCCAAAGAAGAAGAAGGAGAAGAAACCATACACACCCTTCCCTCCTCCGCAACAGGAGAGCAAGAAAGACAAGATGATAGCATCTGGAGAATACTTCTTGAAGGAGGAGCAGAGGCGAGCGAAGAGAAAGAGAGAAATAGATGCAAAGCACGAGGAGGCTGAGAAGAAGAGACAGGAACGCAGGGCGCAAGCATTTGTACCACCCGAAGAGAAACCTACCGAACCTGAGAGACAGAAGAATGATATAAACTTAGAAGAATTTAAGAAGAAAGTGAAAAAGGGACTGAAGAAACGGAGTGCACCAGCTTGATAATGGGATTGATGTTAAAAAACACATTTTCAGAATTTTCTTGACTAATTTCTTTGTACAGGAAGCTTTTAATAAAGTAGGATATTCGTTGATTAAGAGTTTATAGACTTTCTTCTGGAATGATTCCATCGTTTTATTAGAAAACCTTGTTCCTATAAGTACTATAATATCGCACTCTTAACGTAGATGTATATACATGTACATAGGTATATACGAATCGTACATATGTATACGTACTTCGTTCGGATTTAGTATTATACAGTTGGAAAGTACAGACCAGTAGAAATTTGATGCGAATCGAAGGCTCGCACTCGATCGCCGTGTTCACTGATTTCTTGGAATCGTTTCGCTCGTAAAAATTGTGCTTTTAATTGTTTTATCTCGTTCGATCAAAATTGTGAAGAATTACTTGATCATTTCATTATTAAGCCAGCTCGGTAAAAATGACGACCGAGTAAACGAAGTCTTCAACGCACGACATAACAATTGTAAAACAATTTCCGGATAGACTGAAAGTAGAGATTGTGAAACAGACAACGTTCAATATTAAAAATCACTTTGCCCCGAAACGCGCGATCGCATAACGTAATAGATACAAATGATTCAAAAACAGTGGCCCAACAGAAGCTATAATAATGAATATTTTATTCGCAAAACGCAGATAATTGGTTTCGCAAATGTTAGGACACCATTTTTCAATCGATCTATATAATTACCAGCTCGAGGAGCAATTAATATTAACTGGGCATAGAATCAATCGAGAATTCAACGCGCAGATTAAACGGAGGCAGGACAAATACTCGTCTCAATGTACAGCGTGCGATGGGGCTCGGATTATTGCAACCACCACCACTGATTAGCGACAATTATATTTTTGCTGGCAATTTTTCAACGAAGTAGAATGCTTTTCATCAGGTTTAGCAATTCCTCGGTTTAGCGTTCGTTGCACTAATCCGAGCCTCGTCGCGTGTCTTATTTTCTATTCTGTTACCTTAATTATTAACGCCCGTTTATTTTACAGCTTACAGATTCATGGAAGTACGTTTCGTTAGCTTAGACTTAGAAATATCGTAGACACATTATGTACAATCGTTACGTTATTCGCGAAGCGGTGAACAGCGAACTGGTTCAAGTCGATTCAAGGAGATATTCTAATCGGAAATGCCTTGGGACAATTAATCGGATAGACGTATGTACAGCGCTTCGATTCGCAATTCACGCTTATTTCCGATGTCCTTCCTCTAATTTTTGATACTATTAGGAGATTAGGTGAAACGCAAATTAAACTTGTCATAAGTAGACTGCGGATATTTACGCAATCTCCAATTTTTATAGACAAATTTTTAGAAAGTGAGATGAAATGAAATACTTTTTTTAATAAGAACAGCTTTTGTAGATCCAAAACAAATAATTCTGGCATTTTTTGCATAAAGATCTGCAGTCTAGTCATAAGAAAATATGATTTCGTGGATTGATCGTGGAGCGATTGATCACTATAGTACAAAGAACTGTAGAAGTATTACAAACACACAGTACGAGGTTCAAAATGAAAGATGAAAATTATTAATCGAATAAAAAACGAACGATAGTCGCAAGAGATTCTGTGACTCGAGGGATTGAAATATAGTTTTTCTTCCTTCTAGAAAATATTATAAAAAAATACTCTAGGGACCTCTCTAACAAGGAGGATGTCGATCCGATAGGACAAAACCGATCCTCCAAACAATTCCTTGTCATAGTGCTGCGAATGTCGAGGCGATTAGAGCGCACTTGTGTTATCATACAAAAGCTTACAATATTCGATAGCATAACTCCCGTAATAGTATGTATATATGTATATAGTTTTAATGCGAAATGACACAGCATCGGATCATTGTCGTCAGGAAAGTGTAAGTGTACAAAAGATCATTTTCTGCTTACGTATTGCTGCGTTAGTCGCACGTTTTCCCGCTTTCAACGATTTCGACGTGATCCAACACTCTCGAATCAATTAAACTTAATCAACCCTCGATTGTTAATACTTCGAACACTCTATTAGGCTTCCTAAATTCAGTATGCACAAAAGTTGTTTCATAAAATTCAGAATAAGGTCTTCTCTATCAACTACACGATGATTTAGCAAAGTACTGTTCATTAGTGTTTGACAAATAAAGATGAGCATCATCTTTCAAGTTACACGGTAACCAAGTTTCACAAATATCAAAGCCAGTACTTCGAAATTCCAGAATGGCAGTCAAATGTTTCAATATACATAGAACAGTCTTGTGATCGATTCAATTTCAAAGTTATTGAATTACTTTTTAAAACTGCACTTTGCAGGACAGACATGTTTTGATTCGTTCTTGCTTCGGCAAACCAATAAAACTGTGAACATTTTCAGGAACCACAGAAAAATACTTCAGACAATCGAGGGCTCGATAAAATGAATAAACTATAGAAAGAAAACTTCTGATGATTTTGGATCGCGCCGAGCCGTTCAAGCGGGTACACACCGAAGTCCCCAACTATTCGCACAACCAAGTAAGTGTACAATTTGTTATACAAAAATAAATCTCTTTGTGTGAATCGTTCTCGATTATGAAAAGCGTCCGATTCACGCCGCGATTCGTCCGCCAGATTTTTTTTCTTGGAGTGGAGAATATTGTTTCTCGAGCGGCGCGTCGCGGCCGCGTATACGTTTTTCTCAACAATCAAGCCAGCTAAAAACAAGATTCGCTACACGATATTCGGATTAGCTCTCCTCGGCAGCTCTCGGGACGCCGAGGCCATGACAAATAGGGGAATCGAATAAGAAGCGGGCCCCGTCTTTCGATCACCGAAATCGCTAACAAGGCTTTAGCTGCTCGTGGAGTGGCCTTAAGATTATGCGCCTGAGATCAAAAAGATCTCAGGATCAGCGATTACGTTCCCTTAACTAATGGATATCAGAGTATTTTCCTCAGGTTCCCCAATTCTTCGTGATTCTGAACGGTCCAACCGCGCGACTGACCAATGAAATTGTCTGAGATCGTGGTAATCAATGTAAATGCATCTCGTAGAGTAGAGAGTTCCAACTTGTAGCTCGCGAGTCATGCGCGACACCTTCCCCGCTAGTTCTTCCCCCACTCTTAGACTTCATCGTTATGCATATGTATAGTAGAACACGCATACATTGTAATCGTAGTTCTCTCACTCACTAACTCTACGGCTGTACGTAGTAGTGGGGAAATAAGTTGGAACTCTCTGTCGCAAAACTCCACCGGGAATGTTCCTCGAACAGAATCAACGCGTTCAGCCAACCAAGGTGTTGATCATTCACTTTATCATTCGACAAACCGATCAACGAATCACCAACTCTTCGGCGCGGGACAAAAGTCCGCTACTTCTCCAGATCCTACTACACCTAAAAAGAAAGTAATCTCAGAAACCCCGGAACTCAATTCCAGGTTCTTCGTGACCAGTGAAGCCCGATCGGCAAACTCGCGAAGGCAATCTTCACGGTGTCCTCTGCCACTGTTTTTGACACTGTGCCCATTTCGGATGGGTCTGTTGAAGCCGACGTGAAATCGGTTCATCGAGCGGTGCGTTCGAGCAGATCGGACTTAGGGTCGATCAGGTCGGTCGCTCGGATCAGGTCGACCTTTCTCCTGCCGATCAGATAACGGACCCGTTGGCTTTGTCGATGGTGTAGGCGACACTTTGGTCTTCACGAGCCGGCGAGCGTCCTCAGAAGCTAGTGATTATGGTTGTAGAGGTGCCACCTCTGCGTCTCGGCGTTCGAGTCGCATTTTTCGGCGGTGATGCCCCTCTGCGCGTGGAATCTCGAGTCCATGCACACCGGGATCCTCGAATGGCGGATCAGTCCGCCTTCCAAGTGCCTCCATTTCTGGTTTTCGCTGCCGTCGCAGATTTGCATCAGCAGTGTCGTGCCCTTTGCGTACACCGGCAGCGTTAGGCAGAGGTCGTGGTGCTTGATCAGGCCGTCTTTCGTTAGGCCCCATTCCTGGAAACGTGTAGGTCGTTTAGTTAGAATGTAAAAGTACTAGAATAATAATGTAAAATCTGAATGAACGAAGTGGATAAAGTAGAGCAGACTTATGCGTGAAACGAGCTCGTTCAAACTACTATGTATAAAAGATCGAGGCTCGAGCTCGGCGGACAAAAAACGTCAACTAATGATCAGCAACGCGGGTCGACCGTGTATGTTTTATTACCGCAACCCTTCTGTCGCGCCGTAGAGATAAAAGAGGCTATAATTTCCAAGTTGCCGCAATTAAACAGTTAGCGCAAGGATTCCATTTCTAACAGCGTGTTTCATTCCGGCGATAAAACAGTTCGCTCGAATGAAGCTGCCAGTGCGCGCACCTGGCCTTAGAGCGATATATTCGTTGGTTAGATAAAACAACGCGAGTTGTATAGTTTCCGGGTGCTGTCTAGTTCCGAACTGTGGCTCGCGATTCTGACTCTGGTCATAATGACGAGTGGCTAAAATACCAGTCGAGAAAGATTGAAAGAAAAAGTTTTATTTTCACAGTGGTCGATCAGCTGTTGACTCTCTCCAGGGTGAATTCTTCGGCTGCAATTGAAATTCGGTGTATCGAATACACGGTTTTATAGGATCGCGTTCGGATCGTAACCGAGGAGCTATTCTTCAATAAAACAACTGGGACCGCGTTCGCGTTTGCTTTGAGCGGAACACGTCGCGTCGCGTCGGTTGAATAATGAACCAGCAGTACTTACTTGGTTACCGCCCGTGTCGTGACACGGATAAAGTCCCACGTTCCCGTCTATTAGATGTCCCATGCTATCCAGGCACGCGGGTCCCTGTTTCAGTGATCCACCAGGACCCCCCTCGCTGGTCGGTATAACTAATTCGGGGTACACGTTTTTCAGATACCAGCTGAAGGGCTTGCAGCGCAATTTCCGCTTCAGCTCCATCCTGTCCTGAATACTAAAACGGCGAACAGGCCGCCGCGCGGCACCCTTTTATTAATACCGGTCACGTGCGCTGACGCGCGTTTTAATGAAATCGACTATCGGGTATTTCGTCCCGGTTTTCCCGCGCCGTAAATCGAGGCGCCAACCTCGCGAAATAAGACGGTCCAGAAATTAGTTCGTGATAAACGATCGAGCCCACGGGAAATTCTTTGCTCCCAACCCCCTCGCGCTCGAAACCGTGCGAAGGGGTACCGACGGCAGTTTGTTCTTTCGTTCGTTTCTTCCTTCGTTCGTTCTCCGAGTCAGGGCCAGACGAATCGATTCCTTGAAAGAGACAAACTTTGCACGCAACTAATTCCCTTTCCCGTCTCATTTCTCTTTCGCGCCGTTTCGAGATTGCATGCGCCGTGTGCTCACGGTGCCTCACAGGTTGTCTCTTGGCAGAAATGCCAAGTTATTATCTAGCCAAATTATTGGCTGAAGTGTGCGACGTCACGGCCTAACTTGAGGGACAACTTGTGAGGCACGGAGAGTACGAGATCTTGGAGAGAAATTTTTCTATCTTAATACGGTGCGATAGCGAGGAAGGTTGCATTTTAATCATTCGTGTTGCAAAAGAAATGGCTACGGCGCGGGGTGAATCCCTGTGTCTGGTTTATTCGAGGCGCGTTTCTCGTTACGGGAACGTCCGGACATCGCAGATACTCACTTCCCGTAGGGGATGTTGCGAGCGAGGGGCACCGCGTTGTAGTAGAACTGCTTGTAATCGTCCATCCACACCTCGGCCGCGCGTCTGGTGTTCCTTGCGAAAACGTTCCCGCTACCCCCGGGGAACGAATAGGGGTGTCGTTTTCGGAACACGTGGCCGACGCGCGAGCACGGAATAATTTCCAGGCTGCCGCCGCATTGCCACACCCGGAACGATATCTCTGAAAAGGTCGAGTTTCGCTGGCTCAGTCAGTGATTCCAAGGGAATCCCTCCAACGGTAGGGATACAATTGTTAACAATTACGGTAGAGACTCACCTAAATTCTCTCCGCCCCAGACGTCCATCTGGGTGTCGTATTTTCCCAGTTTCTCGAAGTAGGCCTTGTTGATCACGAATAGGCCACCGGCGATCATCGGGGTTCTTATTGCTTGCGTGGGATCCTTTTGCCTCGCCTGTCTTTCTGTCTGGCTCAGATATTCCCATTTGAACACCAGGCTCCAGTCGAAACCACCTCTCAGGTCTGCCGAAGCTCCTGCAAGTAAAATATTCATCGTGCGTGTTTTTATATGTATTACTCTTGTTTGTAGATCGTAGATTTTGAACATTTTTATTTTGATACTGTGGAGCATTAGTATGTGAGTACCGATGTATTGGAAGGTATCCATGCTGATCACGTCAATAACAGGACACACGACCCTCGACGGATCCTCGGCCACCCTTTCCAGAAGGGGTTCGAGCCAGTCGGCATTGCATTCGCAATGCGAATCGAGAAACGTCAGCACGCTCGCGGTTGCCGCGTCCGCGCCTCTCACCCTCGATCTCATTAAACCTTCCCTCTTCTCGTTCCGTATCACCCGCACCTTGTGTATCCTCGACAGCTCCTCGCCATCCTCGGCTGCAGAAGAAACCATCATCAATCGTCACCGTGTTACAATTCTTCGAAACACGCATTTTATTCTGAATCAAGAATACGGTAAACAACATTTTTCACCGGAGAGGTCACTACATACAGTAAATAAAACGAATATAAATCGCAGCGGTAACTCTAATTAAAACGATGACAGCGCGAAAATGATAAAACAGTAGTCGCCGCAGTGTAAAATATGATCTCATTCAAAGTCACACCGTACGAATTTCAAAATATTTTCAGCAGACATGCGCACGAAATTGTAAATAAAATGAATACGAATCGGTGCTGTGACTTTGAACAATAGTCACAATCGTATAAAACATTATTTTATTTCGACCTGTGAATGCCATGTGCACCGAAAAATATTTTCTGACAGAGGTGCATGTTGCAAATGAAATGAATGTGAATTGGGTCAGTGAGATGCAATTAAAGAACGATAATAAAACAAAAATCTGAATTGTTAATTCTATAACCATAGGAAAAAATCATGTTGCGATTCAAATTCTAAATAAACGAAATACGAACCGTTTCTCGACTTAACTAAAAAGAAACAACAATGGAATCGAATTTCCTGTGAAACGGAGAGAACAGTGAGGCGGTAATAAAACAATTCTCTCGTGAAATACTTTTCGAGTAACGTTGCGTGTACTGTAAATAAGCCGTCTGAAGTTCTACGAGCGTAATGTCAGTAATTAAAGCTTACGATGATCGCTGAAGTCGTCCACCAGAATAATTTCCTTGATAAGGTGCTCGGGACTCCTGTTCAGCACGCTGAAAGCAAAACATATTTCACGTTCTTACATCGTTCTCTAGGTCGAGTTCCCACGTCGGAATTAAACGGTTCTAATTTCATCGACCACCGTAATCCCATCCAGCCGTGCACTCAAAACGGCAACGATCCTCCCTTAAATAAGTTTCCCTCTTGCTCTTCTCGTCGACGAGACGAACCCGACGGGGGGATGAGAGGACGGGGAAACTTGCTTACCTCTGCCAGGAAAAATTCTTTTTCCCGGGATCGTGATCTCGTTCGGTTCGCGTTACGTCTCGCCGCAGGAAAGCGTTTCAATTAAGAAGCGGATGTACGTTCACCGGGGAAATCTCTGATTCGTGTCAGTGCCGCGTGGAATAACCAACAAGGGCCCAGAATATATTTGAGGGGCCACACGCAACCGACCGCGGTAATATATCAGTAGTAGAGGCGAATTTTTTCTGGGCTTGCAACCTTGTCTTCTTCCATGAAAATTTTAGGTTGCACTGTATTCTGAGTAACCAGACATTTTTCCCTGCCTCTTACGCAATCCTATAGATTTTGGCCAGAGAATGCCAAGTGTTTTTGACAGGTTAGAGTGCGCCATATTGGTATGCAGTCAGACGTCGTCCAATGAGTGGAGCCGCGACAAGGTTGCAAACAGTGCCGAGATATTGTGCAAGATTTCAGCCTCAGTAATATTTTTAAAAATTTGATTGTGAAAAATCAAATCAATGAATGAAAAAAATCAATGTATAACATGTGTATTTGTGTATATTTTGTAACTCGTAGGATACGTCCTGGAGTCTTTTTGTCTGGAACAGATTGTTTCGGTACATTCCCGCCAATACATGCATGTCTCAGGGCTCTGCTACCTCATCATCATAATTATACATACATACTATGTATTAGATACGTTACTGTTTGGCCGCGCATGCGCGTGAAAAGTTGCACCATATCGCAGCACTGGTTGCAAATCCACGTTACCGACATTACCGTTCGGTAAGCGGCGCGCGACGGTTGCTTCATACCAAGGTGGCGTCACGTTTGTCAAAAACACAGAAAATCGCTCCAGTTTAAACATAACTTTTGAATCAGTGATCTTCTAGGATTGAAGCTTGGACGTGTGGAATTTTTTTGTCGAGATCTACGGGACAACATAAGAAGAAGGCAAGCATTTCTGGTTAACGAAGGTAAAGCTTAACTTTATTTTGGATTGTTGATGAATCTAGACGCCAAGTACATGTTCGACACTCAGTGTCGGGCTATTCCAACCTCACAATTCTATAAATTCCTTTGCATTCTATAAATTGTAAAAAGTGCAACTATTGTGTGAGGAAACAGGTTCAATTCAATTCAAAATACTTCAAAAATAATTCAAAAAGCCTACATCGAATAAGAATAATCTGGGTTGAAAGTAATGTCTTGATTGTCGAATTAAAATTGTTAACCCTTCAGCTACTGGTATAATTCACAAATGTGTCTGCTAAACGCAAAACAAAAAAGAAAGAAAAGTTGTACAAATGCTGAGGGGAAGGCAATGTAAACAAATACATCCGGCATACAAAGCGGTGTTTATTATGCGTCTGATACGCAACGAACGAAACATAAACACTCTATATACGCACTTGTTTCATCGACACAGTCTCGATAAAATAAATAAAAGTCAATAAGCAACCCCCGTTCCCGGCATGATTTATCAAATCGCTTATTGACGACGCACAGTGGTCGGAAATCGCCAAAACATGGTCAAAATAGGAAGAAGTACTCCAATTTAGTTCAAAATTGATACTCATAGGTTTTTCGGGTCGCTCATTATAAATCTGAGGTCAAAATTACAAAAAACAAAATGGCGGATTCAATACGGCGGATCCGTAACCCAAAAAATTATTTTACTCTCTTGAAAATTAGTATTCCCATATTTTTCGTGCCGTTGAATGTGAATCTGATGTCAAAATTACAAAAAACAAAATGGCGAATTCAATATGGCGGATGCGTAATCCAAGACTTTATTGGACTCTCTTGAATATAATTCCTCTGTTTCTTGTGTCGTTGAATATGAATCTGATGTCAAAATTAAAAAACAAACTGGAGGCCGGGTTAGTGAAAAAATTATTTATTTCCACATATATTTGGTAATAGAATGTTTGCGAGGTATATTATTAGTACAAATTGTTATCAGATGACTTCAGATAGCGAAAAATGTAAGATTTTAGTGTTAAATATTGCATCCGAGGTAATTCTTTAGTACTAAAATATAATAGAAGTTTCTCAGTTCCGTTTCGCTCCGATATTTCGCTCACCTCTAGTCAAATAAATATTATACTGTATACCATGGTGTTTCATCTGATCCATACATAAGTAGTATTAAGATGTCATGTACAAAAAAGATGAAACAATATCCCCTCGAAGTCACACAATTTTTCGAAGATCCTGATATGAACGAAGATATGTCATGTGACGAAGTATTGTAAAGTTACTTCTATACAAATTACTTTGTATTTTCCATAATTGTGATTGTTATTGGTGTTTTAAATGCAATATTTACCATTAAAATCTTACACTGTTGACTATCTGAAGCATTTTATTGTAATATAAACAATAATGTACCATACATTTGCGAATATTAGTTTTGCCTACGATTTAGGGCAAATTCGCCATTTCGGAACGTACCGGTCGCTAAGGAAATGGCGACAATTCATAAGATCGCAATAGGTCGCAGGAAAATGAAACGCACACTTGTTTAATAGCCTTAACAGCTTCTTTTCCAAAAAAATGAACGCTTGATCGCGATTGATAAGCAACTTTTTCGTTAATAAAATGTACCAGATGTGTAGATTTCTCTTCATCATCTCCCAGAGCTTTAAAAAATTAAATAAAGCAATAAAATCAGAATATTATATTAAACAGCGTTACAGAGCGATAATAAATCGCAGAGGTAATTTCAATTATGATTGAATGCCGGTCTTCTAGAACTACTAACTTTGAACTTACGTATCTCCGACAGAAGTACGTATTAAATATTGGCTGTAACAAAAAAACGTGCTGTGGAACCTTATAAATAAAGTACTATTACACAGATTTTTAAACAACGGAAAAAAATTTCTGACTTTTGGCCACGATTTGGCGATTTCCGACCGCTGTGCGATGGCCGTATCTCATGAAAGTTTCGTACCGCCGAGCGTCGTCTATTGACGACAGCCGTAGTTAAAGGGTTAAAGGCATTCTTCTTATGTTTGCGAATGACAAGACTGACTATCAATTTCTCCATTCTAGACACCAACGCATCGACTACTGTGCCACCGAAACAACAAAAAAGGAAGGAAGAATAGAAGACGAGCTGCTGGCAAGGGTGAGTCGCGCTACAGTTTACAGTTGGTCGCGTTCACGTTCGGTGCAAATGGAGAACCGTCGAACTCGGTGGAACGAGATTAATATTTCCTCGTTGTCGGGAGCCTGGTAATCGCGGCAGCGGGATAAATTCCGTGGCGCGTACGTGCGTCGCAGTTTTCGGGGGATGCACCCGCCGCGGGTGCATCGTTGCAACGGCACGACGCGAGAAAATTCTCTGGGGCCGGGTCAGATGCGATGGAATTTTCTAATCGTCGTTCCATCGTTCCCGACGGCCATTACTCGCTCTCGGAGCGCATTATCCTTGTCGCGGGTTGATGGCGATAAATCACGCGTGAAACATGAAGAGCCGAGGCTCTCGGATTTTCGGGACGGCACGCGCGCGCGCACAGTTGGTGCAGCGCGACGGCGGCGGCTAGATAATCATATTACCGAGCGGATACGGAAAAAATGTAAATCCCGACGGTCCGTAAATCGGCCGGGGATTAGGCGAATATTCGCAGCGGCCGCGTCGCTCAACTGGATTAATTTCACCGACAGATAATCCGCGCCGGGTATTTTTTAATAACACCTTCATTAATCAGAGCCGGATCGTAACGAATGCACTTCGAGATTTAATATGCAACGCCTGCCCGCCGCTGCACCGAGCTCTTTTTCCAGCCGAGACTCTTCTGCAATAATGCACGCACCGTTTTCTCAGCCATCCCCCTTCACGGTTTTTTAACGACGCTTGGTCTTCATAATCCTTTTTAATGGATTTTCCGTGTATGTTATTAGCGGCTGTGCCCGCGAGTTTGCGATTTTATTGGCGAAACGGGAAGAAAGGGAACAAGGGTGCGAGAGAATAATCAAGCTGTCTGTCTTTAGACGGATTTTTCTGTCGCGTTTTATGAAATTTTATGGGATGTTTAATTACCTTACGACTGTGCGAAGTAACGTGGACCGTGCTTCATTATGGAACGTGATTATTACCGAGGTTGGGGGTAGATCTCTCCTCCATTGCTTCATTCGACACCTGCAAAAAATATCGAGTGATCAGTTCAATAATATGTCTAAAGAACAATAACCTATAGCTTCATTGTATAAAATGTTTACCCAGCTTTTCGATCCTTTTAAATTACACGTGCTCATTGTTGTCAGGAGTGCATAAAATTCACGGTCTAATTATCATTAATAAATTACATTCATCCCAGACGTGCATTGATTTTCGGGAAACAAGAATGGCCTTGCACGAACGATAGCGTTTCAAAGTGACGCGCGTTTTGTGGCGGCCGCGAGGGAATTCAGAAGATCGTGTGCATGTGTTCAGAAGTATAATTATATCGAGGAGGTATCGAGCGACACGCAGACGCGGTAATCAAGGGAGTGACGCTTAATTATCGTCGCGTTACGTAGTTCGGATCCGCAGCTCCTCCCCAGGTGAAACGATAAGCATATTAACGGACGTTGCGACAGATAACGCCGGTAAGAAACCCGATGAACCGTCTATCGATCGCCTCGCCGAGTTGATGACCTAATTATACGTCGTCTGATGTTTCTCTGGCAAGCTCATTACGCGAATCTCCCGATTCGAAGTTCCCTCACTTAATTAAGGCATCAGGCCTGCCCTCCGTCTTAAGGAGACGCTTCTTTCCCGCTCCTTTTGTCGTCGCGGCCATTCATCCCTCCCGAGGTTCGCCGCGAAACTTTCGATCTGACCGTCGCGAGGAATTTTTATTGTTTCCCAAGGATTATTATTAACTTCCCGATTTTATAGGGAAGTTATTGTAATGATTCGCTTCTTCTTTTGCCAAGACCTCGTCGCGTTATTCAGCATTTTACTACGTTTTTTTCAAAGCCGGTCGGCCCCAAAAATGTTTCCAATATTTTTCATTTAATTGTTATTTGTATGCACAGAATTTCCGAATGCTTTTAAATTGAAGCCCCGATACCTTCCAATTTCCGGCCGTATGTACAAGTTTTCCGAATATTTTCATCGAAATGTTGTCTAAACATTCTCCCAGCAAATCAACAGTTTTTTGATCGGACATATTGGAAAGGCGTTCGAAGGGCAGAGGGGGTGGCGTACACCCCAACCCCCAATTCCTCAGGCAACAGCGTTCACCGGTACCACTTAATCATCTCCCGAGATGAAAAATGATTTCTACGCCCGTGTAAGTACTTTTGCGAGTCTACGTTTACTCTGCTGGTTAAATAATGATAACGGAAAAATAGTGTTTCGCCCTCCCCCTCACCACCCCGAGCTTTACCGGGGAATGATTGATATTCGTGCTTATTAAATTCAGTCTCGGGTTGTTATCAGCCGTTTCAGTCAATATTGCAAGGGGACTGCTGCCGGATTTTTATGCAAATTCCTCCTGGGGCTTTTGTAGGTGCAATCTTGTGTTTCGAGAAAGGCAGAGCCAAGGGAAAAATGTTTATTTGCCGCGCTAATGGCTTCGGCAGATAAGAAACCGCTTAAGAATTGTACCAGGTCCTGAATTGTTTCACTTTACTGCGCTTTCGAGAATTTTACGGGCTGTAAGTGCATAAAGATCAATTGCGATTGTTGGGTTTCGCGGAATTAGGTTTCCTCCATAAACGTCGGGTATGAGTCAATGTCGCTGTACGATTAAAAATAATTTTCTCAGAATTTCTGACAAGCGCTCCGTGTCAAGAAACGTCGCTTTATCAAACTGAAATTCGTTAAAGAACAAATTACACATTTACTCCGGCGTTTTGCAGCGAATCCGATTATTTATTCACGATGTTTTTGCACGTATGGAAACACGCTCGTCGCGTTTTAAAAATAAATGAGATTACTTTCCGAACGACTCGATTAAAACGCGGATCTCGCTGTGACGAAATAATTAGATTGGGTATGAGCATGCATTTATAGTACACTCGATTTTATGCGAGCATAATAAAAATGTAAATCACACTAACCGAATCCCGTAAAAATAAGTTCACTAAGAGAATATTTCTGGTATCCTTTGAAACGAAGATTTATGCTTTCATAACATATTCGATCGCACAAAATACTGGAAAATGCGAAAGGTGGATTAAAATATTCTGCATTTTTATGTCGCTACGACTGCGTTCAAGTTCTTCAGAAAGAATGTAAAGCATTCGATATCGATTTTTGCAATGCACCTTTATGCATCCGTTGTAAATAGGACACAATATTCCACCACAATTTTTTTCGATTTTATTTACGGCAGGACGAAGGAAATCAAATAAAATGTGTACAGGATGTGTCCGTTAAGTTATGTCATCATTTTTTAGGCATTTCCAGTAGTGCAATAAAAAAAGGTTTTAGACAAAAGTTCTCAGTACTTGGTGAGCTACATGTTCGCATATTCTTAAATCTGAAAAAATGCTTTTTACGTAAAAAAATAAAGGTCACCTTGACTTTTTTAAATGGCACCATATATTTTGGACATCATAGGATTGTTTCCGACGTCGGGACGAATTTAACAGTGTACTATACTATGACTTTGAAATGACCTCAAACTTGAAAATTTTGTGCAGACGTAATTTTAATGAAAAATGATTTCTTATAATATAAATCAAGTTACATCAGATGTTCGAACTGCGATCCACCTTCTATGATACAGAACTCCGCTCTTTGTATTAGATTTTTGTATTATTTTTTCTTTTTAGTTTAGAAATCGTTGATTAGGAACGTATGGTCAATTCGTTGGCCATCGCGTTCACCAGATCTGTCTCTGATTTTTATCTTTGGGGATATCTGAAATCTGTTGTATACGATACAGTAACCAATAATGTTCAAGAACTTCGAAATCACATAACAACTGCGTGTAATAACATAAACCGAGACGCCCCAATTATGGCGACAACGAAAAGTCTCATAGAAAGAGTAGAAATGGATGTATCGTAGAAGATGGATCGCAGTTCAAACATCTGATGTACGAGGGTAGTAGTCCCAGAAGTGCACGACCTAACAAAGAAAACACATTTGGGAAAAAGTAACTTTATTTCTAAACGTAGTCACCTTTTAGCTCGATACAATTTTCCCAGCGATGTTCAATAGCTTCGATACCTTGTTTATAGTATTGGGTATGGGAATAAGTTTCCGCCCTTTTGGAGATGTCGTTGTACTTGAGTACCGATCGCGTATTTGGTGGAACGTAGTACATGTTTTTGAAAGGTCTATATCTAAGCTTCAAAACGCAGTTAGTGGCAATTGTTTCGAGCGTGAACAGCAGTCAATTTTTCGCGTGAAAAATGTCGACTTTTGTTCCAAGTAAGCAGCATTTACGGGAAGTCATGTTGCATTATTTTGTTTTAAAGAAAGGTGTTATATATTTACTATATTATGTTTATTATATATTTACGGGGACGATGCTCCTTTAAAAACCATGATTTCGACGTAAGGGCACAGATTGCGATGGTGTGCCAAAAAATTTGAAGATACAGATTTCCCAGAATTACTTGATGGAAATCCACGTCAAACACTTGCAGAACTGTCAATGGAATTAAACGTCGCGTCGGTCGATCTACTGTTGGAAAACGTTTTCACGCTATGGGAATTGTTTATAGGCTTCTTTTCAACAAAAAGGGGCGGAAACTTATTCCCATACCCAATAAGATCAGTCGAGCTCCTCAAAACAGCCATCAACCGCAGATTCCACCTCTTCATTGTTGGCAAATCTTTTACCACCGAGCCATTTTTTCAAGTTTGGAAAGAGAAAATAGTCTGAGGGGGCTAACTGTGGCGAACAGGGTGCGTGAGGAAGCAATTCAAACTTCAACTCATTGATGTTGACCACCGCGATACCGGATGTGTGAACTGGTGCAGTCCTGATGGAACAACACTTTCTTTCTCGCTAAATGCTATTGGTGACTGTCAAACAAATACTAAACAACGTAGCGTCTTCAGACTTCAAACTTGAGCTTTGTAAAGATTTTAGTTTTGGCTATAGTAAGTTTTCAAATAATAACCGCCAGCTATATGTCAAGGTCGGATACTTCTAGGACTACCCTCTTAACTTAACGTAACTTGATTTATATTGTAAGAAATAATTTTTCATTAAAATTACGTTTGCACAAAATTTCCGAGTTTGAGATGATTTTAAGGTCATAGTGTAATACACTGTTAAATTCGTCTGGTCAGAAACAATCCCATGATGTCCAAAGCATGTGGTGCCATTTAAAAAAGTCAAGGTGTCGTTACCTTTTTACGTAAAAAGCATTTTTTCAGATTTAAGAATATGCGAACACGTAGCTCACCAAGTACTGAGAAACTTTTGTCTAAAACATTTTTTAATTACACTACCGGAAATGCCTAAAAAGATGGTGACATACACTTCGGGACAAAAAGAGAGCACATTTAAAAATTAACGTAATATTTATTTATTTAACATTACAACCGAGGTTTTATTTTTACACATTCTTGCAAAATACCTATATGAACAGACACAAATGAAATTGAATTGAATTTCGCCAGTCTACAATTTTAAGGAAATATGTTGTGACAAAATGATAGCACATTTAACTTAAAATTATGTATAACAGTAGATCTACGAATGATATTTAATGCTTAATCTTTTGTGGCTCCTCCTTTACATTTAATAACAGCCATCATTCTCTTTGGCAAAGATTTATAGAGTTTTTTAATAGTTTTTTGCTCTAATTGCTCGCAACTCATCTTGAATACATTTTTTTAATTCGGCAATATTTCCAAATTTTCTGACATTTAAATATACAGCTTTCCCCTACAATTTTAAATAATGTTGAGGTCGGGTGACCTTGTTGGCCAATCCAAAAGGCGAATTTTACTACTTTTGCAGTGTGTACTGCGGCATTATCCTACTGAAAAGTATACTTCTCTCCAGCAATTCTGGTCGCGTCCGTGTTTATTTGTTCCTTAATCATTTCCAAATACATTTTGCTATTCATTTTTCCTGTTATGAACTTGATTTGCATTTTAACATAGTACCCGATACCACACCAAATCACCACACCACCACCTCCCATTTTCCGTCGACTCAAAAACTGTTCCTCTTTTCGCATATCGTAAAAATAGTAACTCGGATCATCAGGTCCACCCAAGTTAAACCTCTTTTCATCCGTAAATATTATTCTTCGCCATTTCTTTCGCATATGAATATTCTTTTCCGCAAAGTGTAATTGATTGATCTTATGTTGCACAGTTAACCAAGGGTTTTTCTTTAATTTTCTTCGGTATATGTATTTGCATTTTTGTAAAACACACCTGACATTCTTTACATTCGCGTCTACGCCAACACTTTGAGCAATTTGCCTTGCAGTCATCTTAGAATTCGATGCTGCTCTTATTAGTATTGCACGACGTCCCCGGGTACTTAGAGTTTGCGGACGTCCAGAACTCTTTTTTTATTCATTATTACTTTTCGACTTCTATTCATAATTTGTGCTATTTTAGTCACTGAATATTGTTATTCTTCCAATTTGATTATAGTGTGGATCTCACACGCTTTCAATCCGTTTCCGCGACCCATTTTTTATATTATTTCGCCTTTTTAATACACAAGATAATATCACGGACTTTATTAACTATTGTAGGACGGTCTGTCGCGGTAAATGTCAGGATTTATTTTTTACGAGTGGTCTCCTTCGCTGCTCGGAACTAACTGATGAACAAAATCGCGGCAACGCAGAGCCGAACGATCAGGTCGATCTGCATTTGTTCGTGGCAATCTGTTTTTAAGAAACAGATTGCAATTGCTGTGACGCGTAACGGTCTACAACGGTCAACATCATCGCTAGGGGCGGTGGCTCGTCGCCTACAACTCGCCCCCCTTAACGATTAATCGTCCCGATTAAAAAAAAAATTTTTCAACGCTCTTTCCGTCAGCGCTTAACTGCTACGACGTATATGCAAACCGACGGAGTGACCGAACATGTCATGCAACTTACAACCAGTCGTGTATAAACACAGCAACGAAACGCAAAACAACTATAATTAATCAAACACACCCATACATACACAAAATCAAACGATACAATAACTATTCAAACACTCACGTATATACACAAAATCAAACGACGCAATAACTATTGAGTACACTCATATATATACACAAAATCAAAAAATACAATAACTATTGAAAACACTCACACACACACACAAAATCAAACGATACATTAACTATCGAAAACACTCGCATACACACAGAAAATCAAACAATACAATAACTATCGAAAACACTCACATACACACACAAAATCAAACAATACAATAACTATTCAGACACTGTTATCTAAACGGATGTTTTAACACTCCAAGGGCGCATATTTGCGGCGTGCCATGTGCCTTGATAAGGGATTTGTGTCACTTGAAACCCTTCCACGTCGGCTAAAATGTAGCGGTCGTTTCGTAGTACTTTTATTATCTTATAAGGTCCCTTGAATTTTGGCACTAACTTCGCAGATACCCCAGGCGTACTCACGAAATTCCGCACCATGACGCGGTCGCCTTCTTGGTATTGACGCGCTTGTTTTCTTTTCTTATCGTAATGCGTCTGATTACATTTTTGTGTCTGTTTAATTCGTCGGTCTGCACTGACACGGATGGCGGGTAAATCGCGGCGCGTGCTAGTGATGTTCTTCTCTTCTAGCCCTTCCCGGATTCCGTCCACTACTGTGCCTCTCTGATGCACGCCGAAAAGCAACATACTCGGGCTCTCGCCCGTCGAACGGCACACTGAATTGTTGTACGCGAACTCTACATCTGGAAGAACTTTAATCCACGATGTTTGTCTCTCGCTGGCTAATTTCGCGATCATCGGTATTATGCTGCGATTCAGCCTTTCCACTTGACCATTTGCCTGCGGTGCGGCAGTTGCTATCAACGTATGGCGTACATTTCGCTCTTCTAAAAACGCGGCGAATTCTCGCGAGGTAAAACAACTTCCGCGGTCAGAGATTATTCGCGCCGGTCGGCTGTATGAAACAAAGTATTTTTCTAAACAGTCGGTCACTTCTTTCGCGCTCGTCGTCTTTGTCGCGTACAATTTCACAAACTTTGTAAATCCATCTATTATCGCAAACACATAGCACTTTCCGAACACGCGCGGTCTAGAAATCGGGCCTAAATGATCAACGTGCACATTCACAAAGGGCAAATTTCCTTTCGGTATATTGTGCAGAAAGCCTTCTCCTTTTCCGGACACAGGTGCATACGCTATACACTTTAAACAATTTCTTACGTGACTCTCGACTTTTAACTTTATTCGTGGGAACCAGTAGCTACGCAAAATATTTTCAACTGTTTTGTCTACTCCTATGTGTCCCATCTCGTCGTGATACTTATGTATGACATTAGTTTCTAATTCGCACGGTACATAAAACAAAATGCGGTCGTCTTTTTTACGATATACTAGCCCGTCGCGCATTTCGTAAAACTTGTCTTCGTCGTTTCCCAGTTTGTCTCTTATTTTAACGATTTCTGGGTCCATACTCTGTTTTAACGCAAGGTTGCGGTCGAACGAGTTGTCTTCTATTACCAGTACACTATTAACACGGCTGAGGGCATCTACGTGTGTCATTCTGTTTCCGGATCGATGCTCTAGTGCATAATCGTAATTTGCTAACTCTAAAACCCATCTCGCGATACGCGGGTTTGTATCCTTTTTATTTAGCGTTAGCGTTAGTGATTGGCAATCGGTAATAATTTTAAATTTTATGCCCTGCAAATACGTACGAAACCGTCTCAAAGCGTAAATTATCGCGAGCGTCTCCAGTTCAAAACTATGGTACCGAGATTCAACTTCGGTGGTGCGCTTGGAAAAATAGAAAACGGGGTGGAACTTACGATCATTTTTCCGCTGTAATAAAATCGCGCCGAATCCCAACGCACTCGCGTCGCAGTGCAACTCCGTTTCGTCGCGAGGCGAATAGATACTCAATATCGGTGCGTCTATTAACCGTGCTCTAAGAATATCGAAAGCGCGTGCCTCTTCCATTCCGAAATTAAATTTTGTTTCTTTCTTTAACAAATCGTAGAGGGGTTTGGCTATGACGGAAAAGCCTTCAATAAATTTTCTAAAATAGGAGCACAGGCCAACGAAACTGTGCACGTCTTTCGTACATTGTGGTATCGGAAAACGCTTGACAGCATCGATACCTCGATCGGTTGGTTTAATACCGTCACCTGTAATCGCATATCCCAGGTATTCTAACTCCGTTTGCAAAAGCCTACACTTATCCAGCCGCAACTCAAGTTTGTTTCGTACTAGCAACTGGAAAACTTCTTCTAACACGACAAAGTGGTGTTCTAATGTCGACGTTGCTATCAAAAAATCGTCGAGGTAAACTGCGATGTCCCCTGAGTCTATCATTTTTTCAAAAATTTCACTTACATATCTCTGAAACTTTAGAGGCGCTCCTTTTAACCCGAAGGGCATTTTTAAACATTCAAACTGGCCTAATGGAGTCACAAAAGATGTTAGTTTGATTGACTCTGGTGACATCTTAACGTGGAAAAACCCGTCTTTGAGGTCGAGCGCGGTGAAATACTTTTTCCCGGCTAACAAATCAAGTTGATCCTCGATAAGGGGCAACGGGTAATTATCCCGCGCCGTAATTTTATTCAAGTTTCGGAAGTCTATACACATTCTTGTTTCACCGGTCTTTTTTTTCACCAACACGATCGGTGACGCGTATTCCGACTCACTTTTTCTAATTGCGCCTTTCTCGAGTAGGCTATCTAAAATTTTTCTTAACTCGGATTTCTCAGCGTATCCGAGTCTACGAGGCGTACAATGAAACGGTTTTTTATCCGTCGTAACGATTGTCATTTCCGTTTCTACTGCTGGGCGATCTGGTCGCGGCGGCCTAAGATATTTTTCTAGCAACAATGCCCGCGCCCTACTCTTTACGTTGTCCGGTAATTGTTCGTTTATATTGACTTCTCGTGACACTGGCTCCACTTGCGTGCATGAAACGTCAATATTCATAATTTCGCGAACATCCGAATTTCTAACGAGTTTAAACCCTGCAGTTTCCAAAAAATCGCGTCCGAGCACTGCGGGGGTGCTCATCGTGCGGTCCGATACAATGCGTAGCCTAGTGTCGACTTCGTCGCCGTCGACCACGATTTTTGCTTGCGCCTCGCCGCGTATATCTAACTCGCTACCATTTACGCCGCAAAACGATTGATTCCGTCGAAGTACATCTACTCTAAAATCTACTGGGACGCATTTCGCCTTTATGAAACTAATGGGGCTACCAGAGTCTAATAAACTGCACAGACTGGTACTAAATGTTTTACTTCCCTTAACGACACGGAACTCCAGCACGCGTTGCATGTCACCTTCCAAGGGCTGTACGACGTAGTTGACGTTTTCCCTCTTTGTACAATCCCGGACGTGGTGGCCTAATTCGCCGCACTGGAAGCAGGATCCTTTTTCCCTCCTTGGCTGTTTACAATCCGCTGAGAAGTGTCCGTAGCCTGAACAATTGTAGCAGCGCACTGCGCCTTGCTCTCCATCCTGCGAGTTGTACGGTGCTCTCGGCTTTCTCGCCGTCGGCGCGGCGATCCCTTGTGTCCGGCCCGTGCGTCTCACGACCGAATCTTCACTACTCAATGTTATTTTCGCGAACGCTTCCAACAGCGACGCTGGTGTCTCGAACTGTTGTATGCGCGCTTGTGTCTGCAAATTCGAGTCCGGAATTCCTTCAATCACGTAATCAACTAGCTCATCTTGGTCTATTGGCACCAGGTTTGCTAACGTAACTTTGTCGTGCATGTAGTCCGCGAATTTTTCCGACTTTCGCCAAGTTCTCTTTTCGAAATCGCGTCGATTCTGCAGCTTGTTCTGCCGCCGTCGGAACATCTTGCGCATTTCTTCTAAGGTTTCGGTGAAATTCAGATCCACGCAGTCGGGTCTCGAGTAATACCACTTTTGCGTTTTGCCTTTCAGCTTGCTGCACATTAACGCTTTGGCTGCGTGATCGTCCAGTTCGTAATTCGCGACTAACTTTTTAATTTGTTTCTCCCACGTGTCATAATCGCGCTCGTCTCCGTTGAAATCTGCCAACATATCCCGGACGCTTCGCCAACCTAACGTGCCCTGAAGCCGTTCAATATTCGACGTTCTGGGTTGCGAGTTACGCGAAAACTCAAGCTCTCGCCGTAGAATTTGGACCTCACGGTCGGCCAACTCTTTTTCTCGGCGCAAGATCGCGAGTTCGGCATCCTTAGGTATCCTCGCCGCGGCAGCTCCTCTGGCAGTATGCATTATCGCGTCATTTTCGGGATCTTCGTATTCTTCGCCCGTATCCGTCTCATCGACGGTATTTGCCCCGTCCTTCGCCACGCTTGCGTTCTGCAGCCGTTTAGCGAGGTCGGCTTTGTTACCGGTCGTCGAAAGACCAAGTTCGCGCAATTTTGCTTTCAATTCTTGGAGCTTGTAAGCCATCATCTTGTACCGTCCAATATACTTTTAAACACAATCTAATGTTCAATATTCAACGTTCACTGTTTCAATGTTCAATGTTCACTGTTCAACGTTCAATGTTCAATGTTCAGTGTTCAACGTTCACTGTTCGACCATCAGTGTTTACTGTTCACTCGGAAAGAACTAATCACTTATTGAGTTAGCTCGGCAGCACACAATCCAACTCTCGCACACCCGGCTTTCAGAACTCCGCGTACAGCACAATCCCGTCTCTGCTGCTGCACAGCGCGTTGTGCGCTCGAACAATTTATTCTACAATACCGGAAAAAATCTCAACGTTGAATCGCGGTCACTATCGCGTTCACTTTCGTGTTAAGAAAAAAAAAAATTGGGCAATCGAATCCCACTTCTGAAAAATTGTAGGACGGTCTGTCGCGGTAAATGTCAGGATTTATTTTTTACGAGTGGTCTCCTTCGCTGCTCGGAACTAACTGATGAACAAAATCGCGGCAACGCAGAGCCGAACGATCAGGTCGATCTGCATTTGTTCGTGGCAATCTGTTTTTAAGAAACAGATTGCAATTGCTGTGACGCGTAACGGTCTACAACGGTCAACATCATCGCTAGGGGCGGTGGCTCGTCGCCTACACTATGTTCTGAGGTTGATGTTCGCAATTTGCGAGTTTCATTGTAACTGGAAAGTACAGATTTACTACAGGTGCTATCATTTTGTCCCACTCGCAAACCACAATATTTACGTTTTCATTTGTAGAATTCTGTTGAAGTAAATATTGTCGATGATATTCAGTACATTATACATACAGGCATGTCTGAGTAATGTTGACATATTAAAAAACTCATTTTCTTCAGTTTATTCTACCAAATGAGAAAAAATAGACGATGTGCTATCATTTTGTCCCGAAGTGTAACTTAACGGACACACTCTGTATATAATTTCTATTTTTCAAGAGTGTCCAAGTATTATTGCGAGTACAGTGAATCCAGCAGTCTCCGTGAAATAAAATCGCAAAGATCAGGTTCGAAAGGGGCGTAGAAGGGATGAAACGTTGTCTGGGTGGTTGGGGTGGCGGTGGGGTCAACGTAAAGCAAATAGTGGAGAGAAGAGAAAGGGGGTACGATCATTTTGGCGCTGCACGCCGACACGGGGGGTACATAAATGCGACTAGACGGCCAGAACGATCCCAATATGTCAGTCCCACTTTCCCCGAGATAAACTCGAGGAACGTGTACGGAATGCGGGGGTGGTTCTCCAACCCCCACGCTCGCTGTTGTACCATTTCGAGCGTCCACTCTCCACAGCAGCGGCGAGATTGTAAAAGTTCACTGATGAGATTATCGATCGCGGGAATTATTACCGCTCGGCCGTGCACCGACACGGAAAATTTACCACTTTACGGCGTCCAACGTTTTGTACCTGTTCCCGCCGGTTTCCCGCGATATTACTAACTTCCGTTGTAGTTCGACCGCGACACCCGGCCACTTTATATTGACGAAAATTATCGGAGGCGAACTTGCGCCCTGTGCCGCGACGATAAATTAATAACGCAAGAAACAAAGGAGGCTGGGATGGCGGGGGTGCGTCTTCCAATAAATGCAGTGTCGCTGCGGGTCTTACTGGGGCTCGCAATTATCGATCTAGGATGTTGCATAAGGTACTGGTGTGCTGGGACCATCGGATTACTCTGCTCGACGAAATTAAAGTTCTTTCCACTCCGTTTTTTAAATGCGAAAAATTTCTTTGAAGACATTTAAGTATACAATGTCAAAATAGAGGCCTCAACCTCTAAAATGAGCCTAGGCTGACCATCGTATTATTTTCTTTCGCGGAGCTACAACTGCTCGAAGATCAGCACTCTATCGGGTTGAAGCAACCCCGTAAAGTGACACTATAAAAAGCAGTCATTTTCTAAGTTTACAGGGTAGTACGTAGTCAAAGCTGGCGTTCAAATTTCTATTAAGGTTCTAAATCTTTCGAAGTATCTTTTCCTGTGGAACAAACTTTACGAGTTTCCTTTTATCGCGTGCTCTAAATTAAGAAATATTTCAAGCAGAAAATAAAGAGTTTAAAGAGAGTAGTAGAATGCCAGGGTAGAAATTGAAATTGATTAGTGAGTGAACAAGGCAAACTGGAATAATGAAGGCAACGTTGCGTGTAAGGGCGGGGTTCAGCGAATTAATGGGCGAGCCTGTTATTAAACCTAATTCAGACATAATTTGTAGGGGTTGAAAGAACAGGAAAGCAGAAGAAATTACAAAAATTAATACGGTCGACAGGGGGTGTTTAAATTTTCATTAACTTCCCGAATCTTGGAAATTATTCTCCCCGGGGAAATTAACTTGATGAGGCTCGTTTCATCGAAGAAAGTAAAATAGCAAACAATTTTAATCGGAAATGAAAAGTTCATAAATCAACGGAACGCGCTGAAGCAAAATACAAAGTACAAAGTTGGTAAATGGTTCCGAGGAAAAATAAAATGCCGGTGATGATGTTGCGAGCACAGAATTCGATTAGAACCGAGAGAGAAATCCAGAAATGAAAAATCCGAATTACAAATGCAGAAACGCGGAGGGACATTCGTTACACTCAAATAAATAAAACGAACATACGAAGCGCGTCCACAATTTGGCAACAGGGAATTTTTACGCGAGGTAATCGAAACGAAAGCATCGATTTCGCCGGATGATTCACCCTATGCTGCTTCCGTGTCAAACTCGCTGAAACGTTGCGCCTCATCCCTTTTGTCGCTGTGCAACATGCGAAGTGTTTCAAGAGATTATTGTAACTCACGGCGACTCGTGACAGAACGCACGTTTAAACGTTTCGAGCGAATGGCAGAGTTTGATTCTTCAAGGAGTATTCGAAAAAACAGTTGGTTGTAATCTCCTTCTAACATCCTGGTCATTTTGGAAAATGATATTGCTTCTATAATTAAAAGCGGAGCTTTCCCACCCCGAAAGTTCTGGTTCCCCCGAAAAATGAGATGGTACAGACAGATAAGAGGAAACGGAGGGGAGTATGAACGAACCAATTCGAGGGACTATAATTTCAGATTAAAGCACCGAAGCCAGTGGGTTGAGAGCCTGTGGGGGGAGACATATTTGCCGGCAACGAAATTGCAAACGAGCCTTAAAGCGAGCCAGACGGGACGGATCATCCGGACGGTTTAATTCGAAACTTCAATTTCGGCTTTGGTCCCGGCGTTAAAGTGGATAACACGGGCCGGTCCCGGGCTCGATCGAACACTCGGACACGTGCACCACCCTTGCGTTTACACGAATCGCGAGGGAGCACCACGAGAGAGAGAGAGAGAGAGCGAGTCCGGTATTTAATGGAACGGGATCATGTCGTGTCGCGACGAGATGCGAATCGGCACGCGAGAATCGGAGGACCTGTTCCTCCTCTGTAATGATCGGCACTGTTTGCATGAACCTGGACCCTGCATAGTACATTCCGCCCCTAAACGGTTTTTGTTTGCACGACTAACGGGACAAGGGGCTGCTAATGTGATTTGTAATCACGGAGATTTGGCTGTTGCTGCTGGTCCGCTGCCACTGTGCACTTTAGACAGTTTTGTATTGGTGTCCTGATTTTTAACGCATTCTCCACCTAATTTTTCCGAATTCCTTTGTATTTATATATTTATCTCTACTTTCTCACTCACTCGTTTCCATACCGCTCACATCCGCTGTAAATACTCCAATTTCTGCTGTATACTCATATTTAAATTCCTTTGTAATTCATCCTCCACACTTCAATCTTCCTTTTCGCATATCAATTTCGATCTCTCTCTCCAGCAGCTACTTTGTAAGAGCACCTTGACACCCAACTTTCTCGCGTTCAAAAAGCACTTTCATCCCCTCCAGGAGCGAAAAACCTTCGCCAACAGCGCGAACTCACAGCGCGATTCAAATTCCTGGTATTGTCAAAGCGACAAAGCGAGAGCTAGTGTCTTCGTTCCCCGGAGGAACCCGCCTCTTTCTTTCGACGGGCGAAACGGACCGTGACAAAGTGTCTGTTGTCTCTGCGAGAGGCTCAATGGAAGTCGATAACTCGGTTACGGGGTCCTCGGTTAAGGGTTGTAGCCTCGTGAAAAAAATTGGACGACGATCCAACTAGTCTCGTTTTACAGGGTGAAGTTTCTATTTTCATCCCCATCTTTGATGTTTTTTTTTAGTCGAGTTACAACCACTCTTCCCCGAAAAAGTCATCGAGTCTCCTACCCTTAATTCTCCGTCCCCATCGACTCCATCTTCAATGGAGTATTATCTCTCGATCGAGACGAGGGAAGTTCGATATTGGCATCGTCTTTCGAAAAGGATCTGCTCGGAGGCAATACCTCTCGTCGTCGTCGTCGTCGTAGGAAACGAAATAATACGCGTGTTCACGATCCGATGGAACAGGGAGAGAGAGGGAGAGAGCGGCTGAATTGAAAGGTTATTGTGTCCCATTGGACTCGTACGGAACTTTTGGCAGACAATACGGTCCCCATGGCGGCCTAGCCGACCCTCGATGAGTCGTGGCCAACGTAATTTGCAATCGACGCGAACCGAGGAGAGTAATTTGCGCACGGCCGATTCCGCCATCGTCCGCTGGATACCGTGTAAACGGATGGCCCCGGACACTTGGGATGATAATTAAACATTTAATTAATGCAGCGCGTAGCTTCCCAACAACACACGCTTTGTCCGGGTAATTGGGAAAAACCCCGGGTTATTTGTTGCTTGGCCAATGGACGCACAGTGGGCTGTATGCCCGATTTTAGCGATCAAAATTCAATTTTTAAAACATTACATAAATTGTAAAATTTTTGTGGCTCGAGTTAGTTGAATATCTGAGGAACAGTCTCCCATCATTCGTTTTCCCATTCATGTATCCATAAAGCACTGAAATTTGTCGGAAGTTTGAAATTCTGTTAACACGCTTTCATTTTTATTTTTTATTGTAACAGATTTTTGTTTTTTAGAAGTTTTTTTAGCTAAGTATGTATAAGGTATACTTTTAAGAGAAATTCACTTTTGTTAAAGATAATCTACTATTTGAAGATAACCAACGATTCAGTCACTTTCTTTATGATTCTAAGACTTTGGTAATGACTTTGTTATACCTCCGGGTGGGATCGGATGTTCATTTCTGTGTCATTGTATTCTTTGAAGTTTTCTGATTAAGATGCAAGAAAAAATGGCTGCTACTACGTGCTACTCCGTGTTTTATAGTCCATCTACGAAAAAATGGGCATTTCTCACATTCTGCATGTTCGCATTCGCTATCTTCGTATTAACTTAAATAAATACTAAATAATAATAATAAACGCACAATATACACTAAAATAAGAAAACATGTATACACATGAAATTCAAATAATATACAGGATGGAGCAATAACTATGTCCACTTTGAATATTGCCTTTATTTGTAATAATATGAAAAAATGTTATGGACAAAATTTGCACGGTTCAGAGGGGGACATGTTGTGGCACAAACATTTTCTGCGTGGGTGAAGGCATAGAGAAGATTTCAAGGTCACCTTGATTTTTTTAAATCAAAAAAATCACTTTTTGTATCATGAATCGATAGACTATGGAATTCTGAGTAAAAATGTATTGGCCTCCATATGTCTTAAATCTAATAGTTAACGAGATATTATCGAAATAATTTTCTTTCTTCTTTTGATAATATCTCGTTAACTATTAGGTTTAGGACATACGAAGGTCAACACTTTTAAACTCACAATTTGATACTCTATCGATCTATCTTATAAAAAAAGGACGTTCTGTTTAAAAAAATCAAGATGACCTTGAAATCTCCTCTATGCCTCCGCCCACGCAGAAAATGTTTGTGCCACAACATGTCCCCCTCTGAACCGTGCAAATTTTGTTGATAACATTTTTCCATACTATTATAAATAACGGAGATTATTCTTTGTAATAACTATTTTAAAAAGATATTTTAATTGTAAATGATTACACTTTTTGATAGTGTACATAAAATAGACGAATAACGTTAAAATATTGATTATAATCCGCAGTACTTGATTGAAAAATAGCTACAAACTTTACAATCTGATACGCTCCTCTTTATGCACAAATTTTGAATTTAAAACATCCGTTCCAGAAAAAAACGGCATACAGTACAAAAAGTAGAAATCTCAAACTTTAAAATGGTTGTTTTTTAATCAAATTTGGATAAATTTTAGCAAAGTTACAACAGTTTCAATTTTGAGAGAATTTTGAACTAGCTGCGGCCGCTGAAATCGGGCATACAGCCCACTGTGACGTTAGAACAATTACCAATGGTTTCAATCAATTCTCCGACAATTTTCTACCGACTGTGAGCACGGAAAAATTTGTTGGCTAATTTTCTCCTCGCTGTCGACCGTCGTAAAAGAATCGCATAAACATCCGGGCAGTCGCGACCGCGGCCGTATCTCTCGGATAAATGATCGTTGCATTTTTTATTCCCGAGGAACGGTCCCGCTGGCCGTAAAAGAATTTTTCATTCCCCGGGAAACCGAGTCAAAATTCGCCTATTTTTAACATCGCCCTTTTGCTTCAATTTCGCTCGCCGCTCTTCAGCGGAATTTATCAAGGGACCTTTTTTCTGTCTGTTTTACGGTCCGTTACGGGAATAAAAAATCGTCGGCCGCGCACGACCGTAATTTCATAAATTTCTCTGTAAGATCTCGGGGGTGGCGCGACGGTGCGGGGGCTTAGAAAATAAATCCGCGGGCTCCCGTAGCGAGATGGAACCGTAACGAAAATGAAAATTGGGATTGAAGTCGCGACGTTGCTCCTCACAAAACAAAAATCGCAAAGACTAACATACAATAGAAACGAAAACATCCAGAATTTTATTTAACCGAATTACTTGATAAATGTCCAGGGTTCGGAAACACAGTAAAGTCTAATTTAATGCAAAGCACATTTTGCAGCGGCCAACAAAACACTGTTAACCATAATGAAGATATCAAAGCGGGGACTGAAGACACTGTCGCTGTACCTGCGGTAAAGAACATCCGCGACTATACAATATTACGAGACAGTTACAAGAACGTATGGCCGAGGTAGTTTTCACCGTGGGAGCTGACGTTAAATGTCTCTTCAGGGTAAACTTACCACCACCGGTGAAAATGACCGGTTCCACGTTTTTTATCTTACAATTATTGGAATAATAAAAATGATATCCTAAGAAATAATTGTATAGATATCTTTAGTGGAGTCTAAATAAAATCAATCTCGTCATTTTACCACGTTTTTATTAGCTCGCTTTCTTGTCTGTCTGTCTCTCTGTCTGTTTGTCTATCTGTTTGTCTGTCTGTTTGTCTATCTGTTTGTCTGTCTGTTTGTTCGGTACAAATTTTGCAATTGATTTTAAACTAACTCCCCGATGAGCTGGAGACTTGAAATTTTAAACATAGCTCAGAACTGGATGACAATGCAATATCTAAAAAATTTTTTTAAAAAAGCCTATGCGTTTAGGTGATATAAATTATTAATAATTTGAACCGTTGCACACACACACACACACATCCCCACCGCGTGACATAGTACGTCTTCGCGTTCAGCGTCCCCACTCTACTGCTTGTTCCCATTCTGACTCATCCCTACTCCACTGATCCGCTTCGCACCGAAGGAGCTCAGTGTGCGTCAGTGTGCGTTCGAGCTCCGTGCGGTGTTTACAAAGTTACTACGTATTATTATAGTATAATGTTTGTTTACCAAGCGAAAAAACAGTTACACCGAAATTCTCTGTCAACCTTTATCTTTGACATTTTACGACGGCGTTTGTTTTCGATATGACGTGTCGCAATACCGTCTGAAATTTACTACATGTCTCTGTTATAATCTCATCAAAATGTTAAAAATCGATTGTAAAATTTCACACATATAAGTCTAAAAAGCAGAAAATAATTATTTAAATAAAAATAAATTTTTAAAAAATACCACGTTTTTAAAACGGACTAAAAAGTAGAAAATAAATTTTTAAAAAACACCACGTTTAAAAACGAACTAAAAACTATAAAATGATTTTTTCTAGCCCCATAGAGATTCCTAACCCCGTACAGATAGTTCTGAAAATTTGTGATTGTGAATTTTTAATAGCTATGTAAATACCTGTAAGATTTAAAACGAAAAACGTGGGGCACGAGATAATACATAGTAAGGAGTGTAGAGAGTAGCTGCCGCTGAGAAAACTCGCACAACAGTTCATATCATTTGCAGCGCAATAAAATTGTTAGTGATTTAGGTATTCATGCACCAATTACACTGTCCAACAGCCAAAAATCTTTTCGATTCTCACTATGCGATTCTTATAGAGTTTTTCGCGCTGATTCCGAATCAGTTTTTAATTTTTTTCCTAGACGCATAGTTTTTGAGAAATTTGAGTTTGAAAAAATGACCTATTTTTCAACTTTGAACAAAGATTGTGATGTTATTATAAAAGATATTACATTGTTTAAACATGTTTAAACAATGATTAAAGACGGAGAGACACCACTTTTGCACCAATTTTTGCGGATATTTCTCAATTTATCTCAAAAAATAAGGGTCTAGCGGAAAATCGAACTACACCACGCGCTAGAGCAGACTTCTATCTTGAGAAACCACCCTTTCAACTTTCCAAAGTCGACGTTTTTACCGAACCAGAAAGCAAAATATCTTCGCCCGACACGAGCTGCCGGCAGTGGTGCTTACCGCTAGAATAGGCGTTCCACGGGATACGCCGCGGCGAACGCCCGTTGTAGTGGTGAGCGCCACTGGCGGCAGCTCGTGTCGGGCGAAGATATTTTGCTTTCTGGTTCGGTAAAAACGTCGACTTTGGAAAGTTGAAAGGGTGGTTTCTCAAGATAGAAGTCTGCTCTAGCGCGTGGTGTAGTTCGATTTTCCGCTAGACCCTTATTTTTTGAGATAAATTGAGAAATATCCGCAAAAATTGGTGCAAAAGTGGTGTCTCTCCGTCTTTAATCATTGTTTAAACATGTTTAAACAATCATAATGCATTAATATTGGATATCACTGGATTCGGGAAAGTCTAGAGAATCTTTTTGTGTAAAGAACAATACAATATCTTTTATAATAACATCACAATCTTTGTTCAAAGTTGAAAAATAGGTCATTTTTTCAAACTCAAATTTCTCAAAAACTATGCGTCTAGGAAAAAAATTAAAAACAGATTCGGAATCAGCGCGAAAAACTCTATAAGAATCGCATAGTGAGAATCGAAAAGTAAAAAAAAATTTGAATTTGTTGGACAGTGTTATCTATTGCATGCGCCCCACGTTTTTCGTTTTAAATCTTACAAGTATTTTCGTAGCTATTAAAAATTCACAATTACAAACAGGACTATCTGTACGGGGTTAGGAATCTGTATGGGGCTAGAAAAAATTATTTTATACTTTTTAGTCCGTTTTTTAAACGTGGTGTTTTTTAAAAATTTAGTTTACACTTTTTAGTCCGTTTTAAAAACATGGTATTTTGAAAAAATTTATTAACTTCCCGATTTTATAGGAAAGTTATTGTAATTACCCCGAAAATCGAAAATCGATTTTTTAGCAGATCTTCACGTTTCATGGTCATTGGAGTCATTTTAGACTATTTTTATCGAAATGTTCGTGTGTGTGTGTGTGTGTGTGCGTGCGTGCGTGCGTGCGTGCGTGCGTGCGTGCGTGCGTGCGTGCGTGCGTGCGTGCGTGCGTGCGTGCGTGCGTGCGTGCGTATGGCCGTTTCTATGTAATCAAATTTTTCGTTAACGTTTTCAGAAAAAGTAACAACGCGATCAGGATCATGAATGATGCAATCGATGTGCCCCGTCGTAACTTAGAGCTGATTAGATTTTGGTCCATATTGGTCAAGTAGTTTTTTTAGATTTTTACTTTTTTTCGAAAAGAGTTGATTCTACAATGCAATTTATAAGGGAGGACGAAAATTTTCCACCAAAGAACCAAACGCAATTACATAAAAAATTTTTTTCTTAATTTTTTTTTAGATTAAAAAAAAATTTTTTTTTTTAACTGATGCTACTGTTACCGCTTGGAATAATCGAAAGTTATTCCAATGCAAGAGTAAATTTATCATCTCTATTCCCAAGAATACATTTTGGGAGAATATCGATGAAAGTACAAAAAAAAAAACGATGTTAGCGATGTTGGCGAAGGAGTAACGAATCGGGAAGTTCTTTGTGTGACTCTTGGAGAGTCACACACCAAATAAAAAACATTAATAGCAGTAGGCCCTACTAGCCATGCGTATCACTAACCCTCTCGCAAGAGCAGTCCTACCCGCGAGCTCGCGAAGCGAGCGAGCAAAAACAACCCTACTCGCGAGCGAGCGAGCAAAAACAACCCTACTCGCGAGCGAGCGAGCAAAAACAACCCTACTCGCGAGCGAGCGAAGCGAGCGAGCAACAGTAGCTCTCTAGTTTTTATTTAAATCAGTTTTATTTTACAATTATTGGAATAATAGAAATTATGTCCTAAGAAATAATTGTATAGATATCTTTAGTGGAGTCTAAATAAAATGAATCTCGTCATTTTTATAAGAGGACGTAGGGTTAACTTTCCTCTATGCTTTGCGAGAAGTCTTCCGTGCTCTTGGATTGTTAATATCGCGTTGGTTAAAGAGAGAGAGAGAGAGGGGCGCAGCAGCTTGATCGGGGTAAAACGGCACGGGGACCATTCTTAGTGGGGCAGGAGGCCGCGTATTCTCCGACAAGGAATAATCAGCGTTAATGGCGGGACATCGGTATCGATCGGTTTCGGCATTGTTATCGCACGAATCAGCGACGGCCTCATCCGGAGCACCCTTATTAAGAAGACATCGATTCCAATCCCTGGAAATTCGTCCCCGATACGCTCGCGCTTTCCGCACGCGCGGACCATTGTGGCGGCACTATGCTAATCGCACGCAAATGCCCGCGGATTCGGGCCTCGATTACTTCGTTCCGATACCGTAAACCCTAACGCAAGCAGTGCTCCGATCGGAACAGATTTTCTCTTTTTCAAAAATTCGTCCGACTCGTCTGTTTTTTAATACTCCGCTTAGGGTTGTACACTTCTTGCTGGTTTCCCCATCGATCGTTCGCCGCCGGTTCTCGAACTGGCCTCGACTTCCCCGCGGAATAAGAGTGTGGCAGGTGCTTTAGCTCCGTCCGGGCGGTAAATTTCCCGGATTTTATCGGCGAAAATTTAGAGACACCATAAAACCGCGCGTCGAACGAAGACGCATGTTTATGTGTATGGATATTTCCGGATACTCCCCGTGACCGGTTAAAATATGCGAACGTCGGCGTTGTCGTTGGCCGAGGGGTTTTACGGTCGCGTAAACTTTCGGCGAAAGAAAGAGCAGAAGACGAAGAAAGGTATAAGTACATAGAGCGATGCACTTCGTTTTAATAACCGGACAGCTTTGAAACTCTCGGAGAGGTGATCACCGAGACCATAATCAGAGAATAAAGACGGATCTAACGCCGCGAGCGCCCATGCGATATAAAAACACGTGTCGCTGGAACAACAACCCTTACGCCCGGAAATATTCCAGGAATTTAATATAGAAATATCCTCGCGGAATTTAATATAGAAAATTTAATAGTACACACCGGAATGTCTCTTCGCGTTGTATTTTCTCTTGATCATAGATCGCGCCACACGTTATCTTGATTGCAACTGTGCATTCGAAGGCTAAAAACTCCATAAAAATATCGTCTTTTAAAACAAGCCTAGCTAGAATATTCCCCGACTTCTGACGAAGTTACAGCAGGTCAAACACGAACAACTTTATTAAAGCAAAAGCTCAAACCTCCGACAATTTCTTCTTATGTCTAGCGCGAAATTTCCATTAATTTCCGGCGAAGTTTACGAGTTCCGCGAGGCTAGAGCAAACGAGGATTTAGTAAAGTCCTTATCGGTCTTTCACGCGTTACAACAATCCCGTGACCGGAAACTTTCGGCCGAACTTCCAAGGCTTGGAGCATCGACGTTCGCATTTTGCTGTCTTGTCAGTTTCACCGCTAAATCAGGATCATTTCGGGAGCGGAGGGTAAAATGGAATCATAATCGTCAAACAAAATGTTTCCAGAATTTCCAGAATCCGAGATGTACGAATACCAAGTCAGTTGACCAAAATAGATTACATTTGCTTCGGTAATGCGTTGAAATGGGTTTGATGACAGCGCAACAAGGGCTGTCAGTGGTTCCAGATGACCGGAAACCAATCCACTCAGGCTTCATGAAGAATTCAAGCCGGGTATCGGGGTTTTCTGCGGTCTCGGCCGCGGTACACTAATTCCTGCGGATCGATCGTCGAATTCAGAACCAGCGATCGTTCCAGGCCACGGGACGCAACGGCGACGTCCACGCGCTTTAATTAATTCCCCCTTTGCGTCTCCGACGGTACGTAAACGACGTCGGTGTGACTATTTCAATTTAGATCGGTCGGACCGTAATTATTTCATCGGAGGAGCTCGCGCGAAAATTCGCCGTGTCCGATATGATCCCTTCCGTGGAAATGAAACCGTTGAAGATACCACACGACACAGGATTTTACAAAATTGGAAAGAGTTTGAAGAAAAATGTACAGTTTAGGGGAAACAGTCTTCTTAAAAATGTAAAGTGTGTAACAATGGCGACTGGTCCGTTGGGCGCAGCTGTATGATAGGCGGGATGCTTATCTGAAAGTGATATGAGCTTCCCGCGGTGTTTACCCTGTCTAGTTTCGAGTATTCTGATACCGCAGCAGCAGTTGCGACGGAGCTGTTGCGGAACCGTTTTCTAAAAGCACAGGATTACGACTGGAAACCCCTGGCTGTTGCGGCTGTCAGAATCTGGACACTGGTACCCACATGGGTTTCCAGTTTTCCGGAGAATCACGCCGAGCGTGGAAGATACCGTCGCAGGAAACAGCGACAAGTCTAAAAGTTATATAATTCTATAAGTCTGCTGTATTTGAAACGGTACACTTTCGATAAACGCAGAAGAAAAACGGATTCCTTGGAGCAGACGCAGTAGAGAGCCCTAATGAACCTGCGGCGAGGCATGGAGCTCTTGGCTGACCGAATTGGCCTGCGGAACTATGCGAGTCATTCCCAAAGCTGTCGGTTTATTCGGCCCGGAATCATTATTCAAGCCCTATTCGGGTCGAAGGATCCAGCGAGAGAGGAAACAGAAGTGGTTATTGGAGTGGACAGCGTAGCAGGAACCTCGGGGGTGTAGAACAGGGGTGGACGAGGCGGAGAGACGAAGCGGAGAACGCCGCGAGAAACGACAAAAGCAGAGAGGAAGGAGGAGAAAATGAAATACGAAGGGATGAAAGGAACGAGAAATGACTGAAATAGATGGATCTTTATTACGCGGTGCAAGGTATTGTGCGCGCCCGGCGAGCTTAGATACGCCGGAGGTAAATCGAGGATGCTATCGAAACCGGGGATAAAATGGATGAAAGCGGATGGATGGGTCCGACCGAGATGGATGAAACGTCGTGGAAAATGGGAACTAGCTCTCGCTCGCGATCTTCGTTAACGATTCGGTGCGATCAAAATCGTGCCGAACGAGATTTTGATTGGGGGTTGGGTATTGTTGTCGTCGGGGATGTTTATGGGAATTGATAGCGTTGGGGAGGGGTTTGAAGAGTTTAGAGATGACGGAATGTGATTTAACATCGGTGCGGCTACATATAGAATTCGTGGGTTGGCAAAATCGTGGCCGGAGAATGTTGGAAATTTTCGAGAAAGCAATTCGATTTCCCTCGGAACAAGGGTCGAAATTTCTCTGGCCGTCGCCGGTGAATGTCGCAATTTCGCCGGTATTGACGTCGCCTCTCGGCGTTTTCGAGAGGGCCAACGAATTTTTCTGAATCGAATGGCAAAAGGACCTCGCGCAACACACGACACGGCCTGGGACAAGCCGAAGAGAGAGAAGGCGAGAGGTCAAATAACGAAACGAAAGCAATGGGAACAGAGGGGGACACCCGTTGTTGGACGCCGTTCGCCGCGTTTGTTCGCGAAACGAGCTCGGGAACTTGCCTCGTTCCACGGCCGACGAGGAAACAGTCGCTTAAGCTAACGCCCGGGGATCGTCGATCCAGACGCTGCTGGATCAACGGGGATATCAACTTTCCGAACAGGAACGAATGCCACGACTCTCTAACTTGGATCCCGAAGCTGCTATAGTTCGATGCACGACTGCGGCCGATGCAGTTTTCCTCGGAGCATCTTCGTTTTGGAGAGACAGCTTCTCCGAGGCTTGTCGATTATGGCACTGCGAGTGGAATGCTAATCTTGTTGGTGAGCTGACGGCACACTTTCCGGAGGATTAGAGATCGCAAGAGAGTATCACATATTTTTACTTCTCCGCTGCCCGATTTGATGATTTGACGATCAACTATCGAGCCAGACATCTCTCGGCGAACCGGGTCAGCCCGTACGGTTTTAAACGTTTTCTTATTTCAGAAACGGTCGATCATCTTCGGGTAATCGTTTCCCAATCGACCGGAACGCCCATTCATTCCCGAAGAGGAACAAAAGGAACGATTCCACGCCGGTGACGTATCGCTCGACATGAATACAGTTTCGTTTCGCCTCGGGGCACTCTCGTTCGCTTTCCTTTTTTATTTTTCTCTTCCTCCTTTTCTCTTTCCTCCGTCTTTTTTTCACGTTCCGTTTCCACCGGTCAGGAAACCACCGTCTGTATTTCTTACAAGAGAGGAACCGATCGAACTCCCGGGCATTAGCGACAGGACAAATCGATGGATTAAGGTCGGACTCGTACACGATGGACCTCGTTCGAGTCCTCGTTCCTCCTACTACTACTTCGCTCGCCCTAGAAACACGTTTCTACGCTGTCCCCTTCTAATTACCTGTTCCCTCTGGCTCACCTTCGAACTCCTATTTCGCTTCCTTACCGAACTTATTATAACATGGACTTGTACAACCACCTGAGACACCCACAGGCGATGATTTCAGGTGTAGTATTTTGTCATCGAGACAGTGGCAAACATTTCGGCCGAGCGAAAGCGCGCGTCAAACCGCCAGAATCCAATTAGAGCGACAATTGCGTTTTGAAATTAATTAACGCGGCTGTCCCCCGCGTTTATTTTTAAGTGTCTTTGTTGTCTTGCGCCCGTGGACGTGTAGGAAAATAATGAGAAAAGGACAAAAGGCTGTCGCGACCGCATTGTCGGCCGCGGCGAAGCGACCTCCGCATAAAGGGGAACCGGAAACGATGTCGATACCGCGTGCCAGACTGCACCGCGCGCTTTCAAACCGGCTTTTCCGACGGGTTACGGATTGCTGGAACCGGAAAAATCGCGATTGATCCGATCCCAGCTCTTCTCGTAGCTTTTATCAACCCTTGGAAACAACCTCGAAGAAATAACATCGTTATTCCGTGGTTCCGCTAAAATTTAAATTTTTCCACGCGAGCAGGAAGAGCTTTCCGCTCGCGAAACTAACCGCATATCCGTTTCTCATCGCGAAAAGCAGTCGCCAAAGTTTTTCTCGCGCATGGGACGAAGGGGGGTGGGTTATGGTCGTTTCTGTCGGGAAACAGCGAATATGTAATTCGATTTCGCGGGCTGGCTTTCGCGCAGTTCCTTGCACTTTCTTGTTTCCGGGAGCCGTTTACGCGGTGTCGGGAGGAATCAATATGACGCACCTCTTTCGCGCACCTGCACCGAGACGTAAGAGAAAAGTTTCGCTCTCTTCCGTGGGCATTGACGCAACCCGATAGAGATGAGACAAGAACGGCAAATCCGGAAACTTTGAAATTCCCGGCGAAATTGCAGCGCCCGCGCGAGCCCGTTCGATTTTAATGAAACCGATGTGACCGGGTTCCAAAGCAATTTACCCGAAGCAAATGAGAATCTATCGCCGCGAGTTGTCGGCTGCCGATCTAGTTACCCGCAAGTATTACACGGGAAACTTCCGGTTCCTGTTTATTCGCCTACGAGCTGATTGCTGGTTGCATATCTCAGCCAGTCTGACGATTTTACAGCAGTTGGGACGATTTCCTTCAAAATTCTGTGAAACGTCGAACTAGAAGATATTTCTGAATACTGTTTAAAAACATTTGTCTCAACATTTTCTGAAACAAGTTCAAATTACCTATCTAAACTTCTTCTTTGAAACTGTTGTCTCGGATGATCCGCAGGAAGATGAATCTCTGCTCTCTACAGACATCATACTATGAAGCAGAACTTCGATACGGAAGATTTCTGTAAGACGTTCCTCGGATTATTTGACGCTTCCTTGAGTAATGTTTCGCATTTGATATTGTTCTCTTGTTTGGAGGGATCTCTGGAGATAGGGGGACGAAGAGAGGGAGAAGGGATTTCTCGATGCACCGGGAATCCCGGGACGAAATTATTTCCCCGTCAACATCTGCGCCGCGACGGCACACTGTCTTATCGCGTTATTACTTAGCGATAAGCAGAACGCTTTAAGGGTGAAGTTACCGCGGATTATCCTCAATATATATTCACGATGTTATGCAAATTACCGAACCCTCTCGGAGAACTCCGACGCGAGCTTTCCTCTCCTATTTACGCGCGTCTGCACTCGCGTCGTACCGCGAGCGTTGTAATCGTGCTCCGGGATTGTTGCCTCCCTCCGGATATGCCGAAAAAGAATTCTAGATCACCAAAAACCCTAAATTCACGTTAAATAAAGAGTGAATAAAGGACACCGAGAGAGAGGACAAGGCAGGGACCGATTTCGGTCATATCTGCGGCCGCGTCATGAATGCGAAAGCCAGCTAGCGTAAGTTATAGACGCATTATTCGCGACGCGGTGCGGGAGGGTTCCCGCCCTTTTCCTTTTCCCGTAGTCGCGTATCCCGGGCCTTCCCCTTTATTTTAAGCGCATATTTCGCGAACACCGACGTTCCCCCAAGGGGCGATTCTTTTGTTTATCGCGGCCTGCAACGACAACGAGCCGCGTCCGCGCTCCTCCCCGCAAAGTGCACGCGGCATCGTAACTATGGCTGGCTTTCTACGCTTAAAATTGCTTTCCGCGGTAAGAAAGATAAATCGCGCGTCCCGGAAATTTCCCGGAACGGTATCGCGACCGTGGATGGACGATCGAACGATTTTACCGGTCGTTTTAGCCATCGAACCATGAGCTACGGCCTCCGAAAGACCGTAAAGCTTCCCTGAAGAATGCAGCGATCCAGCCGCGTCTATCTTTTACTTGCGTATTTAGAAAAAAAGATATAATTTCTACTTTGAGAAACCTGTGAACTGGAAAGTAGTCTCCGCAGATACATAAGTTTTCAGCGAGAATGGGTCCTCGGCATCTGTGCTCGCGAGGAGATCGCGAATCTGCTCGCCGAAAAGAAAATTCATTTGCTTTCGCGCGCGGTTTTTTGCCGGGACCATTCGCGTCGCTGCGGGGAAATTAATGAAACGGGACTCCCGAGACATTTCTCCTGATTACGCCCCGTTGACCCGACTGGAAAACGCCCGGGCAGGATTTCTCTCTCGCTGAGACAAAGGGCTGCGTTGAATATATTTTTCCGTGCGATTTCGAGTGGTTGCCCGGTCCCCGAGCATCTGACCCCGTCCATAAAGTATGCAAGGAGCAGTTCTCGCTCGAGCGGCCATGATTCTTTACGGTCCTTTAGCCAGAAATCCCCGAGAACTTGAAATAAACTGGTTACGTGTCCGGCGAGGAATGCGGATCGAAATCGAACGGTTAATTCGACTGCCTTTGGCTCTCGGCTACGTTGGAATTCTTACTTGCAGAAAGTCGAATCGAGTCGCACAGATTAAATCCGAACGCTGTTACACTGTTTGGTGAACGACCTTGCCGGGAATGTGGCGAAACCGCTTTCGGGTTAACTATTTTCGTGACTATCGTCAACTGACCCGCGCAAGTTAGGCGTGCCAGGTGCGTCGAAGTCGTCCCAGCAGCTCTGAAGGGGTCTCTGAAATTTTTAAACCCTTAAGATCCTAATCAAACTTTCTGCAACGTCCCTCAAAACCTTAATTTAGACGACACCGAAACCTGCAACACGGCACGCGCGCCCGTCACACTTTAATCCCGTCGCGGGATGAAGAATCGAATCAATTACGCTTAAAACGCGCATAGCTCACGGGCGCGCGTACGTCGCAGCAGAATACGCGAGCCAGCGGAGCGAGCACGGTATTATATTTTATTCGGTGAACTTTTCTAAAAACCGTTTCCGCTAATTGTCGTATTAATCACGCGGGATGCCGCTCCGCATGGTTTACACAACCGAACAGAAGGGAGACAGAGACACCGGGGATCTCTCGTCATTTATCACCGTTCGTCCCACATTTTGTCTCGCTGCGGATTATGCTACGGCTGTCTCGTAATACATGACTTATACGGCCATTCGTCGTGCTCGCAGGAGCAATAAAAATACCGAAAGCTGTATGCATAAATCCACGGAGGTATATCAGCATTATAAGCCATGGCGGCAACCGCGATCCGACAGTGTAATTTCCCGATTTCGTTCCGTTCGTAGAACCGTTCTTGCGTGATCCAGTTACGATCCAGTCCGCTCGCGTTTTTGCCAGTCTCTCTTCAGACCCGAAAAACCAATTTTTCTTCCGCGCACATCGAAAGAGCAGCGTCCGCGAACTTCCAAAGTTCTTTACTGTTAATTTTACAGGTTTACGAGTGCTATAAAGATCCCACAGCCTAAGGTCATTATTTAGTCTCGAAGCGTGCATTCGGCAAATATTGAAGGCCGCGGAAGGGTCGCCACTTATTTCGACGGAGAACGCGCGAGGAATTATGCCAGGAGCTGGAGAACGCCTAGCACACGGTCGGCCGCGATAAAACGGGCCGAAGCAGATTGTTCCGAACAAACAAAAGTCCCTGACCTGCCTGAACCGGGTCTACCGTTGCCAACTCAAATGTTTGCCGCCTGGGGCCGCAGCCATGAACCAGGGCCGTCCCTACACCCTATGAAATGTTGCCACTCGTCCCGGCCACGTCGTAAACCAAACCGCAATCGCACACGACGCTGACATCGCGAAACATCGTTTGTTTCTCCGCTAACGACCGATTCGAGCGAATTAATTCGCTCCCCGGTGATTAGAACCCTCTATCGCAGCGGTGCTCATCGCTTCGGACACCGAAGCCGATCCTACCTAGCCTAACCACTCGAATTTTTTCGCCTAACGCGGACCGGGACTAATAAACACGTGGCAACTCCCCGGCAATCTTGATCTTCTAAATCTCGAGAATCTCTCCCCACCCGCAACGCGTTCCCGAGATTTACCAGCAAACTTTTATGCGCCCGTTGATTTACACCGACGATAACTTTAGGCCGCGATAACTCTCCGACTCGTGCCACCATCTTGGAATTCGTCGGGCTGCCTCGAGATGAAAAGCAACGTCGGAGGTGGGGAAAAAGGAGCGAGAAAGAGAGAGAAGAAAAAAATATGGGAGAAGCCCGAGGTTTACAACGGATCGCGTGTATTTGCGTGACTCCGCTCGACCCATAAATTCCTTACCGGACTGTAATTCAACCTGTTCATGGGAACGCGGGGGTGGCTTTCTCGTGCGAGGGGTGTAATTCAGCGCGAGCTACGGCCAAGGGTTGCAAACGGTTATGATATTGGTTTCGGCTCTTGAAACAAGCTCGTATTGCTGAACTACGGATGTCTTTCTCAAGTTTCCTAGCATTTTGGACAAATTCGTGATTAAAATCTTCTTTGCACGTCATTTTTTAGCAAATCAATGCTTGCGAGTTTCCTCATTAATTTCCTAAACCTTTCTTTTTTCCTAACGTTTCGGTTCGGTTTTGAACCTTTTTCAAAGGAAAAATGTGCGTCTACAAGACAATATATACAGGGTGTCTCAAAGTTCCTTCAACAGCCGGAAATGGGAGGTTCCTGAGATCATTTGAAGCAACATTTTCCTTTGCAAAAATGTTATCCGCCGCTTTGTTTAGGAGTTATTCACGAAAAACACGGACAAATCAGAGCGAGCCAGACGCGAGTTGGCACAGTCAGCCAATAGACAGTTGGCGCGCCGGGCCGACTGTGCGAACTCGCATCTATGTCGCGCTCTGGTTGGCTGTGTTTTTCGTTAATAACTCCTAAACAAAGCCGCGGATAACATTTTTGCAAAGGAAAATGTTGCTTCAAATGATCTCAGGGACGTTCCATTTCCGGCTGTTGAAGGAATTTTGGGACACCCTGTATATAAGCGTGGTCCACGCAACATGCACACCTATATAACTTCCAAAGTATGCGCTGCACAAAAAAGTTTTTATACAGAAGTTGCATGGTCTGAAGGGGTACGTTATGTAGTGTATTAATTTTTTTACAGGTGGAAGCGTTTCGGAGATTTGAAGGTCGCCTTTGTTTTTTTAAATGGAATACTAAATTTTTTTTACCAAAATATGGAAGAATGTCGAATTCTTAGTAAAAAAGTATTGACCTTCATTAGCCTAAACCTAATAATTAACGAGTAAAATTTTCAGGAAATGAAGTGAAATTACTCGTTAATTATTAGGATTAGGGCTAATGAAGGTCAATACTTTTTTACTCAGAATTCGACATGCTTCCATATTTTGATATAAAAAATATAGTATTCCATTTAAAAAAAAGTCGACCTTCAAATCTCCCAAAACGCTTCCATCTGTAAAAAAAATTAATACACTACATAATGTACCCCTTCAGACCATGCAACTTCTATATACAAAACTTTTTCGTGCAACGCATACTTTGGAGGTTATATAGATGTGGATGTTGCGTGGACCACCCTGTATATACAGGGTGGCCCACATAACTCTGAACAGCTCAATATCTCCGTTACTTTTCGTTGTACAAAAAAACTTCGTCGGACAAAGTTACACTGTTTGAAGGGCGACATATGACGGTGTAAGGGAAAAAAAATTTCAAGGTCATTTTTATGAGATTTCAAGGTTATCGATGTTTTTTTAAATGGAATGAGGTATTTTTTAATACATCAATCGATGCAGCTGGACATTCTTTATAAAAAAAGTACTAACCTATGTATGTCGAAAAGTTAGTAGTTCAGGAGATATTTCAATTTAAATAACTCCAAAATACCATTACTGTCGTACTAAGGCGTTACACAAGTAAGTAAACACTAACGCCTTAGTACGACAGTAATGGTATTTTGGAGTTATTTAAATTGAAATATCTCCTGAACTACTAACTTTTCGACATACATAGGTTAGTACTTTTTTATAAAGAATGTCCAGCTGCATCGATTGATGTATTAAAAAATACCTCATTCAATTTAAAAAAACATCGATAACCTTGAAATCTCATAAAAATGACCTTGAAATTTTTTTTCCCTTACACCGTTATATGTGGCCCTTCAAACAGTGTAACTTTGTCCTACGAAGTTTTTTTGTACAACGAAAAATAACGGAGATATTGAGCTGTTCAGAGTTATGTGGGCCACTCTGTATATATAATAGAGTAAGTAGAATAGGTGAATTGAAACTGAGCAAAAAGGATATTAATACGTACTTGCTATAATAACTTTAGTTGTGTAAATTGAGCATTGAGAAACTGATCTGTACACGCTGCTGGTTTAGAATGTACTGCGGTCAAAGTGACCGTTTGAACAGAGCCCAAAAACTGAAAATATTGGAAACTGAACATATAGACACACTAGTCTGAACATAAGGATCGACCGTTCTTAAGGGCACCTTCTCCTAGCAGACGACACTCGCGCGTGAATGTCTGGTACACTCACACACCGCTAGACCACGTATACGTACGGATTGTACTTCTGATTTCGCGATAACGCAAAGACGGAGTGTTTCAGTAGTCACAATCGCTAGATGAAAGATCAATCTAGGGCGCTGTTTGCCTCAAAAGTCCTTCTTTTACGTTTCCGAGCAATGGTTCTGCAATATTTGGCTGCATGTTGCCCGTCAGATGGCGCTGCAGTCACGCCGGCGTACTAGTCTCTCCGACGGGCAACATACAGCCGAATATTGCAAAACCATTGCTCGGAAACGTAAAAGGACTTTTGAGGCAAACAGCGCCCTAGATTGATCTTTCATCTAGCGACTTTGACTACTAAAACACTCCGTCTTTGCATTATCGAGAAATCAGAAGTGGAATCCCGGACCCTTGCAATCTTCGCGTACGCGTATACGTGGTCTAGCGATCTGTAAGTATACCCTAGCGGTGTGTGAGTGTTCACGCGCGAGCGTCGTTTGCTGAAAAAGACTCCCTTAAATCAATATATGGCGGCAAATTTGAAAACGTCCAACGATATTCAACGCATGCTATTATACTAACCACAGGTGGTAGCTTTAAAAATCGACATTCATGATGTAAGACCAGCAGAAAGAATGTATTTTCTATTTATATACAAGAGAACAGGTTGTAATTTAAATGGGTAGGACCCAAATATAAACCTTACAAAATTGGACACTTCATCATAACACATTCCTGGTTCAGTGATGCCACGTAATAATGATGAATCTTAGGCGTTCCGTACCTAAGATTTACGCTATGTTGTTTAATCATGTGAATCGTTTCCAGTAGTAACTTTTTTTGTAGGTTATGTTCTCTGTCTATTACTTTGATATTGTCGAAGTCAAATGTATGGTCAAACTCAAGTGAATGCTTCGTCAAAGCGGTGTGTTGTGTTGGAGACAAGAATATATTGCGTTTATGCTTGGTGATACGTGTGTCTAGGTGTCTAGATGTTTGTCTAATGTATTAATGGTTACAATCCTTGCAAGGTATTGCATGTACTACATTACAACTTTTCAACATAGGTATTTTATCTTTAATTGGTGGAAAGCAATTTTTCAAATTAAATGGTATGTTATAGTTAGTGTGTATGCCAACCTTCCTGAAAATTCTTCTAATGTCATTAGAAATGTTGTTTACATATGGGATAACCACTGTATTCTTCCAATTTATTGGACCTCTTGCTCTGAACCTTTCCTCTTTTCGCTTTTCGACGAAGAGAGGATGGTATAGATCAAATACTCGTTCTTTGATGATGTTAGAAACGAGATTTTCAGGGTATCCATTATGTTTAAGTTACATTCCTAATGAGTGACAGATTGTTTGATCTGAATTCAGGATTTGTTAAAAGGATGGCACGATCAATAAGACCTCTGGCAAGACCTATCTTATGTTGTAATGTATGGAAACAATAAAAATTTACGTATCTGCCAGACCAGCTAGTTTTGTGAAACCAATTTGTTTTTAGTTCTTCGCCCACTCTAATACTACTGACATCAAGAAAGTTAAGACTTGAATCCATTTCAATTTGATGTGTGAACTGTAGTCTCTTGTGAAAATTGTTAAAAGTGTCAACCAACGTTCTTACTTGATCAGGTTTGCAACAAGTAAGAATATCATCTACATATCTTTTATAAAATGTAAGTTGAAACGGTAATTTAGAAATGGAAACTTTTTCCAGTTCGTCCATTACTAGATTGGCAATGACAGGCTAAAATAATTTCAATTTCGAGCGATTATTTGCGGAACCATTAAACGCGCTGCAGTCCACCGTGCATTTCGCGGTGGTGGATCCGTATCTTGCCGTCGAATTATGCAAATGGGGTGCAAACCGATTTCGCGAAGGGTGTACCCTGTGACTATCCGTGACCCGTGCGCATTAGGTTCGTCCGTCTAGTCGGAACAATTATGCGGTGTTCACGCGTCAACGTTGGCCGGTCGCGTGCACGCTAATCGGGCCGGTTCCGGGTTCGCGGAAACCGGTTGTCCGAGGGAATCGCGAATATACGCAGCGTGCCCCGGTGTTTTATATTAGCCCCGGCGGACCGGCTTGAATTTGTACCGACCGATAATCTCGTTAAGCCGGATTCACAGCTCGGCTCTGAAATTCGCGAAATTGCGCGCGATTCGCAACGCTGCGAAACAAATTGGCCCGGCCGCCGCGCCGTCTGTCGGGGCTGCTGTCTAATTTGGAGCATCGACGCATTATCGTGCCGCCGCGCCGCGTCGTGCTGCCGGTTCTGCATCCCACTGTGCATTTCTGTGTGTTGCGTATCTGGCGCAACGGGAGAATGCAACGGACGAGAGGGTGCAACGGGTAGATGGATGCGCCGCCCTTTCCGTAATCGTCGATGGTCGATTAAGTGCTGCACGGGCGTTAATTTCACCCCCTGCGTTTCCTGGTTTATCGCACTCGCCCCGATAAACGGGGTCGGAAAAATTATTAGAACTTCTGTAGGGGCAGGGCTGTTCTAAAATCTGATACATAACTTCAATCCATTCGAGTCCAGCGATAACTATACTCCGCAAACATCCTCCAAACAGTCTCATCGACCGCGTCTCCCTCCTGAAATCCAGGAAAGCGTGCATCCGAGCATACCGCGTTCAGTGCAACCGGGGGAGCAGAAGAATTGCCAGTGTCACGTCGGGATCCATCAGAGCAATCGAGTCTTCCGGAATCACGTGCAATCTCGAGCCCTGTCGATTTCTATTTGCAAGCATTACTAGCTGGTCGGAGGGAGGTAACGTGCAGAAATCGAAGAATATCCTTGAGATAAAGTCGAGGAGGCCACACGGTCGATTTGCTCGAGCCACCCCACCCACACCCCTATTTTCCCCGGATGCACCTCCGTTGCATCCTGACCGACGTCGAGGTGCCATAACGCCTCGGAGAATTGCATCTGCTTAAGGCAAGCCACGGCCAGGCTTTCTATTTTCCACGGCATTCAGGCGGTGCAGCGGATGGTGGCAAACGCGCGAGCTGCCGAGGAATTTAAAATCTAATTTCGCATAAGTTTTTAGAAGATCAAGCACCGCTCCTCCGCGTCCCTCTTCAACGTCCTGGCGTTCGCCTCGGCGGCGGCCGTAATTTCTCGCAGCCTGTCGCAATTGCCTTTCTTCTTACGCTATCTCCGTACTTCTACCCCCCACCAATCCCCTCTGCTCTGGTCTGTTTCCACCACCGTTCAGCGACTAACTGTTTCGTCTTTTATCTCTGCATTGGCCGCATCGTTTTCAGAAGCTGAAATTTCTTCATTTTTATCACCGACGAAAACTAAATGACGAATAATCTCAAGTCGGTATCACCGCTTTAATACCATTTCATTAATTTAATATCGGACGAAACGCAACCACAGAAAAATGTTGGAACGTTCGAAGATTGCAATGCCGAAGTAGAAGAAGAGAAAAAAAAGCTATCAGCTTCCTGAAAGGTTGAAATGGATTTTCCCCGGATATTATCGAAGATGATTTTTAAATTGATTCCGCGTCCACAGAAAACAGATTGCAAGCAAGCAGCCTCACTCCCTATCCATAAATCCATTTTCCAATGGACGTTTTGCGCGCTATGATCAAGGCTGCACCGTGATTGGTCCTTGGAAGGCTCCACTGACCGAAAGGATGAAGACGCAAAGGATCGCGGACGAGTCCGAGGAGGAAGCCCTTCGTGCTTGAAGAAGATTGAGTCGTGTTTTCTAGCAAGATCGAAATAAACCATGCTTCGCAATAAACCAGAATGCTGAAGTATCTGTCAAAGGAAAGGAATCTTTTTCTTGCAGGATCGTATGAATCCAGATAAAAGTCCATTAATATTAATATCGTTTGAGTCTGATCATTCTCGAATCGAATCGCGTATCGACGTGTACACCCGAAGGGAAATAATAACGTTGAATGCGTTCATTCGCACGGAAGAATGTCGTCCCTAAAATGTTATCGCGACGTCGTACATTGTGCAACAATGTTACCGCAGCACGGCATGATTAATGGACGGGACGAGTTCGCGAGGTTCCCGATGATCGACCACCCTACACCCTGTCCCATGGATCCCACCGAAACGAGCAATACACGCGTCGATTAAACAGCTGACAAGCAGCGTGTCCAGATACACACGAAGACGATTTCCGCGTGTCATCGTCGAGGAAATACAAGCGCGAAACGCGTCTACTCTCCGCGCGATTTCCAATTTCCATCGGCCCGCCATTACTCTGTACGAGGGTTGGCATAACGGCCCTCGTATTTCCGATTCCGTTTCCGCGGGGACGATTTCGTTAGGGGATCGGTCCGGCGTGATCGAAATGCGTTATTCGCTTCCTAAGGAAAAATTACTCACTTTCCCTTCCGATTGCTTCCCAGCTGGAAAATCTCGGAGAAATGTTTTGGAGAATTATATACAGTGACTCAAACAATTGATCAAATGTTTAATTTTGTTTAAATTTTTATTTAATTGAACACATGTTAATAAGATATGTAACAAAATATTTTATTATAATGCATACATAGTTTTCGTAGTTCGTATAATACAGAATTAACTTAAATATGTTACACTTTTTAAACAAAATTAAATGAAATTAACAAATTATGTAATGATAAAATTGTTGAGTTTGAAAAAATGAAATATTAGTACTTCGTATACCCTGCTTTCGCTTTCAGTGCGGTTTCTATGCGTCTTGGCGTACTATCTACTAAACTTTTACACTGTTCAGCCTTAATATGTATTTTCCCAAGCGGTTTTAGCTTCTGACCATAATTCAATAATACTTCTTGAATTGTGATCGAAGTTGGCAACTGTTCTTTTTAGTAAACCCCATAGTTGTTCTATTAGGTTCAGATCGGGAGACTGTGGGGGCCAGTCTAAAACAGTAGAGCCATGAGCTGTTAACCATTATTTGGTAATTTTTGCCTTGTGTTTAGGGTCGTTATCGTGCTGAAAAATGACTTCTTCTGCGTTCTTATTCCATTTTGCCAAACTTCCAATTAAACTTTTCTGCAGGATAGATTTGTATGATGTTGCAGTTATTCGACCTTCAATTTTTTCAACGCATCCGACGCCCCACTGGTCATACAACCCCAAACCACGATATGGCCTTCTCCAAATTTCAGTGTTGGATGAACGTGATGCGACCGTATTTGTTCTTTATTTCCTCGCCATGTCGATTCACATCCATCGCACCCAAAACGATTAATTTTCGTCTTGTCTGACCATATTACTTGAGCCCAATCGAGATCTGTATAATTTTTATACTTTTCGGCAAACTGCAGTCGAAGCTTCTTGTGCCGCTTTGTAAGAAGAGGTTTCTTTATTTTTGCACGTCCTCTTAAATTCACTTCTCGCAGTGCATTACGCACTGTTTCAACGCTTACGTTAATTTTTTTGCATCTGTACAGCATTATCAACGCTACCATTACGGATTCATCGTATGATTAATCGCTTTGTGGCAGTGGATAACTTTGACTTTCGTCCAGCTTTATTTTTTAGCGTTTTTAGAATTTTATTTTTACCTTCTTAGAAATCTCGTGATGAGAAAGCCCAGATATTAATAGTTTTTTAATTTCTGATATTTTACTTGCTTTTATTGGTCTCGTTGTGAAGTATGACCAAAAATATTGTTTTTATTCATTATTTTATCACAAACGTATTCTCGAATGTATAAAAATAACGTTATGACTTACCAGTAATTACATTTGTGCTAAGGAATGCCAAAAATATAAGAATTTTTCACAATTGTGAAGTACCGACGCAATGTTTACGTTTTTCGTATACACACTCCTCCAAAGGATTAAAAGGGATCACTTGTGCTAATCCGAAAAATTGGTCCTACATTACGTGATCATAACTCCGTCAAAAATTGCTGTATCGATATCGTTAATCAATGGTTTGAAAGCCTGGAACCTCTAGTTTCAGATGCTCTGTTTCAGGTTCTTGCTGTGTTGGTTTTTTACAAAGTTATAGCGAGATGAAGACAAAATTGACGGTTAACAAAAATTTTGTGCAACTTTGGAACAGTACACGGGGAGCAACAAATATTTTTGATAAATCGCGTTAATATCATTTGGAAGGGGCTATCTTTCCTGTGTAAAATGTGTGGTTGTTCATTATTGTGCGATTTTTTTTATTCGAGTTATTCAACATTGAAGTAAACGTTGGCTTTTTAACTTTAACTGGCTGCAGAAAGCGAAAAAATTATCGTAGAATCTTGTGCAAAAAAGCAATAGAAAGAGCGTTTCTTTCTCTTCAAGGCACTCGTCTCGTTTTTTCAATTTCCTTAACATTTCGATATACCAGGTGTTTCTGAAAATATGCTTAAAATATGCACAATTTTCATTTTTCCTTTTACTCGTTATATCTTGGCGAGAAATGATCGTAATATCGTGATCTGAACGTCAGATTGAAGCAGAGATTCTGTCGATTTGATCGAGTACCCCATGGACTCGCTGCGAGTTTTGAGACCAGATTTGAAATCAGCGTGAAAAAATATATGGGAAATGATATATAACATGTTAAAAAAAAATTTTCCGCGCGAGGTACTGGAGAAATCACATTTCCTTGAAAGTCTACACGTTTAACGAATTTTCTCAACGTTAAAAAACGTTCGTACCATAATCTCCCTATTTTTTCCATATTCTGCAAAGTTTCAGCTTTCATTTTTAAAAAATTTCATCGCTCTACCTCATTTCTATCGAAAGTTCTTTGATTTTGAATCGAGTTTGGTCCAAATTTTCCACTGTGGGCCGGCGTATTCAGAGATGTCAGGCAGCCGCTGTACGTGGCGCGCAATTTTCTGCGAAGCAGTAATTTCAAACACAGCTGCCATAGGTAAAAAATTATCGCAGCGAGTTCATGGGGTATTCAATCGAATCGGCAGAATTTCTGCTTCAGTCTGACGTTCGGATCATGGTATTACGATCATTTCTCGTCGAAATACAGCGAGTTAAAGGAAAAATGGAAATTGTGCATTTTTTAAGCATATTTTCAGAAACATTTGGTACATCGAAATTTTAATGAAATTGAAAAAACGAGACGAGTGCCTTGAGCCGAAAGAAACGCTCTTTCTATTGCTTTTTTGCACAAGATTCTAGGATAAGTTTTTCGCTTTCTGCAGCCAGTTAAAGTTAAAAAGCCCATATTTACTTCAATGTTGAATAACTCGAATAAAAAAAATCGCACAATAATCAACAACCACACATTTTACACAGGAAAGATAGTCCCTTCCAAATGATATTAACGCGATTTATCAAAAATATTTGTTGCTCCCCGTGTGATGTTCCAAAGTTGCACCAAATTTTTGTTAACCGTCAATGTTGTTCTTCATCTCGCTATAACTTTGTAAAAAACCAACATAGCAACAATTTGAATCAGAGCATCTGAAACTAGAGGTTTCAGGCTTTCAAACCATTGTTTAACGATATCGATACAGCAATTTTTGACGGAGTTATGATCACGTAAAGTGGGACCAATTTTTCGGGTTCGCACAAGTGACCCCTAAATTCTTTCGAGGAGTGTATATCAACAGTCTTAAGCAAGATTCTGAGAAAGGTGTACTGTGACTTGTTTCCTTTTTGTTCGAACATTTGATCAATTGTTTGCGTCACTGTCGTGGCTTAAAATCATAATATTTGTCCGTATCTTTTGTTCACGGTTTCGCTGAACAGTTTTATGTTCGCGATGACGAATCGGCGTTTACACAGCAGCATAAATTCAGTGGGTATCGACGGCAGATAATATTTTAGCGCAATCTCACTGAATTCCGTGATCCGGACGACCAGTGTTTCGCAATATCAATTCGCGATGTTGGTTTTACGACGTGTAGCGTGAACATGAAAGGATCAATTTATGATGCCGGGTTGTTCCCTTCATTTTATCAGCGTTCTATTACATCGCGCGTTTCTGTAAGCCGGCGGGAAAGAAAGAGGGGGCAGAGAGAACGGTGAAACGAGTGAAAGGGGAGAGACGAAAGCAGCGACGAAATGACATTTTTCAATTTTCGCGTAGTCGCTGGAACGCACAAAGGCGAAGGAAATAAAACACTTCCGCCGGCTGCTGTCCGTTGCCACGGCGTAGAACACCGGCTTGCTGCAGAAGCGCATTTACATGGCAGCTACTTCAAAGCGTTCCCGAGGGTGCTTAGACCGAGATGCTTAGACGGTGCTCCCTCTCCTCGAAACACGTCGAAATTCTTGCTCGTCTTTTGTCGCAATAACCCTCTCATCGTAACACAGTTTCCCGTTGGTGGCCTCGCGGATTCGCTGCCACGCATCACGTACTATCCCCTTCGGATAACAAAACCCATTCACATTTTTCTACAAGCTCAAAAATTATTGCACTGTCTAATAATTTTTACTATATCGAATTACACCTATTCCGTCTTTCGAATGTCAAATATCTCCTGTCGAATAAGCATCTTAATACTTGCGGGATGCATTGCACGCAGATCTAGGCAATCGATACGACACACATCGAGATCGTCTCTCGCCTCGGAATATCCCCGGAGACAAGGAACGATATCTCTCGGTATTTGCAATGATAATAAGCGGCAGGCTTCTTCGTTGGTTCGCGACACGTACGACTGGTTGCTCGTCCCCTATGTCGATCCGATCGAGAAACCTGTCCGTTCCCCTTAATCCTCGTCGGTAAATCTCGCATCGCGACGTGCATTATTCTCTCTCCTTCCCCCCTCTCTCTCTCTTTCTTGCCGCAGATGCATCTCGCGCATATAAACAGCAGACTTCGCGATCAACTTTCCTGCGATCGGTTCGAGCAGCCCGCTTTCCCCGACAAAATGCATTCCGTCGTTGCATCGTCGCGTCGGTTGCATCAAAGAGGAGAGAGCCTACGCGTGAGAACTTCGCCGGAAAATTGTCTTCCTGCTGATAATGCAGTCCATAATTATAGTCGGTGACTACAGTTTCTCCTGGATCATTAACCGTCGAGATCGTTCTAAGCATTCGATCAGCGGCTGTGCTTTCTAACATGGGACCTAATCAGACAATTCGAAATAATGTCGTATGCGTTATTGGAAATCGTGGAACAGGAAAAAGAACGCGATTCGTTGCACGATTCGACCAAGCGGTGCATAGGCGCGGAAATAAATGCTGCTGCACTCGGATACAGTGGTTCGCACCTGGAAAACTGATCCTCCGGCTTACTGGCGGCGGTATAATTGTGTTTGCTTTCCATTTAAGTTGTTTGCGCCTCTGTTTACCGCGGCAAGACGCGTCTGCGAGCTCAACTTCCCGTCGACGCTGCTCTCCTCCATTCTTCATCGCCGTCCCGTTTTTCACCCTTTCTTACTCCCACGCCGACCAGGAATATTGCGGGACGGTGTTAATTACGCGATTGAGCTTCACGCTGCTCCTTATCGGGCTCTCCGCTGCGACGAGAACGCGACGCGAGAGCTCGTGCAATGCGATGCAACGCGCCCCTCTGCGTACCAGCCTTTACAATTAGGATCGCAAATGTTTGCCGGGGAGCTTCGCTCCACAGCACGGTAATTAGAAATTTTGTCGCTCGAGCGAACACATTATTAAACTACGGTTCTTTATGCAAAATAAAAGTCGCCCGCGCATCAATTACAGGAGACGCGTAAACTCTCGTTTTGTCTTTTTCTCCGCGTTATCCCGAAAACAATACACACGGCGTTCATGCGAAACATGCTCGCAGTATCCCAATTATGGAACCATTTTGGTCGGCATAGTTATGCGAAACGCCTTGCACACACTTTTGCGGCGAATTCAGCTGCACGATACACTCGCCGCTCGTTACCTGTCAGTAATTAGGTAGACGCAATTAATGCCGGCACCGGGGAAATTTTCTGGCGAGCGCGGTTCGCGAATTCGATGACAGCTATTAATTAAATTCGCGACTGCTGTTTCAGCCCCGGCGCGGCCGAATAATTGGATCGGCTGATCCGTGATCCCCCGTTTGCCCGATCCGTGAAACGTCGATCCTTATATTGGATCTTTCCGTCTGCCGAGGGTGAGTCTTCTGGTGGAACCTTTCACGAGATTAAATTGAGAATTCTTTTTGTTGAAGAAATGTGTAACTTTTAGCGATAACATAGATTTGCGAAACCGCGATCCTCGCTTAGAAAGGGAAAGACAGAGGGTTAGCACAACGGATTTGCCAAGTCCGAAGTCCCTTTTGGTTCTCGTGTTGCTCCCCTTTTTACACGAGCTATTTGCCTTAGCAGTGGGCCAACTATTTGCCAACGGCCTCCTAATTACCCGCAGTTCCTACCGGCGACAAAGGGAAACTCTGTGCCCTAATGACACAGACTTCTCTCCGCGTGGGTCCCCAGTTTTTGGACGATCCGGTTTCTACGCCCCTGAACGACACAGTTCGTTTTAATTAATCTTTTGAACCAGCGTGAACTCCCGAACGTCGAAATGCGGTTGACTAGAAATTTCGCCAGCAATTAGAAAATGCACATCGTAAAAGATGTTTTTACGATTAGTTCGAATAAAATGAATTTAACGACGCACAAAAATTCACAAACGAGAATCGAACCGCGTACAAACAGGTTGGCAAAACGTGACAGAGGCACGTCGATTAATTTATCGAAAGACAAAAATAATTTCACCCGCGAAAAACAGATGCAACGATACCGGCAGGAAAAGCGGGAGAACCAGGATATTCGATATTACGATTCACGATGATTTTATTAATTGCACGGGTCCGCCGCCATTAATTGAGGAATCCGCTGGATTATGAGCGACCGTTAATAACACGTAATGGTAGCCGACCGGCTGTTTGTTCCCGATGCGCCGCGTCTACGATATCGTTAATCGAGAAATGGATGTTCCAATTAATTACGAAACCTGCCACGGAATTTTGTCCAGCTCTTTTCCGTCGGCGATTTGAATTATCGGAATATTATAATCCGGTTAGGTTGTGTCGGCTGCTCATCTTTTCCTCTGACGCAATCGTTCGTTATCCCATTTTCCCCGCACCAATTTCCGAAAACTTCTTTTTAAGTCAGTTTCACGTCAGGTAAAAACGTCAGAGAATCAGCCTGTACAAGATACGTTGGAAGGGTCGTATCAAAATTTTCGATGGACGGAAAAGGGGGTCGGAAGGTTCCGTTAAACTGTGGCAGCTTCGTCCATCGGATTTGCATACTCCCATCGACCCTAAAAACTCTCGAAAATGCACCAGGGGAGAAAAAAGAATGAGCGCGCGAAGGAATGTGCACGGAAGCTCTCCGGGGCGATATGAAGCATCGGCCGGCCGTAAATTTTGTTAACCGGATGTCGATGGGGATATCGAAGGGAGGGGCAGAGGGTTGGAACAATGGCAACGGTTCGTCGAGCGAAATTAACTTTCCGCCCCGTTTTAGGAGCGGAAACGAGCGGCGATCTCCGGCGAAGAAGACCCCGGGACAGAAGAGCGTAATTTCGCGTCAGCAGGTACAACGATAAAAAAAAGAGAGAATAGCCGATCGGAAGGAGTGCACCCGGTCGGTATACACGGTGATCAATTTTTACCGGTCAATAAAGTTCACCGGTCCGGGTCCGGCGCGGTTTCGCCGCGGTCCGTTTAAATGATCGTGAATTATGATCACGGCGATTTTTTTCTCTTTCGCAGAGAACATTCGATGCTACCGTTGCGCGCTGGCACGGCGATTTTTGACGATTCGCCCGGATTCACAGTCGGATCATCGGCGCGGCGTTTCATTCGCGTAAGAGGGTCGACGAACTAATAAAGTTTCGTCGTCTCGCGGTTTACAGCGCGATAAAGCGACCGCCTCGCCGCGTCACAAACTCCGCGCAAGTTTACTCGCGCGGAAAGCGACTACTAAGTGCTCCGCGAAGAAAGCCACGCATAATCGCCTGTAAAAATAATGGCGAACCACTTAACCGAGGCGCGCAGGAACTTCGGAAGTCGAAGCCGGGGCGAGAGATCGATCGGTGCGGATCCGTAGCCCAAATGCATTTCCAAATTGTCGATCGTAGTCCACCGTGTCAGGAGGACCAATTAAAATTCTCCGATCCTTGCACATCCTAGAACTCCGTATTCCACAGTTGCTCATCGATCCGCCGAGCTAGCCAGCATCCAATTCGATGTCCTAAACCCGTGGTGCTTGAACCGTCAACAATCGTGAAATCCGCGAGCGTGTTCTGTCGGTATTGTGCCCATTATATTTCGCAATAACCGCAACGGGGAGCAGCGACGGACGAAAATAATGGTCCTCGGGGGTGAGGGGAGGTGTGGGTCGCGATATCGTCCTGCGGACTTTTGGGGGGACCATGAGAGATCCGAGGATCCGCTATTCAGGCCGATATCGCGGAACGAGCAGTTTTCCCCGGGATTTCACGGCGGCCGCCAAGTTTTTCGACCAAGGGAAATCAGTTTACCAACGGATCCAACCTTATCGAGTACTATACGAACGCGAGAGAGCTGGATCCCAGCACAGGAAACGCCGCGGACGTGTTCGTTTCGACGAGCCTTGATGCGATGCGCCTGCCTCGACCCGAGCTCTCGCCTCGGCTCAATGTACCAGATGGTATCCACGCTGATATTGTGCACCGAGATCTTTTGTAGTTCGTACGTGAGCGTTCTTCGCTCGTTTCACTTCGTTGCCGTACGACTAGCACAGCGAAAAATCTGTCGATGGTCTAATTATTACACAGTCGGCTCAGCTGTTAAATAATAACACGGAAATTGATATTACCGTCGTAGCGGACTATTATAATTGCGGTCTCGCGGCTGCACCTATCAATTTACTGTGGTACTGTCGTTTTATTTAATCAATTACCATATTACGCAGGGAATTGTTTACCCCGTGAATACACGATCGTTGTTCATAGTCATCAATCAATTGCGAATTGATAATTAATTCCAAATAATCTCGTTCTCGCACGGTTACAAGTCAATTCCCCATTGAACTACCCACTGTACAGTGACCGGAATTTCAGAGTAATCGTTCTTGAAAAAAAAAATCAAAAAGCGATTCAGAGTGACTTCCTCTCTTTCGAAATTGTTCGGGGAACCGGAAGTTCAAAGGGTCGATTTTCGTATCACATGGTGTTCGTCCAGCAGTCAAACCGAGCGGCGGCTACACTTCAGAGAAGTTTGATCATCGTTGCTTCGTCCGCTCGAGCGATTATCTCCCGTCGCGAGCAGATACTCGCTATGGTTCGAACGGATCATGGCCAGGTTCCATTTTGTTGGTTGAGTGCATCGGACAAGATGTCCTCCTTGATCACGTCTTCGAGGGCCCCGTTCCCTTCGCGGTTCACCCTCGAAGGAAAAAGAATCGGTTTCCTCTCGTCGGAATCTCTCCACCCGGAAATTCTCTCTCCCTTCCCTTTTCTCCCCTGCTCTCTCCCGTTCGATTGCATAACGAGGCAATTTTCCGCGCAAATGTATGCCAAGTAGAACGGGGCGACTTTGGTCAGACGTTTCAGTGAACCGAAAAAAGAACGCGTACCGTTTACGCGAAGGAATTCCTTCTCGCGATTCGAAGCTCACAATAAAATCGAGCAAGTAATAAGATGAAATAGCTAGAGAATAAAATAACAATAAGTCGGCGAGGGTTCCTTCTTCGTCCTCCCTCAGTCGACGTAGCTTCTCATCGATTCCTGAATATTTCATCGTGTTACGTCAGGTTAGCAGCCTGCGAAGAGCGAAGACAAACGGAAAGAAACGAGGAAACGGGAAAACGAGCCCGGTAACTCGATTGCGACGAATTACTGAAACCTTGATCGACCACGTTCCCCCTGTTACAGAGAGGCCTCCATTTATCTTGCTGTACCCCGTTCGGCGTCCTCTCCCGAGGAGATCGTTAATTAGCCGCTACAATGATCGATCGATCGAACGAATTCCTCTGATTAGAGATTAATTCTTCGTTACCACCGAACCGCCGACTGGGAAACCCGATTCACCAAATCTGCGCACCCTTCTTAATTCGATTGTTAATTAATCACTCGATTCAATTAATCCGTCGGCCACGCCGCTGACGGACTGATCCACTCGACGATCGATGCTCCTGCTCTTTTCGTTGCTTATTGTCTCTTTCAACATCCTTGAATATTCTCACGAACAATATTTTCCGTAGACCGAACGCGATCGGAGGTGGGTTACAACGTCGGATGTAACGTTTCCGTTTATATCAGAACGTAACTCGGTCCCTCATGAATTATTTAGGCCCCGGTGTTTTCATCTTGGTCGGACGATTCCTGTCCCGATGTTTCTTACCCCGTCCCCGATAATGGAATAGTTGTATCACTTATACGTAACATCGCGGACTAAATTATTTATGCACCTGCCACGGCGCAACGCTGCACTGCAGCTACGATGCGCCGCGCCGCGCCGTTGCATTAAACATGTCGCCGCGACCTGGTTCGCTGGATGCAGGAGCACAAGCTCGCGAAGTAGGCACTGATTGTTTCTGACTGGTTCCAGCATCTGGAAGATCCAGCCACTTTCAGTCGAGGTCAATCTACTTTCTAATAAAGATTTCGCTCTTTTTCTCATTTTTTTGATTGAACGAGCATATCGAAAAAAACACGCGCGACAGAAGTGAAACTTCTTGCAGTCTAGTAGTGTTTAGAAGTAAATTAAGATTGGAAATGGTAAATAATCCTAATAAAGCGACAACAAGATCAGGAACAATTCCCGATGCAGTATTTCCAAGACATTTAGACAAAATTAAATCAAGAATATTTATATAATATTTTAGCTATCACCAGCCAATTGTTCCGATGATAGAATCATAGATAATCATAGAAAAAATAATGAACGATCGAGTCTAGCAGACTAAGATTGGTCCAGCGGCCCTAACCACAATTTTTATTGATATTGTGTGGAAAACAATGGTTTTAGGTTGAAAGATAACCCCCTAAAATTTTAACTCGCTAACCCTTCGTATAAGGATGATATGAGGGTAAATACCCTTAACCGTATCATTTTTTTCTCGGTTGTTAATTAAGATATACAGATAAATAAAAACGAAAATACTCGAGCTTACCTCGTTCATATCATACATTTTTTTCACCATTGTGATCAAATTATTAAGGCTGGAAAAAAATCATTTAATTTTTTAGGGGTGGGAATTGCAAGCAACCCTTCGAGTGACCACTTCCAAAAAATTCAAGAACAATGTTCTGTTGCTTATCTAACATATGAAAAAGTTTCAAGATGGTCGGATTGGTGGAACATAGTTAAATATTGAAAAAACAAATGAAATTACGTCATTATAATGGTATAATGTACAGTGCAGTGTCTGTTACGACTCTAATTAATAATTCTTATCAGGATATTAAGTCCCTTCTTGATCAATTATTTCTTCCTAAACGCGACGCATAACATTACATAAGTAGTTATACAGTTTTATATGTGGTTATATTATACATATAGACCACCCGTACCACCCATTTATAATCTAGAAAATAGGTTATTTTCAAAAATTCAAAGTGTTTCTTTTGTAAATCAGATGCGCTGTATCAAATGGTGATATTTTTAACTTCCGGCTTCGGCCGGAAATAGGTGATTGAGACTGGAAGTTACATTTTTTAAATGAAACATGGTATTTTTTATCACGGATTCGGATTTTATGCGGAAAAACAAGAAACTTTTGTCTGAAACATTTTTTCAAGAAATGTCACTTTATATCCTTTATGTAACCTTCAAAATGAGTCTTGGCGAAATAATGTTTTCACTATCTGCTCTTGGCATAACCCTGAAAGATGCCAGGAAAATGGCAAAAGATCATCGAACAAAGTGGAAAATATTTTATTGATTAAAGTTCATTGCTTGCATTAAAAAATTGGGCTATATTACACGTATTTGTAATATAATATACTTTCAACCTAAAACCATCGTTTCCCACACAATATCAATAAAAATTGTGGGTGGGGCCGCTGGACCAATCTTAGTCTGCTAGACCCAATGGGAGAGAAAGAGACATAGTTCATAGCATTTCCCATACGCTCTCCTTCTTTGCGTCGCAAATTTTGATCGTTCATTATTTTTTCTATGATTTTCTATGATTCTATCATTGAAACAATTGGCTTGTGATAGCTAAAATATGATATACATATTCTTGATTCAATTTTGTCTAAATGTCTTGCAAATACTGCATCGAGAGTTGTTCCTGGTCTCGTCGTCGCTTCATTGGGATTATTTTCCATTTCCAATCTTAATTTACTTCTAAACATTACTAGACTGCAAGAAGTTTCACTTCTGCCGCGCGTGGTTTTCCACGCGTATGTTTTATTACGTACCTGACACCTGTCAAAATTTTTTAGGTTAATTTAGAACGAGGGTTTAGATAATTGTTTATAAATCTTTCAGTCGGAACAAAATCCGATGAGAAACTGCATATGAAAGTAGCTGGAGGTTGATTCTATGTTATCCAATTGCAAATGTTCACAAAGTAACGCTGGTTAATTAGTTATTAACAATTGTTGCGCGGGATGATTGTTTCGGAAGCTCCCATAATGCGTAAGAAGGGTCGAACTGTGCGACCAGGACAGACATACATAACATACCACTTCTCCAAAATTTGATAATAACTAACAATTTAAGCATCAAACCTGCATAAAACTGAAGTGGGAATGTAACCAAGGCTTCATTTTACATTCTACAATCTTAAAAGTTCACCAATGAAGTCTTTAAAGTTAGTAAATTAATTATGAAAATGTTACTTATCAAACTATTCGAGGTTATTCGCGAAATTTCGTCACTTCCGCAACGCTAGAAAATTGTAGCACCCTCAGCAAAGAAGTTTCACTTCAAAAATTGTATCCTCGAATAAACGTCGCTAATCGTAAGTGACGCTGACACGTTTCCACCGTTTCACGAAAGATTTGTGGAAACAATCGGACACGGAAACATGGATAAGAACTCTTTATTTCGTCAGTCTGTAAAATCGAATGGTATTATATACCCGCTCGCGGTGGAGCGAGGAGAGACGAGGGACCTTTGTCTTCGCGGGCTTAGGCTCGATATCCTGCCGACTTTTGCCCGCGCTGCGTTGATTGTTTTGGGTAACAGCTGACTCCATTTCTCCTTGTTTGTATCGTTGGTCTTCGCGAGAGTCGGTTCGTTAACCCGAGGTGGTTTTTCAGCCGTGACTGACTCGGTAACGAGGGAAGGACGCTGTCTGTTTCACCTGGTTGTTTAGCTGCTATGTATATTCGTGCGAAAGTGTACTCGCGGTCCTGTTAATCTAGTATCGATGACACTCTGGGGAAATATTGTAGGTATCACTAGCTATCATTCGAATCATTGTTAATTTGGACATTCCCAGCAGCAGGCAATCTCATGGGGCAATGTATTATTCTGCATACTCCTGTTCATAAATATTTGCACGTTCGTTGGAACCTAATTAAGAGCTGTTCATCGTTATGATTGCGGCGTATCAGAACCGTGTGTCACAGTATATTTTTCAAATTAAAACAAGCCATGCAAAGATTAATTTTTTAGTAGAATACGATCATTTCTACAGATTAATTCCTGCCATGCTATATTTTGCGAATATTCTGGCGAATCATTCCCGGTATGAGGTGGTTGTGGGTAGTTGCGGGAGTCAGATGGAAGATAGGCAATCTGTACGCAACGTTATAAAGTCGGGTTCGAGGATGGGATAGCAGAAAGCTGAGGAAACCGCGGGGTCCACTCTGAATGGAGTTGTTCACCATTTCCATAACATTCGGGGCTATCGGATTTTCGGGGCAATCGGCGTTTGCTAAACGTTATGAACGGCGGAACGATGCAAATGACGTTTAAACAACAATTTACCACGCTATTTGCGTTACAATGAATATTAATGGGGGAGGAGAGAGGACGGCGCCGTTTCGCGCGCGCGTTACAATCGGCATTCTTTACGAGCTCGTTCCACCGCTTGCAGTTTCGAGGTCGCTCTAACACGATCTACGAGCACGTCCGTTTACAAACAGGCCGTGGACGTGTACGCAAAATCATCTCATTAGTTGGTCGAACCTTCGTTCATTCAATTACGACTGAAAGCAATTACGGAAAATTTCAGACTTTCATGTGTGATTCAATCGTTCCAGGTAATATTTTTAACAACATCAATAATTCCTGAACAGAGAGTTTGCGTCGTTTGATCCTGCTGGCAGCTCGACCGTTAATCGCGTGGATTCGCAGCATGATCAGAAGCGAAACCACCCTTCCTAGGGGATGTGTTTTCCTTGGAAAGACAGAGGACGAGAGCAGAGAGGGGGGCGGGGGTCGATAGCACTTTGAAATCGAAAGGCTCGGCTTGTATTCGCCGTCCCGGAATGCATTTTCCGGTGCTGCCTTTCCGACTGTCTCCGCCGGCATCGGAGGACCCTTCAATCCTCCACGGTGATCTAATTTCCTGGGTACTCCGGCGAGTCTTTCGCCCCGGGTCGACTGTATCCTGTTTCACGTGAACAGACGCGCGTTCAACAAGTAACACAGCCCCTTCTCGTGATCTCGTCGTCGTCGACGGAATCCTGTGACCTGGACGTGTTCGTTGCTCGAGCAACTACCATCCGGACGTGATGCGCAGCCAATGGAGATTGAGAAAGGACCGAGTCCTGCCCCTCCAGTTGAAACGACGTCCTTGGAGACGACTTAGGGAATTACTCCGCGGAAATTTGTCGCTTCAAGCGCTGTCAAATATCTCGCTATATCGATCTATTCGGGAAAAACCTTTTCTTTTTAACGACTTCAGTTCTTCCGCCAAGCTGGATCGATTAGTTTACTAGAAGATAATGCAAATCTTGGAGAAATTCTCCGGGGGTGTCGAGTCGCCGACGAAAATTGCAAAATCAATAAAAAGAACTGAGAAAAGGATTTCCACGTCGACCAAAAGTCTGTCCAACAAATCCAGCATAATATCCTGTGTCGCCGTAACAGGGAACGGTGTAAGCTCGTGTGTTTAGATTAGGATTTTACGGGCACGGCGAAGGGAGGGTGTTTTTATTAACCCCGGTTCCCAGGCTTGGCGAGAGGTGTAGAAAAGCAGGCAATACCATTAACCAGGAGACCCCTAAACTTCGCGAACTCAATCCCATTTCGCTGGGAATCGGGATCGGGGATTTCCCAGGCCTGTTCACGGCGCGAACCCACCCCCGCGAAAAGAAAAGCGCACCCTTCCTCCTTTCGCCTAACGTCGCCGATTTTACGTCGCCGTGGGCTCGCGCCATTTCACCGGGCCAAACTCAATTCCGATATCGAACACCGCAGAGCGCAAACCCTATGGCTGAAACCCCATGGTTTCTCCCCTGTGACGTTGCCATGATTTCACTCCCTCTTCGGTTTTCGTCGAGTGTTGTTCGATACTTAATTCGTTGAGTGCCAAGTTGGTCGACGATTCTTCGTTTACGTCTTAGATTAGTATTTAAAGTATTTGACACGCATGGTTGAATATCCCGCATATAAATTGTACATACATATAGAATCGGGCTAACACAATAGCGGCTCTATTTAATCGAACAACTCGATTGTCTCCCCGTCGACCGGAATAATGTCACGCCGTTTCCACCAGAGCGAATGCCAAAAACGCGCCTCGAATAATACCCAGAATAATATGCAAATTCAATAGAATATTTTACAGAGCCATGGTACATACAATAAACTGACGAGACAATACAAACCACCGCAAATGGTCCTCTCAATTAACAATCCCCTCGAACAATACTGGACAAAAAACGGTACAAAAATCATCGTTACTAAAAAACATTATCTTCTCGAGTCAGTCCCAGAAAATCAAGAATATCTTCAAGCCGCAGTTCCAGAACAATTGGGAAAATTACAGGGGACCAGGAAGAAATTTTCGGTGCAATGGAAACCTCGTACGAATCTGCTAATTTGCTTCTGGAAATTCTTCGAATTCCGGAAGCATCTATAAAACGGATGCGAGTTAGGTTCCTGAAACTTGTAATTCTAGATTCTACAGTGACCGAACTCGTTTAAACGCACTGCAAAATTGACGAATTTTCACGCTTATTTAGAAGAAAAGGACAGATGATGTTGTCAAAATGGGGTTATTTACTTTGCTAAACCTTCACTTTCAACATCCATGCTTCGAAATTTTACATATTTACATGCTAGAATATGTCGCAGAGCGAAACGTGTTACAACAGCGTCTACGAGTGCGAAATTCGTTTAAACGCAGTGGTTTTTTCCCAGATATTGAGAGAAATTATAAAGGAAAGTGGTTGATTTAAAGATTGATCATAAAGGTATTGTTGTCCCGTGTTCCTGATTAAGTAATATTTTTGATTTTACGTAACAGAACAGAATGGCGAAAGGAAAATATTTAAATGAAGCTGAAAAGGCAATAATATCTTCTTTTAAAAAAGAGGGGAATTGAATCGAAAGATTGACAAAGAAACGTTCCGAGTCCGTAGTACGAAATTCTTTGAAAAGTGGTGAAGATTACGGCAAAAAACGTGCTACAAAAATCCCAGAACGAGAAACAAATAATATAATAAGTGGAAGCGACAAGAAAATTAGTTGCACGTTAAATTGTTGCGCAGTTACAATTGCCAATAATGTTCAGACGTGTGCAACAAAATTTGCACAACGCACCGAATGTTGTTTTCAGAAAACTGACAAGAAAGCCAATGTTAAAGCAACCCGGTAATGTAAAGGCTACCCGGTTACAATTCGCAGAAAATCACATGCACTAGCCCGACGAATGGCATAAAGTCATTTTTTCCGATGAAAAGAAGTTCAATTTGGACGGTCCAGACGGATGCTCATCATATTGGCTTGATCTGCGTCAAAAGAATGATTCTAGATTAAGCCGAAGTTTTCATGGCGGTAGTGTTATGATTTGGGAAACTTGTTCATCATTTGGGAAACTGAAACTTTGTTTCGTTTTCCCCAAGATGAATTCAGAAAAATACATAGACATGCTCGATGGGGTGTTAATACCATTTTTAGATGTAGTTGGAGAAAACGAATTTACATTTCAGCAGGATAACGAAGCGGTTTACGTGTCAAGATATTCCCGTGAATCCTTCGAAGCACGAAACATTCGTATAATGGAATGGCCAGCATGTAGCCCTGACATGAACCCAATAGAGAATTTATGGGCTACGCTAGTAAGAAAAGTTTATGCCAATGGTCGTCAGTTCGCCAACATAGACAGTTCGAAAAAAGAAATTAAACGCTGCTGGGAAGAAATTCCTAATATGTACCGTTATTACTAATCTAATGTTTGTGTATTTTTGATTTTAAATTGTTTTCTTTGTATGTGCGTTTAAACGAATTACGCACGTAAAATATGGTTTTGTTTGTAAAAATTCTTACATAAATGTTTTGGTAAGTATATATGTACAAATATTATAGCATATACAGTGGGTGTACAAAGTATTCGTACACCTTTTAAAAACTAATAACTTTTTTATAATTGTACCAAACGACCTGATTTTTTATAATCAATTAGAAGCATTGGTTTACGAAATGATATGCAAAAAAGACTTTCCAAAAATTACAATTTACAAGGTTGCAGGTAAAAATAAAAAAGGCATTTTTTAAAACTTTTTTATTTGGGCCCTTAATGAAAATTTAAAACATATGTTTTCTAGATTCATGTTCTTTATACACATGTTGGAAATTTCATCGAAATCGATTGACGCAGCAAAAAACAACAGGCGTCGAAAGGTGTACGATTCTGTGGATTTTAAGAAGAAACTGAGCAAAAGTCATTGAAAACTACGATTTTCACCATTTTTAACCGCTTGTAGCTCGTGTGTATGTTAATCGATTTCAGTGAAATTTTCAACATGTGTATGACTAACATAGATCTACAAAACATACATTTTAAATTTTCATTAAGGACCCAAATAAAAAAGTTTTAAAAAATGCCTTTTTAACTTCCCGATTCGTAGGGAAGTTACTGTAATTACCCCGAAAATCGAAAATCGATTTTTTAGCAGATCTTCACGTTTCATGGTCATTGGAGTCACTTTAGACTATTTTTATCAAAATGTTTGTATGTGTGTGTGTGTGTGGGTGTATGCGTATGTCCGTTTGTATGGTATCAAATTTTTCGTTAACATTTTCTGAAAAAATAACAATGCGATCAGAATAATGAATGATGCAATCGATGTGACCCGTCGTAACTTAGAGCTGATTAGATTTTGGTCCATATTGGTCAAGTAGTTTTTTAGATTTTTACTTTTTTTCGAAAAGAGTTGATTCTACAATGCAATTTATAAGGGAGGACGAAAATTTTCCACCAAAGAACCAAACGCAATTACATAAAAAATTTTTTTCTTAATTCTTTTTTTAAGATTTAAAAAAATTTTTCTTTTTTAAACTGATGCTAATGTTACCGCTTGGAATAATCGAAAGTTATTCCAATGCAAGAGTGAATTTATCATCTCTACTCCCAAGAATACATTTTGGGAGAATATCGATGAAAGTACAAAAAAAAAACGATGTTAGCGATGTTGGCGAAGGAGTAACGAATCGGGAAGTTCTTTGTGTGACTCTTGGAGAGTCACACACCAAATAAAAAACATTAATAGCAGTGGGCCCTACTAGCCATGCGTATCACTAACCCTCTCGCAAGAGCAGTCCTACCCGCGAGCTCGCGAAGCGAGCGAGCAAAAACAACCCTACTCGCGAGCGAGCGAAGCGGGCGAGCAACAATAGCCCTCTAGTTTATTTTTGCATTTAACCTTGTAAATTATAATTTTTGGAAAATCTTTTTTGCATATCATTTCGTAAACCAATGCTTCTAATTGATTATAAAAAATCAGGTTGTTTGGTACAATTATAAAAATGTTATTAGCTTTTAAAAAGTGTACGAATGCTTTGTACACCCACTGTAAGTTTCTTATTAAAATTTTGAAACTTAGCCCTAAAATCCTTATTTTTGTATGTGTGTTTAAACGAATTTCGGTCACTGTAGATATGTAGGGTTAACCTAATTCTTCCGCGTCTTTATGCGTTTCTTCCGTTGCTCCGACGCAGCTCGAACATAATGCAGTTTGTCCGGCATCCCCATCGACTCCCAGCGTTCTGCTGCGATTCTACCAATCACCTGAGAAGGATACTCCTGCTCGTATTGCTCGCGAACCTCCCAGTAATAGTGGATGAAAGGATTAATCGATCGACAGGACTTGTTCCTTGTTCTGTTTCGTCGAACAGGACGATTGGATTGCGTCGAATGCAAACGCATGATGCAGGCGGGTGGGTCACCGTGAGAATATTTTATCGGAGTATATTACTGCAATTTTTTCGCTATAAAGATTGACGTTTCATTGAATGGTCGGAACGTTGAACGAAATCTTCGATCTGGCTTTTGTTTGCGTATACAGGGTGGTACAATTTTACTCGGAGGTTTAACTTACATGGCGCTGCGAGTGTCTGGAATGTCTCTGTTGCTGGGAAGGCCGTCAGAAGCCTCCTGATTGAACTTGTTTCTCGCGTAAGGATCTTCTCCCGCTCTCAGACCTCCTCTGGAGACGTACCTGAAACGAAAAGATTTGCTATGATTTATAAAACAAGTTTTTATTCTTCGCAGTCTGATTCAACTTTTCGATCGAACGGTAAATCCTGTTGCACGGCGGATAATGCGATCGCCGAATAATTAACATCGACGCGCCAGTTTGAAACTGGAAATCCGTGAACCTGCTGCGAACGCATTAATACTAGATCGCCGGGGCGTCTTTTCGGTCGTTTAACAATGCATACGGCCGACGGGGCTATTAGTATGCAGTCCTCGATACTCGTGGCCGAGGCTGCATCCTAACTACTTTGCAAATACTTTTCATTACTGTTTCCATCGAAGTTGTACGTTAGTTTCGCGCGCTTTCAGCTTTGTTATACATGCAACAAATGGTGGGAGACCCCTTCTTGAATAAATCGGTGACCGTTAGATAGTCGCATGTTCCCACTATCGCCATAATGCACTTTCAAGTTCTTAAATTCCCCCTCTACGTCTGCGACTCTCTTCGTTACTATCGCATTATTATTTCAAGGAGTCGGGAAGGATCTTTCGTGTACTTTCTGATGTTAGGAATATTGGCGAGTAGCTTCGCGATCTTTTGACGGGAGTTCCGAATATTTTAAAATATTGATTAGGATTGATTTTCATTTACATTCTGTCAAAAAAGTACCGGGAATTGGTCAATGCAACACAAAATACATATGTATTATTCATCCAAATTTATTGTATCGCCTTCAAAGTAGGCCCCTTTCGAAATAATACACTTATGCCAACGAATAACCCAATCGTCAAAACATTTTTTAAACGCATTTTTTGGAATCAACTTCAGTACTCGCCGCGAATTCTCTTTTGTGTCATCTATCGACTGAAAACGGGTGCCTCGAAGTGGTAATTTGAGTTTTGGAAAAAGAAAAAAGTCGGCCGGATCCATATCAGGGGAATACGGTGGCTACTCGATAAGATTTGTTGAGTTTTTGGCCAGAAATTCGTTCACAATGATTTTGAGTTTTTGCAGAAAATTCAGGTCTTTCGGCACTAGTCGAGCGGCAACGCGTTTCATGCCCAAACAATCGTTTAAAATGGTACAAATTGATTCGTGAGACACAGAAATTTCAGTGGCTATCTCTCTCAGACTTAAACGACGATTTTCAGTCACCATTTCCTTTACTTTAGCGATGCGAAGTTCAGTTGAAGACGTTGATGGCCGACCAGAGCGAGGCAAATCTTCCACCACATCTCGACCGCTTTTAAATGCACCGTACCCAGAGTCGGGCAAAATGTAATTTCAATTCCAATTACAATTACTTACCAATTACTGTAATTGTAATTGCAATTACTTGACGAATCAGTGTAATTGTAATTGTGGTCCGCAATTACATGTAATTGTAATTCCCAAGTAATTCAATTCCCAAGTAATTGTAATTGTTAGCTGCAATTCCTTTCCAAACAGACGACGGACGACGGTCGCGCGTGAACACTCATACACCGGTTTAGCGGGTGTGAGAGTACCCTAGCGGTGTGTGAGTGTTCACGCGCGACCGTCGTCCGTCGTCTGTTTGGAAAGGAATTGCAGCTAAGGCCCTCCACACACGGGTCGTTCGGCGATTCGGTCGACGCGATTCTAGTCGCATGCGATTCCTCCCTCCACGTGACTTCCAATGCAAATGAATGGAGAGCCACACACGGGTCGATTCGTGGTCGACTGAAATCGACTTGACTGAAATCGCCGCGATTCTAATCCCGTGCGATCGGAAGCGAAGTTGGAAAATGGCGTGGATCGTACGATTCGCGCGACTCCACAGGAGACGATTTTTTCACTCTCTTAAATCGCATTTCTGAGGTAAAAAAATTGCTTAATTCGATGTAGTATCACTAATTAGAGCTTAATATACACCCACGGTAAAACCTGCAAGTCTAGCTTTCCTTCTAGCAGCAAAAACGTCGAAGCAGTTTGGTTTTTATTGTTTTTGACAATGATCTCACAACAAAAAATCTGAAAAAAATCGAGGACACCGCTTTTGATGGTAGCTTATTCGGGCACTATTAATAGCATGTTTTCATATTTTTGAGAAATCTTCATTTTTCCGACGTTAGAGGTTTTTCAATGGCTCTTCAACCATTCGAAAGCTGGCCAATAAAAACCCATCCGAGTAAACTTTCAGCCCTCTAGCTTGCCCGTGAGGGTAGTTATAGGGTTTTACTCAGATGGGTTTTTATTGGTCAGCTTTCGAATGGTTCAAGAGCCATTGAAAAACCTCTAAGGGCAGTTTTGACCATCTTAAAAGGCTAGGCCCTTTTACTCGTACCACTAAAAAGTGTGAAATAAAAAATTTTATATAATAAATAAAAATTATAAGTATAATTATAAGTATAAGTAATTATGTGAATACACACACGAATTTAAATGCAATACAATCTTTTCGGAGGCGACGCAAAATTGAAAATTTTCCTTAAATTCCTTAAATTCTTCTACATGCTTTCACATATTAATGTATATTCTCTTCCGACCTACTGATTTTCAGATTCACCATATTCTAATGAAATCATAATCAGCAACATCTGTCATTTGGAAAATTTTCAATTTTGCGCCGCCTCCGAAAAGATTTTATTGTATTTAAGTTCGTGTGTATTCACATAATTATTTATACTTATAATTATTTCATATTTTTTAGTGCGTTTTTCGAAGTCGGTTTAATTTTTTTATAAAATTTTTTGAAAGTGAAAACGTGAAAACGCGATTCTTGATGTTTGAAAAACACAAATTGACTACAATCGACCCGTGTGCAAATGGCAATCGCGTCCGTCACATGAATCGTATATGACGATCAAGACGTACGAACTTCACGACGCGATTACAATCGACTCGTGTGTGGACGGCAATCGCGTCTGTTGCATGAATCGTACGACGATCAAGACGTAAAAACTGCACGACGCGATTTCAATCGACCCGTGTGTGGAGGGCCTAACAATTACAATTACTTGGGAATTGAAGAAATACAATTACAATTACATGTAATTGTAATTGTAATTGCAATTACTTTGGCTCAGCCAGTAATTGTAATTGCGGACCACAATTACAATTACAGTGATTCGTCAAGTAATTCCAATTACAATTACAATTACATGTAATTGTAATTGAAGATGTAATTAATTACTCATGTAATTAATTCCTGCCCAACTCTGACCGTACCACTCATACGCACGTGTTTTTGACAAAGTCGATTCACCGTAAGCCTTATGTAACATTTTCAGCGCTTCGGCACACGAAATTCCATTTGCAATGCAAAATTTAAGACAGATTCTTTGTTCGATATTTTTATCCATTGTAAAAATCGCAAAACTCACTTGAGATGAACTAACAAAATGGCGCGCTGTAAATAACCCAAATGACAAATGACGCTCAAACTCCGCGTGAGTATAGAGGACAGTTGTGCCAACTTAGCGACAAAAAGAATTTCAACAATCCCTTTAAGCGGGCTTTTTAAATGATCGATTCCCGGTACTTTCTTGACAGAATGTATATTCCATAACGTGGCGAGTAATAGTTACCCTTGCTCGTCGAAGTAGTTCCATGTCACCCGAGGGTCCGGAGTCGGTGCTGGTAGAAGCTCGGAGGACATCACGATGGCCGTGCCATCTGGATCCACATAGTTCCCGGAATTTCCGGCAGTGAGAGCCAACGAGGCCGGCTCCTTCAGTCGCAGCGCTCTGTTTTCGTTCTGTAAGCAAACAAAGATCGTCCTGAGAGCGTGTTATTAAATTTTCCGGCGGAATTCAGCCGCGTCTGGCAAACAATCCCCTCAAAGAATCACAGGAACACGGCTAGACAAAGCCCGACTATCGAACTACACTACAAATCTGAAACAACCCGACACGAGAGGCCGCTCGAAACTTCCTGCAAACCTTATTGCGTTCTCAAACATTGTTATTTCCGGGCCCTTGCAATATCAAATACGAATTCTTCATTTCAACGTACGAGCTACGACGTACGGTAATCGAGTAAAAATTATATTGATAAATTACACGGTCCAACAAATTTCAACTTTTTAAAGGGATTTCGATTCTCACTATGCAATTTTTATAGAGTTTTTCGCGCTGATTCCGAATCTGTCCTTAATTTTTCTCCTAGACGCACAGTTTTTGAGAAATTTGAGTTTGAAAAAATGACCTATTTTTCAACTTTGAACAAATATTGTGATGTTATTATAAAATATATTGAATTGATCTTTACAGCAAAAGATTCCTTAGACTTTCCCGAATACAGTGATATGCAATATTAATACATTATGATTGCTTAAACATGTTTAGACGATCATTAAAGACGGAGAGACACCACTTTTGTACCAATTTTTGACGATATTTTTGAATTTATCTCAAAAAATAAGGGTCCAGCAGAAAATCGAACTATACCATGCGATAGTGCAGACTTTTATATTGAGAAACCCCCCTTTGAAGTTTGAAACGTCGACGTTTTTACCGAACCAGAAAGCAAAATATCTTCGCCTGACACGAGCTGCCACCAGTGGCGGTCACCACTACAACGGGCGTTCGCCGCGCCGTATTCTGTGGAACGCCTATTCTATTTTATATTAATAATTAACTTCCCGATTTTATAGGGAAATTATTGTAATTACCCCGAAAATCGAAAATCGACTTTTTAGCAGATCTTCACGTTTCATGGTCATTGGAGTCATTTTAGACTATTTTTATCAAAATGTCTGTATGTGTGTGTGTGTGCGTATGGCCGTTTGTATGTTATCAAATTTTTCGTTAACGTTTTCTGAAAAAGTAACAACGCGATCAGAATGATGAATGATGCAATCGATGTGCCCCGCTGTAACTTAGAGCTGATTAGATATTGGTCCATTTTGGTCAAGTAGTTTTCCAGATTTTTAGTTTTTTCCGAAAAGAGTTGATTCTACAATGCAATTTATAAGGGAGGACGAAAATTTTCCACCAAAGAACCAAACGCAATTACATAAAAAATTTTTTTCTTAATTTTTTTTTAGATTTAAAAAGAATTTTTCTGTTTTTAACTGATGCTAATGTTACCGCTTGGAATAATCGAAAGTTATTCCAATGCAAGAGTAGGTTAATCATCTCTACTCCCAAGAATACATTTTGGGAGAATATCGATGAAAGTACAAAAAAAATTGATGTTAGCGATGTTGGCGAAGGAGTAACGAATCGGGAAGTTCTTTGTGTGACTCTTGGAGAGTCACACACCAAATAAAAAACATTAATAGCAGTGGGCCCTACTAGCCATGCGTATCACTAACCCTCTCGCAAGAGCAGTCCTACCCGCGAGCTCGCAACAATAGCCCTCCAGTTTTATAATAACATCACAATATTTGTTCAAAGTTGGAAAACAGGTCATTTTTTCAAACTCAAATTTCTCAAAAATTGTGCGTCTAGGAGAAAAATTAAGAACAGATTCGGAATCAGCGCAAAAAACTGTGTAAGAATTGCATAGTGAGAATCGAAATCCTTTTTGGCTGTTGGACAGTGAATCATCGAAGACGTCGGCAAATGACTTGAACAAAGAGCAGTCGATGGAGAACGAGCCGTGAAAGCCCCGGCCAGTTCGAAGAGGGGAAAATGCAACCTGGCCACGATGAAATATTAATTCACGGGTCAGGGGTTGCATTAGGCCGGAAGTGCAGTTGGCTGGCCGGCGAGCTGCAAGCTGTTGCATCCGGTTTCCTCGGGAGCCACGTAACGTCGCGAAACGAGACGTTCCTGCTTGACGGTATAAAGCTTGACGAACTATTTTTGTTATACGGTAATTTCTAAATATAATGTTCATGCATCCCTCAATTATTTCGGTGAAGGACAATTGACAAGAGACATCGTTCCCTGCATCGGTCGTCAAGATTCTAGATCTGGATTCCGTCAGCCCCTCGTCCCTGTCGACGAGCCTATCTGCACGACAGGCAGACGGACGGACAAACAGGCTTCGAGGATCCGGGACGAGCAAGTCGATGGTGAAAATTCGATGACCTATATTCCGGATGCACAATGCGGAGCAGGTCGGCGCACACAAAGGACGCCGGGAGATACGAAGTGCCTCGCGACTCCGTATCGATTCAGAATCAATACGCCGTATCTCGATGATGTGTCAATACAAAGAGCTCCGGCGCGCAACGAGACCCTCCCCATCCTTTACAATTGGTTCTTGCATCGAAGCCAACTAAAGGCGGTAGCTGAGCTGGCGAAGGGCGAAGGGACAACCTTCCTTGCATCGATCCCCGGCAGCCACTGGGAAACTGCAACCAACGTCGATCGATCGCCATCCACTGCCTGACAAGTCGGAATTAAATATCCACCGCGGCGAGATGTCAGCCGACACTCGATTTCCAAATACCACTCATCCGAGGATTTCGATCCACTGGAAATGGCTTCCGGAGCCGATCTTGCGGATCTCTCTGGGTTCGCCCGAAAGATTTTTCAAAATATTTTCACTCGATCGCGGAGAATTTCACGGGAAACGTAATTCTAGAAACTTGTTGAAATCAGAATGATAACACCGTCCAACAAATTTCAACTATTTTTATGTTCCCTAATTACTTTTGGGTCCTCCTTATAGAGTTTTTTAGGCTAATTCCGAATCTGTTTTTAATTTTTTTCCTATACGCACAGTTTTTGAGGAACATGGTTTTGAGAAAAAACATATTTTTCAACATTAAACAAATATTGTGATGTTATAAAAGATATTCAATTGTTCTTTGCAGCAAAAGATTCTGTAGACTTTCCCGAATATAGTCATATGCAATATTAATACATTATTATTATCTAAGCATGTGTAAACAATGATTAAAGACGGAGAGACACCACTTTTGCACCAATTTTTGAGGATATTTTTCAATTTAACTCAAAAAATAAGGGTCCTGCGGAAAATCGAACTATACCACTCGATAGAGCAGACTTTTATCTTGAGAAGCCACCCTGTCAAGTTTGAATCGTCGACGTTTTTTTGGAATCAGAAAGCAAAATATCTTCGCTCGACATGAGTTGCCGCCAGTGGCGCTCGGGACGGGATACGGCGCTCAGTGGGAACATTCGACCAAACTCGATCCAAAATCAAAGAACTTTCGATAGAAATGAGGTAGAGCGATGAAATTTTTTAAAAATTAAAGCTGAAACTTGGCAGAATATGGGAAAAATAAGGAGATTATGGTGCGAACGTTTTTTAACCTTCAGAAAAATCGTTAAACTTTCACAATTTCAAGAAAATGTGGTTTCTCCGTCACCACGCGCGGAAAAATTTTTTGTTAACATGCTATATATCGTTTCCCGTAGATTTTGATGAAAGTTCTTTGATTTTGAATCGAGTTTGGTCGAAAGTTCCCACTGTGCAGCACAGCGACGAGATACGGAGCGGCGAACGAACGTTCTAGTGGTGAGCGCCACTGGCGGCAACTCATGTCGGGCGAAGATATTTTGTTTTCTGATTCGAAAAAAAGGTCGACGTTTCAAACTTCAAAGGGGGGTTTCTCAAGATAAAAGTATGCTCTATCGCGTGGTAAAGTTCGATTTTCCGCTGGACCCTTATTTTTTGAGATAAATTGAAAAATGTCCTCAAAAATTGGTGCAAAAGAGGCGTCTCTCCGCCTTTAGTGATTGTTAAAACATGTTTAAACAATCATAATGTATTAATATTTAATATCGCTGTATTTGAGAAAGTCTACAGAATCTTCTGCTATAAAGAACAATTCAATATCTTTTATAACATCACAATATTTTTAACACCACAATATTTGTTTAAAGTTGAAAAATATGTTTTTTCTCAAAGTCATGTTTCTCAGAAACTGTGCGTATAGGAAAAAAATTAAAAACAGATTCGGAATCAGCGCGAAAAACTCCATAAGAACCACTCAACAGTAGTTGTGGAACAAATTTGGTGTTGGACAGTGTAATGGAAAAATTCTGAGAAAGTGTTCTTTGAAGTATGAACATTTTTAACATAGTAAAAATGGCAAAATAACGACGTCGAATAAAATGCGTTGTTAAAAAAACGATGCGAACGAGAACGCGAATCGAGGCGATAACGAGTATCATGGTGTTCGGCCGCGTTTGTATTCAGCTGCACGTGGTTCCTGTCGGTTCGGGGCGACACCTCTTTTTCGTTATTTTTTTCTCCGCCGCTTCCGTTTTCACGTTGCAGCCCCCGCAGTATAGAGAGCGCTGGTCATTGTTTAAGTCTATCGCGATAAGCCCGTGCCGCTGCATTTCCGGGTACCGCGCGTAATCGTTGCACGCGCAATGAATTTTATGACGGATACGTGCGACGAATTTGTCAGGCGAGAAGAGATAATGCTAAACGCGGCCGCGATCCTGTCCGGACAACTGCGATCCTGCGAGCCGATTGATCCACCGGACTGATCAATTTCACAGGTTTTAATATCGACGGGCGATTAGATGATTCAATCCACTGCCGCGAACATTGGACGTTTTGCTATGGCGTGTTTAAAGCGACGATTCACTCGGCTTTTCGGACGATTCCGATTTTTTAAAAAATGACTGGAAAGTTTTAAAAGTTATTACATTAGTAAAAAGTAAAAAGGATAGAAATGGTTTCGCGATAATGTAACGTCCATCCAGCATTTATCGGAAAGCAGCCGCCCGCGCGTAATTATAGTTACCGTTCCGGATTACCGAGAATCTCGCAGATGCATCGAACCGATGCGACGTGTATCTCCAGGCGTGGTTCAAAACGCGGATCATATTCGCGGTGACACAATGCCAGTGACGATTTACACGGTTTGGTAGTAGGGGCGAACGGTGACACGACGATTCAGCCTGACGGATAGCAACGTCATCATAATTTACTCGCGAAAACGCATCAGGACGGCGCGGCGCGTCGCGTCGCGCTCGGCAATATCGAAACGGGCCAATATCGTTAACTCTAATTCGGCCGCGTTTGCGCACGCATTGTCGAGCGGCAATAACCGGATTAATAATGCGACCCGCGTCGATAATAATCGCGGAATCACGTACCACGGCAATATCGGGCCCGCTCGGTTTTGGTTAGCCGGACCAAGAAATAGAGGATTACCAACAATGAACGCAACGTGTCCTGCGCGTTCGATTAATCTCGCCACGCTCCCAATTTTATATGCCGTTCTTCAAAAACCCTCAACTTTTCACTTTTTCTTTCTGATGTCCATTTTTAACCGACTTTGCAGAAGGAGGAGGTTACTTTTTCTATGTATGTTCGCCGATTACGCCGAGATGGATGAACCAATCGGAACGAAACCTTCTGCATCTTGTAGGGCATGTCTCCCGATTGGTTCCTTGGAAACAAATTTTTCATTTTCTCATTCTTTGCGGTTTTTATTGCAAATAACCAATAAGACCGAAAACCATCCAACGCACAGTGGGGTATTTCGCTGAAAAAAGGGAATAAAATATTGTAGCGTTATTTATGGGCTCAGGGTCATAAATAACTAGGTCGTTGGATTCGTCTTGATGCCAGCTATAATATTATGAAATAAAAATTGTATTTTAACATTTGAAAAATCAAAATATTTTTCATTTTTTGTAGAAAAAAATTTTTTTCGAAATTTTAAATATAGAATTTTTTACATGCTTAAGTACTGTTCAACTTTTATTCGAAACATTTTGTCGTCAGGTTATCCGAAACTCTTGAAAAGTAGTGATAATGAAATGCTTTGAGTACGATGTACAGAGTTCGTGTAGGTGTACAGGACACTCACAGATTTTATTCTGTTATCATCTAAATTAGTATTGTAATTAATATTCCAACATTACCAGTCATTCTGTAAGTTTTTTTTCCATTTCAAAACTATATTCACGATTTTCGATACTCATTTCTACTTAAATTAGTTGTAACTCTCCAATTCAGAACGATCGGGAACCAATTCTTTTTGGACTATGATCGTAAACCTTTTTCGAATGTAATGGTACAAGAAAGAGTGCGGAATACAGCGGAATGGTTTAACAAAATCGTCAATAAAGTTTTGCAATTGAAAAAGAACTTACTGAATGATTGGTAATGTTGGAATATTAATTACAATACTAATTTAGATGATAACAGAATGAAATCTGTGAAGAGTTTGTACACCTATCTCAACTCAGTACATCGTAATCAAAGCATTCAATTATCACTACTTTTCAAGAGTTCGGATAATCCGACGACAAAATGTTTGAAATAAAAGTTGAACAGTATTTAGACATGTACAAAATTGTATATTTAAAATTTCGACAAAAATTTGTTTTCGACAAAAAATAAGTGTTTAAGGATAGGACGCTAAATAATTCAGAGCCGCACTTTAACGTTAACAATAACTTTATTCCCTTTGTAGGGCCTCGTCGATCACCACAAAACTTTGTACAACACAGAATGTATAAACTAAGAAGAACACGAGTACAATAAACAGTCGGAATTAGAACAGTTGCTGTTCGATATTATCCCTTTGATCGAGGGATCCGGAGATGCTTTATTTCACGAAAAGCCGGTCAAAAGACGCGTAGCGTTAACGTTAAAAAGAAGGAGATGAGTCACTAAGATTGATCGTTAGAGAACTGCAGGTCGATCGATCAGCTAGCCGTCACCGTGGATCGCGTGATTGACGGATCGATAGCGCGATCTTCCAATCTGAATAGAGCTCCGCGGTAGATAATCGATCGGAATCGATCGTGGTCGATATCGAAGGTGTCGGCCAATGACTCTATGAGCTGACGATCGATCATAGATCTCGTAGCGACTAGTTGACTAGCCAATGATACGCCGACGCTACTGACGCATTCAGCCAATCCCAAACAATAAGAATTATTTTGATTTTTTAAAGATTAAAGTACAATTTTTATTTCATAATCTTATAGTTGGAGTCAAGACGAATACAACGACCCTGACCTTATTTATGACACTGAACCCAGAAATAACGCTACAATATTTTATTCCCGTTTTACAGCGAAATACGCCACTGTGCAACGATGTTCTACAAATTCTGCTCGTTCCACTAAAAAGATTTTATATAAAAAAATTAAACCGACTTCGAAAAAACGTACTAAAAAGTATGAAATAATTTTCATTTAATTTATGTGAATACCCGCGAACTTAAATACAATACAATCTTTTCGGAGGTGGCGCGAAATTGAAAATTTTCCAAATGACAGATGTTGCTGATTATGATGGCATTGGAATATGGTGGACTTGGAAATCAGTAGGTGTGGGAAGAGAGAAGATACATTAATATGTGAAAGCACGTAGAAGAAATTAAGGATTTTCGTAATTTCCAGTGTCGAAAATTTTCAATTTTGCGCCGCCTCCGAAAAGATTGTATTGTATTTAAGTTCGTGTGTATCCATATCAATTAAATGGAAATTATTTCATACTCTTTAGTGCGTTTTTTTCGAAGTCGGTTTAATTCTTTTTAATAAAATTATTTTATTTCACACCTTTTTTTACATTTCTCCATGTAAACGATTCCGAAAGTGATCTAAGTCAAAATGAAAAAAAAACAATGAATTTCATTTAGTATAAATTCAAGTTCAACTCGCAGCAACCCAATTTAAATCCAAATTCAACTTCCAATCGTAATATAATACAGTGGGTGTACAAAGTATTCGTACACTTTTTAAAAACTAATAACATTTTTATAATTGTACCAAACAACCTTATTTTTTATAATCAATTAGAAGCATTGGTTTACGAAATGGTATACAAAAAATATTTTCCAAAAATTATAATTCACAAGGTTAAATGCAAAAATAAACTAGAGGGCTATTGTTGCTCGCTCGCTTCGCTCGGTCGCGAGTAGGGTTGTTTTTGCTCGCTCGCTTCGCGAGCTCGCGGGTAGGACTGCTCTTGCGAGAGGGTTAGTGATACGCATGGCTAGTAGGGCCCACTGCTATTAATGTTTTTTATTTGGTGTGTGACACTCCAAGAGTCACACAAAGAACTTCCCGATTCGTTACTCCTTCGCCAACATCGCTAACATCGTTCTTTTTTTGTACTTTCATCGATATTCTCCCAAAATGTATTCTTGGGAGTAGAGATGATAAATTCACTCTTGCATTGCAATAACTTTCGATTATTCCAAGCGGTAACATTAGCATCAGTTAAAAAAAAATTGTTTTTAAATCTAAAAAAAAATTTTTTTTAATCTAAAAAAAATTAAGAAAAAAATTTTTTTTAATCTAAAAAAAAATTAAGAAAAATTTTTTTTTTATGTAATTGCGTTTGGTTCTTTGGTGGAAAATTTTCGTCCTCCCTTATAAATTGCATTGTAGAATCAACTCTTTTCGAAAAAAAACTAAATATCTAAATAACTACTTGACCAATATGGACCAAAATCTAATCAGCTCTAAGTTACGACGGGGCACATCGATTGCATCATTCATGATCCTGATCGCGTTGTTACTTTTTCTGAAAACGTTAACGAAAAATTTGATTACATAGAAACGGCCATGCACACACACACACACACACACACACACACACACACACACACACACACACACACACACACACACACACACACACACACACACACACACACACACACACACGCACGCACGCACGCACGCACGCACGCACGCACGCACACACACGCGCGCGCGCGAACATTTTGCTGAAAATAGTCTAAAATGACTGCAATGACCATGAAACGTGAAGATCTGCTAAAAAATCGATTTTCGATTTTCGGGGTAATTACAATAACTTCCCTATAAAATCGGGAAGTTAAAAAGGCATTTTTTAAAACTTTTTTATTTAGGTACGTAATAAAAATGTAAAATGTATGTTTTGTAGATCTATGTTAGTCATACACATGTTGAAAATTTCACTGAAATCGATTAACATACACACGAGCTACAAGCGGTTAAAAATGGTGAAAATCGTAGTTTTCCATGACTTTTGCTCAGTTTCTTCTTAAAATCCACAGAATCGTACACCTTTCGACGCCTGTTGTTTTTTGCTGCGTCAATCGATTTCGATGAAATTTCCAACATGTGTATAAAGAACATGCATCTAGAAAACATATGTTTTAAATTTTCATTGAGGGCCCAAATAAAAAAGTTTTAAAAAATGCCTTTTTTATTTTTACCTGCAACCTTGTAAATTGTAATTTTTGGAAAATCTTTTTTGCATATCATTTCGTAAACCAATGCTTCTAATTGATTATAAAAAATCAGGTCGTTTGGTACAATTATAAAAAAGTTATTAGTTTTTAAAAGGTGTACGAATACTTTGTACACCCACTGTATATGAATGAAATGCAGTTCACAGGAGACACGAAACGCTTAGCTCTTGGTCCAGACTTTTCGATCGAAATCAAAATGGCCCCCCCGAAGGACGCTTAATCCTTTCTGAACTGGGTGCGAATTTAACGGCTCGAAATCGCGTCGGGAGTGTCAGCTGTCTACTTTAACCGGGCGGTCGTATCCGTGGGAATCCCCACGCAGTTTCTATATGCAAATCTACTCATAACTCACCGAGAACGTATCGGATGGAGCGCAGACTTCGTCCAAGGCTCGCGTGTCCGCTAAAACACCGGTATCCGCGGCCCAGAAATGTAAATCGTTCGGTCAGACATCGCGCACGAAGAACCGCGAGCAGATTTGTAACCAGCTGATCCCTTTCCTTAACGTATCATTCTAGCGACGATCCTCTAATCCCAATAACCAACCGATGGTCCCGATGATTCGTTAATTCCGATTCTCTCGTAATCCCGACGATCTGATAAGCCCTCCGGAACCTGATAGTCTTCGACGTCCTGACCCATCTAATCTGATAGTCTCAATAATCGGCACGGCTGATCCTGATAATTTGTTAGCGGTGACACTGGTCGATTACTATCGCCATTGGTTCACGATGCCCTTCTAATTTTCTATTTCGAAACACAAAAATCATGTGCGTGGAAGGTCTGGTTTAAAATTACCGGAATTAAAGATTCGTCGTTCCCTCGGAAGACTGTTTGCAGATTTATTTCGACTCGAAGCCGCCGGAGAAGTTCCGATTTTCCGACAGGCTGGCAGGCTTCCCGTCGATTTTTCCGGATAAGCTTTATGCCGGTTGAAAGCTCTTTACACCTGCCTCCGGTAACCTCTTCGCGTTTATTTTTCTTTCGGGGAGGATCCACACGGCCTTCGGGTTCTAGCGAGCGCGGTCGAAATAACGGCGGGTTGCGAGAGGGACCGGGGAATATTTCACCGGGAAATCTTAACCGAGAGTTCTCCCTGATCTAGGAAATTTAAGGGACGCATAAAGCATCCGTGAGAACCGATTCTATTTCATCCCGAAGCTCGCGAGGCGATCCTTCCTGTTTGCGCAAAAAATATGTACACGAGGATTTATGGAAATTTAAACGGATCGAGCCGGGATTTTCTTCTCGGGAAAATTTTCCGTGAGAGGAAGCTCGGCGAAATTTCCCTGGCGACTGCTTGCTAATTTCGACCACTCAGTAATTAAGATCTACGATCAATCAGCGGCGGGAGCCAGCCACTTACATCCGCGGATCCCCTATTCCCACTTGCGAACTGAAATCAATCACAATCTGAGCAGTGGCCGAAAGCTCAAGTCCTGCAACCAGCACCCAAGTTTCGTCATTAACGCGTACACCGTTACGGGGATTTCCAAGAAGTTCGGTGGGGTAGAATATTTGGATCGTTCGAAAAATGGATCGTTCAGGATAATAAATTCGCTGTGAGCGAATTGCTATATCCGTTTAGTATACCGGTTTACAAAGTCCATTTCGCCGAGCGTTCCCGATTAATATTATTCAGAATATTCGGAGCACCGATGATTTCCTTTGAAGCCGAAGGAAACGAGTCGATCCTCGGGAGCGGTTCCGTTTTGAAAAGAGGTATTTCGTTAATCTCTAATAGGTCGATCGCGTTTCCATTGAACCGGCACGTCGTCGTCGTCGTAGTCGGATTGAAAACGCAGGACCGCCATAATTCCGCCGCGAAGTCGCCGAACGACGCCACCGCCGCTCCATGGATCCAATTAACCGTGAAATTACTCGCTGAATAATTCGACGGGCCAATGAAACGAAACGAAACGCTTATTATATCTCCGCTACGGAATTAACGTGTCCCGGGTATAAATTATGAAACGCAATTACAATTAATGGTGTACATTCATTATTCACTGGGATCCGCGTCGCGGTTTCTTTGCGAGAACGAGCACAAAAATCGAAAAGGTAATTGTTAATACCGATCCGATAATGCGTTTAATTCTTCTGTCTATTTGTCCACTGGTTTGGCTAATTATAACGAGGTTAACAGACTCGGAATGGGCTGGACCTCTTCATCATCTTCTTTTAATGATTCGCTGAAGTACGTCCGCAAGTTTCGTCATCAATCTCGGTTAGCCAGGGGGCGCTAATCGACTCTCGGATGGAAAGTGGCCCCTAATGGCTGCGTGAACGTTCATTAACGCGAACAACGGAACACAGAAACGGAGAGTCCTTGGTCGCAACGTAGTCCTGCGTAGTCGCTGGTACCGTGGTCGGCTAAGGATCCCCGGCTGGTGGCCGGCACTTAAGTCAAGGTAGCCGCGTTAGGATGCTAAGTGGATTGCCGTGGAAACATTAAATTACCCGAAAGCCCGTGGTCCGGCTTGCAATCGTCCGAAACCGCCACGGGTAGCGCGGAACGAGGCCGGCCATTAACCGCAAGAGTCCTGTGTATACAGGACGATGCCAGCCGCGGAAGGTCCATTCGCCTAACCGGGTTTACAGGTCCGCTAGTATTAGCCCGGCGATTAATTCCTCGCGACAATAACCGACGTCAATCTCCGATCCTCTCTTTAATTAATCAGCGTGCCTCGCTGTTGACGGCCCCTGAACCGCAGACATTGAATTAGCGCCGGGAAATTTGGTTAATTTGATTTTGTAGAAGATTTTAAACAATTTTCTCACGTTATAAAGTGGTCTCTGATTTAGACAAGAGGATCCTTTCCAAGGTAATTCCATTGCGGAATAATTCCGATACTCGCAGCCCGTGGGTCAAGCGGCTCTATCGGATTAAAATTTCAAGGTATCGACGCGGTCAAGGGTCCGCGAGCTGTTAACGGGTTTAATGGAGTTTCGACAGCGGCGTGTAAGTTGCGGTTGTCAGAAATTGCGGGTTAAGGTGAAACGATGCGGTTTACGGCCGTGAAGCTTTGCAAGCGTGACACGCGGTTTCCAAAATGCCTTTTTCAAATTGAAAATTTTATAGGTTTCGTTCGGCTAAAAGTGTGACGTAGGTGTTACACAGATTTGTAACGGAAGTTGCATCTTGGGGTAGGGATAGGTAGTGGGGTGGGGGCAGTTCTTAGGTGTACTTCCGGTGAGGAGCGTGACGACGAGTGTTATTGAGCAGTGTAATGGATAAATATTGATAAATAGCGTTTATTTTTTTTATTTTTGCGTTTCGTAATTCGACGATGCTCGAACGTATCATCCCTGATTTTTTAAAATAATAAATAATTAAGTAATAAATAAACGTGTGATTTTAATTGTAAATAATAACTAAACTTTTTATTTAAATACAATTTTATTTCTTATTAGCAAATAAAAGATTATTTATTATTTAGATTAAGGTGGAATTCAAATAAATAGCTTTTGGTGTTCTCTTATTTCTTGTTTAAATAATACATAATTAAATAATAAAAAAACGTGTGATTTTAATTGAAAATGATAACTAAACTTTTTATTTAAATACAATTTTATTTCTTATTAGCAAATAAAAGATTATTTATTATTTAGATTAAGGTGGAATTCAAATAAATAGCTTTTGGTGTTCTCTTATTTCTTGTTTAAATAATACATAATTAAATAATAAAAGAACGTGTGATTTTAATTGAAAATGATAACTAAACTTTTTATTTAAATACAATTTTATTTCTGATTTGCAAATAAAAGATTATTTATTATTTGGATTGCGATAGAAATCAAATAGATAGCTTTTGATCTTTTCTTATTTATTGTTTAAATAATAAATGAACGTGTGATTTTAATTGCAAATAATAACTAAACTTTTTATTTAAATAAAATTTTATTTCTTATTTGCAGATAAAAGATTATTTATTATTTGGATTGAGGTGGAAATTAAATAAGTAGTATTTGGTCTTCTCTTGTTTCTTGTATTTTGTATACACAATGAACACGTACGCCTTTTTGTCTGGTATAGCAACCTTTTCAGGTATACACCAGTGGTCGGGCCCGTCCGGAGGGCCCCCCAGCTCTGTACAAAAAAATACAATTTAATTTATTATTTGTCAATAGAAATAACTTTATTATTTTAAATAGTAATTCATTTAGACTTGCTCAAATAATAAATAATTATTGGCGATAAGTAATTAGACGATGCGCGAACGTATCTACAATGATTTTCAGTATTCTCATCACTTGCGTCCTCGGGAGGACTGTCAATTTTTATCACAGGCGACGATATCATTCACCTTGTTACGAGCCTAGGGCTGGTGGATATACGTGGCCGAGGTTTGTGAACAGGATTGTCGTGAAATAGCCGATGCCTGTTTCATCAACGGGTGTCACAGGATAGGTTTTCGTGGACTAGCCGATGCCTGTTTCATCATCGGGTCGCCATTAGGTTAGGAGAAAGGGATAGTCGTGGACTAGCCGATGTCTTTTTCACCACCGGGTCGCCACTAGATAGGGAAAGGGTTTTCGTGGACTAGCCGATGCCTGTTTCATCATCGGGTCGCCATTAGGTTAGGAGAAAGGGATAGTCGTGGACTAGCCGATGTCTGTTTCACCACCGGGTCGCCACTAGATAGGAACTCGTGAACTAGCCGATGCTTGTTTCATCACCGGGTGTCACAGGATTTCGGAAAGAGGAAAGGTATTAGGAAGTTCAGCTCTCGTAACTCTATATAGAATTGTTGATAACCCTCGAGCGGTAAAGGTTTATTGATATGGGTGAAATGCTAGTTACTGGAGTTTAAAGAATGTAGGAAAGATATTGAAGACTCTCAATTATCTAATATAAAGAGTACAATATATTCTTTAGAAAATTGAAAATACACTTGTAGTGTGTTGTATTATTCGCGGAAGCTAATTCCCGAGCTCTCGGTTTTGACGCACTGAGAAATGCGGGGGTAAGTGAGTTGACTTGACTTAAGAACTACGTTTTGAAATTTCTTTCAAGTTAAAACGATCGAAAGGGAATCAGACCCAATCTCACTATAGACGCGTACAGATTCGTGTTCAGACTTTAACTAAGCCCGTGGTGGCCAAGCTCGAACCCTTTATATACTAGTGAAATTGTTCAGAAAATGGTAGTGGAGGTAAATGGAAATCTGGAAGATTGTCTACGTTTCCCAGATGTATGCACTTTCCCATAAGTGGAAAAATTGTTTATTTGGGCATGCGAGCTGGACCTCCTGCATGAACATGTGGTTTCAAGAAGGGAGCAAAAGTCACGCAGGCAAAGCCTCCGTACGTAACAACCTCTTTTTAACTCGTCAATTTACAAACTGATCAATGGAGTGAAATAATAATTGCTTTTGGTACCCAAGGGATCCGCTACCGACGAAGTTCGTGTCGCCAAGAGCACGCACATTGAGAAACGCGATATCCGGGCGCACAATGCGTTCAATCGAGCTCCAGGCTCGCGAAACTTGGGGAAGATTGCGGGGGAGGGGTTTTTCGGGGATGTATGTCGAACGAGGAATAACGGGCGTCGCCGAGGAACTCCTTAATCTTTCATCAATTCCCTTAATTAACCGGCAACAATGGTCGCTCTACTTCGATCCGACGAGCTTCCTCGTTGCCTAGAACTCTCCCTCTCTCTCTGTCTCTCCCTTCGGCAGGGACGTATTGCTGCCATTGAAAACGGACGTCGTTGGCAGAGCCGCCCTGTGAAAGAATTCTTCGGTAGATGTTTCGAGGCCAGATGCTGCCGGGGACTGTCCTCTTTTGTACGGATCTGTCGAAGATGGCCGGGACTCGCGATCTCACGTTGCGACATAATTTCGCGAACTAAAAATTTCAGCGTCCCCGTATTCACTTCTTAATTACACCAAGTTTTAATCTGCAATAAGCGCGCGAGCAAGATGGCAGTTTCGCGAGTTTGTATCGGTTGCAGGGGGGATGCAGCGTCGATCCAGAACCGATTGAAAACTCGGTTCGCGGAGGAGACGCCGGGGATAAAAATTTCATCGTTCGATCGTCGGGGCTGGATTCTCGTCTTCGGGTAATTAATTACGAAAGGAGCTTCTCCTCGACCCGATCGGAAGATCAGGAAGCGTCGGTGGATAAAAGTTTCCTCCATGGAAGACGGACCGTGTTTCCCTTCGGTGCCCCTCCACTCGCCTTTCGATTTGCTTTTTGTTTGCTTTCTATCCGGCGCGGGGGTTAATTGAGTCCGACGAATTAATCTTGTACAGAGCTGACTTCGGTCCGAGCTCGGTTACGCTCGAATTTGCGTTCGTCCCTTTTTTTGCTCGGTGAAAAAGAAAAGAGGATCTTCGATAGAGTCTTAGTTTCTTACTCCTCTCAAGTGATTTATAAACAGTCTAGATTTTTTTATTTCTTTGTCTCTCTCTCCCTCGGAGAGAAAGTCAATTAATCTCGAGCACTTTGACGAAGTTCTACACTTTGAGCCGGGTTTATGGCGTTGCTGTGTTAGCCGCGCTTGTTAGACCACGTCTTTTGCAAATTACGACTGGGAAATGTGGTTTCTATTTACTTTGGCCTGTGTGTGCTTTCCATTATTCGCTGCGGTACGATGTTTATGTTAATTTGTAATTTCAACGAATTTCGGGAAAGAGAGTTTAGCCGAGTTTTAGCTTGCGGAAACTGCTGGAAGGAGTTCAAAGTTTTATGTATTCTTTATTTATTAATTTGCTGGTGTTTAATCTTTAAACCCTTTGTTTCTCTTCAAGTTCGTGTCTCGTATAAATTTTTGGCGGAAAAGCGAAGCAAAAATTTCACTTCGGTTCTATTTTATCGAGGAAAGTTATTGCCACGTGTCCGGTAATATTGTTTTAGGACGTGGCTCGGGATGCCGATCAGAAAGTTTAATCTTTTGCTTGGCACAGTTTGTTTTCTATTTTTGATTACTTTGCACGACCGGGGGAGCCGTTCCAGTGTCACTAAAATTGGTCACGTGTAAGGAGGGATTTTTCGATCGAGAACTATGTCGTGCCAGAAACCTGCAATACAGGACAGCGTCGATATTAAAAAAGAGAGCAAAGCGTTCCGAAGAGCGCAGAAACAACTACCGGTCGATATACGTATTCAAAATGGAAGCCTAGGTGGTTCTGGTTCATACATTAGAGAATTACGGAAAAAGGATACATGAATATACCATGCGAAACAATTTTTAAGTTGATTCGAATCGTTCTGAACCGACATACAAAAAATAAGATGAAGAAAAAGATATTATGCTATTCCTCGAAGATCGTCCGCAACGTGAAATCAGGCGAGGCAAAGTCGCCGAAACGAAGACACACAGCGATCGAGGGCCCGGTCGGAAGTGGATTTCCTTAAACTTGATCGGAAGTGATTCGAACTTCCTGGTGAAATTGATTTTCAAACTTTTCCAGCTCTTTTTCGAGGCAGCCCGCCGCGAACATTAGTTAATTACTTCCCTGACAAGCTTATTCCCGCGAAAGTTTCTTCGTCCCGTCAGAGTTCGTCGTATTTTAAACAAAAACGAAAAAACCGGGCGGAGAAAAAGTGGAAAAACGACACCGCGTATGTCAATATATTAGCCTGCCTCGTTGCTCCAGGAGGAGAGTTCATTGTGTAACTTACGGGACCGAGCTTAATGGGATTTCCCGTGGCGTTTATCGAACACTCTCTCGAAGATTACACCGAATCGACGAACCACTCACACCATCATCGACGAAACGTTTCATTTATGGTGTACACCGCTTAAGCCGCTATACTTATCGTAATATACTTAGACCATCGACTTCTTCGTTTTATTGCTCTCGTAAACTTTTTAATTCGCGAACAGATTTCAAATTGCTATAACTTCGAACTCTATGAACATTTTTGATTAGAAAAAATCCTGATTACTCTCCAGACAGGTATTAACAAATGTACACCGCTGGAAAAATGTCCAAAAATCGCCTGTATCTGTCACTGTCTCGACAGAGAGCCTCCCCAGGAAACGAAGCGCAATTTTATCGGGGCGTACAGCATTAATCTCGCCGAAAGAAGCTTCCTTAATGTAAAATGTTCTTCCAGGTTCCCCTCGGTGCTGAGAACTAGCTCCCATATTTCCTATTTCCTTACTGGAACGTACATTTCCCCAGCGCGCGAGGGACCGCTGGCTCGCGAAATCAGAGGCAACCCGGATTTTTCGGCGGAATAGGGAAATGCACATATTTCAATGGCGGCCGGTGTTCGCGTGCCCGGAAAATAGAGATAAAATGCTTGAAAACAGCCCCGCACACCAACCCCCGGGTATGAATCTATTAATGTTTCCCGGTATGTCCGGTTTATCTGTCGACGGACCGGTTGTACACGCGAGCCCATCGTTCTCGTCCATGACAGCTTCCGAATCGGGATTTTTGAAAAAGGATCGCGTCGAATCGTCCCGCCACTCGATACACCATCGACACGAGTGGACACTTCGCCATTCGAGACTTTTTCGGAAGAACGCTGCAAGCACGCAATTTGTAAATGCCACGAGATATCGTTGTTTACGCGGTACAGCGAAATCGATTACGAATCGGCTCGAATTTAAAGCAGAAATTCAGACGTCGTTCTCCATTGTCGTATTCAAATTTTCCGGCCGCTTTGATCGAGTGTACGACGAAATTTTTCATCTCCGTAAAGTTCGAACGGTTTCAAGTAGCACGCACCTTGTTTGGTCAGACAGCACCAATTATTGCGGCCGCGTGTATCTGCGAATATTTCCCAGGAAATATTCACGGTACGTGGCAGCAGATATTAAATATTTCCAGCCGCGCATCCAATCCCTTCTCGTTTTCGCGCGCCGCGAATTTACGTTTCGCGATCCAGTAACAGCGACGCGGGCCCGAAATTGTAAATTGGAAAAAAAGGAATTCCGCTGTAGATATTCGCCTCTTCGTCGCAGAGAAAAACAGCCGCTTTATACGCGGAGTCTCGTGAAATTTTCATGCGCGAATAATATCGGGAGAGCACGGCCGCGCGCGGTGTCTGTGTGCGCGTGTCGCATCCTCGTTTTTCCATTAATTAAAACCAGCATAACTCCCGAATCGACAAACACCGGGCAAACACGGCCGAACGAAACGCGACCGCTCCACTTCGCCCGGAGGAAACTTTTCCTGGAACTTTCCTTTTGAGCCTTCCGGCACGTCGGCACTTTGGATTTTCACTCGACTCCTCCTTCTTCGACTCCATTGTTTCCATCCGTTTGTAGCACCGCGTTCTAATCGTTAAAATACAAGTGTTTATGATCATCCTGAAAATGATTGTGATCAAAAACGATCCACGCAACGCGGATTGTGATTCGAAACAATTCCGGCTGTTTTACGCGCGACGTCCGAGGATTCAGCTCCGTTCTGTCTCGTTCGCGAATTTACTTGGCTGAATATTTCCCTTTATTCGGGCACGGTGCGCATAGCTGGGACGCGGTCGCAATTTTCCGGGTCTCTCTCTTCCCGTAGATCCTCATATTTCCCGTTCCAACGGGATTCCCGAGGCTTTCGTTCCGCCTCGTTGCAGTATTCTTAAAGTTCCCGGGGCCGAAAGTTCGCGTTGCACGGCCAGAGGCGGACGATGAATTGGCGGACAAGCAATCTATGATGCCCGGCAGACGGATGGATCCCTATGTAAATCAATACAAGGGACCGGGACCGGGACCAGGGCCGGAAGAGCTTTTCTGTGTCCTCCCCCGCCTACGCCGCCTAATGTAAATTTACTGTCGCCCTCCGACGCTTTTTCCTTCGACGAACTGCATTCGCCCTGCATAGCCGCTCGGCGTGCAACTATTTTTTCAGCGATCAAGACTGCTGCGTTTGTTCGCCGAGTGCACCGCTGTTCGTCTAAAATCAAATCGCTGCTAGAATATTTTGTTAGTATGATTAGAATTAAGGTCCCTGCCCACTAGGACGCACGTCAGCCGGACCGCACCGTCGCTCGGTCGTCAAATTGAAGCCGCGCTGGTAGTTTTGCCGCCCACTAGAACGCACGTCAGCCGGACCGCACTGCGCCGGCACTTTCAGTGGCGCTCACCACTAGCGCGGTCGTTCGCCGCGCCGTAACCCGTTAAACAAACCTAACCCAGACCGTTCTATGTAGTGGTGAGCGCCACTGGCGACAGATCATGTCGGGCGAAGATATTTTGCTTTCTGGTTCGAAAAAAAACATCGACATTAAAAAATTCATAGGGTGGTTTCTCAAGATAAAAGTCTGCTCTATCGCGTGATGTAGTTCGATTTTACGCTGGACCCTTCTTTTTTAACATAAACTGAAAAATATCCTCAAAAATTGGCGCAAAAGTGTTCTCTCCATCTTTAACGATTGTTTAAACATGTTTAAACATTCATAATGTATTGATATTGAATATCACTGTATTCAGGAAAGTCTATAGAATCTTTTCCTCTAAAGAATAATTCAATATCTTCAATATATATTTTTTTAATGATATCACAATATTTGTTTAAAGTTGACAAATATTTTTTTTTCAAAATCATGTTTCTCAATGCGCGTCTCGGGGGAAAATTAAGGGCAGATTCAGAATCAGCGCAAAAAACTTTATAAGAATCACCCAACAATAATTGTGGAACATGAAAAAAGATTGATTGTGTTGGACAGAGTAATTACTGTCATATTTTGTGGTCTGGAAACCGTGTTTCTGAACGCTCGAATATGTCGTGCTTTAGACTTAATCTTCAGATATTTTTATTTAAAGTTGACGCATCTTGTAGCCCAGATCATAGCAGCTATAGGTGCCAAGACACCTCTGTAGGTTCGACGGTAGGGCTCCAGTTTACTATACGCAGGTAGGCGGTCCAGGTGCGAGTCCGACGATGGTAATAATGTTGGGGCGTACGGTCGAGTTTTTATTGCTTTATGACTCGGTGACATCGTGGACTTTTTCCGGAGTTTTCTGGCGATATTCAATGTATTCTAAAGACACGCTGAAATAATTTGGTTATTGCAGATTACCGGGGTTTGGGCGCAGTTACTTTTGAGTGGCGAGCATTAGCACTGCCTACACAACCGCTTCTTATTTTACTGTAACGACTACGATTTTATTAGAGGGACGAAAGGAAAATTTTCGAAGCTCGCACGAGTCCTTTCTTTGATTTTCCACATCAATGTGCTATTTCGGATATATCCACGAACATGATTTTGACTTGGATCTATTCTGACTCTCGCATAATTAGTAGCCCAATCAAATTTCTGTCCTAGACAATGGTTACTACTACTAATAGCCAAAAATGATTTCCATCATTGATAACGGTTCCTTATGACCAAAAAGAATTGTTGTCATTTATAATGGTTGTTTACCAGTCAGATATAATGTCTATCATCAATAATGATTATTTGTAACTATTGGGTTGTGTAATAAATTCTCGCGTTTTTCGTATCTTATTTTTTTTCCCGCAATTTTCCATCGACAGAAGGAACATTCTCGGCGAGAATGTTTTGCCGGTTGCTGGATGTGCTGTTCCTACGGTATACGTGAAACGATCTTAACGATTCGTAAAAACGATTAAAATGAAGATCGCAAACACTAGAATTGGTTCGTATTGATTTCGAATTGATTTCGTATATTTGTCAGTTAATGACGATTTTAGTTATACTAATTTTCAAATTTTAAATACTTATAAAAGAAATTGTATTCACATAACTTAAAATATACTGCCAATTTTGCGATAATTGTTATTCAGACACCATAAACAATAGTCTTTATTAATTTAATAAAAAAAAATCATTTGTGAAAAGTTCATATTTTATCACAAGGAATGCAGTAATCGTTGACTTTCATAGAAATTATTCGGGAAATCTAGTTTATTAAAAATATTAATTTGCATATGTTCTACTTACAAATAATCATTATCGATGATAGACTATCTTTGACTGATAAATATCCATTATAAATGACAACAATTCTTTTTGGTCATAAGGAACCGTTATCGATGATGGAAATAATTTTTGGCTATTAGTATTAGTAACCGCATTGTCGAGGACAGAAATTTATTTGTGCTACTGACCATGCGAGAGTCAGATTAGGTCTAAGTCAAATTATCATCGATAAGGTCCAAGTCAGATTATCATCGATAATGATTATTTGTAACTATAACATATGCAAATTAATATTTTTAATAAACTAGATTTCCCGAATAATTTCTATGAAAGTCAACGATTACTGCATTCCTTGTGGTAAAATATGAACTTCTTACAAATGATATTTTTTATTAAATTAAAAAAAGGCTATTGTTTATGGTGCCTGGATAACAATTATCACAAAATTGACAGTATGCTTAAGTTATTTCACCACAAGTGAGCATTGCTAACGCGATTTATCATATACATCCGATGATCTGACAAAAATGTTTCCAACAAAAGTTGATCAGTATTCACTTTTGTACAAATCTCGATATCAAAAATTAAAAGTAAATTTTTTTATAAAAAACTGAAGGTTACTTCAATTTTTTAAATATTAACATATATTTTTTATTTCATAGTATTCTAACTGGTATCGAGACGAATTCAACGACCTATAACAATACAACATTATAAACCTTGAAATAACGGTGCAATAAAAAGTTTTCCTGGCCACAGAAAGTGCCGGCGCGCAAAACATTCTCGCCGAGAATGTTTCTTCTGTCGAGGCGTTGACGAGTCGCGCTGTGCTGTGCTGTTGCAGGTACAGTGGACGCACTCCCATTGAAATACACAGAAGAAAGCTAAAACGGCGAGGTGCGGCGGCGCGGTCCGGCTGACGTGCGGTCTAGTGGGCGCACATTTTACGGGTCGACACCGAGTCACGCTCGTGCTGTGCTGTTGCAGGTATAGTGGGCGCACTCCCATTGAAATACACAGAAGAAACCCTAAACTGACGTGCCGGCGTGGTGCGGTCCGGCCGACGTGCGTCCTAGTGGGCACCGACCCTTATTCGTACAAATTAATTCGCGTTTATTGCAGTGCAAGAACACGGGCACGTTCGCGTAGAATGCGATTCATAATGAAACTGACTGGCGAGCAGATGCGGCATTAAATAAACAAACGAATAAAGCTTAGGGGATGGGCTGGAGCCGTCAAAAAACGATTCCAGAAGGGAATTGGGTCGAGCGTGGGCACAGCGCGATGCTTTTTTCCAAGGAATTCGAACGGGTACCGGCAAAACAGAGTCGCGTTTTTGCGGGCGCGCAGGTGCGCCGCGTTTTAATAAAGTTGGCCGTTTAATTGTCAAGCTTTTTTATCGCGTCTGGATGCCGCGAAAGGAACGCATGGAATTGGCCGAGCGCCAGAGTCGCGGCTCCGACGCGAATGCTAAGAAGAAAACTTTAAGGGAGCTCTCCACCGTGCGACAGCAAAAATAAAAGCACCGAGCGATTATTGGAAATTTTTTTACCGGGAGATAAACGATTAAACACATCAATTCCAAGCCCTGGAAATTTATTGCCGGCCCGGCGATCTCCATTCTATCGAGAATTATTTCTTCGAGACACAATTTTGTCGGTTAAACCCTCATCTGTCCCTCATTTCGCGAACTGAATCTGTTCCTCGGCGTCAAATTGACACAGTGGTAAAATATCTACGAAATAACGAGATAAACAGTTATTTTCCGATGTTTTTGTATTCAAATGGATGCGTTAACATCTGCATCTTAGTTTCTGCACAATTTTCGCATAAAATGAAGCGATGTGTGGGACATACTGCTTGTTTACACAAATCATATCGGACACTATGTATATTAGCATTCGGGTTTTTCTCACACATGTGACATCGGGCTCGTTTTTTTGTTGGGCAATAATCAACTAATATTTAAAATTGACTAATAGTCTTTTTGAATGTTAATCATAGCAAAATAGTCATTAGTCAAAACTTTTTGATTAGTTAGTGATAATTAATTAGTAATATTAATGTATGTTAATCGCACAATAGTGACTGATGACTAAAGATTGATGACTGATCATCAACTACTAATTCACTAGTAAGCAATAGCTAACAATTACTTACAACTGTGACTAACTATTTGCCATTTAGTTATCACTGACTAATCAAAAAGTTTTGACTAATGACTATTTTGCTATGACTAACATTCAAAAAGACTATTAGTCATTTTTAAATATTAGTTGATTATTGCCCAACTCTGCAAGACGGTACAATCACTGGTGGAATACCCTGTATTTGTGCAACAAGTGCAGTCGCATTAGGTTCTCACTTTCAATGAATCCAATTTCAATGAAAAAAAGGCGTCGACGATATTTTTTATTTTTATTCCATGTTGCATTAGTGAAGTAAATACATTATAAAAGCATTGCATGCTGATCGAGAGATTGCACGAAATCGATTTTGCAAAATCCTGAGGTAGTAGACAAATTTTGAGACCAGATTTGAAATCAGCGTGAAAAAATCTACGGAAAATGATATATAGCATGTTAAAAAAAAATTTTTCCGCGCGTGGTACTGGAGAAACCATATTTTCTTGAAATTCTACATGTTTAACGAATTTTCTCAACGTTCAAAACGTTCGTACCATAATCTCCCTATTTTTCCCATATTCTGCAAAGTTTCAGCTTTAATTTTTAAAAAATTTCATCGCTCTACCTCATTTCTATCGAAAGTTTTTTGATTTTGAATCGAGTTTGATTAAAATTTTCCATCGTGCGCCGCACATTGGGCGAGAAACCGATGTTTTTGTACAAATTTCTGCCGACAACTCAGTTTTTCATCGATTCAGTTGGAACTTTTTTTTAAATGTTCGTAAAGGACTATACTTTGATGACGTGTGCTGCGCGAAAATCGTTAATTGTCACAAGAAATCAAGAATCTTTATCTACAAAACCCAATAACTCCGATACTTTATCAGCCCATACCATAAATTTGCATGTCCCAGCTGAGATGCTGACACTTCTTAACCCTAAACCCTAAACCGTACAATTTTAAACTGTAAATCTGGCCCTGAGAATCACCAATTGAATAGATTTTAGGGTTAAGAAGTGTCGGCAACTCGGTTGGGACATGCAAATTTATGGTATGGGCTGATGAAGTATCGGAGTTATTGGGTTTTGTAGATAAGGAATCTTGATTTCTTGTGACAGTTAACGATTTTCGCGCAGCACGTCACCAAAGTATAGTCCTTTAAGAACATTAAAAAAAAAATTCCAACTGAATCGATGAAAAACTGAGTTGCCGGCAGATTTTTGTCCAAAATGGTCGGTTAACTGGCTTTCTGGAACCAGTTAAATTTAAAAAGCACATATTTACTTCAATGTTGAATAACTCGAATAAAAAAAATCGCACAATATTCAACAACCACACAATTTACACAGGAAAGATATTTCTTCCAAATGATATTAACGCAATTTATCAAAAAAATTTGGTGCTCCCCGTGTGATGTTCCAAAGTTGCACAATATATTTGTTAACCGTCAATGTTGTTGTTCATCTCGCTATAACTTTGTAATAAACCAAAATAGCAACAACTTGAAACAGAGCATCTGAAACTAGAGGTTCCAGGCTTTCAAACCATTGTTTAACGATATCGATACGGCAATTTTTGACGGAGTTATGATCACGTAAAGTGGGACCAATTTTTCGGGTTCGCACAAGTGATCCCTTAATTCTTTTGAGGAGTGTATTATTCTAATTCAGGTTTTTTTATCTAATTCACTACTTATTTGCTTTGATGTATGATATGTACTAAGTAGAATAACAAATTGTCTTCTTTTTTTCACATAAGACGCCATTGTACCTTTTAGTATGTGATCAAAAACAAACTCCGAATGATGAAGTGGCTTCTTCTTCATATCGAGTAAAAGTGAAATTTCTTTTCTATTTTTTCGTATGGTCCCTACAAGCGTCATCTTTTGTTTTTGTAATATAGTTGCTAATTCGATGAAGTAAAAAAATTGTCACACGTAACATTGCGTCCACCCAAACATTCAACTAATTGTAGCACTACGCGTTGACCCTGCTTTACTTCTGTGTGGCAGTTGCGATCGCGTCCCGTGTAAATTTCCATACTATATGAGTAATGCGTTTTCTTCTAATTTAGAAAAAATCAATTTTCCTTCAATTTTCGAATGCCGTATAAATTTGTCATTGAAATAATGTTCATTGAAAAACTCCGCGAAAGTTCGTAAGAGTACATGTGTCATATTGACACACAGGGACTCTTTCGTAACAAATTCGACTTGCAGTTTTGACATCATTATTTTCCACGAACAATGCTAAGCATATGTGTTTCGCATTAAAAAAATAAAAGTCACAAAGTGTCGGGCAAATTTACCGACAAATAACAGAACAGTTCACCTCAATTCGCGAAAACTGTGTGAAATTGACACAAGGGTTAAGTAAAATATTTTGATTGCAATGTAAATATTGCAGCTACGTTGAATCGATAAGGACGAGAGTCACGAAGAAGTATCGCGGAGTCAGGACCGTAATGATTTATCGGATTTTTCCCGGGGTTGCTCGCGGTTAACAAGACATTGTGTCAACCAGCAGCCTCCTCCGACAGCGAAACTTTCAAAGAAACATTATTTCTCGGTAGAACCGGGAGCATTTCACCGCCGGACAAAAATGTGCATTGAATATGTATGAAAGTGGGGAGAGGGAGTTGACATGAACTTTTAATGAGACAAGAAACTAACGTCTACTTGATTTTTAAATGTGCACTCTCTGTGCACGAAGTTTGTTCGAGCAGCCTGTCTGACCATAACAGGGGTTATTCTACTGAGTATATTGCGGGGCGTATATCTGTGTGACGAGACACGCAGACACTGTTTATTAGATACTTGGTACACAGTTATGCGCTGTCTGCTCGTCGGAGAGCCTGCTTTACTATTCATAACAGAGTTCGATGGCGCGACGGTAGTATGAGCCTGTATTAAGTCGGACACGGTGACTGAATACGTAGCGCGTCGAAAAATCAGTTCTCTGGCCGAGACTTTTCTAAGAAAAATAAGCAATGCATTTTAAAACTTCGAACTCGTAGAAAGTCTGCTGTGTGTTTGCTTTAAGTAGAACCACCTGAGAAAATCTCAGACATCTGCGGAATCAAAGGAGAACACCTGAATCTTGAATCTACGAACAGCGAAGTGTCGAAACCAAGTGAACTCTAATTTCCCATCGAGTTTCTCTCGAGTCTGCAACTAATTCCCGGACGAACTCGATCATCGGTGTTCCATTTATCGGTCACTGGGGGCACGGAGCAATTCGGCTGCCGGTGTGTCCACGAATACCGTCCAATCGTTCTCCTTCAGTGGACTCCGAATCGAACTGATGTTCAGAAGGAACAATGCCGAGAGATTCCGTGCCCCCCGGGGGGCTTTTCTCCGAATATCGGGCGTGCTCTCTCTCTCTCTCTCTCACTCCCTCTCTCTCGAGGAGAAGCGCCGACAAGACGGCCGAGCACGCACAGAATGACAGTGGCCAAGCTTTGGCAGCCAGGAAGGACATTGGAAGATCGGTGGGACGATACAGATTTGGCTACACCTGGGGTCGGCCCGCCCGGCCAATTGGTTCTCTGTGCCCCGGCTCGATTCGAGACTCCTTCGAGCCTGATAAATGCATGGATTCGAGGACTATGGCCGCGCGTTTACCAGGTGCCGGGGAGACGTTCTGCCGGCAGACACATGTGGCAGCATGCAGATAGCGCGCTGTCTAGGCTCGATTAAACGTTTCGAGTAATTGGCGAGCTCGCGAGGATTTCGAGAGGTTGGGATCGTTCTGGGAAAATCGTCGACCATTTGATAGAAAATTGTGCAATTTCAAAGAACATATATTCAATTATATGGTCTCCGAATAGCGTTAAATATCAAATCATGCTAGAGAGAGTGCAGCATAAATTCCTCAGGTATTGTGCATATAAGACAAACAACCCAATGTCAATCTTTGATCATAACTACTCAAGAATATTAAACACAGTCAACCTGGAAACATTATCCGATCGAAGGAAGGTTTTCGACCAGAGCTTTATCTTTAATCTGCTAAATAATAATATAGATTATTCAGCACTCCTGGGGCAAATAAATTTCTATGTACCTGAACGAGTTTTGAGAACAAGAGCAGGATTTCAAACAATGAAATCCAAATCCTCATATGGAGTAATAAATCCAATAAATCGTATTATTGCTAGCTCTAACATATTTTATAACAATATTCATTTTTTAATGGCTCGTTACAGGTATTCAAAACAAAATTGCGCAATACTATTTGTTAATTGTACCTGTATTTGTTTAGTTTTGCGCGGTCCATTATTATGTAAATTTTAGGTTAAGACCTTTTCTTTGTTAAGTTTTCTTTTTGTTTTTACCAGTTATACTGTAAACATATAATATAAAACATATGTAAATATACTGTAAAAAACTGTAGACATTTGTATAAAAGGACCTTGGTCCGTATATAATATATATATATATAATAATAATATAATAATAAAGAAAATTGTTCGATTCGAAAGATGATTGTCCAATTTGAAAGAGCAGGATATTTTCGAACAACTTTGTATTAGAGAATTATACGTACGGAGAAATCGAAGTGCTGGAATCGACGATCAATAAATAATTTTACTCGGTCGTAAACAGCAGATTAAATTCGACAGTAAATTCGAGAACGCTTTTCCGATAAGTTTTCGTAGAAAGCCGAATGATTTCGCGAGTATCGATGAGAAGATACCGGTGAACGAGGGGATCTTAAAGCCACGTGGACGTCGCTTGGAGTAACTCGATCAACGCTCCGGGAATGAATGGATGCTCGGAAGGTCCTGAGTGGCCAACCGAGACGAGAAAACGCGAAAGACCGGCGCGTCGTCTCGGCTGATTGAGAATTATAGTCGTCGCTTCGAATCCCTCCGCTCTCGTTTATATCAGTTACCGGGCAAAGAATCTTCCGGAGCGAGAGTTCCATCGACGCTTTCCGGCTTATCGTCGCTCCGACGTCGGACCGATCGATGGGAAATTGACGTTGACGCGTTAAACGATTTCCCTGGACGAGTTGCCCGATAAAATCGCCAGCTTCTTTCTTTCGGAGCTCGATCTTCCGCGATATCCCTCAACGTTCGCATCCGCTGAATAATTTTTTCTCTGCTAAAGAAAGAATCAAACATAATAGTAATGCTCGGGCACACATTTCCAGAACTCGGAAAAATCTCGAAACGGTCTCTGCGAACACAGCTCCAACTTATCGAAGACAAAACTTCCTTAATGCATCCGCCCGTTTCTTTCGAGTCGGTGGGTCGAGAAGTCTCAGGAAGTCTTCCGGCGCTTGCAACCGGAAGCGCAACGCGTCGTCGAGCCGGCGTTCCGATTTCCGAAGTTTCTTGGCAACCTTTTCCGCGATCAAACTGAAAACGAAGGGGACGCAATAACGCAAAACTTCAAACTCCGCCGACACGAAATTATTGCGTTTCAGGGAACATTAATTCTCCGTGGGTTACATCGGTTCGTCCGCTGCCAAAAACCATAACCTTAAACGTAATATATATATTTTCACCACTATCGGCAGCTAATTTTTCTTTGAACCAGCGCGCGGGCTTCGAACCCGCGCCGGAAACTAGTTGCGAAAGTTGGCTGGCCGTTCGCATCGGACCCGGACGGTATTGTTGGTCCGCGAAACTTTCGAATTCTTTTACCGGCGGGATGTGCAGAATTTATCGATGCCACGATAAAGTACCGTCCAGGAAGTTTAGCGTCTTATCAACTTCGCGGCGAACGGCTGAACGAGCCTTGTTTTGGACACCGACGCCTTCGGAGCATTCTGCATCTCCGAAATACAGTGTCGCGACACGCGGAATACTTGTCAGACGTTGCTGGTTTTATTTAGAATTGATTTATATCCCTGAAATTCCCAACATCGATACAGAGAGATTTTAGCCAAACGTTTAATCGATGTTTCCTGTTCGTTCGCGCTGATCCTGCTAAAATATTTCCACTGATTTCCCTCTTGTCCCGATAACGAGGATCCCGCTGTTTTTCCCGATGTGCTCCGCATCGGAATGCTCTCGTCAGACTGTCGTTAAAGAAACCGATAGACACAAACGAGCCGATTAGCGACCCTTTTTCTCGCTTTGCCTCCGGTTCATTAGAGGTTCCGATGCTGATGTTCTTGTCGTTCAATATTCGTTTAGTCGCTCTCGGGTGGCCGAACGATCGGTCATTTAATGCCACGAGCTTTCCTACGACTCGCGAAAACTTGTAAACAGGTTGATAAAACGTAATCGACGGCAACACTTTGATTTATCAAAATGAAATCGTCCACTTCGTTCAAATAATACCTCGCAGATATATGAAACGATGCTTGAACAACGTATCCGAAAATTCTGTGAATACAGACTCGAAGCATCGTTAATCAAGATGACGTGTCTGCCCTTATTTCACCTAAATTAAACCTAATCTATGGGATCTCCGCCTCCCACGGAAATCAATCTCAAGAGACGGGCAAGCCGAAGGAGCACCGAGGCTCCCTCGATCGTAACTCCCCTCCGTCGAAGCTTTTCGAAATTATAGCGACAGAGGATTCGCCGTTCGTTTCCGAAATTCGCCATAATTGCGGGCGCAGGTACCCGGGGTCTGTACACGGATCCGGGATGTTTGCAGGAAGCGGTCGTAACTTGGAATCAGATCGAAAGTTACGAATCTCGGGGCTTCCCTCTGTCTTTAACTACCTAGAAAGTCGGCGCGTTTCCAAGCCGGCGCTTGGTCCGCAGTTTCCGTCGGCGGGTTGCTGATAGCGGCCCGAAAATACCGAGACCTCGTCCATCCTGGCTTTCCCCTAGCCCCCCCCCGCAACCGGCAACCTCTCCTGCAATTACGCATTTTACTAATTAAGGATGCAGGAAATTGCGCTCGCTTAATTATATTCTAATTAACGGCGCTGCTTCCCGAGGCTCGAAAGAACCGAGACTGGAACAGGTATCAACTATTGGAAGTAACGCCTTTTACGCTGCGAATAAAAATTAACTGTCAACGAAACTAGTAAGATCAAGCAAGAGTTCTACGATAACCAGAGCTCTGTAAAACAAACGCAGGCCAAAGACAGTTCTACAGTTCGAACTTGTTTGGACGCGGATAGTTCGACACGTTGACAAGATCTCTCACGTTCCCCTGCTGCGGGACGGTACACGAGGGACATCCGACCAGAGGATAAACGATGATGAAAGCGACCGAGAGATGAATGCAAACGAAATGCATCGGGAGACACTGTGCGGGTTCGGCGATGCGCAAGACGGTTAAGGGGTTGCAGCCACCCCCATCGAGGAACTCGCAGGGGAAATAACTCTTGTGTTCGTAGCACGAGTTTCCTGAAGGAAGCTCCATTCTAATCTTAACGCGGTTTTCGAGAATGATAGCGCTGAAGCACCCTCCTCTGGCTCGCGAACTTCTCTCGCGAAACGTCACGCGATATTTTGAACACATCAGATGTCACACTGACGATGAATAAATTCTACTGTTTATATACATAATCGCTCGAGAAGGTAGCTAGCTATACGTCATTTCATCACCTTGCCAGTGTTTCCCACGATCGTTTGCACGCCGTCCGATATTTTAGCTCGCTTTAATAGACAAGCCTTGGTGGTTACCAACACCAGGATCAGTCACGGCGGACAAAACACGGTAATCATCGCGTGCTCGGTCTTCCTTCCGCCCGGACACGACGAAGACACGTTAATGAATAAATAACCTCGATGGTATCTTCATCGTTACGCTTACAACGGCTGACGTGATGTAATGTCCCTCGATTTTCCGCGTGCGCGACATTATGCGCATGAGCACTCGCATACCTTACAGTATTATTATTATTATTATTATTATTTTTATATACGGACCGAGGTCCTTTTATACAAATGTATACAGTCTTTTTACAGTATAACTGATAAAAACAAAAAGAAACATAACAAAAAGTCTTAACCTAAAATTTACATAAGATTGGACAAGCGCGAAACTAAACAAATGCAGGTATGATTAACAAATAGTCTTGCGTAATTTTCCTTTGAATGCCTGTAACGTGCCATTTAAAAAATCAATGTTATTACAAAGTGTGTTTGAGCTAGCAATAATGCGATTTAATGGATTTATTACTCCATATGTGGATTTGGATTTCAATGTTTGAAATCCTGCTCTTGTTCTCAAAACTCGTTCAGGTACATAGATATTGATTTGCCTCAAGAGTACGGGACATCGATTTTGCAAAATCCTGAGGTAGTAGACCAATTTTGAGACTAGATTTGAAATCAGTGTGAAAAAATCTACGGGAAATGATATGGTAAAAAAAATGACATGTTAAAAAAAATTTTTTCCGCGCGTGGTATTCGAGAAACCGCATTTTCTTGAAATTCTACATACAGGGTGGCCCACATAACTCTGAACAGCTCAATATCTCGAAAACTATGCCATCGATTTTAAAGTTCTTAGTCTTAAATTGCATGGAACTGAAGGGCCTTTCTGACTACATAAACGTGAAGTGGCCTCCCTTCCCCTTTAACGGGGGAGGGGAGGTACCTTTGTAATTTTAAATGGAACCCCCTATAAAATGTTACATATTTAGATTCTACCGGAAAAAAACGAGTCAATATTGTCTGAAACATTTTTTTGTCAGATACTTCCATGATGAGATATAACAGTTTGAAGTTTCGAGTTGTAGGTAGTTGAAGCTCTCGAAAATAGCGTTATGGAATTATACGCGCTTGAGTCCTTTGCTTAATCGTGAAAAAATAAAATGTACTTTAAATTAAATGTTCAAAATGTCCACCATGGGCTTGTAAACATGTATTTACTCGAAACATCAAAGTTGTTCTAACATTTTTTAACATTTCGGGACTCACTGAAGCGCAAGCGTCACGTATTCTTTGTTTCATATCCTCTTTTGTCGTCGGTGGTTCAAACATAACTTTGTCCTTTACATATCCCCATAAGAAAAAATCTAATGGTGTTAGATCGGGGGATCGAGGAGGCCATTGACGAGGTCCCCCACGACCTATCCATTTGTTCCCAAATTTTTCGTTTAAAAATTGCCTGGTGATGATTGCAAAATGTGGAGGAGCGCCGTCTTGTTGGAACCACATTACTCTTCTAACGTGCAGTGGCACATCTTCCAAAAGCGCAGGCAAATGATTTTGTAAGAAATCACAATAACTTGCAGATGTTACAGTTTCTTGAAAAAAATAAGGCCCAATCACAAAATCTCCTATTAGGCCACACCAAACATTTAAAGACCATCGATGTTGAAAGGGAACACATCGCATCCAATTTGGGTTTTCCACGGCCCAATAATGCAGATTATGTCTATTTACATGCCCTGAATTCATAAAAGTGGCCTCATCGGAAAAAAGTATTTTGCACAAAAAGTCATTTTCCACAACACCCTGCAGCCACTCACAAAATCTTACGCGGTGATCGTAATCTGCTATCGAAAGCTCTTGTGATAAAACCATGTGATATGGATGATACTTTTGCCGTTTCAAAATTCGTTGAATTGATGAACGACTAATATGTGATGTTTGTGCAAGTGTACGTTGACTAATATGAGGATTTAATGTAATTGCAGCAAGAATACTGTCACTATTATTTTCATTAGTGACAGCTTTAGGTTTATTGCGAGTTCTTTTACACAATTCACCGTACTCGCGAAGCCGCTTTTCTAAATTATGAAATGTTGCATGACATTTTTTGATACCATAACGTTCAAAAAACATCACTGCTGCACGCCGATAATTTTTTTGGCATTCACCTAACGTTAATAACATATTCACTTCTGTGTCAAAAGTAGCCATAATCACAATGTTACTACTTGAATAACAGCTCTAAACTGAAAACGTTTTCATAGATAAGTGAGTCAAACTCAAGAATTGTAAATATTATTGTTTGTGTTTCTTCATGAATAAGCAAAGGACTCAAGCGCGTATAATTCCATAACGCTATTTCCGAGAGCTTCAAGTACCTACAACTCGAAACTTCAAACTGTTATATCTCATCATGGAAGTATCTGACAAAAAAATGTTTCAGACAATATTGACTCGTTTTTTTCCGGTAGAATCTAAATATGTAACATTTTATAGGGGGTTCCATTTAAAATTACAAAGGTACCTCCCCTCCCCCGTTAAAGGGGAAGGGAGGCCACTTCACGTTTATGTAGTCAGAAAGGCCCTTCAGTTCCATGCAATTTAAGACTAAGAACTTTAAAATCGATGGCATAGTTTTCGAGATATTGAGCTGTTCAGAGTTATGTGGGCCACCCTGTATATGAGTTACAGAACGACGGGAGGACCGCATAATATAGCATTTTTTAATATTGAGATCTTTTTTTTTTGGAAAAAGTTTCCATTTGCTTGTTATTTATACAATATTTACAGCAGGCGCAAATAAAAATACTAAAAACTACCTTAGGATATCTAACTTTGGTAAAATAGGAACATATTTGGTTCATCGCTTCATGACTATAATAATAGAGGTAATACAATAGGGGTTGAATCGACGCTTATACATAAGTCAGTCTTGTCGCTCGTTAAGTTTAATACAGGTAAAAAAGAATTTTTTTAAAAACCCGGTATAGTATCTAATGATGATAAGTGTATTAATATTGAGATCCACACCGTTCCTGTGACACCAGTCGCAGAAACGATCCAGGTCTGCCTGTAATCTGGAGGCATCATCCCGGAATGAGATGATGCTGAAGATTTTTAAATCTTCTGCGAATAGGAGATAATTACAATGTTGAAAAATGGTGGTCAAATCATTAATGAACATTATAAATAGTAGAGGACTCAGGTGGGAGCCTTGAGGAACTCCGGATAGAACATTCACCGGGGAAGATAGGCAACTGCCTATAATATAATTTGTAACCGGTTTTTAAGGTAACTTTCTAGCCATGGCAATAGATTACCCTTGCAGCCCAAAGCAGAAAAATTCTCAATTAGATGAGAATAATTTACAGTGTCAAAAACTTTATAGAAATCAGTAAATATTGTGTCAACTTGTGGATTGGCATCCAAAGAAGATGAGACATAGTTGCAGTACATTGCTAGGTTTGTGGTTGTCGATCGCTTATTTACGAAGCCATGTTGCTGTTCACATACTGAAAGAGACAATTTCTTCAAAGACTTGGGCATAACACTAATGATACTTATAAGTCTAAAGTTTTCAACATTAGATTTGTTACCGCTCTTGAAAATGAGTGTAACCAGACTGGTTTTTCAACGTGCGGGGAATAGACCCGATTTTAGAGATTTATTAAAAATTATCCAAAGTGGTCCTGCCAATTAAACCTGCAAAATTCTATTAAAATACGTTCATAACAAACACTGGCAAATTTGACGTTGAAATAAATGTAGAAAAATCCATACTCCCTGAAAGAAGGAATTCCTTTGTTAATGTATTTAAAGGAGCTATAGGGGATGAAGACGACCTGGCCCTGACATACCGAAATTCATTAGGTCTGCTCCGGTTCTTCGGCGTCGCGCCTACCCTCAAAGCTTAGTGTACCGAGCCACTCGTTACCCTCGGCACGGAATAAAGTGCTTCGACATAACAATCTCATCTGGGTAATTTATCGCGTGCTCGTCGGGAACAAAGATAAAGGCCGGGAAGAACCCTGTTACCCCTGTGGTCGTTTTTTCATCCCCCTACATCGATCGACCAGCAGTCATGCCCTTTCATCCCCTTTTCGCGAACCTCGCTGGCTGCGGAATCGTCCTACACAAAAATCGTTCGCATACCTTCCACAATTCAAACATTGCAAAATTAGAAAATTTTCCAAAAATGCTGGGACGTAAATTTGCATATCTACAAAGGCTGCTACCACCGAAAATAAGATTTTATTCAATTCCTCCTATCGGAACTAGTTAAAATATCGAAGTAATGGTTGCAATTATCGACCACAGTGGAACGAACTTCCGTCGCGAAGGTAAGAATCATGTTTCCCGAGCAGAAGCGGCAAATATACTTACCGCGTTTACCTGGCCATTACCGTAGTCACTTTTTAACGCCACAGTGCTCCAAGAAAACTGACTTATCAGCGGGATGGAAACGAGCGCTGCAGAATACATGAGGCACGACCGTTCGCGGCGTGTGCTTAAGAGCGCGGCGGCCGGAAGCCCGAGAGAAATTGAATTTTAAAAATTCACTCGGGAATTCAGCCTTCATTCTTTTTGTCCGCCTCATACTTCCGGGATACACGAATCAAGATATCGCCGCGCTAATAGAGAAACTTACTTCGACGTTCTGCACCGAAGAAATTGCGTTTCACCGAAGCGAACGCCCTTATCAGCATCCCGAGCACGTGTTCGGTGGCTCGGATTCGGAGGTTGTCGAAACCGTTGCCGCTAACAATTTCCGGTGGCAGTGTGTTAAACTGAGATTCTCTGGCGCCAACAAATGCCTCGACTTTCACAACTGCAGTTAATGGGCGGTCCCAGGCGCGGCCGGTGACTATGATGAAGACAGGAGTGCCGGAAGGAGGAGAGACCCGTCTTCCTCGAGCAAGGCGCACCCGGTTCCTCGGTGAGATCTCTGAATAACGACACGTCGCTACGTGACGTCTCGTTTGGGTCTGACGGGGATTCATCCTCGGCCCTTGCGGTTCGAACGCGTTTGGAGGATCGCCATCACTCTGTCGCCCACACCCTTGATTAATCCCGCCGTCGCCTAATTATTCGTGATTAATCGTTCCAGAGACACCCGGCTCCCTTAATATTTCCACCTTTTGTGAGAACGCGCTTGTCTGAAGACTGCGAATGTCCTCGACAGAGTCCTCGATTGCTTCAACTGCTGGGAAGATGGTCATTCAGGATATTATGATTTTGGAAAGATGGACTTCCCCACGAAACGTGTGTTTTTTCACAAAGAATTATTCGAAACAACCTAGCACACAGCCAGCCACGTATTCGTTTGAATAGCGGTTCAGCGGCAGCAATTAGAGCACCTCGCGCAATATTCGCCGGCAATTTCTGTCAACCCCGAAGAATTCCGCGCCTCTGTCATCCCCTTCCGGCCACGAAGAGAGCCACTCGTGGCAGGTCGTACAGAGAAGTGGCCGGCGAACGAGGGCGAAATCAAACAGCGATATAAATTCCATTCGATTCGTCGAGTACCTTCAGGCAAATACTTCTGATCGAACCCTCTCTCCCGGGCCGAGGCCGGGTCCCGACAGCGTCACAGGCTCGACCTACGTCGCTCGTTGAATATTTGATAACGTCCTGCATGCCGGAAGTGCACTCCATATCAGTGCATACGGGCAGATACGTATCGATGCCGCCTCTCTCTGCCTACATCGACCAACAGTGATACGCGTATGCGCCGTGACAAGCATCCACATGCGGCTGAACGTGTCCCGATGGGACGCAGCCTACCACCAGGAGACAAGATGTCTCGGATAGAATCACGCATCGATGGAATTTTAATTGGACCGCTAGGGCCAACAGTCCAGTCAATGAATGCTCGTAAGGCGGGTGTAGAGAGAAATAGAAGGAACACAATTTTTAACTTTGGGACTTTGTTTGGACTAGTCAGGAAGTAAACATACTAAAAGTCCCTACTCCTAGGAGGTGAGCGGTGTACAGGGGGGGCACGTAGAAGGTCCCCTTTTTCGGTTTTCCGCTTATATCTCGGAAACTATGCGTCCTAGCGATAAAACCATTCTATGCAAAATTAAAGGTGACAAAATGTGCCATAAGATTCACTGCATTCAGTTTTTCGTTATCTCGCATAGTTTCCGAGATATCCGTGTTCAAAGTTCACTAATTGTGCTAAAGAGTTAGCTAGTCAAATATGGCAAAAAACGTGAGGCAAAAATTTGAGCGCGGTTATCTCGGAAACTATGCGAGATAACGAAAAACTGAATGCAGTGAATCTTATGGCACATTTTGTCACCTTTAATTTTGCATAGAATGGTTTTATCGCTAGGACGCATCATTTTCGAGATATAAGCGGAAAACCGAAAAAGGGGACCTTCTGCGTGCAATTGAAGTTGAAAATAAAGTTTTGAAATTGAAGATAAAATCGAAAAATTGAGGTTGAAATTGGAAAATTGAAGTTGAAATTGATGTTGAAACTGAAAAATTGAAGTTGAATTTGAGAAATTGATGTTGCGACTGAAAAAATTGAAGTTGAAATTGAGAAATTGATGTTGAAACTGAAAAATTGAAGTTGAAATTGAAAAATTGATGTTGGAATTGACGTTGAAATTGAGAAATTGATGTCGAAACTGAAAAATGGAAGTGGAAATTGAAAAAGTGTAGTTGAAAGTGAAGTCGAATTTGAGAAATTGACCTTCTACGTGCCCCCTGCACCCGGCTCAGCTCCTAGGAGTAGAGACTTTTAGTATGTTTACCTCCTAACTAGTCCAAACAAAGACCCAAAGTTAAAAAAACTTTTCGTTGACTGGACTATATTACGAACATTTAAAAAAAAATTAGCCAAATCGGTCCAGCCGTTTTCAAGTGATGCGCTTACCAACGAACAGCATTTAATTTTTATTTATATAGATAATAATGATAGTGGACTCACTCGTCAGGTATCGGTCCCACGAGCCAATCGAATTCGACATACTCCTCCTTGTAAATTCGAATCACTTGACTGACCAAAATACCGTTTTTTCGAAGTTTTTTGAGTGTTGTTACATGAAAAAAACGATTAAACTCCATTCAGTGACCCTTAATACATGGTATATTCGTGATCAGCGTGAAATTTCCTGTAAGACCTCAAAGTATCTTTCTTTCGTTTGGAATCACACTGTATATTCCAAGTGATGGAAACGGGGGTCAGTTAAGAAAAATTGCTCTACAAAAGTGAGGAAACATGACCAAAATTAAATTTAAATTAAATTTAAATTAAATTTAAATTAAATTTTTCTCAAAATTGAATTTCAAATAATATTTTGGACAGAATATGTAGGTAACTTCACAATAATAAAGGTATGCCTATTTACATAATATAGACCATAGACTATACCTATGAAGTAGATATTTATAAAATCACTAATTTTATGACAGAAGAAATTTTGAACGGATAGCTTAAAATTTTGGAGAAAAATATTATTAATCATTTAACTGGATTCGGTATTTTAATATAAGCGTGGTTTTTAAACAGTTTTTTATATATTTTATTTTCTTCTTTTATTGTCATCGGAAGCACGTGTGTATATAAAATTTCAGTAAGATTGGCCTATGGGAAGAGGCTTGAAATTCGATTACAAGATTTGACGCATAAGCGTGGTAAAAAAGAGCACAGAGCCGTTCAAAGCAGTTTGAAGCAGGAAATGTTAACATATTTGTGAAGTATAATAGTTGTGAAATCGAAATATATCAAAACCCCAGGATGTTTTGACCCGAAATTGAGAAAAGCTTATCTGAAGATATTGACGTCTATAAAACTTGATTCTAACTTAGCGTTTTATTATTGCTACGAAACTAATTTAACGGTTAATGAAACAGGAAAAGTGGATATTCCTCACCTTCTTCGATACCTTCCATATTCAAAATTTAAAGAAAGGACACAAAACAACGTTCTTGATTACAGAAAATTAGTAATTGATTGAGCCAGGTCTCGCGTGAGCTCTCTAACGAGCTCTCTGCCACTTATGCAAACATGATTCCTGCCGTTTGTTGTGCTAATTTTAGATTCCCGGCATTGGTTTCATACGCTACCCTTCTTTTCTGAAGGGATTAGTAAAGCCAAACAAGGTGCGGAGAATTGCATTTTCGACTTTTGTCCATAGGCGGCCGCACTGTTTGCCGTCCCGACGGCTGCCAAGAGATTTATCAAAAATTGTTCGTTCCTGGGGAGAAGTATCAAAATTGAATTTTCTTCGAACATCTTTTCAATCCCACACTAGATTTAAACTAGCAACCAAGGGAAGGGAAGGATTCCCGTGGACGAAATAAATGTGCAGCGTTCTCTCTATATTCCCGTCGCTCCCGCAGGAGTCCGGGGGATTCCGATCTCACGCGAGACAATATAGAAGCCATTACTCTCCGGAGAGACGGTCTTCGAAAGTTTATCGACCCCACGCGAGAACTCTTAAATCTGCGAGCACCGCATTCCTCACAATTATTCTTAATCCATTCTTCCTGGATCGACCTTTCCTCTCTGAAACCATCGATCAATCTGCGAGTATCGGGGGAGCATCGATTTTCTTTGGGGGGCGAGCCAAAGAAAATTTCAATCTGTAGATCGTCGATCTTCGCGGATAAAAGAAGGCACACAAACGAATGGCAGATTGCAGGATCACCGGTTTCAACAATTTGAATATTTACGAGCACGAGCTGCATGGGTCTCGATAGATCCGCTTCCCTGGCGATACGTCACGCGCCGCTTTTGCGTTAGGCGAATCACCGTGAATCGAATTTTCGTTTTCGGCGCTTCACATAAGGCCAAATTAACAATTTACGACGACAAAAATATAAAATAAGATTTTATTTGATATTTTGGTTAGAAATGCTTATAAGAAGACTGCTTAATAATTATCTTCGGAAAAGTAGCTACTTAGGGTTAATTGGGGTCAAGGGTCTATAGTATTCTAATGAAAAAAAAAAATTCACACTAAATTATTTTTGTACTTTGATTAGCAAGATATAATATGCAATAAGAATATTATTCTACATCCTACATCTTCATCTAAATCGAGTTTATGTCCCGCCAAGTTCGCGTGCTTTAGTATATGCACAAAGTAGAATTGGTTGATCATGGTCAGACGCGTCAGACGATTCCTATGCAATAGCACGTGTATTCGCTGCATTTTCAAACTCGATTGTCTTGGAAACGAAGCGTCAAACAAAAAAATGTCATTCCTTTTTTTCGACTCAGTTTTTCATATAGAATCACCCCCTGCTCGGTTGTACCACCAGTTATGGGACACCCTGTATATCGACATTGAATTACTAAAAACTGTCTCAAATTCGAAGGTGCAAGTACGTGTAAATAAAATTGATTTTTTCGGACACTCTAGACTTCTATAAAGATGTTCCAACATGTTCCATCGTAAAGCTTTTTAAAGCTTTTTTTTGCGAGACTGTCGAAGTTTAAATGCTATATACGTTTGAAATATACTTTCATTTTTAAGCAAATAAACAATATATTTAAGTTTTATTTGAGTTTTGTCCTTTTGGTTCATGCTGGTATCCACCATAGAATGAAAAATTCCACAAATATTTCCACTACAAGATGTTCACAACGAGATATACTAACGAATAGTGAGGTGTCGAACGACGATGAAGAAATACCAAGTTGAAAAATGAGTTGTTCGTGGGGGTATATTTTATTATGGGGTGATAAAAAGGGAAAAACCAGCAGTGATTCTTCTTACCTGGTACGTTAGCTCTCATTTACCGAAGCGGGAAATTTTCTGCGGGATTTCCATTTTTTGGGTTTTGTCCAGCTAAATGGCCCGTTTAGGCCACTGTGCGCCGTAGGGCGGCGATGATTGATCTCGGCTCGGGTATATCGGCGTGAACACCACAACATCTTAATCTTATTCTTAATTTTCATTATTGGTTTATAGGACTTTTACTAGCTTATTCCTGGCATTTCTCTGATTAAAATGACATCAAACACGATATAATTTCAACTGTATTTAGTGGTTTAATCGACGGTGAAAGTTTCGGGAGCAAGGAAGGACAGCGACAACGCGGGCCTTTGAACTGTGCCGGCGACGTCGACTGTCCGCGTCCCTTTCTTTCCCATACGCTCTTCTGTGTTGCGTTCGAAACTTTCATCGTCGATTAAACCACTAAATATTGGCCAAATTATATCGTGTTTGGTATCATTTTAATCAGAGAAATGCCACGAATATGTTGGTGAAAGTTCCATAAAGAAATAATGGAAAATAAAGAAGCTGAGATTTTGGTGTTTCACTGTGATGACGCACGGGCCTTTAAACTGTGCCGGCGACGGCGACACGCTTCGGCCACGCGATCCTATTTCATTCTGTCCTTCTCTATGTTCGGCTCGTCGATTGAAGTCTCGTCGCGGTCAGCGCGGTAGACGCAGTCATAAGAAAAATAGCCTCCCTACACTATTGAAGTCCGTTCAAAACACGGGTGTTGGGACTTCGATCGACGAATTACTGTAGTTCACAAAAAATTTTTATTTCTATTTTTGTCATCGTAATTTAAGCATTTGGCCTTATGAGCGCTTCTTGAATATCGAAAGTCCAACTGCAGCCTGAGTGGTACAAGCTTGTCATTGGTCGGACCGCTAAACAATTTCATTTAATATTCCTTAACATGTTCCATAAACTCGCAGCCAGCATCATAAGACACGGGACGAAGAGCATTTAATCTAGACGAGCTGCACGCGGAGGAGCGTTCAGATTAATTAAACAGAAAAATGTGCGAATCTCGAATCTCGCCGCGCGGAATGTTCACGGGCGCGGAGACACTCTGAATTCTCGGAGTCAAGAGAACGGAAAACTCGATCTTCCGGGTCGAATCATTTCGGATTACGGACTAAGCTGCTGACGAATTCGTGCGCGGCCCCCGAGCAACAGATGTCCGATGTTTTACGGCGAAGCGAAAAAACGGGAAACCGGATCGTTGCTTTTCTAAAACAGTTCGGCCACAGGAGAAAATGATCCGACGCGAAATTCCTCTTTCGGGTGAACGATCGCGCCGGCAACCAGCCGGAATTCTTCTCAGTCAGCGCGGTTCTCCGCACGGAATTTCCGCAAGACGCACGACTATTGCGGCTGGGAAAATAATTGAAGTTCCACCGCTTCCGCCGGCGAATATAGGCTGCCTCACCCGGAGGAAGTCGCGACAGTAAATTTTCGGCTTGTCTCGCGCTACTTCCGGCAGACGATCTTCCGGCGAGCATCATGGCGGTCGATGGCACGATGTCAACGGTGGGTATTGCCAATACTTCGAATTTCGGGATTTCATAGTCGTTTTCCAAGGCAAAAATGGACAGCATACATTATTTTAAATCTTGGGCGGTGTCTGAATTTAATACAGAACACGGAAACTTGAATGTGATAGGCGATAGAAGTGAAATAGGTAGATCGTAGAAGCTGTTGCAAGAAGTAGTTCGTGCAACATGCATCAAGACACAAGAAACACGAACTTGCCGGCCATTCGTTTCTTGATTACATGCGCTTTATGCAGAGCAATGAGATCGTAAAAAGAGTCAAAGCATCCGCGTGTCAAGGAATAGTAACGATATAAAGAAGTTTGATATAAAAACTTGTACCCATAAAACTTTGCTCTTTCTTTCCTGTCCCACTCGCCCTGGGTGGGACTCGCGCGTGCCCGAGAAAAATGTAGAAACTGTGATTGAATTTTGCAAGTCCCTTTTACAACGTTGTAAAACATCCGAAATAAGTAAAAATGTTTAAAAGAAACTACCGCTCCATCGTAAAATGGATCGATGAGCAGTCGCAGCAGGGGAATTTCCCGAGGATCTTCCATTTTCCCGTCTCGCAACATTCATTACATCAAGGTGGCGTCCCGATCCGCTGTCAAGCGAGCAAACCCCCCTTGGCCCAGGCCAAGCTTCCTTCCTCCCGAAATCGTTATCAATTTCGAGATGACAGTGGCGACGTCCGCCGCCCTCCGCAGCCAGCCAGTCACGTACGAGCTTTTAGCAGGGAAAAGCGGCACCTAAAAGCTTCACCGTTAAATCTATAGACAGTCCGACCCTTCATCCCCGTCCGCTCCGCTCTAACGCGACGGTCTCCTCTCTGGAAACAGCCTTTTTGCGCCCTCGACTCGCCCTATCCGTCGGTTTTCGTGGCTGCCGGGCTCTCGTATAGCTCGAGACACGACCGCGGACAACATTCAACAAATGTCCACGAAATGCTGCACCGAAAAGATCACCTCTCGCTTGTACCCCAAGTGCCTAAAATTGTCTCTGTCGTCTCGTCGAGGTTTATGGTTCGCAGATCCTCCGCTGGTGTTTGGACACGTGTCGGGTTGCTCTAGAATTCGCTATGTAGGTGCGTTACATAATTAAATACAGCATATAGACGTTCGAGTTACGCTATTTATGAAATTGTTGTTAAATAATGTACGAAGGATTCTGCTGGAACAGGGACAATTATTCCAGCACTCTGAACATCGAGCTGACAAATAGCGTTCCAAGACATTTGCCTTGCATCCAGCCGGTCTCCATTGTCTCGGATGGTGTTCCAAGCTCGCTGGAAATGCGAACGATTTGATGCGATGCGAGACAAACGATGTCTCACCTTGAACTGACGAAATGGGACTCGATATTCCGCGACTCTCGACGGATCGCCGGCAAAATTGTCAGGTTTTATGCGACGGGAAATATGACGGGATGGGAAAACATTCGTTGATGCGAAGTCGAAGGAAATTTGATTTTTCCGCCCATTTTTTCCGGGAACTACACAGACTTCACCGGCTCGACCTCTTGCACCGTGGTTCCAGCAGGCAACCGCAGCTTAGAGCGATGAATTTTTAAGCTCGCAGCGACGAAAGCTCGGCGATAGGATAGGATAGTCGGATCTGCAAAGAATTAGGAAGGATTACGCGGCGGCGCGCTTCAAATCCGAACGATTTTTCGTGCCAGGAATTATTTGCGGCTCGGTCGGCAGACGTATGCGGCTCCTGGAAGCCGAGCTTCCGGTTCGGTGTGCCGTAAATACATCGGCGAAATTCCGTCCGGACGATCATCCCTCTCTCTCCACCCCCCGAAAACGCCGGACAATCTTCGCCAGCGATAATATCAGGGAAAAACGGAGGGTTCCTCGGCTTTCGTGACACCTGACCCTCCATCCCTCCACCTCCCCGCTCTCCGCTTTCGCGGTCCGCAAACATTTGTCAGCCGATCGCACCCCCGCAACACTCGAGACGTTCCCTTCTCACCCTTCTTCATTCGGCTACCCTCGTTTTTCACGGCGCGCTTATGTCCGGAAAAAATTGCGAGCACGCCAACGAAATGGCGAATGCGACGCGCAGAAGGGTACGGAGAGGATGGCCAAAATGCGATTTGAGAAATTTTAAAGCGAAACATTATGGTTCCTTTGAGAAGTTTGCTTCTCTGGAAAGACGCCGCTATTCCCATTATTCCCCGCAACAGTTTACCCAGGACGCAAGAACACCGATCTCGCATACACGCGTTCGCAACTGGATCCTCCATTCCTCGAGCGTCTTCGGCCCGAACCATGAGATCCGGATTGTCTGGAAGGCATAATGGAACTTCCCGACAGTCGTCGGAGCCACGGGTGTACCCCGTCCTTTGTTCCAGACGTAAGAGAATGTCATCCCTTATTGCGGGCAGAGGGTGCGGTGTGCGACGTCTCTTCGATTGGACATCCACCCCCCGCACATCCTGACGGTCTCGTGGAATGCGAGAATTTATTCCCGAACATTCCGTCGGCTGGTAGCCGGACGTTTTCTATCCTCCGAACGATCGGCGAATATTCTTCTGCTCCTTTTGCAAGGCGCCCTTTGGCTCCGTGACACCTTCGACAACGGTTCACCCCCTCATACTCCCTCTCGCGAATCTTTCGACCGGGAATTCCGGCTCCGTTTTCACCTCCTGACCTGTTCCAAGATTTTTGCTTCTTCCTCTTTGCTGTTTCCTGTCTCGCCTGCATGATAAACGCTAGAACAATTCGAGGCTGAGTCAAATGTGGAGGGTTGCACGATAATATAGGGACAATTGGCGCTCGACGACAACGTTCCCAGGCCACGGACTCCGTTTAATGTCCTCTCTAATCGGGCCACGGAGATCGTAACAATAAAGGGAGTACTCACGGAGATCCGCGGCCGCCGAGGAGATTTTAATTCCGCCTTAATTTCGCGCGGCGCCGCGCCTCGCGGCAAGTGACAAATAATTGCCGCATAAATTCCGCGGCACGTTCTTGATAAAAATGAATCTTAATTCGGCCGCGGGCGAACAGCGCCTCGTAATCGGCTGGGATCGGGCAAATCCGAAACTGAAATTCCATTTTTATGCGGCCTGGCGAGGAGAAAAGCCAGGCCGCTGCTTGAGCTCATCTTCTTTCCGAATCTTCCTTTTATTACAGCGAACCGCGCGAAGAACGTTTCAATTAATTCCCCGGGAGCCGCTGATGAAGTTTATAAATGATCCCGGTATCTGCCGTTTCACCCTTATTTTTGCTCCTCGGAAACCACTCTGCGAAATACTTCGCTTCTAGTCTGCAGAACCGCTGACTATGCTTTCTCTAGTCTTTCTCTATATTTATAAAGTAGCAAGTTTTATTAGTTGAATTTTTACGAGCCCGAAATTCATGCAAATCCCGTCGTTCGCTAATTTCACGGCGGTCGCGTCGGAAAGTTTTTGATCGTCGCCGTTTCGTCGCTCGCATCCGACAATAAGGGATCGCTTAATAAATAAAACGAAGAGCTCGGTGCCCCTCGAAAGCCCACCGTTTTGTTGGCGCCGAGTTAAGGGGGTGGCTTACGCGTTTTACAGCCCCCGGGAGCAGATGCCAGGGAGGCCCAGGCGAGAAAGCGTGTGTATCTCTCTCCCCGGGCTAAATCACGCTAAGCCTTGTTTATGCAGCTGCAAATTATGTTATTACTTAACCGGCAGAGCCAAGTACCTTGCACCGCCCCGGCTGATATTAATGATTAATTAGACGCTCGGAGCTCGGCCGGGCTCTCGAAACGTTGCTGTAAATTCACCTTCGAGCCGATCGTATTAACTCTTACCACGCCTACGTGTCCTTCCAGACGATATTTACCGTCGTCCCGGGATGATAAATCCTGGCCGACGTCTGCCGACCTGGCTCCTTGCACTTGCATTTTCAAAGGGCGTGTTTCACTCATTTCAGGACGCTTTGGACCGCTCCGGTCGCTTGAGGTAGTCTTTTCCAACAGACGACGCTCGCGCGTGAACACACACACCGCAAGGGTACACTCACACACCGCTAGACCACGTATACGTACGCGAGGATTGCAAGGGTCCGGGATTCCACTTCTGATTTCTCGATAATGCAAAGACGGGGTTTTTTAGTAGTCAAAATCGCTAGATGAAAGATCAATCTAGGGCGCTTTTTACCTCTACAGTCCTTCTTTTACGTTTCCGAGCAATGGTTTTGCAATATTCGGATGCATGTTGCTTGTCGCATATTGCCCGCCAGATGACGCTGCAGTCACGCCGGCGGACAGTGGTCCGGATCGAAGAAGTTGGTGTCATTTTGTTATAACTTTTGAACTACTAGAGATATCGCAATGAAATTTTCACCAAAAATATTTAAAAAATAGTAATTCTTACCTAGAGATAATTAAATACTTTTTGCATTTGTTAAACAATAATTTTTACTAACTTTTCATTGATATTTTTTATTAAAAATTGAATTGTTCAAATATAGTTTTTCAACCTTTTTTTTACTTGTTGGGAACAATAATTTTTGGTGTTGGTCTTAATCTTTAACACATAAAAGAATGCTTTCCTGTGTAAAAATAAAGAAAGATTTTAAATACATATTGCGACTAAAATAGTACTAACATTATATTCAGTCAATATTACCACAAATAAAAAAGTAAGCTAATAAAATAAACATACCATAATTTGTCTTTCGTGATGATCTATGATGATCGATTGCATTAGTTAATTAATAACTCTACTGCTTCAGGATTCAGTATTTTAGGATTTCTTTTACATGTTAATCTTACAATCAGCGGCAATATTAAGTGGACACTTAAAAATCGCATAACTTTTTAAAAATTGGTCGAAAGGACTTGAATTTTTTAAAGATGTTATTTACAAAAATTTATTAATATTGCGATTGGTAGGAATCGTACAAAATTTAAAAAATGATGTTTTGTCAACTTTTTTATCTGGGCCTGTAACGATAATTTAAAAAATGCGTTTTATAGATTTCAGTAACTTATATGGTCAACATTGCAATGAGCTACATACGTTTAAAGACGAGAGCTTAGGGGTGAAAGTCGCAGATTTTCAGCCTTGCCAGAGCATTTCGCCCTTACGTGATCATCTTTAAACGTTTTTTTCGATGAAATTTTCAATATGTATATAAGTTATCGAAATCTATAAAACGCATTTTTTTCATTATCGTTACAGGCTCAGATAAAAAAGTTGACAAAACATCATTTTTTAAATTTTGTATGATTTCTACCACTTGCAATCTTAATAAATGTTTGTTTACTTATTCTCTAGCGAACTAGCCGGTCTAACATCTCAAAAAAATGCAAGTCCTTTGGACCAATTTTTAAAAAGTTATGCGATTTTTAAGGGTGTCCACTTAATATTGCCGGTGACTGTAATTGTGACATGTACGGGTCAGATGTTAACAATAATCTCAAATAGTTTTCGAACGCTGCACAAGGTTCCAAAGATAGAAATAAATGCAGCGAGAACGCTAAGAAACTCTCATCATTTGTTTCGTTATATTTTTTTACAATAAAAGTGACTATCGAAGTTAATTTACATATACATCTTTACTCTATTTATCTCTTATAATGTTATTGCAAAAACGTTCGTATTTGGAAGACATTTGATCAGTCATACGAGCCTGTTTTACGCAAGCGAAACTCGTCGCGAAGTAACATTGACGGTTTTGAACAATGGTAACTTACAAAGTAGGGCGAGGTAGGACAATATTCTTGCATAATTATATACGGGAAAGAATGCTGAAAATGATCCAATTTGTTATAAAGCAAGACTTCTCAGGGTTCTCTAGATATTTCTTGTCAAATGTAAAAAATTTGGCCAATTTTTTATTTCATTGAATATTAATTTTTAACATATTGTGAACAATAACTTTTAGTGTCGATGTTAATTTTGTAACACAAAAGAGTGCACTTCATCGTAAACAAAAAAAAATAAGACATATTAAGTGGTGTGATTAGGGCACCTCGAAGAAGAGAAGCAATTTTCTTGGTGAAAAGTACTATCTCTAAATGTCTACCTTTAAGTATTCGTCCTAATTACAATTCTTGGTAAACTGTATTAATTTTTTCATTTTCGATTTTGATTGACATTTAGGAAGCAATACAAATTTGTTAGAAATCGATATGAGAAAGTTGACTTTTTAGCTAAATGACACCAACTTCTTCGATCCGGATCACTGTGCGGCGTACTAGCCTCTCCGACGGGCAACGTGCAGCCGAATATTGCAAAACCATTGCTCGGAAACGTAAAAGAAGGACTTTTGAGGCAAACAGCGCCCTAGATTGATCTTTCATCTAGCGATTTTGACTATTAAAAAACCCCGTCTTTGCATTATCGAGAAATCAGAAGTGGTATCCCGGACTCTTGCAATCCTCGCGTACGTATACGTGGTCTAGTGGTGTGTGAGAGTATCCTAGCGGCGTGTGAGTATTTACGCGCGAGCGTCGTCTGTTGAAAAAGACTCCCTTAACGAGCAGCTTCATTGCAAGTGTAGGGCTTTTATAAAAATTGTGTTTGATCGTAAGGGACCGTCCACTAGAGTATCGTATTCTGTCTTTCTGACTCTCTCCTTTCACCCGAAGGCTGCTCGAGTCGGCCGTGCAGGATGACGAGTCATCAAGGGTATGTTAAACGGGAAATGCAGCGTTCGGCAATATGCAGCGTTCGGCAATACCCAATCAACACATCGCCTTGCGTATATCAATGAAACGTCATTGAAATCAGCCCATAGACTGATTCGGAGCCTTCTTCACGATGAAGAAGGTTCCCCAAAAAAAACAAATTAAAAACAAAGGTCCCTCGAAACAAATGTTCCCCCTAAAAAACAATTACGACCGACATCGCGAACGAACATTCGCATTCGTAATTCGGTACGTAAAATCGAACAATCGTTTTCTCGTCACCATTTCGTGGTCGGACGAAATTTTGGGATTCGTCGCGTCTTCCCACGCGTCTAAGGCAGAGTCTGCCAGAGCAGCCTTACCGACGAGTCCTCCTGGCAGACTCGGGACGAAACGCGGCTTATCATTTTTAAAAGAAAAACTAGTTGCTCAATATTAATTTGGCGAGTGACATTTCGAGCGAACAAATTGTTTATTACATATACATATTATTAACTCTTACACATGTGTGTTGTACAAGGGGAACCCGATGATTTCTTTTCAAAATGTTGCCGACAACAACACATCACCGAAAATTTTTTTACGAGCAACTCGGTACTACATCTATCGTGTAAAAGAATTGCACGCGCAAAGGAAGACTATAAGGGGGTGGAGAGGTTGATAACCGGTCGAGTGGCATGTAAGAGGCGCCCGAGTCACGTCCACTTTGAGAGGCTTGTGACCTAAATCTGTGTGTTTCCGAAGCGAGCGTGTATTGCCAGTGGTGGCAGTCGATTCTGATCGGCCGTCGGCCTCGTCCCCGCACCTAATTGGCTGAACAGCCTGCCTTGGGAAGGAGATTCGGCGGGCGGGAAAGTTTCTGGGAAGGTAAATGTTGCCGGCGACGAGGCAAATATTGGCACGTGATTTACGGATACAAATATTGGCGCTCGTTAGCGTCCGCCGGAACGAATTGTCGAATCCCGGTTGGAACGGATGTCAGGAAGAGGGCGTTACGTCTGTTTCCTCGTTTTTTCTCGATTTTCGTTTTTCCGCGGTGTGCGCTTTTCCGACACGGGGAAATTTATGTCGCGCGATAGACGGTTCTCCCTGCGTACGTATTCTCTTTCTCTTCCCCGCGTGATTCGATTCAGACGGGAGAAGCTGAAAAGCCATCGAGACGATGCACCCGCTCGATTCGCTGATTTGTGCTCGAGAGTCGAGTGGCGAAGCAGTTTCAACTTGGACACTTTCAGCGTAAAGAAAATATTGGAAAATAAATTGTTCGTCTGATCTCGGCCGACGCTTTCCACCTCGGAGATCGAGGATTGTGCTCGGAATCCGCATGAAAACCGGAAAACAAAGGATTCTACTTGAGAAAAATAATTTTTATTTCGACTTGAAAATTTTTCACAGAATAATTGTAACATTGATTTATACGCAGAAATAATTTCAACAAAATTCCTCCGTTAAGAACGTTTTAGCAATGAACATGGACAGCAAAAACTCGCGCGGAAGTAGCTGAAGAAACGGAATGCGTTTCGGTGCAGAGAGAGGGAGAGAGTTCGGTCGGATTATTAATTATTCAAGCTGGACCGGGGTCGACGGAGCCATCTTTCACCACCCCCAACCCCCAGCATCTCTTCTTTCTATCATTCTCCGAGCTTAATTAACCTCGAATCGAGGAGAAAACCCGGCAGCGGGTCGAACTTATGAAATCTCGATGACACTGCGTTCGAAATTCTTCTCTATTCATCCCCCACCTACGATATCCACCCTTCTGAAGATCCTTTTATCGCGGCGAGGATAATGCTCGATTAAACGTAGAACGGTTAGCCGATCCCCTTAAGAAATGCTCTCGTAGATCGGAACTTTTCGAACGGGATAGGGGGTGTCGAGACGCCTTATCTGTCGCCTGGCGAATCCGGCCCAACCCCCACTAATGTCTCGTTAATTAGTTACTTACGATCCGCGGGGATTCCGGTTGGTATTAACCCTCGATTAAATCACTGCTGTGAACGAGGCTTACCTGAAACAGAGGAAACATCGATATCTGGTTAGTTCTTTCGATTGCAGGGGATTTTAGCATTTAAGGGCGGGCCAGTTCATTTAAAAATGTCAGTACACCAGAAGTTGGAGTAATTTACACTGTAAAAAATCATGGCACTCCCAAATGATAGAACTGGAGTGTGAATCATGCCATTCGAATCGATTTCGGCGATGTCCGAGGTCCCTCGCAATCGACGTTAAGTTTCCCGGAGAAATTACAAGAGAACCGGTTCGATTGCGAGCAAAGAAACTCTCCGGTGGACTTCCGGTTACCGGAGAGCTCTTCTCGACTGTCGTAGTTCTCGAGGAAAAGGTAACGGGCTGCTTGAACAACGCGGAATCCAACAGCGGAACAAAGCTCGCGTTTAAACGAAACAGTGGTACAAGAACTACAAAAGGGAGAGAGGCGACGAGAGCTGCGAACTACTCAAATTTGGGCGACTTGCGTCGGCGGTGTGCCTTGCTGGGGGGTTTAATTAACCCCCGAGCGCCCGTGGCTTCGTTCCTTGTGCGCTTCCGCGGAATAATTACTCCAAGGATATTAAAAAGCTCGGAAACGAGGCGGATCTTCGCGGAGACTGTCTTGCTCTCTGTCTCGGGGAAATAAATAGCGTCCGTCTAACCGACTTTCGGCCAGATTTCGCGGAATCGTATTTATCGCCGTCGCTCCCATTTTTTAGATCGTAAACCATCCCCTCTTAACATTGTCCGTGTATTTTCGAAGGTATTTTTGAAGGAATTATACTAAATTATTTTTTTAAGAGGAAGGTTGCCGTACAAGTTTGTTGTACAGAGTTTAGAGGCACTAATTATTGGGGGAGAGTATCGCGTACACGGCTCGCAGGAATTCAGAGGGATTAAAGGACACGACTGGAGAGTAGGAGGGAAAGGTTCGGCGTGTAATCAGTGACGAGGCTTTCGTATCGCGAAAGGCGGTCGAGAAAATCCGCTAATTCGAAACCGGGCGGCTGGTCGGGGGTATCTTTGAAGTCTTAACGAATCCCCCAAGACTTTCACGAGCCATCGAAGCCCCGGGTTTAAGCCGAAGATCGTGCGGAGAACAGACAGAGGGACCTGGCAAAGGGCGAGAAGAGAAAGTCGAAAAAAAGAAGATGAAGCAGAGAAACGAACAGAGAGAAAGAAAAGAGTGGAAACGAGAAAACGCAGCTTCCTTTCAAGTTGGTCGTACAACATCCGTCCGCTTTCAGCTGGTCTCTTTATTCCCTTCCAGAGTCTGTTCGAGCGCCACCGGGACGAAAATATTTATCGAACGCAGAACATTTCCCCCGGACGGAAGGAAGTAATTAGAAAAAACGAAACCCGTTTCCTCCGTTGGAAAAATACCCGCCGGAGAGAATGCGTAAGTACGGGGGCCCCCTCTTCTGAAAACATTCTATCCCGTTTTCCCGGTGATTCGATGCATAAAGAATCGCACTCGAAAAAAAAGAAAGAAAAAGAAGGAAAGTGTTCCACTTGAACGACGCGCACAAAGCGCGGGAAACCCGCGGTATGTCCTCTGATCTGCCTTTCCGCATGACCATTCTCCCCTGGGAAAAAATGTTTGCCGAAAGAGAATTGTCTGTTTTTCGAGAAACTGAGGACGCGGGTCCTGTCGCTGCGAACGCTCGATGACTATCGGGTCGTGTGGACGACGGAACAGCAGTGGAGTTCTTTTGGAAATATTTTTGTTCGGTGGCGGTACTTTTACTGCACATATTCCGGAAGTTTCATTGGAGGTACTCTAGTGGGGAATCCGTCGTAACATTCTTTCCGATCAAACCAACTTTATATTTATTATACTACTAATCATATTCATAATCATACATTCATTAGAAATCCTTGAGAAATAATGGGTGCCATGGAAATATCCGACACTTTCCCCGACACGCTTTTCACCGACTCCAGATTTGACCGACAATAACTTTGGTCGACAACGCCTTTAACCGAAAACGATTTTGACCGACAACGAATTTGATCGACAATGAATTTGACCGACAACGAATTTGATTCACAACGACTTGAGACGACCACAGTATGTACAGTAGCGGACAAAAGTTTAAGACGAAAAGAAAAGAAGGAAGTAATAATTCAATTGACATGAAAAATATAAATACAGCGGTTTTATTTTGGTACTAACAGATAAATAGTTTATTTACATATTGACAACAAAAATTTGTATTATGTTTCTGAGCATAATAGTAATAATATGCAAAAGAAAAACAAATCTATATTATATTTAATGGTCAAAAGTTTAAGACTATGTATAAAGAAACATTTTATACGAAAAATGTGTGAAATATTAGTTTTATTTTAATAACTTGTCCAAAATCCATTATTTTTTATCACCTCGGCATATCTTTTTGGCATCGAATCTACTAATTTTTTACATTTTTCAACAGGAATGTTATTCCAAGCTATTTGTATTATAAAGTTCATCAAGATTTTTTGGTTTATAATTTGCCACACTTTTCTTTACTATATAAGTTTTCAATTGGATTTAAGTCGGGTGACTGCGAAGGCCACGATAGTACGTTAATATTTTCTTCACGAAAAAAATTTTTCACAGCTCGGGCTGTGTGTTTTGGATCATTATCCTGTTGGAATATGAAACTATAAGTCATATTATTGTGTGCATATGGTAACATGGTATTCTTCAACACGTCTATATACTGGAAACGGTCCATAATTCCATCTATACGACGTATTGGTCCAGGGCCGTTGCGAGAGAAACATGCCCACACCATAACGCTACCACCCCCGTGTTTAATTGTGGGTAAAACGCATTGTGGTTTCAAATCTTCACGAATTCGACGTTTTACATATTGTAACCCATCAGAAGCAACACGATTAAATTTCGATTCGTCTGAAAATAGTATTTTTTGCCAATCTTGACTCGTCCAATGTTCGTGAGCTTTAGCAAACGCAAGTCGCATTTTCCAATTTTTGGAACTGAGCATTGCTTTCTTCCGGGGTCTTCGTCCTCTTAAATGGAAGTTTTCCAAACGTCTTCTAACAGTTCTAGCACTAATGTTTGTGTCACTGTTCGTGTTTATTTCAACTGCAATATCACTTACAGAACGAAAACGGTCCTTTTCGCATAAGCGGTGAATCCGACGATCCAGTTTCACAGTTGTTTTCCGAGGTCTTCCACTTATTGATCGATCAAAATATTGGCCAGTCTTTCAAAATGTGTACCACGCTTGCTTGCAAGCCGTTTCTGATCTATTTACAAGACTTGCTATTTTGGAAAATGTCATTTTTTCTTTTCGTAGTCTTACAATTTGCTCTCTTTCGTTTGGTAGAAAACTCCGAGATTTACCCATACTTTTCTCCTCTGTATATAAACTTCAACCAACGAAAGGTATGCCAGACTCTCAATTTCAAAATTTATATAGCAAGTTATAGAAAGAACGTAATAGACGTTGCTTGTTAGACAGATCGTCTTAAACTAATGTCCGCTGCGCACAAACGTTCAGAGGAAACAAACGACTGAAACTTCTACATTGTTTACATTTGACGATCACAACATTGAGACGAAGGAGGTGAAACATAACTGTCTTACTTTGAAATATCAAACAGAATAGAAAGACAGTACTTGTATATTACGCGTATAATCGAAATTACAAATCATCGTCTTAAATTTATGTCTGCTACTGTATTATCATACAGTACTATCATACTGTGGTCGTCTCAAGTCGTTGTGGATCAAATTCGTTGTCGGTTAAATCTGGAGTCGCATGAAATGTTGTCGATGAAAACCGAGTCGCGGAAATTAGTGTCGGTGATTTCCATGGGACCCGAAATAACAGTGTCCTTAAACTTTCGATACACGTCCACAATCTTGCGTTCTATCTGTTCGCCTTATTGTCCGCCATAAATGCGCGAATTATACTTGAGTTATACGAGGCAGTTCGGATCCGAAACGAAGATCGGGATAAACAAAAGAGAGCCGTTCGCGTACAGGCTTCGACGTTCCGGGGGAATAAGCTGCCATAAAAACGACAGCGTTTCCGCATAATGGGAAGCCATAGGGGAACGCCGTTGCCTTTGTATCTGGATTAAAAGGAGGAACAATTTAATATACCGTACGACGAGCGCTCCGAAGATGGCCGCGCTTATTTCCTGAACACGAGCATCCTTGGGAAACGTTCGACGGCATGTGCTGGGTTCCATTCAATTCCGCCGCCCGTAGACGTCGCTATCCCGTTTAGGGGCCGGGCCGTTCATGCTATCGACGAGTTGAGGGTGCATTGTGTTTTAATACTAATGCCATCAATTTTTCGCCGTGCGATGCGCTTTGACGAGAACGTTGCTGAAACACCTCTCCATAGGAATTTAACACTAAACCTACCGACCATCAAAAGTGACTGTATGTATACAGGGTGTCACAAAATTCCTTCAACAGCCGGAAATGGGTGGTTCCAGAGATCATTTGAAGCAACATTTTCCTTTGCAAAAATGGTATCCGCGACTTGTTTCGGAGTTATTAACGAAAAACACGGACCAATCAAAGCGCGATCTAGACGCGAGTTGGCATAGTCGGCCCGGCGCATCAACTGTCTGTTGCCCGACTGTGCCAACTCGCGTCTAGGTCGTGCTCTGATTGGTCCGTGTTTTTCGTTAATAACTCCTAAACAAAGCCGCGGACAACATTTTTGCAAAGGAAAATGTTGCTTCAAATGATCACAGGAACCTCCCATTTCCGGCTGTTGAAGGAATTTTGGGACACCCTGTATACAGTGTTATAAAAATAACACGATTCAATTTATTTATACTTTGTGCGATATTTGCCGTAATATATACTGGAGTCAAAAAATATATTCAATAAATTCTCATGAATACACCTTTACAATTTCAATAATTGTCAAATAAAAAATCGAAAATGGGTCATTTCACCCCCCGTGATAGGTTTAGTGTTAATCTTTCATACTTTGCACTCGGAGCTATTCTAATTCACAAATCGAATTTTTCTTCCGGCCTGAAATATTTCCATTTTATATGATTTTCTTAATTTTATCGATTATTAAAATATCAAATACGTTTCATTAAACAGGGTCTGTCACCATTTTTTAGGCATTTCCGGTAGTGCAATTAAAAAATGTTTTAGACAAAAGTTTCTCAGTACTTGGTGAGCTACATATTCGCATATTCTTAAATCTGAAAAAATTATTTTATTTGACTTTTTTAAATGGCAGCATATGTTTTGGACATCATAGGTTTGTTTCCGACATCGAGACGAATTTAACAGTGTACTATATTATGACCTTGAAATGACCTCAAACACGGAAATTTTGTGCAAATGTAATTTTAATGAAAAATTATTTCTTACAATATAAATCAAGTTACATCAGATGTTCGAACTGCGATCCATCTTCTACGATACAGAACTCCGCTCTTTCTATTAGACTTTTCGTTGTCGCCGTAATTAGGGCGTCTCAGTTTATGTTTACTTTCGTCGCTTCCCATATTATGTTTGAATTTATCACTTACGGTTCAGAATCATCAGTGTGTCATCGTGTCATCGATCTAATCAGCTTATAGACAGTATTCCTTCAGTCGTAGTTTAGTATATCAAGATTTGATCTTTCAGAATGAGTAAGTTTTCAAATACAGAAAAATGTGATATGCTGTTTTCAATAAATGTGGAAAATGTGCACGCACGGCGGAAAAATTGTACAAACAATGGTTACCAAATAGGATTTGTGCGTCTAGAGAAACGTTCCGTTATCTTCAAAAATCATTGCTTTTACGTGGTAAATTTCCTGATGGGAAACATCCTAGTCGCTGTAGACCCGTCACAAATGAAGACAAAGCAATATTAGTCCTCAGTTATTTTGAAGCCAATCCTCACGCGTCTATTCGACAAGTTGCAAAAGAATTGAATATGTCGGTCAAAAGTATTAATAGAATTACGAAAAGATACAAATATCATCCATTTAAAATGACATTACTTCAAGAACTGCGTGTTACTGATGGACAGCGGCGATTAGAATTTCTGGCATGGCTAGCTGCTGGTAATGAAGAGGATCCTGAAATTTTGATGAAAATTATGTGGACAGACGAATCTAAATTTACAAATAATGGTGTATTCGGTCGACGAAATCAACGTTATTGTTCAACAGAGAATCCACACTGGACACGTGATCGCAACTTTCAAACTAAAATTACTGTCAATGTTTCGTGTGGTATTTTAAATGGTCACTTAATTGGATCATATTTCTTCGAAGAAAATTTGACAGCTGCTCGATATCTTAACTTTTTCGAAGAAAAACTTCCACACTTATTGCAAGACATTTCACTGAACATTATGGACGATATGTACCTTCAACAAGACGGGTGTCCTGCCCACAATGCTATTATAATTAGGGCCTATCTTAATAACAAGTTTAGAAATCGTTGGGTAGGAACGTATGGTCCAATTCGTTGGTCACCGCGTTCTCCAGACCTGTCGCCGTTGGATTTTTATCTTTGGGGATATCTGCAATCTGTTGTATACGATACAGCAATCAATAATGTTCAAGAACTTCGAAATCGCATAACAACTGTATGTAATGACATAAACCGAGACGCCCTAATTATGACGACAACGAAAAGTCTAATAGAAAGAGCAGAGCTCTGTATCGTAGAAAATGGATCGCAGTTCGAACATCTGATGTAACTTGATTTATATTGTAAGAAATAATTTGTCATTAAAATCACGTTTGCTCAAAATTTTCGAGTTTGAGGTGATTTCAAGGTCATAGTGTAATACACTGTTAAATTTGTCTCGACGTCGGAAACAATCCCATGATGTATAAAACATGTGGTGCCATCTAAAAAAGTCAAGGTGATCTTTACTTTTTTACGTAAAAAGCATTTTTCTAGATTTAAGAATATGCGAACATGTAGCTCACCAAGTACTGAGGAACTTTTGTCTAAAACATTTTTTAATTACACTACCGGAAATGTCTATAAAATGGTGACATAACTTAACGGGCACATCCTGTATATGAAATTTCCATTCAAGAAGCTACGATATTTGCAGCAGAATTTTTAAAAATGTTTTTACCCGATAGGGCCACTTTTATTTCGAACCAGATCAATAACGTTGGCACAGCCTTCTCTCCCTCCAGCTTGATTTTTCCGGTTTGAGAACAGCCCTAAGACCATTCTCCTGGTATAATAGTCCACTCTCCGCATTCTGTCACGATCGCACCCCCGTCAACCGGGGGCGGAAAAAAATACGGATCGTAAAAGCACAGCTCGGTGTTTTACGAGCGGAAAGTCTTCCGTCGAGGTCTTTGACGCTCCTACCCCGACGCTGTCAGGATCATTCCAGATCCTCCGGTGACTTTCATCCGCCGACCACGACACCATCCTCAAAGAGGACCATCGCCGAAAATCAACGGGAAACGTGGGTTTAGAGAAAAGCCGGAGCAGAGCTCGTTCCGGGCTGTTGGTAAGATAAATATTAGCTGCGGGCTAAGTTTTGATGAGTTTTTACTGGGAAAATCGTTTATTTAGCACGGTGATCCTTGTGGCGGTTACTGGTGACTTTGCTTTTTTATTCGGTGGAGTTTCCTGACGTTGTAAAGATTTCTTTTTCAATAATTAACTCGTTTAATTCCAGCCAATTGATCGATACGATTTTTTCTAATGAAAATTGAGGAAAGGAAATGTGCACATAAAACTTGAAATGCTTTTCTCTACGCTGGAAATTGTGATTGTAACAAATGTGTAACGCAGGTAGAGAATGTGTTGGTAACGAACACAGAAAAATAACCGGCACGAGTAATGGAGAGATATGAACAATATACTGAAATTTGTGCACCGTAGAAATAAAACACAAAAATAGGAGAGCCGTATTTTGCATCTTTGTTGTCATTTTCTGTCTTCGTGGAATCTATTTTAAGATTTATATAACATCTTAAATGAGAGTCCAGCGAGTTGTACAAACATTGTGCTCGGCAGGACCGCCGAATTATACAGGAATAAATCCAACACCTCTCTGCTGGGGGAGCGTCGATTCAGACGTTCCGATATTGTTGTTTCTGGAACAACAGGCACGGTTCTCCCGGCAGACTTCCATCTATCTGAACAGAGTGAACTCAAAGCGGGTGTACGCCGCCGAAAATGAAGAGAAAATGGAGGGCAGAGAAGAAAGGATGTCGACAGCATCGAATGCATGGCTCCTCCGCGGGAACATTCTAGCGAGCAGCGTTCCTCGTCCTTTTGTGCTCGCGATTTCGCTCGCGAGCATAAGCGGGACAAGCACACAGCCGAGCGAAATATTCAAAGGACCACTTTTCCGAGTCCCTTGATTTTGCAGACGTTAAATTGGTAAGAGGACGAATCACCGACGAGGGCCAAGCCTTTTGCTCCTCCGAGCCGATGCTCCGTCCGGATTCCTGCGACTCCTTTGATCCTCGACTCGTGCTAATAAAAATCGACGGGGAATTCGAGATCGCTCCACGTCAGTCGATCGATAATCACGAAACCCGATACCGGGTCAATCTTGATCCGCTTCGCCGTTATCGAAGCTCCCACTCATTTTCATTAAGATTGGAAAAGAACCTCCACAGTTTGTTTAATTTTTAATTGAATACGCATGGCCAAGCATAATTAACTGCGAGGCTATTCGACGCACTCTGTCGACTTCATACGACGGCGAATGATGAAAGAAGCATCGAGATATCGATCTGGAGTGGCCATTCCAAGACGATTTCTTCTCCGGTCGTCCGAACTTAAGGTTCCCGGGGGGTGAATCGCTGGGGAATTAAAGGTTTTCTCACAGCGAGAGCGAGGGAGGAGGGAGAGGCAGCAAGTTTTCCGCCTTAATGGAGATTAAGAAATGTTTGAGAAAATACCGCCGATGGGATTTACTTCTCAGGATAAAATCCACTGGACGGCTTTCACGATAGCGCGAGCGAAATTTAAATCGACTCCGAGCGAAAACGTAAACGCTATTGGATTATCCCTTCTTCTTTTCCCGCGGAACTTTTCTTCCCTGCGCCGCGCGGCGTCGGGAAATCCTTCTCTCTTCTTTTGTTTCGCTGGGAGACATTCGAGACTCCAGTTGCGTCGCCTAAGTACCTCCGAGATAGGGAGCTTCCAATTTAAATCAATTAACCCGGAGGATCGACGCTCGTTTCGACCTATATCGATCGTGTTCCGTATGCGTCTCTTGATACTTTCTCGATTGTTGGACTTTTTATAAATAATTTACTCTCGAAGAAATGGAAAACGAAGGGACGGCGATAGCGTTTCTCTGTTTCGAGAATCGTGGGTCGAGGGAAGGGGGGTAGGTGGCTGGGCAAGAAGCATCGGAAAAGTCTCTCCCTCGCGAGAGATTTACCGCTAACTAATTTGCTGGCTCGGTTTCCGTCCCGGGCGTGGTTAATCGTCGGAATGCCCGCCGTTGGGAGGCAGAGGCTGCATGGAAAAACGGACGACCTTGCTTCTTGCGGTCTCCCGTCGTGCTCGTTTCGCCCAGGATATAAAGCCACCTCTTTAATCTCTGTTATACGGAACCGAGAGAGTGGAACTTCTTAAGGCGTTTATTGTCGGCCGCGGGAGTAGCTCGCCTCTTCCGGCCGCTTCTGCACGTTCTCTGCACGACGCGACGCGTGCGCGTTACTCATTTTCATTTCTCAAATGTATCTCGCTTCCATTGGATTCTCTGTAAAAAATACATCGGGAATTTTTTCATGGACAAAAAGTGAAAAGTTGCGGTCGATCGGCGGTAATCTCATCGTCGCGGCATTAATCATCTTTTCCGCGCGTGTAAATCGCGGCGCGGCGAGAGATACTATCCCGGGCAACAGTTGCGGCGAATGAAGCAACGGCCCATAATGCCTCGCGCGTTGGTACACACCGTTATAAATACGGTATTACGAGCAGCGGGGGGCGGTAGACATTCCCTCGCATTCGTGCGGTAGCAGGCACCGGAGAAATGCCAAGGAACACAGGGCACGTCGTTAGCGCCCTTATCTCGCCGAGGCTCGAAGTCGCTGCTGTGCTGCATGCTCGGTGTCTCGTCGGCTGGCTCGCCTAACTCGCCAGATAGCGGTCCACGTGTCTGTATGCGTGGCCCGTGCGCTGTCTCCTTTGCTAACCACTGTTGCATTATACAAATCGCGGCTGCTAAGCTGCGAATGTAAATGAAAATATTTCACCGGAGCCTTCTTCCTTCTCCTTCCCCCTTTCTCTGGAACTCTCGGCGCTTCTCTGGCTCTTTCTCTTTCCGAGAAGCATTTGCAACGTTCCCCAAAGACGACCCTGCTTATGCGACGAGATGATTCGCCCATCCGGTCGAGACCGTCGCGTCGTCATCTTTTATTCAGCGTGAAACTAATGAACGATTTCGTTGGAATCGGAGAAACTGCTCGGGGCGTTCTCGGGCAAATAACGAAGTGGATCCTAACATCTTGCACGTGGGAGTTTCAGCGGCGGCTCAAAATATTTTGTAGGTACCGAGAAGTGTTCCAAAATGAATTGTGATCGGAAGAAGGGTTTTAAATGCAGAGAGCGGCTCGAAAGGCAATCTGTGATGCGAGGAAATTTTTTAATTTGCCAGCCAGGGAATTCGCGGCCGAAAATTGCGGCATTTTTACATGTCTACGGGTAGAATTAACGAGAGGGGCGAGAGGCGACGGGAACCACGACGAAAATTTTTATTAGGACACGCCCGAATGGTAATACATTATGCTCCGCTCGTTTCCACGTCTTGTACAACGTGATGCGATTCCGAACGCCGTAATTCAATTTTTCAAGAGGCTCTCCACACGTTCCGCCAATTCCATTTCTACCGGGAGAGCTCGCTGGAGAGAGAGAAAAAAGAGCCAGAGAGAGAAAGAACCATGATACGCCAGAGACAATCGTTAAAATTTCGCTCCCAGTGCTTTATCGAAACGTTCATGCCGCGGGCTTTCGTCCCGATGAATAATCGCGGTAATTCGAATAAATTCCGCCCTTGCAGACGCAGAACAATGAAAAACGATAGAGAACATTTTTCTGACATCCTGGCGAAAAGTCACTTCAACTACTATCTAGTGATCCAATTTTACCAAATAAGATTTTGTACGCTCCGCGATAAGCAGCTTTATAATTTTCAACAATTATGGTCGTGAATCACCAGCTCGTAAAATTCTGTGATCTCACTCAAAAAGAAAAAAAACAAAAACAGATGACTTACAACATGCAAAACATCTGCAATAAAGGTAGTGTCTCGGGCCCAGGTATACAACGCCTCACCGGGCACACCGAATGGGACCACGCGGTCACCTTCGAATCTCCCCATACCCAAAGGGGTGAATTCGATGTTGAATAAAAGCGTATGTCAACCAATTAGGAGACGGAGTTTCTTGGCTCCCCACCCACAGCGAGGGTAGCTGCAGAATCGAGCTAGAAGAGTCAGTCAAGCCACTAGGCTCAAACCGTCAACTTATACACGTTTCTTGCATTAATTGTTAGCGTCAGTGTCGACAGTGCCAAACAATACACGGGTGAGTACAAGCTGCACTACTAAACGATCTGTTTCATACTAGTTTTAACCCTTAAAATGCTGTATACTTTCTGGCAAAACTAATAATGATTAGGGATTGCAATCTCGCGCCATTTTCAATCCCGCGGGATTGATGTGGGATTAATTTCAATCCTGCGGAGTCCCGCGGACTAAGGATATAGGTCTTCAATCTAATATACAGGGTGTCCCAAAATTCGTGAAGTACCCGAAAGGTGGTGGTTCCTGAGACCATTCTAAGAGACATTTTCCTTTGCACAAAAGTCAAATTCGGCTTTGTTTAGGAGTTATTAACGAAAAACACGGACCAATCAGAGCGCGTCCTGGCCCGGCGCACCAAGCCGCGCTGGCAAGCGAGTGTCGGTGGTACGACGCGACATCGCAACGAACAAGAGTTTCTCGATAATGTGAATCCTCTCCGATTTCGATGAGCTTTGGATATGTTGTGAAGACCATGATTCTGAACAACATTTCTCTTTAGACTTTTTGGCGATCGGATTTAGTTTACGAGAGAATTGTAAAAACTTGTAATTGTAAATCGATCGATGTACTATCTCCTCTCCGATTTCGATGAGCTTTGGATATTTGGATATTTGGAATTGGACATTTCATATCTACGAATCTAATATTATTTTTATAATTTTGACTAGACTGTGGACGTAAATACAAAATAAAAATTCTCGAAGTCAATTGAAAAAATCCAAAGATGTATTTTTTCTCGCAATCATTTTAAAATGTGAAAAATGTCATAGTAGCATCCTTAATTTTTCTAATGTTCTTTTTGTTTTTTATTTGAATAAAATGAATAATGAAAACCCCATCTTTGCTTTGTCTAGAAATAAGGAAATGTCCAATTTAAGCATGCAAATGTAATGAATAGACTGCGTATCTTTATGCAAAATAAAAATTGTCAATATTCGCAATCACTCGAATTGCACTGTTGGTAAATTTTTCGTTACCATGTCCCACGGACACTGCAGAGTTCTGATTTATGGCTCGATCCCCTCCGCGGAGACGAGGATCCCTGTTTTCTATCGTTCGAAAGTCCTGCATCGTGCCTCCGACGTCGCGGGTAAAGATCAAGCGGCGCATACCAGAAATCTTTTTGGACTTAATTGCACGGCCGAAAAAGAATTCGTAAACTCGACATGTGCAGGAGAAAATTTTTCCGTTCCGGTATCCAGCGGACATTCCCGAGTAACTGCAGATTTCTGATTTATGGCACGATCCCTTCCGCGGAGACGAGGATGCCTGTTTTCTATCGTAGACGAAAGGCAAGAGTCACACTGCTGCACTTTCAACTCCTGCAAAACACGTGTTTTTTTATAATGTTCCTGTATCCTCAGTTTTCCTTCGCGGTGGGAATAATCGGGGGTGTTCGCGGCTTTTTTGGGAAGCTGCAGTCAGTCTAAGTCTCTGTCGCATCATGCTCAGTTCGCAAGACAATTTTTATATCATTCTCGCCTAAAGCCTCTGCGGGCGCGATGCTGTGCCACGTTCAGGTATATCAGGCGATAGCGGCCATACATCCGACACCGTATACGTGCCAAATAATTGTGAGTTCGTCGATCAGTTCGTCGATTTCGAAGGATTTTAGTGCATCGACTGTCGCCGTGAAATATTCCCAGTGTGGAAACGTACGTTTGACCGTACAGTGAAAAGTGAAAGAAAAATTCGGGATGTTCTTCTTTTAGAAAGTTGTGATTTAAATTTTATTGTGCTGCAATACAAGTGATATTGCAATTGTTATTAGTGCATCTGTGTGAAAAGGACATGTGATTTATTTATCGATTTGAAAGTGAAAGTGAAAAGTCCAGATCGTTGACCGCGTATCCGTCAGGGTGTCGTATACCTGCTATCTACCACCAGCTGTGCAGTTCGTTCACCTGACCGTACGTCCCTTAACTTTCGGTACTGTCGTATACCTGATGACATCTGTGCAGTTCGTCACCGAGTGACCCAGTGACACACATTTCGAAGCAGCAAATGGATTTACGGCTGAATAAGTGAGTTTTTAATACAATAAGTTTCTGCTTCTCCTCTCATTCGGGTAAAGTTGCCGTAAGTCGAGTAAAGATAATGTGGGTCCTCAACGATTTCAATGACCTTGAATGTGTTTTAAAACTCGACGTTTTAAATATCTTTTTCCTTTGAAATAGTTGGCCGTCGGCTTTAGTTTCGGAGATATTAACACGCCGTGCCCGCTATCAAGAACACAAAGCTCATCGAAATCGGAGAGGAGATAGTACATCGATCGATTTACAATTACAAGTTTTTACAATTCGCTCGTAAACTAAAGCCGATCGCCAAAAAGTCTAAAGAGAAATGTTGTTCAGAATCATGGTCTTGGAAACATATCCAAAGCTCATCGAAATCGGAGAGGAGATAGTACATCGATCGATTTACAATTACAAGTTTTTACAATTCTCTCGTAAACTAAAACCGATCGCTAAAAAGTCTAAAGAGAAATGTTGTTCAGAATCATGGTCTTCACAACATATCCAAAGCTCATCGAAATCGGAGAGGATTCACATTATCGAGAAACTCTTGTTCGTTGCGATGTCGCGTCGTACCACTGACACTCGCTTGCCAGCGCGGCTTGGCGCGTCGGGCCAGGACGCGCTCTGATTGGTCCGTGTTTTTCGTTAATAACTCCTAAACAAAGCCGAATTTGACTTTTGTGCAAAGGAAAATGTCTCTTAGAATGGTCTCAGGAACCACCACCTTTCGGGTACTTCACGAATTTTGGGACACCCTGTATATTTAATAAAGGAACAAATTTTACTTAATGAGATAATCATCTTTAATCATATTAGTTAAAATTTATTAACAGAATACATATAAAATCTAAATCTACATAAATTAAAATTAAAATAAATCTCTTTTTGGAAAACAAACTATAATTGAAATGTATACATATATATATATATATATATATATATATATATATATGTCCCAAAATTCGTGAAAATCCCGGAAATGGGAGGTTCCTGAGACCATTTGAAGCAACATTTTCCTTTGCAAGAATGTTATAGGCGGCTTTTTTTAGGAGTTATTAACGAAAAACACGGACCAATCAGAGCGCGACCTAGACGCGAGGTGGCACAGTCGGCCGGCACACCAACTGTCTATTGGCCGACTGTACCAACTCGCGTCTAGGTCGCGCTCTGATTGGTCCGTGTTTTTCGTTAATAATTTCTAAACAAAGCCGCGTATAACATTCTTGCATAGGAAAATGTTGCTTCAAATGGTCTCAGGAACCTCCCATTTCCGGGATGTTCAGGAATGTTGGGACACCCTGTATATATACATATACGTGTCTAAGTGTATAAACGCCGCGCCGGGACAGACTTACGTTGCCGCAGAGCGTGCAGGAATACAAAAAATGCTTCACCCACGTTTTTCGTTTTAAATCTTACAAGTATTTTCATAGCTATTCAAAATTCACAATCACAAATTTTCAGGAATATCTGTACAGGGTTAGGAATCTGTGTATGGGGCTAGAAAAAATTATTTTATACTTTTCAGTCCGTTTTTTAAACGTGGTGTTCTTTAAAAATTTATTTTATACTTTTTAGTCCGTTTTAAATTTATTTTTATTTAAATAATTATTTTCTGCTTTTTAGTCTTGTATGTGTGAAATTTTACAATCGATTTTGAACACATTCTGATGAGATTATAACGATGAGATTAAAAGAACCATGGATCTACTTTTTGGTGACCTACCCGACCGTGGAAAATTCACTGATTTTGTAAGATCACTTATTTTCACTGTTACACGAGAAGCCCCCCTCGAGAAGAATTTTGGCCCGAATAGTAATCGAGGGTCACTCGCGATCGTTCGCAGGCACAACCAACAGACTTGACCATCGATGGGCGCCGCGTTCCAAAGGGGCGATCAATTTCCATTAATTAAATGGCCGACGAGGGGTGGAACCCCTGTCACGTCAATCACGGCCGAAAACTTTTCACGCCGCAACCCTTCTTCGCGATGTCGCGGTGGTGGATAAAGGTGTGCATATGTGTGCGCGCGTTCGTAGGGGTGGGACCGTCATTTGGTGGTCGCGGGGCTTCTGTCCGGCCGTGTGAAACACGCCTCCCACGCGGGGGTGGAGGAATTGTTGTTGACGGTGGACAGAACGGACAACGGTTGTCCATTGTGAGCGAACGACCGGCGACGAGAGCGTCACGGTAATGGAAAAACCAGAGTTCTCGATTAGAGAGTTTAATCTCTGTCTAACATTCAATTGTGAATCGTTCCGCGCCGATTTTCCGAGTTACCCGCGGGTGTCGTGCATCGATTCCGCATTGTTAACCTGTTCCAAGATAAAATACTAGCTTTCGGAACATGAGCGAATCACAAATTTTATTTAACGCTTCGTTATTTATTCGTTATTACTATATATATATATAGTCAGATTGAAATTGACAATCGATTAAAAAAATGGAGCACCGTGAAAGCGTATTTAAAACAGACGCATAAAAGTTTTGGTTTAAGCGTGAAAAGCGCGCGGAGATTAAATTCAACATGAAAAGTTAAAGTGCGCCATTGTTTTAATAGCCAGATAAACAGAGATTGTTTCCAACAACGCATTAACGGTAAATATTTATTTTAATAAATCAATTAACGAATATCTCGAGCGAACAATATACTAAAAAACAGAGGTGATTTTTGGTAGAAATTGTTTCGAGAGCGTCGCTCGAGAATTACATTGTTCGCGAAACGCGAAATTGGGGCAGCGTTGGTCCCCGGCCGAATAATAAATACAGAGGCGCATTAAAATGAAAAATTAATTTTCAATATTCCCGGTCGGAAGGATGAAACGAGCAATCACCGCGATTGATACCGTCGCAATCTCGTTGTCATCGACCAGCAAACGGCATTAGGAACGAACACGAACACGCGAGCACGTATGTATCATTGCCCTGTCATCGTTCTGACCGATTGGATCTCAAATTGGAAGGCAGATGATCTGCACGGAAATGGAGCCGGGGCCCGAACAAATCCCTGCTAGCTTTTATCCCTTCCGTTCGAATCGCGATCCCCGAATCGATCATGATCTCTCATCCCCCGTTCCTCTTTTTTTTTTGTCGTTGCGTGCAACACTATGGAAATAGTTCCTCCGGCGAACCAATTCCGAAACGCTGACTTGGTTATTCAAAATCCGTTCGCGCAGCTTTGCTTCGCACTTTTCACGCGGGAATTAATTCGCCGGCCCGATTAATTGGCGAGCGAAAAATCTCGTTTAACGAGTAGCTCGTTGTAATTTTTTCGCAGCAGAATATTACGAGATGTCGAAATTCAACATTCGACGAAGCGACTTAAAAACTCCAAAACGGATTCCCAGGCCCGTTTAGCCCCGACCAGATTTCCCGGCAGCACTTGCCGATGTCAATAACACGCGAGGCGGATAAGCCGTCGACATCGCAAACAAGCTGCGTCGTGTTCGGGAGGCGCACGCGCGCGTAGATCGCGCCAAGTGACAGTTTGACGAAGCGGATCGGAGCGGATCCGATCGGAGCGAGCGATCGGGTACACAGCACCACTTTTATCCTTTTGCCGTTAGGGCAATCGCTCGGTAAACAGGCTAGCATGTTGTGGGAACGATGATCGGTTGCCTGGATTCTTCCCTTTTTGTCGTAAACACGGCTAAACGCGTTTACAAATAATAAAAATTCCCTGAAATTCGACATTCGCTTAAAAACTCGTCTGCCACTGATTCTAATGGACTTGGCCGGCTCTCCACTTTCATTAACGTTACAACGTTCCTAATTAATCTTACCAGCCAGCCCGAACAATTGACACGAAAGAAGTCCGCTATCCAATTAATCTCGGGAAGAAAACAGAGAGCACAATCGACGAACCGAATAAATCAAACGGTCCTCGACTTCTCAATTTCATTAACGTTACAAGTCCGTTAATCAAGCAAGTTTCTCGGCAAGATTGATTCACGAGACGACCGATCGTCTCTGGAAAAATTCTGTTAGCCAAACAGCCGCCGGAGAACGTTATTTGTTCATTCTGTTTCGAGATAGATCTCCGGACTCATCGCGGGAACGTTTGCAGGGACGACGATCTATCGGTCACCATCTCGGTCGACCCGGTTCTTTAATGATCGCGAAACGACGAAGTAACTGCTCGCCGGAGCGACAGGCCATCAGCTGCTGTTGCGACTAATTAGCGGTCGCTGGGAATTTCCTCGATGTCGTAACGCTAACGAGAAAACGTGGTGCGAACCAATGGACAAGACGCACAGTCGTCTGCAACGATGCGTCGGATTAGAGATATTTTTACCATTCGAACGCGTGTCCGACTTTCAATGGTTGTTTGACAGCGTTCGGTCGTCCATCAAGCTCGAGACGGACCGATTCCGCGCCCTTTCGACCCGGCAACCCGATTCGGGACGTGTAATCGCGCGGCTTTGACGGTTTAATTGATAATTCCGTTATTAATGGCCGGCGTGATTACGATCCTCGGATCAATGGGGGATTTCACGGGCCGCTGGGATGCTGCCTCGCGGTATTCACACGGTGACGGGACCAAGAAACGGGAATTTATTGAGGCGGATTGTAATTGATACTTTCACCGTCCTACCTGTTGATCGGAGACGATTCTCGCGTGCCTCGGGTGTAAAAGCGAGTAGGCGAGCTGGACGTTTTTACCTGTTCGATTGGAAATTACGCGGAACGTTGCCTGATCCCGCGAGCAACGATCATCGACTGCGCCTCTCGATGAAGACCGCGAGAGCCCGCCGATGATGAGCCTCGATTTTAATCTACGCCGCTGTTGGTCGAACGCTGTCGGACAAATGTCAGCGAGCATGCTCACTCGGTAGCATATCGGAGAGCAGCGAGCACCAGATGGTATTCAGAAAGTGCAGCAAAAATCCCGAGGCTACGAAAAATCATCGTTCCGCCCACGCAGTCGGCGCTTTTACAAACGCGGAAGATTTTAATGAACCCTGGGTACGTTCTCGTGTCTCTCCTCGACGACGATAACGAAAACTGCGAGAGGAGCGGCTCTGGAAAGTTGTTGCGAAGTTACTCCTGTAATAACAACCGTCGTTATTATCCTCCGTGTATCTTTCTCCGTTCGTTTTTTCGCGGCGCTGCGTTTTTTTCTTCCCCCGAAGTCTTTGTGCCGAAGACATCGGGGCTCGAGTTTCGGTGAGAGAAGGGGCGGCCTTAACGGAGAGAGCCGCGACATAATTAAAAGGGTTGGGACGCCGGAGTCCCGGAACTCGGAATTTATTAAATCGCGAAACATGGTCGGCCGAGGGAACTTCCGCGATCTCAACCCCTCGCGATTTCTTTCGCAACTTTCCCAGATATTCTCCGCTTAATAGTTCGGCGGGGAGAGAGAGAGAGTGCCGTCTAAAAATGTACAAAACTTAACCGAAATGCCCCGAAATCTCGCTCAGACGCGAGTCGTCGCCGAATCACACCGGCGACGGGACGCAACAATCGCGCGAACGAGGTGGCATAGCGTTCCTTGGGGGTGGGGTTCAGGGGCGTGAGATCAGCTCGAGGGAATCCCGTGGCAGTTACGGGCAGAATTTTTAATTAAAAGCCCGGCTCCTTGCAGCATCCACTCGTGACGGGGCACTTGGCTCCAGCGCCCGAAGTGGTTCAAGCTGGGCGCAGTCAGAAAGGTTCTGGCACGGTGAAAACACCGAGTCACGGATGTAATTTGATTAAAGTTGGATCCGGAGTTATCCGAGCGTCGAATGCAACCGTTCACATCCGTCCCGGGGTATCTAGCGGGCGTTCAATTAACAGAATTCCTGCCGTGCTCCAGCGAGCGACGTCCTCTCCCTTCACCCCTGTAGTTTCCACACCCCCACACCCCGTTCTGACGCGTGTATCCACTGGATGCAGCCCTTCGGGTATCTCTTTCTTTAATCAATCCTCCTATATTGCTTCTCGCGACGACCGCCTCAGTCCCTACAACTGGATATTTATCCTACGTTCTAGGACGTTCTATTTATCTTGGACGCGCTGAATGTCTTCGTTACCCCGGAAAGCGACGGCGAGATGCCAAACGAACGGATTAACAGAGATTTCTCTTTTCTTTCTTTTTAATAATTCCGAATCCAGCGTCTCCATCGAAGCACAAAGCGCTCGGAGTACAGCTCAGAATAGCACAGTTCATCGCCGCGTCGGCAACAAAACGTGTCGGTTTTCCCAATTTCGCACGTGTTCCGAGTGATCCGGTTCACTTTGCAGCAAGAAGAACTCCTCGGGAAGTTCGAGTTGCAGCTGAATCCTTAGCTGCGGGTCAGGATACTCGGCTAACAAGGTGGCGAAGGTGTGTTACACGCGGCAACTCTAATTTCCACGCTCCCGCAGTTCTTCCTCGAATTCATCAATCACAATCACCGTTCCAATAGCAACCCGGTCGTATAGAAGAAGATTCTGCCCGGGGCTGCAAACGACGACCTACTCGTGCGCACGTGTTTGAACGTGTTAATTGTTGTTGAAATCGGCTGCCAAAAACTGGCGATCGACGGCGCGGTAATATCGATGGCGTGGCTGGAATCGTTTAGATTAGGAAGTGCACGCGCAGCCCGCGCGCGACGCGATTAATCGCCGCGACCCGGTCACGCAATTATTATTTAGCTAATGTGATTACCAGCGGGGGAGTTGCGACGCCCGCGATCCGATATTTTACGGGTTCCGATGCGATGCCAGGGGAAAAGGGCGCCGGGAACATTTCAGCGCCGGTGTATTTAATTAAATATCCGGCTCTAACGAACCATCCACCGGTCCAATTACCTCCGACAGAACAATTCGAAGATTGTGCGTTCTAATTGAAATCGCCGACGCTCTGTTTCCCACGGACCCGAGCATACGCTTCGAATGGACGCCGATATGTTTAGCGAGTGCAGTTCAATGGGCTCTGACCGTTTCGGACTGTTGCTCGTCCCTCCGGACAAATGAATTCTTCTCGACGGTCTACGGTTTTTCTGCGCTTTCTACTCATTGATCAAGTTACCGGTATACAGGGTGTGTCCGTTAAGTTATTAACCATACGGTTTTAAACACACAGTTTGTCAAATACAGAAATACGAATTTCGGTTCGAGCGCTAATATCTGTTTTTCACATTCAGTCAACGCGAGTCGTCGGTCACTTTATCGGTAATCGGTAATCGGTAATAATTTATTAGGTTGGAACGAAAGATCTCGTCCTTTGTCTTTGCCAGTGACTGGCAGCTGTACCCCCACTACTCAGTGCTATGGCGAAAACCGGCAGAACGAGCAAAAGAGTTTCGTGATCGAAAACGTGCGAACAGGCCACCTAAACTGCCAGTAAAGACTAGCAGCCAACGTTGTCGCGAATATAGAGCACAACAAAAAGTATTACGGGCTAATATTAGCGAAATTTTAGATAATAATAAAAACATACGTGTGGAAAACCACGCCCGACAGAAGTGAAACTTCTTGCAGTCTAGTAATGTTTAGAAGTAAACTAAGATTGGATGTGGTAAATAATCATATTGAAGCGACGACAAGATCATGCAGTATTTGTAAGACATTTAGACAAAATTGAATCAAGAATATTTATATCATATTTTAGCTATCACCAGCCAATTGTTTCAATGATAGAATCATAGATAATCATAGAAAAAATAATGAACGATCAAAATTTGCGACACAAAGAAGGAGAGCGTATGGGAAATGCTATGAACTAAGTCTCTTTCTTTCCCATACGCTCTCCTTCTTTTCCATACGCTCTCCTTCTTTCCCATACGCTCTCCTTCTTTCCATACGCTCTCCTTCTTTCCCATACGCTCTCCTTCTTTCCCATACGCTCTCCTTCTTTGCGTCGCAAATTTTGATCGTTCATTATTTTTTCTATGATTTTCTATGATTCTATCATTGAAACAATTGGCTTGTGATAGCTAAAATATGATATACATATTCATGATTCAATTTTGTCTATATGTCTTGCAAATACTGCATCGAGAGTTGTTTCTGATCTTGTCGTCGCTTCATTATGATTATTTACCATTTCCAATCTTAATTTACTTCTAAACATTACTAGACTGCAGGATGTTCACTTCTGCCGCGCGTGGTTTTTAGACATTTCCGGTTGTGTAATTAAAAAATGTTTTAGACAAACGTTTCTCAGTACTTGGTGAGCTACATGTTCGCATATTCTTAAATCTGAAAAATGCTTTTTACGTAAAAAAGTAAAGGTCACCTTGACTGTTTCAAATGGCACCACATGCTTTGGAGATCATGGGATTGTTTCCGACGTCGAGACAAATTTAACAGTGTATTACACTATGACCTTGAAATGACCAAACTCGGAAATTTTGTGCAAACGTGATTTTAATGAAAAATTATTTCTTACAATATAAATCAAGTTACATCAGATGTTCGAACTGCGATCCATCTTCTACGATACAGAGATCCGCTCTTTCTATTAGACTTTTCGTCGTCGCCATAATTAGGGCGTCTCGGTTTATGTCATTACATACAGTTGTTATGCGATTTCGAAGTTCTTGAACATTATTGATTGCTGTATCGTATACAACAGATTGCAGATATTCCCAAAGATAAAAATCCAACGGCGACAGGTCTGGAGAACGCGGTGACCAACGAATTGGACCATACGTTCCTACCCAACGATTTCTAAACTTGTTATTAAGATAGGCCCTAATTATAATAGCATTGTGGCAGGACACCCGTCTTGTTGAAGGTACATATCGTCCATAATGTTCAGTGAAATGTCTTGCAATAAGTGTGGAAGTTTTTCTTCCAAAAAGTTAAGATATCGAGCAGCTGTCAAATTTTCTTCGAAGAAATATAGTCCGATTAAGTGACCATTTAAAATACCACACCAAACATTGACACTAATTTTAGTTTGCAAGTTGCGATCTCGTGTCCAGTGTGGATTCTCTGTTGACCAATAACGTTGATTTCGTCGATTGAATACACCATTATTTGTAAATTTAGATTCGTCTGTCCACATAATTTTCATCAAAATTTCAGGATCCTCTTCATTAGCAACAGCTAGCCATGCCAGAAATTCTAATCGCCGCTGTCCATCAGTAACACGCAGTTCTTGAACTAATGTCATTTTAAATGGATGATATTTGTATCTTTTCGTTATTCTATTAATACTTTTTACCGACATATTCAATTCTTTTGCAACTTGTCGAATAGACGCGTGCGGATTGGCTTAAAAATAACTGAGGACTAATATTGCATTGTCTTCATTTGTGACGGGTCTACAGCGACTAGGATGTTTCCCATCAGGAAATTTACCACGTAAAAGCAATGATTTTTGAAGATAACGGAACGTTTCTCTAGAAGCACAAATCCTATTTGGTAACCGTTGTTTGTACAATTTTTCCGCCGTGCGTGCACTTTTTCCACATTTATTGAAAACAGCATATCACATTTTTCTGTATTTGAAAACTTACTCATTCTGAAAGATCAAATCTTGATATACTAAACTACGACTGAAGGAATACTGTCTATAAGCTGATTAGATCGATGACACGATGACACACTGATGATTCTGAACCGTAAGTGATAAATGCAAACATAATATGGGAAGCGACGAGAATAAACATAAACTGAGACGCCCTAATTACGACGACAACGAAAAGTCTAATAGAAAGAGCCGAGCTCTGTATCGTATAAGATGGATCGCAGTTCGAACATCTGATGTAACTTGATTTATATTGTAAGAAATAACTTTTCATTAAAATTACGTTTGCACAAAATTTCCGAGTTTGAGGTAATTTCAAGGTCATAATACAGTACACTGTTAAATTCGTCTCGACGTCGGAAACAAACCTATGATGTCCAAAACATATGCTGCCATTTAAAAAAGTCAAATAAAATAATTTTTTCAGATTTAAGAATATGCGAACATGTAGCTCACCAAGTACTGAGAAACTTTTGTCTAAAACATTTTTTAATTGCACTACTGGAAATGCCTAAAAAATGGAGACATAACCTAACGGACACACCCGGTATAATGGAATATTTGATTTGTTCAATTGTTGGTTGTTACAGAAGCTTCTGGGTGGAGGTTGGAGATTGGTAACAATCGCCACCTTTCCATATGCATCGGCATGTCCAGACACGTCTGTTCAAGGGTTCGTTAACTGAGTTCCAATTAATTGACAGAGGGCTGTGGCAAATTTGCCACTAACCGGAAGACGGGACGGACAGCTGGACGGATAATTGGAAACGGACGAGCGTTCCCGAGGACCTTAGCTACCGTTTCCGTGGTGGATGGCTGGAGGACTTCGTTGTTGACTTTCGAGAGCGAGTGATGCTGAAAGGTAGCCTGGTTGAAGAGAACAGTGATCGTGAGTACCACCTAAAATCCTTCTTAAACGCCTTAAAAATGGTTAGACATTCGCCAGAGGTGCGAGTGTCTGACCTTTTTCCACGGAAGACAATCTCCATCGAACATGTTCACGAGCCTCTTCCTTTTACAGGTACACCGGAGCTCTTATCGCGGGTCGAATTTGAAAGGTACAAAAGAATCAACAGCCAAAGTAAAAGCCACGTTTACGTAATCAAACGATGACGGCTTGCCGTTGTTTTTCCGTGGAACGTGGAAGAGAGTGCGCCCCGATATTACCATGCCCGTCGCCGGCTCCCGTAATTTATGTTCGCGAGAATGCTCCACATTCTAGCCCCGGAAAGCAACATTTTATTACGCGCAGACGGTGGCATAATGTAATAGTGCATTTCAGACAGGCTGTCCGTCGCCGACGGGATTTATAGTGCGCGCGCTCGAACCAACCGAAGAAACAGTCTGTTCGCGACGAGTAGAACCGGCAGACTTACCGAAACAAAGGATTTTTAACAAGAGATAAAATATATTGATTTTTCACCGGGCGTTGTTGATTTCCGCGAGAAACACGGACGGAGTGAAAAATGTAGAATCGTAACGAAGCAACGAAAAGTATTTTTCATTCTGTCCGTGTTTTTATTTAGATCGTCGGGGGATATACGGGAAGTGTGATTTCGAGACTGCCAATCTTCGTGGATTTATTGCGCGCGGGGATCTTCGAATTCCACGTCGATCAAAAATGGAGATTTAGTACAGTTTTGTGCGAGGTCGATTGTGTTGGAAACAAAGCATTTCGTTTCGAGTACGATCGCTAAAAATTGCTACCGTGTCGACGTATATCGTCAATTTCAAGTATACGAATGTTACATTGATCAGGCGGTTTATCCCGCATCGCGAAACAAGTGCATCTCCCACGGGATTCTCGCGCGAAGTATAGAGCGCGGACGGTTATTTCGCGGGAATCCTCGCAGGACACCGAGTAATTACCAAAACTCCGCACACAGGGTCTCGCGTCGTCCCGTTCGAGAGATTACGGGCTGGGTTGATTCGCGATCGATCTCGGTTGCCTGCACAGAATCTAAATTACGATGACTCCGTCGGGTACACAGGCGCATAAATCATAGCGTCGTCGAGCCATTTAGAATTTCCGCGCGGAATTTCGCTAACCTGTCCTCGCGCGGGCCGACCTGCCGGTGTATAGTATTATACTCGATGCGATAACGGTATGCGGGAGCTGGGTTGCCTCAGAATTTCATAAAGTCGCTGCCGGAGCGAGCGGCGAGAACGTTGTCGACGATGATTTTCCAAATTTTTCGTTCCGACGCGTGCCAACTACTTTCGAAAAACGGTTGGCTCGCGAGAAATTCCACGATAAAGCCGCGCAGTAGAACCTGACAGAAAAATAATGACTAGACTGCGGATCTTTATGCAAAATAAATAATGTCTGCATTGATTGCAGTACGCAGGAGCTAAATAAAAATTTCATTCTTCTTTCGATTGTCTTGGTAAGGTGAAACAAATACACTGGTGGCGTTAAATCGTATCCCAACAAAAACATCCTGTAAACAGGAGCCAGAAAGTTGTGAGATCAAACAAAATACGGCCACTTTCGTTAGCTTAGAAATACCTTTTGCAATTGAAGGAGTATTTATTCAAAACACGTGTTTAATGTTTAACGGTTTGTTACAATCTGAATACAAACGTTAACTGCAAACGAACGTCGGTCGTTAACAACAAATCGATCGTCGGCACGTAACGACGATCAGTGAGACGTTCGCCAGATCGATCAGCACCAACATCAACGTGTATGTATATCTAATACCTTCATAATACTGAAACAAGCGTTTGTACAAATTAGTTTAAAAGAACGCTATTTAATTTTTAAAGAGTCACATGGAGGGCTAAGTTATTCAAACTTGGCCGTCACTTTTTAAACCAATGGTCATAAAAGGTGTTAGGTAGCGGCCAAGTTTGAATAATTTAGTCCTCCATGTAACTCTTTAAAAATTAGATAGCGTTCTTTTAAGTTAATTTCTACAAACGCTTTTTTCAGTATTGCAAGAGATATTTCTAAGCTAACGAACTTGGCCGTATTTTGTTTGATCTCACAACTTTTAACGGCTATAGGAACTTGGCTCCTGTTTACAGGATGTTTTTTTGGTGGGATTTCATCAATTTTTGTTGAAATTTCATCAATTATCAAGTAGGTATCATAGAAAACAAATCCTTTTTTAATGTGCAAGATAAAACCCATTTTCAATGTATCTAAGATTAACACACTGCCGCCACAGTGGTCTAAAACGCGAAATTTAGTGACATTTTAGTATAACTTCTAAGCTATTAAAGATATTGATGTGAAAGGGGTGTAGGATATTAACATGTGATCTTTTTTAATGGTATATAATATACTTTTTGTTTATTTAACAACTTTCAGCAAATTTTTTTGAAATGGAACACAATCAGCTAATAGTCAATATTATTCTTATTAACATTCTTAGTTAATATTATTTCATAGTAATTATTATTAATTTAATTATTATTAGTTAATATTATTCTTCTAAACTTTTGATAAATTGCTGTTTAAATTAAATTTGTTGCTTGATTTTCCAAGGCCTCCGGAGAAAATTTACCTGATCCTTCTTAAAAATTCACAATCTATGGTACCTGCATAAAGCACAACGTGGAATTTAAAAAATAATAAATATAATAAATTTAGTTTATTAGTTGAGAATTAGATAAATTATCTATTTTTACTATATCAGTTAACAGTTTTTATGTAATTATCATTTCCTCAGCCTCTTGGTCCAGAGCTCATGGTTTCTTATTATGAGACTTTAAACGTAAAGATGATATATACGGATCAGAAGTTAATAACAATTTATGGAATATATCTTCGTTGGTAGCAATTCGTGAAATTTTTCGACTCCTTTTATTTCTATAATTTTTAAAATCTTTATGTCTACACTCCGGGCCCTTCTCAGACAATTGACCAATTGGTAACAGTGCGTGTTTTATTATTTCTGTCCCGTGAATTAATAGTTTGCGTACTGGGGCCGGCATGTAATACCAGCCATAAAGATTTATGATACGTTTTGCTGTATTAAAAGTATATTCTTGAAATTTATCAAGGTCTATTGCAGATGAAGATGAAATGACTTGTAGTATGATGTAAAATTTCTTGATCAATGTTGCATCTATCCCTGTTAGACTGGCCGAAAGATCTGAATTTGAAAAATATTTTCTTGCAGTATGGAATATAACGCTCAAAACATTGTAGCATAGCATAAAGATTTGAAGTGTTTATACAGTATAAAGTGTTTGTTAGCCGTCACGGAGTTGAGGCGATGAATGCGAGAACCAATACGCACAGCCGCACGGTCGGCTTTGAACAATAATAACTTGTGATATAGGACGAGTTAGGAAATGATTCTTGCATGATTACATAGAGGACAGTATGCTGAAAATATTCCATTTTGTCAAATTCTATGATCTCTTATGATTCAAAAGATATTCCTTGCGAAGTCTTGATAATTTTGCAAATTTTCTTCATTACATTTAGCGTAACATTTTTAATACATTACAAATACTAATTTTCAATTGACAATGGTAATTTTTAGCTTAAAGACAAACCTTTCATTTAAAAAAAATTGGAAGGAAAATATTAAAAAGGATCGTCAAGGAATCTTAAAGAAGAAAAAGCAATTTTTACCATGAGAAAGGCTATCTTCAAAACTTCCAACTTTAACTGTTTGTTACAGTAATGGTTTTTATTAAATTTGATTAATTTTTTCATTTTCGAGGTTGATGGATATTTAGAAAGCAATAAACTTTCAACAGATATCAATATGAGACAGTTGGTTTTTGGGCAAACTGTCACTAAATTGTCTTTTTTTCAATACAACCCCTTTGAGGTGTAAAATTTCAAACTTTGATAATTATTCTTTTGAGTGTTTGTCATGGTGGACCTATGTACCAAATTTCAAGCTTGTAGGTCAATGAGAAGTACCCAAAAGATTTTGATGATTTGTCAGTCAGTCAGTTAGTGACAAAAGCGATTAGGTCCTATATCTCGGAACCTACTAATGTTGGAAGATTAATGTTTTGTCAATATTGAGACACAATAGCATTTAACAAGTGTACGAAATTACATCTCTCCATCTGCCTCAGTGCCGAGTTATAAGCCTCTAAAAAACGGCTAAGTTGTTTTGCGTAGTGCGAGAACTTGGCTGGTGCACTACCGTGCACCTAGATTACATATCCATTTTTGTCATAAATGCATAAAATTCGCAGTCTAATAATGACGTTCCCGCAAAAATTTGCGGCATTTGTGTCGCAGCATCGACACGTGGCCGCCCTGCGTGGCTGATCATAATGATTTCATAATCCAGTGTGCAGAGGAGTCCATTAACGTTGCGACACCGGTCGCCAAGCAGGAGTTAACGCTGAATAATACGCCGGGCAAGCCGCAAGGATCCTTTCACTAGCGTTTAACCCGCAGTGCGACGAAAATGGACCAGTTCGTCGTATTCCTGACCTGTTCCTTTCACGTGCCACCTCGGCAGACGATCCCTGGAGAAATTCTTCTCAAAGCGCCAGGAGATTCTTCATCTCTTTCCCTCTTCCTCTCGTCTAAATATCTGTTACTTGATTACCGGTAACAATTCGATCCCCCGAATTTCACTATTCCCCTCCGTTCAGCGCGCCGCATAAAAAATGGAGAAGTTTAGGGCGCCTGAGGGGACCGGAACACGCAGGAGTTTTACAACCGACGTAAAAGTTGAGGAACGCTCGCAGCTGTCGCAGTTTTACAGCCTGTTTGCCAGGACGACGCCAAGAATTTTGTCTTGTTCGCGCCCTCCCCGGGTAATGGAACTGTCGTTCCGATGGCAGAGACGTCCCCGGAACGTATTAGAGCCAGCTCGATTTTTGCCTGGCAAGTATTTCGATCGATTAGGCATAAAAAAGAATTCCTTGACCCTATTCGTCACGTTCCAGGGTGTACGCGGCCCGTTAATTCCATTGTAACAGGCCATTTATTCGCACGCAATCTTCATTTCCTCCAGTGTCACAATTTCTGCGCCACCCATTGCGAACGTTGTAGCGTGAAAAGTGAACGTAAACTCCGAAGTCGCCAGTAAATCACGTCCGAAGTCGTTGTACGTATTTCAGAACAGTCGGCCGATGTATTACTTTCACCGTTTCGCTATCTGAACGTCTTCGTTCAGCAGTGCCGGGTAGACAGGCCTGCACTCGTACGGGATTGGGCCACAGTTTTACGCAGGCTTAGCCTTTAATCACTATCCCGTCGCATTACATATGTCAAGATGCGTTCCGCGCCTCTCGGCTCTGATGTATAATGCATGTCCTCTTTAGCATTTTATCGCGTGGCCGCAATTTACGCTCAAAGGCCAGCTCGGCCAAAGGACATACCCTCTCTCGCCCCCACTGGATTAATTTACATATCGCGTAATTAAATTTGTGCAGCGGGGGCGTCGTCGTCGTCGTTTGCGAAAGGATACGACGGATTCTGGACGGACGCGACGCGATTTCGTCGGATATCGAACCACCGCAGCACAGAAACTCTATTTGGCTGCTCAAAGACACGCTTCCGCCCCGAAAATCACGGTCCTGCCTCTGAAAATCTGCCACTATAATTTTCAAGCTTCACGTGCACGCTTGTTAATCTTTAGAGGATACAAATAATATTTTTATTTGCGAAGTTGTATCTATTCGAAAGTAAATAACGATGTCGAAACCCCGGTTCCCGGTCCGAGAATCGTTGCAGAGCGCTGCGCGTTCTTTCGCCGGCTGCTAAGTGAAACTCATTAACGCACAGACTCGCGTCGCTGCAATAATATCATCGTCTAAAGCCCGAATGTAACTCGGCGGCGTTTAATTAAAGCCGAGTTTCGCCGCCTCGGCTGTCGTCGTTCACGGAAATCCCTGTCTCGGGCCGCCGCGTCTACGATCGCGAGAGTTCTTTCCCAAACAGTGCTCCGGTGGGTTATGAATCGCGATCGTGTCGTGGAATTTCATTAAAAATACCCGGAGGGGGAGCCGTTTATCGCGGATGGCGAATTAGATTCGATGAAGAAGGCCACCCGTTAATATCGCGAATTCACGACTCCCGGTTCCTCGGGTCTGCGAGCAGGATGAAATTAACGCGGGTAATCGCGTCGCGCGACGTTTCTCCAGATTCCCCGACGATGCCTCTGACGATGCACACGAAAATTAATCGCGAACGATTTTTGCCGAGTTCGGAGGACTTGTTAGACTCGTCTTTTGGAAATGCAAAACAAAACGCGACTGTTCAAAGCTCGGAAGGACACTTCAGTGCTCTACGGTTGATTAAAAGATAGAGAGAGGGATTGGAATTGATCCGGAGAGACGTTTAGAGAAACGCTCCTCGATCCGAATTAATTTGTAACAAATAGCAGGGTAATCGATCCCTGATAAATTAATCGGAACAGGAAATGTTGTCGACGAGTGACGCTCGAATGGTTTAATCTAGCCCGAGGAGCTTGCTCCTCTTTCCATCGAGTGTATCAAATTATGGTCGGGCGTTGGTTTCATGGCAGAGACGTATCTTGATCGACGTAAAGTGCTTGCGAAACTGATCCGATCTGTTTCAATGCTAATCTCTGTTAAATTCACCGATCGTTGCGAAGATACGAAACCAGTTGTAAAACAGTGGAGTGGAATGTCGTTTTCAATCGAATTATCATACGTGAATTAATTTATTTCAGCATTTATGACGACATTAACTGTTCGGTGACGGTAATGGTTTAGCGAGAAACCTGAAATTTAGTTGGCCGGACGAACTCGAGGATTTTTGTTGTGAATATTCTGGTATTTAGGTTAATTAGTGGACCGATGGGATCAAAGAGCGTCAAAGCACCGACGCGAGTAAATTAACTCTTTGAGGGCGAATGTCATCCCCGATGCAGCAACAAAAACTAGAGGATTTATTGATAAATTGCGACCTGTGTTTTCCGAAATTGTGACCTGGAAAAGAAATGAAAATAACGTTTTAACGCGAGTTCGATATGTTGTTTGACGTCTCATTTTCCGTTGTAAATGGAGGAACGAAACGAAGCCAAAATTCCACGGTGTGCGACCATGCGAGAGAACCGATGTGTGTGTCGCAATATCCTCAACTCGTTAAGTAACCTGGAGAAAGAGAACGGATCCGATTCCGCCGGTCACCTTTCACGAATCATCCTCGCGTCCTCGTTTGCTCTCGAAACCGCGATTACGGTACCGCAGCCGGATTTCGGGAATGCGCCCGAAACTGGGCTCACGGATCTTCGAATCGCCAGCCAAGATCGGCTGTAAACCAGGTCGAACATATTTACGAACTATTTATCATTTATCCAGAAATCCTCCAAACTTTTAAACACGCGACGCGTCGATCGAATCGGTTCGACATCGAAAGAGTCAAAGTTTAGCACCGCAGTGCGTAAAAACGTTATCGGAACGTCGTGTGTCAGGCTAACACAATGAGACGGCACTTGAAGAGCACTCGACTACTTCGAACGGTTCTTATCGGTCTGCGCGAACCGCCATTACTACGTCGACCGGGTCAAACGGCGCGGCGAGCGTCTTCAGAGATTCTCCGCAGACTGGAATTAGCGAGTTTCGTCAAACTTGCGTATTCATGGGAATGCTAACGGCGCCGCCATTCAACGACCCCTCCAGGCGTGACGGCGCGACGCCGTTATCGACGCACTCGGCAAGGTCACGTTTCCAGTCGAAAGTGAATCGTCATCCTCGCCGAACCCAACTTTTCTCCCGGATAAACTTCCAGCATTCTTTCACGCTTCGTGCCCACTTCGCGAGGTGAAGTTATTCTACCAAAATAACGAAACGTGTAATATTAGGTTGGAAAGAAAGTTCTGGCGGTTTTTAACTATTTAATTCAAATGCACATATCTCAGCTCAAACAAAACTTTATTAATCAAAATAAAGACCATTGCAACTTTTGTTGATGTTCGTTTAATTCGTGCGGCACCCATTTATCAAGCTTTTTTGTTTTTCCAATTTTCTGTAGATGGTTACAGATTGTTGTATGCGTTACGCCCAATTCAGAAGCAAGCTCCCGAGAGGATTGGCTTCAACTAGGGCCCCCAGGTCATTGTTGTCAACATCTGATGGCCGACCACTGTGCTCATCGTCTTCAAAGCTCTCGTCACCGCTACGAAATTTTTTAAACCACCTTTGTGCAGTGCGTTCGTTAGTGTCCCAGGGCCAAACGCCTCGTTGATATCGCGAGCAATTTCGACAGCTTTTCGACCTAGTTTGAACTGGAATAGCAAAATTGTTCGAATCTGCTTCTTGTCCATGTTGTTTTCAACACGCTGAGAAATCGGGAATACTAATTTGCAAGTAAAATTAATGTCACATTTTCATAGAGCGAAAAATGCACTTTCAAATTATACAGAGTGTCCATTTTATCTGAAGACATTGAGATATCTCGAGAACTATGCATCGGATCAAACAAGTTTGTAATGAAAGTTGTTCGTCGCGAAGGGGGACATCCAATGATACCAAACTCGGCCCCTACCCCCACCCCTTGGGGAACATAAAAAACTTAAATGGAAACCCCCATTTTTCATTGCAGATTTGGATTCTCCAGAAAAAAATACACAAATTTGATCTAGGAGTTTTTGCATTTTGGTTCACAGATGGCGCTGTAATGGACAAAAATCAAAATGGAAAAGTCGTTGAAAATTGGGCATATCTCGAGAAATACACATCAGATCAGAAAAAGGAAAATAGACGTATTTGATATTTTTAAAAATGCTATTCAATAACACCATAATTGACCCCCCACCCCCACCTCCTAAGGGTGGGAGAGGGAACTATTTCAAAATCTTCAATGGGAAACCCTTTTTTATAGCAAATCTTGGTTCTCCATTGATTTGATATTATTGGTGTAATTTCTTTCACAGATGTCGCTGCAATCGAAAACAGTTGGAAAAATTCATTTGTTTGTTTATCAATCCTCAGGAGGTTGGGGTGGGGGGTCAATTATGTCAGTTATTTAATAGCATTCTTAAAAATATCAAATACGTCTACTTTTATTTTTCTGATCTGATGTGTATTTCTCGAGATATCCCCAATTTTCACCGAATTTTTCCATTTTTATTTTTGTCCATTACAGCGCCATCTGTGAACCAAAAATGCAAAAACTTCTAGATCAAATTTGTGTATTTTTTTCTGGAGAATCCAAATCTGCAATGAAAAATGGGGGTTTCCATTTAAGTTTTTTATCTTCCCCAGGGGGTGGGGGTCGAGTTTGCTATCATTGGATGTCCCCCTTCGCGACGAACAACTTTCATTACAATTTTGTTTGATCCGATGCATAGTTCTCGAGATATTTCAATGTCTTCAGGTAAAATGGACACCCTGTATACAAAGTCAGCGCAATGTAACACCAACTTAATCGAAAATAGACCATTTAAAATCAAAATAACAAGAACCGCCAGAACTTTCTTTCCAACCTAACACAATAGAGAACACTTTACTTCCGTAACGTGAAGCACGAACAAGCCGACAAAATTTTCGAATAAAATTTGTTCCATTGAGTTCTCCTATAAATTCATCTCTCTGTTAATTTATGTAAAATACGTCACGTTAAATTTACATTTCACGTGAAACAAACGAGACAGACAGTCGACGCGTTCAGCAATCACGAGGCCAGGAAACTCGCGCCATTTCGGTTATTGCTTTCAGCGTTAATAAACGCATTGTTCCGAAAACAGGCCGCAATATTTGCCGAGCTCTCACGCAAGCGAAGAACCGAGCAAAGGTTTTCGCGAAAAATAGTTCGCCCGCGTCACAACATTTCGGATTTCGACCGTACGCAAAATACGGGGATCGAACGATATTTCCGCGAGCTCTTTCCGACAGAAATATTTCCATCTCACCTGCGCCGAGTGTGATACTAACGAGCCGGCGGTTTGGTAACACCGTCACGTCGTCATTATCGACGCCCCTCGCACACCCCCGCAATCGAAGTCGTAGCCAAATTTGGACGGGATCCAAATGGCGCTCGCATCCTTTCGCGTAATTATTAAAAGTGGATTAATTGCGCGCTTCCGAGTTCCTCCGTGTCCATTAGACGAATGGCAAACGGTAAATAAAGAGTTGTCGACCCCTCGAATTGCTAAATCTTCCGCCCCTGTGGCTCGAATTAATAGATTTACAAAATACACGGTTCGGTAGAATTTCATTTCGTAATATTGCGTGTAACAATTCGTTCAGACAAATCTTTGCGGAATTGTGAAATTTACGGTTCAGTCGACTTTTAATTTCGTAATGCAATTAAAACCATTCGCGAGCCATCGCGAGCATGATTATTAAACTGCAGGTGCTTATGCATTTATAATGCACGGAATCTTTGAGGGATTACGAAATATTCGGTTCAATAGAATTTATGCTCGTAATGTTACTGCGATTAATTCGTTTTACTGTTCGTTCGCTGGGCATTGAATGAAAGGATGATTTCGCGATTTCCCTTTTCGCGGAGAAATTCGATCTCGCTTTCTCCAAGACAGAGATCCAAATTATCGTCTAGCCTGATCGATTCATACTACGCTGGGAAATGTAGCCCGTGAACTCTCGCGGTCGCGTGATTACCTTTCACTGGAGATGCTTCGCTACAATGTTAGCTAAGGGTGAATCGCCTAGATCCTTTCACCGGACCAGTCTCCCGAGAACTGTCTGGATCGCCGATTAACCGTTGCACAATGTTGCTCCCGGCGGATCGCCGACGGTCCGCCTCTGTTCCGGAAGCTGTGTAATAGTTGACAAATTGTATCATAATAATTTGTGTAACCTAGATCCGACGCCATGAAACTGCGACGTTCGAGACGCGGTGAAAGGTGGCGGTTCGTTTGCAATATGGCAAATTGGGTCGATCGAAAATTACGTAAGTACTTTCCTCCAATTACCGGTGATCAAGGGAATTGATGCTCCTCTTCTGCGAGCATTATTTAAGCCATTAAGCGGCGAGAATTGTTCACAAAGTTCAGGCAGCGAGAAAGGTTATAATTTTCTACCTGAATTGCAACAAACTGGAACGAAATGAGAAGTTATTTTCTTGCAGGTAGTCCAGTCAATGAATGCTCATAAGGGGGGCGTAGAAGGAAATGGAAGGAACACAATTTTTAACTTTGGGACTTTGGACTAGTTAGGAGGTAAACATACTAAAAGTCCCTACTCCTAGGAGGTGAGCGGGCTACAGGGGGGCACGTAGAAGTCACCTTTTTCGGTGTTCCGCTTATATCTCGGAAACTATGTGTCCTAGCGATAATACCATTGCATACAAAATTAAAGCTGACAAAATGTGCTATAAAATTGATTGCATTCAGTTTTTCGCTATCTCGCATAGTTTCCGAGATATCTGCACTCAAACTTCACTAATTGTGAAGAAGAAACATTTGCTTCAGATGTTTTGCCTTACTTGACTAGCTTCAGCACAATTAGTGAACTTTGAGCGCAGATATCTTCGAAACTATGCGAGATAGCGAAAAACTGAATTGAATCAATCTTTTGGCACATTTTGTCAGCTTTAATTTTGTATGGAATAGTCTTATCGCTAGGACGCGTAGTTCCCGAGATATACGCGGAGAACTGAAAAAGGGGACCTTCTACTTGCCCCCGTGCACCCCGCTCACCTTCTAGGAGTGGGGACTTTTAGTATGTTTACCTCCTCACTATAGTCCAAACAAAAACACAAAGTTAAAAATTGTGTTCCTTGCATTTCCCTCTACAACTTTTCGTTGACTGGACTAAGGGTAAACTGTACAATGATTGGCACCTCAAGCCAAAATCTTAGTAAAAATCTTTTTATTTTTTTTTGTAATGTTTAAACGAGCTTAACTTGCTAATATTATAAGCTAATAGACATTTTTCTACAAAATCAAACAGTTTTTAGAGTCATAAATCTTTTATTATAAAATATATTCATTGAATAACAATCGTAAGACAAATAGTACAGTCATTGGCACAACATGTATCAGTAATTGGCGCTGAAGAACCGAATAGGAATTATTGAATAAATAAAGATAAATAATGGAAATAGTTTGTACTGCATGTAGGTTTAAATTCTGCATAATGTATACTTTACGTCTGAACTAATATCATCAGCTTAATATCTAGAAATAACTTAAGAGACGAAGATAATGCTCAAAGAAAAAACAGAAAAATATTTTAAGGTTCACATGAGTCATCCGATTCAACTCTTTCTTTTGTGGTGAATCTTCCTCTTGTGTAAATTTGAAATAATTTATTTTTGTTTATTTCAGAGAAGATCTTTATACGATGTACATGGTGGAACAATAATTTCGAATACGATCTTCGGCTTCTTTCTTTCTACTGCAGCCTTTTTTAAATACACAACAGATAAAACAAATTAAAAATGCTAACAGCTTCAAGTAATGACTACGAAATTCTCGTTACATGTAAGAATATGAGGGATTTGCACAAGCAGGTAAATAAATAGTACAACGATTGACTCTCTGATGTCCATTGCAATGATGGGCACCTTATTATCCTATAGTGATTGACCCCTTCAGTGTACAATGATTGGCAGTGCCAAGAATTGATAATGAGACTTCTTTCAACGAATTAAAGTCATATTTCTAATTTGTTTTAATGATTCAAAGCATAAATCTTTCGAATATTAAAAAAAAATCCAAAACTGTATATCTAGTAATTGGGATAGGTGCCAATTAGTTACACTGAATACAAATAAATGAACCATACGTTGGCACCTGAAAATCTGAGGTTATGTCTGATAAACAGTAAGAAGTAAACGTTAAATCAATATATATATATATATATATATATATATATATATATATATATATATATATATAACAAGATACTAACACAATTTATGCACACTTCAAGAAAGAACTCGATATTTTGAGGTTATAATTTGTAGCAATTGACTGACGCAGAAAAACAAAATGTGGTTACTGGAATGTTGACAGTCTTACCAACAATAATACGGTGATGTGATTTACTAATTTTGCTTTTGTTATTGTAGTGTACATATCAAACTATCGTACAAATATAAATTTTAACAGATTTACGTTAATTGGTATTGTTTATTTATTCGCGCTAGAATAATCGAAAAATACATTCAGATATTAATAAAAACATGACCTTGAAATGACCTTGATCTTCGAAAATTGGCGTGGTCCATCTCTTCAGGTTATTGTGATGGAAAAATATTTGTTACGTAATGTGCATATTGTCAATGGACCAAATATCTGACGAGATATATATTATAATTTTTTTATAATTATATACTCTGTATATTATAATTTTATTACAAAAGCAGATAATATGTATTATTTTTTATAACAGTTAGACAGGATTGAATATTTTATTTTTTTTTATATTATTATAAACTATTAGGTCAATCGAAAAGTTCCGCCCGTTTTTTTACAAAAAGTAGAGCTTTATTTAAGAAACAAAATGAAAAAGTACATTAATCAAAATATTGTCCATCGTTAGCGATGACTTTTCCCCATCTTTCGGACAGAGTCATCTTTGGAGGTCATCCAGTCAGAGATCCATTTTTCGACATCTTTGTAAGAATTAAATTGTTCCTCATCAAGTGCGTGTGCCATCGACCGAAACAAGTGATAGTCAGAAGGAGCACAGTCTAGCGAATAAGTCGCATGGGGTAGCACTTCCCAGCGAAGTGCTTCTAACGTTTTTTTGACAACTTTTGTGACGTTTCGCAAGCAGAATTTTGCAGATGGTTCTTCGCTTTTCAATGTCTCTTGGCTTGCGTTCATATGGGACCCACTTTCCTTCTATGTAGACCTTCCCCAAGGCTTTTAAACGATCGGAAATGACAGATTAAACACAATTTAACACTTCTGCAATTTGTTTTTGCGTTTTACATGGATCTTCATCCACCAATTCCTGCAATTCTTCGTCTTCGAATACTCGTGGCCGTCCAGAACGCTCTTTGTCCTCCACAGTAAAATCACCATGTTTAAAGCGTCGGAACCACTCTCTACATGTTTTATCGGAAACAGCATTGTCGCCATAAACGTCTACAATCATTCGATGAGCTTCAGCTGCAGTTTTCTTCCAATTGAAGCAAAAGATTAACACTTTGCGCAAATGACGTTTATTCGGCTCAAATTCCGACATTTCCAATGTGGACAAAAAACGATGTTATTGATGCAAGCGTATATTTTTATGTATTGAATTTTATTGAAAGATGTCCAAACTAAAAAGTTAACATTACTTCAGACGTTATAGTTAACGACAGTTCGAGCTACGGCTACTCGACGCTGAACGGACGGAACTTTCCGATTGACCTAATATAAATAAGAAGCAATATAAAATGATTTTCTATACCAAGAATTCTTAATATTTGCCGTTTAAATCAAAAGTGCCAATATCTAGTGCAGTACCAGCAATAGTACAGTTTACCCTAATAATGTAACGACATTTTTAAACTGTTCTACTGTTTTTACCGTATCAAACGGCAGCTACTCGTTGTTGTCATAAACGCATAAAATGATTTGAGAAATCCGAGGAAAATTGAGCGAGAACCCGTAATAGCAGAAATAATCCACCGAAACATAGCACTGATATAATATACGAGATATTCTATAGGCGACACCCAGTTATTTAGTGCAAACATTGTTCATTGTTACCATTCTACGTATTCGGTATTGTCCCGTTTGGTATGCACTAATTTGATCCTCCCCGATTCGCAGAATCACGTTCATTTCGAAACGCGAAATAAATCACTAATTAATTTTACTGCGAACACGCGTTGTACACACAATCATTCAAAGCTGTATCACTGTTCAGCTTTTTTTTCAATTCAGAGGCATTTCTTTGTCCGGAACTTGCGCGGCGAACCTTTCCCCTTTCACTATTTTAACCTTTCAATCCTTCGGCCTTTTAATCAATTCATCGTTTAACTTTCTGGCCTTCGATTCAGTTTGTTTTTGCAGATTTCAAAGAAACGAAACGGAATTTTTTCGCAATTAGTATCAAATCACTCTTAAATCAGAAACACCGATGTATCCACCACTGAAAGACAAGGCCGCAGCTTTCACAGTCGATTAACATAATTAAACAGCAGTTCGACAACCTCGAAACCATAATTTTACGACCCTGTTAAATCGTGGTAAAAACGGGCAAATCGACGGGACACCGGCATTTCCACCGTGAACCGCTCTCCTCGTCGCATTGCTGGTTTATTTAGCGCGGTAAGAGTTCGTCGGTTAATAACTTAAACGCCGACGAGCCTCGTAAACATCCACCGTCAAATAAATAACAATTTCCGCTGGCGTTACCCGCAAACTTCGTCGCAATGTAATTGCTGCAGGCGTCGCGGTATCTTCAGCTTATATCAAGGATTCCCCACGGAAAGGTGTGTACAGCGACAGAGTGCCAGACGACCCTGTTTCCCGTTTAACATAAATATTCAGACGAAAAGCAGCTCGATACGAAAAATTACGAGGCTGCGGGTTCGTGGAAAATGAATCGTTCGTGGCATCGGTGAAAGTTTCATGACAGAAAAAGAGATTGTAAATCTGTAAGATGCATGGACGACACCGGGAGTAGCCGGGGCTCGTTTAAAACTCGATGAAACAGGGAAAATCATCGCTCAAAGTGCCCGGTTAATAAATCATTTTAAAATCAGCTGAAGTTTCCGGGGGGACTAAAGGGCGAGGAGTTGATTAATTTATTCAGCGTGGATTTTTGTCGCGAGCCATTTCGCTCGCATTGAAAGCCAATAATGAAATATTGAAAAATTATACGGAACTGCAAGGCAGTTGCATCAATGGATTTCTCCATAATATAAAATCCATTTATCGGAAAGGTATGTACATACCTTATTAAAATTGTTTTTAAACGATTTTTTGGATCGCATTACGCAAAGATGAATTGTGCAAGAGTACAGGTAGACGATTTCCGGGATCCTTTCGAATCTGGTTCTTCGAATGGCGCCGGCGAGAGGGCACTCGCTCGGTTAAGATTAATAAAAACGTTCCCACAGATCGTTTAGCATCGTTTACGTAATTCTGCGCTGGTTAATATCGAGGGAAATCGGAGCTGAAGCTGTCTAGCATCGTTTCGCGGGCCATCCGGATCTTCCCATGCCCCTTATCTCGCTCTCGATACTTTCTCTTCTCCCCTTTTGCTTCTTCTCGGCTTGGTCGATCGTCCGCGAGAAAGCGAGCAAACCTCGATAAGCGTCTTCATCGATTGTTTCGTGTACAATGCCCGTTTCCGGCCCAGTGGAGAGTGGACTCCGTGTCTCCTTCGAGAGATTACGCAGGTTCCTACTGTTAACGGGGGTGCTTCCTTCCCCTGGATGGAAAATTCGAAATTTTTGTGAACTTGAGAAAGAATTGTATTTCACAAATAACGCGGATGATGAAAGATTATTTTCTCGTGAGGAGCTAATTATTACGTGATTCGGTGCAAACGATAGGCAATTATATTTGTCGAAAGTGGGGAACAATGCCAGTAAAATTTGTCGGCTCGCGGTGAGTTTCTGCGCTTGAATATTGCAGCGAGAAACACAGGAAACCGGAAGTCACCGGGGACCGGAAACGCAACCGCGAGTTTCGCACGGACCTGTACACGGTCCGCGTGTGTCACCCTCACGCACGATCGAAATTTAATTAAACGGTAGGTGGTGTCCTGGGAGCGTTAATTGAAGACCCGCTTGATTAATCTCAATTAAAAGGGACTGGGATGGCCAGTGAGCCGGCCGTGATTCGAAACTTTGATAAATCAATAGCATTGCCGGGTTCGTTTCCTAAACTCCGTCTAGCGCGAAGTAATTTACCAACTGTTGTTGTTAGACCGCGATTTTCATGCAAATCGGCCGTATCAAATGCTGCGGAAACTCGACCAAAACACATTTGTCACTCTCATATGAAGCCCCTACTCCGAGAATTTTTGTGAAACGAAAATGATCATTCTCTCGCGTTCGAAGCTGTGAAATAGAAAACAGTAAAAGATTTTAAAAATTCGAGAATGTTGTAACATCTAGGTGCACGGCAGTGCACCAGCCAAGTTCTCCTACTATCTCCTTTTACACGAAACAACTTACAAGGGAACATAATCAGATGCGAAAATCCGATTTTAATGAAACTTATGTGAGCTATAGTTCTTCGAAAAATATTTGACACGTGTTTTTTTATCGACAACTATCCACTTTGAAGAGGTGAAAACAGCCCTCAAAGTTGGGGATCAAAACCATATTGTTTGAGATATCTCGGAATCCAGAGGTCGAAAAAATTTGAATTTTGTTTTTAAATTGTGTGTTTTTCAATGAGAAATGTAGTCGTGCAAAAAATTTTTAACAAAAGTTTTTTGTTTAAACAATATATTAACAATTTGATATTTTTTTGCAGCTTCTCTTATTTATTGTTAGTTCATTTTAATCTAAACTCGGGAGTGTGATCTTTGATCCAAAATAGGGGATACATGTTTCAGGATTTTCTTTTTTTTGCCATTTAACAATAATTATGCATAATGGAAAATAGTCTTGCACCTGGCGTGTGGAGAAATTCTGGCTTGTCTTATCAAAATATAAGCATTTAGTATAAACGTGTATAGTATTTTAAACAATACCACTCGGTTATATGACGTTTATTGTTTTATCAGTAGCTTAAGAAGGTGGCGCAGGTAGCAGCGTGCACACTGCAGTTTTACCTGGGTTATTTATAGCATTTGAGAAGGAAACGAATATTTTCAAAAATTTCTGAAAGAGGGGAAAATGTAAAGTAGTCTTAAGAATGTGTATATAAATATGGGCACTTTGCTTTGTGTGCTGTAGTTTTTCTGCATTACGGTTTGAGTTGTGTAGGATTTCGTTATCAAAGTAACGTGCATATTAAGAAGTTAAGGTGACTGCTTCCGGATTTGTAAAACAATGCCACATAACAATTAATTTCTGGCGATAATCAAGGTAAACATCCGATAATTATATTATTTTTACTTTTCCTGACGTTTATATTATGTTTATATTATTAGATTCGTTTTTATAAATATGAAGGTCAATCCGATGAACATTATAAACATTTTGATGGAAACATATCACAGCAATAATAACAAGGAAACACCCAACGACCGGAGAAATTTGCTGACGAATTGGCTATACATACAAGCCGGTACCCTTACTCTGCCGCGGTAATTAGCACCGCGTCACGCTGCTACCTGCGCCACCTTCTTAAGCTACTGATAAAACAATAAATGACATATAACCCAGTGGTATTGTTTAAAATACTATACACGTTTATACTAATTGCTTATATTTTGATGAGACAAGCCAGAATTCCTTCACACACCAGGTGCAAGACTATCTTCCATTATGCATAATTATTGTTAAATGGCAAAAAAAAGAAAATCCTGAAACATGTATCTCCTATTTTGGATCAAAGATCACACACCCGAGTTTACATTAAAATGAACTAACAATAAATAAGAGAAACTGCAAAAAAATATCAAATTTTTAATATATTGTTTAAACAAAAAACTTTTGTTAAAAATTTTTTGCACGACTACATTTTTCATTGAAAAACACAATTTAAAAAAAATTCAAATTTTTTCGACCTCTGGATTCCGAGATATCTCAGACAATATGGTTTTGACCCCCAACGTTGAGGGCTGTTTTCACCTATTCAAAGTGGATGGTTGCCGATAAAAAAACACGTGTCAAATATTTTTCGAAGAACTATAGCTCACATAAGTTTCATTAAAATCGGATTTTCGCATCTGAATATGTTCTCTTGTTAGCCGTTTTTTAGAGATTTATAACTCGGCACTGGAGGTAGATAGAGAGATGTAATTTCGTACACTTGTTAAATGCTATCATGTCTCAATATTGACAAAACGTTAATCTTCCAACATTAGTAGGTGCCGAGATATAGGACCTCAAAAATCGCTAAATTTGTCACTGACTGACTGACAGATCATCAAAACCTTTTGGGTACTTCCCATTGACCTACAAACTTGAAATTTGGTACATAGGTCCGTCATAACAAACACTCAAAGGAATAATTATCAAAGTTTGAAATTTTACACCTTGAAGGGGATGTATGGAAAAAAAACATTACGTAGTAGGTACGTAGGATAGAACATGGCAGCATAACATATTGTATATAAGTATACGTTTTATTAGCATCGAAGTCGCAACTAATATTGATGAAAAAAATTTGTACCGAACAGACAGATAGACAAACAGATAGACAGACAGACAAGAAAACGAGCTTATAAAACGTGGTAAAAACAATCGCTCTAACGTAAACAAAAGAAACTGCACCGAGCATCGTCTTCTATAGCGACGCGGGGTAAACGGATCCGAGCGTCGCCAGCAGAGTGTTAATCTTCCATACATTGAATTTGGATTTTGTCTTGCAGATTAGAAAAGAATTTTTTTCCTTTAATCGTCGCTGCGTTGTTTAGATTCTTCTTCTTTTGGCAGGTGTAAGCCTAATTCGCGTCACGGAATTCGCGACAGGAAAAAGCGTAGCGGAAGTGGTGGGGATGGTCAGCCGAGCTAGTTTTAAAAACTGGCTGTATCTCGCGAACGGGAGCGTCCTACCGCAAAAATAACGAAATTTTCGAAAGGCTCAATCGGAAGTCTTGTGAGTTTCAAAAAAAAAACACGCGTGGAAAACCACGCGTGACATAAGTGAAACTTCTTGCTTATTGGATGTAGATACAGATTCAACAAAAATTTATGAAATCCTAAGAAAAATATCCTGTAAACAGGAGCCAAGTTCTCATGGCCGTAAAAAGTTGTGAGATCAAACAAAATACGGTCCAAGTTCGTTAGCTTAGAAATACCTCTTGCAATACTGAAAAAAACGTTCCTAAAAATTAGTTTAAAAGAACGCTATTTAATTTTTAAAGAATTACATGGAGGACTAAATTATTCAAACTTGGCCGCTACCTAACACCTTTTATGGCCATTCGTTTAAAAAGTAACGGCCAAGTTTGAATAATTTAGTCCTCCATGTAACTTTTTAAACATTAAATAGCGTTCTTTTAAACTAATTTATACAAACGCTTTTTTCAGTATTGTGTAGGTATTAGATATACGTTGATGTTGGTGCCGATCGATCTGGCGAACGTCTCACTGATCGTCGTTACGTGCCGACGATCGATTTGTTGTTAACGACCGACGTTCGTTTGCAGTTAACATTTGTATTCAGATTGTAACAAACCATTAAACATTAAACATGCGTTTTGAATAAATACTCCTTCAATTGCAAGAGGTATTTCTAAGCTAACGAACTTGGCCGTATTTTGTTTGATCTCACAACTTTTTACGGCCATAAGAACTTGGCTCCTATTTACAGGATGTTTTTGTTGGGATTGCTTTTACCGTAACAAAGTCGTTAAGGGATGTAATCAATTTTTACGTTATTCCCACTTGCCAAAATAAATGCAAAACATTTCTATTCTGCATAAAGATCCGGTCTATTTGGTAAATAGAAAATGGTGGAACATTCTGACCATCCGGACAGAAGAAAATGATTGAAACTCGCGAGTCAATCACGGTTTTCCCCTGAACTGATCAGCCCGAGAGTCTCCACAATTCGAAGATCCTTTCACCGGTCCGCCATTCTACGTCCTTTGTGTTCCTTGACAATGGTAATAGACGTGTCACGTGACGAGAGATCGGGATCTGCGGTAATCGAATTACGTCGTCGGGGAGAAAAAATTAAAGGGATTCCATAGAAATGAACGATTACAGAAAAATTGACTCCGTTTGTCGGTGAACTCGCTCGGACTAAACTGAAACGAGAACTTTATTAATCGCTGTCGAAGTTCGCTGTTCATTGTGCCGCGCTGTGCTTGAAATAAGTTTCGCGAAGCCCCGTCTTCGACCCTTCAAATTTTCAATGGGAAATGTACGGAAGAAATTTAATCGGAGCCTAATTCCAATCCTCTGGACCTTCCAATTAATTTCAAGCGGCCGTGCAGATTCGCTGCGAATTTTATCGGACGATATCGCGGCTGGGAAAGGTTTGCAAACCTTTGGAAATCGCTTCAGGTTATTCTTCGCGGATTTAATCGAAACGGTAAAACCTTGAAATTGCGAATACTGCGAGATTGAACTGCGCTTTTATAAAATTCCATCAATATTTATTTTACATTTTTATTAGAACAGAATAAAGTATGAAGTTCTGCAATTTTTCAACAAAATTCCTTTCCGTGAACATCGTAAATTTCAAAAACAGTCTTCCGGCAAGCGACGTCAAAGCGGTTGAAACGTTTTCCGTTGTTTGAATACGGCCGAGTAAATAAAATTAGTGGTTTCCATCTTCTGAAAAATTACCGTTTGTTCCATTGTTGTTTCCGGAACGGCGAAGCCAGGCAAAAATGAAGAGCGCGTCTTCACACGCGAGTGGCCGGCACGGTAAACAATTTTCGCTGGGGAAAAAGTGGGCAAGAAAAATTGGAGCACTCGCAAAACTCTCGCAGGATTGTAAACGCGTTCTTCATCGGTGAAAGCAATTATTCGGCTGTGCAGCGCGATGGAACGGTCCATTGATGGTCCAATTCTGGTCGGGCCATTTCTGGAGAATGCATTTTCCGTCGTTTCGAGCCGCGGTCCGACGAGAACAGTGTCGAAAAGCACAATGGCTCGCTTCATAATAAGAACCTCGCGGTTGATAAAACCCGGTGAAGTTAACCGGTTAACTGCGGTCGACGTGTATACACGTCAATCCAAATCTCCTTTTCAAGGATAAATTGTTAATTTTTGATCAAATTTAATTCTTCCTCGTTTTTCGTAAAATCTATAATAGGACCATTTGTCTTGCGTTCGACGTGTATACTCGTCATTACTTGATTTTCATTTCGCACTTTGTGGGGGACTTTTAAAACTAAAGAAGCCCGCACTGATCATATGGAAAATCTATCCCGGTAAAATCAGTTGGATTTTTTAACCGACTTCGAAAAAGGAGGAGGTTACTCAATTCGATCTGTATGTGCCTTTTTTTCGTTTTTTTTTCGTTTTTTTTTCTATGTATGTTCACCGATTACGCCGAGATGGATGGACCAATTGGAACGAAACCTTTTGCATCTTGTGGAGTATGTCCCCGGGGTGGTCCCGTGAAAAAAAGATTTTGCATTTTTTTGTGAACTCCGCTGAATGTTAGATGTTAGGAACAGTAACGACGCGACGTCGTTACCGTTATTGATTGCGGCTTTCAGATATTTATAAATTACGATTTGGAATGTGACGGTTGACAGAGAAAGACGTTTTTGTAAATCTCAGGCGGAGATTTGTGAATATTCAGACGAAAGATATCTTTGATCCTACATTTCATGTATGTTCACCGATTTCTCCGAGATGGATGGACCAATCAGTGTAGGGTATATCTCCCGATTGGTCCCTTGATAAAAAGTGCGAAATAAAAAATTTTATATAAAAAAATTAAACCGACTTCGAAAAAACGCACTGAAAAGTATAAAATAATTTTTCCATTTAATTGATGTGAATACACAGGAACTTATAATAGAACATTTTCGACACTGGAAATTACGAAAATCCTTAAATTCTTCTACAAGCTTTCACATATTTAATGTATCGTCTCTTTCCGCCTACTGATTTCCAAGTCCACCATATTCCAATGAAATCATAATCAGCAACATCTATGATTTGGAAAATTTGCAATTTTGCGTCGCCTCCGAAAAGATTGTATTATATTTAAGTTCGTGCGTATTCACATAAATTAAATGGAAAAATTATTTTATACTTTTTAGTGCGTTTTTTCGAAGTCGGTTTAATTTTTTTATATAAAATTTTTCATATGTTGTAGCTTATGATTTACTGAACAAAAGATGTAATGGGAGTAATGCTCAATAATAGACAGTTATCGAGTTATAATCAGTCAAACATGACAAATTCGAGGTGCCGAATACTCAAATCAGAGGCCACCACAACAGAATCCAAATGAGTAATACATAATAAGATCATTTTTTTTATTAATCAACACACACACACACACAGAAGAAAGGGTTTGGAGTCAAAAGATACCACGGGAGTGACGAACCGTTGGGTCCCTATCTCCGCTGTGACACGTAAAGATTTTTGTGAAAGATTTCTATTGACAGACCTTTTCAGGTTCATTCAAAATTCAAAAATAATGACACCACCTAACAGTTTTTGTGAAACCCTACTACAGTAAAAGCTCCTTCGTTGTCCAAAGGCCGGGGGTTTGAGCGGACAACGATTGTGCCCGGACACTATTTTTGATTTATGACTGCGCCGACCGCGCCGAGCGAGACTTCAGTAGAGATAGAGAGCCGAACATAGAGAAGGACAGAATGAAATACGGATCGCGTGAGCGAAGCTTGTCGCCGTCGCCGGCACAGTTCAAAGAATGTCCCATACGCTGTTCTTCGTTGCCTTCGAAACTTTCATCGTCGATTAAACCACTAAATACAGTTAAAAATTATATCGTGTTTGGTGTCATTTTAATCAGAGAAATGCCAGAAATAAACTAGTGAAAGTCTCATAAAGGAATAATGGAAATTAAGAAGTTTGAGTATTCGATTCACTCGAGTCAATGTGTGGTGTTCACACCGATATACCCGAGCCACCAACAATCGTCGCCGCCCTGCGGAGCGACTCGGCGCACAGTGGGGTAATTGGCCAGTTTAGCGCGCCAAAAGTCAATATTTTAATGACTAAAACTTTTTTCTCATAAACCTGAATATACAGGGTGGCCCACATAACTCTGAACAGCTCAATATCTCCGTTACTTTTCGTTGTACAAAAAAACTTCGTAGGACAAAGTTACACTGTTTGAAGGGCGACATATAACGGTGTAAGGGAAAAAAAATTTCAAGGTCATTTTTATGAGATTTCAAGGTCATTTTTATGAGATTTCAAGGTTATCGATGTTTTTTAAAATGGAATGAGGTATTTTTTAATACATCAATCGATGCAGCTGGACATTCTTTATAAAAAAGTACTAACCTATGTATGTCGAAAAGTTAGTAGTTCAGGAGATATTTCAATTTAAATAACTCCAAAATACCATTACTGTCGTACTAAGGCGTTACACAAGTAAGTAAACACTAACGCCTTAGTACGACAGTAATGGTATTTTGGAGTTATTTAAATTGAAATATCTCCTGAACTACTAACTTTTCGACATACATAGGTTAGTACTTTTTTTATAAAGAATGTCCAGCTGCATCGATTGATGTATTAAAACATACCTCATTCCATTTAAAAAAACATCGATAACCTTGAAATCTCATAAAAATGACCTTGAAATTTTTTTTCCCTTACACCGTTATATGTCGCCCTTCAAACAGTGTAACTTTGTCCTACGAAGTTTTTTTGTACAACGAAAAATAACGGAGATATTGAGCTGTTCAGAGTTATGTGGGCCACCCTGTATATGCGAGTAATCTACAATAATATTTTTCCATAGAGAGTACTATTTAGTAACATTCAGATACTTGAAAGTAACATTTCTCGTGACCAAGAGAAGTGTCGAAAAACTTGTATTAAAGAAATGATTTGTTTCACAAGTTTAATGTATAAAATCGAGATAGGACCAAATCTAGGATGTAAAGGAAGGTGTATAGATTAATTTCATGAATATTTTTTTTATCCCTTCGGTGGTTTTGATAGAATAAACAATCGAAAGTGATATATTTTTTTTAGAAAATTAATATATATCACGTAATAACTTTTTTTCTCAGCATAACTCCTCTTTAATTTTTTGCGAGGATAATCAGTAGACATTGCTTTGTATAATCCATAAAAGTTTAGGTGCCAACAAGTGCCAATTTAGAAGATATTTAGCTTTTTGTGCGATACATATCACTATATGTATATCAAATCTTTACCACAGCAACGCGTGAAATTTGTTTGCAATAATAATTTCTCTTAATTTTACGAAAAAATGTTTGAAATGAAAGTTTAACAGTATTAACATAGGTATAAGCTTCAATATATAAAACATCGAAAAATTTTGTTTAAAACAAAAAAACAAGGTCGCTTCGATTTTTGAAACATTAAGTTGTATTTTTGATTTGATAGTGTTGTAGCTGGTGTTAAGACGAAGTCACGATATATAATAGTATGACCTTCACACTATTAATAATGTCGCAATAGTTCTGGCGCGCTAAACTGGCCAAATACCCCACTGTGCAGCGTTGACAGACAGTGGAATGGGTAAGCACTGGACAACGATCGTGCCCACGAATCAGGACAACGAAGGAGCTTTTACTGTATCTTTGTTTCAAACATTTTTCCAAAAAATAAATACTTCTCGAGATTTGAGTATTTAGCAGCTCGAATTTGTCATGTTTGACTGATTATAACTCGATAACTGTTCATTACTGAGCTTTGTGCTCATTACATCTTTTGTTCTGTTATGTATGCAGACGCTACCGTTGGTGACTCTTGACCCTTCCGGAGATATGTGTCGAAACAGAGGGCCTATTTAAGAATAAAGGGCTTACTCAAAATCGAATCATAGAGGGGCTCTTGCAAGCAATGTAACTTCTAAGAATCCATTTCTAATCAGAAGTAGCACGTGGCCCCCACCATCGCTAGATCCGATTTTGGATACTATACATATAAGGGTATGAATCCTTCCTATTTAGTTGGGTTGATTCATGCGAATACGCGCAGTACGTAGCGTTCCACGTCAAAAGTCAATTCGCGCTAGAACGGTTGTTAAAGTTCTTGTCTACCACTCTGTAGTAGATCGCCCCAACATTTCTCGGTGCGTCAAAACTGAGAGAGTTTAGTCCGCCAGACCGCGACACATTACACTAAACATTTGTATGCAACCTTTTTTCTATCAACAATATATTATTTGTATTACTCTATTCGGAGTTCAATCCCATTAGGCATATTCCTTTTCGATCTTCCAGTAGCTAGTATCCTATGACGATACACCTTTACCGCTCGAGGTGTATCTATTGAAATCAATAAGTTACGAGACAGCGGAACCACGACCCTATCCTTTATAGTGGCGACCCGGTGGTGAAATAGACATCGGCTAGTCCACTCCCTTGTTCCCTCGAGGCGACCCGGTGGTGAAATAGACATCGGCTAGTCCTCGTGTACACCTACAGTGGCGACCCGGTGGTGAAACAGATATCGGCTAGTCCACTTTTCCGTATTCCACACACGAGGCGACCCGGTGGTGAGATAGACACCGGCTAGTCCTACGTGTACCTTTATAGTGGCGACCCGGTGCACAGTGGGCTCGATTGAAAAAGTACGCGACATTTTTGAATAACTCTTAAACCACTGAAGATATTGCAATGAAATTTGAACTGAATATATAAAAAAATCATTCCTTTTCAATGATTTTTAACTTAATATATTTCACATTTGTTTAACCGTTTTTATTAATTTAAAACAGCTTTATAAATTATTTATTCTATAATGTATTTAATATTTTCGCTATTTAATGCAAATAGATACAATGTTTAAGTTTTACATTCTTGAGAAAAATTTGTTAAGGCTGAAAATATTGAAAAATTGCAATTTTTACCACTTTTGATCGTTTATAATTCTTAACCCAATTAACCAATTTCAATGAAACTTTCAGAGCGTATATAAATTATAACAGTTGACAAACCACATTTTTTACATTTTCGTTATTGGCCCAGCTAAAAATGTTGTAAAAATCAATTTTTAGTATTGTTTTTCACAATTCCGACCAAATGCATTTTTTCAACTTATTTATTAGACGTCATTTACTAAACTAATTCTTCTAGCCTTACAGAGAAATTCAAATCGTGTGGTCCATTCATATAAAAGTTATTCTGATTTAAAGTGTGTGGAATCAGTTATGTTCCTTACTGTATATGAAGTTCTAAAAATAAAATATAATTGATATATATTAACTTACTTGAAGTATTGTATTAAATAATATGAACAGAAAACGTATAAAACTGAAAATAATATCGGAATCACAGTACTGCTCAGGCTGATAGTTCTGCTCTGACTGACAATAATTCTGTTTCAATCCACAATTTGTGTCAACAAAACGAAACATAAAAATTTTAAGATCGATGCGCGTAAACATCTGTGGCCTCGATTGAAGAAGCACGCGACATTTTTGAATAACTCTTAAACCACTGAAGATATTGCAATGAAATTTGAACTGAATATATAAAAAAATAATTCCTTCTCAATGATTTTTAACTTAATATATTTCACATTTGTTTAACCGGTTTTATTAATTTAAAACAGTTTTATAAATTATTTATTCCATAATGTATTTAATATGTTCGCTATTGAATGCAAATAAATAAAATGTTTAGTCTACATTATTGAGAAAAATTTGTTAAGGGCGAAAATCTTGAAAAATTGCAATTTTTACCACATTTGATCGTTAATCATTAATCAATTTCAATGAAATTTTCAGAGCGTATATAATTTATACCACTTGACAAAACACATTTTTTAAATTTTCGTTATTGGGCCAGCTAAAAAAGTTGTAAAAATCAATTTTTAGTATTGTTTTTCTCAATTCTAAATGCATTTTTTCAACTAATCTATTAGACGTCATTTACTAAACTAATTCTTCTAGCCTTACAGAGAAATTGAAGTCGTTTGGTCCATTCATATAAAAGTTATTCTGATTTAAAGTGTGTGGAATCAGTTATGCTCCTTACTGTATATGAAGTTCTAAAAATAAAATATAATTGATATATATTAACTTACTTGATGTATTATATTAAATAATATGAACAGAACACGTATAAAACTGTAAAATAATTTCGGAATCACAGTACTGCACAGGCTGATAGTTCTGCTCTGACTGACAATAATTCTGTTTCAATTCACAATTTGCGTCAACAAAACGAAACATAAAAATTTTAAGATCGATGCGCGTAAACAATTACAATGTAACTTATGCACTGTCGAAAAGAATTCGTCAAACTCAACGCAGTCAAAATATTAGAGATGAGAGACTGACTTATTTACTGCAAAATATAAATTAATATTCAATAAAAATATAATATAAATATAAATATTCAACACAGTTCTGTCAGACTTTCAGAGGCTGCGTACTTGACGAATTCATCGCGTAGCGCGCGTCCGAGCGCGGACAAGATAACGCGACGCGGATGTCTTCAGACAATAATATCTTGAAAAAGGACTCGAACAAGGAAATAATTTTTGTCACAATACATAGAGGAAGGTTCACTGAAAAGATCCTTACTTGTTAAAAAGTGGGCTCTCCTGGGACCTGAAAGATAGCGCATGTCAAAGATACAAATTTTTAACGATTATTTTCATTTTGTTCAGTATTTTTTAAAAATATGTTATATATCATAATTGTCAATGAAAAGTATGATTTTTTATCAATAAAATGTGCATTTTGATGTAGAAAAAAATTCAGGGCAAGAAGTTGATCACAGTTATCAGGACACTTTAAGAATGAACAGCCAAATTATGCAGGGAAAATCGATATTCTTAAACTGTCTAACTTCATGCATGTATCACAACTAGAACTGCTATCGTATTTGATTAATTTTATCATTTTCGTGGTCGGTGGACATTTAGAAATCGATATCAATTGAAAAAATATCAAAATTAGAAAGTTGATTTTTTCGCAAAATGTCGCGTACTTCTTCAATCGAGCCCACTGTGCAGTGGTGAGATAGACACCGGCTAGTCCACTCCTATGTTCTACACGAGGCGATCCAGTGGTGAAATAGACATTGGCTAGTCCTACGTGTACCTTTCCTACCTAGGCCCCAAGATATCTCTAAAATCCAAACTCCCCTCGGTTCCCGCATCGCTGCCTGAACCTTGGCTCGTAACAGTTCAGTAGATCATAAGCTACAACATATGAAAAATCCAACTGATTTTACCGGAATAGATTTTCCATATGATTAGTGCGGGCTTCTTTCGCAGTTAACAGGTTAAATGGTCCGCGTCTCTAATTCGATTACGAATTTTTCCAGTCGTTTTTACCGGGCTTCGAACGAGAGGTGGTAAAAATATTTTTCTTCCGCAAAGTACACTTCCAAAAATATTTATCCACCACAGAAATTCCGTGCCCATTGACAAACACAAACACGACCCTCCAACATAAAACCCGGGTAGGAAAATCGGTCGTCCCGACTTCCGCCCATCCGGATCGACGATTTGCAACATTGTACGCCTGGGGGAAATCGCGGGATTGGTTTTTCCGGGTGCGGCGAATTCGGCGAGCTTAATAATGCAGCGTTTAGCGCTCGTCGCGTAAAACTGCGGCTCGCTTACGAGGACCGCGTAAACGCGAAACGACGGGGGAGAGAAATAAAAAAAGAAGAGAGAGAGAGAAAAAAAGAAGCTGAAGGGTAGAAAATAAATGCAGCATTCCGCGGGAAGGTTTCGCGAAACGCGTATTTCGAAAGACGTCGCGCGCACCGGACAGAAAAATAAAAGTTGATGCGCTCCGTGTGGCGCCGGGCGAAGCGCGAGTGTCTGTTTTGAACATTTCGCGTTCGGAGTTATTTACTTTGAGGAATATTCTATGGGCGACCCTTTCCCGCGAACCGTCGAGTTTTAGGGCGGGTGAAAGAGGGGCCAGGAACGAATGAAATATAAAAGTTTCATGCCTTTCGAATAAACTTTGATATTTTCGAAACATCTGCGAACGATGCGATGCTCTCTCGCCGATCGCAGCTTTTCCTGATTCTTCCTCTCGTGGTCGATATTGTAGCAATTAGGCTGCGAACTCTTAAGCGAGTTGTGCTGAACTTTGAACAATTTTTTGTCAGAATTGCATAAAATCCGCAGTTTAACGAAGTTTCTCGTTTGAAGCTCCTCGCGAGACAAGGAGGCAAGCAATCGTCGCGTATCTTTTTTCGGAAAATGTGGCGACACGTAATTTCTTGATACGGGGAGGAGCTGTTTCGTTTTTACGCGATCGCAGTTGCCGGACAGTCTACGGGTGCAGTCTTTACTTTTACGAGGCCGTCCATAAAGAACATTCCCGCGTATGGCAGATTATAAAACGAACAGTTACGAGGAGAACAGTTCGAGAGAGTGGGAGAGACACGAGAAAGGGAGAAGGAAGACGCGGGAATTGTTTCCGAGGTACGGGAAATCGACCGTTCCGCGAAACAATTGTCCGTAAACTCGGTCGTTTGGTAGTTTTTTCGCGGCGCAAGGAAACGTTTCTCTCTCTTGCGAGAGGAATTTCTGGGAGAGCAGCGGCGTACTGGTAACGGTAACCCGGCTCAGGATGTTAATCGTTGCCGCGATTACGTTAGTGGCCTTGTTCCTGGACCAGTCGTCCTTGAGGCGAGCCCCGCCGCACATGCCCGATCTTGATGCAACGCGGTGCAACACCATGCAACGGGACGGTGACCTCAAAAATGGATATGTGCTCAATTCAAACGTTGATTGTTAAGTCACGTTCGAGGAATTTCTTCGGGGATAATTGATAATCGAAAAATTCCGATATTAACAGAACTCTCAACGTTCTCCAGAACTGAATTCTAAAAAATGGCAGCAACGAACCATGCCTAACGGAGCGGACGTCGCGTCGTAAACAGTTTAGCACTTCATTAGCCGTCAAATTGATAACGCACGGACGGAAAGCGAATTAATTAGCCGGATAATCGCGATTATAGATGCCCAACTTCCTTCCCCCGTGAATCGTAAAAACGGTATCCAGGATGGTTGCAGGGGATCCAACGAGTGGGAAATAATTGCCGAAGTGATCGCAATCGATGCGCCGCGCTCGGTGAAATTAACCGTGCGGACGCCACGATTCGTTGAATCACGATCTCCCAGCTCTCCTCTTCGGCCTCTCAACGAGAAAAACAGAAATATTATTCTAATTTGCGATATAAAATTCAATTCAGCCACGCTGTTACAACGAGTCTGTACTGAAACGGCTGATCGCTCGGGAGGGAGAGAGCGAAATTATTATCTCGTTTCCGCGAAAATAATTCGCTGCGGACGTTCGCGAAAATATCAATTCTTGCTCGCTGTTTATGAAGCGTCGAAATTATACCGTGGCACGTTTTCCGAGCAGAAAATCGCAGCGCGTGAAAAATATAACGAAAAATCAGTTAGCCCTCTGTGCGCGTTGAATATCGTTTCAAAATGCGAAGTTTAACGATATTACAGCGAAATATAATATTCAACGGAAAGTTCCAGCTCTGTACAAACATGTTTGGCGAAGTATCATGCGAAGGGGACATTGCAAACCCACGTGAACAGCCGTTCGAGCTGGGCATGGTCACAAGATAAGAAGCATAAATCGCTGCAAACTATACCACAGGGAAAGTTGCAACAGACAGTTTATCGCGACTTTCGATGCGTCGCAATAAATTCCGCTGCACTTGTAATGAAAATATCACGGCCGGCCTGCAATTCACCCCGGTTTCGTCGCGCGGAAATGCATTAGCGAGCACTCGCCGGCAGCTGCCGATTATCCGCTTTGGGAATCGTTGCAACACTCGGAAAAATGCATCGCTGCATTAACGATATTGCATCATTGTTCATCGAACGAGAACAATGAAACGTTTCAGCAGGAGATTAGCAATTTTAACCTCTTGATTCCAGAAAAATCGTGGCTCGTTCGCGAGTCTTTAGCGAGGGGCGATGCATTTGCATAATTTCTTCGAAAAATCGATTTTTTCGCACAGATGCATGTAACCTTTCGAGCGAAGTCGGCGCACACGCCCCCCGGAGATATGCACAAGGTTACATAAATAGAAATGTGCAATTCCGCGGTGCAGGAGGTCTCGGCATGCGCGCGTGTCAGCTTGCGAGTCGCGCGTGCACGGTGCATAGTGCAGCATGCACCACGTGCGCACCTCCCACGTCTGGAGCCCGAGCTATCGCTGCAGATCTGAAAATTGCACGTTATAACCTAATGCTCGGTCCCTTGCATTTTCCTGCACTCGTTGTATGTATCTTGGAGCATACATTCTGTCAAAAAAGTACCGGGAATTGGTCAATGAAACACAAAATATGTATTATTCATCCAAATTTATTGTATCGCCTTCAAAGTAGACCCCTTTCGAAATAATACACTTATGCCAACGAATAACCCAATCGTCAAAACATTTTTTAAACGCATTTTTTGGAATCAATTTCAGTGCTCGCCGCGAATTCTCTTTTTGTCATCTATCGACTGAAAACGAGTGCCTCGAAGTGGTAATTTGAGTTTTGGAAAAAGAAAAAAGTTGGCCGGAGCCATATCAGAGGAATACGGTGGCTGCTCGATAAGATTTGTTGAGTTTTTGGCCAGAAATTCGTTCACAATGATTTTGAGTTTTTGCAGAAAATTCAGATCTTTCGGCACTGGTCGAGCGGCAACGCGTTTCATGCCCAAACCATCACTTAAAATGCTACGAATTGATTCGTGAGGCACAGAAATTTCAGTGGCTATTTCTCTCAGACTTAAACGACGATTTTCAGTCACCATTTCCTTTACTTTAGCTATGCGAAGTTCAGTTGAAGACGTTGATGGCCGACCAGAGCGAGGCAAATCTTCCATCACATCTCGACCGCTTTTAAATGCACTCTGTACCACTCATACGCACGTGTTTCTGATAAAGTCGATTCACCGTAAGCCTTATGTAACATTTTCAGCGCTTCGGCGCACGAAATTCCATTTGCAATGCAAAATTTAAGACAGATTCTTTGTTCGATATTTTTATCCATTGTAAAAATCGCAAAACACACTTGAGATGAACTGTCAAAATGGCGCACTGTAAACAAACTAAATGACAAGCGACGCTCAAACTCCGCGTGAGTATAGAGGACAGTTGTGCCAACTTAGCGACAAAAAGAATTTCAACAATCTCTTTAAGCGGGCTTTTTAAATGAAAGATTCCCGGTACTTTCTTGGCAGAATGTATAGTCATAACGTTGTTTCCTGCTTGAAAATAGAGAGCGTTTTAGAGAGCGTTTAGAAATATTCATCCACTGAAACTTATTAATCGATCCATTTCGAATTTGTTCACCCTACCAGGAGGTTTCGCTAGAATTCGCAGCGCCCGCAAATTCGAAAAGATCGGAGCGGATTATTTGCAGTGCAATTTTCCGCGAGCTGCGCGCAGCCGAACCGTGGAAAAAGCTGATCGAGAGTCGAATAATTAAGGCCCTCAATTATGCACGGACTGCGCCCGAAGATCTCTCGGATCGCCCGCCGCCTGCAGTCTGCAATTATCCGGGCGATTCATTGTTGCGATCCAGCGCGCCCCGATCCCGGTGTACACCTGGCGAAAATGGTCCGGTGAATTCGCGGGAAATTCCCGCGGACACAGGCCGCAGCCCGAAAACGCGTCCGATTGCTCGTGAAAATTTCAATGTCTGGTGGACGCGACTGTCGAACGCACGGGTCGACGCGACGTCCCGGCGCATCGACAACGGTGCACCGCGGGATGATAAACTGCCCCCGCATCGAAAAGGGACCCGCCACCCGAGAGGAATTGCAACAAACGCGCGGGAATCGGTTTGTTGCTTAACCCTTCGCAGTCGGAGCCGTTTTAACTCGAAAATTAAACGTTTCTTCCTACTCAGAATAGTTACATTCGAAATAATCTTAATAATCTAAACCAGGGATTAGCAACTCGCGGCCCGCCACACTTTCTCGTGCGGCCCATCAAAGATTGTACATTTTGCCCTCCATGGTAAATATGTTTTTTTCTATCGATCGTATTTGCTGATAATAAATCTTTAAATGTTTTCGGCGCTACGGTTCGATCTTTTGTTAAGAACAAAGCTATTTTGCTAATTTAGTCAAACATAATCAACGTTTCGATCCTAGTTTGGATCTTTTTCAAGATTTATTCGAATTGCGTCTGTAAAATAAATGTGTTATAATAATGTTGAAAAACAGAAATTATTGAGTGATAAATAAACTTCCAATAAACCTTACTTTTGTCACGATTACTTTCTCACATACAAATGTATGTAATTGATTCCAACAAAAGTAGAATGTCAATAACGATTTACCATCAAGGTATAACTGTAGAGTGGATTTAAGAACATATTATGACTTTTCAAATTTACCGCCTTGTATCGATTGATATAACCTAGATCGAGTTCAAATACGTACGTACATCAGTATCTTGACAACAAGCATGTTCGATGCACGCAACACACGTGTCGCACATTTATCATATATTTAGTTCCCCAAAGCAAGTGAGTGTGTCTTCATGAACAATATTTGTTTACAATCAATCACTCAATAATAATAATTCACTCAATAATTTCTGTTTTTCAACATTATTATAACATACTTATTTTACAGACGCAATTCAAATTAATCTTGAAAAAGATCCAAACTAAGATCGAAACGTTGATTACACTGTCCAACACCAAATTTGTTCCCTAATTACTGTTGGGTCCTTCGTATAGAGTTTTTTGCGCTGATTCCGAATCTGTTTTTAATTTTTTTCCTATACGCACAGTTTTTGAGAAACATGACTTTGGAAAAAAAACATATTTTTCAACTTTAAACAAATATTGTAGTGTTATCATAAAAGATATTGAATTGTTCTTTATAGCAAAAGATTCTGTAGACTTTCCCGAATACAGCGATATCAAATATTAATACATTATGATTGTTTAAACATGTTTAAATAATCACTAAAGGCGGACAGACACCACTTTTGCACTAATTTTTGAGGATATTTTTCAATTTATCTCAAAAAATAAGGGTCCAGCGGAAAATCGAACTCTACTATGCGATAGAGCAGATTTTTATCTTGAGAAACCCCGCTTTGAAGTTTAAAACGTCAACGTTTTTTTCCAACCAGAAAGCAAAATATCTTCGCCCGATATGAGTTGCCGCCAGTGGCGCTCACCATTACAACGGTCGTTCGCCGCTCCGTATCCCGTCGCTGCGCCGTATCTCGTTCCGAGCGCCACTGGCGGCAACTCATGTTGTGCGAAGATATTCTGCTTCTGGTTCGAAAAAAACGTCGACGATCCAAACTTGACAGGGTGGCTTCTCAAGATAAAAGTCTGCTCTATCGCATGGTATAGTTCGATTTCCCGCTGGACCCTTATTTTTTGAGATAAATTGAAAAATATCCTCAAAAATTGGTGCAAAAGTGGTGTCTCTCCGTCTTTAATGATTGTTTAAACATGTTTAAACATTCATAATGTATTAATATTGCATATCGCTGTATTCGGGAAAGTCTACAGAATCTTCTGCTGCAAAGAACAATTCAATATCTTTTATAATAACATCACAATATTTGTTTAAAGTTGAAAAATATGGTTTTTTTTCAAAGCCATGTTCCTCAAAAACTGTGCGTATAGGGAAAAAATTAAAAACAGATTCGGAATCAGCGCAAAAAACTCTATAAGAAGGACCCAACAGTAATTAGGGAACATAAAAAAAGTTGAAATTTGTTGGACAGTGTTATGTTTGACTAAATTAGCAAAATTGCTTTGTTCTTAACAAAAGATCGAACCGTAGCGCCGAAAACATTTAAAGATTTACATTTTGACTTTTAAAAATTCCTACAATGTCCCGCTGTTCTACAGATGCGGGCTCTCCGTACGGCGCACAGTGCGACCGATCGCCGATCTAGCTGTTCAAAAGTCCCAAAATGAAAATTGGACTTTGCGCACCAACGCTTGCGTGACGTTTAATTATATGTTTGAGAGTTCGAAACATAACAAATATACAAAGGGACCTTCAGCTGGTTTCCAGTAAACAATGAAGCACCTGCTAATCCTCCCGGTCAGTATCGAAGTATTCGTGAAATCTTTGCTTTTAGTAGTGTTCTCTCAAACGTTGAGTAATAAAACCTTTCTCACCAGCTATGGAGTACATAGAGGAACGTAAGTATTATATTATATTATATTACCATCGATTATTTTATTTGGTGGAGTAATTTCTTTGATAATTACAGTCCTTTTCAAACTTTAGAAATTTGTAACTTGCCAAGAACCTATCATAAACTCAAAAACATGGTTGCTCATCCTTTGTGGATTATTTCGTTATTAGATTTTACCAGTTTCATATCCATATACGTCCATAATTTGATAATGAGGAATTTTTCAATTTCTATGTCAAAGTACATGTAATGACCGTAATGTCTACTACTTTCTCTTTTTATAATTATATTTTCTTTCATAATAATAAAATTATTCAGTTTTTGTTGTTAAATAAAATTATGGAGGGGGGAGGGGTGAAAAACCGTAGTTGTTATGTCGCGTAAACAGTGCCTTGGTCGCGCTTGTTTTCTGAATTTTGAACAGCTGGATCGGCGGTCGGCCGCAATGTGTGGCGTTACTTACGAAGCCTCGGCCGATCGTCTTTTTACAAACGCACTTGGAGGTGTCATGTTAAAAAGAATATATAACTTGAAAAATGATATTTAATTGTTTGTGGAAATGGAAGAATATCCGAATTAGCCTTTCTCGTCGATATAACTCAGCATTTGAATGACTCAAACATGGAACTTCAAGGAAAAAGCAAGTTTATTCATAACATGTTTGATAGATTTAATGCTCTTGAAAGCAAACTCAAAATTTGGAACAAACATCTGTTGTCAAACAACACGTCACATTTTGCACACATAAGAAAATATGCCCAGCATTTACAAAAATTGATAACGGAATTTGAATCACGATTTAAAATATTTAGGTCAGAAGAAACCGTTCTTATTTTTCACATTTTTTCTTCACCATTTAATATAGACGTGGGAACAGTCTTTCCTTGTGAACTTTGAGCGCGGATATCTCGGAAACTATGCGAGACAGCAAAAAACTAAACTGAATCAATCTTGTGGCATATTCTGTCAGCTTTAATTTTGTATGAAATGGTCTTATCGCTAGGACGCATAGTTTCCGAGATATAAGCGGAAAACCGAAAAAGGGGACCTTCTACGTGTCTCCCTGCCCACCTCCTAGGAGTGGGGACTTTTAGTATGTTTACCTCCTAACTAGTCCAAACAAAGACCCAAAGTTGAAGATTGTGTTCCTTCCATTTCCCTCCACAACTTCTCGTTGACTGGACTAACTAGGTTTATTGTGTTAATAAAGAGATAATTTGATTTCATCATTCAGTATTTGTATTATCATAAGATTCGTACATGCGGCCCGGACAACATTTTTAAGTTTATAGCTGGCCCGTTGTAAAGAAAGGTTGCTCATCCCTGATCTAAACAATATTTTGACCAATGGTATAGTAATTCTTAGCGGTGACCCCGTGTCGACCATTCGTGTGTTGAGGGCTAATTACAACAAAATTACGAGCAAGCAGATTTTCAGCGAACGACGCAAACTTTATTTTCGACCCCGCGCGAAACGAAACGGCCTCGAAATTGCCATGACTCGGTCGCGTCGCGTCGTTTATCGTGGTGCGTGTCGGTCCGCGCGTTAACGCGCCGCATAATTTAACAGCATTTCGCCGAGCATTATGCGAACGAACGCGGCACTGTTTCGCCAAAATTACGCTGGTAATTGCGATATACGCGGGTCCCGGAGCACGGTGCACGGTGCACAGAGTGCAGCGTGCGCCATCCTCGAAGGTGGTCGAGCGAAGATGACGATTAATCAGCGGTCAAGATGAGTTGTAAGGTGCAACGGAGCGGTTAGCCGCGAGTTTCTAATGGAGAACGCTAGCGAAAATGATTTTCTAAATAAGGAGTTGCCGCATGATTGTGATAAGCAACGTGCGTGAGCTTTTCGCGGGGAAATCTTCGGGGACCTCGAGCGCGTTCTACATTGTGGACCTCGATTTGTATGCGGCCAGATGCAGCTGATGACCTTTCTAACTGCTCCCTGATCATTCGTCGCGGAATTTGCATTAATCGTTTCACGTGCGTTCGCACGGTTTTCCAAAGCGATTCATTTCAATGGATCGCAGATTTTCGATTACCGAATCAATCAAGAAACTTTAACAAAATTATTATTAACCTCTCGAACTTCATCTTTCATCAACGCTATCGGCAGGATCCTCCGTGAAAGATCTAACTTTCTTTTCCAATAAGTGGCTCGGCGAAGTTCGTGATCGTTTTTTCCATGAATTGAAACTTTTAGAAATTCCGCTTATACACATTTTTCCCGGCCAGCTCGATTTTTGTTATTTCCGTCGCGGCTCGTGTGCCACTCGAAAAGCGGCTCGCGTGCTAATTGGAAGGCAAATAATAGGTCGGGCCTGGCCGGGCCGGACCGGGCCACTCGAAAATCGCTCGATTCGATGGAAGCCCTATCGATTTTGCAATTTTTTTTTATCCCCGCCTCTCTCTCTCGCGCGCGTTTCGATGACTCTAATGCCGGGAGCCGCGTATTAAGCCGACAACTCGACCGTAGATTATTTTCCATGGAAAAATCCCAGTTGCGGAACGCATTCGTGGAAAACGCGAAGCGATGCGATGCTCTATAGCGCGTCACAGTTATCAGTGCCCGTGTCGAACAGGATATTGTTTTTTCGTTTGCACCGCGTTTTATCTGGCCAAGTCGACCGCCGGACCGTGAAGCACGCGGCCATTGTTTCGAGGTGTGCGCGAATGATTGTCTCAGCTTTGCCGTTTTATCTACATAGAGAAATACTAATCGCCGCGTAGAAACGTTCTGAACTGTTTTCTCTATCGTATTCGTGTAACAGAATTTTTTTTTTAAGTGAAACCTCTTTGCTGAGGGGGCTACAATTTTCTAGCGTTACGGAAGTGACGAAATTTCGCGAATAACCTCGAATAGTTTGACAAGTAACATTTTCATAATTAATTTACTAACTTTGAAGACTTCATTGGTGAACTTTTAAGATTGTAGAATGTAAAATGAAGCCTTGGCTACATTCCCATTTCAGTTTTATGCAGGTTTGGTGCTTAAATTGTTAGTTATTAACCAATTTTGGAGAAGTGGTATGTTATGTATGTCTGCCCTGGTCGCACAGTTCGACCCTCCTTGTCTTACGCATTATGGGAACTTCCGAAACAATCAGTCCGCGCAACAATTATTAATAGCTAATTAACCAGAGTTAATTTGTGAACATTTGCAATTGGATAACATAGAATCAACCTCCAGCTACTTTCACATGCAGTTTCCCATCGGATTTTGTTCCGACTGAAAGATTTATAAACAATTATCCAAACCCTTGTTCTAAACTAACCTGAAAAATTTTGACAGGTGTCAGGTAAGTAATAAAACATACGCATGGAAAACCACGCGCGGCAGAAGTGAAACTTCTTGCAGTCTAGTAATGTTTAGAAGTAAATTAAGATTGGAAATGGTAAATAATCCTAATGAAGCGACGACGAGATCAGGAACAACTCTCGATGCAGTATTTGCAAGACATTTAGACAAAATTGAATCAAGAATATGTATATCATATTTTAGCTATCACAAGCCAATTCTTCCAATGATAGAATCATAGAATATCATAGAAAATCATAGAAAAAATAATGAACGATCAAAATTTGCGACGCAAAGAAGGAGAGCGTATGGGAAATGCTATGAACTATGTCTCTTTCCCATACGCTCTCCTTCTTTGGATCTAGCAGACTAAGATTGGTCCAGCGGCCCCACCCACAATTTTTATTGATATTGTGTGGAAAACAATGGTTTTAGGTTGAAAGTATATTATAGTACATATTATATTACATATTATATTACAATTATATTACAAATATGTGTAATATAGCCCACTTTTTTAATGCAAGCAATGAACTTTAATCAATAAAATATTTTCCACTTTGTTCGATGATCTTTTGCCATCTTTCTGGCATCTTTCTGGGTTATGCCAAGAGTAGATAGTGAAAACATTATTTCGCCGCGACACATTTTGAAGGACATAAAGGACATAAAGGACATAAAATTACATTTCTTGAAAAAATGTTTCCGACAAAAGTTTCTTGTTTTCCGCATAAAATCCGAATCCGTGATAAAAAATGCCATGTTCCATTTAAAAAATGTAACTTCCGGTCTCAATCACCTATTTCCGGCCGAAACCGGAAGTTAAAAATATCACCATTTGATACAGCGCTTCTGATTTATAAAAGAAACACTTTGAATTTTTGAAAATAACATATTTTCCTGCTTTGCGTCGCAAATTTTGATCGTCCATTATTTTTTCTATGATTTTCTATGATTCTATCATTGAAACAATTAGCTTGTGATAGCTAAAATATGATATAAATATTCTTGATTCAATTTTGTCTAAATGTCTTGCAAATACTGCATCGAGAGTTGATCCTGATCTTGTCGTCGCTTCACTAGGACTATTTACCATTTCCAATCTTAATTTACTTCTAAACATTACTAGACTGCAAGAAGTTTCACTTTTGCCTTTTGTTTTTTTTCTTCTGTTTTTTAATAATATTTAGATTGCTTTACATTTAGTGTACGTTATCAGTTTCAATTTAATAAGATGATTAAATGATGAAAGAATTTGTTATTTGGCACCTGTACCTTGCAAATAATGTAAACATTTTTTACTTTGCATAAAGATCCGCAGTCTAATAATAATTAACAAGTTGTTAGTCGTAACAACGTTTCTAACGCCTGTTTATTGCAATTTTTATCCGTTGAATTTCTGTGGATCCGCTGAAAAATTGTTCCGCAGCGGTTGATTTTTCTGAAATGATCTGCAGATTCCAAAACAGAGTTCCTTAACTTCCCCGAAGCGAGTAGAATAATTCGGCGATTGTCTCGATGGAAACAGCCGTGTTCAGCAACTCCTCGTTCATGTTTCATTTGAAATGGTTGATCCAGTTAACGCTCCGGTGCCGTGAGCTCGGCTAGCACACGAGATCCGCATCTACATTTTAAATCTCCGGTAGAGAGGAAGCCCACTGGCTGTTTATCGTGTGGAACAGGGTCGAACGTGATCCGGAATTAACTTCTTTAATGACAAAACTTGGAAAACCCAGCGAGAACGTAGTCCGACTCTCATCTTCTCGGGTCATTGAGAGCTTGGAGGTCGTAGTGCGCGCAATTGACTATTCTAAAGAGCGCGACTTGTTATGCGTCACTTTGTATAAACAAGCAACTGTACATAATTTAACGTTCAAAGCGGCTCTCGTATTTCCTAACCGTGATATGCAACAAATAATTGAGCAAATTCATTCGAGAAGCTCCTTGGAAATCTTCGGAGCTGTTCCGACAGCAAATTCATAATTCATTTATGTTGTCCGTAATACAACAGGATCTCAGTAACGCCGAGGAACAATTCCCAGGCTGAGCATCGCGAATCAGGGTCCGCGAGAACGGCCTGGTACTCGTTGTCTTCCTCGTTCGACTTCGTCGTCGTTAATGTCGGAATTAATTCGCACGGTCTCGGTGTTAAAGCAGCTACCCGGATCCATTCGCGAACCATTAAGTCGTATTATTGTTAACAGTTTCGCCCGCGGTCGGGCGACCACCTCCGTTCCCGTTGCGGCGAAAATTTAACGAAACCGAGCCGGTTAATCCACGATAATCCGTCGCGGGTTCGAGAAGGAACGGGACCGGACGAACTTATGATACCGAGAGTGTTGCGGGGACACACGAAATGCTTTTCCGAAAATATTTTCCCAGTAGAAAGCCGACTCGAGTGGGAGACTTTCCAGGACGATGATGAACTTAGGGATTATAGGATTGGAAGTCGGTTCGCGGATCATTAGCCACGACAGGAGGGAATGGGCCGGATAAAATGGACGCTGCTATGGGTTTAATTAGCCGTCTCAGTTATGAATACCGCGATAATGGCAATAGATGCGACTCCGGTAACTACTTTGCCAGTCGCACTCGCGTTTAATCGATTGGGAACGAAATTGCGCGGGTGCAACTGCTAGTCCAGTTCGATGACTTTTGCTACCTTCATCAACCTTTGATAACATTGCACATTTAATTCTCTCCTTCTCGCTCGTTTTACAATAATTTTCCTCCTGGTTTCCGGAATAAAATCCGCAGTCTACTAATCGCAACAACTCAATCGAATCGCCGCCACAGTGGGCCAGAAACCGATCTTTTTGGACAAAAATCTGCCGACGACTCGGTTTTTCATCGATTCAATTGGAATTTTTTTTTAAATGTTCGTGAAGGACTATTGTTGCGGATCGCGCGAGCTACGCGGCGTCACGCGACTTAAATAGAATATTGTTTAGTAGATTTTAATACGCAGAAACCGTATCCCATATAAACGTCCTGTTAACGTTCAAATAACATCCTTGCGTACCAGATACGTCCCAGGGACGTCCGAATAACGTCCGTATGTTCCAGATAATTCCCACGTATGTCCGAGGGAGATCCCAGATAGGTCCGAACGTCCTACGTAGGTCCTACGTACGTCCCACTTTCAAAATGGGACCTCTGTCAGACTTTCCTGGAACGTATGTGGGACATATCTCGTACATACGGATATAAATCGAACGTCCGTGGGACATACAGAGGTCCGATACCGGACGTACTTTGGACATCCGTCGGACATCCGAGTGCTAGCTGGGTTACAAGGGAACATATTCAGATGCGAAAATCCGATTTTTATGACACTTATGGGAGCTTACAGTTCTTTGACAAATATTTGACACGTGTTTTTTTTATCGGCAACCATCCACTTTGAAAGGGTGAAAACAGCCCTCAAAGTTGCGGGTCAAACCCATATTTTTTGAGATATCTCGGAAAACAGAGGTCGAAAGAATTTGAATTCTTTTAGAAATTGTGTGTTCTTCAATGGGAAATGTAGTCGCGCAAGAAAATTTTAACAAAAGTTTTTTGTTTAAACAATACATTAAAAATTTGATTTGTTTTTGCAGTTTCTCGTATTTATTGTTAGTTAATCTTAATGTAAACTTGGGTGTGTAATCTTTGTTCCAAAATAGGGGATACATGTTTTAGAATTTACTTGTTTTTTGCCACTTAACAATAATTATGCATAATGGAATTCGCTGGTGAATTGGCTATACATACAAGTCGGTACACTTACTCCGCCGCGGTAATTAGCACCGCGTCACGCTGCTACCTGCGCCACCTTCTTTAGCTACTGATAAAACAATGAACGACATATAACCCAGTGGTATTGTTTAAAATACTATACACGTTTATACTAAATGCTTATATTTCGATAAAAACAAGCCAGAATTCCTTCTTACGCACACCAGATGCGACTATCTTCCATTATGCATCATTATTGTTAAATGGCAAAAAAAAAGAAAATCCTGAAACATGTATGTCATCCCCTATTTTGGATCAAAGATCACCCAAGTTTACATTAAAGTGAACTAACAATAAATACGAGAAACTACAAAAAAATCAAATTTTTAATATATTGTTTAAACAAAAAACTTTTGTTAAAATTTATTGAAAATTGAAATTGATACATTGAAAAACACACAATTTTAAAAAATATTCAAATTTTGTCGACCTCGTTTCCGAGATATGTCAAAAAATATGGTTTTGAGCCCCAACTTTGAGGGCTGTTTTCACCCCTTAAAGTGGATGATTGCCAATAAAAAAAAACACGTGTCAAATATTTTTCAAAGAATTATAAGCTCCCATAAGTTTCATCAAAATCGAATTTTCGCATCTGAATATGTTCGCTTGTTAGTACAGAACAGGGGAGAGAGAGGTGACGGGGTTGCCAAAACCATAACAATGATTCGCTACCATAGAGGTTCCTCTTCACCTCTGCCCCCACCGTTCTGACTCTTCGGGCACAGCTGATTACCCGAAGAGTCTAGTTGCTTTCAAACTCCCGCTTCGCTTGAGCGGTTAGCATTTTGCGAATAAAACTACAGCTTCCCTTGAGCTGTGACAATAGTTATTTGTATACTCCCGCTTTGCTTGAGCGGTTTAATAATTGTTGCTTAACGCTAGAATTTTGCTTGAGCTAAACCGTCGCTCCTTACAAATAAAAGAAAGGGTCTTGCGCTTCTCGGCCTTCTTTCTGTTCTTTTCTTAGTTTCAATTCTTTAATTCTCTGGTTTGATCAGCTTTGTTTTATAGTTAAGTGGTGTCGGGTTCTTTAGTTCAATAAGTTAGATTCTTAAGTTTCTTTTTAATAAAGTGGACGTATTGACTTGTGCTTCAGACACTAAACTAACAGTGCTGGTGCCATTAATTTTCACATCCTTCCACGACCCTGCTATTCCTTTACAACTATACTTTGATGACGTACTGCGCGAAACTTAGCTTTCGAAAAAGGATCTGCGAGAACCATAGAGGAAAACAGATTAAAGGCGGCAAGGATGAAAAAGTGCAAAATTCTTTGAAAGTGCTATCAATCACAGTTGATGTTGTCAAACAGGGAGCTGGTACATCAAATACTGGGAACGTGGCCCGAACTTTCTTTAGAAAAGCCGAATCAGTTGCTGCAGTGACTGCATTAAACGCAGTATTCTTCAGGTAATTACATGTGACAATTCAATATTCTTCAGGTAATTACATGTGACAAGAAAGCTGATTCTGTGAAATTCAAAGAATATTCTTCGGAGACGGCTAAATTGTGCATTAAAATTTATCCGTGGTATAAACTACCTCCATCAGTTCATAAAGTACTGCAACATGTAAGCGAAGTGCTTGCTACATTCGAACTGCCAATTGGTTTGTATTCGGAAGAGCCACAAGAGGCAAATAATAAAGTCTTGAGGAAATCACGAGCTGGAAACTCCCGAATGTGTTGCCGCAAAAAGATAAATATAGATATTATACGGCATATGTTATCATCCGATCCACTTATAAGCTATCTAAGAATTAAGGATGGCAAGCACAAGGAAGTTCTTTCTCAAGAAGCGAAAACACTGCTGTTGGATCAATAAACTAATGGTGGGTCTCATAAGTGTCGAATGTAATTCTATTCAACTGGTAATTCTCAGGGCCAGATTTACAGTTTAAAATTTTACGGTTTAGGGTTTAGGGTTAAGAAGTGTCGGCAACTCAGCTGGGATGCAAATTTATGGTATGGGCGGATGAAGTATCGGAGTTATTGGGCTATGTAGATAAGGATTCTTAATCAAGAATGTCACAATCGTGACAGTTAACGATTTTCGCGTAGCACGTCATCAAAGTATAGTCCTTCACGAACATTTTAAAAAAAATTCCAATTGAATCGATGAAAAACTGAGTTGTCGGCAGATTTTTGTCCAAAAAGATCTGCCCCAGGGAAACGACAACGCAAAGCGACTGGTAGCAGATCGAGTCCGCGAGCCGGAAACTGTCGTCCTAGGATTCCGAACGGGGGTCGCGGGTAAATTGCATTAGGTTCACAGATTAAGCGAGTCTAAGAAAATTTCGCGCCGGACGTTTAATGAATTCCTACTACGGGAGAAAGAGAGGGTGGTGGTCTCTCTCTTCCCTGGGGCGACTGAATGAAAATTGAATGACGCCGCGTGCCACGGTAATCATAATTTCCTCGGTGTCCGGGGTTCCTTGGACTGCAGCGAAACTTCTTGGCCTCCTCCCGTTCGAATTACCAGGACTCTGTTGCTTCGACCGAAGAAGGAGCGCTGAAAGGAGGAACTGAAAGAATAATGGAACGAGGAGAGGCCTCCGTCTTCATTAAGAAGGCTCGCGAGTCTAGACGAGCATAAAAGCCGTCGCGGGTTTCGTTGTTCCGTTCTTCGTTCCCTAACACGCGCCCACACACACACACACACACTATTTGGACCTCGCCGCGGACCAAGTACCGCTCGTTCCCCGCAACAATGTGCCGCCTAAACAAGCTCCGCCACCACACTTTCTCTAATTATCACGATTCATTCGCCTAGGTACCAACCGACCACCCCCGGGCCAACTCAGACGCGATAGTTACCCTCGAAATGATAATTGGCCCAGCCATATAAGCATTGCTCACTCTTACTCACCGCGAAACAGACTCTTTCTGCTTCCTCTTTTTCTTCTTCTTCTTCTTTCTGAGCACTTTGCGAGCGCTTTCGAACAGCTTCTCTACCCGTCTGCGTTGTCGTTCAGCTCTACTACTGAATTTTACTACTAAAATTCACGCCTCTTCCTTCGTCATCATATTCAACTAATAGAAAACTTTATTTTCCAGATTCTTGAAGATTTCCGAAAACCTCTTAGCCTTGGCCATATAAAAGTTATGTATATGTACAATACACACATTTTATGTATGAATCTACAATGAATCAATAAAGACAATGTAATTAAAAGAAATATCTGCGTGTTTATTTATTGAACCACCAATTTTTCCCGAAACTCCTACTTGTAGAGTTGTACTTCTGAAATTTCGAAAAACTTTTGATCGGTTGGCTTCTTGTTGAGTTCCACTACTGAATTTCGTGCCACCTCCTTTAGTATCACGTTCTCCTAATACAAAGTCGATTTTCGAAAATTTTCGGCCGTCTGACTCGTCGTTGAGTTGTACTACTGAATTTTGAATACCTCCTTCGACATCATGTTCTCCTAATACGAAGTTCAATTTTCTAGATTTTCGAAAATTTTCGCCAATTTTCGGCCGTCTGACTTGTCGTTCACTTATACTACTGAAATTCGTGCCACCTCCTTCGATATCATGTTCTCCTAATACTTTCTCAATTTTCAAATTTTTCTAAAACCTCGAAAATTGAACTTTGTATCAGGAAAACATGATGTCGAAGGAGGTATCCGAAATTTCAGTAGTACAAGTCAACGTCAAGCCAGACGCCCGATAAAATTTCGAAAATTCAGTAATATAAGTCAACGACAAGTCTGACGGTCGAAAATTGGCGAAAATTTTCGAAAATCTCGAAAAATTGAACTTTGTATTAGGAGAACATGATGTCGAAGGAGGTATCCGAAATTTCAGTAGTACAAGTCAACGTCAAGCCAGACGCCCGAAAAAATTTCGAAAATTCAGTAATATAAGTCAATGACAAGTCAGACGGTCGAAAAATGGCGAAAAGTTTCGAAAATCTCGAAAATTGAACTTTGTATCAGGAGAACATGATGTCGAAGGAGGTATCCGAAATTTCAGTAGTACAAGTCAACGTCAAGCCAGACGCCCGAAAACTTTCGAAAATTCAGTAGTATATGTCAACGACAAGTCAGACGGTCGAAAATTGGCGAAAATTTTCGAAAATCTCGAAAAATTGAACTTTGTATTAGGAGAACATGATATCGAAGGAGGTGGCACGAATTTCAGTAGTACAACTCAACGACAAGTCAGACGGTCGAAAATTAGCGAAAATTTTCAAAAACCTCGAAAATCGACTTTTGTATTATGATATGAGAACATAATATCGAAGGATGTGACACGAAATTATTCTGCCACATCTTTCGCTATGATGTTTTCCTGATGTAAACTTAATTTTTCTCCAACTTCAAAAATTTGTCTCTATCTAAACTTTTCGAAAATGTTAGTTCTACTACCGAAGATTAATGTATAGGGTAATCGAAAGAAGAACACATTAACTGTTGTAACTAATATTCTTTATTGCTTGCCAAATAAAATTATCGTGCATAATAAATACATAAATATGTATCATACATAATAAAAGGATGATAAAAAATTTTCCTGGCCGAAGAGCGGATCAGATCGTAACGGGGACGCTTCACACGCAATTTCGGTTCCAACTCGTTGCGGATAACGAGACGGCTTTTCACGGATCTAGAAAGATCCGGGATCGCGTTAATGACCGATTGTTGGTGGAACGCTGGCACATGCCGGTTCAAAGATCCGCATCGGCGTCCATAAACGAGACGATCTGTCAGTTCGCGTGGTGGTCAATCCGGACGACAGAGATTAAATTAATTCAATTGATTCAATTGGCTCGGGGCGGCGGGGTTGATTCAGCTGGTTCAACACTTCAAAGAGCATTAGCGGAATCGAGGAAGCAAACGTACATATTTGCCGGCGTTCGTCACGGGTTGAAATTCGACGGTGATCCGCTGATGAGCTGCCATAGCTGCACACTGGTGGGCTTCTTGCTCGCGACTTTTTCGCCTGTCTGGCGCAACTGTATAACGGGTTTCTCTTGCAGACCACGCAAATCGGGACGTTAATTAGCCGGATAATCAAAATAATGATACGTCCCTTTTCACGTGCAATTACACTCGACCGTTACCGCTTGAGAACCATACACGGGCAGCCGAGGAAATCGCGAACAAACTGTGGCTGACACGATGGCACTGCACCGAAAAATCTGAAAGAATTCCGGAATGATAATTGTAATAGTATGTTTTGTCACGTCCGGTGGTTCAGCCAATACTAATAATTGATGAAATCAATCATGTATAACATACATTTTCTGAATGAAATACTTCAACTCCGCTTCAAGAATGCTCGGTTTCATACTTCGTTTTTCCTCAGATTTTCATTCAATCCATACACTTAGGTTATTTCTTATATTACCCTCGTCCGTCCCCAGTTAGAATATGCTTCAATTATATGGTTTCCGAATAGCGTTAAATATCAAATCATGCTAGAGAGAGTGCAGCATAAATTCCTCAGGTTTTGTGCATATAAGACAAACAACCCAATGTCAATCTTTGATCATAACTACTCAAGAATATTAAACACAGTCAACCTGGAAACATTATTCGATCGAAGGAAGGTTTCCGACCAGAGCTTTATCTTTAATCTGTTAAATAATAATATAGATTGTCCAGCACTCCTGGGGCAAATAAATTTCTATGTACCTGAACGAGTTTTGAGAACAAGAGCAGCATTTCAAACAATGAAATCCAAATCCTCATATGGAGTAATAAATCCAATAAATCGCATTATTGCTAGCTCTAACATATTTTATAAAAATATTGATTTTTTTAATGGCTCGTTACAGGTATTCAAAGGAAAATTACGCAAGACTATTTGTTAATCGTACCTGAATTTGTTTAGTTTCGCGATTGTCCAATCTTATGTAAATTTTAGGTTAAGACTTTTTGTTATGTTTCTTTTTGTTTTTATCAGTTATACTGTAAAAAACTGTATACATTTGTATGAAAGGACCTTGGTCCGTATATATATATATAATATACTTATTCTAATAATGTTGTACGAGAAATAAAAACATGAAGTATCCATAATTAATATTTAACACGTTCCGTGCCACGTGTACACGTTAAACGTGATCTTCAGGCCACAAAAAAGGATTTGGCAGGGAACGTGTTAATATTGAATTGTCGTATATTATACTACATTGCGAGCGATAGAATTAAGAAAAATCGATTTTATTAAATACATTATGCGAGCGAAATAATTAAATGAAACATCCGTTGAAATTTATTCATCACCGAAGAATGTGAAAGATAGTCCAGAAGAAATTATAATAAACAGTGCGTAGAAGAAACGCGCAAAATAATCAATGAACAATAGACTGGTGACTAATTACAACAAGAAGATGCGTAGAACCACTTGATCTAGCCAAGAGAATGACAAAAACGAATCGAAAACTAAACATCCGGTCAAAATATAGACGACAAATTAAGAAGAAAAGCGACTGCGAAGAATTGTTGAGGATGCACCCACCCTATGAAGATGAAGCTTAGAACAATGGATTGATGAATCTATAAAAGGATGGCTCCTCATCAGGAAAGTCAGTCCTCAATGAGTTCAGTCATCAGCAGAAAGTCAGTCAGTCGACAGTAAAAAGTCATCAATAAAAAGTCAGTTCAGTGAAGTTCAGTTGTCAATCAAAGTTAGTTGCCATTGTAAAAAATTTTTCATCAGTTTGAGTAAAAGTGGAGTTTCATAAAATTAATAAATAGCGTGTGCACCCGCCGGATTGATCATTAACATCAATTATCAACATCAATCATCATCATCATCAAAACGAATTTGAAAGCGACCGAATCTGTCCTATACATAAGCGAGATTCAATTAGCGGTAAATACTAACAATTTATAATAAGATCATAATAACTCTATGTATCCGAAATTTGGTGCTTGGAATATACTTTTGTTTATTCAAAGCTGAATCAAAATATCAAATCATTTTTAAAGAGTTTACCCAACTTCGATTTCTACGTTCCAATTCCATGATCAAAGTCACTTAGAATTTAAGAAATCCTCAATCTCCCGAACCGAAGCCGGTGAATGCACGTAGGATCAAAACTGCGTTGTATCTCAATTCTAATCCTTCAAATTAAACTTCAATTTTTTAATACGTCCACCTTAGGACGTTACAGTTTCAACTGAAAAATTATTTAAATAAAAATAAATTTTTAAAAAATACCACGTTTTTAAAACGGACTAAAAAGTATAAAATAAAATTTTAAAAAACGCCACGTTTAAAAACGGACTAAAAAGTATAAAATAATTTTTTCTAGCCCCATGTAGAGAGTAGCTGCCGCTGAGGAAACTCTCAAAACAGTTCATATCATTTGCAGTGCAATAAAATTGTTAGTGATTTAGGTGTTCATGCACCTATTGCATGCGCCCCACGTTTTTCGTTTTAAATCTTACAAGTATTTTCATAGCTATTCAAAATTCACAATCACAAATTTTCAGGACCATCTGTATGGGGTTAGGAATCTGTATGGGGCTAGAAAAAATTATTTTATACTTTTCAGTCCGTTTTTAAACGTGGCGTTTTTTAAAATTTTATTTCATACTTTTTAGTCCGTTTTAAAAACGTGGTATTTCTTAAAAATTTATTTTTATTTAAATAATTATTTTCTGCTTTTCAGCCTTATATGTGTGAAATTTTACAATCGATTTTGAATATTTTGATGAGATTATAACAGAGACATGTAGTAAATTTCAGACGGTATTGCGACGCGTCCTATCGAAAACGAACGCCGTGGTAAAATGTCAAAGATAAAGGTTCGACGGAGAATTTCGGTGTAACTGTTCTTTCGCTTGGTAAACAAACATTATACTATAATAATACGTAGTAACTTTGTAAACACCGCACGGAGCTCGAACGCACACTGACGCACGCTGAGCTCCTTCGGTGCGAAGCGGGTCAGTGGAGTGGGGATGACTCAGAGTGGGAACACGTAGTAGAGTGGGGACGCTGAACGCGAAGACGTACTACGTCACGCGGCGGGGGGGGGGGGGGTGTGCAAAGGTTCAAATTATTCATAATTTATATCTCCTGAACGCATAGGCTTTTTTAAACAAATTTTTTTAAATATTGCATTGTCATCCAGTTCTGAGCTATGTTTAAAACTTCAAGTCTCTAGCTCATCGGGAAGTTAGTTTAAAATCAATTGCAAAATTTGTACCGAACAGACAAACAGACAAACAGACAAACAAGAAAGCGAGCTAATAAAAACGTGGTAAAATATTCAATGAAGAGAAATAAACATTTTGTTGATCAAATGAACGACAGGGTCGATGGTTCGGATCGCATGAAGGCGCAACGAAGACAAGCGCAGTTGAATAGGATCTCGCCGGTAATTAGAGCTTAACCTTTCGTTCGACTTAATCGCGCCTCCGTGTGGAATCGCTTTGTCCTAGCGTGACTTGTGTGTACGCGTGGAGAAACGCGGCAACGATTCCCACAATTCTCCGGTTGCTCTAAATAGTCTCTATTCTCGTGGGGAATCGAGACCCGTTACGACCTCGCACGAATGGCAACTTCACTACGATCGGATCGATCATTAAGTTCCGCGCGTTGATTCGACGTTCGAGATCGAGGAAGAATTCCAACGAGAAAGGAACCGCGTCCGAAACTTAGGCGAACGTCAAACTCGCGCCGGTAATTAATGCGATTTTCGAGGGCGAGCCGTTATCTGCATGTTCCCCGACCCACTGGCATTAATCAGGGTTAAATTGAACGATCCCGGGCGCTGCGTCGCTACGGACGCGCGATAAATATTAATTACAAACTTGCCGCGAACTTTCGTAATTAGTTCGAACACTTACCGCGACACGGGAATCGTAATGGACGAAACACGCGCGGAATCGTCGATCGTGCCGCGTGATTGTTCCGACGCGATTATTATTCCGCGGTTCCCGGGCATAATGAAGAAAGTTTCGCGAACAATTTCGCTCTAGAACGTCTCTCTGGCCGTGAACAGACTCGCTCTCGGAAGTCTTTAAAATCACTGACATCCTAAAAATTAATAAACTGGAGGAGAACCTGCTACTTACCTTGGATAAAGTGGCCGAACAAAGTCACCCAAACAATTTGCAAACCTGCCAACCAGTAAAAAATCAGTTCGAGGAAGATATCCCCGGATAAAGTCAAAGAGAAACGACGACCGCGTTAATTCCGTGGACTGAAAATTGCAGGGGATCGTCGTCGGTGTCACGGGGTGCAAGTTCACCGAAATTTCGATCCCCGTGGGAAACCGCGTAAGCCGGGCCATGCGTCTCTCCCCGAAAAGAGGAGCGAGCGAGATTCGTTGATCGGAACGCGGCGCGAGAGAAGTCGGCTGTGGGTTGTTACCAACGGGGGAAGAAGAAGAAGAAGGAATTCCGTTTACAGAGCGGTACACACGGCGACGAACGCTAACTCGAGGCGAAACTCGGCATTTCGTGGGGATAATGAAATACGTCCTCTCGTCGTTAAACGACGCGGGGCTAACGTAAGCGGGCCGAATTGAATTCCTCTTCCCTTTCCGCCGGGCAGACCACCCCTCGTCGCCGTCCGCACAGACATCCTGGCCGATTCATTTAAATTTTTAAGTCGAAAGGCTTCGGTTTTGTATCGGCACCCGGCAAATTTCCGGGACGATATTTGAATTGCTGAATTCCCCGAGTAACCCAAACGGTCGAGCTGTTCCGTTGGTTCCGGCGTCCTCTTGCGGCTGCTTCGTTCTCCATGTGTCCGTCTCTTTTATTAGAAACTAGCTTTCCTCCGCCACGCGTTGCTGTGGCTGAGTATTTTTTAAAAGCATGTTTGTACCTGTCACATATATGACATTTTAATCACGTGATTGCAGATCACGGAGTCGTGTTTGACGCTGATCTGCTGTTTCTCGTTGTCGTCTTTCAGCCACTCTCAGCCTGTCGCGTTCATTCTGTTGAGTTTGATGCAGATCTGAAGCTGCAGAACCCGATCGCCGTGCTCGCAACCTCAAGTCTGGCACGTGTTAGAACCATTCTCTGTGATGCCCGTTCCTCTTCAATTTGATTTGATTTTAATCGTCACACTGCTTCCGTTCCGTGAGTACGACGACCTAAGTTTGCTTTTCTGCGAGTCATGCTTTCTATGTACTAAGGTAGAAAGAAAGTTATATCGATAACATCTAAAATTGCTAAACATTAAATAAGGAAACAACACGAACTAAAACACAAAGAAAAAACTTAATTTAAAAATACTAACCAAACATTTTGTGGTGTCGTGTCGATCCCGGAAATGGAGGTCGTATCACGACTAGGTTGACGGCGAATGATTGTACAATGTACAGTCAAACTCCGGAGAAAACGTTTCTTTATTAACTATTTTGCAAGACTTGGCTAGCTGTCTTCAAGTCAGACGTGGGGTTGTCGATGGTTCGGCAGTCGAAACAGTTCTGTCTTGTTGTGATCGCGTTGAAAATTAGGAAAAGCTCGAAGGTAGGGGTGGTCTTGGGAAGTTGGATATGATTGGCTGGGGTGTGTGTGTGTTTTTGACGGTGGTGGAAGTAGCGGAATTAGGAAGAGTAGGAGTATAGAGGTACTTTCGGTTACTGACGGCTACGGTTATAAAACTATGACCTCGGTACGCTAATGCTAAAAACGGTTCCGCATGTGCTCGCCAGCTGCGAGTTCTTATAGTTTGTCGAATATTTTAAACTACGGTTATTTTTTGGGTGCACTATTCGTCCTTTGTCACGGTCCCGGTCGTTATGTCGCTAGTAGAGATAGGTTAACCTTCACGATTCTTTGCTTGTTCCTTCGCAGAGGGTTTTACACCGGAACACATTTCAATTCAAACGCAGATCAATCTACTCAGCTGAATTCCAAGGCATTGAGAAACTTACACAACAAATCCCAAAGTGTCCCAAAATTCGTCAACTTCCCGAAAGGGGATGATTCCTGAGACCATTTCCAAGCGACATTTTCCTTTGCAAAAATGTTATCCGAGGCTTTGTTTAGGAGTTACTTACGAAAAACACGGACCAATCAGAGCGCGACTTAGACGCGATTTGGCACAGTCGGCCCGGCGCGCCAACTGTCTATTGGCCGACTGTGGTAACTCGCGTCTAGGTCGCGCTCTGATTGGTCCGTGTTTTTCGTTAATAACTCCTAAACAAAGCCGCGGATAACATTTTTGCAAAGGAAAATGTCGCTTGGAAATGGTCTCAGGAACCACCCCCTTTCGGGAAGTTCACGAATTTTGGGACACCCTGTATATATTTCACGATATAATTTGAAGCAGAATACCACTCAGAAGATTCTCGTCGTGACGCATTGGTGATAATGCGAATCAACACGACACCATATCGATTATTATACATCAATGTTTCCGCAAACGCGCCACATTCACATAACAGGAAGTAAGCAGTTAGCGCTGTAGCCGGTGGAAAAAGTCGTCAAAACTTTTGAACGAATGGACTTTTTCGCATGCTGATTTCTCATAAACCTTCCCGAAGAAACGCTGCGTCTAATGGCTAAAAACCCAGCTTTCTACATTCAGCCGTTACGGAGATGTTCGATTACAAACAAACGGACATTTACATTTTTATAGTATAAGGGAGAGTCGTGCAGTACCTACCGGCGTACTGTACCGACCAAAATTAGTTTATGACTTTCCAGGTCAAATGGCTACACTTCCTTTAAGAAAACAAGTGAATATAACTATTGTGGGTGATATGTTTCGTTGCTACATTGTTCTTTCGATTGTCTTCGCAATTCTGACAAATTTAGCGTGGACGTTGATATTTCGAGTGTTAAGAGTTATTTTCTAGATCTGATAATTTGTTTCTCAGGTAAGTAAACGACTTTGTTGAATTATGTATATTATACCTAGTCTATTAAGTATAATTAACGGGCCCTGTTTTGGAATTTTCTTTGTGTATTATGTATACCATAACCTAAAATGTTTACCCATGTTTGTCGTCCAGTACCGACCATCCAACTGTCGTGCAGTACCGACCAATCAACCGTCGACCAGTACAATCCAAACTTTTCTTATCTGTAAGTTCAATCTGTTAGCATTTGAAATGAAGTTAGAAGATGTTTATTTAATCTTTCTTCTAGCTTTTCCCACAGAAAAATGTCGATAATATTAACGATAATATTTCATTAACTTCTTTACCTGGTGTAACTTCAAATTTCATGGAAATAGTGAAATCAATCTCTCCTAGAAACGACACATTAGAGTTGCAAACAAAAAAGAGAAGACAACGGACGCAACAAAAAAATAACTTCGACCGTTTTTATAAACGAAGTCCAGAAAAAAAACCTGGCTGAAGAAAAAAAGATAAACGCGGAGAAAAGAAAAGCTGCAAGAAACAAAAAAGCCGAAGAGTCAGAAAAAAGAAAAGCTGAAACTCAATTAAGGAAAGGAAATAAGGAAAGATGTAAAAACTAAACAAAAAAATGACATAATATATAAAAATATATAATTATTTTATTATTTGTATAAATAAAATTTGAATAAAAATGCGTATTCTAACATCTAAATGTCTTTTTTTAACATTATTAATGATTTCGACTAAAAAATCTGCTAAATACGTAATTGGTCGGTACTGGACGACAATTCTTTGTTTCCTTCAAATTCTAATATCTTTATTCTTACAAATAATGAATACTAATTATTAAATTTCACAAAATTAATTTCTGGCCTTTTATTAAATTCTCTTTGTGTTACAAATTCCTTTTTTTAATTTTAATTTTTACCGATTCTAGTCCATCTAATAACAAGAAAACTTAGAGCGGTCGGTACTACACGACTCTCCCCTATAGATGATCGGAGGAACAATGCGTTCGAGCACGGAATAAGGTTATTCTGTCGCAATCCGAGGAGCAATGTAAAGGCTTCCGTTTCGTTTTTGTTACTCGGGCAAACAAGTCAAGCCTCGCCGATCGCGGAGTATCGCCACGCGTTCACATGACGGAAAGGAGCGCGAAACATAAATTGCTTATTTCGCACATATTCTATATGACGAGTGCATCTGGCTGAACTCTCACGGGCGCAATCGAACCGGATCACGGGCCGGTTAATCAACAGCGTAATCTTCGCGGCTTAGCCGTAAATTCGATCCGGTGTCAGACCGTCTGGACCCAGTTCCGAAATTAGTGCTGGAGGATTCCCAGCTGCGCTCGTTCGCCCCTAATCTCGCCAATTAATACCTTGCTACGAATTTCCTTAGTAACCGGGTGTTGTCGATTAATGCACGCACAGGCCGAAGACGATCTCTCGGCACCTAATCGATCCAGCCCAGGCTGCATTATCCTAACGCGATGCTTTCGTCCACCGTGGAACCGTGAACGTTGGTGCGCGTTCGAATTAAACGCGGAAATTTTCCGATATCTCCGACGGCACGTAGATCCTACTAGAACCCTAACCCCTCGAGTGTCTTAATGCGTTCCCCTCTTCCATTAAATCCCATTTCTTCTTATTTTTCCGGACTGGTTTCTTCATCGCGACTCTTCCTACCAGGCAAAAGTCGTTTCATTCTCGAGAGCAGCATCGAAAGCGGTCGAGGATTTTCGAAGGATTATTGGTTCATGAACCATCCTTCCCCCATCCTCTCCAGCTCTATCCCAATCCTAGCGGAGCCCCGATCGGACCCGGCTGCTTCTCGTTTTATCGGAGACGTCGCATCCAACCGATGGATAAACCCCAGATGGAACCTAATCAGTAGGCATTACGTTGCATCGGAGTCTTAACAATTTCCGATATGATTTACTCGGGCTTGAACGGCTCGTGGCCCGTGAATGGCCAGAACCACCGACAACTCGTGCCCAAGTATTTTTTCCGCCGAATTAAAAATCCCCCGACCGCTCCAATCCTTCACTTCCGTAAAAACTTATCAAACGTATCCGACCAGATTTTCTCTCGCAATCACGTGGCCATTGCCCCCGTCATTTGCCAGATTCCGCGTCTTTTAATTACGTGATGCATTAGGCACGTTCGCTCTCTCGCAAACTCACGATTCCGAGATTGCGATTCGTTTCCTTCCTGCCGCAACGTCCAAGTCAATTTTCTCAGGCCTGCGTTCAAGTTGACGGAATAGTTTAACTCTCTCGGGGAAAAGTGAACGAGACTCTCCTGCTCTCGGAAAAGACTCGGGAAAATCGTTCACGGTTTTACGTAAGCGCGCGAGCGAGCGCGATGCGTTCCATTTTCCTTGCGAAAGTCTCGCCGCCGCGCCGAGCATAAATCCGTAGATTGCGATCTGCATTTCACTTTCAGCTGGTTACCACGACCCCAAGGAGACGGGGCCCATGCCAGCCGGGGAACAGATTGGAATGCGTTACGCACCATGGAAATTAATGCGAGCCGTCGATGGATCGCGCCGGCTACCGCTTGTCCAATTACACGCGATGATACGAAGGTCAATAGGAAAGCTGCTCTCCCCACTACTGCGCAACCATAACTCTGTGGAAGACGTTCAGCTGCCACGACGGTTATTATTAGACACTGTGCCAGAGTGGCAGTTTGTTGACGCAAGTTTTCGTCAGTGATTGGAACATACAGGGTGGTCTTTTTATCTGAAGACATTGGCATATCTCGAGAACTATGTGTCGGATCAAAACAAGTGGGCAATGAAAGTTGTTCGTCGCAAAGGGGGACATCCAATGATACCAAACTGGACCCCCCACCGCCACCCCCTGGGGGTGGGGGTGGGAGAAGATAAAAAACTTCAATGGGAACCCCCATTTTTCATTGCAGATTTGAATTCTCCAGAAAAAATACACAAATTTGACCTAAGAGTTTTTGCATTTTGGTTCACAGATGGCGCTGTAATGGACAAAAATCAAAATGGAAAAAATCGTTGAAAATTGGGGATATCTCGAGAAATACACATCACATCAGAAAAATAAAAGTAGACGTATTTGATATTTTGAAGAATGCTATTCAATAACACCATAATTGACCCCTCACCCTCACCTCCTGAGGATTGATAAACAAACCACTGAATTTTTCCAACTGCTTTCGACTGCAGCGACATCTGTGAAAGAAATTACACCAATAATATCATATCAATGGAGAACCCAGATTTGCTATAAAAAAGGGTTTCCCATTCAAGATTTTGAAATAATTCCCTCTCCCACCCTCAGGAGGTGGGGGGGGGGTCAATTATGGTGTTATTGAATAGCATTCTTCAAAATATCAAATACGTCTACTTTTATTTTTCTGATGTGATGTGTATTTCTCGAGATATCCCCAATTTTCAACGATTTTTTCCATTTTGATTTTTGTCCATTACAGCGCCATCTGTGAACCAAAATGCAAAAACTCTTATGTCAAATTTGTGTATTTTTTCTGGAGAATTCAAATCTGCAATGAAAAATGGGGGTTCCCATTGAAGTTTTTTATCTTCTCCCACCCCCACCCCCAGGGGGTGGCGGTGGGGGTCCAGTTTGATATCATTGGATGCCCCCCTTCGCGACGAACAACTTTCATTGCCCACTTGTTTTGATCCGATACATAGTTCTCGAGATATGTCAATGTCTTCAGATAAAAAGACCACCCTGTATACAGGGTGAGGCACCAGAAAGAGGCCACCTGAATAACTCGGCTGCTATTGGTGTTAGGAAAAAATGCATCAGATGGAACTTGCTCGGTTTCGAGGAAGCATTAATCTGATAGTAGTAGCTTCTTTGTAGGTGGGCGCGCGAAGGACATATGAAGGTCAACTTCATTTTTCTAAATGGAATGAGGTATTTTTTAATACATTAATCGATGCAGCAGGATATTCGTTATAAAAAAGTACTAACCCATGTATGTCGAAAAATTAGTAGTTCAGGAGATATTTCAATTTAAATAACTCTAAAATACCATTACTAAGACGTTACACTAGTAAATAAACGCTAACATCTTAGTACGACAGTAATGGTATTTTAGAGTTATTTAAATTGAAATATTTCCTGAACTATTAACTTTTCGACATACATAGGTTAGTACTTTTTTATAACGCATATCCTGCTGCATCGATTGATGTATGAAAAAATACCTCATTCCATTAAAAAAAATGAAGTTGACCTTCATATGTCCTCTACGCGTCCACCTACAAAAAAGCTACTAACATTCGATTAATGTCCCCTCCAAACCAAGCAAGTTCCATCTAATACATTTCTTCTTAACACTAATAGCAGCCGAGTTATTCAGATGGCCTGTTTCTGGCGCCTCACCCTGTATACAGGGTATTTCACCTAACTTGACCACCTTGAATATCTTTGTTGTTTTTAAAGATACGTCAAATGTCTGAAGGACAAAGTTGAATGATAAAATGGGGCTCATACGATACTAAAAAAAAATTTTGTTTTTATGTAACTTTTTTAAAGATATGAAGGTCACCTTCATTTTTTAAAATGGAATTAGGTGTTTTTTAATACATCAATCGATGCAGCTGGACATTCGTTATAATAAAGTACTAACCTATGTTTAAATAACTCTAAAATACCATTACTGTCGAACTAAGACGTTACACAAGTAAGTAAACACTAACGTCTTAGTACGACAGTAATGGTATTGCCACGTCTGGTGGTTCAGCCAATACTAATAATTGATACAATCAATCATGTATAACATACAGCGACTCCCATTAATATTCGGACGCTCTAAGAAAAGCGATAACCTTTTCAATATTGGACTATACGATTCAAACTTTTTTCGGAAGCTAGAGCAATTAGTTTACTTGCAGGATGTGAAAAGAAATTTTTTCGAAAATTGCAATTGGTCGGAATTGTAGATAAAATACTAAAAGATGCATTTTACAACTTTTTTATGTGGGCCTATATTGAAAATTTAAAAAATACGTTTTGTAGATCTGTTTCAATTAAACATATCCTGAAAGTTTCGTCAAAATCGGTTGATGTTGCAATGAGCTACAAGCGTTTAAATGTGGTAAAACTTGCAGATTTTCACGATTTTCGGCCTATAACGGCAATAAATCTAAGAATTCTTTCATCTTTCAGTGTCTGTCATTTTTCCCCGCATCAACCGATTGCAATGAAACTTTCACAATGCATATAACCCACACAGATCTACAAAACATATATTTTTTAAATTTCAATATAGGCCCGCATAAAAAAGTTGTAAAATGCAACATTTAGTATTTTCTCTACAATTCCGGCCAAATGTAATTTTTGAAAAAATTTCTTTTCACATTCTGCAAGTAAACTAATTGCTCTAGCTTTCCAAGAAAGTTCAAATCGCATAGTCCAGTATTTAAAAAGTTATGGTGTTTTTAAGAGTGTCCAAATATTAGTGGGAGCCACTGTATACCTTTTGAATTTCTTTTTATGCTTGCTCTAATAATGTTGTACGAGAAATTAAATATTAAATACTATTGTTGATAATCAATGTCGAACTATCGAATATTGCGTGCGATAGAATTAGGAAAACTCATTTTGAACTTGAATCTTTATTGAACGAAATAAATACGTAGCGAAATTTATTTCATTAAATGATTCAGTCATTTTAAAAAATATAAATTGTGAGCGAATATCCGTTGAAGCCTGTTCATCACTGAAGGCTGCAAAGATTTTTCAGAAGAATCGATGAGCGATGAATTGTTCCTCGATCTATGAGATGCGCAGAGTAATATGATCTAGCCAAGAGGAGGATAAAAAATGCAATGCACACGATTAAGAAGAGAGTGACTAAGAAGAAAACGATTAAAAGGAATTGGTGATGACGTAGCCACCTTATGAAAATTAAACTAAGAACAAAGGATCGATCTACAAAAGGGATGGCTCCTCATCAGGAGCTCGGTACACAGTACTCAGTCAACAGTCAACCATCAGTCTGCATTAAAAATTTCATCAATCTGTAGTCAAAGCTATTTATCGAATCGGTCAGTTTGCTTTTTGTGTGTGTTGTTGTTTAAAGTGAAGTTAATCATCATAGAAAAAAAGGGAAAAGACGTGTTAAACCCCGGAGCACCTACAAACCACATCATCCGATTCAGCGCAGAAGCGACTGTTCCAATCAAAGACGAAATCTACCTAGTGGTAATTACTAACAATTTATAATAAGATTTCGAGAAACATTATGTATCCGAAATTTGGTGCTTAGAATATACTTTTGTTTATTTCTATTCGAATTAAAATATCAAATCATTTTTAAAGACTTTACCCAACTTCAATTTCTACGTTCCAATTCCAAGATCAAAGCCATAGAATTTAACCTTTAACTACACGCGCCCTGAATTTTCACGTAACTATCCGCGAGGTGTATTTAGTACACCACAAGTCTCACTGTGTGACCGAGTACTATGCGGAGCACGACAGAAAACTAGCGGGCAGGGAAGGGGTTAAGAAGATTGTTTTTGCGTTCCTCTTGCCCCGTTCCCCTCCCGCTAGTTTTCTCTCGTGCTCTGGACAGTACATGCAGGGTGTCCCAAAATTCGTGAACTTCCCGAAAGGGGGTGGTTCCTGAGACCATTTCAAGCGACATTTTCCTTTGCAAAAATGTTATCCGCGGCTTTGTTTAGGAGTTATTAACGAAAAATACGGACCAATCAGAGCGCGACCTAGACGCGAGTTGCCACAGTCGGCCAATAGACAGTTGGCGCGCCGGGCCGACTGTGCCTACTCGCGTCTAGGTCGCGCTCTGATTGGTCCGTGTTTTTCGATAATAACTCCTAAACAAAGCCGCGGATAACATTTTTGCAAAGAAAAATGTCGCTTCAAATGGTCTCTGGAACCTCCCATTTCCGGGATTTTTACGACTTCTGGGACACCCTGTATATTATTGTATTGGTGTATTTTTTTACACCAGCGCGGGTAGTTAAAGAGGTTAAGAAATCCTCAATTACCCGAAACGAAGCCGGTGAATGCAGGTAGGTTCAAAATTGCGTTTTATCTACAATACTAATCTTTCAAATTAAACTTCAATTAAACTATCAAATCTTTAATACAGGGGTGGCCAACCTTCTGTATACCATGCGTAAATTTGGTTCACATGCGAGTTCAAATGCGCCATACAACTCCAGCACTTTTTCTACCTTCTTACGTTCATTGTTGCGGTTGGAAAATAGGAATAGGGATAGGATCTGCTTCGGTTAGGGGAGGAAAAGGGATAACTCAATCCCGCAACTAAATTAATTAACTTATGCCAGTTGAAAAGATACACGTTCATTAGAGTACTAATCTACAATAGTGAGAATTGACCTTTTGGGCGAGAGGGCGATCGCTGTCATGAACACTCCAATTCCCAACCTATAATTGGTGAGTAAGAAGACTGTATAAATTCAACTGAAGATGGATTCAGTTATGGCACCTACTCCAAAAGGATAAGGATCCAATGTGCCACAAGTTGGCCACCCGTGCTTTAATACGACCAACTTAGAACGCAACAGTATTTTAGAGTTATTTAATTTGAAATATCTTCTGAACTATTAACTTTTCGACATACATAGGTTAGTACTTTTTTATAACGAATATCCTGCTGCATCGATTCATGTATTAAATAATACCTCATTCCATTTAAAAAAATGAAGGTGACCTCCATATCTCTAAAAAAATTACATAAAAACTACAATTTTTTTGGTATCGTATGAGCCCCATTTTACCATTCAACTTTGTCCTTCAGACATTTGACGTATCTTTAAAAACAACAAAGGTATTCAAGGTGGTCAAGTTAGGTGAAATACCCTGTAGAAGGATATATCTGTTGCCGATAAGAAATCATTTTTCTATCGGTTTGTTTGTTACACGAACATAAGAAGACAATAATCCGAGATACCGTGCGGCGAGACGCTGGTGATTAATACCTGTCCAGATCTCTCCACGGCCGTTCTCTCGCACCGTTGTCTTCGAACCGCGTTGAATTTTCGGATAAATGGTCTGATGGGATCTATCGCGATCAAGCTCCATGGAATTTGGATATTCCGATCGTTGATAGATTTGCGAGAAGATAGGAAACCACCGGTAACTGACGCATTAACAGAGTTGGGCAAAATGTAATTCGATAACACGTTCACAAGGAAGATTAACACGTTCGCGGTAATAGGATTCCGAGGCTATTCGTGTAATTACTAGTTATCTGTCGCAGTCATCGGCTCGGTTACGTTTGTAGGTTTGTAACAATCGGTAACCGTAGGTCTTCCAACGAGTCCCTCGTTCGCGGAGACTTGATCTCTTTAAAAATTAATCAACCAAGAGGAAGTACATCGGAGGAAGATGTCACGTCGAGGTCTTCGATCACCAAAAAATGAATCAATTAACGGAGAGCGAGAAGAGAAAAATATTTAATCGAATAGTGAAAGTATATTAGCGACGATTAATCAAGTCAGCGAGCAAGTGCATCAGCGGACAGAAAACAATAGCTCGCAAAACCTGTAAAGAATTACGAAACGGACAAGCAGAGGACGCTTCCGTCCCGAGAGAAGAAACAAAGACAGATCACGACGCGACGAAAGAAAGACCGTGTGCCGCGGACAAAGATGAATGCGGCTAATTTCAGGGACGACGGAAATGTCCATCGTTTAACCCTTTACGTCGGCCTGGAGTCGACGTTTCGTTTTATTAGCGCGACCAGAAATGCCGAATGGTCGCCGACAAATATTTGTTAGAACTTTTATTTTCCATGGAGATCCACAGTGTATTAATAAGCAGCGAACTTTGAACTCTAGCTTTTCCACTTTTGTCCACAGTTCGTCCCAATCACACAGGCGCGTAGAGAGAGCGCGACACGAGGAAGAATATATCGTACCTTTTTTTCCGGGGGGAAAAAAACCGGGACAGCCTAGCACAAAGAGGCCCTGAAACACGTCCCTGTCCCCTTGTTTTCCCCGCAGCGCGGAAATTTCGGGGCGTGCATGTGCCAGTCGAAACAAAACCTGGCAGGGCCGGCAGCAGGGTTTTCCGCACACAGCCAGGCGTAATTGCCTGGCCGGGGAACAAAAGCCCGGTCGCAGTCAGGTGAAAAATATACGCGCGGAATGGAAAAACTGGCGCGTCTCCAATTCGCGGCTCGATACGGGCTCGCCCTCGGCTTCGTTCCCGTGTAACGAGCCGCGGGACGAAACCCGTGGTCCTAGCAGCAATACGGGAGAACAGACCGTTCCTCCCCGTCGTTGTTCCGTACAATTTCTTTGTAACCCCGTCCCACCGACGACGAATCGTGTGGTGTCGCGGCGATCCCGGAATTCGGAGGTCGCATCACAGCTGGGTCAACGGCGAATCAGCGTTTACACAAACTCCGGAGAACGCGTTTCTCTATTGTAGAATAATGTACAAGATGCAACGCACAGTCGCACAGTGGTCTGAAACGCGAAATTTAGTGACATTTTGGTATAACTTTTAAGCTATGAAAGCTATCGACGTGAAATTTGGGGTGTAGGATATTGACATGTAATCTTTTTTAATAATGTATAATGCGGTATACTTTTCGTTTATTTAATAGCTTTTTTTACTATTTTTTAAACATATTTACAAATTTAACAACTTTTAGCAAATATTTTTGAAACGAAATACATTCAGCTTAGTCAATATATTATTATTCTAAATTTTTGAGAAATCGCTATTTCAATAAAATTTGTTTTCTGATTTTCCAAAGCCTCCGGAGAAAATTTATCTGATCCTTATAAATTCACAATCTATGGTACCTGTATAAAGCACAAAGTGAAATGTAAACAATAATAAATATAATAAATTCAGATTTGTACGGAACCCCTCCGTTTAGAGAATTATACTTAATTCTCCTTGTATATTAATATAAACTGTATTAAACGATGGTAATACTGAACTAATGCATAAAGTATACTGAGGTGCGCACTGAATATAAATTGCACAAAACAAAATTTAAATAAAAAGGAAAAAACATGGAACATAACGTTCAAAAAATTGTAGCATAGCATAAAGATTTGAAGTGTTTAGAGTCTAAAGTGTTTCTTAGTCGTCACCGAGTCCCGACGATGGATGCGAGAACCAATACGCACAGCCGCACGGACGGCTTTAAACAATAATAACTTTTGATATAGGACGAGCTAGGAAACGATTCTTGCATGATTACATAGAGGAAAGTATGCTGAAAATATTCCATTTTGTCAAATTCTATGACCTCTTATGACTCAAAAGATATTCCTTGCGAAGTCTTGATAATTTTGCAAATTTTCTTCATTACATTTAGCGTAACATTTTTAATGCATTACAAATACTAATTTTCAATTGACAAACGGTAAGTTACAGCTTAAAGATAAACCTTTCATTTAAAAAGAAATTGGAAGGAAAATATTAAAAAGGATCGTCAGGGCATCTTAAAGAAGAAAAGCAATTTTTTCCATGAGAAAGGCTATCTTTAAAACTTCCAACTTTAACTGTTTGTTACGGTAATGGTTTTTATTAAATTTTATTAATATTTTCATTTTCGAGGTTGATGGATTTCAGAAAGCAATAAACACTCAACAAATATCTATATTATACAGTTGGTTTTTGGGAAAAATGTCACTAAATTTCGCGTTTTAGACCACTGTGAGTCGTGCCGATCGCGAATCTAGCTGGACAAAATTATTCTGGCATTATTTTAAGACTTAAAGTCGTAGTTAACACTTTACCTACCGGAAGTCTATTAATAGGATTTTCAATAATTCTGTTGTACCAAAAGAAAGCATTTTTCTTTTACATTGCAATCTTAAATGAAACTACAATATTAGATGACGTTGTTGACCATGACTTGTTAGTTCGCAATGATAATTGCGAACTTTAATTGTTCCATTAAAAAGTGTTTAGCAATGTACCATAGATTTTTCAAAATTATCCAATATCCACCGGTCGGTAATGTGTTAAGTAGGTCATTGGATTCGGCTTGACATCAACTACAACAATATGCAATAAAAACTACATTTAAAAAATTAACATGATTATATTTTTTTATTAAAAGAAAAAGTGTTGTGAAATTTTTTTATTGAGATTTATAGATGACTGTGTATCGATTTACTTTTGTTGGAAACATTTTCTTGTCAGATTACACTGTCCAACAAATTTCAACTTTTTTTATGTTCCCTAATTACTGTTGGGTCCTTCTTATATAGTTTTTTGCGCTGATTCCGAATCTGTTTTTAATTTTTTCCCTATACGCACAGTTTTTGAGGAACATGGCTTTGAAAAAAAAACATATTTTTCAACTTTAAACAAATGTTGTGATGTTATTATAAAAGATATAGAATTGTTCTTTGCAGCAAACGATACTGTAGACTTTCCCGAATACAGTGATATACAATACTAATACATTATGAGTATTTAAACAGGTTTAAACAATCATTAAAGACGGATAGACACCACTTTTGCACCAATTTTTGAGGATATTTTTCAATTTATCTCAAAAAATAAGGGTCTAGCGGAAAATCGAACAATACCACGCGATAGAGCAGACTTTTATCTTGAGAAACCACCCTGTCAAGTTTGGATCGTCGACGTTTTTTTCGAACCAGAAAGCAAAATATCTTCGGCCGACATGAGTTGCCGCCAGTGGCGCTCGGGACGATATACGGCGCACTATGGTCTGGAAACCCGTTTTTCGTGGCCAAAAGTATTTTAGCGTTATTTAAAGTTGAAGGTTATAGTATGCTAGGTCGTTGAATTCGTTTCGACACCAGCAATAATATTATAAAGTCAGAAATATATAGTAACATTTAAAAAATTGACGTGATTCCCATTTTTATAAACAAAAGATTTTTTTTTTAATTTTGTATATTGAAATCTATAGATATGTAAATACTGATCAACTTTTGTTGGAAACATTTTTTTGGCAGATCGTAGGAAATGTCTTGAAAATCGTGTTAACAATACTATTCTGCCGCAGGAATAACATAAGTAATAATACTAGCACAAATAAGATAAATACATAAATAAAATCACTAATGTATTAATGTATATCATATATATATGTATTATTTATAAATGTACATAAATTATAAAAATATATAAAATATAAATACGAATGATATAAACAATAACTATACATCCATATACATTTAGGGTTGACCTTATTTTTTGACCAAAAAATTTTTTCCCTCTCACCCCTCAGAATTGTGCCGTTTTTGTAAAACCGTTCTCAAAGTTTGTCAAGAAGCTGCAAGCGAACGCGTTCGGAGCGCCTGAAAATCCCGGTTACTATTTATTAAAAACGTTGTACAACTAAAACGGGCAGAAACGGGTAAATGAAACTTTATACACTATATTCAGAAATGTCTATAATTTCATATGCAAAAGGTTCCATTTATGGCGATTTGTGCCGTTTTTGTAAAACCGTTCTCAAAGTTTGTCATCCAGCTGCAAGCGAACGCGTTCGGAGCACCTGAAAATTCTGGTTACTATTTATTAATAACGTTGTACAACTAAAACGGGCAGAAACGGGCAAATGAAACTTTATACACTATATTCAGAAATGTCTACGATTTCATATTCAAAAGGTTCCATTTATGCCGATTTGTGCCGTTTTTTTAAAACCTTTCTCAAAGTTTATATTGTTTGAACTTGTCACGATTTGTTTATGGATAAAAAGATGCTAACAACAGTATTACACACCTAAAATATACCTGCTGACACATACGAAATTATTATTTAAACTTGTATTTTGGAAGTCCATGATGACTATTTTAAACGTTTTTTTAATCTGAATTTTACGAAGTTTGTCTTCAAGACGTTATATCTCAGCAATGAATCATCGGAAAGGATTAATCATTTGGATTTGGAAGCTTTGGATGATTCTTACTCTGTTCCAAAAAAAATTTTTTGCAAATCTTTATCTTGAAAAATTGACTTTTGGCCACGAAAAACGGTTTCCAGACCATAGTGCGGCGCAGCGACGGGATACGGAGCTGCGAACGACCGTTGTAGTGGTGAGCGCCACTGGCGGCAACTCATGTCGGGCGAAGATATTTTGCTTTCTGGTTCGAAAAAAACGTCGACGATCCAAACTTGACAGGGTGGTTTCTCAAGATAAAAGTCTGCTCTATCGAGTGGTATAGTTCGATTTTCCGCTGGACCCTTATTTTTTGAGATAAATTGAAAAATATCCTCAAAAATTGGTGCAAAAATGGTGTCTCTCCGCCTTTAGTGATTATTTAAACATGTTTAAACAATCATAATGTATTAATATTTGATATCGCTGTATTCGGGAAAGTCTACAGAATCTTTCGTTATAAAGAACAATTCAATATCTTTTATAATAACATTACAATATTTGTTTAAAGTTGAAAAATATGTTTTTTTTTCAAAGTCATGTTCCTCAAAAACTGTGCGTATAGGGAAAAAATTAGAAACAGATTCGGAATCAGTGCAAAAAACTCTATACGAAGGACCCAACAGTAATTCGGGAACAAAAATGTTGGACAGTGTTATCCGAAATGTTCGAAACTTCGTGGTGACAATTGGACATTTGCACCGAAAAGCTTCCGAACCGAACCTTTTTATTGATTTAGCTGGCCAAAATTATTGATAATGTTTCATGTCTCCGCAACGTTTTCAAATCACATATAATATCAGTTTGTATTTGTTTAAGTATTACATACAGTAGCGGACAAAAGTTTAAGACCACTCTAAAGAAGACGATAACTTTTTTAATATTGTACTATACGATTTGAACTTTTTTGGGAAGCTAGAGCAATTAGTTTACTAAAGAATGTGGAAAGAAATTTTTTCAAAAATTGCAATTGATCGGAATTGTTGAACAAATACTAAAAGTTGAATTTTTAACTTTTTCATGTGGGCCTATATTGAAAATTTAAAAAATACGTTTTGTAGATTTATGTCAATTAAACGTATTCTAAAAATTTCGTCAAAATCGGTCGACGTTGCAATGAGCTACAACCGTTTAAAGATGGTAAAAATTGCAGATTTTCAAGATTTTCGGCAATAAATCGACACGTAAGTACTACTGTGCGTCGCGCGGGCAGGTGTAATGGTTAAATTTAATAGTTTATATCTCCTAAACGCATAGATTTTTAAAAAATTTCTTTTTTAAATACTGCATTGTCATCCAGTTCTGAGCTATATTTAAAATTTCAAGTCTCTAGCTCATTGGGGAGTTAGTTTAAAATCAGTTGTAAAGTACCGAACAGACAAACAGACATACACGAAAGCGACCTAATAAAAACGTGGTAAATTATTCAATGGCATACCTGGTGATTTGGCGATTTCTCTGTGAAAATCATCATTAACGAACGGCTCCTTCTTTGTAGACATTATTTCTGACACTTTCAAACACAGACTGTTCAAATTCTAATTTCGTACTCGATATTTTATTACCTACATCACACATGCGCCCCACCGTCGAAAGGCTTTCTCTGCTTTTCCGTGCACGTATATTTCAGTCGATTTTAAACATTTTGATGAGATTATAACAGAGACATGTAGTAATTTCAAACGGTATTTGCGACGCGTCATATCGAAAACAAACGCCGTGGTAAAATGTCAAAGATAAAGGTTCGACGGAGAATCTCGGTATAACGGTTCTTTCGCTTGGTAAACAAACATTATAGTATAATAATACGTACAGCTTGTCAAATCTAGCTGTGGGGCTGACCAAAACATAGGAATGGACAAACAAATACAAAGAATTCCCCGTGCGGGGGACATTCAGCCGCACAGCTATATAGATTTGACAAGCTATAGTAACTTTGTAAACACCGCACGGAACTCAAACGCACACTGACACACACTGAGCTCCTTCGGTGCGAAGCGGGTCAGTGGAGTGGGGATGAGTCAGAGTGGGAACACGTAGTAGTGTAGGGACGCTGGGGGGGTGTAACGGTTAAATTTATTAACAGTTTATATCTCCTAAACGCATAGGCTTTTTTAAAATTTCTTTTTCGAATATTGCATTGTCATCCAGTTCTGAGCTATGTTTAAAACTTCAAGTCTCTAGCTCATCGGGAAGTTAGTTTAAAATCAATTGCAAAATTTGTACCGAACAAACAAACAGACAAGAAAGCGAGCTAATTAAAACGTGGTAATTAGGAAGAGTAGGAATAGAGGTACGGCTATAAAACCATAGCTGCAGGTACGCTAATGGTTACGACGGTTCAGCATGTGTTCGTCAGCTGCGTGTTTCTGTCAGATAATATTTTTTTGGTCGTGCCATTCGTCGTCTATCGCTCTATGGCGTTCACGGTCGTTATTCCGCCAGCAGGTAGTCTAGCCGTCCTTCACGGTCGCGCGCTTGTCCCTTGGCTGAGAGTTCCGCGACGGAACACCTTTGTAGGTCCTCGAGGAATATTCCAGCACTTAGCAAACACTTTCGACGCGGCTCGTTTCCAAAAATTTCATTTCTATCGTCGACTGCGAAATAATGACAAAAATCTGTAGCAAAGGCAGCTCGCGGAATTTTAGTTTCCTGTGCGTCCTAGGAGAGCCATCGAAGAAAAGGTCATCGATCGCACGGCGTTCCCGGAGCTCTCGTGTGCATCGTTCCCTTTGGCACGGTCGCCGTGGAGCCGTGATATCGAGAAATATAGGAGAGAATGCTCCGGTGAACCGAACAAAGGAGCCACGGGATCGGTATCGCGTCCTCGGTGACGCATTATATCTAGCCGAGGCGGAGAAGTCAAGGGAACAAAGCGACGCGGCGGCTCGCGTAATTGCCACACGCAACAAAGCCTCGCGAAAAATTGGCGATGGTCCAGGCGGGATGTCAGCGACGCGACAACAACCGGAAGACAGCGATCCTTCCTAGCGCGTGACTCCCGTAATTACGCTGGTTGACAAAAGTAATGATTAGACTGCGGATCTCTGTGCAAAATAGAAATTGTTCGAGTCGATTGTAGGAAGCAGAATGCGAATAACAACGTGTATTTCCTCTTCTAATCATTTTAAGAAGTCGAGAATAATTCTTCTATTGTCCTTTCAATTTTGAAATCCGCAGTCCAGCTTATGGAAACTCGTATCACGCGAATATCTACACTGAATACGAATATTTTATTTTTATTGCTCATTGAGGACATATCGCTGCTCCGGAAGAATAATGACATAACTGAAAAAATTGAAATTTTACAGGACAAGCAGAAGAAAAACAATTCCAATTTAAGAATAGCCTGTAGATTCGGTTTAATTCTTCTATGAGAGTAGTTTGTAGACATTTTGGGCTATTATTGCGACTTTTAAGCTATTCAAATTAATAAAATAATAAATACCAGCCTCACAGTAACCAGTACCATGTAAATACGTCAATTATGTCGATTTACAAACATCTAGTAAATGCATTTTTGAGCTCGCTAACACAATAAAGTCAATTTCACAAAATTTTACAGTGCGTCATTATACTTCCGGAGCAGCGATATACAGGGTGTCCCAAAACTCCTTCAAGTCCGGGAAATGGGAGGTTCCTTAGGTCATTTGAAGCAACATTTTCCTTTGCACCAATGTCAGCCGCGGCTTTGTTTAGGAGTTATTAACGAAAAACACTGACCAATCAGAGCGCGACTTCGACGCGCGATGGTACGAACAGCCCGGCGCGCCGGGAGACGAGCGTGGTGTAACGCCACGATGCCGCAACGAACAAGAGTTTCTCGAGATTAAGTGAATCCTCCCCGATTTGGCTGAGCTTTGGATATGTTGTCAAGACCAGGATTCTGAATAACATTTCTCTTTGGACTATTTGGCGGTCGGCTTTAGTTTACGAGATGATCGTAAAAAAAGAGAAGAAGCAGAAACTGATTGTATTAAAAACTCACTTATTCAGCCGTAAATCCATTTGCTGCTTCGAAATGTGTGTCACTGGGTCACTCGGTGACGAACTGCACAGATGTCTTCAGGTATACGGCAGCACCGAAAGGTAAGGGACGTACGGCCAGGTCGACAAATTGCACAGCCGGTGGTAGATAGTAATAAGGCCTAAGGGATGCGCGGTCAAGTCGACGATCCAGAATTTCACTTTCACTTTTGAATCGATAAATAATTCGTATGTTTATTTCACACAGGTGCCTTGAAATTTTTCCACACTCACAATCACTGTTCACATTTGTCTACACACATAGTTATGCACTAATAATAATTGCCATATCCGCAGTCTAGTGATTAGATTTAATATCACTATCAAAAACACAACTAATAGCAACCGTTAGCTTTGAATTGACAAATCTTTGGAGATGTTCTCTCTACCGCGGCTCGAACGACACTGATTTTCTGCAAGATTTTTCTAAAGAATTTAGGAAGGGCATTTAGCGTGTCGAAATTCGAAATGCACGCTGTAGCACGTTTACGAAAACGACGGGACGGTCAGACGAAAAACAGGATGCGAGAAGGATCGCTGTAAGAATTATGGCAAACACATGTTTAGTTTTTCCTGCAGATTGGTACGTAGAGTCGATGGGTAACCATGCGAAAACGTCATCGGTCCTTTTACCCAGCAAGGGGTAAAAATGTCAGGTCAGCATAGCATTCCTATTGTCCTATACCTTCTGTAAGAAACTTTCTAAAAGAAGGACAGCCGACGTTTTCGAACGGGTACCCATCGACTCTGCGTATCAATCTGCAGGAAAAACTGAACATGTGTTTGCCATAAATCTTACAGCGGTCCTTCTCGCATCCTGTTTTTCGTCTGACCGTCCCGTCGTTTTCGTAAACGTGCTACAGCGTGCATTTCGAATTTCGACACGCTAAATGCCCTTCCTAAATTCTTTAGAAAAATCTTGCAGAAAATCAGTGTCGTTCGAGCCGCGGTAGAGAGAACATCTCCAAAGATTTGTCAATTCAAAGCTAACGGTTGCTAATAGTTGTGTTTTTGATAGTGATATTTAAACTAATCACTAGACTGCGGATATGGCAATTATTATTAGTGCATAACTATGTGTGTAGACAAATGTGAACAGTGATTGTGAGTGTGGAAAAATTTCAAGGCACCTGTGTGAAATAAACATACGAATTATTTATCGATTCAAAAGTGAAAGTGAAATTCTGGATCGTCGACTTGACCGCGCATCCCTTAGGCCTTATTACTATTTACCACCGGCTGTGCAGTTCGTCGACCTGGCCGTACGTCCCTTACCTTTCGGTGCTGCCGTATACCTGAAGACATCTGTGCAGTTCGTCACCGAGTGACCCAGTGACACACATTTCGAAGCAGCAAATGGATTTACGGCTGAATAAGTGAGTTTTTAATACAATCAGTTTCTGCTTCTTCTCTTTTTTTACGATCATCTCGTAAACTAAAGCCGACCGCCAAATAGTCCAAAGAGAAATGTTATTCAGAATCCTGGTCTTGACAACATATCCAAAGCTCAGCCAAATCGGGGAGGATTCACTTAATCTCGAGAAACTCTTGTTCGTTGCGGCATCGTGGCGTTACACCACGCTCGTCTCCCGGCGCGCCGGGCTGTTCGTACCATCGCGCGTCGAAGTCGCGCTCTGATTGGTCAGTGTTTTTCGTTAATAACTCCTAAACAAAGCCGCGGCTGACATTGGTGCAGAGGAAAATGTTGCTTCTAATGACCGAAGGAACCTCCCATTTCCCGGACTTGAAGGAGTTTTGGGACACCCTGTATACAGTAGGGTGACCCTTACCTGTAGGGGTCAAACATTTTTTAGTCTTTCTTTTCTAAATTGTCAAACTTGGTGACAAAATTTTGCAAACCACGCGGCGGTTTCTCGGCTTCTATGCATTGAGGCCAGAGTTGGACAGGAATGAATTACATGAGTAATTAATTACATCTTCAATTACATGTGCAAAAGTGGACTATAATTACAATAACAAAACGGTGAAATAGTCCAAAACATAAAAATTAGTGGTTTAAAAGAACAATTACACTGAAGTAATTGTTAGACTCAATTACAATTACTGTAATTGTGTTAAGTAATTGCTATTACTTCTTTCACAATTACGGTAATTGTGTTAAGTAATTGCAATTACTTCTTTCACAATTACTGTAATTGTGTTAAGTAATTGCAATTACTTCTTTCACAATTACTGGTTGAGCCAAAGTAATTGCTACTAACAATTACAATTACTTGTAATTGCATTACAATTACTTGGGAATTGCAGAAATACAATTACTTTGGCTCAACCAGTAATTGTAATTGCGGACCACAATTACAATTACAGTGATTCGTCAAGTAATTGCAATTACTGTATTTCTGCAATTCCAAATTACAGTAATTGGTAAGTAATTGTAATTGTAATTGAAATTACATTTTGCCCAACTCTGATTGAGGCATTATGTATTCTGTTCTCACGTCCATGAAAAGGGGACAAAATGGTAGAACACGTGTTGAAAAAATTGAATCGAACTTTACTATTGGATGCTTTTCAATATCTAGGTGCACGGTAGTGCACCAGACAAGTTCTCGCACTATGTACCTCCTTTTACACGAAACAACTTAGCTGTTTTTTAGAGGCTTATAACTCGGCACTGGAGGCAAATGGAGAGATGTAATTTCGTACACTTGTTAAATGCTATCGTGTCTCAATATTGACAAAACGTTAATCTTCCAACATTAGTAGGTTCCGAGATATAGGACCTAATCGCAAAATTTGTCACCGACTGACTCACTGACAGATCATCAAAACTTTTTGGGTACTTCCCATTGACCTACAAGCTTGAAATTTGGTACATAGGTCCACCATAACAAACACTCAAAGGAATAATTATCACAGTTTGAAATTTTACACCTTAAAGGGGTTGTACTGAAAAAAAAACATTACGAAATAGGTATAACTAGATAGTAAAACGAACATGCATTTGTTAATTTACTTAATGTCCACCTTAAACATAAGAAATGTTTAGGATTTCATGAATCAGGGATAAGAGTAATACCTACTTGATAATTGATGAAATCCCAACAAACACGTTAGCTTAGAAATACCTCTTGCAATACTGAGAAAAGCGTTTGTAAAAATTAGTTTAAAAGAACGCTATTTAATTTTTAGAGTTCAATAGATGGGCTAGCAAAATTATTCACACTTGGCAGCTACCTAACACCTTTTATGGCCATTCGGTAAAAAGTAACGGCCGAGTTTGAATAATTAAGCCCTCCATGTAACTCTTTAAAAATTAAATAGCGTTCTTTTAAACTAATTTCTACAAACGCTTTTTTCAGTATTACAACAGCTATTTCTAAGCCAACAAACTTGGCCGTATTTTGTTTGATCTCACAACTTTTTACGGCCATAGGAACTTGGTTCCTGTTTACAGGATGTTTTTCTTGGGTTCAGGTTAACGTTACAATACTGCGATTTAGTTTGAACACTTACTTATTTTTCACCGTTTCGTCGAACAAAATGGTGAAAGGCAGAGAGCAGTTTCCCAGTTTTGCGAGCCACTGTACGCGGCGGAAAATCGTCGAGGTTCATTTTGTTTGGCCCGAAGCTTTCAGCCGTCGTAAATCGGCGTATTAACGGTCCCCCGGCTCGCCATTACGCGGCCAAATAAAATCAGCTATCGGTAAACAGCCGGGACAATTAATGAATTATCGCATGAAACGCTCGAGCTCCTCCTCTCTCTTCGTGGAATCACTTACAGCCCCGATGAACGCACACGCTGAATATCATCCCGCTGGTGTTCGCGCGATCCACTCACCTGCAAGCAAACCAACGAAATTGTTAATTTGGTATTAACGAGCTCTACGTCCCCCGCAGGTTCACTACTGTCCACGAAAACTGAACGAAATTTCCTTCGCGAATAATCCGAAATCATTTTCGACCAATCGGATACCGCTGCGTTCTGTTCGTTCGAGTACGGATCATTATGCTAATTGTTTGAAAACTTTATTATATTACAGTGGGTGCACAAAGTATTCGTACACTTTTTCAAAACTAATAACATTTTTATAATTGTACCAAACCACCTGATTTTTTATAATCAAGTAGAAGCATTGGTTTCGAAATGATATGCAAAAAAGATATTCCAAAAATGATAATTTACAAGGTTAAATGCAAAAATAAAAAAGGCATTTTTTAAAACTTTTTTATTTGGGTCCTTAATGAAAATTTAAAATGTATGTTTTGTAGATCTAGGTTAGTCATACATATGCTGAAAATTTCATTGAAACCGATTAACATACACACGAGCTACAAGCGTTGAAAAATTGTGAAAATCGTAGTTTTCCACGACTTTTGATCAGTTTCTGCTTAAAATCCACAGAATCGTACATCTTTCGACGCTTGTTGTTTTTTCCTGCGTCAATCGATTTCGATGAAATTTCCAACATGTGTATAAAGAACATGCATCTAGAAAACATATGTTTTAAATTTTCATTAAGGGCCCAAATAAAAAAGTTTTAAAAAATGCCTTTTTTATTTTTGTCTGCAACCTTGTAAATTGTAATTTTTGAAAAATCTTTTTTGCAAATCAGGTCGTTTGGTACAATTATAAAAAACTTATTAGTTTTTAAAAGGTGTACGAATACTTTGTACACCCACTGTAAATAAGATGACTTTATTTATTCAATGCAAATAAAGTTACAAAGTGGATTAAACAATGATCGCAATGTGAATGAGAAAAGGGACAAACTGTATTGAAATAAGGTAAAGCTAATGCTGTAGCGTAAATGATGCTGTGATGTGTTCTGTACTGTAATGGAACGACGACTGAGCTGGTTCATCCCTGGAAAAACCTTTGGTCTCTTTTCTTAAGTGGGGGTGTCATAAACCACTTGGGCCGGGTAACGAAATCTCTGCTCCTCCGGTCGTAGTCGCACCCACAGCCTGTTTCTGTATACAGTGAGTGTACAAAGTGTTCGTACACCTTTTAAAAACTAATAACTTTTTTATAATTGTACCAAACGACCTGATTTTTTATAATCAATTAGAAGTATAGGTTTACGAAATGATATGCAAAAAAGATTTTTCAAAAATTATAATTTCGATGCGTGTCGTTTTTTCCTGCGTCAATTATGACAAAACATATTTTTTAAATTTTCATTGAGGGCCAAAATAGAAACGTTTTAAAAAATCCCTTTTTTATTTTTGCTTGTTAAATTGTAAATTATAATTTTTGACAAATCTTTTTTGCATATCATTTCGTAAACCAATGCTTCTAATTGATTATAAAAAATCAGGTCGTTTGGTACAATTATAAAAAAGTTATTAGTTTTTAAAAGGTGTACGAATACTTTATACGCCCACTGTATGTAATATTATCGTTGGATTCCAACACTAATTCTACAGTTACTAGACTGGGGAATCTTCGTGCGGATTTGAGAAATTGATTTGGACGGTTCAGAGGAAAAGAATCTCTGAAACATTGTCGCAACTCGCATTCTGTTCGCCAAACCTAGCTCTCTCGAAACGTACCAATAAAATCTTCCCACGACAACAGTATCACCTTCACTCTCTCCAACCATGCTCAACCTCAACCCACTCCGGTTAGATTCTCGCGTAAGAAGAGTTTCTCCGCAGGATGATTCGATGCGTCACTCGGTTCCCTTCTCCCTTTCACGAGGCATCGGTGTTCGTTCTAGAAAGACGATCCTGGAAGCCGGTCACCGGAAACGGCCTGCGGCCGCTGCTGTTAAATCATCGGCCGAACTCTCACTGGCAAATAACTCCGCCGGGAGCTACGTTTTTTTTCTCCGCTCTCCCCTTCTTGCTCTCTTCTTGAATAAAGCTGCGGTACGCCAGTGGAATTGGCTATTCGCCTCGCGAGAGGCAGCCGTAAGATTTCTCGAGGCTGTGGGGTGGTGAACCACCCCTGCGCGAGGCTGGATTAGGTCGGTTTAACGTGCGATCCGTGGGAGATGGCGTGGGCGTCTCAATCGCAAACGCGTCAAGGGGGATCGGCCTTGTTGAACGTTGCTCCTGAAGGCCCGTTCGCATGGAAGCGACTATTAATCGAGACGCCAGGAGTCTCCCTCTCCCTAACTCATTCTTCTTCGGCTACTGTTTCGATTCGAGACGGGCCTAAGCTCCGTTTCACACTTGAGCGGACCGTCCGCGCTCCGCGCGCGAACGAGTCGATGTTGTTTTCACAGTCAAGCGGAGCGTCCGCAGTCCGCATGCGGCTTCAGTCGTTGTATATCTCAATGAAAATATAATTAAGGAAAATAGATTTTTAGTAATGTAATTTATGTCATTTAATTTATGTAATTTATGTAATTTAATTAATGTAATTTATGTAATTTATGTAATTTAATTTATGTAATTTATGTAATTTAATTCATGTAATTTATGTAATTTAAATTACATTACAGCCACACACAGCCCGTAAGGTGTGCAGTAACAATCGCAGCGATACGTCAAGTGTATGTCAAGTAAACGTTCAAATACTTTGTTCAAGATTGGCGCGCCCGAGCGCCATATTGCCACACCGGCACCGCGCGACCCCGCCAAGACTAGCGCGATCCCGCCGAAACCGCGAGCGATAGCGCATGCAATCTAAGCTTACGCGGGCAATAAATCGACTGCGTGATTCATCTAAACCCATTCTCGATCCTTCTGGAATGTTCGCGAACGCTCAACCGAAACCACCGGTGCGTGACGAACTTCCGGAAAGATCGAGGCAATAAAAGAGAAAGACAACCGACGACTCACTCTCTCTGCGACAAACCATCAGCTGTTAAACGTCAAATCAAAGCGATTCCTTTCAAAGCATTTCAGTTCTCCTTTATTTCAATTTATTGTAGATTAGTTCCGTTACACAGTGTAATTTTATTTGACAAACTGTTCTCAAAAGTGCAAATATAGTTATTTATACATAGATCCATACATTCGTGCTCATAATATGCACTTTCGGACTTTGTTTGGACTAGTTATGAGGTAAACATACTAAAAGTCCCTGCTCCTAGGTGGTGACAGGGGTGCAGGGGGCACGTAGAAGGTAGGTCTCCTTCTTCGGTTTTCCGCATATATCTCGAAAACTGTGAGTCCTAGCGATAAGACCATTCTATACAAAATTAAAGTTGACAAAATGTGCCATAAGATTTATTCTATTCAGATTTTCGCTATTTCGCATAGTTTCCAAGATATCCGCGCTCAAAGTTCACTAATTGTGAAAAAGAAAATATTGCCTCACGTTTTTTGCCTTATTGACTAGCTAACTTTTTTTTTTATGTTATTTAACGTCGCTTTTCGAACTCCTTTCCGGAATTATTTCACGACGGGACCTACAGTTTTTATAAGGTGGGTTCCGAACCACCTTGGGCACCACAGTCTACAGAGAGCACATGGAGTATTCCAGAGGTGCCGGCGTCGGGGATCGATGACTAGCTAACTCTTCAGCAGAATTAGTGAACTTTGACTGCGGATATCTCGGAAACTATACGAGATAGCGGAAAACTGAATGTAATCAATCTTGTAGCACATTTTGTCAGCGTTAAATTTGTATAGAATGGTCTTATCGCTAGGACACATAGTTTCCGAGATATAAGCGGAAAACCGAAAAAGGGGACCTCCTACGTGCCCCCCTGCACTCCGCTCATCTCCTAGGAGTGGGGACTTTTAATATGTTTACCTGCTAACTAGTCGAAACAAAGTCCCAAAGTTAAAAATTGTGTTCCTTCCATTTCCCTCTACAACTTTTCGTACTGGACTAATAACATTGCAGGTAATTTGCTCCGCGCGCGGACGGTCCGCTCAAGTGTGAAACGGGGCTAAGAGATTAGCTAGACAAGAGTTGGGCCGTGACGTCACACGCTTTAGCCAATAATTCGGCTAGAACCGAAAGTGCCGGTTGAATGAACCAATCAGACGGCTTGCCGACTTCTTCTGACACCGCAGAGAACTTAATACCTGCTTGGTTATCAATACGCTGTTTCGCGAAACAACGTAAAAATAGCAACCAAGTGAACACGCTACGAGGGCGAGCAGCAAAGTCCAATTTTCCTAAAAGCCCCAGAAAGACGGATGGTCTCGGTAGCCTGAATCGAATCTACGCTTTGGTATTTAGCGGAGGGCTATCCCGCCAATCTTTTCGTCGAATCCCGTTTAATCCCGAGCCACGCTGGGAACTGTATTTAATTCCAGCAGGAAGTCGGGGCCGCCTTTACGTTTGCTTCTGGCACGGCTCGAGTGTCTTACAATCACCGCGGAGAGAGCACCACCCCGACGAGAGAGAAAGAAAGGAAAGGAAGGGAGAGATGAGAGAGAGAGGGAAGAGGAGCCGCTCGTGGAAGCTCGGAGTAGGTTCCAGACATCGGCGGGATCGATTAAATGACACCCCGGAGAGACGGGATTTAGGAGGTGAAACTTTCCTCCTCGGGATTTCTCCGGGAACAGAAGTTCCCCGACTTCGCCCCAAGGTTACGCGTTTAAATAAAACCACGGGGAAATTCGCGCGCGGTCACACCGCCGATGGAAGCCTCGTTTCCTTTGTGACAGACATTCCTCGTTTCATGTTTCCCACCAGAAAATAATCAACGAGAACAGGCATTCGCGAGAAAATCTGTGATCGATCCTCCTTTACAGGTATTATTCTCCGACGAGGCAACGGTGGTAACAAGTTACCGATAATTGTTAGGCAGCATCACATGAAATAGAGCTCTCGACGAGCCTCGAGCGACCGAATGGATCGTCGACAAGGCCCTCTCCAGCTCTTTTGTCCACGGTTTTCAAAGAACAAGCGGCCGCTGTTTATTTCGCGGCGACTTTAATCGCTCGCGCAAACTTCCGGCCGGTCCCCTTTACGCTCTCCCGTGAAACAATTAACGTCTCCTGGTGCTCGTAGCTCGTGGCGCGAACTTAATCCCGCTCGAAGGGACGGGCAAAGTACGACAAACGTTTTCCCGCCAGCTGGAAATGTTTTCCTGTTCCAGGTTGCTTGTTGCGAGAGTTTTCGTAATCCTCGATTATCCGGGTGCCAATCGGAATTGGAATTGGAATCATCGTAGAGGAGCAGAGTTGATGAGAGAGGAGATAAAGATTATGGATCGATCGAATTGCTGCGAGGAGATGAAGATTGCTTTTGTTACACGGAGGAAAAATGTGATCGGAGAGCTCTGAGACGATAGAAACGAGAGGGATTCCGCATCCACTCTGGCCGAAATCATGCTCGAAATCAACGGGAACGCTTCCGACAGGTGGCGTCACATCCGTAATTTCCCGTCGCATTCGCCAGGTGTCGGAGGAATCATTTTCGCGACGTGCGAAAGGGGCCTGTCAAAGAGGACGACAAAACGCGAGGAACTCGATCCCGGAAACTAATCTGCAGAAAATACCGCGTAATCGATGGAGCAACCGGATGAAACGAATTGGAGCGTTACGTTCCCACCGCCCTCGCTTTTCCACCGCGAAACTAAACGAAGAAAACGAGCGGGCTCGTCTCGCGACCCGATCGGGCCAAAGAAACACCGGTTAAGCCTCGGAAAATTGAGTGGGCGCCTGGAAAAGAGAGACCCGTCCCTTCATCCCTCGTTCCCTTCACCTTTCCACCCTCCGCGGTTCCCGGCGATGCGAAAAATCTTTCGAAAAGTTCCGTCGACGTTCGTTTTTCTCCGCACTCCGCGGGATTAGGTGCTTCCCCGCTGCGACGTCGCGCTTTCCAGTCTAAATTATAGACGGTGTACGGAAAATGCGTGCTCGGAGATGAGGATTTCCTGCATTTGTGAGATTAACAGAATTTAGACTCATAAATTTTTAACCCTCGCACTTGGGTCGAGCTTTTCGTTGATGAAACTTCGTCGAAAGAGCACCGTATATTTCCCACGTCTTTCGGCACCGGCTCGGGGAGAGTTTAAATATCGCATAAAGAGCTGGTAATAATTGATACTAATGACGCCGAGCCGGGGCGAAACGGAGGCAACGTTCAGAGATCGCAACGCAGCCTCGGAGAAAGCTGATGCATATCCCGTGGCCGGATACTCGCGTTTATTTTAGATTAATGCCCGCTAATGCATCTTCCGCGAGAGACGCGCTAATTGCTCTCCCCATCGAGTGCTCGGGGGCTCCGCGATCGGCGGGGAAACGCTTCCCGGATGAAAGTGCTCTCGCGAGAAATTCGACACCGATCCCTTCGAATTAAGGCGATCCCACAACGCGCGGCGCGTCGTCGGTGCATTAGCTTAGAGACGAACAAGAAAATCACCAGGTGCGAAGTGCCGTCGCAATTACGCCGCCAGGGGAACGGTCAATTTTCGTGATGACGGCGTTACGGCAATTTCACGGTGCCCTCCCCTCCCCTCGCCACGAGGCCCATTATATCGGCGCGGCTCAATGCTGATGATATAAGATCGCCTCGCACGCGAGCCGCAACAATGTATCTTCATCATCAACGTATCCGAGTGAAAGGGCCGAGGATAAGTGGCCGAAGCGAACGCTATCTAACGCTGCCGACCGCGTGGCCGCCGCAGCGCCGATTCGCGGCACTTTCGATTCCCGATTTGGCCAGCGAGCATGATCGCGAATTCCACTTTCACAGGAGGCAATGCCTAGGTATAACACTCGTAATAAACAGATCCACTGTTCCCCATTAACGCTTGATTATATCCCGCCGCGCCGCACAGTGGTCCGGATCGAAGAAGTTAATGTCATTTAGCTAAAAAGACAACTTTCTCATATTGATTTCTAACAAATTTGTATTGCTTCCTAAATGTCGATCAAAATCGAAAATGAAAAACTTAATGCAATTTATCAAGAATTGAAATTAGGACGAATATTTAAAGGTAGACATTTAGAGATACATAGTACTTTTCACCAAGAAAATTGCTTCTCTTCTTCGAGCTGCTTCATCCAGGGCTTGAAACGGGCCCGAAAATAACTGTTTGAAATTGTTTCATTTCGGGCTTGATCGAAACAGTTATGAAGGATCGATATTCTGAATAACTGTTATGAAGGACCGAAATTTTGGTTGATATCGGTTTCGATTACGGTCCTTCGTACATGGATATCGGTCCTAGCATAACGGTCTAGGACCGATATTTTTTCGGTCCTATATCGGTCTTCATATCGGTTCCAATACTTTGTTGCTCGGCCGATGCTTTAGGCACAGCGACTTCTAAGGGTCGGCCGATGCTTTGTAATCGGTGGCAAAGAGACCGACACCTTATTGTCGATTGCCGACGCGACTGTTGACTCGACGTCATCGGTGACGCTTTTGCGGGGATACCAATCAGAATGATTTCTGGTAAAACAAAACATATCCTCTTTAACACAAGACTCACCACTCTGCAAGCGAAAACCTAGAGCCTAGCTACATAACGAAAATTAAAATTACAATAAAAAAAGTAAAAGTAAAAACTAAAAAATGCTATGAACTATGTCCCTTTCTTTTCCATATGCTCTCCTTCTTTGCGTCGCAAATTTTGATCGTTCATTATTTTTTCTATGATTTTCTATGATTCTATCATTGAAACAATTGGCTTGTGATAGCTAAAATATGATATAAATATTCTTGATTCAATTTTGTCTAAATATCTTGCAAATACTGCATCGAGAGTTGTTCCTGATCCTGTTGTCGCTTTATTAGGATTATTTACCATTTCCAATCTTAATTTACTTCTAAACATTACTAGGATATGCAAGAAGTTTCGCGTATGTTTATTTTTTTTTAAATTTAAAAGACTACATACGTCATGTGGTTGGGCATACCCTATATGCTTTTGGGTCTTTTGAAAATTTCGTTATTTTTGCGGTAGGATGGACTGTTCCCGAGATACAGCCATTTTTTATTTACGACAAGCTCGGTTAACCATCCCCACCACTTCCGTTACGCATATTCGTGTCGCAAATTCCGTGACGTGAATTAAGCCTACACCCTGCCAAAAGAAGTTTCACTTAAAAAATAGTTAATAATGTATACATTTATTGTTACAATAAAACAGCTTTCAATTATGACCAAAATATAACAGTTTTTAATGTTAGTAGTTATTTTCAGACCCGTTTCAAGCCCTGATTGCTATAATTTGAAACTTAGAATTTAGAACCGATATGAGGACCGATATAGGACCGAAAAGATAACGGTCCTAGACCTTTATGCTAGGACCGATATCCATGCACGAAGGACCGTAATCGAAACCGATATCAACCAAAATTTCGGGCCTTCATAACAGTTATTCAGAATATCGGTCCTTCATAACTGTTTCAAGGACCGAAACCGATATCATAACTGTTTTCAAGCCCTGGCTTCATCACACCACTTAATATTTCTTATTTTTCTTTTGTTTACGATGAAGTGCACTCTTTTGTGATACAAAATTAACATCCACACTAAAAGTTATTGTTCACAATATGTTATAAATTAATATTCAATGAAATAAAGAAATTGGCCAACTTTTTTACATTTGACAAGGAATATCTGGAGAACCCTGAAAAATCTTGTTTTATAACAAATTGGATCATTTTCAGCATTCCTTCCCGTATATAATTATGCAAGAATATTGTCCTACCTCGCCCTACTTTGCAGCTTATCGTTGTTCAAAGCTGTCAATGTTACTTTGCGACGAGTTCCGCCTGCGTAAAACAGGCTCGTATGACTGATCAAATGTATTCCAAATACGAATGTTTTTGCAATAACATTATAATTGATAAATAGAGTAAAGATATATATGTAAATTAACTTCGATAGTCACTTTTATTTTTAAAAAATATAACGAAACGAATGATGAGAGTTTCCTAGCGTTCTCGCTGCATTTATTTCTATATTTGGAACCTTGTGCAGCGTTCGAAAACTGTTTCAGATTATTGTTAACATCTGACCCGTACATGTCACAATTACAGTCACCGGCAATATTAAGTGGACGCCCTTAAAAATCGCATAACTTTTTAAAAATTGGTCCAAAGGATTTGAATTTTTTTAAGATGTTAGACCGGCTAGTTCGGTAAAGAATAGGTAAACAAAAATTTATTAAGATTGCTAGTGGTAGAAATCATATAAAATTTTAAAAAAGATGTTTTGTCAACTTATTTATCTGAGGTTGTAACGATAATTTAAAAAATGCATTTTATAGATTTCGGTAACTTATATACATATTGAAAATTTCATCGAAAAAAACGTTTAAAGATGATCACGTAAGGGCGAAATGCCCTGGCAAGGCTGAAAATCTGCGACTTTCACCCTTAAGCTCTCATCCTTAAACATATGTAGCTCATTGCAATGTTGACCATATAAGTTACCGAAATCTATAAAACCCATTTTTTAAATTATCGTTACAGACCCAGATAAAAAAGTTGACAAAACATCATTTTTTAAATTTTGTATGAGACTTACCAATTGTAATCTTAATAAATTTTTGTTTACTTATTCTCTAGCGAACTACTCGGTCTAACATCTTTAAAAAATTCAAGTCCTTCGACCAATTTTTAAAATGTTATGCGATTTTTAAGGGTGTCCACTTAATATTGCCGCTGACTGTAAGATTAACATATAAAAGAAATCCTACAATACTGAATCCTGAGGCAGTAGAGTTATTAATTAACCAATGCAATCGATCATCGTAGATCATCACGAAAGACAAATTATGGTATGTTTATTTTATTAGCTTACTTTTTTATTTGTGATAATATTGACTGAATATAACGTTAGTACTATTTTAGTCGCAATATGTATTTAAAATATTCCTTTTTTTTACACAGGAAAGCATTCTTTTATGTGTTAAAGATTAAGACCAACACTAAAAATTGTTGTTCACAACAAGTAAAAAAAGGTTGAAAAACTATATTTGAACAATTCATTTTTTAATAAGAAATATCAATGAAAAGTGAATAAAAATGATTGTTTAACAAATGCAAAAAATATTTAATTATCTCTAGGTAAGAATTACTATTTTTTAAATATTTTTGGTGAAAATTTCATTGCGATATCTCCAATAGTTCAAAAGTTATAACAAAGTGACACCAACTTTTTCGATTCGAACCACTGTGCGCCGTACATCTTAATAAATATTTGTTTAATTATTCTCTAGCGAACTAACCGGTCTAACATCTTAAAAAAATTCAAGTCCTTTCGACCAATTTTTTAAATGTTATGCGATTTTTAAGGGTGTCCACTTAATATTGCCGGTGACTGTAATTGTGACATGTACGAGTCAGATGTTAACAATAATCTCAAATAGTTTTCGAACGCTGCACAAGGTTCCAAAGATAGAAATAAATGCAGCGAGAACGCTAAGAAACTCTCATCATTCGTTTCGTTATATTTTTTTAAAATAAAAGTAACTATCGAAGTTAATTTACATATATATCTTTACTCTATTTATCTCTTATAATGTTATTGCAAAAACGTTCGTATTTGGAATACATTTGATCAGTCATATGAGCCTGTTTTACGCAAGCGAAACTCGTCGCGAAGTAACATTGACAGCTTTGAACAATGATAACTTGCAAAGTAGGGCGAGGTAGGACAATATTCTTGCATAATTGTATACGGGAAAGAATGCTGAAAATGATCCAATTTGTTATAAAACAAGACTTTTCAGGGTTCTCTAGCTATTCCTTGTCAAATGTAAAAAATTTGGCTAATTTCTTTATTTCATTGAATATTAATTTTTAACATATTGTGAACAATAACTTTTAGTGTCGATGTTAATTTTGTATCACGAAAGAGTGCACTTCATCGTAAACAAAAGAAAAATAAGAAATATTAAGTGGTGTGATCAGGGCAGCTCGAAGAAGAGAAGCAATTTTCTTGGTGAAAAGTACTATCTCTAAATGTCTACCTTTAAGTATTCGTCCCAATTTCAATTCTTGGTAAATTGCATTAATTTTTTCATTTTCGAGGTTGATCGACATTTAGGAAGCAATACAAATTTGTTAGAAATCGATATGAGAAAGTTGACTTTTTAGCTAAATGACACCAACTTCTTCGATCCGGACCACTGTGCGCCGGCAGCTCAGAATACGATGTGAGTTTAGATACAGCGGCGACACTACAAAAACCACAGCATAATGGTTATACTCAGACTGCGGATTTTTATGAATTTTGAGGCTTACGGAAATTGTCCAAAAATGCTAAAATATAAAATTGGAGAACATTGGAAATTGCATAAACATCCGCGGTCTAGCTACAATTTGTACCTCGCTGATTTTGCGGAGCTTCGAATAGCCGGAAGGTTTGGGAATCTTTCCTCGGACATGTTAGAGTTGCAAAATTGGATTTTGGCGGCCACAAACCGCTTTCCACGGTAAGGTGAGCCTGCGGGACGAAGACGAGTAACTCGTGTCTTGTGTACAGAGGCTTTCTCGTGTAACGAGTGCAGCGTCGAGTTACAGTCCTTTCGGAAGCCGGTGGAGCCGGTCTGCGGGGGGTGGAGGAGCTTTTACCTCCTCCCAGGATCTCGAACCAGCCGTCTGTGCCTTCGAGTTGGTGTAATGGATGTTTGTACAGACGGCAGGGTGTGTTTTGTCCGCCAGAGAAGATTGATCGGCCGGCGATCGAACGATTTTTCAACCATGGATTCCATTGACGACGAGATGGAGATGCGATCAAACCCTGGCGGGTCTGTTTGGACCCGGCGTTGCAAATGATTCGTTTAATTTCGCCCAGAAAATCTGCAGTCTCATCACGAATCCTTGCGCAAGGAAGAAAATTAAGCCGAGACGTCCGAGGAAGATCTCCCCGTTCCGAAAGAACGTTCTCATTCTGGTGGAGCAATAAAAAACATTTGGAGCACCCGGTAGATTCGTTCGGGGCGCGGGACGAACCCCAAAACAGCCGGGGAATATTCAAGAAGTCGAAAAGTCGACGGGGAAAGTTCGACGGTTCGAAGTTGGGGAAAGGTTGCCGAGGGGTTGTCTAGGCCCGGCGTTGGAACACGTGTTCCGTGCAATAGCGCTAATTTCGTTGAAAGAGCTTAAGAGAGCAGCAGCGGCAGCCGGGGCTGGATCGAAGCTCGAGTTGACACACGAAGGAAGCGGTGGCTGGGACTTCTATCGGAAGTTTCCCGACTTGCACCGGGACAAGACTTCCCCCGTGACACACCGGAGCTCGATTCTGCCGGGAACGAGTTCCCCAGGGTTCTGCACTATGCTCCGTAAAACCGTTTTTCCGCGGAAAAATGAAAAACACGTCGATTCTTCCACGACGAACCTCTAGTTTCCCTGCGAAAATTCACACGGTGACAGTCATTTATTTCGGGAAGCAGCTATTTCGTTCTTCGTACAGGACAGACTCTTCGTGACCGAAGTTTTAAACAGTGTATGAAACGGCGCAGGGTATCTTGTGTTAGCAAAACATGTTTGAAACGCTCGTATGGTTTATGGGATCGTGACCCAGTGATCGAGGGAATGGCGTGATCGCTCGGATCATCGAATTCGTTAGATCTTTTTAGAAAGTTAATGATACGCAAAAGGAACGGCGGTTCGCGCGCTTTACACCATTAAGGTCGCGATGAGGCTCGCGATCGGCCCACTTTCGGACCGGAGTCGAAGAGAAATCGATGTACGCCTTCTCGCGATGTATGTAAGCGACGTATGAACCGTTTCTGCGGCGAGTGACCTGTGCGAGGAACGGGTAAACGGAATGCTGGACGCGTAAACTTCTGGCTATCGAAAGTTAGATTGCTTTCGCGGTGTTCGCCACACCGGCCAGTCTCTCTCTCCCTCTCCTACTTTCGGTCATCATCTCAACGTCCCGCCTCGAAAGGAAAATCGAGAAGCTCCGATAGGCTGCCTACCTCTGGAACACTTCGATAGCCTCGGGGAGTTGCCCAGGTGAATCGAGCAAAAAGATTCTTTCGCAAAGTAAAAATGAACCGCGGCGAAATGAACTCTCTTATTAAAAAGACTCGGTTTCATTCCGACGTTTAGCGCCACTTTCTGGCCCGTTTCAGAAGTGAATTACCGCGATAGTTACCGATGCTCGGTGGATACCGAGTCCGAATTAGGTGTGGCTTATGGTAACGCGACGGTAGAGCGTTACGGGAATGTAGGAAAGTCTAGAGCAATTTTTTCAAAGACATTTCTCAAGAAATTGCAGAGGAAAATTATCCAGCAGGAAAAACCTGCCAGCAATCAAACGGAATCGGGATAATAACGCGTGCAACGATTCCCTCAATTTTAACGGCACCAAGGAGAAAATTGCCGGCTCGGTAATTGAACGGGCTCGTGACCGCCGCGCCGGTTTCCGGTCCAGCGGCCATCACGGTTACGATGTCCGCCGGTTACTATGTCCACCTCGTAAGGCGCACGTGTTAGCCTCGTCGAGGTTCAAGGCAATGGTCACCTCGTGAATTTTGTTGCACCGATAACGAGACCTTTTCCGATCAACGCGCCACCGACATTGCGAAAAACGAAAACCAAGAATGCCATGGCGCACAGTGGGCTCGATCGAAGAAGCACGCGACATTTTGCGAAAAAATCAACTTTCTAATTTTGATATTTTTCAATTGATATCGATTTCGAAATGTCCACCGACCACGAAAATGATAAAATTAATCAAATACAATAGCAGTTCCAGTTGTGATACACGCATGAAGTTAGACAGTTTAGGAATATAGATTTTCCCTACATAATTTGGTTGTTCATTCTTAAAGTGTCCTGATAACTGTGATCAACTTCTGGCCCTGAATTTTTTTCTACATCAAAATGCACACTTTATTGATAAGAAATCATACTTTTCATTGACAATTATGATATATAACATATTTTTAAAAAATACTGAACAAAATGAAAATAATCGTTAAAAATTTGTATCTTTGACATGCGCTATTTTTCAGGTCCCAGGAGAGCCCACTTTTTAACAAGTAAGGATCTTTTCAGTGAACCTTCCTCTATGTATTGTGACAAAAATTATTTCCTTGTTCGAGTCCTTTTTCAAGATATTATTGTCTGAAGACATCCGCGTCGCGTTATCTTGTCCGCGCTCGGACGCGCGCTACGCGATGAATTCGTCAAGTACGCAGCCTCTGAAAGTCTGACAGAACTGTGCTGAATATTTATATTTATATTATATTTTTATTGAATATTAATTTATATTTTGCAGTAAATAAGTCAGTCTCTCATCTCTAATAGTTTGACTGCGTTGAGTTTGACGAATTCTTTTCGACAGTGCATAAGTTACATTGTAATTGTTTACGCGCATCGATCTTAACATTTTTATGTTTCGTTTTGTTGACGCAAATTGTGAATTGAAACAGAATTATTGTCAGTCAGAGCAGAACTATCAGCCTGTGCAGTACTGTGATTCCGAAATTATTTTACAGTTTTATACGTGTTCTGTTCATATTATTTAATATAACACGTCAAGTAAGTTAATATATGGCAATTATATTTTATTTTTAGAACTTCATATACAGTAAGGAGCATAACTGATTCCACACACTTTAAATCAGAATAACTTTTATATGAATGGACCAAACGACTTCAATTTCTCTGTAAGGCTGGAAGAAATAGTTTAGTAAATGTCGTCTAATAGATTAGTTGAAAAAATGCATTTAGAATTGAGAAAAACAATACTAAAAATTGATTTTTACAACTTTTTTAGCTGGCCCAATAACGAAAATTTAAAAAATGTGTTTTGTCAAGTGGTATAAATTATATACGCTCTGAAAATTTCATTGAAATTGATTAATTGGTTTACGAATTATAAACGATCAAATGTGGTAAAAATTGCAATTTTTCAAGATTTTCGCCCTTAACAAATTTTTCTCAATAATGTAGACTTAAACATTTTATTTATTTGCATTGAATAGCGAACATATTAAATACATTATGGAATAAATAATTTATAAAACTGTTTTAAATTAATAAAACCGGTTAAACAAATGTGAAATATATTAAGTTAAAAATCATTGAGAAGGAATTATTTTTTTATATATTCAGTTCAAATTTCATTGCAATATCTTCAGTGGCTTAAGAGTTATTCAAAAATGTCGCGTGCTTCTTCAATCGAGGCCACAGTGCGCCGAACCATTGACAAAAATCGAAAAAGTCATCACTGCTTCATATCGATTTGAAACTATGTTCATACTATGTCAAAATGTCAAAAAAAAACATTTTTTGAAAAAAAATTCAAAAAATTCAGTAGCAAATTAGTTACAAGCGAATCTGTAAACGAATTTTAGGAAGATCAAATAGTACATCAGTTCATAGCGTAATTTGTTTCCGTTCTGTAATGAACAAAAGACGTTTGTAAGAAATAATCTTCTTAGAAAATGATGGCTAAGGGTTGGCTAATTGTAATTCATCTTAAAAAATTTTGTAATACTTATGTGCAATATAATAATTAACTTGAAATGAAACTATTCAAACTTGCAAACATCAGAGTTATTTAACAAAATATGTAGCAAGAACTGGTCAGCAAGCGAGTACGCGGATATCCACTTGTAGAAATATAGGATTTGACTGTGCTTATTGAATAAATAAAAGAATTTTGATATTACATTAATTACAGATACGATTAAATAAATAAAAATTAATGTCCTAATAATCATTGATAATCATTGACAAGAAGGTAACACCCTCCGATCTCGCTGATTTTTTAATATGTTGTCCAGGTCATTACTCCGAATAATGTTGTAAATGTTTTACTCGGCGGTAGTTGTTTACAAAAAGGTTATTAAAAAAAAGTTAATCTACTTTTTACAGTTACTCGCTAAAATATTCGGACGCTCTAAAGAAAACGATAACTTTTTAAATATTGTACCACACGATTTCAACTTTTTTGGGAAGCTAGAGCAACTAGTTTACTGTGGGATGAGAAAATTTTTTTTTCAAAAATAGCAACCAATTGGAATTGTAGAAAAAATAGTAAAAGTTGCATTTTACAACTTCTTTATGTGAGCCTATATTGAAAATTTAACAAATACGTTTTGCAGATCTGTGTCAATTGAACATATTCTGAAAATTTCGTCAAGATCGGTCGACGTTGCAATGAGCTACATTGCAGATTTCACGATTTTCGGCCTACATCTAACAATTCTTACATCTTTCAATGCCTGTCGTTTTTTCTTGCATCAACCGATTTTGACGAAATTTTCAGAATATGTTCAATTGACACACATCTACAAAACGTATTTGTTAAATTTTCAAGATAGGCCCACATAAAGAAGTTGTAAAATGCAACTTTTAGTATTTCTTCTACAATTCCGATTAGTTGCTATTTATGAAAAAAATTTAATTTAAAACGAAGTTTAGTTTCGGAAGAACTGAACTGCGAATTCATCTACTGAAAACCACCAATAAAACAAAATTTTGTTTATAAATATCGTTTTCCAATGCTTAAATAAATGACTATATTTATAATAATATCATATTGAGATTGCTTTCAATATAAATAAAAAAAACCCATTTTGTTTCATGTCTCTATCATAAACAGAACAAAAGTTATTGAATTTTGTCCAAGAAACAGGCATTTCGGCGCACTGTGCGAACGCTCTGCGGGAAACGAACTTGCAGGATTTCAATTATACATTTTCAGCGTGATATATTTACAGAACAGTTTGAATGAAATAAATGAATTTCATTGAAAATTGAAGCCTTCATATTGGAAAATAGATTTTAATTTTTCATTCGCTGATGAAACGTAGACGGAGGAGAAGTTGAGTTTGTTTCGGAAGTTTTCTTTTGTTTAGTCATTTTGCAGAAGAAATAGAGGCTTACTGGAAAATCCTGAGTGGCTCGTGTGTTTTCAATCGGACACGTGCGCAGTGGCATAGGATGATCGGACACAATCGAGGATACAGAAGAGACCGGTCCCCTAAATCTTGTTAGTCTCGTGATTTTACGGAGCTCTCGAGAGATTCGTGGCACGAACGATTACGTTGGAACCAATCAGAGCTTCTTGTCTTGTCTCCGCACGGAGACACGTAACGAACAGAACTTGCCCTCGAGAACATTGGTGCACCGAGTTAGGGTTATGAAATTTTGTGGACTGTCGAGCGATCGAAGGATTTGAAATTTTCAATATTTACCAGAGAAAGCCGGAACGTGGAGAAATGGAGAATAGTAATTTTCGCAAAAATGGGCCGAACGTTAGCGGAAATTGTCGCAGAGGAGCACTGTCACTGGAAACTATTCGCTTTTTCCGAGCAGCTCGAATAGTTTCGCGCGGTCTGCGCTAAACGATGAAATAATTTAACCGCACTCGCGGATATTCGCGGCGAGCCCTGGTCTGCCGACCGTTCTCCGCCGACTGTATAAAAATTCCATGGGTTCGGCAACAATTCCCTGTGTCGGTTCGTTTCTGTTTCCATGAGCTTGCACGTGAGCTCGCGCGAGCACGTTTCGATCGTTCCGTTGCGACCGGGATAGAGCAAGGATCGAGAAACACGTAGCAGCTTCGTTGGAGATAGAGCGCTGGCCACCCGAGAGAACTTTTCCTAAATTTTCTTTCGTGCACGCTTTTTATACAAAATGCTAAACAATTCGAAATTTCGGCGACGCTTCGTACATTATTTATTAGTAGACTGCGGATTTTCATGCAGGATAAAAATTGTCTGCATTCGTTTTCACTTCTTTTCTCGTTGATTACAATACAATCGGATGAAAATAATATCCTCGATCTGTTTGAATAGCCGATCGGACCGGCGATCCTCCAACAGAGATTTATTATTGCGTTACCGAGGGATATCGGTAGGAAAATCTGGGACCGTATTTCATCCGCGCCGACAACAATTCGTTCGTCAACGTCCGGCCCCCGGGGCGATTGTTTCAACGAAACGCAGCCGACAAACCTGACTGCCGTTCAACGATCGAAAAACGAGGGAAAACTTCCTCGCCGGAATGATCGCTCACTTCCGTCATCGACGGTTTTAAGCGTTTCCGCACTGATCCCGATAAAGAGCAGAGGGATGGGTCTCTCGATGCTCTGGCATACGCGGTGTTTCATTGTTTTACAGAGAACATGGAAAGGCAAAACGATGACGTAAACTAAATTCATGCCAAGCAGACAGTGGGTTTTCCCTTCTCTACATCTCGACGAATCTTCCTCGAAAATTCAGCAAAGGTATGACTACATTTCCCGAAGTTCCCCTTATAAAATCAACTCCGATTCAAGACAGTGTCTCCAAAATTCCAGATCAAGAAAGTTCCCCCGGCTCCTCTTTTCTGACATGCTCAATCTATCGTGAGATTTATCAACTGTCCTCGGATAACTCAGACGCACGGCATATCCACTTGCCGCCGGGACGCGAAACTTTCTCCATATGGGTCACCGATCTCTGATCGAGTCTCCGATTTAGTTCAGAGGGGGGAAAAAACAGCGCACGGAATTCCAGCGAATTCTCCGGCAGAATTCCCAAGGGACTCGCCATCTGCATCGAGCCAAATCGAATCGGGTAAATTTTATTAGAATTCCATCAATTCCTCGGGCGTCCAAAGTCACCGCTTCGAAAGTTGGTTTTCCAAAGAGATTTCCACAAAGAGAGCTCTCGCGAACCTGAATCGGGCTGACCAAAAATTACATGTCGCTTGTGCTACACGAAAAACTTTCAAATTCTCATAGATAAGCGTAAAATCAACTGTTTAAAAATGATCAGAGTACTTTACCAAAAGTTCATTGCCATGGTAACATCCCAAGCTCCCTGACACAGCGTAATATCACGATTATCGCAATGTTCGCCGAAGCGACGAATCCATTAAGGGATAAGCGGTTGGGTAAGGACAATAACAGGCAAGTCACCGGTTCAGCGACGACAGGACGTCATTCCATGGTGTCCCCATCCCAGAAAGCATCCCCCAAAGCCGGATTTTATAGAAGACCAGGTCTTGTAGCCTGACGAAGCCGGAACATGCCATTATCGTGGAATCGCCGCGTTTTCGCGACACGATAACTGCTAACTGCGCCTGCATCGCCGAAGAAAGATCGTTCCCACGTTGTACAGGCCTTAGGGTTATCAGGCTGACGCTGCGGGGGAGGCTTAGGGCTGTAACGAATCGATATCTCCACTGTTCCCGGCCGAGGAAGTGATTGGGTCCGAGTTAGCACCTTATAAAACCCTTCCTCGCGATCTACTCTCTTCTGTTTCTTCGGTGTAAGACCTATTCACGTTGGAAAGCGTCTCGGCGTCTTCATTGTGCTTCAATGATTCTACTAAAAATTCCGAGTTAGCTCTCAGAAGATTAAAAATTAAACTAGAGGGCTATTGTTGCTCGCTCGCTTCGCTCGCTCGCGGGTAGTAGGGCCTACTGCTATTAATGTTTTTTATTTGGTGTGTGACTCTCCAAGAGTCACACAAAGAACTTCCCGATTCGTTACTCCTTCGCCAACATCGCTAACATCGTTTTTTTTTTTTTGTACTTTCATCGATATTCTCCCAAAATGTATTCTTGGGAGTAGAGATGATTAACCTACTCTTGCATTGGAATAACTTTCGATTATTCCAAGCGGTAACATTAGCATCAGTTAAAAACAGAAAAATTTTTTTTAAATCTAAAAAAAAAAATTAAGAAAAAAATTTTTTATGTAATTGCGTTTGGTTCTTTGGTGGAAAATTTTCGTCCTCCCTTATAAATTGCATTGTAGAATCAACTCTTTTCGAAAAAAAACTAAAAATCTAAAAAACTACTTGACCAAAATGGACCAAAATCTAATCAGCTCTAAGTTACAGCGGGGCACATCGATTGCATCATTCATCATCCTGATCGCGTTGTTACTTTTTCTGAAAACGTTAACGAAAAATTTGATACACACACTCAAACATTTTGATAAAAATAGTCTAAAATGACTCCAATGACCATGAAACGTGAAGATCTGCTAAAAAATCGATTTTCGATTTTCGGGGTAATTACAGTAACTTCCCTATGAATCGGGAAGTTAACTAGAGGGTTGTTGTTGCTCATGGGTAGGACTGCTCTTGCGAGAGGGTTAGTGGCACGCATGGCTAGTAGGGCCTACAGCTATTAATGTTTTTTATTTGGTGTATGACTCTCCAAGAGCCACACAAAGAACTTCCCGATTCGTTAGTTGTAGTATATTATTATCATTATTAAGTGTACGTTTTACGAAGATTATACGTTTTCAAGGAAATTCAATAGTTTTCTACTTATCAAAATGTTTGCTATATGGCGTCGCATTAAACCAACATCGTAAGCTCGTTGCTCGCTTGGTTCCTTGTTATAGCAGAGTAATGTTGCAAAATAAATTGCAAATGCTCCACAAGCAAACGCATTGTTTTGATATTGTACTCTGTGAAATATATATTTCTTATTATATTTATAAAGGACATTCAAGTAATCTATTACATCATGGTTCAAATAATTTGCATTAAAACTATCATGAATGTGTACATTGCCGTTAACATCATATCTTGTGCAAATCCAGTGTCCTACTACCTTTTCTCCAATTTCACCAGTGTATATTATCTGAATATTCGTCTCATGTTCTGAGATCTCTTGTAAATTACTCAAAAAAGCTCGAACATAACCAGTATCTTGAGCAAAGTTGTATATTCCACGCTCGTTTAGATTTCTGTTCATAATTTCGTGAAATAAATTAATATGTTTATCTTGTATATAACAATCAGGTTTTATGACTTCTTTACATTCGGCTGTTACCAAAGCATAGTTATAACCATCATTGAGGAAACATTCTGCAGGCACTGCATATTCTTGATTATATTGCTCGATATGCTGGTCCGAGATCATTATACATTCATCAAAAATTGTGAAATTTTCAGGATTCATTTTTTTAATTTGTGATTGTTACATCTGTTTTCTCTTCATTCTCTTCTTTTTTATCTTTGACAACCTTCTTATCGAGGATTGCATAAATTGGTTTATGATAGCTGAAATATGTTTCATAAACACCGCAATCTATATCATCAACATTTGAAAAAATGATATCTATTTGCGTATTCAAATTGGTCGTTATACTTTTGGATGGTGATTTAGTTTTTAAACTGTACTTGTTCAAAAGGTTAAACAAATAATTATTACCATTATCCTTGCAATTCAATATATTGTAATTGAAATCACCTATCAAAATCTTTTCACTTTCAATTGAAATTTTATCCTCCATGTATTGCATACAGAGTAGAGCAATAACTATGTTCACTGTAAATATTGCTGTTATATGAAAAAATGTTATATACGAAACTTATACGGTATATAGGAGGCCATATCGTGACACAAACATTTTCTGCGTGGTTGGAGGCATAGAGGAGATTTCAAGGTCAGCTTGATTTCTTTAAAAGGAAAGACCTATTTTCTGTATCATAAATCGATAGACTATCGAATTCCGAGTAAAAATGTATTGACCTCCATATGTCCTAAATCTAATAGTTAACGAGATATTGTCGAAACAATTTTCTTTTTCCTTTGGATAATATCTCGTTAACTATTAGGTTTAGGACATATGTAGGTCAACACTTTTATACTCAGAATTTGATAGTCTATCGATGTATGGTATAAAAAATAGGACATTCCACTTGAAAAAATTAAGTTGACCCTGGAATGACCTTGAAAACATGATGAAAATTTAAAATGGATATGACTGCTGCATCAGCCTCACCTTGACTTAAACTTTTCATTTGAAACATTTTTTTCTCCGAGATTTAGTTTTTGAGATATTCCAGGTGGCCAGGATAAATGCATCACCCTGTATATTTAGATATATACAATATATGTACATCTAATTTTTTATTAAAAATATATCTATAATAACGTTTGTTTCTTCGGTGGAAAATTTCCGTCCTCTCGTATACATTGCATTGTTGAATCAACTTCTTTCGAAAAAACTAGAAAACTACTGTACCAAATTGGACCAAAATCTAATCAGCTCTAATTGTAAGTTACAGCGGGGCACATCGATTGCATCATTCATTATTTTGATCGCGTTGTTACTTTTTCAGAAAACGTTACGGGAAATTTGATAACATACGCACTGTTTTGTCGCGGAACTGTAGATTCGCGAATGTTCCGGATCACTGCCCGCCAAGTTAATCTTGGGCAGCTAGTTCAAGGTTTGATGATCGCAAAAGACAATTTTCTATTCGCGTGACAATGAAATACGCATGAATACGTTAAAGAAAGCGTTTCGTCCCGGACCTGCTAGTGGACTCGTCAGTAAGGCTGATCTAGCAGGTCCTGCCTTATACGCACGCAGATAATGATATAATTTCGCGTTTCTAATTATAACGCACGCAAGGGATCTCGACCGATGCGATCCCGTACGCGAGGGATCTTGACCGACGCGATCCCGTTTTGTCGAGTGCCCTAATAGTTAGACACTGAACTTCCGTGATGCTAATTTTTCGTGTGATTAAACGATTGACAAGACAACGGCTCGTGCGTTGTACTTGTCTACCCGAGGACTCTACCCGAGGAGGGAAATGTCGCGACGTTAGAGTGTAAAACTCAACTGACGAACGCGGTCTCAACGCGATGTTCGTCAGGCTTCTCGAGCAGGAAATAAGATGCACTGATTGGTTCCTGCCGAAAGTTGCATTTCCCAATCAGTACACTTTTGACTATTGGAACCTCCTTCCCGTAGCTCTGAATGAGGCCCTGGAAGGAGGAGTGGGGCGATATCTTACTCGGTCGACGACGCGACGGGTCTCGGTAATTCGACACCGTGCGTACCGATCGCGGGCGGTCCTTCGGAGGGACTAGATTTATGACACTTTGTATTTTCGAGGCTGTATAAAAACTAAACATTAGCCAGATGCCTTGACTGGTCGCCGAATGACCCTAGTTTGTTTAATTCTTGAAGAGGATATTTACGCACGTTCGCATCATAAATCTTGTCCGAAGGAAAACTACGTATCCTGTTCCTGCGCGACGGAACACGCACACACATGCAAACATTTTCCTGAAAATAGTCTAAAATGACTCCAATGACCTTGAAAGCGTGAAGATCTGCTAAAAAATCGATTTTCGATTTTCGGGGTCATTGCAATAGCTTCCCTATATATCGGGAAATTAATAAATCGATGGGTGACTGCATTTCGAAGGACGATTGTCTTTCATGTTGAAAAGCGTGCTCGCCGGTAAGGCGTTAAATGGTGCAGCAGTGGCCAGAAAGGATTCATCAAGACGTAATCCAGTCCGCGGCTTTGAGGATGATTTACGATGGTCGGACTTTTATTCACCAGTCGTACGATTGTCCCCCGATGATCAAAACCGCGGTTACATGGCCCGGAAGGAGCTCACGCCCTTCTGAATAGACCGATGATCGCCTCGGCACGGCTGCATCCATTCAAACCGCAAGATAAATGAAACGTTATTGCCAGACGGCACGGCGCGCGGCGCGTCGGTAGCCGGGAAAATCGGTGTGTAAAGCAATTGTTTCCGACGGAAATTTCCGCGAACGGGAACTTCGTTCTCCAGCAGTGTTTCCATCGCGTTTCAATCCGACGAAGCAACAATTTTTTCCGCCCCTCCGGCCACTTCATCCCGACTATTCCAGTCGATTACAGCCAAAAGCTCTTTACTTTAATCAGTTTCCCGAGCTCCTTTCGAATTTCCACGGAACTTTCGAGTTCGAGCTCGGCTCGAATCGATTAAAGAAGCTCGACGCGCCGGATATTCGACGGGAAGCCCATTCACCGATCCCACGGAACTTCGTGCCGGTTGTGTGCGTTATGGATAGGACCTGGATAAAGATGTGGATACTCTTTGTTTTTCGTGGTTTTCGTGCTGTTCCAAAGTTGTACAAACCGAGCAGTGTCAGGTTGTAGACGGGTCCCGCGGCGTGTATTTAAGAAACGCGATTTCCATAAAATTGATCACGGACAGTCGCTTTATCTCGATCCAAGCCGTCGCCGCGCGATAACATCTGGCTCTCCGGGCACAACTTATTTCTGCTGTCGAGGCGCTACAGCTCGAAAGAAAATAACGAATCCGTTCCTCGACCCATTTCCCGTTTCTTCGAGCTCCCCCAGGCCGCGCGCGACTCTCTTTTTCCTTTCCATTCGAGCCGCCTCTCACTCGATTCCCGGGGCCGTGTCTATTCTCCAGACTCTCGACCAAGCGCGTGCCAAAGAAGATTCAAGGGAATCTCGACGGTCTCGCCGTTCTCACCTTGGAATTCCTCTTCAACGAAACGAAAGAACAAAAAAAAAAGAAAAACGAAGAGGAAGAAGCAGAGCTAAGATCTCGCGCCGGCGAGAGAGAACACTTCCCGGGGAAAGAAAGAGGATGCGAACGACCGGGACTACCATTTCGAATTATTAATTTCCATTCCCGGGACCTGTCCACGCAATTCCGTCGAGGCCGTTGCACGAGCAGGAACGAAGAGAATTTGCACGGATATTTTATTTATATTAATTCGTGCCGGGAAGTTTTAGACGGACGCCTAATCAGAAGTTAATCAGCTCTATTCGATGAATTTCCGAGAACAGAATCAAACACTTCGGTGTCCGCTGAAATTGCTCCAACCGCGCTAATAGAATGAACGCTTCGCTCGCTGGGAACTCGATCCTCCAACTAATACATAATTCTGTTTCGCAGCGCAGTGGAATATGTCGGTGCGTGGTCAGACGCCGCGCGTCGCGTCGCGTCGAGTGCTAGAGATTCATTCGGCGACGAGAATTTACAGAACGAATTATACGTGGACCATCAGTTTACAATAAATTAATTCTTAATCGTCCTCTTGCTACTGAGATTTTCTATTAAAAGACGGGGAAGTACTTCGGGGGTCTCGAAAGAAAGTTTCTTAGTACCCTACGGGTTAGGTCACGTAGCTATGGGGTATGTTTCGCGGGAATTTCGAACCAGGGGCGGTTCGGGGGACCGGTCGGTGAACCTTGGCGATAAATCAAAGCTAACTTCTGCGATGCCCGCTCGAACGGGAAATCTACGATGCTCGGGGCCTCGCATGCACGCCGAATATGCAATTCGACACGTACAGAGCGGAGACGCACGTACCCACCGGCTCGCTAACTGTTCTAAACAGCACTAAAAGCGACGCGGATCGCACGATCCTATTGTCCGCCGGTTTATTCCGTGAGCGGAACGCCGCACAGTGCGCAGTGGTCCGGATTGGAACATCGAGCGACAATTTGTCGAAAAATATCCATCTATACCTCGAATATCAAGGACTTCATGAAATACGGGGTGAGTCTCGTAACGTGACGATCTCAAATAACTCGTAAGCTATTTGTTGTAGAAAAACAATGTTCAAGCAAATGTTGCATGGTTCCTAGAGGGACTTACAGTGCTGCAATCTGATTTTTGTTACTTCGATTTTTATCAAGATATGAAGGTCACCTTCGGTTATTTAAAAAAGAATGCACGATATTTTTACTTGAACTCGGATGAAACACGAAATTCTACGTAAAGAAGTATTGACCTTCGTGCATCATAAATGTAATACTTAACGAGATATTATCGAAATCATATTCCATATACAGGATGGTCATTTTTTCTGAAGACATTGAAATATCTCGAGAACTATGCATCGGATCAAAACAAGTAGGTAATGAAAGTTGTTCGTCGCGAAGGGGGACAACCAATAATTATACAAAATTTGACCCCCCACCGCCACCCCCTGGGGGATACCCTCATTTTTCATTGCAGATTTGGATTGTCCAGAAAAAAATACGCGAATTTGACCTAGGAGTTTTTGCATTTTGGTTCACAGATGGCGCTGTAATGGACAAAAATTAAAATGGGTAAAAAATCGTTGAAAATTGTACAGTGACCGGCATAATAAAGTGACCATCGTATATCGAAGTACAGAATATCTTAAAACCAATGTTTTTATTGAAAAAGGATGCCATTATCGGGCTTTTTTGAAAGGTTTATTGTCTCGCCAAAGGTTTGTTATCAAAATTAAAAGAGTATTTGCAATAACAAAGAACTTATAACTTTAACAAGATAAGCATTTTCGTATATGACAAAAAGAAGTGATCACTTTATAAATCATAATTTATTTGTTAAAGAAAATTAAATTTAATATTTAGTATGGCCTCCATTGGCCTTAATGACTGCCGCAAAACGTCTAGGCATGCTTTCGACCAGATTGTGTGGATAATTAGGATTGAGACTTCCCCAAGCTCGCTGTAGCGCATGGAAGTAATTATTTTTGTTTGTAACTCCAGTTTTGTTCACATTTCTGTCCAAAATCGACCATAAATTTTCAATGGGGTTTTAGTCTGGGGACTGCGGAGGCCAATCAAGCAGTTTTATGTGAACACCATTTTTGAACACCGGATCAGTGACTGATCGGTCTGGAAGAGGTAGAACGCGAAGTACAAGTTGGCGTGATGATGCAAACATCATAAGAATGGTGAAGAAAGATGCGAGGATAACGGTCAGGAATATTCGTGAATCGCTCAATCTATCCATTTCCGACCGGACAGTGCGCAGAAAGCTGCGGGAAGCAGATTTACAGAGCCGTTTCGCACGTAAGCGCCCCTTGATTAATAAGGCAAATAAAAAAAAGCGACTCACATTTGCAAAAAGGTATGCAAATCAACCTGTGGAGTTTTGGAAACGAGTTCTGTGGACGGACGAGAGTAAGTTCGAGTTTTTTGGATGCAAACAACAAGTCCGTGTGCGGCGGAAAACTGGTGAAGAGCTTCAAGATCGTCACCTCCAGAAAACGGTGAAACACGGCGGAGGTAATATCATGGTCTGGGGCTGTTTTTCTTGGGAAGGCGTGGTTCAATTAATTAAAATCGATGGAATCATGACTGCTGACACTTATATCGATATTTTGTGTGAGAATTTGGAAGTTTCATTGATCCAATTAGGCTTGGAGAATAACTTTATTGTACAACAAGATAACGATCTGAAGCATACCGCAAAAAAAACAAAGAAGTTTTTTAATTCCCATCACATAAAACTGCTTGATTGGCCTCCGCAGTCCCCAGACTAAAACCCCATTGAAAATTTATGGTCGATTTTGGACAGAAATGTGAACAAAACTGGAGTTACAAACAAAAATAATTACTTCCATGCGCTACAGTGAGCTTGGGGAAGTCTCAATCCTAATTATCCACACAATCTGGTCGAAAGCATGCCTAGACGTTTGGCGGCAGTCATTAAGGCCAAAGGTGGCCATACTAAATATTAAATTTAATTTTCTTTAACAAATAAATTAAGATTTATAAAGTGGTCACTTCTTTTTGTCATATACGAAAATGCTTATCTTGTTAAAAAATAGTTATAAGTTCTTTGTTATTGCAAATACTCTTTTAATTTTGATAACAAACCTTTGGCGAGACAATAAACCTTTCAAAAAAGCCCTATAATGGGATCCTTTTTCAATAAAAACATTAGTTTTTAGATATTCTGTACTTCGATATACGATGGTCACTTTATTATGCCGGTCACTGTATCTCGAGAAATACACATCAGATTAGAAAAATAAAAGTAGACGTATTTGATATTTTTAAGAATGCTATTCAATAACACCATTATTGACCCCCCACCCCCACCTCCTGAGGATTGATAAACAAACCAATGAATTTTTCCAACTGCTTTTGATTGCAGCGACATCTCTGAAAGAAATTACACCAATAATATCAAATCAATGGAGAACCAAGATTTGCTATAAAAAAGGGTTTCCCATTGAAGATTTTGAAATAATTCTCTCTCCCACCCTCAGGAGGTGGGGATGGGGGGTCAATTATGGTGTTATTGAATAGCATTCTTAAAAATATGAAATACGTCTACTTTTATTTTTCTGATCTGCTGTGTATTTCTCAAGATATCCCCAATTTTCAACAATTTTTTACCCATTTTGATTTTTGTCCATTACAGCGCCATTTGTGAAACAAAATGCAAAAACTTCTTGGTCAAATTTGTGTATTTTTGTTTGAAGAATCCAAATCTGCAATGAAAATTGGGGGTTCCCATTTAAGTTTTTTATCTTCTAGGGTCGAGTTTGGTATCATTGGATGTCTGCCTTCGCGACGAACAACTTTCATTACTAGGGGTGTCCGAGAATCCGACATATCGGGAACCCGATGGTCGGGACGAGTCGAGAAGAGGTCGAGTCGGGTTCCGGAAAATTTCGAGATACCCGAAACTTTCGAGATTCCCGAAACTTTCGAGATTCCCGAAACTTTCGAGATTCCCGAAAATTTCGAGATTCCCGAAAATTTCGAGATTCCCGAAGAAATCGGGTTCCCAAAAATTTCGAGAATATGACATAAGACACTCTTGAAAAGAATTCGTGATGGACAACATTCTTTCAATCTCGAAAACATCTAGAATAAAAAATCCGAAACTATGAATGTATTCATTAAAACGAATATAAATGATTACTGGGTTCTCGAAATTTTCGGGAATCCCGATAAATTCGAGAATCCCGATTTTTTCGGGAATCCCGATAAATTCGAGAATCTCAAAATTTTCGGGTACCCGTCCCGATCCCGAAAAAATTTCGTGTTCCCGTCCCGATCCGATATTTCGGGTTCTCGCACACCTCTATTCGTTACCCACTTGTTTTGATCCGATGCATAGTTCTCGAGATATTTCAATGTCTTCAGATAAAATGACCACCCTGTATACTTATTCAAATTGAGGGATATCAGTTCAGGCACCTACTAGGTTCCAGGTAACAGCTATTATATATATGAGAAATTATATCGATAATTAGGTCGTTAAGTAATAGATTTATGATTAGACTGCGGATCTTTATGCACAGTAAAAAATATTTGCATTGATTGCAAGACACAGGAGTCAAATAACAATTTCATTCTTCTTTTAATTATCTTATTAAGGTGAAACTAATACACTGGTGGTCGTAAATCTTTTTAATACCTCCACTGTTTTAAATTGTATGTACCCATTTTTGTCATAAATTCATAAAATCCGCAGTCTATTTATAATATATTAAGGCCAATACTTTTTTACGCAGAATTTTGTGCTTCATCCGAGTTCGAGTAAAAATATTGGACATTCTATTGGGTATGGGAATAAGTTTCCGCACTTTTGGAGATGTCGTTGTACTAAAGTACCGATCGCGTATTTGATGGAACGTAGTACATGTTTTTGAAAGGTCTATGTCTAAGCTTCAAAACGCAATTAGTGGCAATTGTTTCGAGCGTGAACAACAGTCAATTTTTCGCGTGAAAAATGTCGACTTTTGTTCCAAGTAAGCAGCATTTGCGGGAAGTCATGTTGCATTATTTTGTTTTAAAGAAAGGTGTTATATATTTAGTATATTATATTTATTATATATTTACGGGTACGATGCTCCTTTAAAAACCATGATTTCGACGTAAGGCCAAAGATTGCGATGGTGTGCCAAAAAATTCGAAGATACTGATTGCCCAGCATTATTTGATGGAAATCCACGTCAAACACTTGCAGAACTGTCAATTGAATTAAACGTCGATCGATCTACTGTTGGAAAACGTTTTCACGCTATGGGAATTGTTCATACGCTTCTTTTCAACAAAAAGGAGCGGAAACTTATTCCCATACCCAATATTTAAAAAACTGAGGTAAGACTTTAGAAACCCCTCCCCCCCTTCCTTTCGACATGTGACATACGTTATTCTATTCGTTTGGACATGCTGAACACAAAATGTACGTGTCATTGTTGGCTGAAATGAATAGTTTTCGAGATATTCGCAAAAAACTATCGCTAATACTATATTGAATTTTTCGTATTCCTGCACGCTCCGCGGAAACGTAAGCCTGTCCCGGCGCGGCGTTTGTTTACTTTTTGTTTCTAAACACGCTGTGGAGATGAGAAAGAAAACAGGGTCTCACTCTAGGCATACATTAACAGGGTGAGCTTTCAATTTTGAAAGACTACTCCTGGATTTTCGTATGCACGCCGCTTACGTTGCCACGGAGCGTGCAGGAATACGAAAAATTCAATACTGTATTAGCTATAGTTTTTTGCGAATATCTCGAAAACTATTTATTTCAGCCAAAAATAACACGTACATTTTGTGTTCAGCATGTCAAAACGAATAGAATGATGTATGTCACATGTCGAAAGGAAGGGGAGTTTCTATAGTTCAGCCAAAACTGAAGGTAACCTTCATATCTTCATAAAAAATCGAAGTAACAAAGATGAGATTGCAACACTGTATGACCCCTTAGGAACCATACAATCTTTGTTTGAAAATTGTTTTCGTACAACAAATAACTTACGAGTTATTTGAGATCGTCACGTTACGAGACTCACCCTGTATAATAAAAATTGTAATCGTAACGAACACTTGTAGTTGGACATTTTGAAAATAGTATGTTTCGCAGAAGAAAGATGCTCGTCTTCATCTGGATGCCCTGGCTAAACTGTTTAATACTTCTCTGTTCTTCTTTGAAAATCAATATACATGCATTTACACGGAAAAGTATAATAGCGTAAAATGTCGGAGAGAAATATTTTGGAAAAATTTTAGTGCAACTCCGACGGAGTTGAGACACGGCTCCCACTGTCGAAATCGAATTGTCAGTCGGCCATGTTTTCCGTGGAGGAACACTCGCATGTCTCATCGGAAAATGTGATCCCGCGCGTCGCGTCTCCGATTGACTCTGCGTCTCGGATCTCAGCCTTCATTTTCCGTGTCCCGTCTCATCTTTCTCCCCAGCGAGTTCCCAGCCGGGCCATGACTTTGCAGACGAGCCGGGATTTGCCAGCGGAGCGGCTCTCTCGCAGTATCGGTTTTCCCATTCGAGCCCGTATTCAAACACACCGGCTGCGCGCCGTGCAAATATAGCGCGTAGCCGGACCGGTGACTTCTAAACAATTTACGGTGTATCGTTTTCCATCTGGAATTTATCGGGGGACACGGGAAAAATGGCAACGGCCGGAAGATATTGTTTACTGTAAATTTCGCCGGGCGAAAGATATATTTGTCCGAGTGCTCGAGCCTCCGGGACACCTTCGGCCGTTTCGATAAATTTTTCCTACTGCTCGCTGAGGAAGCCCGTTGCGTTCCGGGTCGATCAATTGCACCGACGGGGCACCGTGTCGTTTCGAGAAAGTGTCGAACGTCCACGGGGAAAGATGTGTCCGAAGTTGATGGAATAAAACAGTTCTGTAAAAAGCATCTTTCTAATTACTCGAACAGCTAAGATAGGTCAGGTCAATCCCGGAATCAATTTCTTCGTCCTCGGTGTATCTTTCCCCGAAGAGGGTTTCTTTCTAATGGTGATTGGGATGCTGTCCCTAAGGTGACCCAACGTCCTCCGTTTGCAGAGTTTACTAACGATTGCGGATGCCGGGCGCGCGCGAGTCAATACAACAAACTGGGTCAGTCCTCTTTCTCTCCCTCTAACTCTACATTTTGTAGACACCCCAAGGAAATTGCACCATTCAAGTACACAGCGGCGTGCTTCGTACTGTTTGCTTCGTCAAAACGCAGCAAATGATCCTATGCAAACTTAATGGCCAGTGGAGCCGGGAATTTCGTTCGTTGCTTCGATAAGCAATTAGCACTCCCCTCCTTATGCAATCGTGTTTCTTCGGAAGCAGTTCCGGTCATTTGGAGTACTTTCTTCTAATGTTCACCGTTTGCAAATAATGAATAAACTGGTCTTGCACGACAAGAATCGTACGAACAGAATCCCGAGCGCGTTAACAACGATCATCGAGAGTTCGCGGCGCAAGAATTCGAAAAGTTCTCTCTCGCGAAGGAATTTCCTCGATGTCCGTGGGATCGAAGGAAATTTATCGGGACTCGACACGGTGCTTCTAGTTCTCAGCCGGCCGGTAATATGCATAATGGGTGTTGGTATAAATCACGGTAAAGTCGTGAGCGCGCCAGGTGAATATTCACGGCTCGTAGAAGTTCGGCGCGGCAGTTAAAGGAGCCACGGGGAGACCCGGTCAGAAGTAATTTTTGCCGCAGTTCGATCAATTATTTCCAGGCCGTGGATGCACGTGCGACGGCCGTCGCGTCGATCGATAAATTATTTATCCGCCGGAGCTCGTCGGACTTTCACCCAGCTCTCGAGGACTTCTTCCGAGATTTTCTGGCACGGTGCGCGCTGTGTGTTTCCGTCTGAGAACCAGGAATCGCGTCGCGTCGCAGTTCGCATGCGATATTCCTCTGTGAACTGTGCCAATGACTTAACGGGGACTGTCTGCGACGCTGTTTTGCTCGGTCTGCCATTTTATAGGATTTCAAGTCTGGAGGAGTGCTCGGGCCATGGCATTTAAACACCGATAGACGCGTATCTGCGTTATTTATGGACGCGCGAGAATATGCCCGAAATGGAAGCTGCTTCAATGGCCACATCGATCTGCAATATTACTGATAACTTTTTTCCCGTGCCTGAAACGATGCGCGAGTACCGAGTAGACGAAATGGCAGACTAATCCGTCGCGCTAATTCCCTGAAATCCATCCATCGCGGTTCGCCAGAGGCCAGCAGTTTTCGCAAAGATTTCCCGGAGGCGAAGTTCAAGGTACGTCATTAAGTAGACGAATTACTTTTCCTGGCGAGTCGGGATCTTCAATAAACGGCGCTTCGGCCGCAGAAGTAACTCATTCCTGGCGCCAGCGGCCATCAGTCACCGGATTCGTTAAGCTGACTCAGGTTTTATTGCCTCGAGGACAGATTCGTCTAGTCACCGAACGAAATCGTGTTCATAGCCGCGGACCACGACGAAATTCTCTGGTTTTTCCGACGACTGTGCCCGGGGTAAATAGTAGGATCTTCTTGATCCATTAACTCGGGCCTATTGAACGCGGGACGACGACGACGTATATTTTTACTCTGATTCCGAAGCTGGCTGCAACTTGTTGCTGGCTCGCATATTTTTCAAATTTCCCCGAGCCTGCTTCTTGCTCGTGATTGCTAAAGCGTTTCTTCGGTAGCTTTCATTCATTCACCGTGAAAGAACCTTCTCAAGAAAACATTTTCCCTCGCCGGTGCATTTGATAGCAATCATTTTATTTAACCTTCTGTGTTCGCTGGGAAACTTTACGCTTTCAATACTTTCCGTCGCACAGCGTGTCGTCCAAGGAAAAAAAGTCCGAAAATCGAAGATCGGCAAATTAATGTATCCTAAAATGTCTAAAACTGCCTTAAATTTTAACTGAGTAAATCAATTTGTTATTAAAATTGAGGCTGAAACTTTACTGTCAAATTCCGTGCATTTTTTAAAAAATGCGTCCCTCGCAAGCTACTTGGTTATTTAATTTGATTTTTACAGTGTGTGTTTAGCATTATAAGACCTTCAATCTCCCAAAACAATTTTTTTAAATAATCGCAATTTGTCCTAATTTTTTATATTCAACATTTATCAAATTTGATTAGAGTTTTAAAAAAAGTACCGCAAAGTACACCCGTGAATTTTTTTACAGTAATTGGTGGCACATTAAACTTTAATTTCGCGTTGGTTTAAATCTGCTCACATTTGCTCAAGTGGAGAAAATAATAAAAAGCCATATTAAGACGCTCGCGCTCGGGCGGGTTTCTGCGTAGACTTTCGAAGAAATTTGTTGCAATTATTTTTAAACGCGTGCCATTTGATAAGTACTTATGTATGTGTTCAATTTTATTCTTATAAATTATATATTTAGTTTTAAAATTGTTCAAATATTTACAATCTTTGAATTGAGTATTAAACAAAGTACCAAAGGTTTCTCTGAGATTTTGTATTATATTAATTTAAAGCACATTGGACTTAATATGACGGTCGACCTCAAGTGCATAAATATACACAAATGTTAAAAATATGAGACGCGTGCGTTCGCCGTCCACGCCTTTAACGTAGTCTATCGAGTTCCTACTTGAGTCCGCGCGAAACGATAAGACACTAAATTTACTCATTATGTCATTCTAAATATGCAGTCCATTATTTTCAATTGTTTATACGATAGCCGTCGTGGTCAGAAGTATCAGACGTGAAACTGAAGCCGAACATACAGTGGGTGTACAAAGTATTCGTACACTTTTTAAAAACTAATAACTTTTTTATAATTGTACCAAACGATCTGACTTTTTATAATCAATTAGAAGCATTGTTTTACGAAACGATATGCAAGAAAGATTTTCCAACAATTATAATTTGCAAGGTTAAATGCAAAAATAAAAAAGGCATTTTTTAAAACTTTTTTATTCGGATGAAAATTTAACATATATGTTTAGTAGATCTATGTTAGTTATACACATACTGAAAATTTAATCGAAATCGGTTGGCGCAGGAAAAAACGACACGCATCGAAAGATGTACGATTCTGTGGATTTAAAGCAGAAACTGATCAAAAGTCGTGTAAAACTACGATTTTCACAATTATTAACCGCTTATAGCTTGTGTGTATGTTAATCGATTTCAATGAAATGTTCAGCATGTGTATAACTAACATAGATCTACTAAACATATATTTTAAATTTTCATGAAGGACCCAAATAAAAAAGCTAAAAAATGCCTTTTTTATTTTTGCATGTAACCTTGTAAAATATAATTTTTTGAAAATCTTTTTTGCATATCACTTCGTAAACCAATACTTATAATTGATTACAACAAAATCATGTCGTTCGGTACAATTATAAAAAAGTTATTAGTTTTTAAAAAGTGTACGAATACTTTGTACACTCACTGTATGTAGTCAATCGCAAACGCGTCCAACTTATTAATAACACTGTCCAACAAATTCAAATTTTTTTTTAACTTCCCGATTTTATAGGAAAGTTATTGTAATTACCCCGAAAATAGAAAATCGATTTTTTAGCAGATCTTCACGTTTCATGGTCATTGGAGTCATTTTAGACTGTTTTTATCAAAATGTCTGTGTGTGTGTGTGTGTGTGTGTGTGTGTGTGTGTATGGCCGTTTGTATGTTATCAAATTTTTCGTTAACGTTTTCTGAAAAAGTAACAACGCGATCAGAATGATGATTGATGCAATTGATGTGCCCCGCTGTAACTTAGAGCTAATTAGATTTTGGTCCATTTTGGTCAAGTAGTTTTTTAGTTTTTTTTCGAAAGGAGTTGATTAAACATTGCAATTTATACGAAAGGCGTATCCACCGAAGAAGTAAACGTAACTATATATATATATATTTAGACATATTTAAAAAAAAATTTTTTTCTTGTTTTTTTTAATTAAAAAAATTTTTTTTCCAATTATGCAACTAATGCTAATGTAACCGCTTACAATAATCGAAAATTATTCCAATGCAAGAGTGAGTTAATCATCGTCGAGAATACATTTTCAAAGAATATCTATGAAAGTACAAAAAAACATTTATATTACAATCTTTAAATAAACAATTAGTTCAAAACGAATTGTTAACTGAGATTAAATTGAAAATTAATATAAAATATATGATAATTAATAACATTGATGTTGAAGACGGATTTGGTTAATGGAGCATGCGGAATATTAAAATTTATTACTTTTCAAGAAAATACTAAAATTCCGTCTATATTGTGGTTAGATTTTCAATTGGCCATAGTAGGAGTGAAAGTAAGAACTCGTTATCGTGATTATATGAAAAATGCAAATATAAATCAAAATTTAACACCAATAATAAAAAAATACCGAATCAAGTAAATATTTCGAGTGAAGAAAAATAACACATCACACGTAGTCAATTTCCAGTGGTTCCCGCTGAAGCGATTACGATTCATAAAAGTCAGGGACAAACATACGAGAAAGTATGTATGGATTTTAAAACATCAGAAATACGAACTTTACAAATGTTGTATGTAGCACTGAGCAGAGTTTCAAAATTGAGCGGTTTATATATTTTGAGAAAATTTAAATTAATAGTATCGAAGAAAACCAAGATCAATACTGCAAATCCGGATAATGATGAGTTGTATCGTTTGCGAAACACTAATTAAGACAATTTACTTTGCAACATTAGTATGCTATAACAAGAAACCAAGCGAGCAACGAGCATACGATATTGGTTTAATGCGACGCCATATAGCAAACATTTTGATAAGTAGAGAACTATTGAATTTCCCTGAAAACGTATAATCTTCTTAAAACGTACACTTAATAAATAATAATAATAATAATATACAGCAACTAACGAATCGGAAGTTCTTTGTGTAGCTCGTGGAGAGTCACACACCAAATAAAAAACATTAATATCAGTAGGCCCTACTAGCCATGCGTATCACTAACCCTCTCGCAAGAGCAGTCCTACCCGCGAGCTCGCGAAGTGAGCGAGCAAAAACAACCCTACTCGCGAGCGAGCGAAGCGAGCGAGCAACAATAGCCCTCTAGTTTACGTTTCGATTGTCACTATGCGATTCTTATAGAGTTTTTCGCGCTGATTCAGAATTTGGCCTTAATTTTTCTCCTAGACGCATAGTTTTTGAGAAATTTGGGTTTGAAAAAAAAAACATATTTTTCGACTTTGAACAAAGATTGTGATGTTATTATAAAAGATATTGTATCGTTCTTTACATCAAAACATTCTGTAGACTTTCCCGAATACAGCGATATCCAATATTAATACATTATGATTGTTTAAACATATGTAAACAATGATTGAAGACGGAGAAACACCACTTTTGCACCAATTTTTGAGGATATTTTTGAATTTATCTCAAAAAATAAGGGTCCAGCGGAAAATCGAACTATACCACGCGATAGAGCAGACTTTTATCTTGAGGAACCACCCTGTCAGGTTTGCGTGGTCGACGTTTTTTTCGAACCAGAAAACAAAATATCTTCGCCAGACATGAGTTGCCGTCAGTGACGCTCACCACTAGAATGGGCGTTCGCCGCGCCGTATTAGGGTGCTTTTACGCTGAGCTTGCCGCGGACGGGAACGGGAAAAAGTCATAAAATTCGAGCGAGCCGACGGGCCATAGAGACCTTTTTTTTGTGCCACGCATAGCGGGGCACAGCGAGCGGGCCCGTCGGCCCGCTCGAATTTTATGACTTTTTCCCGTTCCCGTCCGCGGCAAGCTCAGCGTAAAAGCACCCTTACACAGAACGCCCGTTCTAGTAGTGAGCGCCACTGACGGCAACTCATGTCGGGCGAAGATATTTTGCTTTCTGGTTCGAAAAAAACGTCGACCACGCAAACCTGACAGGGTGGTTCCTCAAGATAAAAGTCTGCTCTATCGCGTGGTATAGTTCGATTTTCCGCTGGACCCTTATTTTTTGAGATAAAATCAAAAATATCAGCTAAAAACGATGAAAAAGTGGTGCCTCTCCGTCTTTAATGATTGTTTAAACATGTTTAAACAAGATTGCACATCACTGGATTCAGGAAAGTCTAGAGAATCTTTTTATGTAAAGAACAATACAATATCTTTTATAATAACATCACAATCTTTGTTCAAAGTCGAAAAATATGTTTTTTTTCAAACCTAAATTTCTCAAAAACTATGCGTCTAGGAGAAAAATTAAGGCCAGATTCGGAATCAGCGCGAAAAACTCTATAAGAATCGCATAGTGAGAATCGAAAGGATTTTTGGCTGTTGGACCGTGTAATCTGTAAATTCATTTCCTACAGTATTTATGTTTATTCTAGATATTATATTTGTAATATTCTGTAATAGTATTTTTGTCATTGTGTGTTGTATTATATGAACATCATTTAGTTTATGCGTATTATTTATATATGTTCCGTCGTGGAACAATCGACGACTTCAACAAGTCCATCGAAAATAACTCAATAAAAAAGAAACATAGAAAACAAAGTTATCGCATTTGAAAAAAATTTTCTTATTTAAATAATTAGAAACTATACTCCTTACCTTACTCGAAAATTGCATGGTTTAAGAGTTATGACTTTTTTCCCGAATTCCCATATACTCGACACGCTGTGGCGTCGGATCGGTGCTGGGATTTTTCAAAAGTAGATTACAGAATAAAAATCCATTTATCAAGTTCTTCTATTGCACGTATGACTTTCCCGGAGGCGTCCAAGTCCCGAGGGAACACCGGCCGCAAATTAATGCGAAACCTAGCAGCAGCGGAGCTCCTTGCCAGTGTCAGGGGTCCCTAAACAGAAGTATGGCCAGCATCGGAAGGGACCGACCGCAGAGTTTACGAGAATTTCAACTCCCGGTGCATTCGTAGGCGAAGGAAGGCTGCAACCAATTGAGCTATCCAGGCCGCAGGCAAATTCCTTGGGCGTAAGCCTAATATCCGAGTGACTATGCTTGGAAGTTCGGATCGTTTCGCGGTCAAAGCCAAGCCCTGAAATTAACTTATCGCTCCGCTTGATTAACGATAGGCTGGATTCCTTGCTAATCCGAACTCGTTCGTGTCCTTATCACCCGAGCAGATCCTGAAACTGTTCTGGAACTGCGACCTCTCGCTCCGGGGATGGTAAACAACCAGTCGGGATGAAATCCGAGACGAACTTCTGCTTCCGGTTAAGTTTTCGCAAAGGTTCGTGCCTACTGCAATAACATTTGCTGTATCTCGCTTTTGCGAATAATTTTCCAGACGGAGATTAATTCACCTTTTAACGCTGCTTGCATAAATTCATCAAACATTCGAAAACAAGGGGATGCTGGTTACAGGTCCGTTAAGTTTCGAGGAATATTGTTTCCTCGATTATTGCAATTGAATATGATGTGTTCCGCGGCTCATTGTTTCAATATTGTGGTCTTTACAACGAAGCAAGGGTCAACAGGTCTCGAATATTTCGAACTAGCTTTTGCCCGCGGCTTCGCTCGCACAGGAAACCGTTTAATGCCCTCGGAAATTGATATTGTTTCGCCATAAAACCTTTTAACCTCCCATTCACCCCTATAGAGTTTTAATTTTGTCATGTCGCCATCTTAGATTTCAAACCCCCTTTTCACCCCCTCAGAGATTGAATTTTTTAAAATGCCGAAACAGGTGTTTGATTAATTATATCAAAGAACATTAAGACCAAGTTTAAAAGAAAATCCGACCACGAACAAAATATTCCTCATTCAAAAGTTGCAACTCCTTTTCACCCCTTAGGGGCTGAATTTTTTAAAATGCCGAAACAAGTGTTTGATTAATTATATCAAGGCGCATTAAGACCAAGTATGAAGTAAATCCGACCACAAATAAAATATTCGTCATACAAACGTTGCAACCCCTTTTCATCCCCTTAGGGGTTGAATTTCGAAATATCCTTTCTTATCCCTTGTATAAATCATAAAGGAAACCTCTGTGCAAAATTTCAGCTTTCTAGGTCCAAGGGTTTAGTCTGGGCGTTGATCAGTGAGTGAGAGGGTGAGTGAGTCAGGACTGTCTTTATATATATATAGATTGCATTTTTATTTAAGCCGCGACTCGATCCCGTGACACAATTCTAGTAAATTCCCCTCACCTGGCGCCTCCGATTTAGACCCCAGCTCTTACGTTTCCTCGATTTTTGCAATTGAATGCGATGTGTTCCGCGGTTCATTGTTTCAATATTGTGGTCTTTACAAAGAAGAATGGTTCAACAGGTCTCAAATTTTTCAAATTACATTTTTATTTAAGCCGCGACTCGATCCCGTGACGCAATTCTAGTAAATTCCCCTCACCTGGCGACTCCGATTTAGACCCCAGCTCTTACACCCAAGTTTACATTAAAATGAACTAACAATAAATAAGAGAAACTGCAAAAAAAAATCAAATTTTTAATATATTGTTTAAACAAAAAACTTTTGTTAAAATTTTTTTAGTCGACTACATTCCCCATTGAAAAACACACAATTTAAAAAAAAATTTAAATTTTTTGGACTTCTGGTTTCCGAGATATCTCAAAAAATATGGTTTTGACCCCCAACTTTGAGGGCTGTTTTCACCCCTTCAGAGTGGATGGTTGCCGATAAAAAAAATACGTGTCAAAAATTTTTCAAATTACTATAAGCTCCCAAAGTTTCATCAAAATCCGATTTTCGCATCTGAATATGTTCCCTTGTTAGGTTCACGGAGAAATATTTAAAGATTACTATTGATAGAGCAATTTTTTGAACGTTTTTGCGTGGTAAGTACACAGACTTATGAAGTTTAAGAATTATAAAAAATATTTTATGTTCGTTTAATATTATCAGAGCACAATGACACGGGGAAATCGTTAAATGATAACGAAAAGGCCCAAATTATTGCTTTCCACAATATGAGTCTCTCCAACACAGAAATTGTAAGAAGATTGAAAAGCTGAAATTTCAATTGAATCGATGAAAAACTGAGTTGTCGGCAGATTTTTGTCCAGAAAGATCGGTTTCTGGTCCACTGTGCACTGTGCGCTGTTACGTGCGCGTAAATACCTGTCCGTCACACAGCGTAACCCGGTTAGTTTCGCGAATTTGTCAATTGAATTTTCCGGCAACTTTGTTCCGCGGTGATACGGTCGAACGAAAATAATTTTGCGATTTTTTAACCAGCTTAACGAACCCTCCCGGGGGAACGGTCGCGTTCTATGAATCGTTTTGGACTCGAATCATTATTTCAACATAGCAATCGCGAGATAGAGTTCCTCGGACTCGGTAATTGCTCGAGACGGACGTCCACTCGGAATCCCCCTTTGGAATTATCGAAAGATTTAGCATGCAAATGAATGGGCTGCGCTGCGCCTTTGAAAAGTATTTCAACAGTGAATTTCTCGGTTATTTTCATTTCTCCAGTGATAGAAAAATCAATATGTTAACAAAATATATAATCGAGACTTTCCGCATCAACGAATAGAACGTTCGCCCGGTATTCGGTAGCATCGGCTGGCGAGAAATCGATGGTGCGCGAAAGTGGGAATTAAAGTTTCCGTTTTTGTTGCCGGGGCAAAGTTGCCCTCGTCTTTGTCTTTGTTCGCTGGCTCTCGGTTTGAAAAATTCCCGGTACGAACTGGCCGCAATCTGAAGGGTGAATTTAAAGCGACGCATTATTTTGCATAGTTACGAACCTCCCGGCTCGCCTCCGCGCGCGGCCATAATCTTTATGCATAAGGCAGCCCGGAGTCGATTAATACGAAAGTTAAGAGAGGAATTATTGTTGGGCATTCTTCGGGGAATTATTAACCCCGGAGTTCCCATCAGAACTTCTATCCCGGTGACCGTCGGGGACGACGTCTCCGCGATCTTTGGGGAACTGTAATCGTTCACCCATTGAATCCCCCTCGGAACCCGCCGAAATTCATTAGCGCCGTCTAATTAGCTGTTTAATCGGAATCGCGACGCCGCGCCGCCGTTATTACGTCGTTTCGTCGCGTACCCGTTCTTGCTTTCCTCACCGCGACAGAAGGGTTGTTCTTCCCTCGACGATTTAAGACATTTCTTAATTGGTCTGGATTAATCTACAACGAGCTTATTTCAAGATTCGTTAACCTACCAAAGAGAGAGAGAGAGAGGGGTTGGCAAAAATTGCTCAGAGGGTTCAAGTGGTTCTGCAAGGGATGGCAGTCTGCCATTCACGTATTGGCCACTGAGAGGTCCAGATTTAACACCCTTTGACATCTCCGGTGGAAATGTGCCAAAGACAAGGTCTTTGATCTTCCTCGTCCGTTGACTCTGCGAGATTTAAAGCGATCGATCACGGTTGCTTTGTAGACGAATGTGTGAGCAGTCTCTCTCCAATTATCATTTCCGAATGATCAAAAAGCTGTCCGAAGAAGTCGGTGTAAGAACTATGGAGAAATGTCCGCCGGATGATAAGCGGCAGATCTAATCGCTGCGAAATCGAGTTTTCATCCCCATAACTTGCCCCTCATCCTTGGGAACGTCTTCGGGAATGCTATTATCCATCATCTTTATGTTTCCCGATTTGAAACCGGGAAAGAAGCGGTATTCGGCGGTTCGTTCCCGGCCACCGTGGAATTGAGATCCAGCCGGTGGCAACGGGGGAATCACTGTCTGGAATGGCAGCTTAAATTCAGGGAACGTGACGCGGTCTCGCGTGCAGAGCGCCTTGAAATGAATGACTCGTGATTGTCGAGTACGCCATGGAAACTTTTCTCCGCGGGGGACACCGCTTGGAACTTTTCCACGTTCCTCGTTGCTTTTCTTCTTTGGCGGGGACCTAACTGTACCTGACCCGGCGGGGATTCGATCTAACACGGATTCTATCCAACGTGGACTTCGGCTCTCGTTTGCTTGGAAGCTCGCGAACTCGAAGAAGCTGCATTCAGACCTGGAAAATCTTGAAAATAGAAACCGTGGATCCCGACTGCTCAGCGAAGCCAAGTGCCTACGTTAAGCAACATCGTCCCCCGCCTCCGGTCGAGAAATTTGAGCATCTTCGTTCACGAGGGTGAACCCTCTTAGACGAAGGAACCTCAAGTTCCCTTCGGTAAACCTATACCCGAACTTCATCAGCCCTGTCATCAGCGATGCTTTCCCGGCTGCTGCTCGAGAGCATTCGGTATTAGCGTGGCGCATGATCTCATAGGACTTCGGGGCTAACAGGGACAAGTAAATCCTCGCGCACCTTTGACGAAAGGTTAGACTCTCTAGCGGACAATTCCCCTAACGTCTCGGAATCAGTTCGCCACCGTGGAAATCCGCTCTTTACGAGGCGGACTCCGAGCAACGCGACGAGGGATCAACCGGGCCGGAGATTCGCCTAAGCCCGGGTTCGCAGGTTGCTATACTACCGGCAGATCCGAGTTTTACGGCAACCATCGTACCAACGGACCGCGAACTATCGAAATGGACGAGCAAGTGCCCGTCGCACAATCGTCCGGGAAAAAAACTGTCGTTATTGAATCGCAGATTCCGACGGTTCCGCTTTACAGCTCCGCTAGATTCGCGATCGTCTTTGTTCCTTTTTTTTTGTCGCGCAACCCCTCCGACAGTGTCGTTCGACGATCCAAGTGATAAAACACGTCCTGACGATCGCCGTTACTAGCCCGCGAACGCCGATAATAAATTTCCAACGGCACCGGCCGAGACGACGTCGACGACGCCGACGATAAAACTTGTTGCCGTCTGATCGGAGAGATTCGAGACTGCTTCGAGTGCCTGCTTTGTTCGATCGGGACGGCTCGGGGATGAGGAGGACATTGTCTCTCGCAGAATTCACCGAACTTTTGTCAGCTGTCGAAAGAATGGCTGCAATTCTTTCGCCTTGTCCTTCGCGAATCGTTTGTACAGCGAAGCTGCCGCTAGATCCACAGTTCGATCAACATCTCCGCGATAATCTTTCCCACGCCAATTAGAAGACAGTTTCCTGGAACTTGAAAAATCTCCAACACCCCGACCAGCCGCACAGTGTCAACGAGATGGATTTCGCGATTATTCAACCAGCAGGTACAGCGTGACAGCAGCCACGCTATTGATCTGCAACACGAGCATGCACCTTAACCGTTGAGAATGAGGCGAGGAACGGCGGTCGCAAATGGATGACGATGGTCCTTGGGGTACACGGAAGCGGACGAGATGGTGTCTCATATTCTTGAGAGCACGCGAGGAACGCGACTTTTCCACGTAATTCTCCCGAATGATATTTTTTATCGCGCCACTCCGTCGGCAAAGAAACAGCACGCAGAGGGAAATTATTTACTGGATACGTTGGACGGGGCTCATTCTTCCCCGGGGACTTCTAATCCCGGATCCCGCAACGGTCGAAGGGAAGGGTTCACCGTCACAGAAGAAACCGCTCGTTAAGTCCGCCCATTGGAGAAGCTTTAAACATCGTTACAGACTACATCCCCGGCTATCATGAAATAAGGGGACCGTGGAACACTTTCGAGGGAAACAACGGTGCTATAACGAGCGCGAGAAAGTTTGATCGTTGTGTCAGCGGGAGCACTGGTTGTTGCGGGGATTCCGATGCACAGAAGGGAGAGTGCACTCCGGTTTTGGTAAACGATCGCTCCCCCCGTCGTCGTTCGTGGACACTGTCCAGGTACATCCGATACGATTGGAAAACTCGCGGATCGACGTTTGTTCGTCCTACGAACTACGCTCGGCCGCGCGTGCGAAAAGCACACGCGAGTGTCGTCCATTCACGAGCCGGGATTACTGTCACGTGGATATTGGACAATTGGCTCGATGTTTCCTTGTCAAAGCTCGGTTTTGTGCCGGCGAGTGGCGATTGATAGCAACGATGTCCTGCGAGCCTGTGTCCCGAAACGTGTTTCGCGTTACGTTTTTTCGCCAAGTCGATTGTTAGACTCGGATCGGATCGGATCAACGGCGCAACTGTGCTGCGATTTTGTTTGAAATTCGGTGGGATTCATTAATCGTTCTCGATCGAACGCACCGCAACGTGTGCCGTATTTAGTTCTGAATAGTGCAGAGCCGAGAAGAGAACAGAATGCATCGGCGAATGCACTCGGCGCCGCGTCTCAAGTTAAGAAGCGGCCTCGCTATATTGATTTCGGAGGAAGGCTCCATCGAGCGTGGGCTTCTTCGATGCAGCCGCGGAAATGCAGTTTCCAACTAGGCGTTTTACAGGGGCCGGGTACTGGCTCGACCGGAGGAAATTGCGTTTCGGTGGCTCGGCGGAAGAGATTCGATCAATTAGGCGAGTCGCTGTTTGACGCATTTTATCGCCCGACGACACCGGAAGACTGTCTCTTCTCTTTCGCGCGCATCTGTCAAAATTGAAATTGAACTTTCGCGATTAATCTTCGACTCCCGGAGGCGTTGCCGTTGTACGGTTGCGTATGTCCCGAGGGAACAACGGGACGACGCCGGAAGGAAGGTGCGCGCGGCCCCGAATTATCGTGTTATATCGACAAATTAGATAGTTGCTAACCGCTTAAGCCCCCGACGCTTCCGCCCCATTACAAACTCCGATGCATTTTACCGGGGCGCAGCCGCGGAGAATTAACTGAGCGAACCAGCGCGCGCCTGGCCCAATTAAAACTTGGACCGCGAATTTCCGCATATTTTACTGTCTTCATTCTCCATTTTTCTACTTCAAATATTTTTTGCGCGATACGGCATGCGTATCTCCGCAAGTGTTAACCCTTCGCGCTCGAATAATTCTTTTAAAAATTTGTATTCAATAATTACCGAAAGTGTTGTACGAAGAAAAATTCGGTTTTCGAATTAGAACAGCTCCGAGTGCAAAGGATGAATTATGCGAATCGTCGCGTTTCTCGAGCCGGCTTTCAGCTGGCCCGAACATCCTCGCGGCACACTGGCAAAACTTTGGACAGTTGATGCGTTTCTAATCCTGGAAATCTGAAACAGCTACTCGCATAGACCTTGTGGTACAGCGAGGAGGAAACTTAACTGTTCCTTGAATGCTGTTGCGAAAGCATCAGACCGCGTTCCAACGGGACTTCGCAAGTTTTTGGCCCTTGATGTGCATGTTTATCCCTGCCGTAGAACTTAACTTTCTTGTTAAGTAGATTTTAATTCTCGCGCCGGAAATAAGCGTCGACTATAGGAGACACCAAAATCACCGAGCAGCTGCAACTTCCTCGGAAACTTGTCCGTGACTGCGATTCCCGTCGCAGTCAACTAATTAACGAAATTCCTGCAGAGTTCCTCGATGCGACATCGACCTGAATATGAATGAAATATTCCCCGCGCGTAATTGTTCCGTAGCGACATAACGAAAGAAATGATATTCTCGAATTCTTCCGATGTATTTGTTCCGAGGTTTCACCCGCTCGCGTCTTAATTAGCGTAGCAATTAAGGATGCAACAACGCTCCCTCGCCTAAGCATAGCAGGTACAGAGACGAAACGGTGTTCCCGGTATCGCGGAAAGAGTATAACGGTGTAAATGCACGACATACCGCGTGTCTGCTCCTATCAGTTACGGTTATTACTGGTCGCCGCTGTTATTCCGCAGCGTTATAACCGTGCCAGTCATTAAGCTGGAGCCGCGGCTCGCCACGGGAAGTCGAACTTGCACCCAACGAATACCTTGTACGCTTGTTTTCGCCTAACCGGAATAAGCACATGCCAGTTTGCTTCTACGTGTAACCGTTGTTGTTGTTCTTGTTGTTGGTGCTCTTCCCATCATCGCAGCCAGCGTAACGTCCGCGTCGCTATTTCCGTTCCACCGAGATATTTATTATATTAATTCCCGACGAACTTGCGCTGAGCGTTCCGACTTTAACCGAACAAGATTCGGCCCGGCCAAGAATCTACCAAATCTCGTTAATACGTAATCGCAGTTTTGTCGAATGGGAATTTCTCAGAGTGCCGGGAAAAGCTGTTCAGCAATCGTTATTTCCGTGGCAGAATGGGCGACATTAGTCACCGGTAAATAAGTAATGTGACGAGGAACCCGTTCGACGATCCACAGCTGCCGGCCATTCCTCTCCGTCGGTCACAGACCGCCGGCTCCTTTCAAGCTGCAGTTTCTTCGCGAGAGGGGCGACTAGATTCCCCGATACACACTCGATAATGGCGTTCAATAATTCATTTATGGACGGCCGAGCACGCCAGACTCGAAATTCTGCACGGTGAATCGTGCGGCTGATGGCGGATTCGTCAAACAAACGCAAACCGTGGAAACCCGACACAGATAAGATATACTACACAACTCTGCAGACATTTATCATTCCGTTCCCAAGATGCTGCTTCAAATTCGCGAACGTTCCCGGGAAGTCGGAATAATTGATCGAACGCATAAAATGCATAAAACGCATCTCACCAAACAGTCGAATTACAAAGTGGAGAACAAAAGAGCTCACATGAAAACCAGCCACGCAAAAGGAAGCCAATGAAACAGCAATTATAAGAGCATCCCGCGCGCTATCTTTTACTCCATGTTTCCCGCGAGTTCGGCCGACAGTGTAAACGCATAAAGATCCGCAATGAAATTGCAACGACGCGTTTGCACGATACCGTTTCATGCGGCGCGGCGCGCACGGTGCAACGCGATCGTCTGCACAGGGCCGATAAAACGCGGAAAAAATTGTAGTTGACCGGCAATAGTTCGCAAGCTAAAGGAAATTATGAGCCCGTTAACGAACAGCACGCAATCACTGTGCTCGCGCGAACGAACCACTGTGGCGCGGCTAGCAAAATACATGGACAGGGGAAAGACAAATTGCGACCGCGGATAGTTGAACGTTTTCCGCGATGTACGCGGCCGGTTCTCTTTATAAACCGCTTGTGTGCGCGCAGCGTGTACAGTACTGTGCAAAAGTTCCGCGCCCCGTCATCACAGTGGTCCAAACGGCCGATTTAGGAGTGCAAAAGTCTCACCGGGTGGCTTCTCAAGATAAAAGTCTGCTCTATCGCATGGTATAGTTCGATTTTCAGCTGGACCCTTATTTTTTGAGATGAATTGAAAAATATCCTCAAAAATTGGTGCAAAAGTGGTGTCTCTCCGCCTTTAGTGATTATTTAAACATGTTTAAACAATCATAATGTATTAATATTTGATATCGCTGTATTCGGGAAAGTCTACAGAATCTTTCGCTATAAAGAACAATTCAATATCTTTTATAATAACACTACAATATTTGTTTAAATTTGAAAAATATGTTTTTTTTCAAAGTCATGTTTCTCAAAAACTGTGCGTATAGGAAAAAAATTAAAAACAGATTCGGAATCAGCGCAAAAAACTCTATAAGAAGGACCCAACAGTAATTAGGGAACATAAAAAAAATTGAAATTTGTTGGACAGTGTAATCGACAATTCTGTGTTACATGTATTCTATAGACATTAGGTAAGTATAAAGAAGGCTAATAGAGTTCCATAAGTTTATAGAAATATTTCTTTTTCTTAAAATATAGCAGAGAAAGCAACGTATTTCAATTTATAATGCCAGTTTTAATTACAGTGACAGAAAAGAGAAACTTGTACACAATTGTTCTTTTTTTTACAAAAGTATAATTTTCAGAAATGAAATAAGAATGGAAACAATCATGTGGGTGGACCATAACAATAGAAAATCATGCATTGTTGTCGGCGCTCCGACAACAATGCCACAACAGCAGGCATCTTTGCGCATTATTGCCCAATACGTCTATTAATCGTCTATATATACATGGTGTCCCGAATTTAAATGGCAAAACTTCAGGAGCGTGTAGGGGACCGAAAAACTAAGACAAAAAAGTCTTTTAGAGATTTGCTCGTTTTTGCTTCATTTTGAAGAAAATCGCAAAAATTCAATATCTCGTTGTCAGTTGTTCTCCTGGCCACCCCGATCACCTGATATGACACCCATGGATTTCTTCGTATGGGGAACATTGAAGCAGAAAGTTTATTCGGTGCCAATCAATTCAAGAAAGCAATTAAGAGACCGAATCATAGGTGCAGTGCACCAAATATCACCAGAACAATGTTTAGCTGCAATTTATCAAGTCAGTGCTAGATGTAATGCTTGCATTGCTGCAAGAGGGCAACATTTTGAACAATATCTACATACATTAAATAGATGATAACGTAAATAAAATGTAAATAAATAAGTACAAAAATGAAAACGTGTTCTGTTTCTTTTTTTGCGATTTTCTCCAAAACGAAGCAAAAACGAGCAAATCTCCAAAAGATTTTTTGTCTTAGTTTTTCGGTCCTCCACACGCTCCTGAAGTTTTGCCATTTAAATTCGGAACACCCTGTATATATATATGTAATAATACGTCTATTATATATGTTCGTCCCACGCGTACTCGTCATCGAACTGTACCAGAAAAAATAAAATAACTTGCTAATCTGCAATTTTCTGCAAATAAATTTGATGAAACCATAAACTAAATATTCCATTCCTAATATTCATGCAAAAAATAATTATTTAAATAAAAATAAATTTTTTAAAAATACCACGTTTTTAAAACGGACTAAAAAGTATAAAATATAATTTTTAAAATCGCCACGTTTACAAAACGGACTAAAAAGTATAAAATAATTTTTTCTAGCCCCATACAGATTCCTAACCCCTGAAAATTTGTGATTGTGAATTTTTAATAGCTAAGAAAATACTTGTAAGATTTAAAACGAAAAACGTGGGGCGCATGCAATAGATAATTGATGAATGAACACTAAATCACTAACAACTTTATTGCACTGCAAATGATATGAAGTGTTGTACGAGATTTCTCAGCGGCAGCTACTCTCTACACTCCTTACTATGTATTATCTTGCGCCCCACGTTTTTCGTTTTAAATCTTACAAGTATTTTCTTAGCTATTAAAAATTCACAATCACAAATTTTCAGGGGTTAGGAATCTGTATGGGGCTAGAAAAAATTATTTTATACTTTTTAGTCCGTTTTGTAAACGTGGCGATTTTAAAAATTATATTTTATACTTTTTAGTCCGTTTTAAAAACGTGGTATTTTTAAAAAATTTATTTTTATTTAAATAATTATTTTGTAGACATTATTTCGAGATTATAACAGAGACATGTAGTAAATTTCAGACGGTATTGGGACCGCATCATATCGAAACGCCGTGGTAAAATGTCAAAGATAAAGGTTCGACCGAAAATCTCGGTGTAACTGTCCCTTCGATTGGTAAACAAACATTATAATATAATAATACGTAGTAACTTTATAAACACCGCACGGAGCTCAAACGCACACTGACGCACACTGAGCTCCTTTGGTGCGAATCGGGTCAGTGGAGTGGGGATGAGTGAGAGAGGGAACGGGTAGTGGAGTAGGGAGCGCTGTCGCGCGGCGTGGCGACCGTTGAACGCGGTGACGTAGGTTTCGCGGGGGGGTGAAAAGGTAAATATTTAATTGTTATATCTCCGAAACGGATAGACTTTTTAACAATTTTTTTTTTGAATAATGCATTGTCATCCAGTTCTGAGCCATGTAACCGATTTCAAGTCTCCAGCTCATCAGGAAGTTAGTTTAAAATCAATTGCAAAATTTGCCACCGAACAAACAGACAAACAGACAAACAGACAAACAGACAAACAAACAAGAAAGCGAGCTAATAAAAACGTGGTAAAATTAACGCGAATACGGGCGAATATCATTAATATTTCCTACAACAAACTTAAAAAATAAATTTCTTAATACTTCCTTGAGAAACATTATTTAAACATTTCCGAAATATTGTTTCATTTTTTTCATATCTTCCTAATGCTTCTGAACACGGCTATTATAATTAAAATCAATATTAACGTTCTAAACAATAAATAATAGGTGAGAAGGATGTCCTTTATATCAATGTACTTTTCACACTGCTACTTTCAACCTATGCCACATTTAACAATAATTGATTTGAGAAGTAAAATTGTTGATTTTAGCTTCTACAGACATGTGTGTTAATGTAAGAAACAGTATTAAATGTCTACTTCATGTTTGGTTTTTTGACTTTTGCACTCCTAAATCGGCCGTTTGGACCACTGCGTCATCGCTTCAGATTTTTGCGGCTGGAGGAACTCTACTAGCCGATTAAGATGGTCAAAACTGCTATTAGAGGTTTTTCAATGGCTATCGAACCATTCGAAAGCTGACCAAAATAAAACGAATTTTCTAGTTTTTAATGTGTTTTTTTCAGAATGATCTCCCACAACAAAAAAATCTGAAATTAGAGAATCTTTTCAGATTTTTTAGTTGCAAACTCTCTGCAATCTCTCTCTCTCTCTCTCTCTCTCTCTCTCTCTCTCTCTCTCTCTCTCTCTTGCAATAAATGCCTGTAACAATAATAAATTTGAAAATAATTGATAAACGAGGGTCTTGGTAAGGGTTAAAAGGAAATTTTCGGTGGCCTAAAATTTTTGCAGACTACGGTATATAGAATACGCTGCATCGAGGCGCGTGTGCATTCTGTACATGAGGTCGCATATGCTCGATGCATCGCTTCGCATCGGTCGGCAGCCAACACTGTACCGGCTCTGGCCGGTAAATACCCATTATGGAATAACTCACTCAATATCGCAGTTTACCGAGTGCCTTTACCGCAACCATTCTATGCTCGACTTCAGAACACGTGTTCTCGATGCCGCATTAAATCCTAATGATCCACGTACGGATTACTTGCCGGGAATTACGGTAATTCTTCGACGATCTTCCTCGATGGATCGCTATCAAGCTGATGCGGGATCGCTTGTACGAGTGGCTGCGAAATTTCTCCAATTAGGGTCGAAGAGTTCATCTATGTGTACATAGTACATAGTAGGTGTTTGAATTGATTTGTGAATTATTTGGAAATCTTAAGATCTATCATTTTCTATACATTTATTTTGTACGCAATCTCTATAATTTTCAATTTATCAATCATTTTGGAAATAACTATTGGGTATGGGAATAAGTTTCCGCCCCTTTTTGTTGAAAAGAGGCGTATAAACAATTCCCATAGCGTGAAAAGTTTTCCAACAGTAGATCGATCGACGTTTAATTCAATTGACAGTTCTGTTCTCCGACATTTTACGCTATTATACTTTTCCGTGTAAATACATGTATATTGATTTTCAAAGAAGAGCAGAGAAGAAGTATTAACCAGTTTAGCCAGGGCATCCAGATGAAGACAAGCATTTTTTTTCTGCGAAACATACTATTTTCAAAATGTCCAACTACAAGTGTTCGTTACGATTACAATTTTTATTATACAGGGTCAGTCTCGTAACGTGACGATCTCAAATAACTCGTATGTTATTTGTTGTACGAAAACAATTTTCAAACAAATATTGTATGGTTCCTAAGGGGACATACAGTGCTGCAATCTGATCTTTGCTACTTCGATTTTTTATCAAGATATGAAGGTCACCTTCAGTTTTGGCTGAACTTTAGAAACCCTCCCCCTTCCTTTCCACATGTGACATACATCATTCTATTCGTTTTGACATGCTGAACACAAAATGTATATGTCATTTTTAGCTGAAATGAATAGTATTCGAGATATTCGCAAAAAAACTATAGCTAATACAGGATTGAATTTTTCGTATTCCTGCACGCTCCGCGGCAACGTAAGCGGCGTGCATACGAAAATCCAGGAGTAGTCTTTCAAAATTGAAAGCTCACCCTGTTAATGTATGCCTAGAGTGAGACCCTGTTTTCTTTCTCATCTCCACAGCGTGTTTAGAAACAAAAAGTAAACAAACGCCGCGCCGGGACAGGCTTACGTTTCCGCGGAGCGTGCAGGAATACGAAAAATTCAATATAGTATTAGCGATAGTTTTTTGCGAATATCTCGAAAACTATTCATTTCAGCCAAAAATGACACGTACATTTTGTGTTCAGCATGTCCAAACGAATAGAATGACGTATGTCACATGTCGAAAGGAAGGGGGGGGGGGTTTCTAAAGTCTTACCTCAGTTTTTTAAATATTGGGTATGGGAATAAGTTTCCGCCCCTTTTTGTTGAAAAGAAGCGTATGAACAATTCCCATAGCGTGAAAACGTTTTCCAACAGTAGATCGATCGACGTTTAATTCAATTGACAGTTCAGCAAGTGTTTGACGTGGATTTCCATCAAATAATGCTGGGCAATCAGTATCTTCGAATTTTTTGGCACACCATCGCAATCTTTGCCCTTACGTCGAAATCATGGTTTTTAAAGGAGCATCGTACCCGTAAATATATAATAAATATAATATACTAAATATATAACACCTTTCTTTAAAACAAAATAATGCAACATGACTTCCCGCAAATGCTGCTTACTTGGAACAAAAGTCGACATTTTTCACGCGAAAAATTGACTGCTGTTCACGCTCGAAACAATTGCCACTAACTGCGTTTTGAAGCTTAGACATAGACCTTTCAAAAACATGTACTACGTTCCATCAAATACGCGATCGGTACTGAAGTACAACGACATGTCCAAAAGGGCGGAAACTTATTCCCATACCTAATACAAATGTTTCCTCACCGCCGTGCTGGGTCTGACTATAGATTGTCACATTCTACTTGGCTGGCCGTGCAGCGTGCTTATTCTACTTGTCTGATCGGGCGGTTCCATTCTACTCGACTAGTCACTTTATCACCTATAACCTACATCAACAAAAACTGAGAGCATCTTTTTCGAGAACTGGTTAGCGGATTCCGAGATTCAAAGCTGACGCGGACAACTCGCCGGAGATTCTGTTTAAACAACTATTATCGGGAGCAACTGTCAGCTGCTCGAACGTTGAAACGTCGGAACGATTCTTGTTGTCTCGAGGTAATTGTCTGTCTGGTCACGAACAGCCAGGGGAACAACTGGAACTACGCGAACTCTCGTCACTCGAATATGCGAGTTATGCGAGCCATCTTGCTCGCGATAAATGGAATTAAACCCCCATAACACCGTAATCCTCTGGTGGCCGTGCAAATATTAGATTTCGAAGGTAGACTCTCATCGATTTTCTTTGGCGTTTTCGTTTTCGTTGTCGTCGCCGTCGACGCGAGCGAGAGAGCTCGGTCAATATTGGTGTATTTTTTGGAATCGCGGAGGAATATTGACGGCCAGGACCAGGATACCCTAGGCTCCGGGGGATGGGGGAAAAATCGAAGTTTGCAGTTGTACTCTCGTATCGGCAAATCCTCGGATCCTCGGCGCGCGGCGTTTCGCCTCGAATGCGCTCGCTTTTGCTGGGCGACTTCTGCGCGGAAGCGTAATCGGCCAGAAAATATCGGAGAACTTCTCGAATGGGCCAGGGTTACCGATGTATTTCAAACTTTAAGCCATTTTTACATTCCGTCATTGCGACCGGGTCCACCCGACACCGAAACCTCGCCCGCAAAACTTTCCTGCGGCGAAACTTTCGCCTCTCTCGCCAAAATTCAACGACACCATCCACTCTTTCGGCTCTTTCGGCTGGGAAATCGCGAATTTCAATGCAGAAATTGGCACGGCGCTGATACGTTACCTAACGACGATGTCTTAACAGTCTGCGAACTTCTGGAATTTTTCAGTAATCGCAACGTCTAACAATAGCACAAAATACAGGGGAGGAAAATTCCTAGAAAGCCGAATGCACATTTAACAATCCTCCGCGCATACGAAGCCAGGAATTAAGGCAGTAGTTTTCTGTTCCCGTTGATTGGCCTCCAATTACGCGAGTTTGCATAAACATCTGCAGTCTATTCATGAGCATAGTTGTTGATGCGACCTTAACCCTTTCGCTGTTCGCAAGCCTTACGTGTCAGAGGCAATTTGAAAAAGTTCCTCTGGAAAGTACGATAATTTGAACGAGTATAGCACGCAGTGAAAAATGTTTATGCATGACATGGAGCACAGTGTCTACAGTGAGCTTTGAGAAAGGATCGAGAGACGGTCGGCTCCAATCTAGACCAATCTAGATCGTCGTTGACGGGATCGCTGCTCCGGTTTTCATCGGGATCAACGTCTTCGTTGGTCGTCCGTCACAGAGGCGTGTTTGGTCCGAGGTTCTATCCATTCGTCCCCTCTTTGCAAAGGATCGATTATGTCAGGATGACAGGTGCAATTAGCTGCAACGCTGGTTAGAAGCGACCCTCTGCGAACACCCCCGGGGGCTAGGGGCTAGAGGCTCCGTGCTTCTGCCGGTAAACACGTGCACGAGCGCGCGCCTACACGCGAACACGGTATAATGCAGATCATAGAGGAATATCTGTAGGCGAACGCCGAGCAAACGACGATAACACGATTAAACACTCGACACGTTGAGTCAATATTGCTCGCCGATCGTGACACTTGCTGGATCCGCGGACAAGACGCGGCGAATGTTTCTCTCGGCTCTCTGATCGTTTCTTTCTTAACTTATTTAAACTCTAAGTTGATTGAAAAAAATATGTTTGTACTCGTCGAACTTCTACGTATTTTTATATACATTCTGTCAAGAAAGTACCGGGAATCGATCATTTAAACAGCCCGCTTAAAAGGATTGTTGAAATTCTTTTTGTCGCTAAGTTGGCACAACTGTCCTCTATACTCACGCGGAGTTTGAGCGTCGCTTGTCATTTAGTTTGTTTACAGTGCGCCATTTTGTCAGTTCATCTCAAGTGTGTTTTGCGATTTTTACAATGGATAAAGATATCGAACAAAGAATCTGTCTTAAATTTTGCATTGCAAATGGAATTTCGTGTGCCGAAGCGCTGGAGATTTTACATAAGGCTTACGGCAAATCGACTTTATCGAAAACACGTGCGTATGAGTGGTACAGTGCATTTAAAAGCGGTCGCGATGTGGTGGAAGATTTGCCTCGCTCTGGTCGGCCATCAACGTCTTCAATTGAACTTCACATCGCTAAAGTAAAGGAAATGGTGACTGAAAATCGTCGTTTAAGTCTGAGAGAGATAGCCACTGAAATTTCTGTGTCTCACGAATCAATTCGTACCATTTTAAACGATTAGTTATTTTTATCGATCGTAATTTTTTGATAAATAAGAATTAATTTTTCGCGGCGCCACGGTTCGATCATTATTTACTATACTTGGCTCTACTGTAGCGTATATGTCAAAGTGACATACATGTGCTATTCCAAATAGTAGAGGAAAAAGGAAAGGTGGTAATGTTTTTGTGTTTCGTCCTAGACCCGCTAGAGGACTCATCAGTAAGGCTAGCTAGCGGGTCTTGCCTTATACACGGGATGTTCGAAGGCGTTTGAAGAACGTATATATACTAATAGGTGATATTGTAGTAACTTGCGAGAAAGCCTTTCCGGCAATTTGTCCCTCTAAGAGGAGGACATCTTGGGGACGGAGTCGGAACTATGGTCTTTCTAACTTTTTTATTTTTCGCCATTAGTTGAATAGTTATTTTTATCGATCGTAATTTTTTGATAAATAAGAATTAATTTTTCGCGGCGCCACGGTTCGATCATTATTTACTATACTTGGCTCTACTGTAGCGTATATGTCAAAGTGACATACATGTGCTATTCCAAATAGTAGAGGAAAAAGGAAAGGTGGTAATGTTTTTGTGTTTCGTCCTAGACCCGCTAGAGGACTCATCAGTAAGGCTAGCTAGCGGGTCTTGCCTTATACACGGGATGTTCGAAGGCGTTTGAAGAACGTATATATACTAATAGGTGATATTGTAGTAACTTGCGAGAAAGCCTTTCCGGCAATTTGTCCCTCTAAGAGGAGGACATCTTGGGGACGGAGTCGGAACTATGGTCTTTCTAACTTTTTTATTTTTCGCCATTAGTTGAATAGTTATTTTTATCGATCGTAATTTTTTGATAAATAAGAATTAATTTTTCGCGGCGCCACGGTTCGATCATTATTTACTATACTTGGCTCTACTGTAGCGTATATGTCAAAGTGACATACATGTGCTATTCCAAATAGTAGAGGAAAAAGGAAAGGTGGTAATGTTTTTGTGTTTCGTCCTAGACCCGCTAGAGGACTCATCAGTAAGGCTAGCTAGCGGGTCTTGCCTTATACACGGGATGTTCGAAGGCGTTTGAAGAACGTATATATACTAATAGGTGATATTGTAGTAACTTGCGAGAAAGCCTTTCCGGCAATTTGTCCCTCTAAGAGGAGGACATCTTGGGGACGGAGTCGGAACTATGGTCTTTCTAACTTTTTTATTTTTCGCCATTAGTTGAATAGTTATTTTTATCGATCGTAATTTTTTGATAAATAAGAATTAATTTTTCGCGGCGCCACGGTTCGATCATTATTTACTATACTTGGCTCTACTGTAGCGTATATGTCAAAGTGACATACATGTGCTATTCCAAATAGTAGAGGAAAAAGGAAAGGTGGTAATGTTTTTGTGTTTCGTCCTAGACCCGCTAGAGGACTCATCAGTAAGGCTAGCTAGCGGGTCTTGCCTTATACACGGGATGTTCGAAGGCGTTTGAAGAACGTATATATACTAATAGGTGATATTGTAGTAACTTGCGAGAAAGCCTTTCCGGCAATTTGTCCCTCTAAGAGGAGGACATCTTGGGGACGGAGTCGGAACTATGGTCTTTCTAACTTTTTTATTTTTCGCCATTAGTTGAATAGTTATTTTTATCGATCGTAATTTTTTGATAAATAAGAATTAATTTTTCGCGGCGCCACGGTTCGATCATTATTTACTATACTTGGCTCTACTGTAGCGTATATGTCAAAGTGACATACATGTGCTATTCCAAATAGTAGAGGAAAAAGGAAAGGTGGTAATGTTTTTGTGTTTCGTCCTAGACCCGCTAGAGGACTCATCAGTAAGGCTAGCTAGCGGGTCTTGCCTTATACACGGGATGTTCGAAGGCGTTTGAAGAACGTATATATACTAATAGGTGATATTGTAGTAACTTGCGAGAAAGCCTTTCCGGCAATTTGTCCCTCTAAGAGGAGGACATCTTGGGGACGGAGTCGGAACTATGGTCTTTCTAACTTTTTTATTTTTCGCCATTAGTTGAATAGTTATTTTTATCGATCGTAATTTTTTGATAAATAAGAATTAATTTTTCGCGGCGCCACGGTTCGATCATTATTTACTATACTTGGCTCTACTGTAGCGTATATGTCAAAGTGACATACATGTGCTATTCCAAATAGTAGAGGAAAAAGGAAAGGTGGTAATGTTTTTGTGTTTCGTCCTAGACCCGCTAGAGGACTCATCAGTAAGGCTAGCTAGCGGGTCTTGCCTTATACACGGGATGTTCGAAGGCGTTTGAAGAACGTATATATACTAATAGGTGATATTGTAGTAACTTGCGAGAAAGCCTTTCCGGCAATTTGTCCCTCTAAGAGGAGGACATCTTGGGGACGGAGTCGGAACTATGGTCTTTCTAACTTTTTTATTTTTCGCCATTAGTTGAATAGTTATTTTTATCGATCGTAATTTTTTGATAAATAAGAATTAATTTTTCGCGGCGCCACGGTTCGATCATTATTTACTATACTTGGCTCTACTGTAGCGTATATGTCAAAGTGACATACATGTGCTATTCCAAATAGTAGAGGAAAAAGGAAAGGTGGTAATGTTTTTGTGTTTCGTCCTAGACCCGCTAGAGGACCCGATGAGTCCTCTAGCGGGTCTAGGACGAAACACAAAAACATTACCACCTTTCCTTTTTCCTCTACTATTTGGAATAGCACATGTATGTCACTTTGACATATACGCTACAGTAGAGCCAAGTATAGTAAATAATGATCGAACCGTGGCGCCGCGAAAAATTAATTCTTATTTATCAAAAAATTACGATCGATAAAAATAACTATTCAACTAATGGCGAAAAATAAAAAAGTTAGAAAGACCATAGTTCCGACTCCGTCCCCAAGATGTCCTCCTCTTAGAGGGACAAATTGCCGGAAAGGCTTTCTCGCAAGTTACTACAATATCACCTATTAGTATATATACGTTCTTCAAACGCCTTCGAACATCCCGTGTATAAGGCAAGACCCGCTAGCTAGCCTTACTGATGAGTCCTCTAGCGGGTCTAGGACGAAACACAAAAACATTACCACCTTTCCTTTTTCCTCTACTATTTGGAATAGCACATGTATGTCACTTTGACATATACGCTACAGTAGAGCCAAGTATAGTAAATAATGATCGAACCGTGGCGCCGCGAAAAATTAATTCTTATTTATCAAAAAATTACGATCGATAAAAATAACTATTCAACTAATGGCGAAAAATAAAAAAGTTAGAAAGACCATAGTTCCGACTCCGTCCCCAAGATGTCCTCCTCTTAGAGGGACAAATTGCCGGAAAGGCTTTCTCGCAAGTTACTACAATATCACCTATTAGTATATATACGTTCTTCAAACGCCTTCGAACATCCCGTGTATAAGGCAAGACCCGCTAGCTAGCCTTACTGATGAGTCCTCTAGCGGGTCTAGGACGAAACACAAAAACATTACCACCTTTCCTTTTTCCTCTACTATTTGGAATAGCACATGTATGTCACTTTGACATATACGCTACAGTAGAGCCAAGTATAGTAAATAATGATCGAACCGTGGCGCCGCGAAAAATTAATTCTTATTTATCAAAAAATTACGATCGATAAAAATAACTATTCAACTAATGGCGAAAAATAAAAAAGTTAGAAAGACCATAGTTCCGACTCCGTCCCCAAGATGTCCTCCTCTTAGAGGGACAAATTGCCGGAAAGGCTTTCTCGCAAGTTACTACAATATCACCTATTAGTATATATACGTTCTTCAAACGCCTTCGAACATCCCGTGTATAAGGCAAGACCCGCTAGCTAGCCTTACTGATGAGTCCTCTAGCGGGTCTAGGACGAAACACAAAAACATTACCACCTTTCCTTTTTCCTCTACTATTTGGAATAGCACATGTATGTCACTTTGACATATACGCTACAGTAGAGCCAAGTATAGTAAATAATGATCGAACCGTGGCGCCGCGAAAAATTAATTCTTATTTATCAAAAAATTACGATCGATAAAAATAACTATTCAACTAATGGCGAAAAATAAAAAAGTTAGAAAGACCATAGTTCCGACTCCGTCCCCAAGATGTCCTCCTCTTAGAGGGACAAATTGCCGGAAAGGCTTTCTCGCAAGTTACTACAATATCACCTATTAGTATATATACGTTCTTCAAACGCCTTCGAACATCCCGTGTATAAGGCAAGACCCGCTAGCTAGCCTTACTGATGAGTCCTCTAGCGGGTCTAGGACGAAACACAAAAACATTACCACCTTTCCTTTTTCCTCTACTATTTGGAATAGCACATGTATGTCACTTTGACATATACGCTACAGTAGAGCCAAGTATAGTAAATAATGATCGAACCGTGGCGCCGCGAAAAATTAATTCTTATTTATCAAAAAATTACGATCGATAAAAATAACTATTCAACTAATGGCGAAAAATAAAAAAGTTAGAAAGACCATAGTTCCGACTCCGTCCCCAAGATGTCCTCCTCTTAGAGGGACAAATTGCCGGAAAGGCTTTCTCGCAAGTTACTACAATATCACCTATTAGTATATATACGTTCTTCAAACGCCTTCGAACATCCCGTGTATAAGGCAAGACCCGCTAGCTAGCCTTACTGATGAGTCCTCTAGCGGGTCTAGGACGAAACACAAAAACATTACCACCTTTCCTTTTTCCTCTACTATTTGGAATAGCACATGTATGTCACTTTGACATATACGCTACAGTAGAGCCAAGTATAGTAAATAATGATCGAACCGTGGCGCCGCGAAAAATTAATTCTTATTTTAAACGATTGTTTGGGCATGAAACGCGTTGCCGCTCGACTAGTGCCGAAAGATTTGAATTTTCTGCAAAAACTCAAAATCATTGTGAACGAATTTCTGGCCAAAAACTCAACAAATCTTATCGAGCAGCCACCGTATTCCCCAGATATGGCTCCGGCCGACGTTTTTCTTTTTCGAAAACTCAAATTACCACTTCGAGGCACCCGTTTTCAGTCGATAGATGACATAAAAGAGAATCCGCGGTGAGTACTGAAGTAGATTCCAAAAAATGCGTTCAAAAAATGTTTCGATGATTGGGTTATTCGCTGGCATAAGTGTATTATTTCGAAAGGGGCCTACTTTGAAGGCGATACAATAAAGGATGAAAAATACATATTTTGTGTTTCATTGACCAATTCCCGGTACTTTCTTGACAGAATGTCATGCTTAGAGAACAAGTTTTCGCTATTCATTTTCTTCGAGAAGTATTTTACTCAACTGAAGAATGCCGGGAGAATTGGCCTCGTCTCGTTGCCAGACTGTCAGTGCACTCACCCAGGGATGCTAACCCTAACCCGAACCCGGTTCGGTTCTCGTAACCCGAGTAACCCGCCTAACCGGGTTACAAACAGAGATGCGAATCCTAACCCGAACCCGATTCGGTTCTCGTAACCCGAGTAACCCGTCAAACCGGGTTACTTGTGTTTCATAATGTACACAAGCTTTTTTCTATGTCCATCACTTTCATTATTATTTCAAATTTCAATAACATCGTATTGTTGAAACAATTGTTCAAATAAACATATTTTTATAATTTGTTAATTTATTCTTTACTCTTATTATTATTTCAATAACAATTTTTTGTTAAAATAATTGTTCAAATAAACATATTTTTATAATTTGTTAATTCATCCATTACTTTTATTATTATTTCAATAACAATTTTTTGTTGAAATAATTGTTGAAAAAATTAATTTTTATAATTTGTTTCTATATTCGATATTTGCATTATTATTTCAATAATTTGTTGTTAAAATAATTGTTTGAACAAATTTTTATAATTTGTACATATTTTTATAATTTGCTTCTATATTCGTTATTTGAATTGTTATTTCAATAATTTGTTGTTAAAATAATTGTTTAAACAAATTTTTATAATTTGTACATATTTTTATAATTTGCTTCTATGTTAACAATAACAAATAACGAATATAGAAACAAATTATAAAAATTTGTACAAATTATAAAAATTTGTTTAAACAATTATTTTAACAAAAATTATTGAAATAACAATTCAAATATCGATTATAGAAACAAATTATAAAAATATGTACAAATTATAAAAATTTGTTCAAACAATTATTTTAACAACAAATTATTGAAATAACAATTCAAATATCGAATATAGAAGCAAATTATAAAAATATGTACAAATTATAAAAATTTGTTTAAACAATTATTTTAACAACAAATTATTGAAATAACAATTCAAATGACGAATATAGAAGCAAATTATAAAAATTTGTACAAATTATAAAAATTTGTTTAAACAATTATTTTAACAACAAATTATTGAAATAACAATTCAAATATCGAATATAGAAACAAATTATAAAAATATGTACAAATTATAAAAATTTGTTGAAACAATTATTTGAACAACAAATTATTGAAATAACAATTCAAATATCGATTATAAAAACAAATTATGAAAATATGTACAAATGATAAAAATTTGTTTAAACAATTATTTTAACAACAAATTATCGAAATAACAATTCAAATATCGAATATAGAAGCAAACTATAAAAATTAATTTTTTCAACAATTATTTCAACAAAAAATTGTTATTGAAATAATAATGAAAGTAATGGATAAATTAATAAATTATAAAAATATGTTTATTTGAACAATTATTTTAACAAAAAATTGTTATTGAAATAATAATAAGAGTAATGAATAAATTAACATATTATAAAAATATGTTTATTTGAACAATTGTTTCAACAATACGATGTTATTGAAATTTGAAATAATAATGAAAGTGATGGACATAGAAAAAAGCTTGTGTACATTATGAAACACAAGTAACCTGGTTTGACGGGTTACTCGGGTTACGAGAACCGAATCGGGTTCGGGTTAGGATTCGCATCTCTGTTTGTAACCCGGTTAGGCGGGTTACTCGGGTTACGAGAACCGAACCGGGTTCGGGTTAGCATTCGCATCGCTGTCTGTAACCCGGTTAGACGGGTTACTTGGGTTACAGAAACCTTCCTCGGTTAAGCGGGTTCGGGTTAGGGTTAGTTCCGCGGTTCGCATCCCTGCACTCACCTGTAAGCAAACAAACGAATTGGTTAATTACATACGATGGAACGTATAGAGATATTTATACACAGCTTTTATCGTCAACAATTCAGGGGAGTAGAATTTTTGTGAGCTTCGATTTTTTGGAGATATTGTTACAGCTTTGATCAACAATTTCCAGCCATTTACCAACAACAGAGACTTGCCATTTTTACCACGTAATTCTGTGATTGCCCCGTTGATATTCAAGCGAACAGCTTCTGCGCACACGGCCAGTTTGTAATTTATTCCCCGATAACGAATCGACCGGCGGAGGGTGCCAGTCAAAGGGCGCAAATGACGGCTTAATGAACAGCAATTTTGTGTCTCAAAAGCGGCGCGCAGATTTTCCAACCTAAATTACAAGCGAATTTTCAATTACCGGACCCATGCCTCCCCGATCGAACGTGTCCAGGCGAAATTCAGCCTCGAGGTCCCGGTGACGTTTCAAAGGATCAGGATAATCTCTTCTTCGGGCACGTAGCGCATTTGATTCCAAGATAAAAGTCTAACAGAATCTATGTTGAAGAATAAAATTTCTTCACGAGCTCCTTCACAATTGCAACCTGAACATAGTAAAATCAACAAACCGCGACACACCCGTTGCACAATAGGTCTGTGGCCAACATTGTCAGAAAAGACAGCGAAATCACTAACAATGGCCGTAGAAAGCAAACCGTGCAATTTCAATGGAAAGCAGCTGTCGACCACGACAGTGGCTAACGAGGCTCATCGTAGTCGCGTTGTCGGAGAAGCCGGGAATCAATGGTCGTTGATTCTAGCGGAATTATCAGCATCCCGGGAGATGGTGGTGGTTAAAGGGTAGCTTCGAGAACCGTGCCGGCCACGAATTGAAACCGTAACGGTCCCATCTAATCGCTTTCCCCCGAGTGGCATTAAACGCTATCGCTTGTAGAAACACAAGGAGAGGCGAGCCTGAAAAATGGACACGACCCGGCAACTTTCTTCCCGAAACGATCCCTTACGCGGGAAGAAGAAGGAGAGCAGCCATTTTTCCTATCGCCTGACACGCCACACTATTCTCCTCGGTGTTGTCTTAACCTATTGATTTACTAAATCGTGCCTTTCGATATTCTCATACAATACTAGCTACAATTTTCTTATGTTAATTAAGGAAGTTCGTTCGAATAGAATCCTTCCGCTTACCATGTAACCTCTAATCCATAATCTCAAGTGAAAGTTACACAAAACGAAATTACTCGTTTAATTAAAACATGCTCGATGATGAAACCTGTAGGTAGCCGTGTATGATTAGATCATAATAATAACCACACCGCGGAAGCTGATGCAAATTCAACAGTTTGTGAGGCAGAAAATTAGACATGAAGTCTTGTTTTCTTTTCTTTCAGTCCTAAGATATCAAGGGTGGACATTATTTGGCGAAAGAAGTATTTGAAATACTATTTAATATTTTAGATTTTATCTTGCTTAAAGAAAATAGTATTTTATTTGAACAATCTGAACCTCGAAATAAAATACTTCTATTTGTACCATCTGAACCTCGGAATAAAATATTTCTATTTGAACAATCTGAACCTCGAAATAAAATATTTCTATTTTAACAATTTCATCCACAAAATAAAATATTTCTATTTTAATAGCCTGAAACACAAAGTAAAATATTTCTATTTTAATAATCTGAAACACAAAATAGAATATTTTATTTTTTCCGTCGTTATACCTAATACTTTCAGAAATCGCATTACTTATTTAATATTCTTATTTTAGCAATAATTTAAGGAAGAAATGGTACTTAATATAAGAAACTATATCATTTGCCACATTTTCGTTTTATTTTTTTGTTTGACTGCTGCTATTCGCATACAACAAGGTGCAGCGTTCCAAATTGGAATCTGTTAGGGTGCTCCTTCGAGGACACGGAATCGGTCCAGCAAAGCTAAAATGTCTCTCAACTGGGGCAGAGGACGGAATAGCTGTGTTGTATTTTAAAAATAATGTTTTCATGTATTTGTACTTTGCAATACTTTCAATTCGTGTATCACTATCGCTCAAATATTGAAATAATTCTAATTCTGCAGTTTGTATTACTGATATCATTTGTTTCTTTCTCCATAAAGGAAAACAAGTCATCTACTTCTTTGTTTTGTGAAAGTAATTGAGGTCGTGACTCGGAATCTGAATTTGCTATCTGTTTCAAAGCATTTAATACGGTTTCTTTTATAAAAGTACGTTTTTCTTTATTTAGGTCTTTCGAAATCCATCGTAACTTCCATTTTAGATGGCTAACAGTAACAATTACATATATAGTCGCTTGCGTGTTCAGAAAAATCGAATAAATCACGAAATCGAGATTTTAAACTCGATAGTAAATGAACTTTCAATGGTTCGCAATATCTATTGAATGCGAACCATTATTTTGAGCAATAATATCTAAAATTGAAATTGAAAATAAAGACAAAGTACAAATATTTGCGATATTCTTAAAATAAAATACTACACTCCTCAAAAGAATTAAGGGATCACTTGATCGTAACGATACGCGATCAAAAACTCCGTCAAAAATTGCCGTATCGATATCGTTAAACAATGGTTTGAAAGCTTGAAACCTCTAGTTTCGGATGCTATGTTTCAAATTGTTGCTATGTTGACTTTTTACAAAGTTATAGCGAGATGAAGACAACATTTAACAGTTAACGACAGTTAACAAAAATTTTGTGCATCTTTGGAACATCAGACAGGCAGCAACCAATTTTTTTGATAGATCGCGTTAATATCATTTGGAAGAGCTATCTTTCCTGTGTAAATTGTGTGGTTGTTGAATATTGTGCGATTTTTTTTATTCGAGTTATTCAACATTGAAGTAAATGTTGGCTTTTTAACTTTAACTGGCTCCAGGAAAGCGAAACAATTAACGTAGAATCTTGTGCCAAAAAGCAATAGAAAGAGCGTTTCTTTCTCTTCAAGGCACTTCCTTTGTTTTTTTCAATTTCAGTAACATTTCGATATACCAAATGTTTCTGAAAATATGCTTAAAAAATGCACAATTTCCATTTTCCCTTTAACTCGCTGTATCTCGGCGAGAAATGATCGTAATACCATGATCCGAACGTCAGATTGAAGCAGAGATTCTGCCGATTCGATTGAGTACCCCATGAACTCGCTGCGATAATTTTTTACCTATGGCAGCTGTGTTTGAAGTTAGTGGTTCGCAGAAATTAGCGGAAATTAGCGAAATTAGCTGCCTGCCATCTCTGAATACGCTACCGCCGCGCTAGCCCACAGTGGAAAATTTGGACCAAACTCAACTCAAAATCCAAGAACTTTCAATAGAAATGAGGTAGATCGATGAAATTTTTTTTTAATTAAAGCTGGAACTTTGCAGAATACGGGAAAAATAGGGAGATTATGGTACGAACGTTTTTTAACGTTGAGAAAATTCGTTAAACATGTAGAATTTTAAGAAAATGTGGTTTCTCCAGTACCACGCGCTAAAAAATTTTTTTTAACATGCTATACATGATTTCCCGTAAATTTTTTCACGCTGATTTCAAATCTGGTCTCAAAATTTGAAATCAGCGTGAAGAAATCTACGGGAAATGACATATAACATGTTAAAAAAAAATTTTCCGCCCGTGGTACTGGAGAAACCACATTTTCTTGAAATTCTAAATGTTCAAAAATTAGTGCATCAAACAAAATATTTTATTTTCAAAAATTACTGCATCAAATAAAATATTTTATTTTCAAAGTTATACATATACTTGAAAATAAATAGGAGTATTTAAAATACTATGTTCCCCAGCTCTGCCAGATATCCTCGATGTCTCGAGGGGGTGATTCCGGAATCATAACCTTAGATCCAGCAGGAAAGGGAATTGCGAGCTTTAGGAAGGGAACTATAATCTACACGGTGGTCCAAAACCGCCCCATAAAGAACAAGAACATGCCACCCCAACAAGAACTCGAGCTTCATCATCCCCCCAACATTTCTTAAAATTCAAAGCCTACACCTCGACTTTCCCCAGTGTCTCGAGGTCTCGCAAATTCCACGATCGACAATGGAAATCCCCGTCTGGCCACCCCCGGGGTTGAGTCTGGAATGTAAGGGCGGGAAACGACGCCATGGCAAATCGAAGCGCGGCTTCAAAGTTCGACGACTGACGCCGCGATAAAAATCTTTATTTCACGCGCTTTGCGCCGCCGGCACTTAGACCGTAAGATGCTCGGTCGAGGGTTCTCTTCTCTCTCGCTTCTCTCTCTTATTCTCTCGTATCTCCATCCTTCTTCTCCGCTCTCACCACTCCCACTGGCCAACGGCGTCGTCTGCCCCTTCTTTCTGCCTCTTTAAAAGCGCGTTTCCCTCATAATATCATAACGAGGTCCGTGAAGCGAATGAAGCTCGGTGGACCACCCCGTTTCCATCCCCCGCGGAAACCACCCCCGCAATCTAACCCGACTCTGCAAAGTTTCGCGGTGCTTGGTTTCTTTTAAAAGCCTTAACGAGTCCTGTACCTTTGCGAAACCAGAAACAACCGAACCTTATTATTTGCACGCGTCGACGGCTTCCCGACGGCAACTGGAAACGGGAAACCATTCACTTTGACCGAGGGAAACCGGCTTTTTGGTCATCCGACTTTGCTGACAGCGAGGAATTCATCAGCGTTCAAGTTTGCCAAAGAACCTATTCTTTCAAAATTGTCCAAGTCTCTTTAAAAGTCGCAATTTCCTCGTAAACGCGTAAAATCTGAAATCTGTTAAGTTTTTAAGTTTGATCAGTGCGAGCGCCAACAGCCTATTAATTACAAACAGGAAACTGGTGCAACGTTTCCTTTCAGGAGACTAAAATGTTCTGTTTGCATGAATACCATCTACGCTTAGGTACACGCTGACACGTCAAAGGATGCCCTCGGCAAAGGGTTAAAACTTTGAGGTGTCTATTTGTACGCACAGCCTCCTCTCTTGGCAAGATATCTCAAGCGCCGACAGTCTGTATGTTTTAACAACGAGCTTGTGTGCAATGATTTAATTAATGTTCGCAGAAGCGTTTCACTCATTCCGAAGAAATACTTCTTGAGCAACAGTCCGATTAAATGCCATTGCATTTCTTGCATTTGAAGTTAATCAGGCCTCGTCAAAGAAAAATAATAGAATAAATCGAAGAGAACGGTTTTGCATTCTCGGCAAGAAAGCCACGTTTCTTTAATCAAACATTTAACTTCGCGCGTGCAATAAAATTAAATATATTTCAGTTTATGAACGTAATAAAATGAATGTATTTGACATATCGAACCACTCGGAGATAATTGATGAGAACCGGTCACGAACAATTTGTACAATATAAAAATACGATTTCATAAAACCAACATAATTAAGCGAAAGACATCGAATTGCGAAGACCTGTTAAACGCGTCGAGTAAATTCAGGAAATTTCGTTCTCCCGGCCAACAAAAAATTACAGTAATAACGCGTGGCGCAATGTTCGCGGAATCTATGACCGTGCTTTGTTAAATTTTTCTCATGTTTCATAAAGGCCGTACCGTTCCGTTTAATAAAATATTTTAAACGCGAAAAAGCTAACGAATATTAACAAATACGATAAAATATTTTCGATGAAATTAAATTACATCGAAAATACAGTTGCGCCGAAACAAAGGCAGTATTAAAAATTCCTTTCAAAGGGGAAAGTTACTAATGTTTTTTCACCTGTATAATACACAAAGAAGTAAGAGGATTTTGCAAAATCCTGAGGTCGTAGACAAATTTTGAGACCAGATTTGAAATCAGCGTGGAAAAATCTACGGAACATGATATAAAGCATATTTAAAAAAATGTTACCGCGCGTGGTACTGGAGAAACCACATTTTCTTAAAATTCTACATGTTTAACGAATTTTTTCAACGTTAAAAAACGTTCGTACCATAATCTCCCTATTTTTCGCATATTCTGCAAAGTTTCAGCTTTAATTTTAAAAAATGTCATCGCTCTACCTCATTTCTATCGAAAGTTCTTTGATTTTGAATCGAGTTTGATCCAAAGGGTATAGCCGGATAAGCATGGGCCAGCGGCCCCCGCTCCGATTTTCCTGATTCCTGTCTTAAAACATCGTTTTATGTCTAAAAAAACATTGTGTAAAATTTCAAATGTCTACCCCCACCGATAGGGGTGACATTGAGGTAAATTCCCCCGCACTTAAATGCAATTTGCTCTAAAACGAGAAAATATATCGACATGGGATAAACGGCAAACAAAACATATAAATACACTCTATATTTCAGATTTTTTCAGAATTTTTTGCTAATTATTTGTAGTTGAAAATAATTAATTTTTTGGGAATTTTTTTAACTATCTTCCCCTGGGTTGACACCTACCAAAAAATTCTAAAATATTGCTATGATTCTAACCTATTTTGTAAAAAAATCTCAGAAGTGTCCGTTTGGTGGAACAGTGTTAAAAAAAAAATAAAGTATGCCGGCGAACGCTCGGTTTGATCAGTAACGACGCAGCTACCGATTCCCCTTGCGGTGGCTAGTGACGGGGGCGAACGGGAAGTCGGCGCTTGTACGGGAAAGCTGATACATGTAAAAATGCGACTAAATCTTCTAATATATGATTACAGTTGGAAATCTAAACAATTATATTCTAGGAAATAGCTTACATTGAAGAAGAAAAATACATGTAATGCTAGTTTGTTGCTGTCAAGTAACAGAAAGAAGAAGCTTCTCACAAGTATATTGTATGGTCATACACAGCTCCTATAGGAAAAAAATTGTCGCAGCGAGTTCATGAGGTACTCAATCGAATCGGCAGAATCTCTGCTTCAATCTGACGTTCGGATCATGGTACTACGATCATTTCTCGCCGAGGTACCGTGAGTTAAAGGAAAAATGGAAATTGTGCATTTTTAAGCATATTTTCAGAAACACCTGGTATATCGAAATGTTAATGAAATTAAAAAAACAAAGGAAGTGCCTTGAAGAGAAAGAAACGTTCTTTCTATTGCTTTTTTGCACGAGATTCTACGATAATTTTTTTGCTTTCTGGAGCCAGTTAAAGTTAAAAAGCCCATATTTACTTCAATGTTGAATAACTCGAATAAAGAAAATCGCACAATATTCAACAACCACACAATTTACACAGGAAAGATAGCCCTTCCAAATGATACTAACGCGATTTATCAAAAAAATTTGTTGCTCCCCGTGTGATGTTCCAAAGTTGCACAAAATTTTTGTTAAACGTCAATGTTGTCTTCATCTCGCTATAACTTTGGAAAAAACCAACATAGTAACAATTTGAAACAACGCGTCTGAAACTACAGGTTTCAGGCTTTCAAACCATTGTTTAACAATATCGATACGGCAATTTTTAACGGAGTTATGATCACTTACATTGGGACCAATTTTTCGGGTTCGCACAAGTGGTCCCTTAATTCTTTTGAGGAGTGTACTTCTTCGAACGGGAGAGTGACTTCCGATCCTTGTGGGCCAACAGGAAAAACACGTGTCGCGGCACGAAGAGCCAGCTTTTCATCCGGCAAAGAGAAGACGTTCCCCGACGGCTAACAAACTTGAAATATGCAAATCCCAGCGGATTCGCCGGTGAACCGAATATTAGGTAGCCGAGCAGTTTCTCAACTAAGGATGTCTCGCGCGGCTTCCGCTGCAAAAAGGATGCGCGGCTCGCGGAACCGCGTCGAAAGAGAAGGGAGAGAGAGAGAGACAGAGAGAAAGAGAGAGAGAGAGGGAGAGAAGACGCCGGTAATTGTCCTCGAGTCGGCGTCTGTCTACCGTTTACGCCGGAAGTTAATGTCCGAGCCGAAGAAGCTACGACTTCACAGTATAGTTTTCGTTGCGTGGGCGAGTTGGTTCTGTACACATGGCGAAACGACTTCAGACAGAACCCCATAGCGCCAGTCAGAATAAATAATTGCACAAACGGAAGATCAAATAAACGGAAGGCTCAAGGTGTTGGAGCTACCTGAACAAATATGGGGACACTGTAGCGAACGAGTATGGGACAACAGATTGCAAGAATTTTGGTGAAATGGTGCTCGACTGAGGACTATTCATTCGTTTCGATTCAAATATTGGAAATATCTGTATCTTCGCAAAATCGTTATCCCACGAGCGCATAAAATCGGCAATCAAGTCGGTCCGAGGAACATGATCCCCATTTCAAACGGGTTACCCTGGGTTGGTTGACAACTCATTTGACCGACACTGTTTTCATCAACGATTGGATCGACAGTAACTTTCGTCGACACTATGTTTTCATCTACACGGTCAAATCGTCGACAAATATCTTCATCGACACGGTTTGGCCGACACTAACACGGTCAAATCGTCAATGAAAACAGTGTCGGTCAAATGAGTTGTCGACCAACCCAGGGTAACCCTTTCAAACAGTTAGGTGTCGGACCACGTGCAAGAGTGTGCGGGCACACGCACACATCGCTAAATTCGCATATACGTATATATAGTTACAAGATTTACGAGAATACAAAATGACGTTTCAACATTGCAATGAGGAGTTCAGAAGTAGTCAATTGTGATTCCTAAAAGTCAAATCTACAGTGCTCCGGTGCCCAAAATGCATATTTTTACGTTATAGACTAGGCAGTTCCAACCTATTCCCCTCCGACAACTGCAAAGTCCCCCACCATCGAACCTCTTTACGATGTATGCGTGTGCATCACGTCGTGCGTCGTGCGTCGCGCGGCACGTGGCTCTCGTGGTGGGAGCTCCCTACTACTATACATCATGAAGATGAAGTCTAAGAGTGGGAGAAGAATCTGAGCGGGGAAGGTGCCTCGAAAAGCCCCGGGGCTTCTCGTTGGACTGCCTGGTTATAGAGGAATAATTTGTAATATTCGGCAGACACCGCCTGTCACAAATAATAATACAGCATCTCGAGGTTTCGAAATTTTGCACTAGTAGCACTACTGTCTCTTTCCTAAACTGCACGTTACAAATGTTATAATAGAATACGACCGATAATGCAGGTCGATATTATATTGTCCATCGATAATACTGTGTCCATCGTCCATGCAAACACTTTTATTGAACAACAACACTGGTACGCGAAGCGGCTATCTTCTGACGTCTTGCTTACTTCGATTGCCTCGTGACAGGCCAATACCAGCGGTGTTGGACAGGCAATATCTGCCGAATATTATAAATTACTTTAATAACGGTATAACGGTATAACGTACGACCTGCATTATCAGCCGTATTCTATTATAACATTTGTAACGTGCAGTTTAGGAAACAGACAGTGGTGCTACTAGTGCAAAATTTCGAAACCTCGAGAAAAAACAAGAAAAGTTGAGTTGAGGAAGATTCGAACTGGAGCCCTCCAAAGCATCGAGCAGAACCTCTAGCACCGTGACCATACAACATACTTGTGAGAAGCTTTTTCTTTCTGTTACTTGACAGCAACAAGCTAGCTTTACATGTATTTTTCTTCTTCAATGTAAGCTATTCCCTAGAATATAATTGTTTAGACTTCCAATTGTAATCATGTATTAGAAAATAGTACTTCGGACATTTGAAGGTCACCTTCATTTTTTTAAATGGAATGAGGTATTTTTTAATACATCAATCGATGCAGCTAGACATTCGTTATAAGAAAGTAATAATCTATGTATGTTGAAAAGTTAGTAGTTCAGGAAATATTTCAATTTAAATGACTCTAAAACACCATTACTGTCGTACTAATACGTTACACAAGTAAGTAAACGCTAACGTCTTAGTACGACAGTAATGGTGTTTCAGAATGATTAAAATTGAAATATTTCCTGAACTACTAACTTTTCAACATACATAGGTTAGTACTTTTTTATAACGAATGTCTAGCTGCATCGATTGATGTATTAAAAAATACCTCATTCCATTTAAAAAAATGAAGGTGACCTCCAAATGTCCGAAGTACCTCCACCTGCAAAAAAGCTATTATCGCCAGCGAATGGCCCCCTTTGTACTGTGCAATTTTATTTTAGCAAATATTTCTGTGACACTTTTAGTTTCGAAGATATCTGAGGTGCTAATAGTTATTGCCCCACCCTGTATATTAAATAGAATAAATTCTATTTCACATTTAATCGTGAGTGGTTTATTGTATACCCATATTCCAATAGAAATAATTAAACCATTTAGTTGTTCCTCCTATTTCATAATTTTGAACTTCAAACGCTATATCTGCTCGGAAAGTTATCCGAAAGACCTAATAATTTGAATTTCGAGGCTTCAAAGTGTTCTTGTTTGAGAGAAAAAAAATGTTGTTGCAATTTGAAAGTCAAAAAATTGAATTTTGGCCACAAAAAGCGAGCTCCGGGACCACTGTGGAGCGGCGCAGCGCGGCGCGGCGTGCAGGTACAGTGGCGAGCCGATATCGATCTCTCGCGGGTCCATTCAACGAAGAAAACGAGCGTCGATCGTATACGGCTCTACCCTCGGCAAAGCAGTCGGACAAGCCGAATCTATAAAGCTTGTGAGACGAGAGACGACATGGTCTTCGCCATAAACCTAACGTCAACGTTGCAATTCGCTATCCTGGTTTTACGGGACCTCATCAGTAGCCGATCGTTGAGACGAAGAGAACGATACGGGAATCGTCTTACTTCCAGAGAGAGAGAGAGAGAGAGAGAGAGAGAGAGAGAGAGAGAGAGAGAGAGAGAGAGAGAGAGAGAGAGAGAGAGAGAGAGAGAGACTAGAAGCAGTTATAAAACGAGCTCGGTTTGCGTAAGTGAATGCTCACTGATTAAAACTACGTCGATTACTCTGGACATTAAACCAATTTATAGAATACACTGCACCTCCTGCAGCAGGAGCTGCATGAATTCAGACGATTCATATCGCAGCTCGCTCGTAGGCATCGAAGTTCATTTCCTTTGAGCGGAACCGGCTGCGAGAGAGTTCGAAATACTTGAATAGTTCTCGGGAAGGGGATTGTTAAGCTTCGGATATCGCAAAACTGTTGCGTTGCATCAAGACACAGGGACGCGAGAGGGAATTTCGCGCGGTCTATCTCGCGGGTTCCGGGGACCAGTGCGAAATAGGAGCCGGGAACGACAAACGAGAGAGTATCGAGTGTGTGTGTAAGAGAGAAAGAGAGAGAGAGGATAGGTCCAGGGCCTGCGTTACGTACGAGTGGAACGTGTCGGAATATATTCGAGAGCAGGCTACCGCCTGTGTACATAGGAACATGCAGGGCCGAGGGACGTGTGCACACGGGGCTACATGCAAATGCACCGGCCCGTGCATATCTCGGCTCGGCGAACAACCGTGTACACGCGTGTCTGCAACATGTGCCCCGCTATGAAACCGACCTCTAATTATTACCAGTTCCACGGCGATCCCTTCTTTTTCCCCCCGTTACGCTGGAAATCGCCGGTTCAGGGAATTTCGGGAAACGGTCGCTGGTGCCGCAGGCAAATTTCCTGGAGCGGTGATCATTTATTTGTTCTTCCATTCGCATTGTCTGATCGTACCGTAACAAATTCCGGTCGTCGCGAACGATCGTCTACGAGAAGAGCCTCGATATGTTTGACCAATCGACGTAATGGGATGAAACTTGTACGTTTTCCAGTCGGCTCTGATCTTCCGCTGATTCCTGGATACTCCGGCCGGAAGCCTTGCTAATCCGTTAACGAGGATTGCGAGTTTCAGGAGAGAGGCGGTTTCCGACGGATTTGCGGCCGATTCGGTTACTTTTCCCACCGTGCCTTCGTTTCATCAAATATATTCGCAGTTTGTAAATTCGCGGAGCGTCCAATCGGCTCGATAAACATCTTGCCAATAAAAAAGCGCATTCACTGCACATGAAGGCACACAAAGATCGGAAACGCGAGTTCCCCGGCAATTAATTATCGGAACACACGACTCCGACTCGCCCGGTTCGACAGTCATTTTCGGCGCGCTAAGAGCAGCTCTCCGAAATTTCGAGCGACTGCTAACATAATTCCTGCGAAGTTGAAGTGCAGTGTAGGACCTTCGAAACTTCCGGAGTGCACGAATCTCTCTGCCTCTCTCTCTCTCCCCCAGGCGAATGCTAACAGCTCGGAATCCGGGTTTCGAAATCAACGCCCGCCGACGAAAATATGTATGTACATTGCGCCGCGACCGCGTCGAATACGCGCACGGTAAAAGATTAAAGTGTACACGGAGTGCACAGTGCAGCGAGCGTGTACGTGTGGGTGCATATCCCGCAGGCACGTCACGCCTCGCGGAGAAAAATGTGTGCGCCAGTCGAACGTCCCGGGACCAAAGCGTCTCTCTCCGCGCTTTACATATTTAGACTTGGAAGTTCACGTGCCAAGAGGTCGTTCGACTCCATTCAATAGCTCCGGAGCCATCGACGAATATAATGTCGTTTCGCAAATATTGTTAGCGACGGAATATGCACGTCGCCCCGGGCTACGGCTTTCTCGGCCGAATCGCTGATCCTACAACCTTGCGTTTCTCGATGCAACTCGCTTCTCTCGCGCCATTTTATTGTAGCAAATTCGTTCGTTGCGGACGCAAATATACCGACTACGACAGATTAACACTAGATTTACCAGACCAGTCATTTTGACTGGTTCCAGATTTTTTCTTTTAGAAATATTGATATTATAAATATATTTCTCTAAAAAAATTTTTAGTGAACTTCTTTACTGAAACACATATTTAAACAAAACACGAACGAGATCTAAATAAATGCAATTTTGTCATTAATATAAGACAATGTATGCCAATTGCGTTTAGTGCTCGGTAGATCTAGTGGTAACTCTTGTGTAGTCAACCCATTTACTGTCAACAATCTACTTTCAACAATTTGTTAATGTTCCTCTAAATTTCTTCGAGTGTCCATTCTTTACTCGCTAATATATTGATTTACAGTCTTATAATGAGAATTTCAGAAAGGTTATAAATAATCTGTTGGATTATTAGCAATAGTAATGCAACTGCCAAAAGAGCAAAAATGAATTTCGTTGTCCATGGAAAACACTGCGGTTTCTCTATCTTAGAATAACAGACCTGATGTCATCGGACCTATAGGCCTGGTATTTGTCGTACCTTGTCGTCAGCCTTGTTGTTTTTCTTTATTTCAAGTGGGCGAAAGATTTCCTCTTCCGCCCCTGCTACATTCTTTTGCTCTCTTCGAGTCCGCTAGTCGAACTGTCAAGATCGTCCTTCCCCGCTGTTCAAGGCGGTAGGATTTGCGCGTTTCGGTTGTTTGACCTTAGTTGAGCAGATTTTGGGATGGGTGAGGACTCATTCTAAAGAGGAAGGTTAGGTGCAGTGCGCTCTGGTCATGATTTTAACGAGATTATGTTAATATCTAATAATATGAGGGCCCAAAGTAGAGAAAAAATCTAGAAAAAACCCGCAGATTTCAACACATTTTTCTGTCTCTAAAAGACTTTTTTGACTTATATGATGACCAGAGCGCACTGTGATGAATAGACTGCGGATGTTTATGCAAATGCATATTTTTATCGAAAATAGATAAAAAAAACTGGGACCTAAACAGAAATCTGTTTTGTCATTAGAGGATTTTAAAAATATAATTTTTATTTTGCAAATTTTGCATATTGCATATGTTTTGCATAAGTGCATATTTCTTGAATAAATATTCCATAAATATTCGACTATTTAATGCTACGCCAGAATAAATAAGATAGATGTGCCTAAAAGATTGAGCAGCTATCCTGTTAAGATTACTTCTAACGGAATCTATAGATTTGGTAACTACAGTTATAGAAAATTTAAAAATTATACCCGGTGATTATGGAGAAAAGGTTACACATAAAATGGAATCTGTATTAAAACGAAATGTACACATTAATAAATTTCAACATTTTGAAAGGTGAACACGTTGAAGGACCACGAGAGGTTCTGGCACATCATTGGGATAAATATAAATATGTCCCTATAACATCATGTGATGTAGACCGCTCTTTTTCAGCGTATAAATTAATTTTAACAGACAAGAGGCATCAATTTACAATCGACACTATAGAAAAAACTATCGTTGTATATTGTAATTTAAATTATAATAAATAAAACAATAAAATAATTACTATTTTACAGATCCGCACATGCATTCCCTATACATATATTTAGCACATACCTTGAATACATCCTGCATATATTTAGCATATTTCGACATAATATAAATGCATAAAGATCCGCAGTCTAGTGATGAACCTTCCTCTTGGAATGAGCCTTCACCTAGCCCAAAATCTGCTCAAATAAGGTCAAACAACCGAAACGCGCAAACCCATATTTTCAACCCAAAATCTAGTAATGTTGGAGTATACACCGAAATGCACGGAACATGCGGAGGAGGAAATGTCTCTTTTGACCTGCCGTTTATTACACCTCAAGCGTAGCCATTTTTTCCGCACTACAGGGCCTAAGAAGGAATGGTCAAGTCAGTTCGAGCCAGCCTACCGAGCTAGTAACAGCTCTCACATCATCTAAAGTTTTTCTAACCGTCAATAGTTCCATTTCAGTGTAACAGTCATAAAGTATCATATTGTGTTATATGCGAACAGTACATACTATTGTAACACACAACTGATAGACGTTTATTTCATTGTGTCGTGGAGTTTGAATAAATACTAAATATATAAGGTAATATTTGATCTCCCAACCTCGTTATCCCAACAAGTAAGATTCTAGTCCCTTTCTAGTTACAATCCGAAGCTATCCTACCGCCTTAATAAAACAGTTTAGTAAAGAATTCTCTAGCGTTATCAATCATTGAGATACCAATTCCCAACATAATCTATACATTTTAGTTGACTACAGCAGGGTTAAAGATCGCAAAATCCGTCGACACAGATTGCGCAGTGGCGGTTGCAGCGACAATTGCATCGCTATTAGAATACTGTGCTGCGCGTCGTCAAAGAGGGGGGCCAAAGCATAGCGAAGAGAGCTAGCCTAACCGGTGTCCCGCTCCAGTAAGATAATTCTAATCAATTGGTGTGCTCGACGTCCCAGTGGCATCGATCTCGAGCCGACGTCGTCATTAACGCTCGGCTGTACACGCGACGAGGGAACCGAAACGGTCGAACGATCGTCCGGCGACACGAACATCGTGGCTCTGTGTACACAGCCGATTAGCTGGAGAGAGAGAGAGAGAGAGAGAGAGAGAGAGAGAGAGAGAGAGAGAGAGAGAGAGAGAGAGAGAGAGAGAGAATCAGGGGCCGGAGTTTGCCAAGAGTGATTAGAGTTAAACACATGTCTTTCATTCACGCTGCCAAAGGAGTTTCGTTCTGCCGCTATTAGCGCCTGCCGCGACGCAGGTGAGCCTGACGAGCACGCCGCTAATATAGTGTAACGCGCCGAACACCTGCCTTCCTCGCTTTATGAATGAACGCGTGCAAATTTATCCGGGGACCGGGATAGTCACGCGACACCGCTGCTTTATTCTTCTGTCGTGACGAGCCCCCTAACTCCGATTATGGCAAAGTTTTGCGAAGGCAAAGATATTGGCACACTCTTTAAGACCATAGCTTTCTGATATTTTGAAAAATCCTCGTCCGCGAAGGACTATTTAGTCGAAAGAGCCGCAGCGAGGGAAATCGATCGCGCGATTACGCGAACGAAAAGAAATCGAAGGCCTCGCGATCCAGTTTCCGGGACAGTGCGCCGAAATGCCTGTTTCTTGGACAAAATTCAATAACTTTTGTTCTGTTTATGATAGAGATATGAAACAAAGTGGGATTTTTTGTTTATATTGAAAACAATCTCAATATGATATTATTATAAATATCGTAATTTATTTAAGCATTGAAAAACGATATTTATAAACAAAATGTTGTTTTATTGGTGATTTTCAGTAGATGAACTCGCAGTTCAGTTCTTCCGAAACTGAAACTTCAGTTTAAATTAAATTTTTTTCATAAATAGCAACTGGTCGGAATTGTAGAAGAAATACTAAAAGTTGCATTATACAATTTCTTTATGTGGGCCTATCTTGAAAATTTAACAAGTACGATTTGTAGATCTGTGTCAATTGAACATATTCTGAAAATTTCGTCAAAATCGGTTGATGCAAGAAAAAACGACAGGCATTGAAAGATGTAAGAATTGTTAGATGTAGGCCGAAAATCGTGAAATCTGGAATGTAGCTCATTGCAACGTCGACCGATTTTGACGAAATTTTCAGAATATGTTCAATTGACACAGATCTGCAAAACGTATTTGTTAAATTTTCAATATAGGTCCACATAAAGAAGTTGTAAAATGCAACTTTTACTATTTTTTCTACAATTCCAATTGGTTGCTATTTTTGAAAAAAAAATTTTCTCATCCCACAGTAAACTAGTTGCTCTAGCTTCCCAAAAAAGTTGAAATCATGTGGTACAATATTTAAAAAGTTATCGTTTTCTTTCGAGCGTCCGAATATTTTTGCGAGTAACTGTAAAAAGTAGATTAACTTTTTTTTAATAACTTTTTTATAAACAACTACCGCCGAGTAAAACATTTACAACATTATTCGGAGTAATGACCTGGACAACATATTAAAAAATCAGCGAGATCGGAGGGTGTTACCTTCTCGTCAATGACTATCAATGATTAGTAGGACATTAATTTTTATTTATTTAACCGTATCTGTAATTAATGTAATATCAAAATTCTTTTATTTATTCAATAACCACAGTCAAATCTCATATTTCTACAAGTTGATATCCGCGTACTCACTTGCTGACCAGTTCTTGCTACGTATTTTGTTAAATAACTCTGATGTTTGCAAGTAGTAGCAATTCTAACTTATATAATATCAAAATATATTATATTACTAATACGACGCAATCAAAATGCCAGAGTTACTCGGAGTCACTTTTTTATGCTCTTCTAAAGATTAGGGAAACCAATAAAACTGAATAGTTTCATTTCTGGTTAATTATTATATTGCATATAAGTATTACAAATTTTTTGAAGATGAATTACAATTAGCCAACCCTTAGCCATCATTTTCTAAAAAGATTATTTCATACAAACGTCTTTTTACAAACGTCTCTATGAACTGATGTACTATTTGATCTTCCTAAAATTCGCTTACAGATTCGCTTGTAACTAATTTCCTACTGAATTTTTTCAATTTTTTTCTCAAAAAATGATTTATTTGGGCATTATGACATAGTATGAACAGTTTTAAATCGGTATGAAGCAGTGACTTTTTCGATTTTTGTGAATGGTTCGGCGCATTGTGCGGCGCGCGAATTTCGTGGCTCGTTGAAATGATTAGCTTCGGGTAACGTAACACCCGACACGCGATAATGCGAGGCAGCATACGCGCCTCGCTATTACCACGCCACCAATAATCACGATCGATTTTGTTTCGCGGCGACTTGCGGTCTCTGCGTAGTTTCCCGTTCGCTCGATCCGATTAACGATCGTCGAAAATGTTTTCGGGAGGGGCCCCTGCTGCTGTCCGTCGATCGGTCTATTCGCGGCTGGCGAATTTCGCGCAGCGACGAGCAACGATTCGAGCAACGAATAGAAACCGTGTACACGTCGGTTATGTTTGTTCGATCGGATAGTCGTTTCGATACGGATAGCGGCCGGGCCGCTCGAGCAGAATGAAATATTACTTGATAATTGGATCGGTGGCTCGCATCTGCGAAATGGAGACCTCTGTTTCGTTCACGGGGCCTTTATGCTCGCGTCAAACAACCGGAATTTATGGCTGCTAAAAATCACCAGTCGTACTTGACCCGGGAAAATTGTTTGATTTATTGGGATCGCGTATAATGCGGGGTAAATGTTTATCATTCCTCGATTGTCGATTTGAGGTTCGATATCTGTGTTCATTAGGGGTTTGCAGTCTCGTATATCCTTTTGAAACTTCTCTAGAAACTTTAAACAATTTTTCGTCGTTTCATCAAGGTTCGAATGAAGCGCGTACAGTCACTTTTCTACTGCGTTAGGTGAACTGGTCCGGTTTTTGGCGCCTTCATTTCGTACCTTCTTCCGCTTATTGTGCAAATAAATCTCGTCGACAAAGGACCCGGCGAATCAGAGTAGTATACCACCCTTTGTTAGCATGATTCGAGAGCGAGGCGGAAGCTTCTCGACGCTTTTCAGGGGAACGAGAGGATGCTCTCGCGGGGCAGCTTTTTAGCGGTGACTGTGCGGAATAGACGGACGGAATTATCCACGCGTCCGGAATAGTTGTTCCCGAGCAAACGGCGCGGCACTTCGAGCCCCGAAAACTTTCAAGGATGCACGGAAATGTAACGGCGCCGCTTCGCCGACGACGGGGAATAAAGTTTTCAGGTCTCTCTCACTTGTTGCTGCTCTGGAAAATTCTCCAGGATCTCTTTCCGCGCGATGCGAGGCGCGGCGTTTTCGCACCGGGTACGAAGAGCCCCATGAGAACCACTGCCCGACGAGAATATCCTGATGTTGAATATTTAGAGACTTTCGACGGGGAAAGTGAATCGCGGCGAGAATTGTAATTGTAGACGACGGATCGATTTTTTGATGCGACGTTGTTGGTATTGTTTACGGGCGATCGTTGATGTCGCTACCTGAATTAAGATAAACCTTCCCGATTTTCTCAACACTGCACAGGTGTTGAAATGAAATATGTACTGGCTGGTATGGCTGAAGAAATAAAAGTGAAATGAAATATTAAGTGCTGAGAATATCGGAGAAATAAATTTAAAATGAAGTGTATAAACTGGGAATATTGAAGGAATAAAAGTGAAATGAAATATTAAGAACTGAGGATACCGAAGAAATAAATTTCGAACGAAATTTTAGGACATATAATAAAATGCACATAATAAAATACTACAAAGCGAAGGAAATGCGAGGCGTGACAAGACCACGGGCGAAAAATTAATAATGTCTCTCGGCGGAGTAGAATGATGGATCGTTTAAATAGGGAGAGAGCGCTAGAATAACATCGCAGAATTTACATTACACGAAAAGCCAGGGAAGAACTTGTCTCTGTAGTTTCGCCGGCACGGTCCACGAAAAATCCTCGTCACGCAGAGTTTACCAGTGATCTCGTTAAAACTTAAAGTCTGCCGAGACCGTGGAGGCGGCACCGTCGAATCGACGCATCCCAGGACGGGAATGAACGCGATAAATTTTTCGTCGACTCTCTCGCACACGGCGTCCAATTCTCGCGAGGACCAAGAGTTATTCTTCAAATTTGCCGGGATTCGATAACCCCGAGAGCACCGCGGGTCTAGCCTAACTCATCTCAACGATTTTCCGAAATATACGACCAAGATCGCATTCTATGAACGCGTCCCGTTTTACGATGCTTCGAACCTTTTAATTTAATCTCTTAATTCGTTGATCCATGATGCGGTATAAATACTTTGGCGACGGAATTCTTTCCGAGGGCATAAAAATTAATTTTTGTTATTGTTCCAATACTAAATATTAGATTATGTATTTAATCAAACAAAATTAACTTAAAGGAGTTTTATTAACACAACTGTGAGCGCACAGAAAACACGTCTATTTTATTTAAATATCACACGTCAAGTGAGAATCATTCGACTGAAAAGCATTGAACGATACATTGAACAAATAACTGACGGTTTTATAAATAAACTGAAATATACAAGTATTAAATCGATCGTTCCTTGAGTGGAACAATAGATTCATTTTGACATATTTCAAAACGCCCCCTCAAAATTAACTTGAAGGAGTTTTACTAACACAACTATGAGCACACAGAAAACACGTTTATTTGATTTAAATATCACACGTCAAGTGATAATCATTCGGGCTGGAAAGCATTGAACGATCCATCGAACAAATAACTGACGGTTTTATAAATAAACTCAAATATACAAATATTAAATCGATCGTTCCATGAGTGAAGCAATAGATTCATTTTGACATATTTCAACACGCCCCCTCAAAATTAAATCTGTTATTAACTTCCCGATTCATAGGGAAGTTACTGTAATTACCCCGAAAATCGAAAATCGATTTTTTAGCAGATCTTCACGTTTCATGGTCATTGGAGTCATTTTAGACTATTTTTATCAAAATGTTTGTGTGCGTGTGTGTGTGTGTGTGTGTGTGTGTGTGTGTGTGCGCGCGCGCGCGCGTATGTCCGTTTGTATGGTATCAAATTTTTCGTTAACGTTTTCAGAAAAAGTAACAACGCGATCAGAATGCTGAATGATGCAATCATTCGAACTGATCAGATTTTGGTCCATTTTGGTCAAGTAGTTTTTTAGATTTTTAGTTTTTTTCGGAAAGAGTTGATTCTACAATGCAATTTATAAGGGAGGACGAAAATTTTCCACCAAAGAACCAAACGCAATTATATAAAAAATTTTTTTCTTAACTTTTTTTTTAGATTAAAAAAAAATTTTTTTTTAACTGATGCTAATGTTACCGCTTGGAATAATCGAAAGTTATTCCAATGCAACAGTGAATTTATAATCTCTACTCCCAAGAATACATTTTGGGAGAATATCGATGAAAGTACAAAAAAAAACGATGTTAGCGATGTTGGCGAAGGAGTAACGAATCGGGAAGTTCTTTGTGTGACTCTTGGAGAGTCACACACCAAATAAAAAACATTAATAGCAGTAGGCCCTACTAGCCATGCGTATCACTAACCCTCTCGCAAGAGCAGTCCTACCCGCGAGCTCGCGAAGCGAGCGAGCAAAAACAACCCTACTCGCGAGCGAGCGAAGCGAGCGAGCAACAATAGCTCTCTAGTTTAATAAAGAAATGCCTTCTTTGTGCTCTGTCTGGGGCTATCTACATATGGCCCAACATTTGTTGCTTAGGATTAGGAAAACCCAGAAAAAACCTAATCAGACCATTCAAACATTATAACACATCATAATAATCAAACGAACAAGACTATACATACATATATACATATATAGATCATATAAATCATAAATCATTCTCCATTCTACACCCATTTCAATTCTCATCTTCATGAATTTCTGCCCTGTAAGTGGTTTAGTGAGCACATCCGCCACTTGTTCACCTGTAGGAATATATTTCAATATTATCACTTTATTCTCAATCTGTACTCTGTAGGATTGTTCGCTATACATATACAAGCATTGTTATCTTCATAAATTACGATGGTTTCTGACATATTCATTTTAATACTAGTTGCTAAAGACTTTAGCCATAGTGCTTCTTTAACTGCTTCAAATAAAGCCATATATTCAGCTTCAGATTGCCACTGACAATTGCTTTCTCGTGTTCCAACTAATTGTGCATTTTTCAAACAATTTAAATGTATACCCTGTTGTGCTTTTTCTATCACAGTTATCATTACCTCCCCAATCAGAATCGACAACCCTGTCAAAACGTTTTTATATTTATTTTTCGTGTGCGTTAAATTAATATCTATAGTTCCTCTCAAATATCTTAAAACTCTTTCGAGACAATTCCATAATTCTTTATTCCTCTTATTTGTATATTTGACTCAAAATACTAATAGCTACACATACATCAGGCCGTGTGCACACCATTATATATATATCAAACAACCAATAACATGTCGGCAAGGTGAGCTCAGCGAGCACAAAGAAGGCATTTCTTTATTAAATAATAGATTTCATTTTGAGGGGGCGTGTTGAAATATGTCAAAATGAATTTATTGTTTCACTCAAGGAACGATCGATTTAATGTTTGTATATTTCAACGCTGAACGCACCCATAATTATGAAAATTACATTGATTTAATTTCGTTTAAAATAGTGTCATGTGAAATCACTGATAAACTCATTTTTTTTAGATGTTCGCTCGGACCATTTTCACAATCATGGGCAGAAATCAGCTCTCGCAGAGGACCGTGCGATGCTCCTTGCGACATATTTCGTAGCTAACAGTGGACTCCACCCCCGCTCTAATCGGCCACGTCGCGCTCGCATTTATATTCACGCTATTCACCCCCTAAAAACGCGCGTCCCGCATAGATAAGCGGGAGACGATATATAACGCGAAAACGCTCGTTGACAAAACCAAACACGCGAGCAGACGTGCTGCCGTGCTCCGTTGGTGGCAGCCACGAAAGATAGCGAGAGAGCCCGTGCAACAGACGGACGGACGGACAGACAGTTAGATAGGACAGAGAGCGGGGGTGGGTACACGAGGTCGAAGAAAGATGGCACACGTTCCCGTAATACGGTCCTGGCCCCGTCAATGTTCAACATGATCAATCGCCTACTCGGTCCCGGAGTAGAAAACGTGATCCACGAACAATATTGCGGTGGTGTTCCCCTTTTCAGCTCGCAATTTCCACCGCTGACATCGCTCACCCCCCGACTACCACCCCCTGCAACCGAATGCTCATCGAGTTCCATCCCCCTACCTCTAACCTATCTCTCTCTCTCCGATTCTCTTTCCTTCTTCAGCTCTCTTGCACCCCGGGGCTTGAAATGAAATCCTTATGAAAAATCACCTCGGGAAAGTTGGCTTCGTTTGGTGGCCACGAGAAGGCATAAGTTTGCGCAGCCAGTCAGGAAGTTTAAGTTAGTTTCCGGTTGTTTGGTGGCACCGGCGGTGCTCTCGGCCTGGGATCAACAAATTCTTTCCTTGGGAACGTGTCTACGGGAAAGGTGGACGAATTCATCTAATTGCTAGCTAAGCTTGTGGGTTTGGATTGGAGGAAACGGGGTAGACGATGGAAGACTTGAGGTGGAATGTCCAGAGGCAGGTCAAGAAAACGGTGCTTAAGGGATTGCGAGAGGGTTTTGTCTATCTTTGTGCTCGACTTGTGGAGATACGATCTTTACGACAACGAGATGAAGTTGTATTAGCTTCTCTTTAGTGGCTTTCAACCCTTTATGATCTGGATCCCGTCGTTTTGAGAATAAGTGGTAGTATTGGCTTTATTCTGGGTAGTCCGAGGTTATGCTTTTGTTTGAGTAAGACTGCCACGGAAGATTAAATTCTGCAGAGGAACGTGGCATTGTACAAAATAGGTAAAACACATTTAAAAGAACATGTAAAAAATTTTACGCAGATAAAAAAGTTTGAAAGTTCGTTCATCCCTTGTTACAGTAAAAACAATGTTGCCGTAGAATATTTCGTGTTTACCTGCACAATTTTATGAAATAGATTTTTCATGCCTCATTTTAAAAAATGTTTCGAGATAGAGGATCACAGCCTGATACACACCAGTGCAACCACCACTTGTTCATGCAAATGTATTCACAACATTAAAGTATTATAACCCGGCCGGAGAGCTTTTTATGCATTTAAAGCGACTTCTAATTTGCAAAACGCACTAAAACGAACGTTTTAATAAAATTTACCAATCTGCACATATTAAAATAAAACCCCTCGGGCAAGAGAAATAATATTTCTTTATAAAATTCTGACTCCGCGCAATTTCTCGTTGAACGATCGCAAGAACGGTTAGTATTGTCACGTCCGGTGGTTCAGTCAATACTAATAATTGATGAAATCAATCGTGTATGATATACATTTTGTGAATTAAATACTTACTCTAATAATGATGTTATAATTGATAATTAATGTCGAACTATCGTATATTATATCACATTGCGTGCGATAGAATTATTAAAAATCATTTTGAATTTAAATCTTCGTTAAACGAATGAAAAATGTAGCGAAATTTATTTTATAATATGATTGAGTCATTATTCAAATATAAATAGTGAGCGAATATTCGTTGAAGCCTGAAGAATGAAGAAGATTTTTCAGAATGGATTGTTCCTTGATCTATCAGATGCGCAGAGTAATATGATCCAGCCAAGAGGATGATAAAAGATACAACGCACACGGTTAAGAATAAAGTAACTAAGAAGACAGCGATTAAGAAGAAAACGATTAATAGGAATTGGTGATGATGTAGCCATCTTATGAAGAGTAAGCCTAGAACAATGGATTGGCTAATCTATGAAAGGAATGGCTCCTCATCAGGACAGTCGGTCCTCAATGAGTTCAGTCAGTAACAGTGAATAGTACACAGTACACAATTCACAGTTAGCAGTCATCAATAAGTTTAGTCAATGTTAAAAATTCTATCAATCACCATCGTACATCAATTAAAAGCTCAGTACACAGTCAACAGTCCAGTCCACATTACAAATTGATAAAATACGTTTAGTCAACAGTCAATATTTCAAAATCTCACTAGCATATTTAAAGTTCAGTGATCAGTTTAGCGAAGTTAATCAACACATCAAGGATAAAGGCGTGTTACCTGCCGGATTCATCATATCTCCACCAGCAATTTCCATCATCCAATCCAGCGCAGAAGCGACTGTTCAAACGAAAGGCGAAATCTACGTAGCGGTAATTACTAACAATTTATAATAAAATTTCGATAACATTATGTATCCTAAATTCGTTAATTAGAATATACTCTTGTTTATTTTTACTCAAATCAAAATTTCAAATCATTTTTAAAAGAGTTAACCCAACTTCGATTTCTGCGTTCCAATTCCATGATCAAAGTCACTTAGAATTTAAGAAATCCTCAATCTCCCGAACCGAAGCCGGTGAATGCCGGTAGGTTCAAAACTGCGTTTTATCTGCAATTAAAATCTTTCAAATTAAACTTCAATTTAACTTTACTTCTTTAATACGTCCACCTCGGGACGTAACAGTATCTTCAGGACGCAGAGTATTAAGAAAAGGTTACTGGAAGAAGTACAGACTTATTTTTTCGATTGTTTCGCCGGTCTCGGAATAGGTCCATTACACTCGAGGATCTAATGCCGTTCGATGCATCGTGCTATCTAAATGGCCCGTGGAGAGATATGTGCAGGCTTATCAGGCTGGTCAGAATTATCATAGTTTCGCTCGGATGCACCGGACCCGATGCGCTTCTAAATTCAGTGAAGTCATATCATCGATGGTCCTCCGGTGAATTTTAGCAACTGATTTGCCCTGGATAGCTCGTATAATACAGAAACTGCTATCTACCATCTGGTAATGGCACTTTAAGATTTGCTGCACCCCCAAGGACCCATAATCGTGCCGATCTTACGAGAGCATCAAGTGAAACCGAACAATCCCCTTTGGGAAGATTATCGAATTTTGTGCATCTAGCGGTAATACAAGCTCTGAATTATTATAAAATGCTGGTTGAAGTGAAGGCAATTGTTAGATTAAAATTAAAGCTGTTACATTCTTACGAGATTGCGGTGCGCATAAATTCTGCTACGAAGATTAAATTTCACGCATCTCGCGCACTCGAATAATGCAACAGGGAATGCCTGCTTTCGGGTTCAGTATACGAATGTAGCGCGCAGTTCGAGTTCACAGAATCCCCGCCCCTTCCGTCATGTTCTCTCCCAGGAGTTGACGATCTGCCACTACTGTCACTCAATAATGCATTCAGCGTCTCGTCAATGGCAGCCAATCTGACAACGCGCGATCTCCCTTTCCGTATATCCGTCTACGTGTGTATGCGGGTTTCAGCGCAGCAGCGGCGGCGGCTGTACAATCATTTATATGCGGACAAGCCCAGCCCGGCCCGACCCGTCCCGGAGTCAGCCCGTGCACGTGAATGCTCCGTTATTAATCATATCAGGCCAGACGCGTCGGAACATTAAAACACAATTTGTTGCGCGACCGTGGGGAAAACGCTTTTGCGAGCCCATTATATTATTATCGACAGAGCCTCATCTCTCGCGCACATGTTAACACGAAATTTTCAAGAAAATCAATCGGCGAACTGAAATTTCGCTCCGAGAAAATCGATGGCCCAAAAAATGAGTTTACAGATTCATATTGAAACTAGCTTTCCCCCGCCACGCGTTGCTGTGGCTCAGTATTTTTTAAAAGCATGTTTTTACTTGTCACAGATGTGACATTCTAATCACGTGATTGCTGATCACGGAGTCGCGTTGATGTCTCTCAGCTACTCTCAGCCTGTCGCGTTCATTCTGTTGAGTTTGATGCAAATCTGAAGCTGCAGAACCCGATCGCCGTGCTCGCAACCGTGCATCCTCAACCCTGGCACGTATTTGAACCATTCTTTGTGATGACCGTTCTTCCTCAATTTGATTTCATCTTAATCGTCGTACTGCTTCCGTTCTGCGAGTACGACGACCTAAGTTTGTTCTTCTGCGAGTCATTCTTTTTATGTACTAAAGTAGAAAAAAGTTATACCAATAACATATATACTAACATATAATACTAACCAAATACTTCAATTCAAACGCAGATCAATCTACTCAGCTGAATTCTAATGCAGTGAGAAACTTACAGAACAAATCACTCCGAATAGGTCAATCTTTCTATTTATATAGATATTTTTTCTATTTATAAAATTGAAGTTGAAATTGAAAAATTGACGTTGAAATTGAAAAATTGAAATTGAAGAGTTGAAGTTGAAGAGTTGATATTAAAATTGAAGTTGAAATGAAAAATTTGATGTTGAAATTGAAATTGGAGAGTTGATATTAACGAAATGAAATTGAAAAATTGAAGTTGAAATGGAAGAGTAGAAATTCAAATTGAAATGGAAGAGTTGAAATTGAAGTTGAAATGGGAAAGCCAAAATTGAAGTTGAAATTGAAAAATTGAAGTTGAAATTGAAAAATTGAAGTTGAAAATGAAGTTCAAGATTTGAAATTAACGAATTGAAATGGAAAAATTGATGTTGAAATGGAAAAATTGAAGTTGAAATTGAAAAATTGAAATTGAAGACTTGAAGTTGAAGAGTTGAAGTTGAAGAGTTGATATTAAATTTGAAGTTGAAATGGAAAATTTGATGTTGAAATTGAAATTGGAGAGTTGATATTAACGAAATGAAATTGAAAAATTGAAGTTGAAATGCAAGTGTAGAAATTGAAGTTGAAATTAAAGTTGAAATGGAATAATTGAAATTGAAGAGTTGAAGTTGAAGAGTTGATATTAAAATAGAAGTTGAAATGGAAAATTTCATATTGAAATTGAAGAGTTAAAATTAACGAACTGAAGTTGAAAAATTGACGTTGAAATTAACGAAATGAAATTGAAAAATTGAAGTTGAAATAGAAGAGTAGAAATTGAAGTTGAAATGGAAGAATAGAAATTGAAGTTGAAATGGAATAGTTGAAATTGAAGCTGAAATTAAAGTTGAAATTGAAAAATTGAAGTTGAAATAGAAGAGTAGAAATTGAAGTTGAAATGGAAGAATAGAAATTGAAGTTGAAATGGAATAGTTGAAATTGAAGCTGAAATTAAAGTTGAAATTGAAAAATTGAAGTTGAAATAGAAGAGTAGAAATTGAAGTTGAAATGGAAGAATAGAAATTGAAGTTGAAATGGAATAGTTGAAATTGAAGCTGAAATTAAAGTTGAAATGGAACAATTGAAGTTGAAAATGAAGTTAAAGAGTTAATATTGAAATTGAAGTTGAAATTGTAAAATTGACATTGAAATTGAAATTGATGTTTGCGTTTACTTCCTCGTGTAACGTCTTGGTACGACAGTAATGGTGTTTTAGAGTTATTTAAATTGAAATATCTCCTGAATTACTAACTTTTCGACATACATACGACTTTTTTATAACGAATGTCCAGTTGCATCGATTGATGTAGTAAAAAATACTTCATTCCATTTAAAAAAATATCGATGACCTATAAATCTCATAAAAAAATGACCTCGAAAATTGTTCCCCTTACACCGTTACATGTGGCCCTTCAAACAGTGTAACTTTGTCCTAAGAAGTTTTCTTTGTACAACGAAAAATAACGGAGATATGTAAGTGTTCTGTTTCTTCAGACTCACCCTGTACAGATATTTCACGATATAATTTGAAGCAGTATACCACTGAGAAGATTCTCGTCGTGACACATTGGTTGTAACGCGAATCAACATGAAACCATATCGATTATTCTACATCAATGTTTTCGCAAACGCGCCACATTCACATAACTTGAAGTAAGCAGTTAGCGTTGTAGCCGGTGGAAAAAGTCGTAAAAACTCTTGAACGAATGGAGTTTTTCGAATGCGGATTATCTTAAAACCTTCCCGAAGAAACGCTGCGTCTAATGGCTCAAACCCCAGCTTTCTACGTTCAGCCGCTACGGAGATGTTCGATTACAAACAAACGGACAAACATTTACATTTTTATTTATATAAATTTGTCTTAAACCCCGGCGAATTATTCCTGATTGGAAGGGAAATCATGCTAACTGGAAGCAGAGCTGTCCAAGACGTTGAAGAGCTCGTCATGCGCAGCTCCGTTGACCGTGACATGACGAGTTTTAAATTTCCCTTGTCGTTTCGCGGTCGGGTATCAGGTGGAGGGTCATAATGTCGGCAAAAATCCAATATCGCATTCAATAAGCTGCTCCGCTCGGAAGATTCCACCCCCGCCGTTACACCCGGAAGCACCGGTTGCCGGTGAATCCACAAGCATCTCCATATCTCCCCCGATACTTGATGACTAACCCCACTTTTCCAGAGGCTCGCCGGGATCTTTTTTCCCCACTTTATTGACTCGGATCCGACGCGAGGCCTCCGATCGACGATCCCATCGCGCCGGGTCCTGATGAAACCGGGGTTCTCGGATTATATCGACGCGCATTCAGAACCAGCCCCGAACAGTGATCGATGGATGCATCGATCGAGAGGAGTAAGAGGTTCAATGGATCCTTAGACGGACGTTTATCTTATTCCGTTTCGCTGACTGACAATTTGGTTCTACCACGGCTGATGGAACCGTCCGTTGCAAACAGTCGCAATAAAACTCAAAAATGGGGGCGTATCTCGAATTTCCGCGACAATAACTGTCGAAATAGAACTGCAGTGGAGGAGAGTGTTTCTAATAAACGTAATTTCCGTTGTAGCGGGCGCTATACAGCTGGATTGACAGCGTGAAACGCGAGCACAGTTGATATTTCGTAATTTACAAGATCAACGGTGTCTGCCCTTTACGATTCATGTCGGGTTGTTAATGAACAAGCGGGAACGCGGCGCGATATTTTCGAAAATTCCCAAACAATTTCTGTCCGGAGCTGGCGCGGCGGTCCGTCGAGAGAATAATTTCATAGGCGGTGAGGAATTTATTGAAAACGTTTTCCGGGGGTTGTGTTTTGGGGAAGAGACAGGGCGAGAGAGAGAGAGAGAGAGAGAGAAAGAAAAAATACAGAGGCAAAGTGGGGGAAGAAATATGAACGAAATAACTGCGCAATGAATTCGCGGCGGTTTATCGAACTCCCGGCGGACCACGGAAGATTAATTCACTGGCCGCGCGATAATTCGGCCGCGCGTACCGTTGACGCCAAAAGTATGCAACGATTAGGCAATTCGCGTTGATCGACCGACAAATTTACGACCGGACAGATCAATCGGCCGTGAATCATACGCGCAACGGTCCTTTTGGTAGCCAGTGCTCAAAGGCTGCGGCGCGATAACGACCCATAAATGAAACCCGAGCATTGTTCGACCGCTGTCTGACCAACGACAGAACGTTTCTACTGCGATTCGCGTTGTCCGCTCTCTCCCACCCTCCCTCCCTCTCTCTTGATATCACCTCGTTACGTCGGAAACGGGTGAATTTTTAACTGTGACTTTTCAACTGCGTTCAACCGGCAGCTTTGTTTCACTCTATTTCGACCGAAAAGTGATTCGTAAACCTCGTTGCTGGTTAAATGATTGATCTCAGTGAAATTACAATTCAGTGGACGAAATTTCTATAAGAACATCATAATTTACTGCCAAAAGTTCATTCATTCGGTAAATTTATGTTAGTATAGTGTGAAAACCTTATAAACACCAATGTATTATTACCGTAAAGTAGCGCACGTAAACAAATTCGAAAGTTCTCAGTGTTGTAAATAAAAATAATTGAATGCTGATGGTAGTATGTACGAAATTTGTATAATCATTACTACTACATATCATCATCATCATTTGTATCATCATTACTACAAGAAACATCGGCCATGCCTCAGAGTAAATATTGAAATTTAAATACAAAATTTTTTAACATACATATAATAATTCTACATTTATTAGAATGCCACGCGGAAAAGTTGTAAGTTCCGAAGAAAGAATAAAAATAGATGCGTACCACGATGCAGGTTTCTCTGTTCGAGAGATAGTCAAAAAAATTAATAGATGTAGTACTTGCATACATCATTTTCTAAAATTGTGTGAAAAATATGGCAGAAACCATTATACAGGTGGAAATACGAAACTCACAAGGCGTGATCATTCTCGTATTTTTAAAGAAATATCAACTAATAATAGCACTGTCGGTGAAGTAACATGAGTTTTGGATCTGCCGGTAACTACACGACGTGTATAGCAAATATTGCAACACGATACACGGTTAAAATGGAGTAGAAAAGTAATGAAGCCACCTCTTACCCAGGAGCACAAAACTGCAAGATTAAAATTCGCAAGAGATCACATGACCTGGCGTCAATAGTGGAAAAATGTTATATTTACCGATGAAAAAAAAATGTAATCTAGACGGTCCTGACGGTTTTAAATACTATTGGCATGATTGACGTAAGGATAAAGCCGTAGCGATGAGTAGGAATTTTGGCGGTGGAAGTTTAATGGTGTGGCCTGCGTTTAGCTATAATTCAAAAACACCAATATGCAAAATTTGTACGAGAATGAACGCAGAAAAATACATTGCCCTATTAGAAGACACTTCAATTTGCTTCATCGAAGAAAATCATGACCACAACGTTATTTTTCAACAAGATAACGGGGCGATACACAATGCTGAGAAGACTCGGGAGATGTTTAGACAAAAGAATTTGCAACTAATGAACTGGCCGTCACGTTTCCCCGATCTAAACCCAATAGAAAATTTATGGGGAATCCTATCACGAGCAATATATAAAAAAAATAAATTTTTTAAAAATACCACGTTTTTAAAACGGACTAAAAAATATAAAATAAAATTTTTAAAAGCGCCACGTTTAAAAAACGGACTAAAAAGTATAAAATAATTTTTTCTGGCCCCATACAGATTCCTAACCCCTGAAAATTTGTGATTGTGAATTTTCAATAGCTAAGAAAATACTTGTAAGATTTAAAACGAAAAACGCGGGGCGCATGAAATAGATAATTGATGCATGAACACTAAATCACTAACAACTTTATTGCACTGCAAATGATATGAACTGTTTTACGAGTTTTCTCAGCGGCAGCTACTCTCTACACTTCTTACTATGTATTATCTTGCGCCCCACGTTTTTCGTTTTAAATCTTACAAGTATTTTCTTAGCTATTAAAAATTCACAATCACAAATTTTCAGGGGTTAGGAATCTGTATGGGGCTAGAAAAAATTATTTTATACTTTTTAGTCCGTTTTTTAAACGTGGCGTTTTTAAAAATTTTATTTTATATTTTTTAGTCCGTTTTAAAAACGTGGTATTTTTAAAGAATTCATTTTTATTTAAATAATTATTTTCTGCTTTTTGGTCTTGTATGTGTGAAATTTTACAATCGATTTTGAACATTTTTATGAGATTATAACAGAGACATGTAGTAAATCTCAGACGGTATTGCGACGCGTCATATCGCAAACGAACGCCGTGGTAAAATGTCAAAGATAAAGGTTCGACGGAGAATTTCGGTGTAACTGTTCTTTCGCTTGGTAAACAAACATTATAGTATAATAATACGTAGTAACTTTGTATAGACCGCACGGAGCTCAAACGCACACTGACGCACACTGACGCACACTGACGCACACTGACGCACACTGACGCACACTGACTCACACTGAGCTCCTTCGGTGCGAAGCGGGTCAATGGAGTGGGGATGAGTCAGAGGGGGAACGGGTAGTGGAGTAGGGAGCGCTGTCGCGCGGCGTGGCGATGGCTGAACGCGATGACGTAGGTTTCGCGGGGGGTGAACAGGTAAATATTTAATTGTTATATCTCCAAAGCGGATAGACTTTTTAAAAAATTTTTTTTTTGAATAATGCATTGTCATCCAGTTCTGAGCCATGTAACCGATTTCAAGTCTCTAGCTCATCAGGAAGTTAGTTTAAAATCAATTGCAAAATTTGCCACCGAACAGACAAACAAACAAACAAACAAGAAAGCGAGCTAATAAAAACGTGGTAAAATGGGAAGCAGTATAACAACATTAAAGAGTTAGAAAACGCAGTAAGATAAGAGTGGAATCAAATCAATAAAACAACGTTGCAAAAATTAGTTTGTAGTATGGAAAATAGAATATTTGAAGTGATTAACTGTAACGGTGGAAGTACTAAATACTAATAATTATAAACTTGGTTTTTTCATTCGAATTTATTAGACTGTTCTTATCGAAATTTCGTTATACTTATCTACATTAAGTTGTAATATTTTGTTTATAACAAAAATAATGCAGTTTTTTTTAATTCAGAATATTGATTTCTGCTTTTTTATATTCCTTAATTATTTTCTAGCCTTCTTCTAATCATATTATCAAAAATACTTAACTTTTTTGTTCAAAATAGTAGTGTTCTTATAGAAATTTCGTCCACTGTACCACTAATAGGATGAGATATGTAATGGTCTCACGAAGATAGTACGTCCGCAACGTCTAAGCAGTGATTGAAGTAATTGAAGTGATTCGAGTACTGCGCCATGCGTTTCCAGGATCCCCTAAGCACCAGCTAGCAAATTACACGTTCCACGGTACTGATTTACCCGTGCAACGAAGAAACCAGTCCACCTGTGTCCAAGGAACGGCGCAGCGGTTACCATAATGATCACATTTTTCGAGGCGAACGGTACCTAAAATCACGGTTGAACTTGCGTGTTCCAGCACGCGTAACTGTACCTTCTAATTCATGCGATCGGCCAGTCGCGCACGCAGCCTACCTCCTACCACGCGGAAGTTTGTGTCGCATGATTGCAAATTACTGTCATTCCCGAAGGAAAGCATTCGGATACAAAGCGCCGCGCCGTGGTACGCTAATGTTCGCGATGCTGATGACGTCTCTGTGCACTCGTAATGCGCACCGACTTCGAATAGGAATGAAATGCAGTTTCATGAAAATCATTTTCAATTAATTTCTCATAGATTCTGTGGAAAAGACCCGCAAGAATTGTCGAGTTCAGAGGTTCGTATTTCAAACGGCTCGGTATTTCATTTCTGCCGGAACAGAGTGAATAAAATTAGCCGCCGTTCGTTATCCCACGCGGCGCGTCGCGCCGGCAGCGGCTCGTCAATGTAATCGATTTGATTCGATTCCGCGGGCGCGATTCTTGCCGGTCGGCTGGCCACGAATGGCGACCGCAGTTTTGTCATATTTTATGCGGCCTCTGCCACCCCCGCGGCCGATATCGCCGGCATAAAAGACACGGGCTGGGCGAGAGAAGGGAAAAAAGAACCGTGGAATAAAGTTTTACGACGCGCGGCGAGAGAGCTCACAAAGGAGCTTTTGTGTTTCGCCTTGGAATCGTTGGATCGAGCCGAACCGTCGATGTCGATGGAAAATTGGGGACTAGAAAGAAATACAGTTCCCGGGCGACGCGACGCGACGCGTCTCGACGTTCCGTTTCATTCGCCGGAGTCCCTTGGGGACGCTCAAGGGAAAAAGAAAGCCTTGCGAGACGTGGAAGCTGTGCGCGAATCTATTAGACTTTTTAGATTTTTGGAGGCCTGGCTCTCATTGCGTCCTATTTAGAAGTACGCGATATGAATTTCTGATCATTGAAACTTGAATGTTCGGCATTGGAAAACTGCAGAGAATGCCATACTCGGATGTGGCTGGTTTAGGTTCCATAATAGAAAAACGTCCTCGCCGAATAATGGACTGTTCCGTTTCCCTCAGCGGTTTTGGATAAATCATTCGCAGACGGAAATGCAACGGCGAAGCACAGGATCGACAAGCCGACTCTGAATAGTTGATGAGCCTAACAGCGAAGGATGTCGTCCGCCACGATTCCGGTCTACGGACGCTGTGACGAGCCCATGAATTCTTGATCGACCGATAGCTAGGATCTTCGGCTCAAGCCTTGTTTCAGAAACGCTATTTAATTTCAGGTTAGTAACGCTAATGATAGTTTGCATTTCACAAATTTCTACACACCACGACTACATAAAGATCCACGCTCTAATTACCAAGATCTCCGCAGTCCCTCAGCCATGCTGTGTGTCTTCACTTTTTCGGCGTCGCGTTGCAATTTCCATTGCAATTTCCAGGCGAACGCGATTTTATTTTAAAAAAACAACCCCTGTTTCCCTCGTATCCGGCCCATAATTCCCGAATATCCAGTGTTCCGGTGTTCAAAACGAGAAGCGAAACGCCGCGCCGCGCCGGCTGACACTGTTGCCCGCGCTCTGGCCAGCAATCTCCGAAAAGGAGGACAGTAAAAAAGCGAAACGTTTGTATTTCGAGGGGAGTTGGTGTTGGCATACGTGATTCGCCATATGGCGCCGCTCGTCCGGAGGATTCCTGCGGAGTTATCCGGTTTTTCCTATTTTTCCGGAGAATTCGGCGTGGACGGTAGGAAGCCGGGTAAATGGACAAGGTTCGGCTACAGCTCGGCGAAATAAGGCGATCACTATGCATTCGACGCCCGTACGGCAATGCGGGCCCCGTATCCGTCCAACGCTCTCAAGGGCGCAGCCACCAATAAAAGGATCCCCCTGGTGAGTGCCGCACACGAGATTTCTCTTTATTTCGGCATCAGCGATCGCTTCAACGTTACCTGGCAACGAGCATAGCGGCAGCAAGAGGCCGTCGAAAGGACGAGGATGTTCCAGATCGACGAGGAATCCCGCTTCTCGATCCCAGGCACGATCGACGCGAACCGGAAGCGCGCGAATCCTCCCTGGGATGGTATCCTCGCGAGCATGGAGTCGAGGAAGAATTTGCGGAATAGATGGGGTTTATTTGTTAGGGCCGGGAAGACGATTTTTAGATGGTTTCGAGGTAGATTTTAGAATGGGGATCGTTCCCGTGATAAATGGACGGTCTACTGCTATGAAAGCACCTTCTAGGACCGAGAACAGCTCAAGGAAAGAGGATCTACTATGACGATGGCTAGACTAGAAGGCTTGAACGTTAAACTTTTTATTTTTGATATAGTGACCTGCTTGGAAACACTCTTGATCAATTATTTGATAAGAGACTTTTGTGTGCGTATTTATAAGAGTGGAATTTATTTGAAGATAGGAGTTTCGCAATAGTTTCGGACGGTATATTCGACTGACATACACCAGGGTCGCCGGTAATCGTGGCTCCGTTAATTCAGGTTAGTCGACTGCAAGGGCCAGTCGGCTGACTGTGAAAACGCATTAAGTTCGAGTCGACGAACCCATTTTCCGCGCGCGTCGGCTCGGTTTCCGGTGCGGAGAAGCAAACCGCAACAACGACCGCTGCGAAACTAAAGTGAACGGGCCCAACCGAGGAACGACGGACAGGCCGCATATTTGAGAAGCCCCAATTGACGTAAACCGGAAGCCATCTCGGTTTCCGGGATTATGACTGGAAACACCTGTTTTGATGTTAATATTTTCTTCTATAAAAGCTAATCTCCCACGCTGTTTAAAATCAAATCCCCAAGTCCAAATTCATCGAACACCCGAAAATCGCCGTCGGAGATCACAAAAATCACTGGTCATAAAAAAGGTAGAACTCGGAGTAGATATTACCGAAAATTTGCTTACTCAGCGACGACGGGATATCCAATTAAATCGCGGCGGGGAATCGATCGCGCGCGATTAAACGGGGAACCCGATGAACGTCGGGACCGTTGGTATCCATCATTTTTCACGAGCATGCCGGAAACGAACCGACGCGCATCCGCTCGGAAAAAACCCGCCTCGGAAAACCCGCTCGAGCGCTGGTTCCTCTGCGGTGTTGTCCCGTGCTGCGACAGCGCGCAACCCGACCGGACGATAATTATCGCTCGGTGATCGTTCGCGTTTCAAGCGACACCGTCCGACAAAATCAATTAACCGTCGTCGACGATGGTGGGGGGCATCGATCGACACGGACAGCGGAAAGATCGATTATACATCGAGTGTCGCGATCGCGTAATTAATGACTCGTGGCGGGCCGATTAAAGCCCTCGCGGCCCGACGCGCCCTGAATTATCCGGACTTTCACCGGGGGTCTTGTTAAAATCGACGCACGGAATTAAGGAGCGAGATTAGAAAACCGTGATCGCCATTTTACACGACAGTGGCTTCGAGCTCCGTTACACCGTTCACTCCTACTGTTTCCTATAGTTTACGACAAATACAGGATGAGTCCGAAGAAACAGAACACCTAAATATCTCCGTTACTCTCGTTGTACAAAAAAACTTCTTAGGACAAAGTTACACTATTTAAAGGGCCATACGTAACGGTGTAAGCGAAAAATGTTCAAGGTCATATTTTTACAAAATTTCAAGGCCATAGATATTTTTTTAAATGGAATGAGGTATTTTTTAGTACGTCAATCGATGCAGCTGGACATTCGTTATAAAAAAGTACTAACCTATGTATGTCGAAAAGTTAGTAGTTCACGAGATATTTCGATTTCAATAACTCTAAAACACCATTACTGTCGTACTAAGACGTTAGCGTTTACTTTTCTAGTGTAAATTGAAGAGTTTAAATTGAAATTGAAAAATTGACGTTGAAAATGAAATTAAAGAGTTGAAATTAACGAATTGAAATTAACGAATTGAAATTAAAAAATTGAAGTTGAAATGGAAGAGTAGAAATTGAAATTTCAGTTGAAATGGGAAAGCCAAAATTGAAGTTGAAATTGAAAAATTAAAGTTGAAATTGAAAAATTTGAAGTTGAAATTGAAGATTTGAAGTTGAAATTGAAGATTTGAAGTTGAAATTGAAGATTTGAAGTTGAAATTGAAGATTTGAAGTTGAAGGGTTGATATTGAAATTAAAGTTGAAATGGAAAATTTGATGTTGAAATTGAAAAATTGAAGTTGAAATGGAAGTGTAGAAATTGAAGTTGAAATGGCAGAGTTAAAATTGAAGTTAAAATTAAAGTTGAAATTAAAGTTGAAATGGAAAAATTGAAGTTGAAAATGAAGTTGAAGAGTTGATATTAAAATAGAAGTTGAAATGGAAAAATTCCTATTGAAATTGAAGAGTTGAAATTAACTAACTGAACTTGAAAAATTGAAGTTGAAATTGAAAAATTGAAATTGAAGAGTTGAAATTAACGAGTTGAAATTGAAATTGAAGTTGAAGGGTTTATATTTAAATTGAAGTTGAAGGTTTGATATTGAAATTGAAGTTGATATTAACGAAATGAAATTGAAAAATTGAAGTTGAAATGGAAGAGTTGAAATTGAAGTTTAAATGGAAGAGTTGAAATTAAAGTTGAAATGGAACAATTGAAATTGAAAATGAAGTTGAAGAGTTGATATTGAAATTGAAGTTGAAATGGAAAAATTGATGTTGAAATTGAAATTGAAGAGTTGAAATTAACGAATTGAAATTGAAAAATTGAAATTGAAGAGTTGAAATTGACGATGAAGGGTTGATATTGAAATTGAAGTTGAAGGGTTCATATTGAAATTGAAGTTGATATTAACGAAATGAAATTGAAAAATTGAAGTTGGAATACAAGAGTAGAAATTGAAGTTGAAATGGAAGAATAGAAATTGAAGTTGAAATGGAAGAGTTGAAATTGAAATTAAAGTTGAAATTGAAAAATTCAAGTTGCAGGGTTGCTATTGAAATTGAAATAGAAATTGAAAAATTGACGTTGAAATTGAAATTGATGTTAGCGTTTACTTACTTGTATAACGTCTTAGTAGGACAGTAATGGTGTTTTAGAGTTATTTAAATTGAAATATCTCATGAACTACTAACTTTTCGACATACATAGGTTAGTACTGTTTTATAATGAATGTCTAGTTGCATCGATTGATGTATTAAAAAATACCTCATTCCATCTAAAAAAATATCGATGACCTTGAAATCTCATAAAAAAATGACCTCGAAAATTTTTTCCCTTACACCGTTACATGTGGCCCTTCAAACAGTGTAACTTTGTCCTAAGAAGTCCTTTGTACAACGAAAAGTAACGGACATATTTAAGTGTTCTGTTTCTTTGGACTCGCCCTGTATACTAGTGCAAGAGATCCACGCTGAAAGAAATGCTGTAAATTAATTCAATCAACTTCGAGTAATCCCCAGTAGATAACTTCGAACGCGAGAACGATAATAATTTCACAGGCACCTCGTACTTCGTCGTCTCATCAGATTCATCAAAGATCCGAATTCATAGAGAAGCTCTAAACTTCGTCAACTTCGTCAACTGCAAAGATCCGACCCGTGAATGTTGGCAACTCCTTCATCAGCAGGTTTGAAACGTTACTGCTGTTCACCATTGCACGGACATGTCTGTTCATAATGTCAGGGCACCCGGGAATCGTTAACAGTGAACCTAGTACACTTTGTTAACGAGGCTTCACTGACGTCTAAAGTCAGGGAGTTTAGGTATGCACGTAACGTTATGTCAAATTTCTCTATGAAATTTCCATCGCAACATTCTGCGCCTGGGTAATCGGATACCTTCATCAATTAAACGACCTCGTGTAGCCCAATTAAATTAGATTACTTTGAGATCGCCTTTCTGTGTTATCATTCATTTATTCGCTGTACTACAAAGTTCTGTGACAACATCTCCCCGTCACAAAAATGTAGAATCTTCACAAGTACGTACAAAGTCGCCGGTATAAATTTTTCTAAAGGATTGATATCGCAACAGGCAGCGGGGGGTCATCGGATAACACGGCCCTGGCAACCACGAATTCCGAGAGTTGTAGCCTGAAAAGCTGCCGCGCCGCGCCGCGCCGGGTCGGTCAATGAATCCGTATCAAGAATACCGCTCGATACGCTTCCGTCTGTTACGAGAACGGCTCCCGAGGCCTGTATTTCCAGCCAGCAATCACGAAATGGATCTCGAGGCGGACGCTTCTTCGCGTTCTCGTTTCGTTCGGCCCCGATTGTCTTCAATTGAATTTCACGCGCGTGACCGTGTTACGGCGACGGTAAATGTTCTTCCCTCGTTCCCCCGATTAAATCGAATAATTCGCCTGGGCATTAGGCGCTCGATTAAAACGGTCACTTTGCTCCCCGATTGCGGGGGATCGAGAGATCTGCCAATTCTACTCCATGGTCAGCGTTCTCCCCCTCGAGCACAGTTCATTCTGCCCGACTGACTTCACAATTACTTAGACTTCGAGGGTCCACGTATATTGTTGCACTATCGTTTTTGTTATTTTCATTTTAAATGATCTATTTTCGATGAAGTTGGTGTTACATTGCATTGACTTTATATATCATTTTAAACTGCATTTTTCGCTCTATGAAAATGTGATATTCATTTTACTTACAAGTTAGTTTTCCCGATTTCTCAGGATGTTGGCAACAACATGGACAAGAAGCAGATTCGAACAATTTTCCTATTCCAGTTCAAACTAAGTGGGAAAGCTGTCGAAATTGCTCGCGATATCAACGAGGCGTTTGGCCCTGGGACCACTAACGAACGCACTGCACAAAGGTGGTTTAAAAATTTCGAAGCGGTGACGAGAGCCTTGAAGACGATGAGCGCAGTGGTCGACCATCAGATGTTGACAATGACCTGAAGGCTATAGTTGAAGCCAATCCACTCGGGAGCTTGCTTCTGAATTGGGCGTAACGCATACAACAATCTGTAACCATCTACAGAAAATTGGAAAAACAAAAAAGCTTGATAAATGGGTGCCGCACGAATTAAACGAACATCAACAAAATCGTCGTTTTGAAGTGTCGTCTGCCTTTCTCTTGCGTAATAAAAATGATCCATTTCTCAGACGAATTGTAACGTGCGATGAAAAATGAATTCTTTATGACAATAGGAAACATCGGCTCGGTGGCTAGACCACGACGAAGATCCAAAACACTTCCCAAAGCTACAGTTGCACCAAAAGAAGGTTATGGTGATAGTTTGGTGGTCTGTGACCGGTTTGATTCATCACAGCTTCCTGAATCCTGATGAAACCATTACAGTTGAAAAGTACTGCCATCAAATCGACGAAATGCACGAAAAACTTCAACGTTTGTGTCCAGCACTGTTCAACAGAAATCGTCATATTCTTCTCCACGACAACGCCCGGCCACACGCCGCCCAATCGACCCTTCAAAAGTTGAACGAATTGGGCTACGAAACTCTACCTCATCCACCATACTCGCCAGATCTCCCGCCCACCGATTACCTCTTTTTTTAAGCACCTCGACAACTTCTTGCGTGAGAAATGCTTCAAATCTCAGAGAGATGCTGAAACGGCATTCAACGAATTTGTCGCTTCCAGGACTCCAGAATTTTATTCAACCGGAATAACAAAACTTGTTTCTCGTTGGCAAAGGTGCATCGATTGCAATGGTCTTTATTTTGATTAATAAAGTTTTGTTTGAGCTGAGATATGTGCATTTGAATTAAATAGTTAAAAACCGCCGGAACTTTCCTTTCAACCTAATAAAATACTTTTTGAATGCACTCTATATCTCGAGGTCGAAATCCCGGGACAGATATCTCGTCAATGACGTCTGTCCAGTGCAGACTAATTCCACTGGTCCACCCTAGTCCAGCGATTGTATCTTCGGCTGGGATCAGCCCGAGGAGATCTTTCTTGCCGCAGCTTCCTGGTTTTCTCCGCGTGTGCATCGGACCCGTTAGAAACTTCTGGCACGAATGACACATCGGGCTAAACATCGGGCCCGGTTTCCATGCATCTGCCTTGAGCGGACAGAATTCAAGCCGAGTAGCCTGCGGTTTCACCATGTTCGCATTCCAGTGAACTTCGCCGACTCCATATAAGCCGGCTACGCTACACCGGTAGATCGCGCCGGTCCCGCGTTTAATTAAACCGGTCACCGGACCGAGATCCTCGCAAAAAGAACGCGAAACAACCGTCTGTGATCGTACTTCTATCCTCGCCGAGACTTCATCGATCATGCTACCCTCGCCACACGCCGTTATTTTTTACCAAGCCTTGTCCCGCGATTCGCGGCTCTCCTGCCATTACCGACTAGTTGCTTCTTTCGCGTCGTTAACATTAGAAGAGCTTCATATGGAGTTCGCGACTCGTTTGCGACTTTCTTCCGAATTGGAAATCGCGTGAGGGAGTCGACGGGAGTTTATTCAATTTTCCACGAAAGCGTGCTCCTCAGTTCCGTAATTAGTTTCAAGTGGAAAATGCAAGAAACGAAAGTGGCGAAAATGTTCCCATTTTATATATTTTATATACTACGAATGAATCGACAGGATTTGGGAACTATGTATGTTTTTCGGTATTTTCTGTCCAGGGAATATGTTTGTTTGCATAGTAAACGATAATTACAGATCCGTTTGCCCGACTGGTCATCTAGGTTACATCCTGGATCAAATATTAAACAGAGAGATTTCGAGGTCTGGAATGCGTATGGAAATTTACTTGTGCGTGGTCGGGTGTGTACGTGTGTGAAGGAGGAACAGTATTCAAATGTAAATTTGCTTCTCTTTTTAGGATGTTCCAGAAGATTGCCTAAATTCCATCCGAGATTACTCGGTAACCAAGCGTGTTTGATTACAGCGCAGAATTGTGTGCAACAAGTATTTTTCAATCTCGAATATTACGATATCGCATAGCCCCGTGCAGTTCAACTAATCTTGTTGGTCCTCGTTTAAAATATCTACAAGAAAATAATCTGACACGCTTCGACACGCAGAAGTTAGTTGTCTAGATTGTCCGAGTGAAGTTTCGCGCTCTAGTTGTTACGATAAAGTAACGGGGTGATAGCAGATCGACTTTCTCCTCGGCGCATCCCAGCAGAGCCCGGCTGACCCTGAAAACGGGTCGACGACGACCCTGAACCGGAACCAAGAGCGAAAGTGATTCGACGTTTGCAACCTTAAGTCCGCTCCGTGCTCTCCCGTCGACGGTTTCCGTTGCGCAATCGTGCCCGCGAAGGCACGCGAATAGAATATTCATGGCTCGGGACCGGCGAGAAGGGGAATTCCGACAGGCACCTTCGACGCTGAAGAAAGAAAAGTGGGCGTTCGGTTGAACCCGTTCGATTTTCTCGTTTTCCATTGTGCGTGGTTCGATGTCCACGTGCCAATCTTCAAGACCCACTATCTCCTCGAATTTTATTAATACATGTTTGGGAGCTTCGAGAGTATATTTGCTCGGTACGGCAGAATTAAATAACACTCGAAGATAGTTACAGGAAGGAGTCCGCCGTCGCTTGAGGCGCGACGAGACAAAAAGAAACCACGGAGACACGGCAGAAAAGACGTAGATCGGTCTGAGACGGTTTCTTCCGTCTCCCGATGGTCTTTCTCACGGCAAAACGAAAGTAAATCGTCGTCGCGTGAAACACGAAACTATGCGGCTGTTCCGGCGCGGCGCGTCGCGTCGCGATGAATTTCACGGTGAATAAAGTGGCGTCGAGCGGCGAGAAGGAAACGGAAAGGAAAACGGAAGGGGAAAAACGAGGAGGAACGGCGAGAAAAAGAGGATTCCGGTGCTTCCGGTTTAAACTAACTTCGCACTTCGAACTACATTAAATATTATACCCACTTCCATTCGAACTTCGTTCCTGTCGTGAACCATCAAGAGACGTCAGCCAGTCGTATTAAATCATAGAAGATTGTTGTATAATCTTTGAATGCAACGAGACAAGCTAGAAGGCACTAGAACCGAAATGGCACTCGGTTCGATTGTTGTAAGTTGAAACGCGTCCGCGTTTTCACACGCGCCGGCAGGAAAGTGATCCGTGACCAAATTTCACAAGGAACAAAGTGTCATTAACGGCGTCGGTAGGAGAGTAGAAATCGTGAGATAGCCGCGTCGCGCCGGTTTAATTAACAGCGAGCTCACGTGACCGTAGTTGTCCGCCGACACCGTCGACGACAACTCGGAAAACGTTTCCACCTTTCTCCGACACAACACCTATTCGATTCGCCTGGCAACGAAACCGAGATAGACGGTTCCTACCTACACTATTTAGTCGTCGGTCCGTCGACGAACATTTTCGTTACGTCGCGCGGTCTCCTCTCGCCGGCAAAACCGGGTTCAACGACGTTGCGTTAATTGCCACTCGTTAACTCTTAATTACGGGTTGCTTTACCTGTCCCGCGAGCCGGCACGTAATTGCGAGGGGGAAAAATGGCGTTTTAAACGGCCACGCAACCGTTTCAGAGTTCATCGGCACTGTTAACCGACTGACGAATTTCCTCTGCAACTCCCGGAAAACACGTTCGGAACTTCCTTCGGAACCGCGGCGAGGTTTTTCGGCGAGGCGGGAGTTCGAGAGACCTCCTGGAATCGGGAAAATCTTGATTGTCGGAACGGAAGTTTCAAGACCCTTCGGATCGGGTGGTTGGCTTCACGGTTTATCGCGTCCGGTCACTGGCGAGTTTCATTCCTCGAAGAATCCCCGAATTTTCAAGAGCTCGATGGACGAAGATTGATGAATGGGATGAGTCGGGATCAGATTCCAATAGAATGGAATGACGCGTAACAAGTACCAAAAGCGTCTCTATCGATATTTTTTAAACGGAAGAAATTCCGCGTTTAATCAACCGATGTCCTGGCAACAACGTCGTAAACGCTGAAGATGAAAAACTGGGTGGTTAGTGCCTTCAGGATCGCGTCTCGTCCGCGAATAACGACAATAGCCGGGAGCAGTTTTATATCCGAGCGGCGTTGATGCTCTCCGCGAAGCGTGGGAGTCGTTATCGTCCGGCGTGTACTTAACGAAATGACGCATCGAGGCAATTTCCTGCGTGGCTGCCACGCTCCAGACGAAACTCAGCCAAAAGTGTTCCGAAACAGCTCGACGACGACGACGTCTTCTCAAGATGGGACGCGGTCCAATACCTCCTCCTCCTCCTCCTCATCGATCTCGTGTTTAAGGGCGTGCATATCGGCCCTGTAAATATTCCCCCGAAACTATCCCCGGAGTTCGAACTAGTTTCTGGCCGAACTTATCGGCCAAATAATTTAAACTGTTTGGAATTCGCGGCATCGCTTGACGGGGGGCTTTTCTCGTTTAGCGATCCTGATTTTTAAAACAACTTATTTTCGCTCGCGACACGCGTTCACTTTCGCGAAACAAAGGAACGCGATCAACGTGAATACATGGTCGCGAGGAACGAGTTTTCCTGGGAATGTACACTAGTTTCTCGGCCAGCGTCCAATTAGATCACAGTTACGTTCGAACGTGGCCGCAGTTTTCGCCCGGTTAATTAGAATGCGACGCGCTGGCGCGTGTCCGTTTCCGCGAAGCTTAAGATTCCGCGCGATCCGTTGCGATCCGCCTCCCCGCGGGGGCAGTGCATTACGCGAAAAAAGAAAGAACAAGGTTAGCAGAGCTCCCAGGGAATGTTCAGAACGAGAACGGACGCCGAACGGTCGCGGAACTTCGTCATGAGTTTTGTTTAATTAAACCGGGACCGGCTGGTGACTGTGGGCTTCTCGCTAATTTTTTTCCGCTGGCCGCGCTAAACGAATTTTCTCGGCCGAGGTGTGCGTTACGAGCTTCCCTTTTTTCCGAGTGATCGCGCTGACGCATTCGCGCGCGTGTTAACCCTTCGCGACGTTCGAGCGTGTCGCGGAGACTAGGTCGAAACTGATCCAAAGTCTAAATTAATACCTTTCGGCAGATAGCTCGAGCAGGAAACGAGCGAGATAAAAAATCAGAATTGAAGAAAAAGGGGGTGAGAAAGAACGTGGAGCGAGTCCGAGTAGTTAGCGGGTCATTTTCTAAATACGATACATTGCGTGGGGTTGGCAGAATGACGAGGTGGCTCGGGATCCGCTGGGAAAAAGGGTCGAACAATGGCCGCTTTACAAGTGTCATCCACGTCTACTCTAAATCATAACACCGCGCCGGTTGTCTTTTTACGCTCGGTTGAAAGGGGTCGGCCTTCCACAAGGATTGAAGCGTTAAGGGGTGCCGCGAACCTAATTTCAAGTCGAACGGATTTCAAACTGGCGCCACTGTTTACACCCTCCGTGCCCGATATCCAAACGATGCTAATTATGACGTTCTAAACGACGATCCCGATATTCTGCGCGGAACAGGAAACAATCTAAGCACTCCCGGATGTAATTAGCACGGCAAAATCGATCAGGAAATTCGAATTATGAATATTTATCGCAAGGCCGTCGATCTCATGAATTATTTAAAAATCTCGATGTGTCGCGCTCGAACTAAATATTCAATTTTCGACCTGAATACCAGGGCGGCTCTCGAAATTATTTAACGGAGACTCGCAGCGAGTGAATGGAATCGGAAGAAACGTTCTTTATGGAGAGATCGGTGGATCTATAGATGGTAATTCTGAATTAGAAGCAATTATTCCAGCCTGTGAATCAGTACCTCGCTCTCTTTCGTAGCTGCTTGTGCTCAATATTCGTTTAATCGGCCCCCGGCTCTGCAATTATTCCGCAATTTAGCCCCCGGAACTCTCGCCCAAAGGAGTCGTCAACATTTCGCGTTCTGCGGAAAACGAGCAAGAAAAACCCGTGGAAAAAAAATGTTTATCAAAGATTAATTGCGGCTCTCATTATTTCTTTTCCACGGCGGCGCGCCGGTGGTTGTTGTTTCGCAAGTTCGGAAAGGTCGGAAAGGCGCGCGTGCAACGATTCCCCTATTTTTTCCGGATATTTTTCTCTTTTTCCGGCCGACGCGAATGGTCTTCCTTAATTAGTACAAAATTACTAATTACGGCCGCGGGCCGGCGCCGCAATTAATTTTCGACCGGCCGGCCGCCGCCGCCCGCCAGGATTCACACGGGATTTCCGGCCACTTTCGTTCCGACCGACGGTCACCGCTATCATACGACTGGACAATCTCTGTCATCTTTTTGCTGCTGTCATTTTCCGTGTCGACTGCTCCCCCTCGTTTCTTTCGACCACTTTGAAGGACAGCGTGACGCGCGTTTTGTTGCAGCCGGTTCGTTCCAGTTGAAACTTGAAGACGAGTAGAAGAGACTACAAATAATTGATCGTACACTTCAGAATAACTTTTTCTAATAAATGGATCGAACTACTTCAATTTTCCGTCAAGATAGATGAATCAGTTTACTACACGATACGTGATTAAAAGCTTGGAAAAATTGATTATTGTACTAATAAATCAGTAAATTGGAAATAAGCAGTGGTAAACTGCTGGCAGCAGATGCACAATGCGTCGAGTTCGCTGAAGGATTTGTCTAAACAATTACTTCGATAAACACAACGTTAACAATAGAACAATTACCGAGGCACTCGCAAATTTCATTCGCGTATTTGCGCCAGGCGTTTAGCGTACGAATGAATAGCAATTATCTACCGGTTGCTGAATAGTTGCATAAAGTGCAAGGGAAGCACGACACAAGATGCGCACGCTTCAAGATATCCTCTCGATTGTTTCTACGCTTGCATCCGAAAGGTTCAGAACGGTGGAAATTTCGCTCGACGAGGGAAACCTTGTCGAAATAACAATTAACCCTCTGCGAACGAACGGTGGGTCTCTGAAGACCTCGTGCCTTTGCATTCCTCTAGTTCAAACTGCCGGAAGTAGGTGAAGAACGATCAACAATCCTATAGACTGTGTCGCAAAAATTAGAAACATTATTTCTCATCAAATAGCTTGATCAAAATATACAGGTTGATCGTGGGAACTGTACTAACAATCTGGGGTCGAAACCGAGCATCGATTGGGTCGAAAAATTTCTCGCAACGGCGCCGCGTACAAAATTCCTCAATTTCCACTGGGTCCCCATAAATCGCGGGTTTTCCGGCGAGCATAAATCCAGTGGCGGGCGTTAGCATCAGCTTGGTCAACGGACGAAAAATCGCCGGGCCGACGAATAATACGCGACAAACGCAGCTTCGGGCCCCGGCGCGGCGCGCGACGTTAAAAGAATACGCGCGGAAACGGCTGCAAGATAACAATCGTTCAATTTGCGCGAGATCGAACGAACGTCGGCGCAACACGCCGCGCCGGATAAAAGTGCTATCCATGGAAAATATAGCGATCTCTTTTTTCTCTCACTCGCTCTCTCCTCTGTCGACCCAGCAACGCGTAAATCCGCGAGCGTGTGCACGCGTACATGTACGAGATCGGCTTAACAAAAGGGCGCCACGATAAATCTCCCCGGGTCCGAAGGGGTTAAAAATTAACCCGGTTGATGCCGCGCAACCCCCTTCAACCCTCTCGTACACTACGGTTATTTATCATGATCTACAGGGGTTTATTGTTCGAAGGGAATTTCCCGTGAAGAAAATTTCAGAGCCTAACGCTAGAAACGCACACGTGGCCCCGCGAAAAATATCGAACGTCGATAGAAAAGAAAAGCTTTATTTATCGCAGACAATTCGAGCCCCGACGTATTGGATCGGTGCAAAAGTAATTGCGGTTTTCATCGGTTGAAACGCTGCGATTTTTCTGCAGTTAGGTACGTTGTATCGTCTTGTTTGCAGATGAGAAATGTTACAGGTTGAATCCTCTGTAAAAATGTTAAAAAATTTCTTCCTGAATGAATCTTCAACGACGCCTTAAAAATTGATGTACGATTTTCTTTTCGCTGTTTTGTGAAAATTGGATATAATGAATTATGGGCTGCGAAAAGCGTCGGTAAAAATATCACACGCGGGAAGAAAAAAGGGCTTTATTTATCGCAGCCAATTCGAGGCTGGGCGTAGTATTTTTAAAAGTTCGAGAGCCGCGGGTCTAGAGGAGCGGCTGCGAAACGCTTATATGGAATCCGGCGAACGATCGCCCGTGGCGAGATTAAATTCATTCGAAAATTCGCATTTTAATGGAACGACTGGTCCTAGAACCAACCCCCGTCGATCCGCTCCACCGTACGCTCGAAAACCCCTTTGACTTTAAACGAGTTTTTTAATTTCGAACTATACTCGCCCCGGCTGGTTTGTTTTAGTTCAGACTTTCCCTCTTTTTTTTGTCCCTTTCTGTCCTTGCGGGGGTGTTGCTCGAATTATTCCCCGCCATTGTTGGCAAATGTTCTTTGAAGTAATCCAGAAAGAAATTTTCCGAGTGATTATCTTCTTCGGGATTATGACGTGTTCGAAATAATAAAATTGTAAACTGCTAGAATTTTTCATTTATTTGAAGAGCAATTGTTTTTATTACAAGTACTTTTATAATCAAACACCTCGTGTTTATTTACTCGCCTCTTGTTCGTTCATCTGCCATAATTTAAATTTTAGTTCAGCGATTTAATTAAACCCTGTCAAAACTTTCCCGTGCAGCGAAAAGTGTACGCCACTAAAAACAAAAAATATTCTGCTTTTTTATAAACAGTGGGAATTAGAGATTGTTTTTCGTTAAGCGTGTACAGTGAATATAAAAATAAACTGTTATTTCCGAACACTCTGCATATTTGCATGACTGCGCGAAATCCAGTAACTGACTTGTTACACGCGGGATAAAAATATTATCAAAAGCGCTTGATCTGAAAATCCGCTTGTTCGATGTTTCCGAAATTACCGAGCAATTCGTCGCTATTTAAAATTACGAATAATAATTGTATGTGTCCGTCGCACGCGCAGAAAGCGTTTCTTGTCCTTTCTTTTCAGGGTGGCTCATCCCTTGGCGAACGTTGAATAAAAATTCCCCTGGTAGCGCCGAGAGAATTTTTATTTTACAAATCCCGCTTCCGTAGTGCGCGCAGAAATTGGTTTAAAAGCTGGCCGGGACGGTGCAATGCTCAAAGGCTATTCAAAATTCCACGCGACTCCGTCCCGGGGCTCAAAAACCCGAGTGCTACGTGACGATGGCCCGCGACAATCTTCTTATCCAATTTTTCTGTCTTCGGACCACGCGTGCATTGGCCTCTGAAACACTTGAGCGACGCAACGCACAGTGGGCTATTTGGCCTGAAAAAGTGGAAAAGAGTCAATTTCTAAAGCGTATGTCATAACATTTTTATTGTCCGCCGTAGTTACAGGTCTGAAGAACAAAGCTGCAATATTGTTTTTTTCTATTTGTACACCCGTGAAGTAGTAAACTTCATCGAAAGTCAAATTATTGTATCATTATTTATGGGATCAGGGTCATAAAAGAGTAGGTCGTTGGATTCGTCTTGACGCCAGCTATTACATTATGAAATAAAAAATGTATTTTAACATTTGAAAAATCAAAATATTTTTTATTTTTTGTAGAAAACAAATTTTGTTCAAAATTTTGAATATAGAATTTTGTGCATGTTTAAGTACTGATCAACTTTTATTCGAAACATTTTGTCGTCAGATTATCCGTAACTCTTGGAAAGTAGTGATAATGAAATGCTTTGAGTACGATGTACAGAGTTCAGATAGGTGTACAGGGCACTCACAGATTTCATTCTGTTATCATCTAAATTAATATTGTTATTAATATTTGAACATTACCGATCATTCTGTAAGTTTTTTTTCGATTTTAATACGAAAGTCGCGGCTTCCATGCTCATTTCTACTTAAATTAGTTATAACTCTCCAATTCAAATCGATCCGGATCCAATTCTTTTTGGACTATGATCGTAAACCTTTATCGAATGTAATGGTACAAGAAAGAGTGCGGAATACAGCGGAATGGTTTAACAAAATCGTCAATAAAGTTTTGAAATCGAAAAAAAACTTACAGAATGATTGGTAATGTTGGAATATTAATAACAATACTAATTCAGATGATAACAGAATGAAATCTGTGAAGAGTTTGTACAACTACCTCAACTCAGCACATCGTAATCACAGCATTCAATTATCACTACTTTTCAAGAATTCGGAGCAGTATTTAGAATCTAGAACAGTATTTAGACATGTACAAAATTGTATATTTAAAATTTCGAAAAAAATTGTTTTTCGACAAAAAATAAGAATTATTTTAATTTTTTAAATGTTGAAGTACAATTTTTATTTCATAATCTTGTAGCTAGAGTCAGGACAAATACAAGGACCTACTTATTTATGATAATGAGCCCATAAATAAAGCTACAATAATTTATTCCCGTTTTTCAGCCAAATACCCCACTGTGCATCCGTTCATTGGTGATTTTCAAGTTTTTTAAGGAAAATTGTGTAAATTCTTGTAGTACAAAAGTTGTTCAGGAAGATATACAGAGCACTTTCGCACAGATTTCATTTTGTTATCATCTAAATTAGTATAGTTATTAATATTTGAACATTGCCAATAATTCTGTAAGTTCTTTTACGATTACAAAACTTTATTGACGATTTTGTTATATTTCTGCGTGAGTCCGCGTGCTCTTTTTGGTCTCATTACATTCGGTAAAGATTTGTGATTATAAGCCGACAAAGTTTGATTCCGGATACGTCCGGATTCAAATTTTATAGCCAATTTAATATTAAGCGTTTCGCGTACGCCTGTACGTTCGGCTACGCTTGGCCTCAAATGAAGAAGAAACATTATCCGAGGAAGAAATTTCTTATGTATTTTCCGATGAAAATGAATGGTAACAATTTTAAAATGTTCTTATAATATACCGGATGAGTCATTTAAAGCGAAACAGATGTACATCTTGGAAATTAAGCATTTTGGAGAAAAATGTTTCAGACAAAAGTTGTATGGTTTCGAGGGGGGCATAAAATGGTGTCATTGATTTGACCTTGGATAGTCGTTTGAAAAGCACGTGAAGGTCATCTTCAATTTCTTAGATAGAAACCCCTATTTTTTATTGCATATTCTTGTAACTTGTTTTGAGAGCTTTCCAAAACGCTATAATAAAATATTTTTTCTTAAATATTTTTCAAGTTATAATAGTGCAAATATTCCACTATCACCTCGCTTTTTCAGGGGTTCTCGATAATCTGAGAAAAAAATGTTTCAAACAAAAGAGGAACAGTATTGAGGCGTCTACAAATTACAATATATAAAAGTTAAAAAAAAATTTTTCTCAAAAAATTGAGGTAATATTTAATTTGATGATGTTTTCGGTGCTACCGTTTCGATCATTTAGTAAATCGAGCAATTCTGCAATAAATTTATCCTTTTAAAAAGGTTAAAAACTGAACCGAAACGTTAGGAAAGAAGAAAAGTTTATTGCAAAATTGCTAGATTTACTAAGTGATCGAAACGGCAGCGCCGAAAACATCATCAAATTAAATATTTAACATTTACGACCGATAATAGAGATTATTAAATTGAGGTAAATTTGATTTTTTAAATACTAAAATGTATTTTGGATTTCATAATGTTGTAGCTGATCTTAAGACGAATCCAACGATATATAATATTATAACCAAAGCCCATAAATAACGCTAAAATAGTTTTTCCGCTTTTTCAGGCCAAATGCCCCACCGTGCGACGTGTTGCCAAATAACCCCCCACGATTTTTATTAATTTCATCCGCGAGGCACAACTCAAAATATAACAAACATAAATTATGCGGAAAGAGAACGCGGATAGAGCGAAGAGGGTGTATTCCGAGCCGAGGAACGGTTTCGACAGGGGTAGCGAAGAGTTTTCCGCGCGTGCAGCCGAGAATAAGCCGAATACCGCACTGCGCAGTATTTATCCGTTTTAATTTTATTTCCACTCCGACGGCCGAGCCCCGTTAATCACGATTAAACGGGATCCGCGCGAAGGAAGGAAACCGAAAGCCGCGTGCATCCGCGAGCTGCTTCTTAATAAATAGCTGAATGGCGGTGAGAAATGGTGGTACCATGTTTTTAACCCTTTAACTGTGTTTCTCACTGCGTTTCGTTACGAGAAAATGTTTATCATGAAAATGAATATGAACATTTTCTGCCAGTGATCTAGCAACAACGTGTTCTCGCAACGAAACAGAGGTATTACGACTGATTATTCTGGTGGTGGCCGCAGGAAATCAGAAACGCCACCGTGATCCACACAATGGGTGCAATGGCCAGTTGCGTTCCTGGGGAATAGCATAGCCGGCACATCCTCGACGGAGAAGTTCATTTGGCGAGGAGTCGAGGGCGGATTGGCTTTGCCAGGATATTTTGAAGATATAATCGTCTTCCTGGAACATTTCCGTTCCGTATCACCATGAGCATCCTCTTCCCTTTCGCAATAAACCATTTAAGCCGGCTTTTGAGAATTCGAAGTGCTTCTAAAAGCCAAATGCACTATACACGCAGCGAGAGAGGAGTTACACAGCGATTCCTGTGCTAGCACGACGAAGAAGAAGAAGAAGAAGCAGCCGAGATAGGAAACGCGAGAACTATGAAACAACGACGTCGAATATAACAAACATTTAACGTTGCGCAAGGTTCAACAAGAAATATGGAACGACTACTTGTTCTGTATCTCGTCACTGACACACTTTCACCGAGCTGGAAACGTAACCGGAACGTTTATCTTTCGCGTCTCGATATCCTGGCGTGCTCCTCGAGCATTTCCACGGGAAATTTTACTTTTTAGTGGTCCATTCGACGCTTCGCTCGCAGCTTGTTTACCTATACTGCGAGCACAAATATGCTTCCTTAATGCTGGACCCGTTGATCGCGAGCATTTAGAATTGTAAACGCTACTGCGAACATCTGACTCGTTACTTTTAACACTTTATCTACCGAAAGGGAATATTAAATTGTAAAACTTCCCTTGTATCTACGAGCTATCTCGCAGACGCATCTACACCGTGTTCACACCAGAAACTCGAAGATACAGGAGTTGAAGGTGCAGGGGTGGTTCACTGAAGAAGAGGGTTGACGCTCGAAGGCTCGCGAGGGTTGACTCGGCGAAAAACAAGGGTAGAAAAAGACGCGTCCGCTTTCTACAGACTTCAAAGCTCGTAGTAATGATTCGCCGAGAGGACGCGCTGATTAACCAAGATCACGATGAGGGTCGTCCATCCACGCGAATCGATTATACAGATAATGTATTAATTATAACGCGGACCTTTCGTTTATTGAAAACTGCGGAATAAAGCTTTAAAAGGGCATCGCAAGAATTCAGGTTAATCGAGAGACCGCGATTATTATAATAGAGAAATAAATGTCCTTCGTTCCTCGGAATAGCCTGCGCACGGTTAAACGGAAATTATTTTCATTAAAACAAAGTAATTAGAGAGCGAGGAATATTTTCATTGCAATTCCTACATGGGAAACAGCAATTCCATGTGCGCCGTTCTACTAATTAGTCTGCGGACGGTGACTGTGCGAAGTAAAATAAAGCAGGGTTCACATAAAACCATACACGATATTATTTCGCTAAGAAAATCGATCTCTTTCAATTATCACGTTTTGCCAATTTAATAGATTTCATATCACTCGTTGTCGCGTCGATTACACTATTGGAAAAAAGAACGGAAAATGTTCAACAGTGCGATACTGTTTGCTAACTGTTGGAACAAAGCAATCCACATCGAAAGTGGTCGTCCTTCAGCGATGTATATTCGACGAAAACAAAAACGGAACAGTTACAGCAGAGAGCAAACATCGAAATAAATATAAAATAAGCAGCGGGGTGGACGAAGCTAAACAACCAGGCATAGTATCAAGCAATTTTCTGTTCTCCACTGAACAACCTATAAAATACGAAGTGCAATGGGACTGGAGTTCCTTTTCTGAAGGGAATAAAACGTTCGATAAAGTCTACCGTCTACGCGACGGTGTATGCACGTATACGTAGTACACAGTAGCAGTGAAAGTATTAATTCACAGACGTATCTCCAGGACATCTGTCTCCAGGAAGAGACTAGCTTACTCTGTCGTTCTCTCGTTTTCTTTTTCGCAGAGGCCCCCGTTTTCTTTTGCGAGCCTAATCCTTTGTACAGGCTTCCCGGGTCCAAATAGACGACAAAGCGAAGCCGTCGCGAACCCAATTTCCGTAATGTCGAGTAAGAAACGTGTTAGAAGAAGACTCTGACTGTTATTTAACCCTGCTAGAGTGTTCCGCGAAGGAGTATGCTGCCGAGAGTTGCTTGCTGAAGCCTACGAGACTTCGAGGCGTTCATATTGTCCCTTGGAGAACCGAGAAGTCGTTCACAAAAGAATCTAAATCTCTATTCAACTTTCACTCCCCGAACTTAATAAAATTTCGTATTTCACAGTCTGCGCATCAACAAAAGTGAATATAGTCTTTCTTTTTGGCTCCAGATCGAGGTCGAATTTTAAGACGGCTAATTTAAATATTCAAGAAAAATTCTAAAGAAATATTGTAAGGGATTCTCGTCGCATTCTAGCAGATTTCCCGTTTCTCCTCGGGATAGCCTGGAAATAAAGGTCGATTCCTGAAAGAGGGAAACTCCTGCGAAAGGATGGACGTGCCGTGGACTTTATTAGGTGAAGGGACCGAGGGTTGAAGCAGTTTCGGTATTCTTCGGAGACCCGGGAAATCTGGACTAATTAAGGCACAGGGTGCACGGCAGCGCGCAGTTTAATCGTACTTTTCTCTTCGCTGCCATCTGCCGTGGCGCCTGCTCGTTGTTAATGGCGTTAATTCTTCCGCGGCTACATGTGGATCAGCATTAATTTTCATCCGTTGGAACCGTTCCGTTGTCGGCGATGATATTCACCGTAACCGACACAGGACTCAATGAGGAAAAGCTTCGGCGAGAATCTCTGACCCCATGGGAGAGAAGGAACCGTAATTTTCTTAGACCATGGCGAATTAGCTTTCTCTTCGTGTTGTTTGATCGAGCTGGTAATTAGCCGACATTTATTTCGCGTAGCAAACGTTGCTCGTCCTGAAGGAAATCGAATCTGACCGAATTTTTTAGGAAAATAAAACTGAACTGAAGACGTTTTCGCGAGCGTATGTCAACCGCAATTAACAAAAGCGCGCAGCGAACAATGGGCCTTTCACGAAAATTGGATCGATCGTTCCAGTAAAAATAAGACCACCTATTGATCTTTTTCGGAGAGGGGGGAAAAAAGAGCGCTGTTGCGAAAGTGACAAAGAGGGGAAAAAATGATACAACCCTGCCCCCGTTATTCAGCCACCCCCTCGTCACGTGTCGGCGTTCCAGGCGAACGAGCCTATCAGAGAGGACACAAATGGAGCAAAGGTCAAGCGCCTCAGTGTCCCGGTTCTTTCCGGCGTTGCAGCAAAACACAAGAGACTGATAATTGGCACCGATTCCACAGCATGCTAGACACGCCGGGGCTACGGTCTGTTACGGGCCCGATGGAACAGACGCCACCGGAGGAGAGATCCTCTTTTATCAGAAAAGCTTGATCCTCGAGCGACACTACTCCAGAGAAAGAGGACACGCGTCCGTCCTGTGGAAGATCGTTTAACACTTTCCCCTAGAATTTTGTTTTCCTGCTCGTGGGACGTTGAGCACCTTGTATCTCTCCGAATACAGCTTCAATTTTTACAGGCTTTCAGCTACGACGTGTAATTTGGGTTAAACAAGAGCCACGCGAATGGCTTGAAAGTTGAAGAGTTCGTTTAATAAGCAAATATAAAATGAACATTAACGAGGCTGAAAAATCCACGAGGATAAAAAAAATCTGTTGAACATAAAATCAAAATTTTTGAGAAATTCCAGATAGAAAAACCCTTCGTTTAATTATTGAAAGGGTAAATTTGAACAATGCAGCAAAGTCGGAGCATCTATCAGGAAAATCCGGTCTCATTCAGGGAACGAGGTAGGAGCTTTCAATGACCACTGTCGACAGAATGTAAAACAGAATTGATCAAGCCGGCCGGCGCTCTTGACACACAGCGAATAGCTTTAATGAACCGTCGAGTAATTCTCAGCCTCGACCACCGTAATCACCTACATACCAACAGATCCTACACGCAAAATCCTATTCTACCGTAATACCGATTCCTGATGAATGAGCTCACGCAATTTCACCGCGGCCTGGCCTGCACACCGCCGGCATAGGAACGCGAAATTACTTATCAGACAACGTTAGATATTAATCACGAGTGTCCCTGCTTGAAATAGTACGTGCTGACAAGCCGCAACGCGCATTTTTAATTAGCCTACGAACCTCATAATCCGCCTATTCCAAGCTGTGCTAGTCTCTGTGATGAGTAGCGCAATTAAAAAATAAATGTAACCTTTTTAAAACAAAAGGAGAAATTTAATAAAAAGTAATCAGACGATTTACCACGTCCACGATGACTGTGTGCCGTCATTTAGGCGAGAGGCCCAACAGGCAGCTAAAAATTGTCTACAGAGCGCGCACATGGCCGCGAGAGCTCTCAAACGAATTTCCCCGGGATTAATCGAGGTTGAAAGCGTAGACTCCTCGCAGGATTCACGGCTTTTATATTTCATTTCTACGGGGTGCGGGAAAGAGGGAGATATTGTTATCGAAGGCCAATAGAACACCGGGATTCATTTCAATAGGATACCGATGTATTTTATTCGACGTGGGGTCCGAGGCTGGGCAGAGGATTTTTCGGATTTTTCCCGGTGTTTGTCGGGACCTGCGCAAAACCGAGTGTGTACACGCGTATTCTGGTAGGTATTTGCTCGATAACAATCGGGTCGGGGAAACGATCCGGGATTCCTCTCGGTCGCGGAATAATCTCAGAACTTCCCTGTAATCACGGCGCGAATTGCGAGAATTACAACGTGGTTACCGGGGATAATGCAGCAGCAGAGATCTCGTCCGCCGCACAGCTCGTACTCGCAAATGAATCGTTATGCGCTTTTTCAACCCCTTAACCGTCGGCGTTTTTAAGCGCTTTAATTTCCCGTAAGCCCCGCGATCACGAGCTGGAAAATCTCGCCCCAGGATTCCGGATCAACAAAAGCTTTATGTCGTTTCAATTCACACCGGCGCGGCGCAGCAGCGCAGCCGCGTCTCTCCCTCTTGAACTTTTATTCCCTGTCCGACGGGTGACTCGCCAGATATATCTGTCTCCTTCCATTTGTTCCATACTTGTCTTAAGCTATGTCCACACCGAACCTACATCGAGCAACTACTCGTTGCGCGTTGTGACATGCATCGACTTATCCGCTTGTGGTTGGAAACGAAAGGGCAAGCTGCGATATCACAGAAGGAACCGGAGAAGTGAAAGTAAGGGGAGAGGATAGCATGGTAGCATGCATGTGCAAATTTGCACCTCGTCGAGAACAACCACGTCTTGAGCCACCCTCATCGGATCTTCGGATGCTGGTCTCTATAGGCGACTAAATATTTGCATGACCGGAACCAACCCCGGAGCTGATCGACAGCAAGCCTCGTCGGGTTTGACGGTGCCGAGACTACCGAACAAACAAACCCATTAGCTGTTTGTCACTAATTAACGACTCGACGAATCATCGCATAAATATTAGTCTCTCTTCCTGATTCTTTGTTCGCCGTGATTCTTCATTTCTGCGAGTTCTCATTCCCCCAACTAGATTTTTATTCAAATCTGTAGAAACACTCGTTTGAATAAAAATAAAATACGTCCCGACCGTACTAAAATTAACAGCTTTTCTCCTCGTAGAATGTTTTAAGAATAGCCGCGCATCCTTTCACAAAAATCGCATAATTCTGCGATCATTTTTCCTGCCCGAGCTAACAAGTAGCTTTGAATGGGACGTCTGACAAGAAACTCTTGATGGTTAACATACATAAGCTTCACACTCGGCTCCAAGAAAGCGAGGAAATTATCGGCTGCGAAAGTGTATAGGTAGCATTAGCTGCTAATTAGTGTAGACCGAGCGTGCTAATAGACTGTAATTAGTAGAAAGAGTATCGCGCTAAAAAATCAATGACCTAGTGTGTTCGTAAAAGAAAAGCCGGCCGAGCCGAACATTCTGATTTTAATGAAACTATAACGAAGTATGCAAGAAGGGAAATTAAGTTCAACTACGCTCTGTAATGACTACAACGAAGTATGCGGGGGACAATTACGGACTATAATGGAATGATTCTAACGAAGTATGCAAGGAACAATTCTTTTTACGAGGGAGACCCGCTTCAAGAGGGAGCGAGCTGAAAACTTTCGATCAACCTTTGCCATAATTCTTGGCCTTCTTAATACAGACTACGGGCGAAATAGATTGTTCATTCTCGTGCGTGATACTTCAGCTCTGAAATGACTGGACCTAATGCGCATTTCTTCAGATCTCCCCGCGGCTTTTACTGCGCTATGCAAATTAGCGGATTAATTTATACAACCGACCCGGCGTGTTTAATTGCGAAAGAACACGTCACTGCGTGCATTTCTTAAAATATTTGCATTTACCAATCTGAATCGAGACCGAGACTCTGGATATTTAAACAACAAATGAAAGCAATGTTATTTCGACAAGTACCAGCGAATCCGGTTGTTCGAAAAGTTCTCGCGTGTTTTGCAGGATGGGGTTGTCGACGTATTTTAATGCTCGATTCTCGAGCATTCGGTCAATATTTGGCATCGCGTGCGAAACAACGCGTTTCATTTATGAAAATCATTTCCGATAAAATAACTCTTGAGAAAGCGCTTCTGTATTATTGTAATGGCAAGAAAATACCTCGGGAAAATATGTGAAGGGGGATTTCAAGTACAAGCCGATTCAGTGTTCGCTGGCGCAGATTCGCGAGTACCCGAGCAGAGCTGGGGAAAATAGTATTTTAAATAGTAAATAGTAAATAATCCCATTTATTTTACAGTATCTGTACAACTTTGAAAATAAAATATTTTGTTTAATGCAGTAATAAGTAAAATAGTATTTTATTTTAAGAATATTGAAAATATTTGGACTTTGTCTTTATTTTCAATTTCAATTTTAAATATTATTGCTCCAAATAATGGTTCACATTCAATAGATATTGCGAACCTTTGAAACTTCATTTACTATCGAGTTTAAAATCTCGATTTCATGATTTATTCGATTTTTCGATCGCAAGCGACTATATAATTGCTACTGTTAGCCAACCAAAATGGAAATTACGATGGATTCCGAAAGACTTAAATGAAGAAAAACGTACTTTTATCAAAGAAACTCTATCAAATCTCAATTACTTTCACAAAACAAAGAAGTAGATGATTTTTTTCCTTTATGGAAAAAGAAACAAATGAATATCAGTCATACAAACATTGCAGAACTAGAATTATTTCAATATTTGAGCGATAGTGATACACGAATTGAAAGTATTGCAAAGTACAAATACATGAAAACATTATTTTTAAAATACAGCACAGCTATTCCATCCTGTGCCCCAGTTGAGAGACTTTTTAGCTTTGCTGGACTGATTCTGTGTTCTCGAAGGAGCACCCTAACAGATTCGAATTTGGAACGCTGCACCTTCTTGTATGCGAATAGCAGCAGTCAAACAAAAAAATAGAACGAAAATGTGGCAAATGATGTAGTTTCTGATATTAAGTACCATTTCTTCTTTAAATTATTGCGAAAATAAGAAATATTAAATAAGTAATGCGATTTCTGAAAGTATTAGGTATAACGACGCAAAAAATAAAATATTCTATTTTATATTTCAGATTATTAAAATAGAAATATTTTACTTTGTGTTTCAGACTATTAAAATAGAAATATTTTATTTCGTCGATGAAATTGTTAAAATAGAAATATTTTATTGAGGTTCAGATTGTTCAAATAGAAGTATTTTATTTCCAGGTTCAGATTGATCAAATAGAAATATTTTATTTCGAGGTTCAGATTGTTCAAATAAAATACTATTTTCAATATTCAACTATTTTTAGTATTTCAAATATTTTTTTCGCCAAATAATGCCCACCTCTAGGTATCTCGGGTAACCCGAGTTTGCGGAACGGGGTTGATGGAGAACAGCTACCCGACTGTACCCGGACTGTACCCGGACTGTACCCGTGAGTCTACACGCATCCGTCACGTGTGCGTGGTATGCGTGCATTCCCAGTCCCGGGAACGCCAGCTATTCGCTCCGGATCCGTCGACCCTCGTGTTCCCCAATGAAAAGAAATGGACCGCGTCGTCCCCCGAAATGATCGCGTCCGCCATTTCATTCGCAAAAGTCAATTTTCCTACCCCCGAAACACCGCCGAACAACCGCACCCTTTTTCTGAATTTAGCGACCGCTGACCTGTTGCCCGTTTTACCTTTCGCTCCGCCGAACATTAGTTTTATCCGACCTCGAAACATGTTTAGCGTATTTCGAAAAATGATTGACACTCGCTTAAGGGGCCGTTTAACCGGGAGTGACGGTCGGAACGACACTGTCACTCTCGCGCGAGTGACACGTTCAAGAACCAATTAATGGATAGAATGTAAATAGACCGTTTTCGGCGATCACGTCGAAGGTCTCGCGAGGATTTAATAGAATGAGAATGGAAAGCACAGCGGACGCCGCGCCGCGTCGATGCAGATAAAAGCACGCGAAAAAGTTGAATAATGGGCGCGGTTGTTCGGATCGGTCCGCGCGTATCGTTTTTATCCGTTCGTCCCGCTGGCAGACTTTAATTTCCGTTCATCGATCCCATCTAACTCGTGTTATCGGACGGCTCGGGCTATTTCTTCCCAAAGAAGACCCTTTTATTGGACACAATGCCGGCAATTGACTTTCAATATTATCTATCCGCCGGGAACGCAATATGCGGCCAAAGGAAGACAATCCTTTAATCACTATCGCCGACACGGGCCACCGATGCGAATGGAAATCCCGTTCTGCGACGCGTAATGAACCCTTTCAGAGCCTTCATTAGTCGCGCAACTCTAATTCTATCAAGTATCGAAGTACGAAACAAAGTAGTCGCGTTAGAAACGAAGTAGACCAACGCCTGGTCGAGCATATAATGAATTTCATGTCACATTTATTGCATAATGGATGATACAATAATTTCGCGAGATTTTTGCGGTCGTTAGTCTCGTATCCAGTGCGTCAAAGCGAACCACAGTTGGGTATCTCGCTCGGAGCCAAGCAAAAAGGGATCGACAGAAGAAAGAAACGCGGGTCGACTCAAGATCATTAAAAAGATCCAAGTGTCGCGTTCCAACGGATTACGCGGGAGACACAAAGAAACTTCTGTAAAACACGACCCAGTTTGAAAATTTGCGTGAAACTCGCGGCAATTTACGCCAAAGCGAATAAACAGCGACGCGATGCGACCCGACGCGTCGCGTGGGTCGTTAAACGGGCTGGACGACGCGAAAATATCGCAGAGCCATTTGTTAACGACGCGTATTCCGCGGCGCGGCGTGACGCGGTAACACGCTCGCTGCGTTCCCATTTTTATCGGAGATTTGTTCCCCGTAGCAGCCTAAACCCCGTCGAAAAATTTTTTCAACCCCCTCTCGAACAAGTATCGATGTTGTCGATCGAGTTGCCGAACGTTTCATTCCTGCATACCGCTCGCCACAAAAATATTTATTACTCCTAACGCGAGATCTCGTTCGCGACGCCTTTACCACCGTTTTCTCATCTTTATTGTTCTCTGGACGAATGGGCAATTTCAGAGCGTATCTACGTGTCATCGCGAGCTTGAGAAAGCTCCCTCGTTCATTATTCTATGAAGAAACATTTTTATGATTTTTTTGCGACCTTTCTCATGACAGAAAATAATCAATTTGTATGCTTGTCTGCTTATCACCTGTGTGGACTCGACGTGGCTCAAGATAAAAATGGTAAACTGCTAGGCGAACGAAAATTTTTATTTTCGGTAACCATCCGAAAAATTTGTACGAAACAAAACAGCAGTATAGAACAGAAAAATAGTAAAGGCAACTGTACATACCATATAATACGTTGTTCCTACAACATGGTTTCGCTCTAACACGGTCTGAGAATCGAGAAAACTGTTGCCGTGTTACACCAGCAGTTTTCCCCGAAAGAAGCACGAAATTCAAGAAAGAGAGAGATAACTGTACGGAAGAATGCGTCGGTCCACGTTATGAAATTTATAAAGATCTCTCGAGAAGAAAACTAGCGAAAATAAGAGATAAGCTGCGAGACAGAAACTCGAGACAAATATTTTCAAATAAAAAAAGAGACGCTCAACCAACTGTGATAAAGTGAAAACATACATCATTAGCGTTACAGAATCTATTTTGATTAACCCTCATCCGTCCCTCGTGTCAATTTGACACAGTTTTCCTGAAATAAATTATACTATTCTGTTATTTGTGGGTTTTGCCGAAAACTTCGTGACTTTTATTTTATTAATGCGACACAAATAATCGAGAAACCTAAGACGTAAATGTTAACTCATCGATTTGAATAAAAATAAAAATAAATTTTTAAAAAATACCACGTTTTTAAAACGGACTAAAAAGTATAAAATAATTTTTTCTAGCCCCATACAGATTCCTAACCCCGTACAGATAGTCCTGAAAATTTGTGATTGTGAATGTTGAATAGCTATGAAAATACTTGTAAGATTTAAAACGAAAAACGTGGGGCGCAAGATAATACATAGTAAGGAGTGTAGAGAGTAGCTGCCGCTGAGAAAACTCGTAAAACAGTTCATATCATTTGCAGCGCAATAAAATTGTTAGTGATTTAGGTGTTCATGCATCAATTATCTATTGCATGCGCCCCACGTTTTTCGTTTTAAATCTTACAAGTATTTTCATAGCTATTCAAAATTCAAAATCACAAATTTTCAGGACTATCTGTACGGGGTTAGGAATCTGTATGGGGCTAGAAAAAATTATTTTATACTTTTTAGTCCGTTTTTTAAACGTGGCGTTTTTAAAATTTTTATTTTATACTTTTTAGTCCGTTTTAAAAACGTGGAATTTTTTAAAAATTTATTTTTATTTAAATAATTATTTTCTGCTTTTTAGCCTTATATGCGTGAAATTTTACAATCGATTTTGAACATTTTGATGAGATTATAACAGAAACATGTAGTAAATTTCAGACGGTATTGCGACGCGCCATATCGCAAACGAACGCCGTGGTAAAATGTCAAAGATAAAGGTTTGACGAAGAATTTCGGTGTAACTGTTCTTTCGCTTGGTAAACAAACATTATACTATAATAATACGTAGTAATATTGTAAACACCGCACGGAGCTCGAACACACACTGACGCACACTGAGCTCCTTCAGTGCGAAGCGGGTCTCAGTGGAGTGGGGATGAGTCAGAGTGGGAACACGTAGTAGAGTGGGGACGCTGAACGCGAAGACGTACTACGTCACGCGGCGGGGGGGGGGGGTGCAAAGGTTCAAATTATTAATAATTTATATCTCCTGAACGCATAGGCTTTTTTAAAAAAATTTTGTTAAATATTGCATTATCATCCAGTTCTGAGCTATGTTTAAAATTTCAAGTCTCTAGCTCATCGGGAAGTTAGTTTAAAATCAATTGCAAAATTTGTACCGAACAAACAGACAAACAAGAAAGCGAGCTAATAAAAACGTGGTGAAAAACATCGAAAAATAACTGTTTACCTTGTTATTTCATCGATCTTTTGCCACTGTATCAATTTGGCACCGAGGGTCAGATTCAGTTTGCGAAATGAGGGACGAATGAGGGTTAAAACTAACGTTTATAATACAATTTTTATGAAATCGAGATTTCTTTTAGAAATTATTCCTGGTGTGAAGAATACGATACACATTAAACAAATTAGACGATCTCTTTCACGGATCTGTGGAAAGTCCCTAAGCACACTTACGGGAGCGGAACTTGTTTTTCCACGTAGCTGATTATTGCACACAGCGTATGGTAATTGGGTCGCCTTTTATTCCGATGCAACACCTAACGAGACGGTATCGGTTAGTTTCGCGGGGATTCGAGTTCCTATAGCATGGTCCGAACGAAATTCCACATTTCGGACACGTTCCCCGCGATGGCCGTAACGAGCCTCCTGGTTCCCTCGATCTCGTTATATGCAAATCCTTTTTCGTCGCTCCGTTTCGACGAAGAAACGTTGCCTTTTAAAACCGCGTGCTAAAGGGATCCCAATATCAACTGTCCCTTTTTTTCATCCCCCGCAATTCGCGATGCACCGTATACACCGTACGAACAATTTTTTACATTCTTTGTTCCTGGCGTTTGATGAAATAGTTACACGTTTGACAAAGTGGAACACGCGGTTATCTGTGAACTGCGAGTATTTGCGTTTATGCTGAAAATGAACTGGCAGAAATGGTACAAAGTGACAGAGAAATTTAGAGATACCGTTTTACATGTACATCGAACCTAATAAACTGTGGATTGGAAACAAGAGAAGGATTCATTTCAGAGTATCGTTGTTTACATTTCGGAAAATAATTGAGAGATTTTTTGTCTGTACTTCGGCGAAGCGTGGATGATTTTTTGGAAATTTACGAACGAGGATTCCCCGGCCCAGCGAATCCACAATCGAAGATGACACAATCGCAGGAACCGTGAGGGGTCGTCGCGCCGGAACGCTTCGATCGGTGCTTTCGAATTTAATGGCCGAATCGTTTCCTGCAGGATCGCGCGATTAGTTCGCTCCATTAGAGCGTCAGCGATTAACTCCACGCCAGCGACGATGGAAAATCGCGGTTCAATACGAGGAGTCACTCCTTCGCGAAAATCCGAATCGCGAACGATCTGCTTTCTGCTTTTCTGATAAAGGGGCATAGAAATCAATCCGAGAAATCTGCGATGTTTACCAATGTGTAATCAGGCCAGCCTTGATATAATTTTTCTATGTATAATGAGCTCGAGACGGTTTAATAAATATTACAAGGGCAACGATAAGCCGAACCAACAAATCCTCTCCTGTAAAATAATCCGCTCATTTCTTCTGGAATTACCGATAAAAAAAAAGATTGTTAAGCTTATTTGTCGATAAGCGTATTAGCTTTCGGGTAGCGAAGTATTAATTTCCGATCTCGTTCGATTTTAATTGCGGCGCGCTTCACAAATTAGTACGCGTTACTAATAAATAAGCATTTATCGGAGCGAGGAACTAAAAATGTTGAAGGTGAGACTTGTTTAATTTTCAACGGAGTTTAAAGCTGCTAGTTATTAATTGGTGAATCGATGTATTATTAACATTTTATCCACGGATGAATGTTTCATAGGCTTTAAACAGACCAGTTTCTTTTAGGACCACCATTAAAAAGAAAGTGATTGAGTTTTTCGGTACGGCAAAGGTTACAAATGATTCACCAAGAGAGATCCAGAAATATTTTCGACCTTCGAGGATATTTGTAAGTGAAAGGAACGACCGAAAATAAAGTTGCCTGAATATTCATGATCAATTCGGTTCCGTTAAACGGATCATTGGTAATTCAGCCAGTCGCATTTTTAACTTCCAAACGATCCACGAAAATCGTAAAGATCAATCCCAGATTGCGCTCCGATTTCGAATTCAATTCCACGGTTTCCGTTTTCGATTTCGGAGCGAAGTCGATACGGATCAACCATAATCAGACGCGCGTTTCGACTCGATTCGAGGTTAACTGAATAGTCCTAATTCAAGGTTAATACTAACAGCTTTAATTTTGAACACACAATGGAATCGGAGAGGGGATTAGTACGCGGATTACGCTCTGCCTATCGAGTTTGGCGTCGAATCAATTATTCTAAACTGTTATCGCGCTATTAAAACTCGTTAGGCGAACAAAATCAATTAAGCGTACGCAGTGGTTTCAATCTTTTGCAAACCAATTCAATCTTTTCGTCCACGCTGCTGTTCGTTCTCCAAACCATCAACGAATTGCAGAAAAGAAAGAGCTTTGACAATTGTTCTAACCGTGACCTGTTCCATTGTTTCGATCGAATGGGAAAATCTCGTGGACAGGGCAAATTCGAAAGCAAAAAGTACCACTGTGGCAGAAGACCAGAAACCGTTGCCAACGGCACACGTTATTATGAAAACAAACAGCGTTTCGCGGCGCGCTCGTGACTCGTGACTCGTGAATCGGAAGACGATCTCGATAACGGTCGCTCTAATTTGGAGCTCCTCCAGAACTCTTACCGCTGGAATGGCTTTCACTTCCCCGTCCGAGGTGTAACGGACTGTCGATTACACTCGTTTCCGTGGCAGCGACCGGTTTTCAAGTGAAAACTTCTTTAGGCGCACCGCGTACACAATCGATGGTCCAATCAATTAAAAGTCCAAGTTTAACAATTGTGTTTTAAATAATAATTATTATTATTTATTATAAACGGACCGAAGCCCTCTTACATAAATGTTTACAATAGAAAAACAATAAAGGACTACTCGTATAATAACATAGAAGGGACATGCACAAAAACTAATGGTAATTGCTTTTTAAACATGTGCAAAGACTCAATGAAAAAATCAATACGATTATACAGTGTTAGAGTCTGCAATAATGCGATTTATTGGATTAATTAATCCATAGGTAGATCAGGCTTTAAGGGTTTGGAAACCTGCTCGAGATCTCCAAGCACGTTAGGTGCGTAAAAAGGGATTTGCATAAGGAGAGAAGGAGAATCTATATGGTTATTAATTAAATTAAAAATAAAGCTCTGGTCGGATACTCTTCTGCGAGCAGACAATGTTTCCAGGTTGACTATGTTTAATATTGTAGAGTAATCGTGATCAAAGATTGACATAGGATTATTAATCTTATAAGAACAAAACCTAAGAGATTTATGCTGCACTCTCTCTAGCATGATTTCGTAATTTAAGCTATTCGGAGACCATATCACTGAAGCAAATTCCAACTGGGGACGCACAAGGGTAATATATAGCAATCTAATTGTGTGTATTGAGTGAAAATCAGTCGAAAAGCGTAGTATAAACCCGAGTGTTCTTGAGGCGGAGTTAACAATATTATGAATATAGTTGGAAAAGTTCAAGGTTGAGGAGAAATGAATTCCTAAGTCCTTTACCTCACTTATTGAGGAGAGAATACAGTCATTGAGACGGTAAGGATATATGAATGGTACAGAGCGACGGGAGAAGAGCGCATAACATGGCATTTTTCAATATTGAGTTCCATACTATTCTGGCAACACCACTCGCTAAAACGATGTAGGTCTGCCTGTAATCTGGATGCATCATCGTAGGACGAGATGCTGCTGAAGATTTTTAAATCGTCTGCGAATAGGAAGTACTTACAATATTGAAAAATAGTAGTTGTAATAGTAGTAGTAAATCATTGATAAAAATTATAAATAGTAGCGGACTGAGGTGGGAGCCTTGAGGTACACCTGATAGAACATGTATCGGAGATGATAGGCAACTGCGTATACGCACAATTTGAAAATGGTTTGTAAGGTAACTTTCAAGCCATGACAATAGATTTCCCTTGCAGCCAAATGCTGCAAGCTTCTCGATTAAAAGAGAATGATTTACCATATCAAAAACTTTTTGAAAATCTGTAAAAATTGTGTCAACCTGTAGATCAGCATCCAAAGAAGATGAGGCAAAGTTGCAATACACTGCTAGGTTAGTGGTTGTTGATCGCTTGTTTACGAAACCATGCTGTTGTTCACATATCGAGAGAGAAACAGTACTGTATAACTTATTTGTGACAATATCTTCAAAGATCCTAGGCATAACGCTACTGATGTTTACAGGTCTAAAATTTTCAATATTAGATTTGTCGCCTTCCTTGAAAATGGGTGTAACCAGACTGATTTTCCAAAGTGTAGAGAATAAACCTGATTTTAAAGATTTATTGAAGATTATCCAACGCGGCCGAGATAAAATAAAGCTGTACCTTCTGAAAAACGAGGAATGCCAGGTCCTTTATTGACATCGAGTATCAATAATAATGATCGAATAATCGGAAATTTTATGTTCGATGATGAACGTGATAAAAATCGTACTCGAGTGGAATAAAACGCAATAGGAAAACAAGGTTTACGGTGCCAGCTCGCAAGGAAAAGATGCTCAAGGCAATTATCTGTTTTCCAGGAAATATGCAAAAAATTGTATCGAAGCCAGCTAGTAGTCAAAGCAACGTGTTCCAACGGAAGTTTCCTCGACACGGCCCATTGAGGATCCACGAGAATAATTCGCATAACCACGCGAACGATCCACGCTAATAAGGGGAATATAACCAGAATCCGGCGCACGCCGCGCCGTTATTCGCGTCGCGTTAACCATTTATTATACATACTGCACTTCGCGTTACATTTACCGCGAACCCGTTCGTCTCCCTGGATCCGCGACTCGCGTGATCGTTTGTTCTACATTCGTAGAACAATAACGTCCCCTGCGGAGCCGGGTAAAATTTACAAAGAGCGAGTAAACTATTATTTTGAAAATCCATCGACAAAATACGATTTTCGAGGTACAAAATCAAATCGACTATTGTACCATTTCGAATAACATTTTGCGCAGAGCACGTACAGATCCAGCAACAATGATTTCAGCGGCGAAGGCAATGCGGGCGATTGACCAATGGTCGACGTCCTTAAACGCGGCGGTAATGACAGTGGAAAAATTCGGATTTGAATAATTCACCCGGGCTTCGTAAAAGCTGTCCCGAATTTTTTTCGGTGATGCACGTTTCAATTTCAAAAGTGGGATACGTGTAAAAAAAGAGATAGAGAGAGAATAATAGCCATTAGCAGGTAGAAGATTTTACGCTATATTGCAATCGGCGAAACGCAATAAAAGAATCGCGGCAATATAATGTCCCGTGTTTTACGAGTTATTCCTGTCGTCTGGAATGTGTCTATAAAAATCTCGATTTACATAAAGATCTCCGCGTCGTCTAAGTCTAGCTATTGCGTTCCATGCTAATGATACAATAAATACAAGATAACGTAGATTTCTGACAGATTTAGCACGGGCCGGAGCTTGTACGTTTTTAAAGTGTCGGGACATCTTAGATCTATTCGTTCCTGACATAAGTACATCAACTTTCGATTAATTTTGGAATACAGTAGGACTTCGATTAACCGGCTTGATCAGGAGAAGGCCCGATGGATAATAGAGACCCGAGGGACACAATTAACACTTTACCTACCGTAAGCCTATTAATAGGATTTCAATGATTGCGCTGTACCAAAAGAAAGCACAGAAATTTTCTATTACATTGCAATTTTCAATGAAACTATTAGATGACTTTATTGAGGGGGAAGTTATTAGTTTACAATGAAAATTGCTGTTGCAATTGAAAGTTCAATTAAAAAGTGTTTAGCCATGTACATACCATAGATTTTTCAAAATTATGCAATAATCACCGGTCGGTAATGTGTTAAAATGTACATGATATTCGAAAATACACTTTTTTTATTTCTGAAAATTTCTTTCCCTTCATAATATAATCATTAGACTGCGGATTTTATGCAGTTATGACAAAAATGGGCAGCTGCAATTTAAAACAGTGCACAGATTGAAAAAATTTAAGGACATCAATGTATTAGTTGCAGCTTCTGAACATTATTAAAGAATGACAGAAATTATTACCTGGTCCCTGTTTGTTGCAGTTGATGCAAACAATTTTTATTTTGCATAAAGTTCCGCAGTCTAATAATCATATTTAAACGCATATTTGTTTATAATCGGGATATTATTTGTACAGTTCACTCATCATTAGAAAAAATAACATAATAATCCCTTCCCCCTCGCAACCCAAGCCGAAGCTGAAATCAGCAAATAGAATTAGCGAACTCGTGGGAGACATGCGAGCATAAACAAAATGAAGCAGATGTCCCGCCTCTGGAATATCGCGAACAGCCTTGGGCGATGTCACGTCGGGAGTTTGACCCATGTGCATGAAGGACGCACGGATCCGACTGCGTGCATGCACTATGCACCGCAGAGTGCATTTTAAAGCGCCGGCTGCGTGGCCAATTTCCACGAATATCCTGAATGAACCAAACCCGTTTCTTTGCGAAAATCGATGCGGGATCATCCGATACAAGGTAACAACAAAGACACTTCATGAATGAAGTTAAAAACCTGCACCTAAAACCAAATATATATCTATCAACTGAAGAATTCGTCCGAACTGTAATTCACAGTTTAAAATCACCCTTTAACCCTCGTCCGTCCCGTGTGTCACTTTGTCCGAAACTTCGTGACTTAAGATGTAAGTATTTACTCTCAATTTGAATGAAGAAACATCGAAAACTAATTAGATTAAACAACTAGAAACAATGAGGGACGGACGGGGGTTAAAAACACCGCGACGACTGAAATGAAATAGTCACGTAGTACAACATATTCCACGTATGAATGAGATCATTCATCCAAGCTGTAATTCATAATACAACAGAATATCCAGGTGATATCGCGATGCAGTTGACACGATGGAAAACCGAGATAACCAGGTATCGATATCGAATTTGATGGGGGCTCTATGGTGATTGAATGTACATACACGCGTGTCGAGTATGTGAGAAAGACTCACCTTAGTGTCCCGCGACGTGTGATAGTAGTAAACAAAGGCGAACATCCACGCGCATGACAGTAGCAACACAATTTTCACATTTCGCCGCATCTCGTCGGTGTTAGTGGGCACCCTCTGCGTTCGTCGGAACGTATCGACGCACTCGCGTCCTCTGTCACGTTGGCCAGGCCCTTAGGTTAGGCGGGGAGCACCGGTGGTTTTTACGACCGTTCAAAACCGAACACGCACACCCGCGGCCGACGACGCACTGTCGCACTGTGGATCTGCACCACCAACGCGAACCGACCGGCAGTCGAAGCCATACTGTTGTCCGGCACCGAGGGGAACGGCGGCGACGCTCGACGGCCGACCAGCAACGCTGCGAACGCGAACGCGCCGTCGCTTTCGAATCCCTTCGCTCGGTGGCGCTTGCATCACGGATGTGACGCCCACCGAACCTCCTCCCCGCCAATTTTCAAATACCATTTCATGCTGCTCTACCAATTCGAAGTTTCATCGCAGACGAGGAGAGACCTATCATCTTGTTTGACTTTGTGTCTCATGTTCTAAAATACCGATCATATATTTCTATATACTTGGAAAGAAGCAGGAACGCGATTTACATGGACGAGTTTATGCCACCAATCTCCGTACCACAAGTCTATTTCTCTTTTGAATCGTATGTATCGCATGCTGGATCGCTTAATTTGATCGCGTTACATCATGTCTTCTTTCATTTACAGAAAACCACCACGCTCTCGAATCTCTTCGTTTGCGTCACAAATGTGGGGTGCATCCTGTAAATCTGGTAACGTTAAACGTGCACGTTGCGAAAGAAACTAGTTCAGTCAACGAAAACTTGTAGAGGGAAATGGAAGGAACACAATTTTTAACTTTGGGACTTTGTTTCGACTAGTTAGCAGGTAAACATATTAAAAGTCCCCACTCCTAGGAGATGAGCGGAGTGCAGGGTGGCACGTAGGAGGTCCCCTTTCACGGTTTTCCGCTTATATCTCGGAAACTATGCGTTTTAGCGATAAGACCATTCTATACAAAATTAAAGCTGACAAAATGTGCTACAAGATTGATTCGATTCAGTTTTTCGCTATCTCGTATAGTTTCCGAGATATCCGCACTCAAAATTCACTAATTCTGTTGAAGAGTTAGCTAGTCATATAAGGCAAAAAACGTGAGACAATATTTTCTTTTTCACAATTAGTGAACTTTGAGCGCGGATATCTTGGAAATTATGCGAGATAGCGAAAATCTGAATAGAATCAATCTTATGGCACATTTTGTCAGCTTTAATTTTGTACGGAATAGTTTTATCGCTAGGGCTCACAGTTTCCGAGATATAAGCGGAAACCCGAAGAAGGGGACCATCTACGTGCCCCCTACACCCCGCTCACCTCCTAGGAGTAGGGACTTTTAGTATGTTTACCTCCTAACTAGTCCAAACAAAGTCCGATAGTTAAAAATTATGTTCCTTCCATTTCCCTCTACACCCCCCTTATGAGCATTCATTGACTGGACTAAACGGTCTGTACAACCTGATATAATTAAAATTGTCTGGTCGAACACGAAACAGAATTGAATGTGTGATTCATTATCGTGTTGATGTGATAATTCATTTGTATTTTGCTTTTGTTCGTTACAACCTACTTGCACGATTTTTATTTCGCATCAGGACCCAGGGCCGTCCTAAGATATTCAGCGCCCGTGGGCTACTAAAAATAATGCGCCCCTCTCCGTAAGGGGCAGCTAGCGGGAGCGGGGTGACCGGCAAAGTTATAAAAAAGTGTCAGAACTAGAAAAAGTCAATTTATTACAATTACACTAAACAAAAACATTAAAAAAACCTTTATAAACACAAACAAATTTTATAGTAAACAAAAAACAAAAGTAACTTACATATTTAATTTCCCAGCTTTTTCTTTTCCAAATTGATTAATAATAATATCATACGCGTTTAACTAACTTATTAAATAAGTCACTGTCTATGGATAAAATACTCCAATAATTTAATTTGCTCTGACCCAAAGGAGACCGTAAATAATTTTGTATCCTTTTCAGTGCTGCAAGAGATCTTTCGCCGCTGCAATTTGTAGTGGCAATGTGGACTCAATTTTCGAGTCAATTATTGTCCTTAAACTAAGTTCCGTAGTATATATATTTTCTTTATTTTCCAAGAAATATACGTGTTTAAAATGAAGGCATTCCTCGAAAAAATTATTTTCTAGATCGTCCACATACATTTCGCACAACTTTGCAGCATTCCTTCTAATTATGTCTTAATTTAAATTTTTTAAATTTACCAGAAACCCAAATTTTCAGTAAATGTCATCATAGGCACACTTTCTCTTTTGTACTTCTGCTAGAAGTTTATCTAATTACTGAACTAATAACAAAAAAATATAACACCAATAAAAATTACCGCCCCCAAAAGACTTGCGCCCCGGGGCTTAGCCCACTTAGCCCTGTGGTTAGGGTGGTCATGTCAAGACCCACAGTCTGTTGATAGCAGTTCAATTAATTTAAACTGTAATAATTCTTTAAAGGAGTGGTCTTCGAAAAAATGTTCTTAAAACATCGTTGCTATACATATAGGTCATGTGCTTGAACATTTTGTAGATATGTATGGGTATAGTTCAAGACAACACAGTGCCATTTTGATACAATTGTCTCTTCATTATTATATATTATTCATGCATATAATATCATATAACACAAAGAAGAACAGCCTCCACGAAATTTGTAACAAGCGAGCACGCTACGTGAACCGGTACCGGGTGTAACCGATATTGGGTGGACTTCGATAAGGCCCCTAAGTACGCCCACTTTTCAAACGAAGATACGCTGCGATTTGGATCATTCGATGCAGTAGTCGACGAACGTTTAACGTTGGAGGGTCGTGCAACATCATCCGGCAGGAGATGGTACAATAAAACTCGATCGAGCAGGATTTTAAAGCTCGTCGTCGCCAGACTACGATGGCTACGTGGTCGCAATGGTTGCTGCTAACTTACCTGTGCTCCAGCGCAGCGTGGATGGACGAGAGGTACGAAAGAACCACAATTTCCGTCAATGTCGACGCTACGCCGAGAACTTCTGCCTTTTAATGTTTCCTAACTTTAATATCTTTCTATCCAGACCCGTGTTGGAGTCGCGGGACGGAAACCTGTTCATTTCCGCCGCGAGGGACAGGAACATCACCCTGAAGATCCTGGGCGCCGGTTACGTCAACGTCAACGAAATTAATTTGCTGCACGTTGCTTCTGCGGTAAGTGATCTACGATGTATACGAGAATGCCGTACTTTCCAGCTTGAATATTATTATATTCGAAGCTTGATTACCATATAATTGGATATGTTTCAGGCACAAAATGCGACGCACCTGATTGAAAGATTGCGAACAGGCCACCTAGCAAGTCTAGAAAGCGATTTGCTGCGACTCTCGCATATCGTCGAAGGACCCGATGGCCTGGAACGAAGGATAGCCTCGTTCAAGGGTCTCGTGGAGATGAACGGCACACTGCCGGGGAATGCATTACAAAATCAGGTGCGTTATAATTACGGGATAATTGAATGAAAAGTTAACGAAGATGGAAGTTCTCAGTAATTAGCAAAATAATTTGTCATTTTCAGACCTCCGCCACCGTCAGCCTGAAAGTTCGAGTTCTCACCAACAGGGTGTGTATGGAAGTATAACTTTTATTCTAGGGCGATTTTTTAAATTTTCAGCTGTTGAATATTCGCCAAAATGATTAAACAAATTGCGATCTGCGAAGGATGATTACTGAATATGTTTATGATCATACTGTTTTAGGTACGAAGATTGGAGGACAAAGTGAGATCGATAGAAAGTAAATTAAGGGTGAACGAGTGCGCTAACAAGCCTTGTCAAAATGGAGGGTCTTGTCAAGACCTCTACGAAGGATACCAATGCAATTGTCCACCCAACTGGGAGGTGAATAATCCAATGCATAACAGACTGAGAACAACATTAATGATCTCCAAAAATTGTTGTAGGGACCGAATTGCATGACTGATGTAAACGAATGCGTGAGGCTCCTGGGAACAGATCTCGGCTGCCAAAATGGCGCTGCTTGCTTCAACTATCCAGGATCGTACAGGTCTCCGCGTGTTTCACAAAAGAATAGCCTAGTAAAATTCGTTTATTTATTCAATTCACTCTGCCCTGTTTCAATAGGTGCGAGTGCACTCCAGGATGGCACGGTGTCCACTGCACAACGAAGATGTCTGCCTGCAGCACGCAGACCTCTCAGGAACTCTGTGGTCATGGTGTCTGCGTGAGCAAATCTAACACTCTTGGCTACACCTGCATTTGTGATCAGGCAGGTGTCACAGTTACTCAATAATTATTTAAAAAATGTTAAGAGATGTTAGAATATCCGTTGTTGATTGGAAATGTGTTTTTGTTCAGGGTTGGCAGGCCGATGAGTTGGACATCCTAAATCCAGCCTGCGTCAAGGACGTGGACGAATGCGCGGGTAACCATCGACCATGTTCGGTGAATCCTTGGGTAGCTTGTCGGAACGCTCCTGGTACGTTCTTCTGCGACGCGTGTCCTCGCGGTTACACCGGAAATGGCTACTACTGCACCGATATCGACGAGTGTCTAGTAGACAATGGCGGCTGTAGCACGGCTCCCAGAGTCGAGTGCATCAACACGATGGTAATTGTCTCAGAGGAATTGCAAACTAGAACGAAAATAACTAGAAGAAGAGCTTTCCTTTCGATTCAACGAGTTTCTGTAAATTTGTATCAGGGTTCGAGGATGTGTGGACCATGTCCGAGCGGCTATAACGGCGACGGTGTTACCTGCGTCTACGTTGGAGGCTGCAAACTGAACCCTTGCCATCCTTTAGCGGTGTGCATCGAGAACGCAGCACTTACGAGCGCTTATGTGCTGTGCCGATGTCCGGCTGGTTTCAGAGGCGATGGATTCGGCCCGAATGGTTGCCAACAGACAGCGACCGTCGAGTCCGTACACGGCGCCTGCTCCAGTAATCCTTGCGTCCATGGGAATTGCGTCTCTGGAGATTTGGGCACCTACATCTGCGCGTGCGACTCTGGATACTTTGGTGAGCATCCGACCGTACCTAATGAGGTCGCAACGCCTTCCATTCCTAAATGATCGAGCTGTCTTAATAAAAAGAATACATAACTCATTCAATTTCGATTCGTAACTGTTCCAGGCAAGAACTGTAACGTGAGGGACCCCTGCGACCCTAATCCCTGCAAAAACAATGGCTCCTGCTCGAACGTAGACGGAGCCGCGGTCTGCAATTGTCCGTCGACGTACACCGGCTCCAAATGCGAGACTCCGCGGCAATCTTGCGGCGGTGTGACCCGGAATCTTGTCGGACAGCTCGTGTTCCCCAACGATGGGTTCGTTTATCAGCACGATCTGAGCTGCGCGTGGCTTCTCACCACCAACAACTTGCTCGTTCTGAACGTCACCTTCACCAAGTTCAATATCGAGCAATCGACCGACTGCAAATACGATTTCCTGCAGGTACAAGTATCAGTTCTCTCAAGATCTTCTTCGTATCTACACAGTTTCAACACTTTTTACATGAAATTGCTGGTTGCTAGAAGCGTCGTTACGCGTTACCTCTCTTTCAGGCAAGATTATTCCCGGGAATTTTCAGAACAGCGTTTACGTTCCAGCATAAAAAGCATCCCTCTCGAAAACACCGCACGAATTTTTAGTAGCTGCAACCACGTTATTACCTTGTTCTAACTCGTAAAGCACGCAGTGTCGTTAATGCACTTTTAACACACACACGCACACACATGTTACCCGTGCAGTCACTGTTAATATGCTAGCCACTGGACTTTTAAAACTCGTTGGACACACGTGTACGCCAGGTAGAACAAGATAAAACTGCTTAATGGGCATTTGCAACCTGCTCTTTGATGCTTTAACAGGTCCACGGTATAAATCCAAGAAATCAAAAAATTGTTTAATCACTTAAGACAGACACGGGGTAGTTTTGCGAATCTGACAGATTCGAAAATACAATTGAATAATTGGCAACGTTTCAGATCCACGATGGTAGAAACGCTGGCAGCCAAATGATCGGTAGGTTCTGCGGGAACGCGTTGCCTAATGGAACAGGGAACATCATATCGTCCCACAATTCCTTGTACCTCTGGTTCCACTCGGATAGCAGCATCTCTCACGACGGGTTCGCTTTCCATTGGGAGAGCATCGAACCCATTTGCGGCGGAGCGTTAACAGCTGACTATGGAACGATTAGCTCACCGGGTTCGCCGGGTAGATACCCGCCCAACAGAGACTGCTATTGGCACATCTCTATCCAACCCTCGAAGAGGATACAGTTGCACTTCGGCCAATTAATGATCGAGGAACATCCAACCTGCGAGAACGACTACCTAGAGGTTCGTCAACTTCGAAAACAGGACTGTTATTCTTATAATTTCAATTGAAATTTATGTTGTTGTCATACATCGTTTGGGACTCGAGGGATCAGGGAACAGCCTGAGGAACGAATATTTTTTCAATTTTACATAGATAACGAGCGAGACTGGCGACAGGGTGGGTCTCTACTGCAACCATACGCGGCCACCCCCTCTCATCGTGCCAGGCTCGGAAGCTGTGCTCCATTTCCATTCTGACAGCGCCGGTCAGGATTCTGGATTCCAGATTCACTATTCCACCATCGAAGGTAACAATCTTTTACCGATTCGACGAGCACCATGAATGAAAATCAGGATTCCTACACCCGTCGACCTTCTTCGTGAAATGAAAAATTATTCTTTCCATTCTCAGGTATACCCGGCTGCAACGGAGTGTATACACATCATAGCGGTACGATCACCCTGCCTACTTATTTGGACTCTTATCACGAGAACATGCAGTGCGATTGGAGGATACAGATGCCGGTCGGAGAACGCATACAGATCACCTGGTCCAAGTTTGATTTGGAAGCTTCGGTTGCCTGCCGATTCGATTATATCGAGGTACTGAAGACATTCTAATTCGGGGAATTAGAATCGGTCTAAACGAATTCGTCAATTTTCGCAGATTTACGACGGTCCATCGAGCGAGTCGCCGTTGCTGGGCAGGTACTGCGGCTCGACGCTGCCTCCAACCCTGAAGTCGAACTCGAACGTGTTGCTGGTGGTGTTCAAGTCCGACATGTCGTTCCAGAAAGAGGGCTTCACTCTCTCGTACACGATCATCTGCGGCGGTGTGTTCACAGAGAGTAACGGCAGTTTCCACTCGCCCATGTACCCGGGTACGTACCACAGCTCCAGGGTCTGCAACTACGAGATCGTGCAACCACCCGGCAAGAGGATCATGCTTAATATCCTGGACATGGATATCGAGGGCATAAACGCGGAAGCCTGTTACTTCGATTACTTGGAGATCTTCGACGGGGACAACGAGAACAGCACGAAGCTCGCGACTCTATGCGGCGACGAAACGGACAAACCTTCAGATCCTTATTACTCCACGTATAATTACATGCTGCTGAGGTTCGTCAGCGACGGCAGCATAGAGGATCGCGGCTTCAACGCGAATTACACGGCCATCGACAGTAGTACGTACCTTTACATCCTACTAATTAACACCACTCGATGTAAATGCCACCTTTGAACTCCGGCAACGTCCTGTAAAAAGTCTTGCAACATCCGCGTGCAGTCTGCTCAAAGGGTCGGGCTTTGGGGACTCTGTTGTAAATTGCGGAAAATTGAAGTTGCTACCTGGAATGAACATGGGGAAAGAATTTTCATTTAATTCATAAATAAATTTGTTTCTTTTAATAGATTGTGGAGGGCTGTACAAGTCTCCGTCAGGGATAATTAATTCTCCAACGAGTACCAACTCTTACGACACCGAGGACTGCGTTTGGACGATACAAGCTCCCCCAGGCAACGTAGTGCAGCTCACCTTCTTGTCTTTCGAATTTGTGAGGAATTACGGATGCGATTCTAACGTGAAGGTTTATGAAAATTATCTGCTCTTGGACATGGAAATGCTAGGCATGTACGTATGAAATCAATTTTCTTTTTAAATAAGATAGAATATACGTATAAGAGTCTGAAGGAAAATACGAAGATGTACTTGTCGGTTCTTCAGGTTCTGCGAGACAAAGAAGATACCGGTACTGTCGTCGCAAAGTAACACAATGAGCATAGTCTGGCACGTCGAAAGCTATCACAACAGGTTAACCGACCAGGAATCTAAATTCATTGCTTCGTATCTCTTCGTGGACGCCTCGAAGGTCTGCGGTGGTCATTACATGAAGACTAACGGAGTAATCAAATCACCGAATCATCCAAAACGCTATCCATCCAGAAGGGAATGCGTGTGGCTAATTGAAGCAGCGAATAGGCACAAAGTGGTCCTGAACGTGCAGTCGTTCGATCTGGAGCCTCACCGATCTTGCATCTTCGATTATCTGGAGATCAGGTGAAGCGACATAATTTTTTCAGACGGCGGTATTTTATAATTTTGACGGCAGGGAGGAAATTGTGTCGAGAGGAAGAAGAACAAATAACAGAAGATATTTGTCTGTCTGCAGGAACGGTGGCTACGAAACTTCACCCTTGATTGGCAAGTTCTGCGGAACACAGATTCCCTCGGAGATCATAAGTCAGACCAATCTATTGTACCTGAAGTTTGTCTCCGATTCGTCGAGGCAGTACGATGGGTTCAGCATCCAATGGGATAGCACCACCTCTGGTAATTCATTACTCACCTCTGTAATTTAGAATTGCTCTATTCTGTATCATTGATTATACAATGCTTCTGTCTTTGCAGGCTGCGGTGGCAACATGAACGCCGCCATTGGCGACATAATCTCACCGAATTATCCGCAACCATACACGCACTCGGACTGCACCTGGAAGATCACCGTGGCTACAGGAAACCTAGTACGACTTCTAATAGTCGATCTCGATCTCGAGAATCACGATACGTGTAGATTCGACTACATCGAGATTTACGAGGACATTGATCCGAACAACAGACAAAGATTCTGCAGTAACGCTTACCCGAAAGTCATTCAGGGCAAGTCCAACACTATGAACGTGCGGTTCCGCGCTGACTACACGAATTTCGGCCGCGGTTTTCATCTCAAGTATGAAACACGTAAGTTGACTACCTTGCTGTATTGAGTCTGACAGGAATCCAATACTCTAAACACCCTGCTAGGTATTATAAGATGAGAAAAAACGTCCCTATTCGAAAGTTTGTTTTTACTTACAGTGTGCCAGAACAAACTGCACGGTTTCTACGGAGTGATCGAGTCCCCGAACTTCCCGGAGAGGAACGAGGACATGATGAACTGCACGTGGGTGATCGACGCTCCCACCGGCAACAAGATCAACCTGACGTTCTCGCATTTCGAGCTGGACGGACTTCCAGAGCTGGAACCGTCCTGCCAGGCCTACCTGGATCTCAAAGAGGGCATGGACAACGAACCGAACACGCAGCTCGCGAAGCTCTGCAGCACGGACACTGTGCCACGTCGAACGATTTCTTCCACGCAGCATCAAGTGTTCGTTCACTATATGGCTCCGTCGCCAACACCCGTCAGCTTCCGGTTGGAGTGGTTGGTAGACGGATGTGGTGGACACCTGACGAGACCGTTCGATTCGTTTACGTCGCCGGGTTACCCGTCCAGATATCCGGTGAACGTCGATTGCGAATGGCTGATCGAGGTCGATTACACGATGAGTGTCGAGCTGACTATCCATGACGTGAGTTTCCTCAATTCAGGTCACACTCGATAGCCAGTAACGAATTTATAATTCGTAGCCAAATGTTTTCTACGATACAATTCAACCTCATGAAAAGTTGCAAAATTGTGGAATTGTTACTCTAAGTTATGAAGCTCGACGCTTGATACAAGTCTTTTGTCTTCAGATCAATACGGAGATGCAGAGGGGTTGCTACTTCGACAAGCTCCAAGTATACGGCGGTAGCAGCTCGCTAGCACCGTTGTTGATCGAGATCTGCTACTCCGATAAGCCGATGGTGTACACCAGCTTTGGCAACAAGATGTTCGTGAAATTCCACTCGGACATGTCGTACGCTGCGCGCGGTTTCAACGCCAGTTACAGAAGCGTACCGCTCCAGTGCGGTGGTAGATTCACCGCCGACGCCGGCACCATATACTCCACCAATTACCCGCAGAATTACCCGCACAAGCAGAACTGCGAGTGGTCGTTGCAGGTCGCACAGAACTTCCGTATCAATCTCACCTTCACGGACTTTGATCTCGAGAACAGCGAGAACTGTACCGACGATCATGTCAAGGTGAGCGAACGGGAGTCGGGAACGTTTTACAATTTGTTGAAGATGTTCGTTGTACGCTTTAAAACGTCTAGAGCAGGGAGGTCCAACTTGTAGCTCGCGAGTCATAAGCGGCACAATCCCTGCTTAGGTTATACCCACACTCTTGGACTTCATAGTTGCCGTAGAACAGAGGTAGGCATTTTTCGAATGGTAGGAGACGCTGAGAAGTGGGGCAGTTGTCCGGCGTTGGGCTAGAGGGTTGGAAATGATCATCGTTATTCCTAGGAAGTCTGAGACATTGAAAATATTGATCATGATTTCCAGAACATCCGAGACGTTAGAAATATTATTTCTTACTCTTACTTTTTTTGAAGCATATGAACGACACTCCTCAAAAGAATTAAGGAATCACATGTGCGAACCCGAAAAATTGGTCCCACTTTACGTGATCATAACACCGTCAAAAATTGCCGTATCGATATCGTTAAACAATGGTTTGAAAACCTGACAACCTCTAGTTTCAGATGATCTGTTTCAAATTGTTGCTATCTTGATTTTTTACAAACTTATAGGGAGATGAAGACGACATTGACGGTTAATAAAAATTTGAAATCAGCGTGAAAAAATCTACGGGAAATGATATATAGCATGTTAAAAAAAAATTTTTACGCTCGTGGTACTGGAGAAACCACATTTTCTTGAAATTCTACATGTTTAACGAATTTTCTCGACGTTGAAAAACGTTCGTACCGTAATCTCCCTATTTTCCCATATTCTGCAAAGTTTCAGCTTTAATTTAAAAAAAATTTCATCGCTCTACCTCATTTCTATCGAAAGTTCTTTGATTTTGAATCGAGTTTGGTCCTTTTCCACTGTGGGCCGGCGCGGCGCGGCGCACAGTGGAACTTTTCATCCAAATCGGAGACAAAATCAAAGAACTTTCGATAGAAATGAGGTAGAGCGATGAAATTTTTTTAAAATTAAATCTGAAACTTAGCAGAATATGGGAAAAATAGGAAGATTATGGTACGAACGTTTTATAACCTTGAGAAAATTCGTTAAACAATTCGTTCACAAAAATCGATTTCTTGTAAAATCCTGAGGTCATAGACAAATTTTGAGTCCAGATTTAAAATCAGCGTGAAAAAATCTACAGGAAATGATGTGCAACATGTTAAAAAAAATGTTTTCCGTCCGTGTTATTGAAAAAACCGCAATTTTCTTGAAATTGTGAGAGTTTAAAGAAGTTTCTCAAGTTTATAAAACGTTCGTACCATAATCTCTCTATTTTTCCCATATTCTACAAAGTTTCAACTTTAATTTTTAAAAAATTTGATCGCTCTACCTCATTTTTATCGAAAGTTCTTTGATTTTGAAGCGAGTTTGGTCCAAATTTTCCACTGTGCGCCGGAGCGGCGATAGCGTATTCAGAGATGTCAGGCAGCTGCTGTACGTGGCGCACTAATTTCTGCGGAGCACTAACTTCAAACACAGCTGCCATAGGTAAGAAATTGTCGCAGCGAGTTCATGTGATACTCAATCGAATCGGCAGAACCCCTGCTTCAATCTGACGTTCGGATCATGGTATTACAATCATATCTCGCCGAGATATAGCGAGTTAAAGGAAAAACGGGAATTGTGCATTTTTTAAGCATATTTTCAGAAACACCTGGTATATCGAAATGTTAATGAAATTGAAAAAAAAGGAGTGCCTTGACGAGAAAGAAACGCTCTTTCTATTGCTTTTTTGCACAAGATTCTACGATAATTTTTTCGCTTTCTGGAGGCAGTTAAAGTTAAACAGCTCATATTTACTTCAATGTTGAATAACTCGAATAAAAAAAATCGCATAATATTCAACAACCACACAATTCACACAGGAAAGATAGCCCTTCCAAATGATTCCAACGCGATTTATCAAAAAAATTTGTTGCTCCCCGTGTGATGTTCCAAAGTTGCACAAAATTTTTGTTAACCATCAATGTTGTCTTCATCACGCTATAACTTTGTAAAAAATCAAAATAACAACAATTTGAAACAGAGAATCTGAAACTAGAGGTTTCAGGCTTTCAAACCATTATTTAACGATATCGATACGGCAATTTTTGACGGTGTTATGATCACGTAAAGTGGGACCAATTTTTCGGGTTCGCACAAGTGATCTCTTAATTCTTCTGAGGAGTGTATTATTGAACGAAAAAGGTTAAATATTTCGTTTCATTTATTTTCGTTTCTGATTCCCGGTGTCAATCGCGAGAACCATAAACGATATCTCTCTGTGAAAGCGTGCATTTGCACAAAGTTCCGCAATCCAGAGTGATAAGAAACTATGATGTTGACAGATATACGACGGTCCAACAAGAGACTCGCCGTTGCTGGCGACTCTCTGTCGAAACGAGTTACCCAGGCCCTTCGTTTCAACTGGAAATGAAATGTTGGTCGTAATGAAAACAGACAGCATCGTCTCGGCGAAGGGATTCAGAGCGATGTACTATACAGCTTGCGGTGCTCGGCTGAAGGTGAAGGATGTGGGATACCTAACTCCAACGTGGATGCACTCCGAGAACGGAGACGCCGAGAACTGTACATGGACATTGATCGCGGAAAATCCAGGTACGATCAGATAAGATGAAAATATAACATGCAAATCAAACATGAAATATTCATTCCGCTGTCCCTTAGATCCACAGGATCTTCGTGGTACTTTGAGCGTCGTGGTACCGAGAGGAAGCAGACAGTTTTACTGAAGAAATCAGTCGAGAACGTACAAATTGTACATTATAATTTCTTTGAAAGTTTACGTTGCATTAAACTCCGTACAGAATTATTTGACATACGGAAATAATTATATGAATGATATTTTCTCACTCACTGTCTATATTTCCATCCTTTCCGTAAAAAATTTCTGACTGATTCTTTCGCATAAAAATATGTTTGTACAAGTTTACTAAATGGCAACATTTGCTGATACTTTATTTTTTAATTTTCCAGAGGATCACGTGACTGTGACATTCACGCACATAGAACTCGGCTTGGAGACGCGTTACGGATTTTCAGAAGACGACTGTGCCTCATCGAACGTCGAGATTCACGAAGGTCCAAGCATGGATGGACCCTCCCTGGGCAAATGGTGTAAGAACGTCGTGCCATTGCCTGTAACGAGTTCAGGGAATGCACTCACGGTGAATCTGGTTGCACTGTACAACATGCATGAACAGTTCGCTATCACTTATTCGGTTCTGAATTCAGGTAATCTAGTCCTCATCCATTTACCGTTCTACTTCCCGAATCAGATATTTTCGCATGTTTTTAATTGCGGTTTTGATGCATTCAACAATTTTCAGCGTGCGGAGGCAACTATTCCTCAAACTCCGGGAAACTCGCGTCTCCGCTCTACCCTAACAGCTACCCTCTAAACTCTGAATGCGTGTGGTTCATGCAGAACTCACCTGGGAACAGGTTGAAGCTCACCTTCTCCGAGTTCGACTTGCAGCAAAGCGACAACTGCGACCTCGATTACCTAGAGGTTCGCGAGAACAACGGGATTGGAAAATTGCTCGGTGTGTTCTGCGGGAACACTGCCGAGCCCATCGAATCCTCAGCGCCCATTTGGATGAAGTTCAAAAGCGACGGTGAAGGAGTCGGTAAAGGATTCGTGGCCGATTACGCCTTCGTAGGTGGTAACGAGTTGACTGGGCCTACTGGAAGAATCACATCCCCTATGTTCCCCAATCCTGCTAAGAGTAGGGGCCTGACAACTTGGAGGATCACGGTGGAGTTCCAGCAGTTGATTAGGATCGAGATAAAAAATATGCTTATAGAGACCTTTGCATCGAGTTGCTACTCGCACTTGAAAGTAAGCCGGCAGCAGTCAAAACCTGTTGGGATGTTGTTCGTAACAATGTTTTAAACAATTTTCTAGATCTACGACGGTTACAACAACGAGGCGCCAGTTTTATTGGAGACCTGCAGCCCGGACAATTCCGGGCCTGTAACAACGACCAGCAACGTCGCTTACATCGAATTTCTGGTAGAGTTGGTTTTCACGGGTAGCTGGTTCGATCTCACCTGGGTCCAGGTGCCAATGGTTGATAATGGCGTGGACACTGATACTCAACGTAAGTTGCAAACGATTCTTTGAACTTCCAGCGCTACTTTAGTTCAGTCAACGAAAAGTTGTAGAGGGAAATGGAGGAACACAATTTTTAACTTTGGGTCTTTGGGTCTTTAGTAAACATTCTAAAAGTCTCCAGTCCTAGGAGGTGAGCGTGGTGCAGGGGGCACGTAGAAGGTCCCCTTTTCCGGTTTTCCGTTTATATCTCAGAAACTATGCGTCCTAGCTATAAGACCATTCAATACAAAATTAAAGCTGACAAAATGTGTCACAAGATTGATGGGATTCAGTTTTTCGTTATCTCGCATAGTTTCCGAGATATCCTCGCTCAAGCGTCATTAACTCTTCAGCACAATTAGTGAACTTTCAGCGCGGATATCTCGGAAACTACGCGAGATAGCGAAAAACTGAATGGAGTCAATCTTATGGCACATTTTGTCAGCTTCAAATTTGTAAAGAATGGTATTATCGCTACGACACATAGTTTCTACGTGCCCCCTGCATCCCGCTCACCACCTAGGAATGGGGACTTCTAGTATGTTTACCTCCTAACTAGTCCAAACAAAGTCCCAAAGTTAAAAATTGTGTTCCTTCCATTTCCCTCTACACACCTCTTATGAGCATTCATTGACTGGTCTACTTCGAAATAATTGCAGTGGCTAATTGCACCGAACTCATCAACCTGGAGAACAGCGAAAGCCGTGAACTGCACTCGCCTGGCTGGCCAGACGGCTACGATAATAATCTTCAGTGCACCTGGGTGTTCACCTGTGCTCCAGGATGGCATATAGACCTGAGACTGCTGATCTTGGATCTAGAAGAGATGGGGGGTTGCGTAGCAGATTCGCTGTCAGTTTATGATGGCGATGCGCTGAACGCACCGGAGAATGCTAAGCTCCTGGAACGAATGTGTTATTCGAATTCGTCGTATACTCACCTGCGTACCACCGACAACGTGATGACCGTCAAGTTCGAGACGGACTTCTATGTGAACAAGACTGGGTTCAACGCGTTTGTCCGCCGTGGTAAGATCATCAAATTCATAATCAGTTTTCAAACGATCTGAGAAAGACCTGATTGTCTCTATCGTTATCAACGTAGATTGCGGAGGCAAATTATACGGTCCCAATGGAGAGATCAATGTGGATCCGGTTGCCTCGACCAGGGGTGTTCGAAGTTGGCATGTATCATGCGAGTGGATTGTTCAGGTGAAGCCTGGACGAACTATTGAAGTGAATGTCATTGAAACATCAACGGAAACTGACGTGAATTGTGCTGAGAATTACTTGCTAGTGAGTCTTCTCTAAACAGTAAAGATTTAATAACAATAAATGAATAGATGGCTTCATTATGGTTGTATAAGTTTCAACGTCTTCAGTGCTTAAGGGTAAATGAGACAACGATTTCATTGAACTTTGCAGTTGAAAAATGGCGACGAGTCGACATCCTATTTACTTGGCGATGGTAACTATTGCGCGAACGTAAAGCCACCAACTCTGAACACCACCGGAAATCGTCTTTACGTGAAATATGTTGGTGTTGGGCCGAAAGCACGCCTGAAGCTGCTGTACAGGTAAATTATAAATTTCTTTAACCTTGTGTAATCATCTTGAAGATAATATCCGCTCGCCACTAATTTCATGAATTCCAGGGAAATCGGTATGTATTGCGGAGGCGAGTACATACTTAGAGGCAAGGAAATGAAAATCTCGACGCCGAATTATCCTAACATTCCACCCCCGTATTCCGAGTGCATGTGGAGCATAATGGTGCCGAGCAGAGAACGAATAACCGTCCACTTTGTCGACAGATTCGACTTGAGTAACTCTGAAAAGTCAGTTTTCCATTAATCGTTTAATTATAAATACGTGGAATATTTTATGAACTTCATCAGCACGGTTTGCAGTGCTTACGAGTGAAGAATAATATAACTACGAGTAAGGAAAATGAAAGAACTAAAATTTCAGCTGCGAGAGGGAATACGTGGAGGTGAGGGATGGAGGAACAGAAAGTTCGAAGCTATTAGGAAGATTTTGCAAGGACGTCGCACCCAGCAGCATGTCGACCACCGGAAACATGGTGTACATACACTTCTATTCGGATCTACCGGAGCCAAAGAATGGTTTCCGTGCAGAGATCTCTGTCGGAGGTTTGTTTCTCTTAGATCCTATTCTCTTCCTTTTCAGCAGTAAACCAATTCTCCTGGCAGGAATGATTTCGTCTGATTTGCAGAGACGTGCGGTGGAATCATTCGAGGTAGCAGCGGTGTCATTTCGTCACCCAATTATCCGTTCTTCTACAAAAAGAACGAGACCTGCATCTGGATCATAATCGCACCGGTCGATCACACTCTTCAATTAGGGTTTCGCGATTTAGATCTACCACAATCTTTCCACTGCACAAATACCGATCATTTGGTCATCGAAGAGACAAATCCGGAGAACGAAACTAGTAAGTATGCGAGAATCATCCGAATCTCAGTCTCAACTATCTAGTACGATATTATCATTTTTAACTGGAAATTTGTTCAGTGATCAATAACCTCGCCACAATCTGCGGTACTGAGAAGAGAATCATCGAAACATCATCGAACAGGGTACTCGTTACATTTAAGAGTGACAACTTCGAGTACCACACCTACAGAGGTTTCAGCTTGAACTTCTCGTCCAGTGCAGGAGGTATGTTCATAATTTCTACGATTGTTATTTATAGAACAATACATGAAGTATTTGTTATAGCTTGCGGAGGTTCGCTGACTGCGCTCTCCGGCACAATTAAGTCCAATGGGTACCCGAATGTTGCCACGCGTTCCAGGTGAGACCGTGAACCAAACTGTCATTATTTTAATAAATAATGAACACGTTTCAAATATTCAAAACACGTGAATTTCCACTTTCGCAGATACTGTGACTGGAGAATCAAGTTGCCACTCGGCTTCCAAGTGGTTCTCGACATCGACGACATAGATATAGCTTCCATGGCAGGGTCTGTTGGTTTTCCAATGAGATCCCGACCAGGATTCCTATCGGTGATGATCAGTCGAATTGTTTATTGCAACAAACCAGAATATGTCTAAACACTCGATTCCTTTTTCAGTTCTACAACGACTTCAAATTCAGGTCTAAGATCAAATCGGAGATACAGAACAATACTATGCCGCAGATTAGGAGTTCCAGTAACACTATGACGGTTGGATACTTCTCGTCGCCTGGGTACCGAGGATTCAAAGCTCATTACTATGCCTCGATTCCAGCTCGTAAGCTTCTACCAATATTTCTAATATAATCGACAGACTGGGCTATGAAAGAGTGAATATTTCAGCTTGTGGCGGAGCCGTGAAGAATATTAAGGGTAATCTGACAGCACCAACGGAGAGGCCGTACAACGAATCATCATACTACTGTGAATGGAGGGTAGAAGCACCTGACACCATGAAGAACAACATGACCGACAGCGGAATAACGTTGTCAATATGGGCAATCGGTTTTGTTGGCGGAATACGGGGCATCTCTAACTGGAAATTCTGCTACAACTACCAGTATATCACTTTAGTTGGTGGGTTTCCTAAGCCTAATTATAATTAAATTGTCGTCAACGCTCAAACGAACAGATCAAATTGAACACATTCGATTTCGTAGATTATGGCCAGATTTGCGGTAACCTCACGGAACCGAAGCACCTAAGGAGTCCAAACCCAGTCAATGAAGTGGTGGTAAGTTGTCAAAAATTAATGGATATTATTGTAAACAGCGAATAGTATTCATTGTCGATGTTTAACAATTTCGTAGATCGTAAACGGTACTCACGGGAGACCGATGAACTTCGTCCTCCAGTATGAATGGCAACCTTGCGGAGGTACCTTGGAAGGGCCGACACATGTAATCGAAACCCCGAAGAATATACCATTCCCCATTAGCTGCGCCTGGAACGTCAATTATCCCGACACTGGAGAACTGATCAAGCTAAGCTTCTTAAAAATGAATATGGGTTCTTGCGACAAAACCTATCTCAGCGTCAGGTACTACCACCTTGAAGTGACCTACGATTGACCTTTAGAAAATTTGAAGCACTCGATGGATTTGTCCTTTCAGGAACGGTGGACCACTGGCGCCATTAATCGGCACATACTGCGGCAACATAAAGCCAGACAATATAACGAGCTCCGGGAACCGTTTGTGGATCGAGTACTTCGCGAAAAGCGAGCCGAACGAGTTCAAAATTATTCTAGAGTCTGCGAACAATGGCTGCGGAGGAGCCGTGCGCGGCAGGAACAAACAAATCGCTTCTCCGAAGTAAATGAAGTCGTGATATGATTAAACGTTTCCCGGAGATTTAGCTTTCTATATGGGAGTAATTTGATTGTACAGGTTCCCGAACCAGTATCCCAACCACATAGAGTGCAGCTGGGAAATAACCGCGGAAAATGGCCACCACGTCGGACTGGTTTTCACCAATCGTTTCAATCTGGAGGATAGCATCGGCTGTACCAATGATTACGTAGAGGTACCTGAACAATTAACCCTTTCATCACTGATTCTACTATTCGTTTTTCGAAAGTCGGGGATGTAGCGTTTAAATACTTTCGGAACAGATGTTCGATTGGATAGAAACTCCGGATGGCAACAGCACTTGGAAGAGTCTTGGAAGAGTTTGCGGCAGAAACACGCCCCCGAGTTTCAATTCGACTAGCAAACACATGAAGGTCATCTTCCACTCGAACGACAAGATCCAAGGGGATGGTTTTATGGCTCTGTGGTACGAGAACTGTGGCGGCGTCTTCGAAGTCACCCAGAAGACGCAAGTCATCATGTCCCCGTCCTACCCGAACTTGTACAAACCAAATCTATTCTGCAACTATACTCTGGTTGCACCTGACCACGACATCGTCGTCGTGTTCACGGAGTTCCAGCTTGAACGCAGTAAGCAATTTCTTTCTTTCTCTTAATCGAAATGAATCGAAAATCATTTTAACAATGCAGATTGAAATGGAGAAGACAACTATGTGAATAATTGTTTTGATACCAGGTCGCAGAGACTGTCAATTCGACAATTTGACGATATTATCGGAGAATGTCGCCTATTATAGCAACAGCGATGAAATTTATTGCGGGGAGAACAAGCCTCTGCCAGTGATGTCACGCGACAAGGTGGAGATTCTGTTCAAAACGGATTCTTATATTCAACGAATGGGCTTCGTCTTCCAGTACTTCATCAAAAGTATAACAATTTCACGTTCGAAAATGATCCTAACGGTAAATAGGGAATTAGGATAGATTTGATAATAGATATTCTTATGTTCTCCAGATTGCGGTGGAGAAATGACAGAACCAGGAATAATAGAGCCTCTGATGCGTGGTGGAAAATACTTTGGTGGTGTAGAGTGTCATTGGACAATTACTGCACCCCCTGACAAGATTATCGCTCTAAACTTCCAGAAATTCATCCTGGAGTACAGCCCGTCGTGAGTAGAACTTGTTGTAGAAAGCAAAAACAATGGCAATCGATCCATCTTGTGAAATAAACATTTCTTTTGAAAACGATTTAAACTTCCACAGATGCTACTACGATTGGGTAGACGTCTACGATGGCCCGACAATGAACTCTGAGAAGAAATTGGCCCGATTGTGCGGCAATCTAACCGCGGACTTGTCAACGATCAGGTCAAAGAACAACTCCATGGTGGTTCATTTCAACTCGGACACGAATCGAGAATACGAGGGATTCAAGGCTAAGGTGGATACTATAGAAATTTGTTGGATTGGATTGAATTATTTACTATCGCAAAGATACTATGTTCCAGGTTCTATTCGTGAAGAGCGTAGAGGCAGGCTGCGGTGGTATGTTACATGTGGCTTCGAAGCAGAGATTGCCATTTAAAACGCAGAAGGGTTCCACTTATGACAGCCTAGAAGACTGTTACTGGATCGTGGAAGCACCGGCAGGAATGAACATCAAGTTCACCATCGACAGCATGGATCTTAAGAACGCTACGAACAAAACTACCAGCAAAGAAGCATGCACCGGCGATTTTATAGACGTAATCTCTTCTCTTTCTCTTCCTGAGTCTGCAACATAATGAATCTATTGCATCTTACAATTCCTTTTGTTTAGGTCCGAGACGGTTCGAACCCTTTCGCCGAATCAATTGGAAAATATTGTGGCGACAGGCTGCCTTCGCCGCTGTTTACTGCCTCGAATACAATGTTCATACGATTTTTCAGTGACTCAAATCTCGAAGGGACAGGAGTCAGTGGAACGTTGGAAGCTGTAGATGGTAACGTATAAATATTCGTGGTGATCGAATGAGATTAAAAAGATGGTTGGGTTATTCTGTTGTAGCGTTTTGTGGCATTTCCACCTGGACAGTGAATGAAACGATGCAGTTACTCACTTCCCCGAACTACCCTAACACCTACAACACGGGTACGAAATGTCGGTGGTTGGTGCGAACAGCGTACGGCGAAACGCAGAAAATGAGGATCCAATTCTTGGACGTCGATTTAGCCGCGTCGACTCGCTGCGAAACCGATTACGTCGAAATTACGGACAAACAGGTGACTTGCCCACCATTTTCTTCTACTTAGGGCAAGATAATTGATTCGTCTCTTGAAAAGGCCTTCTTTTACCTTTGTAGAGCCGGAAGTACATCGAAGAGGGATTCGGACAGAATTTCATTTGGAGTGGTCAGCAGAATGATCAGTATGCGGTAATTAAATTCTACGCTTAATAAACGAAAGAGTAACGTGCGCAACAAGCAATTAAAAAATGTTTGAATTACATCTTTCATAGGACTTTCACGCGCCAACAACCTCCGTCAGATATTGTGGAAAAGAACTGCCTCATGAATATTATTGGTAACCAACATCATTCATTATACAATTAAAATCTTCGTGTGTCTCGCACGCAACACACGATTAACATTTAATTTATCGCTGCAGCAACACCAACGAACTGCTGATAACCTTCAAAGGCGACTCTCCAGGTCACAGAGGCTTCAAGCTCGAATTCAATAACGCGACGTGCAGTCGAAACTACACCTCGGAGCAAGGTCGAATCGTCCATGAAGGAACCAACGAGTGCTGGAACACGATCACGGCTCCAGCCAATCACACGATCGCTTTATACTTCAACAGGCTGATATTCTACAATCCTGAAGAGTGCACAAACACCGCAATCGAGGCAAGCATCGAAATCGATCGTGTAACGAAAACTGAAACTCATCGTTTGTTTCCTCTGGCTATAGTTTTACGAAGGAGACTTCAATGGCAGACTTCTGGCAAAGTTGTGCGGCGTCGACACGCCTCCTCCTATCTTCAGCGTCGGGAACAAGCTGAGTATACACTCCTGGTCCGAATGGCAGTCCATGTACGAGTACTACGATATCACGTTTACGACGACGGACGCAGGTGCGCAATTAAAATCTGCATTATTTGCTGCATTTCTGGGTACTGAAGGCTAATGATTTGCAGGTCGCGGTTGCGGTGGCCGAATTTATAATTACGCGGGTACCTTCACGTCACCTTTGTATCCGAACGAGTACCGCAACAATACAGTTTGTACCTGGGACGTGAGCGTGCCGCGTGGCCTGAAGGTTCTGTTGAAGTTCGACGTGTTCGATATCGGATCTAACACCGGCTGCGAAAACAAGGCGAACACCCTGAAACTGTACGAACCCGAGCCCGATGGAGAACGGACCCTGGCCAACACTTATTGCGGAGGGGTAAGCATAGCCAATCATGATCCAACATTACAATTTTAAATCTACTTAAATACATATAATCAGAAAATTGTTTCTCTCCCTCAGGACAACCCGGCACCGTTCTTCGCGAATGGAGAACGAATCCTTGTAGAGTACACGTCAACGATGAACAATGTTGGAACCGGTTGGGTGATCCTCTTCAAGGGGGTTCGAGAGGGGGAAACATCAGTAAATGGAATATTCCAAACAGATATTTCATAAGGACGATTTACAAAATATTTATTCTTCGAAGTATGTACATACATTTCGTAGGTCGACTATGAGGTGTCTTTATCGCCCCCATCCCCTTCAAGGCTGCTAATATTGTAAGAACTTCGTCAACAACATCGAGAATTTATCTATTATTTGTACATAACGAGTGCAATGGTGTCGGAGTCAGCGGTTACGACTCGACGCGGATAACATAATTAAATAAATGCGATTTAAGAACAATCAAAAAGATATGTTCGCATTTCTGATGAATTGCTCTACTTGCACACAAATTTTCATAATTTTCACAATTTCGACCCGAAGTTGACTTGCAGGAAATGAGAGGTGCCTGGATGGCTCCGTATCAGTGAAATGATTCCAGTGAATGATTCCATGACATAGTATGACTAACTAATAAGTATTTACATATTTAAAAATCACGCTCGGTCGCAATCTTCCACGCCATTCGCGTCTTCATTATTTTCGTCCACTTTCTGACAGCTTTGTGCTTCCTCTTCGACAACCTCCTCTTTTGGAACTTCCGCTTCCTCGACTGCTTCCTCCTCGGCCTCCACTTCCGGTTCTACTTCTCGTTTCTTCCTGTTCTTCTCTTCCTTCGCCCTCTTTTTTTCCTTCTTCGTTTGAGTCTTCGCTTTAAGTACCTCTTCCTCAGCTTCTACGGGCTCATCTTCTACTTCTGTTGCCGTTTCCTTCTTCTTCTTCTCTTGGAGCTTCTTCTTACCCTCTTTTAAAGGCTTCTCGCCCTTCCCAGCTTTTTTGCCCTCCATCTTTTTCGATTTCTTGCTTTCTACGGTGATCTCTTCTTCAACTTTGGTTTCGTCTTTTACCTTGTCCTTCGTCTTTTTCTCTTTCAAGGTCTTCTTGGAGTTCTTCTGATGGGCCTCCTGCGACTCCACGGTATATTTGTTCGATTTTTTCTTCTTATCCTTTGTAACCTCGCCGTTCTGTGCCTTAGGGTCCACATTTTCCTTTCCCTTCACCTTCTTATTCTTCGATTTGTACTCTTTGCTAGGCTTAGCTTCTTCTACGCTACCTTCAGAGTAGGCTTCAGCTTCCTTGTCTTCGGAAGTGCTGCTCTTCCTTTTCTTTGATTCCACCTTCTTGTTCTCGCCATCTTGAGACTTCCCTTCCCTGGAAAAAAAATTTTATTCTTAAATAGTTTAAAAAGGTATCGACAATTTTTCAAGAATCGGAGTGTTCAACTACTATTCGGATCGACTGATCGAAATTAAAACGAGCTTCCCATCAACATCGGAAGAAAAGTCCGTCAACAGAGAGTCCGATAAGGCGATCGCGGAAACGGTTGCGCAACAGCACATCAAACTATATCAGCATAACAAGAGCAGACCCAGATTCGCAGTCGCAGTACTCACTTCGCATAAGCCACGTCCCTCTTCTTCTTCTCACTGCCTTTCGATTCTACATCGTTGGATCGTTTCTTGGCAGACGTCTCGCTGGCCAGCACAGTGACGACCAGGAAGATGGTTAACAGCAACCAGACCCTGAAGAAAGACGGACGATTAAACAATAAACCAGCCGGGATTGGCGCCTGTGCTCTAGCCAAAACATTCCGCTCACCGCATTTCGTAGTTGTATATTCTCGGTTCACGATCGATTAACACGGTCTTCTATGGATCAGTACGATCACAGCCACGATCCAGCACAACACTGACTGCCGTTCCTCGGCCTCCCTTATATCTTATACGTGTCTCCGTTGATATCTCGATAAACACGCGTGCTCCCTGTCGCCACGTTACCGAGACTGTTGCCAAGATATCGCAGCAGATATCGTCGGAACGTCAATGGTCGAACGGAGCCGATCGATGGATTTGTTGCGGGCAATCTCACATAATTGATCTTTCTCCAGAGATCCGGATCGGTCGCCAAGATTTTGGAGGAAAATTGGCAGAAACGCCGAAGACGCAAAGTTTCAAAAATGTAAGAAAACTGGGCAAGGTTTAAAACGATTTAAAGACATCAGCGTGTTGGTTTCACTTTAAACAGATAATTAATAGAAGAAAGAAATTTTGAATTAGCTCCTGCGTCTTGCAATCAACGCGAACAATTTATATTTTGCATACAGATCCGCAGTCTAGTTGTAACATAAATAATGTAGTGGAAATTCGAGTGCAAGATTGATTTTCATCACCACTGTTCCCGGTTTTGCATCGAAAGGAGGAACACTGTTCCCGAAATAGCGGGACGCGGCCTGTCGGCCCGTCCCTTCTCCATTCATCCGGTCTTCCTCGATTAGACCCTCTGTCTCGTTTTTGTTTTGTTGTTCCTATTGTCGGTCGTCGCTTCCCCGCGCCAGCTTCCATCGTCCGCTTAATACAAACCGAGATAATTAGGTCGGCACGTATCTAATCTGTGTACTTGCGAGCTTTGACGTTGCCGAGCACTCAATGGAACACCGTGCCGAGACAAACAACCGTTTATTCCGCAGGTAATTCCTAGAAAGCCTTCACCATGATCATCCCGCTGACGTCTTTCGTTCAGGTGCGGGAATCTTGCATTGTTTCATTTCAAAGATTCAATGAATGGTACTTGCTTATAATCTTACGTGTAGATAGTGGATTTTTAGACTGAATATACTTCCTTTTAGCAGGCGATACTATAAACGAATTCGAACAGAAATCTGGTCGAATGATGCTGAGAATATTTATGGAAGCCTTATCACGGAAGCGGTTAGGCGCCAGCCTGGAGAACGCTATTCTCAGTGAATTTGTCACGGAATTGCGCGTGGGTGTTTCAAGGCTGATTTTCTTGGATCGATCTATGCTATTTTCGAAAATGTCGGTCTCTTAGAGATTTTTAAAAAGACCGTAGATATACGCCGAGGTCGTAAATCAATAGAATGAATTATGCAAGAGAAGTTTATGCTCCGAAAATTAGTCTTGTTCGACCTGTTCTTCGCGAGCATCTTTTCTTGAAAACAACCTGCAAGTGACGTTGCTGAATACCTTGAAGAGATAAATGAAATGCGTAAATTGGCATTTTTCCGTGTCTCTTTATCAATTCGCTAGGTCGTTCGCACGTCTTATCTTTCGATTGTTCTGCCGTCGTTCTAAAAGCGACCGCGTCCTTCTCGAATTCATCCACGTCAGTCGTCGATCCGTTTCCATCCACAACAATGTCGTGTTCGAATTTGATTTGCTACCGGTATGAATGCGATGTAATCTGCCACTCCAAATCTGATTCATCCGAATCGCATGAGATTCGAGTGATGCAATCGATTTAAATCACTTCGTCGGGACACGATTATTTAAAATTGATTTATAAGCATCATTTTTCTCTAAACGAACTTTATTTAGTTAGATCGGCACTCTTGCAAAGTCGGAATTACTACATTTTTATTTCAAAATAAATATTTAGTTTATTAATAATCACTTCTCCAGAAGTGCTTTTGATAAACTCTAGACTCTAGAAGATAATAATTTTGATTTTGAAGATAAAGTCGAGATGTTGGGAAAACAAATGTCGATAATAGATTATGGAGAATGGAATGTCTTTCTTCTTGGAATAATTTTAATTTGTCGCGAATATATAAAAATCTGTCTGCATTTTTCATAACTTCGTTAACTCGCATAAACAACTGCAATCTGCTTATATCATATGATCGGTTGCTCCCTGGAGAGTGTACATAATATTATGTGTTGAAGTCTTGTACGCAAGTTGAAGTACCCATAAATAATGAGCAACAGGAACTTGAGTGACTTATCGCGTCTGAGCAACGAATTAAAATTACGATGCTTACAAGGACAGTCTTTCAACTTGTGAGTTGCAATTGCAAATAGAAGAGAAAATAGGGAACGAATTGACGACATAGCGAGCGCTAAATACCCTGAGAGCATATTCAATACGGGTGAACTAAACAATATGAAAAAGTAAGATATGCTTTCCCAGCAGAACTTTAAAGCATTTTCAATATAAAAGATCAGCTTTTATTTCGTTATCAGTTTTTACAGTTTTCATTTAAAAATAAAATGTAATTACTTATATTACAGTAACAACTTATACACAATTATTTTTGTCTAACGTATGTACGTAGAATTCTTATGTAACTATTTACTGTGCAATTTTTCGATACATATACTGAGCTGTTGAAGACGGTGCAACAAATGACGCATATTAGCACCCGAATGACGACTTCCTGATTGTTCCCCACTAATGTCTTGTCTTGGACCTAATTCGAAGTGAAGTTTAGCTAGTCGTTCCTGCTGCTCTCTTATATCTGTCATTTGCTCCATGCTGCAGTCCTTCCCTAAATTTATACACAATAATCGTTTCATTGATACAACATAATCCAATTAATTCATGGAATAGTTGTATCAAGACCGAACGTACCAAACGCGCATAAATTACCGCTATGAAAATCTTCCAGAAGTTGCAACAGTGCCTGCTCCATACGTCGCACGTCAGGAACCTCTGATAAAAAGCAATGATGTTTGCACGGCGCCACACCTTTATTTCATAATGCCAAAAGAAAAAGAATGAACTAAAAATTCGGTAAACAATAACATATAAACGTAAAAATCGAATATTTGTCAACTTAAAGTAACTTGAAGTACAAAATATAGTATGATGGAGATTTTGTGGTCTGTTTTTCGAAAGAGACCTGCCATACATCATAGATTTCTTAATTTCAGTAAATCTAACTACGTCACACAATAGAACAGATACTTTTTCAACACAGATTTTTCTCTCATCGATCGCTTGATGTATCTCAGATCTTCACTTTTGAAAAAAGACTATACTGCAAATATTCATGAAATAAAATAGTGAAAAGAATCGTGCAGCGTGTCCAAGGTATAAAGTGAACTGTTTCGAACAGTGATGTGTTTCGTTAAAATAAAGAATGTCTTACTTAAAATATAAAAATGAAGAAACATGATCCTAGAATACTTTCTAGGTGAAAATGTAAATTTTATATTTACTTAGTTCATTATTTCCAGACTATTAAGCCACCTAAAATCATCAATTGCTCGCAAGATATTTAACATAGGTCATATTTAGCTATGCTGTGGATAAATCTTTCTTTAATTCGATTAACATTCTAACTTCCTGAACAATACATATAAAATTAGTCAATTTAATTCTGAATTCGTATAGAGCATAATAAATATTAACATACCTTTATGTTGGCGGTTCAATTTTGATGATTCTGGTCTATTGGACCTCTGTTTCTCCTTCTCGTTCACATAACTTAAACGAGATTGATTGCCATAATTCGAAAGATTCACCGCTCTACCCGAAACCATGGATCCTTGACTAGTCGCTTGGCCAGAGCTTCCTTTACTGACAATCGGCGATGTCTGTGTGTTACTCTCCCACAATACTTGTTGCTAAAACAATACAATATGCAGTTTAATACCTAATATTTACTATAACACAGCGATGAAATATAAATTCGTACCGATACATGGGAACTCTGGGTATCATTTTTATTTGGATTCTTCGACCTAGCTGGCGTCGAGGGTGGGGTAGCTTCACCGCCAGGACCTAACGGCTCTTCGCATTCCTCTTCTTGGACTAATTGTTGCAATTCACCACATCCAGATTTTTCAGTCATTTTTTAACAACCGATAATTTCGCTTTTCGGTGTCTTCGATGTAGTTAATGTTTTATTAAAATGTACTTAACCTCGGTACAATACAGATTCTGAAATTTACAAATATTGTTATAACAACTACATCCATTAATGTATAGTAATTTTATGTTTATACTTACAACTTTATTCGTCTCATTTAATTACATGTTTTAAAGATGTAATTTAAAAAGAGGAACCGATGACAGGACTGATTTCAAGGTTATACCATCGAACAAATACTATTAAAGACTGCCAGTCTTACAGGAGATCGTGTCGAGATTGTCGAGATATTCTCGTCGGTGGTCGCACCATTCAATAGAAATTAAGAGTATTTACAGAGAACAGAGATTTCCTCTCTGCAGAGAAGAAATGAGAGTTCTCACGCCCGGGGTTTGGCCGTGCCGCTTTTGTCTCCACATCATGTTTAGCCTGGAACAGCTCCTACATCATCTTTAGCATGGAACAGAACCTACACCATCTTTAGCAGGAAACAGAACCCACTTTACTGTTATTAAATCTGTGTAATGGATCAGAACTAGCTTCAACCACCGACCAGATACTATTCAATGATATTAACTATTAAATAATAGTATCTGATCGGTGGTTGAAGCCAGTTCTGAGTCATGCCACAGATTTAATAACAGTAAAATGGGTTCTGTTTCCTGCTAAAGATGGTGTAGGTTCTGTTCCATGCTAAAGATGATGTAGGAGCTGTTCCAGGCTAAACATGATGTGGAGACAAAAGCGGCACGGCCAAACCCCGAGCATGAGCACTCTCATTTCCTCTCTGGTATTTATTTGAATATTTATTGAAGATAACACTGCGTCCAAGCGAATTATTTGCAGCTGCATCTCCGGAAACCAGAAATTTTGGCCTCTTTCTTATGCCAAAAATCCACGTTTCAATCCTAGGAGATCAGTGATTCAAAAGTTATGCGTGGTTTAGAGTTTAGAGTTGGCCAATTTCAAATGTTCTTGCCGGGTAAGAGTGCCCGCCATGTTTGAATGTAATAACGGTCGCAAGCCGCTTACCGAGCGGTGCCGCTAGGTAGCACCACAAGCACGGGCATTTCTATCTATCAGATTTCCGCTCTGTATCTATCAAACAAGCATTTTGAATCACTGACCGCTTAGGATTGTGAAGCGTAGGTTTTTGGCATTTTTCCGCCAAAATCTACAGGATTACATAAGAAAGAGGCAACAATTTCTGGTTTCCGGAGGCAAAAAGTTTAACTTTATTTAATTTTCATTGATTTAAATTTATTCTCGAATATCGCCTTCTCGCGATAATTTACTCTTGTGTCGTGACGACCAATCCTATTTAAATTCGTTTCGTTGTATAGAAGTCAAGTTTATTTAATTTTGATTCACATTAATTTTGACTCTCCATTCAAATTAAATTGTTTATTTACTATTAATTCTGATTTAGTTTCTGACTGTTTGCCAATTGTAATTAATGAATTTGTTCTTTCTGTTACATATTCCGCGGGAAAAGAATCATCGTTTGAAAGAGCAACTTGGAAGCGAGATCGATGCTTTCGAGAATCGAATCGTGACGCAGCATCATGGCGGACTTTCTTGAAGCACGAGTGGACGCGAGCGTGAGTACAAATTATTTTTCAAATTAAACTGTGTTATTGAACATCATTTTTCAAAGCATTAATGAACAATAAATGAATATTAACTTCAAGTTTGTCGTGACGATTAGTTGTATTTGAATTCATGTCGGTTGATAGAAATCAGGACTATTTATTTTCCGTTAAAATAAATTTCGATTTTCTTTTCAAATTGAATGATTTATTTATTATTGATTCGGATTTAGTCTCTCAATTATTGGACAGTTGAAACAAATGAATTTGTTCTTTCTGTTACAGATTCCGCGGGAAAAGAATCATCGTTTGAAAGAGCAACTTGGAAGCGAATGCTTTCGAGAATCGAATCGTGACGCAGCATCATGGCGGACTTTTTTGAAACACGAGTGGACGCGAGTGTGAGTACAAATTATTTTTCAAATTAAACTGTGTTATTGAACATCATGTTTCAAAACAATAATGAACAATAAATAAATATTAACTTAAATTATTTATTTTGTATTAATTCGGATTTACAACTTGTCGTGACGATCAGCTGTATTTAAATTCATGTCGGTTGACAGAAATCAGGGTTATTTATTTTCCGTTCAAATAAATTTCGATTTTCTTTTCAAATTGAATGATTTATTTATTGTTGATTCCGATTTAATTTCTCAATTGTTGGACAGTTGAAACAAATGAATTTGTTCTTTCTGTTACAGATTTAATCAAAAGACGGTATTTCTAGCCAAGATCGAAATTTTTCGATTATCAAAATCAAGACGTAGCTTCTCGTGTCGTACTTTCTTCAAACAGGAGAGGACGTGAGGTGAGTACCAATTATCTTTTTAATTATACTGTGTCATTGATTATCTTTTTTTCAAACAATTAATGAGAAATTAATAAATATGTAACTTGAATTATTTATCACCATCGTAAAAGGCTATAGTGAAATGTGTAATGGTACTCGTTCTGTTCTGTGCATGCATACCAGTTTCGCTATCCTTAGATATTGTCTTATTTTAAACTATTTTTACCCCACCCCATGTAAAATATATTTTTCTTATGTTCATTTGTTGTTTATCTCCCGAAAGCTCTTAAGCATAAATAACATAGAGTTCTAACCTTTTGCTTGTTATAAACAAAGTTTCCTTAGTTTATTGGCAAGGCAAATATTTTAAAAAATGTAAAAATGAGAATTTTGTTTAAAAAGATAGCTTTAAGAACAAATAAGACGGTTTAGAGATAATAAGAGTAGATGGAATTTAAAACCGTGAACAGATTACGTAACTTTAACAGTATTAATATATTGTTTTCACTATATTAAAATTAAAATCTGTGCAATTGATGCACAGATTTTTTGTTGTGCATAAAAAACCCGCGTCTTTCTAATCTATATACATAAAATAGAAAAGTATGTGTATGTGTGATCCCATCGATCTGATTCGGTGGATCTGTCACACGTGTTGTCCATCTATCGGGTTTAAAGTTGTCGGAGCGCGGTGGTTGTAAATAATAATCGGCCGATTCGGAGCTGATCCGTCGCGTAGTTTATCTGCTACAATAACAATCTTTTCAGGTATACCGTCAGTGGTAGGGCTCACTAGTAAAGAAAGCGAGCTAATAAAAACGTGGTAACAATAGAAGATGGGTTCATTTGATTTCTGTTGCACAGTAACGTAACTGTTACTTTATTACGTCGCGATAACAAATGACGCGGTTGGCACGGTCACTCGCGGAAATCCACTTGTGTACATTTTCACTCTATCATTTTACTAATGACACCGCGGCCGAAACTTTGGGCCCGCGAGGGTCGCAGATACAGCGCGGCGGTAGGGTGGTTACCCTCGCAAATTGATCATTGGTGGAGAGAGGCGAGAGACGAATAGAGTTTCCGACGATCGGCGATTGTCCGCGAATTGGGAACGGTGGAAGGGGAAGTGAGGCGATTATCGCCCCGTCGATTAAATATGACAGGGTCTTGCGCTCGACCGAGATGCGAGTTTACACTTGCTTGCACCTTAAATACTCTTCAAAACAATATATTACGTCACGTTTCGAGAATTGTCCCACTAATGTATCAAAGAACAGGGTGACTAGGTATGTTGGTGGGTCAGTTCTCGGAATGTGACGTATTGTTTTGTATCGGAAGGAACCCGCGTTCTACGTTCCGCGAGCCTCTCCACCCCCCGCGCCGCGCTGGTCCCAATACGGGGGCAATTTCCGAACATCTGGGACTCGCCCCTCCCCCCTTCAACCTTCGCGATCCCAAGGATCCGACAACGGCTCATTATAAACAAACACGACAGTCAAAGTTAACGGATGTGTGTTGCGTTATCTCCGAGCTTTCCTCTGACCTTGTCAACCGCATCTCTTGTTATGACAAGAGCCTTTACGTGGTACGTACGATTTCTGTATTTCATCATTCGACAGAAGTAAAGATTATTTACTATAATTTTTATTTAAACTAACATTGTATTGAAGCGAATTATTTATTTTTCATTGATTTAAATTTATTCGTGAATAGTGTTATGTTGTGTCGTGACGAACAATCCTATTTTAATTCGTGTCGTCAAGTTTATTTAACTTTGGTTCAAATTAATTTAGGTTTAATATTCAACTTGAATTATTTATTTTCTATTAATTCGGGTTTATTTTTTGACGATTGGTCGATTGATATTAATTGAATTTGTTCTTTCTGTTACAGAGCTTTTCCAGATCCAAAAATGATCGAAGTCAAGACGCAGCGTGTCGTGCTTTCTTTAAGCACGAGAGGACATGCGCGTGAGTACTAATTATCTTCCCAATTATACTGTGTTATTGAACATCATTTTTCAAAACATTAATGAACAATAAATAAATATTAACTTAAATTATTTATTTCTTATTAATTCGGATTTATTCGTCGACGGTCCATCGATTGAGATTAAATGAAATTGTTCTTTCCGTTATAGAACCCTAAGGGTACAGAATACTTCGAAACTGCCAACCTGGATGCCTGAGGCTACCTACCTTGATTACCAAAGACGACATCGATAGCTGAGATCGAGGGCAACGTGTCGTGCTTTCTTCAAGGGGGAGAGAATGTAAGTATCAAGATATCTTAATAATTAATCTTCATTATTCAACATTTTCTTTTCAAAGTATTAATAAAAAATTGTACTACCTACACTTTTTATTTCGAAAATCATTTAAATAGTATTTAAATTAAAATCTTTTCATATCCCAATGGAATTTTACGAATCGATTTTAATATCCTTTGTTTTATTTTTTTGATTTCAGGATTCTAACGCAGCCTCTCATCCCCCCAACAAGTAGTGAGTCAATAAACAACAGTTTTTTTATTGTTCAATTTCTTACGTAGTATATTTTGACGAGTACAGTGACCGTGAGAACGCCAGGCGTTCTCGCGGGTAGTATGTAATTTGTTTCCTAGCTAGGTAGGGTCTTTTTGTACGTTATGTTCTTATTTTTATAAATCAACAATTTCATAGTTTGGAACACAATGATTAGAGTCACTTTTTATCATTGAGATAATCGTTTGTATTTTAAAATTATATTTTGAATTGCTCAGAAACATTAGATTAGATACCACGTACAAAAAGACGATTCGCGACGGATCGAATCTTTAGACAAAGCAAAATTACTTAAATAATTAACCTTTGACGATTACTTCACATTTGGTAGAGTACTTTTTCATTATTTCGAAAGTTTGCTGTGTCGAAAGGGTCGTCCGAGGGTTTTCAAATATATTTATAATGTATCAGAATAAATAAATTAATAAATGAAGATCTTTATTTTTTTGTAGAATCTTTTCAGTCTCTTTTTATTCGACGATAAAATTCCATTGCCGTTTACTCTAATTAAATATTTAATTTGTAAATTAACATTAAATTTTAAATTCAAAGTAGAGCCATTTCTTAAAAATGCAAGAATATTAGCCCGTATAAAATCTAACAAATTCTTTTAGTTAGGATTTTCAGGATATTAAGATTCCCTGTTCGTTACTCGAATCCTCTCGCGTGCCCAGGTGCTACTCGAGAGGGTGAGAGCAATGGGCACATGGAATATTGTTTCATTCATATGTGTGGCGACTGGCGATGGTTAGTGTATCGTACACGACGTATTTTCCACTTGTGTGTGTGTTGATAGGCAGTGGAATTGCGTCGCTTTTTTAAACTAGATTCAGTAGCACATATTCCTGTTGATCTGTGACATGCTAAATGGATCTTTGTGGAATATGTGTAGTAGTTTTCTCAATTCATTAAAAACAACGTGTGATATTCAGAATTACATGTAATTTAATTCTGTGTCAATTCAGTTGTTATTTCATTTATTGATTTATTTCGCAATGATCACTGTCATTGTCAGTCGATTTCAGGAAAAGTGGTACGTACCTTAGAGTGTGCCTATGATTCAAACATTAGGGTGTCGGAGACGTCCCGGGACGTTCTCTCTAGGTGTTAGGCTGTTGCACCCTGGCGTCTGTGTGGAGATCGTGTTGTGAATGTGTTGGAGAACTTGTGTCTTTTGCTATTTTTTTTAAATATAGGGCTAGATAGGTAGGTGGCTTACCTCCTTGGTACGACTGTTTATTCTAATTGTAAGTAGGTAGGGGCCGGGGCTGGCTATCGTTTTCTCTTTCGGGTAGGCCGCGATTCGCTCGGTAGTCAGTCACCGGAAGAGCTGGAAGTTTCGTCTCGAAGCTAAATCGAACGAGGCATGACGTTTGAATTGATGCTTCCTGCTCGATTCTTCCTGCTCGTGTAGCTTTCGCGGACGCGGACGCGAACGCGCGCGGATTAGGGTCTCGAAACGTTGCGCACCTGCTCGATCGCACCAGCGGAGCGATCGGCTTCTCTCGAAACTTGTGATTCGTTTCGGAAGTCGTCGATCGTTTTCACTGCGAGCATGTTTAGGGTTTCAGTTGTTTGGCGGACCGCCGAAGAAAAAGAAGAGGCTATATGCCGAAGTGGCCCCGACAAACTGTCGCTCAAGAGGGCAACTACAATGGCCTCGCATCTTCGGATGCGAAGTCATTTCATTTATTTGTACCTTGTCACTGTACTCGTCTGTAGAAGTAGTTGTACGCATGGGCAGGCCTCGCCGCCCCAACGATCAGCGGAGATGGGCACGTCCGCGATTGAAATAGCATTGCGAAAAAAAACACGGGTATTGCATTAGTCGATTGTGAACAGAGGTCGAAGTTAGTGTCGCGAAAATATTCGCGATTTTCATACATTTCAATATAGATTGTTTAATTTTAGCGTTGCGAATGAAATAGTCGCGATTCTAATTACATTTAATTTTTATTGCTGCTTGAAGAAATATTTAAGATATAACAATGTTATAAAAGTTTCATTCTCTCTGTTCGTTGAATTAGCGTTGCGCAGTAAAAGGATCGCGTTTGCGTTCGAATCTTTCGACATTTCAGGCGCCCATGCTCCAGCTGCAACGGACCACTGAACAAGTGGTCGCGGTCGAAACGGCTGCCGGGTGTGGTGTAGGCATCCGCGATTTCGACTAGAGTTGCGAGAGAATAATAACGGGTTGAATTAGCGTAGTATTTGTGGAAATCGAAATTGAAGTAGAGAATGTCTGGGGCGAGATTAGTGGAGGTCCGCACCTACTCTTCAAGTAGGGGTGGCCTCGCAGCACATGACCGCGTGGCACCATCTCTGGCTAATAAAGTCGGCATAACTAGGCTTCGGTCTATACTCAAAGCGGTCAGCTCGTGGAGTGTATACTCGCCAGTTGGCAACGCTTTGAGCGAAGGGGCGCATCTGTCCTGGCGTTACGACGTCCAGGCAGGTGGATGGTGTCATTGCGTTTGAATTCGGGGTAGATTCTATGGGCTTGGAAACCCAGTCGCTAGCTATCTCGCCTCGTCTCTACTTCATTTCGATTAGACTAGGATTTGCTTAACTACCGTTTTTAACAATGGCAAAGTGGTATAGTGGAGGAGCCGGTCCTCGCCACTAGTAGACTTTGCCATTTTTAATGCATGCGCGAATGAATTAATAGACCACGAAATACCATCTATGCGTTAAGAATTGGCGTTGCGAGAATTTGTTGTCGCGGTTGCTTTAGTGTCGCGAATAATACCAACGCGTTGTTTTCAGGCGCGATTAAAGTACACGCATATTGGAAAACGCACCTCTCTAAAAGATCAGATTTAATTATAAGAGTTGCGATCTCGTATTAGAGTAGTGAGTAGAGGAGTGACATTGCAGGACCAGTCACGCTCGGAGCATGGAACATTTTTCAGAGACACTTTATGGATATCCAAATGTATATTTGGATATTACTTTAGATTTTGTGATACCGTAAAAATGTGGAAGATACGCCCACCGGACCACTACGTAGAGTAGAAACGTATTGGTACGTTCCGAGGTCATGTTGCCGTAAACAGTTAGCGCAAAATCACGGTGCACGTTACCACGTTCAAGTCCCCGCGGTGTGTCATAACACACGACTTGTTTGCCGTTCCAGCAATGGAACAAGTGTTTCCGCTGTCGTTCGACAATACCGTACGCAAAAAGAAGACGTATTAAGTTACGTCACCTGTGGCGGTATGCACGACAATGCCATGGTGAGCATCGTATTAGCATCTAATGTGGTGCAAGCCATGGTGTTGGGCGTGACTTGCGATGGCGGAAAACATTGTAGTTTACCTGACCGTAGCGACGTGTGCCTTTAGCCATTTGATGGTGTGTGAGCGCTAAATGCAGGGAACGTACCACTGCGTTTCACTAGCATGTATACTTTTTGGACTAACCCCCCATAACGTAGTGGTTCGATCGCGTTAGTAGACATACACACCGTGTATGTACAACGTATCGAACGCCTCGTCGGCCCGCAAGGTAAAAGACGGGGTATCTTTACGTTTAGTGCAGTAGTTTGTCGACGAAATTTAGTTTTCATCGCGCCCTGCAAAACTGGTTTCTGCAATGTCCGAATCTATTATAATACTCGAAGTTTCGAAGTATAGTCTCCTTCTCGCGTGTACGGTCAGAGTTCACAGAACTGAATCGAATCGTTTGGCGTGAAAGTTTTCCAATATGCAAATACTAGAAAATCCCGCCTTTTAGAGTTGCGATAAATAAAGTGCCACACTGCACCCTGATATGACTGCTCCGGATTATTCGTGTGGCTGCCGCTGAATCCTCGTAGCCATTGCTTTCCCCTTAGATTTGTGTAAAAAGAAATTAAAGTGCACGGGAGCTTTTTATACCGAATTTAATAAAATAGTGTTGCGACAGATGATGCACTGTTCGCGTTTCCAATAAGATATTTATTTTTTATTATTTATAGATTAGCATTGCGAAAGAATGATTCGGCTTGACTCCTCCCTATAAATATAAATGGCTACTCTCGCGTTTCCATTTAGGGTTGCGTAAAAAGAAACGAAAGTGCTCGGGAGTTTTCCGTTTTTGGTCAAATAAATTAGCGTCGCGGTAGAGAATGCACTGCTCGCGTTGTTTTGAGATGTTCATTGCACACTTTGTAGAGTAGCGTTGCGCAAAAATGGTCCACTCGCGCGTTGTTTGAAATATATCGAGTGGACAACTAACTATTCTGAATATTTATCTTTTTTTATTTTTAACTTCCCGATTTTATAGGGAAGTTATTGTAATTATCCCGAAAATCGAAAATCGATTTTTTAGCAGATCTTCACGTTTCATGGTCATTGGAGTCATTTTAGACTATTTTTATCAAAATGTCGGTATGTGTGTGTGTGTGTGTGTGTGTGTGTGCGTATGTCCGTTTCTATGGTATCAAATTTTTCGTTAACGTTTTCAGAAAAAGTAACAACGCGATCGGAATGATGAATGATGCAATCGATGTGCCCCGCTGTAACTTAGAGCTGATTAGATTTTGGTCCATTTTGGTCAAGTAGTTTTTTAGTTTTTTTAGTTTTTTTCGAAAGAAGTTCATTCAACAATGCAATTTATACGAGAGAACGGAAAGTTTCCACCGAAGAAACAAACGTAATTACACAAAAAATTTTTTTTTCGATTTTTTTAAAATTAGAAAAAAAATTTTTTTTTTTAAAATCTTTTTTTGTACCTTAAGATGATGTTTCCGCTTACAATAATCGAAAATTATCCCAATGCAAGAGTGAGTTAATCATCTCTACTCCCGAGAATACATTTTCAAAGAATATCGATGAAAGTACAAAAACATTTATATTACAATCTTTAAATAAACAATCAGTTCAAAACGAATTGTTAACTCAGATTAAATTGAAAATTAATATCAAATATATGATAATTAATAACATTGATGTTGAAGACGGATTGGTTAATGGAGCATGCGGAATATTAAAATTTATTACTTTTCAAGAAAATACTAAAATTCCGTCTGTATTGTGGTTAGATTTTCAATTGGCCATAGTAGGAGTGAAAGTAAGAACTCGTTATCGTGATTATATGAAAAACGCAAATATAAATCAAAATTTAATTCCAATAATAACAAAATATCGAATCAAGTAAATATTTCGAGTGAAGAAAAATAAGAAATCACACGTAGTCAATTTCCAGTGGTTCCTGCTGAAGCGATTACGATTCATAAAAGTCAGGGACAAACATACGAGAAAGTATGTGTGGATTTTAAAACATCAGAAATACGAACTTTACAAATATTTTATGTAGCACTGAGCAGAGTTTCAAAATTGAGCGGTTTATATATTTTGAGAAAATTTAAATTAATAGTATCGAAGAAAACCAAGATCAATACTGCAAACCCGGATAATGATGAGTTGTATCGTTTGCGAAAAACTAATTAAGACAATTTATTTTGCAACATTAGTATACTATAACAAGGAACAAAGCGAGCAACGAGCCTGCGATGTTCGTTTAATGCGACGCCATATAGCAAACATTTTGATAAGTAGAAAACTATTGAATTTCCCTGAAAACGTATAATCTTCTTAAAACGTACACTTAATAAATAATAATAATAATATACAGCAACTAACGAATCGGGAAGTTCTTTGTGTGGCTCGTGGAGAGTCACACACAAAATGAAAGACATTAATAGCTGTGGGCCCTACTAGCCATGCGTACCACTAACATTCTCGCAAGAGCAGTCCTGCCCGCGAGCTCGCGAAGCGAGCGAGCAACAACAACCCTACTTGCGAGCGAGCGAAGCGAGCGAGCAACAATAGCCCTCTAGTTTTTTTATATGTTAACCCAAGATTTGTTTCAGATACTTCGTCCCTGAGGTAAGATAAATAAGATGGCGGCCCATGAAGATTTCCTATAGAGTTGCGTACAAGAATTAAAGTGCACGGGAATTTTTCATATTGTACATATTTATTAAATTAACATCACGAATAATAATGCACTGGTCGCGTTTGTTTTTTTTCGGGACGTTTAATACGTCCTTTGTAAATTAGCGTTGCTAAAAAATGGTCCACTCGCGGGTTTGTTTGAAGGATACGTCGAGTGGACAATTGTATGTCAAAGATGTTTCTTTTTTTTTATTTTTTTTGTGTGCTAATTCAAAATTAAGTTTGTTCCAGATCATTTGTTTTTTAAAACAGCGAAGAGGAAGCACTGAAAACTTCAACGATTCAGACGTCTTCAACGTAATAGTTCGTGATTAAAATTTGTAATGTAAAAGTTGTATTGTTTATGTAGATTGTTATCTGTGTATGGTTGCATGTGGTGTCGTTTGTCGTTTTTGTTGCATATTCCATTTAATCAACTGTATTTTCATTTCAGCAAAATTGGGTTAGCTACCCTGTACACACTTATACCCACATACATATACACAAAATATACAATATTTTTAAGTTACAAAATACATGGGGATTTGATAGAAAATCACAAAGTGTAAACTAAAATGAAAGTAAATATGAAAAACTTTGTGATTTTTTATGTAATTCCTGTGCATTTTCTACTCGACAAAGGATTAAACAAAATTAACGTTTTTACGTATATACGACAAAATCACTAAAAGTGAAAAGATGAATAAAATATATGCAAAAAGCTTACATAAGAAAATCAGAAAATAAATAAATTAAATAAAATAAATAAATAAATAAATAAAGAGAAAATAAATTCAAATAAAGAAGATTTAGAGGGTCGGAGACGGGTAGGCAAGCAATCAGGCTCTTCTTACTACATATTCGTTGGTACAGTGGTCAAAATAGAACCCTGTCAAATGTGTATTAAGAAGAATATACATACATGTATACACAAAAAGGTATTTTTTTAAATATTTTGTAATTTTCCGTCGGGTGGGCCGATAAGGCCGCGCTCACAGTGGCTCCAATGTTGGCCGATTTGATCGACATCCGAAGCATCTGTCTCTTTTTTCGAGCGTGCCAATAGTGACACGCGTCGGACGTCGCGTCGGCCGAATCGTGCGACATCGGAGCTACTGTGAGCGCGGCCTAAAGAAATACTAACACTAAACCTACCATCACCGGTCAAAATGACCGGTTCCAGAATTTTTTATTTTATTAACTTCCCGATTTTATAGGGAAGTTATTGTAATTACCCCGAAAATCGAAAATCGATTTTTTAGCAGATCTTCACGTTTCATGGTCATTGGAGTCATTTTAGACTATTTTCAGCAAAATGTTCGTATGTGTGTGTGTGTGTGTGTGCGTATGGCCGTTTCTATGTAATCAAATTTTTCGTTAACGTTTTCAGAAAAAGTAACAACGCGATCAGGATGATGAATGATGCAATCGATGTGCCCCGTCGTAACTTAGAGCTGATTAGATTTTGGTCCATATTGGTCAAGTAGTTTTTTATATTTTTAGTTTTTTTTCGAAAAGAGTTGAATCTGCAATGCAATTTGTAAGGGAGGACGAAAATTTTCCACCAAAGAACCAAACGCAATTACATAAAAACTAGAGGGCTATTGGTGCTCGCTCGCTTCGCTCGCTCGCGAGTAAGGTTGTTTTTGCTCGCTCGCTTCGCGAGCTCGCGGGTAGGACTGCTCTTGCGAGGGGGTTAGTGATACGCATGGCTAGTAGGGCCTACTGCTATTAATGTTTCTTATTTGTTGTGTGACTCTCCAAGAGTCACACAAAGAACTTCCCGATTCGTTACTCCTTCGCCAACATCGCTAACATCGTTTTTTTTTTGCACTTTCATCGATATTCTCCCAAAATGTATTTTTGGGAGTAGAGATGATTAACCCACTCTTGCATTGGAATAACTTTCGATTATTTAAAAAGGTAACATTAGCATCAGTTAAAAAAAAAAAAAATTTTTTAATCTAAAATAAAAAAAATTACGAAAAAAATTTTTTATGTAATTGCGTTTGGTTCTTTGGAGGAAAATTTTCGTCCTCCCTTATAAATTGCATTGTAGAATCAACTCTTTTCGAAGAAAACTAAAAATCTAAAAAACTACTTGACCAAAATGGACCAAAATCTAATCAGCTCTAAGTTACAGCAGGGCACATCGATTGCATCATTCATCATCCTGATCGCGTTGTTACTTTTTCTGAAAACGTTAACGAAAAATTTGATACCATACAAACGGACATGCGCACACACACATACAAACATTTTGATAAAAATAGTCTAAAATGACTCCAATGACCATGAAACGTGAAGATCTGCTAAAAAATAGATTTTCGATTTTCGGGGTAATTACAGTAACTTCCCTATGAATCGGGAAGTTAAAAATTTTTTTCTTAATTTTTTTTTTTAACTGATGCTAATGTTACCGCTTGGAATAATCGAAAGTTATTCCAATGCAACAGTGAATTAATTTATCATCTCTACTCCCAAGAATACATTTTGGGAGAATATCGATGAAAGTACAAAAAAAAACGATGTTAGCGATGTTGGCGAAGGAGTAACGAATCAGGAAGTTCTTTGTGTGACTCTTGGAGAGTCACACAACAAATAAAAAACATTAATATCAGTAGGCCCTACTAGCCATGCGTATCACTAACCCTCTCGCAAGAGCAGTCCTACCCGCGAGCTCGCGAAGCGAGCGAGCAAAAACAACCCTACTCGCGAGCGAGCGAAGCGAGCGAGCAACAATAGCCCTCTAGTTTGTATTTTGTAATTGTGTATTTTTGTAATTTTCCGTCGGGTGGGACGATAAAGAAATATTGAGTTGTAACGAATATTCGTAGCTTTTGTAAATTAAAATTGAAAACTGAAGTTCAGATATTTATTCATAGATTTATTCAATAACATATTTTCCATTATGTTCTATTTTTTGGTCATTTTCGAGGTAACTTTTCGTATTATTGGAATTAAATACTTAATTTGATAACGCTACGAACTTTCCAACCCAATACTAACATAAGTGGGTGGGTGGGTCTCACTCGCAGCAACCTCCACGTGGTGAGACCTGGGCAATCGGTATGATTTTCAATTTATAATATTTTGTTTCGTAGAGATAACACCAATTACTCTATAAAATATTAAATATTGACAATCACATCGAGCTAATGCTGCAGAAATAGAACAATTTTTCGGCAGTATTTCAAAGTTTCTCTTTTAGACCTTATATATGTTCTATTTCGGAGTTAAAAAATTTTATCGTGTCAATATTGTTCGAGCTGAAAATGGGATTTTATTGTTTTTCCATGTGCTCTTGTGTTCCTTCTCGTTTGCATCAAACTGTGATAAGGCAATATTAGAACAATCAGGAACAATATTTATTTACACTACATACTACAACAACCGACTATAGAGGACTCTGGATTTTGAATGAATTAACCCCCTCGCGGCAATGATAGCAACCACTACCACCGAAAGCGAATCAGCTGTTCTCTGATGTTTGTTTACTCTCTTTCGTATGAAATTACATGTAGTACCGATGAAAAATTGTAAATTAATTACTGTGAATTTCAAGATAAATATTGACAAAGGATTAATCAAATTATGTACCTACCCAAAGAATATGTTAAGGTCTGGAATAACAAATAAAGTTTTCTAAAAATCATCCCTTATGGCACCAACAAAAAATTGTTTAATTAACGTTATAAGGTATAATATATAAATTTCAGTTACAATAATATATTTGCTATTTGTGAACAATCATTTTCCTATTTTAGCCCAGAAGGCCATGTTGCAAATGTTACAGTACAACCAAATTTTACCATAGAGAAAATTAAAACATTAGCAATGAAGCAATTGTATGGCAACGATAAGACAAAAGAACCATCCCAATTCCGTTTAGTACATTTATCTAAGTTCAAACAACTTTCTAATGGGAATAATATAAGCGATGAGGAAATTAGACAAAATGGTAAAATATTAGTTTTTAAATATTGTACATTTTCATATGTACGCATAAATGTTTGGAAGTGTCAGAAGTATCTTCTTAAATCACTAAACTTTTTAGTACTTCTCTCTGGAAATAATAATGATACCGATGATGATATAAATAATAATGTAAAGTAATTTTCTGTATTCTAGATAGTTTGCTATTAGTTAAAATACGTCCGGTAACTGCAAAACTGCCTTTGACTGGAAGAACCATCAAAGGACCAAACGAAGAAGCAATATTCCTAGCTACACATGATTTACCCTTAGTCAATCCACCTCGTCGTATTCCACCCCCTCCTGGTTTTATGGATGTAGACATGCAGAGTATTTGGCATCAGGTAGGAAAAAAGGGATGATTTTTAATGACAATCTATCATCATAGAGACTCACCCCTTAAATATTTTCCTATCTGTTATGAAACGCTCTGTGTAATTATATGGTTTGTTTACAGAATGCAATTATTTTGAACATGCTTCGTTGTAATTTCAGAATGAAATCAGAAACATTCTTATCTCGCTTGTCAGGACTTCAGCGAAAATATTAACGTATAGCCCGGAAGCTGAAAAGACTTACAATATTCTGAAAGAAAAATTGAAATCAACCTGTAATCCAACTGTTGATCAAAATTATGTGAAAGTTCTTACGGAAATGGGTTACACCCATAAGAAAAGCTTGAAAGCCCTACGTTTGACAAAGTACGAATATTTCTTTTGTAGACCCAGAAATTTTTCGGTGTAATACTTTATACTTTATATTCATTTATTATAGATCAAATATAATAGAAGCAATAAAGTGGTTAATAAGAACCCAAAATGATATAGAAAATGATGACGATAACGATTGCTTCTTTAATATTGAGAATATACCAGACGATGGAAATTTAATCACCATCGTAGATCTTCTTTTGGAAAATTTTTATCGTTTCAAGTGTGAATTACTCGGAGATAAAAGCCCCAGTTTAAAAGATATGAATGAAGGATTTAATCCTGATAGTCCAGTCTATCAGGCAATCATAGATAATCCACATATTCAACTTAGTCTTAAAAATCCGAAAATGTTATTAGGTATGAATATAACTATTATTTGAGAAAGAGAGAGAAATAACATAATGCATGAAAGTTCTACAATGGTCGCGATGTTTTCAGCATATTTATCTATAATAGAGACTGCATCATCAATATGGATGTTGGATATTGATGTATCACTTATTTTAAAGAAAATATTTATGATATATAGACACGAAAAGCATGCTCTCCACATCAATCAATTTACAGGTAATTAATATTAAATCAATATTTCAAAAATGAAACTCACGTGACTATACATTTTGAATATCTTGCATATAGATGATGAACAATCCTAACATTTAAAGAATAGAATGCTTTTATGATAAGCATAGAACTTAGAAAATTGTCGTAAGTATCTGCTTGATAGATCAGTTCATTATTTCGTAATGGAAATCAGATGGAAATATAATTCATTAATAAAATTGAATTTACATCTTTTTCAATTTGAAATTTTTGTATGGGCGACATCTGAAAACCAGAAACGATACTACTTCAACGTCTGTGCACCAATGATCACGTTAGTGATCTGTGACACCGACTTAAATCTGTACAAGAAACTTGAACATTTGATTGTAGAGGGCGTTTCAAAATTTTTGAATTTACGCTTATGATATATAGAAAAATTCGAGTTGAAAATGAAAACAAAAGTAATAAATATTGCTCGCTGCGAAGCAGAATATTGGAGGAGACAATAAAGAAGAGGCTGTGAATATTGGTGGTTAAACAATTTGTTTCTTCCTTTTCTTTTGGATAATTATAGTTTAAAAATTATCCGTACATTTTATTGCATGTAAAGTTAATGGTATTTAGACTGTTAATTTATTTTCGATTAAGGTTATATGTTCCATGATATTTACGATTATTATTGAAATTATGTGTAGAAATATTAGATTCCATTCATTTTTCCAGTTCTTTCGATATTATTGGTTATGTTTTTCTTTTTTTATTGGAGATTAGTGTCACATAATAAATGATCTAAATTCATAAATATTGCATTCATTTTCAACAGGAGCTTCTTTCGAAATAATTTCTGTTTTTCATGTGAGCATATATATTTAGTTTCGCTTTCAAATGTAGAGAAATGACGTATAGGTTATACGACTCAGAACCTCGAATCTGTTTTTGTTATATATAAAAGGGTTTTTTTCGATTTGTTCTTTTTATGCCTTGTGTAATGGCTGCATAGAAAAATTGCTGCATAGAATCCCCACATGGCACAGAGATTTTTTTCTAGCACATTAAGTTACCCTATGTCCCTTCTGTATTTTACCCCTTTCAGAGGGGTACCTATCACCCCTTTGATCCTAAAAAAGGGAAAGGGGTAGCTGCTAAAAAAGGGTGTCACAGTTGAGAAAGTATTGACCTTGTAGATTTGATATTTTTTAGTTTCTGTTAAATTAACTGTGTACCGAATAAATATCTGATTTAATATCACAGACAAATACATTATGAATGTATTTTGAAGAGGATTAAAAAAGTTTTGAATGAGTCAATCAGAGAATTTGACTCTATAGTTACGGCTGCATTTTGGTCAATTCTTTCCCATGTAGCCTGTTAGATTTTATAGGGCACACCCCTTTCGACGTGGGGTTTAGAATATTCTAACGGAGCATGCTCCGTCTTCCCAGCATCTCCGTCTGTGTTGTGAATGCTAGCATCCTTTTCCATCGGTGGCAGTGGAGAACGATACACCCTTCCCTTCCGTTCAGTTAGCGACGGTAGGGCACACCCCTTTTTGTATAGGATTTAGAATATTCCAATGGAGCATACTCCGTCTCAAAGCAGGCACAGTCTGTTTTATAAAGGCTACGGTCCCTGTTCAGCTCTTGTGACTGGAGAATGTGCCTACGGGGATGGGCTGTTGCTTCCCTACGATTGGCTGAACGTGGGGTATATCCTGGCGTATCTGCTTTTCGTAGAACTTGAAGTAGGGAAGATCAGTTCAACTGGAACTGCTGCTGGATCTGCATCATGGTGCTCCTGAAATGATAGTGTGGGTGCCAGAGTGGTGTGAACATTTTTTTAAATACATAAACAACATGGCAATTAGGCTCAAATATATTTGCATTTAGAAGAAAATGAGAATATTGTTGATATTAAGTACTGTGCATTATATTTTTGATTTGGTTCTTCTCTTTAAAATAGAACTGATTTTGAATTCTTTCAAGAACACATGAGTTGGATTTAATGTAGTATAACTCGTTCAATCTTATGTAAAGCTTTCCTCTGTTCTTCTTTCTTAATTTATTAATTTTTTGTACATTTTTTTCTATTTATGTAAATACAGTATAGATTTTTATAAAGATAATGGTGTCATCTGCTTCAGACAATATTTTTACTGGTCTCTTTGAATATTATTATTTAGATAAATTTATCAATATTGTTCAACCAATGATTGTGGTTTATTTAAAATTTAAAAATCAGTGCAGAGTAAAATTTTTAACTGAGATTTTTTAACAGAGTTAAATTTTTATAGAATTTTTAACTAACTAAACGAGTTAAATTAAATACATTGTGATATATCAAGAATTAACCAGTTTGATGGATACCAGTGAATGCAGTTGAACTGGTAAGTTAAATACATTTTTAAAATTTTAAATCAACAGTGAATTTCGGTAAATACTCTACGATAGTTAGATATTTGAATAATTTTTAATTATACAGGCAGCTTGTTTGTTAGTTATTAATTAGATATTCGACGATAAGCTTCAACGCGATTCTGCAGGAGGACGCCACCATTCGTTCAATGCAGTTTTCTGTTTCACCCACGCATGCAACTATATTCTGTTAAAAACAAAACCAATTTTATTTAAAATGTTCTATTGTTTAGCATATTTTAATTTAGTTGAATATCAATGTTTTTTACATTATTATAAAGAGGGAACTTCATTCTCGACTGATTCCACACTGATTCGAATCGCAGGGAATACTTTCCTTAAAAATAACAATCTCAAGGAGTTATTTAAGGGTTAAAAAGTTCCTGGGGCTGAAAAGAAATAGCTGGTGCACTCTTTGGCAGCCTGAAACCAATTTCTCCCGAGGAACTGTCCGCTTAAGCATCCCTCGCGCGAGGTTTACTCCCGAAATGGAGTTAAAGGATGGTTCAGAGTTGAAAGAGCCGTTGGTTTGCTTTGGATTCGCGTCTGTGGGCGATAAAGGGGGTGGGGTGGGAATCGAGAGGGCAACGATATATTCCACCCTCTGCGCTCTTGTAAATCCACGGGTATATCGTCCGGGGTGTCTCGATCGGTCTCTGCCCGGTCAGCAAAGCCGTGTTTGCATTTTCTCTCTTCAGAACGGCCGTGGAGGGACCGGGAGGTCTTGTTCGCGAGGGTTGCCGCGCGCAATTTCGAAAAGCCGATTTCAATTCCGTTTCCTTTTACACGGGAGAAGAAAGAAATCTCCGTGCACGGGGAAAGGGGACGGACAGAACGGCCACACGGGATTACGGGAATCGCGTGGACGGGGCTGGAAACACGTGCGAAAATCCCAAATCCTGACGTCTCCCTGCCCTTTGCATCGATCGTCCTTCTTCTCCTCGCCCTTCCTTCTTTTCCTCGCTTTTCGAATAGAGCTCGCGTGTTTCCGTACGTGATGCGTGCCCGAACCTTTGACGATAGTAAATGGCCGGAGGAATCGGGCTCGAACTCGGGACTAAAAGATTCGTGATCGTTATTGTTGCTTTTCCCTCGAAACTGCGCTAAGGGAGTCTGACGCAAACCCTCGAAGATTAGCAAATTTTTTTTGGAACTTATCCTGAACTTTTAATCATTTTTATAAGTCGCAAACACGCACAAAATCCACAGGGCAGTAATTATGATAGCGATCTATCAGCTTTTTTCTTCTCCGTTCATTTTTCCATTGGGAAGAATTCTCCCAAGAAATCCACTGTTCTGTTGAGTGACGTCACGGCGGTGTATAACGATGAGCTTCGTTTCCGTTTCCGGTCTCCATGATTTTCGCCCCGTCAACTCCATTCTTCCGCGCGCTGGCTTCGGGAGCGAGTCTCTCTTTTTCTCCTCGCTATGTGCCAGATCTTCCGTGTCTTTGTACCGGACCCCAAATCATTCTATTTCGAGTAATTTCTCGCGTGCACGTTCCCTCGGATTTTCATGACTCCTAGGGAAATGATCATTATATTTTATCCGACGTCTTTCCGGTTAGAACCTGTTTCCCAAGGGGTGCGATTCTTAATTCTATACAAAAACGACTTCGACTAGTAATATGATCGACTTAATCTTCTTTTAAAAATCGGTAAAAATTGTCTCGGGATGCAGAAACAGGATCGAATCGACGATCGTCTGTGCGATCAAGTAGCATTATCGCGAATCGGCATTTTCTCACGCCTTTTCCGGTAAGCGTGGCAGAACGGAATCGAGGGAAAGAGGAAGGGGTTGGCAAGGTTGTCCCAGAAGGACGGGAACACCGGCGGAATATCAACGACGATGGCCACGGTCCAGGACAAAGGGCGTTATTCCTTCCGGTACCGCTCCCAGAAAGGGGAAGATACATCAACTCCTGTGTCATATAAAAATGTGTTTATGCGCTGCACACGAGGAATGAAAAACACCGGAGACCCTTTCGGGACGTGGTACCCGGAGACCCGGAGTATCCTGCTCGACGCTGAAACAAACTGCTCCGACGGAATATCGTTGGGCTTCTTTTTTCTCTCTCGAAAAGAGAAAGAGGATTGATCGATATACGGCAAATTCCCGATAAAAAATCCGTCGTCTAACCGGTCCGCCGCTGTATTTCCTAGTTTTTCGGGCTGCGACGTCCCGCAATTTTTCGTTTCGTCCAACGACCAAAATGTTGCACCGCCTCATAAATAATTCTCGTTTTGGTACATCAACTTTATACATCGCCAGAATAAGCAATTATTGGACCGCGACGTTTATTCGATATTGTTTTGATGAAAAAGTAAAGTTTCAAAAGGTGGTGCTAATGGCAAATACGAGGCGGGGGAAAAGAGGAAGGGGGAAAGGCTAATGATCGAGAGATCGTAGGCGAGCGGCCACGCACTTGGAAATCGTGGGCCAAAGTTCTATATCGAATGCCGAGTTTTACGGTCCGCGTCCGTGTCGGTGGATACTAAAAACTAATGTATTCATGAGATAATTATTTCTTGCATTCATTACGGGATGAGCAGGGGTGGCGTGGCTGTAAAGTTTTTATTGGCCGGAGCCGGGCTCGCAAAGCGCGAGGCACCCTTACAAAGTAGAGAAACGACTCTCCTTCATCTTTCTCTCGTTCCTCCTCTCTCTCTTCGTCCCGGTTCTCTCCTCTTCTTACTCTTTCTCTCTGTTGGCTCGTTTACGACACATTTAAGGACAGTCCTCAGACCCGGATCAAGCGGCTGTATCGATAACCGTGTCCCCCACCAGTCGCCGCGATATCTCGAATGCTAAAAGCATTCTTTAATAATATTTAACGACGGGACCGAGGAAATTTTAACCCATTTGCATCGAGCAGTTAAACGCGCCCGAAACTACGCTGCTGGTCGAAAATGTTCCATCGTTCACACGTAGCCGCTGCAGGAAGCGCAGTCTTTTGGAATTTTTATGCAATCTACGCTGGCAACCTTGTCCTTTTAAACTTGCACTTTAACTACTTCCCTTATGATTTTATTTCGCTGCTGCAGACATGCACGAATTCATTGACTGCGCGTTCCAAAGAATCGTGCAAAAGTACGGTCATTTACGAGGCTGCTAAACTGAACTGAACTGAATGCAGAAAGAAGATTTATGCTTTATACACTTTATCTACCGGAAGCCTATCCAGAGGAATTTTAAGAAAATTACTAGATTACACGTCAGTAATTACTTCTCGTATGTCCAAGTTTGATGTCCCCTACCACAGGATAGACGATGATGTTCTCTCGCCCTTCGCGCAGCCATTATCCCCGACGCGAGCGATGAAAGTCATCGTGTCTCTTTTTCAGCCATGCCAACTTTGCAGATTCGGCTCCGCGATGCTTCGCAGAGACAAGCAAACGTTGTAGCCCCGTACCGGGGGGTGGCTGTTGGATGGCAGGGTGATGCATGTGCCGTGTACCAACGGTGGTGAAGGGGGGTTGGGATAGAGAACGTGATCCTGTGACTGATCCGTGAAAGCGTGAAAGGGTTTCTGCTCCTTTTTCCACCCCCTTTATCCACTCTACGCGGACACGGGGGTGTCGCGAGGCGACGATCAATCACTCCGCACCATCGTCCACACCGATTCACCCCTTTACCAATGGCTAACCTTAGCTCCCACATCCCTACACTATTCACATAAAGGGTTTCCACTGATATGGCCAAACGAACACCCCTGCAAACACGACCGTGATCCGTCTAGATCACGAGCTCGTTGCCTAACCGATCGCAAAAGATGCACTGCATCGCTGCAACGCGGAATTCATTGGCTCCGGGATGATCGATTGGCTGCACGAGCATTTTTTTACCCTTCTACGGTCTTCGAAAGATCCTCCGATTTTTCCGTAGCTTTCTTTCGCACTTAAAAATGTGAAATTGCCGATACGCTCGATTGAATTAATCCAGGTGAATATTTCCATTCGAATGGCTACACGAAGTTAATCGGAAAGAACTCGTTCGTACAGCCAACGCGAACGCATTAACAAACAATAATCGCGTTATTATTCCACGTTCAAGTAATATCTTTTTATGCAAGAACTTGTTCTCTTATACAGTACCGAAGAAAAATGAGAAAATCAAGGGAAAAGTAATACCCGGATAAAACGAAGGTCTGCGCGAGATCTGGGTTAGATCGGGGCCTGAATTAGCAGTTTTCTCAAGCAATTACGCTCGCTTAATATTCACACGATTTATCATAAAGGTCCGTCCGGTACAAATCGCGATAAAACGGCCGGGGAGCCAGTTCCCATCAAGAAATTTAATCTTCCCACGAATCGGTCTTCCAAGTTCTCGCGCACGTCCTGAACATTTCCTCCGCGTCGCGGCGCGGGTGAAATCCCCCGTAAAACAGAGCTGCCAAAGAAAACCGGGGCATCTCCGACCGACCCGTGGTAATTACAAGAAAATTTCAGCTTTACCTAGCCCGCTCGCCAGCGAAAAAGATTAATCGCGTTTCGCCGAAACCCGACGCGAGGAAAATGTCTCTTTCATTTACGCGGCGCATGCCTCGTCCGCAACGCACACACCGGAAGCGCGGAGTAAGATGACGACGTCTCATACATCAGACACCTAATTCGTCCTCCTAACAGACGAGTGTTAACTCTTACATCTTATCCATTTAGAAGTTACGCCCCCCGTTCGTCTAGGCATGTCGGTCGCGAACTATAATGCGTCCCGTCGTTACCGTAGACTTCCATCAATCTACCCCTATGAACAGACTGAACTTCCTGATGCTCGATTTACCCCTTTCAACAATTTCCCAGGAAACATTAGCTTCTGAGAATTTATGGGGACTGCAGGGACTGGCTGCCGAAGTATGCATCTTTTCGCACATTGAATATATCAATGCAAAAATGCAGTTTTCACTCCTAACTGTTCGACGATCAAGAACAGCTTTTAGCAGAATGACGGGTCCGAGGAATCTACTTCGGCGAGACGCGGAGGCGTATACAAGACGAAATTGGATATTGCTGCTAAATATTTGAAAGAGCCCCGATCCGTAGAATTTCGTTGATATCCCGTGGGACCAGCCGCGTCTTCCAACTTCCCTGTATCTTCTTTCCCTTCGATTTTGAGTGGTCAATTAGTAGGAGAGCTTCTTTTGCCGGTGCTTGAACTTTTTTCACTGTTGATCGCTTCCAATGCGTGACGTCTGTACAAGATTTGCATCTCAATTTTCTTGTGAATTTTTTATTTCGGAAGTAACTAACTAAAGATAAAAAGTTGTACATTTCTCGTAGAAATGTTTAATTCGTCGATACTCTCAGCGGACATCGGAACGGGGGTGAATCGAGGGTGAATTCGGGGTGGAAAGACGGAGAGAGAAGTATACAGACACTGACCGAAGGGAATTTTAAAATTGAAGGTCCTCGGCGGGGTGGAAGGACATACGTACGGCTCCCTGGTTCGATCTTGGCTTCAGATCGGGAGAATGTGTTTTTTCCGCGCCCTCAAACACGTCACATAAATAAAAAATATCCTTCAAAGTTGCCAACCCAAGCGTCTGGACCCTGGCTGAAACCCCTTGGCCTGATCAATCCGGGGAATACGTGAAACCTTGAATACTGGGGTAGCTGGACGAGAAAAAGGGGAGAGTGCAACCTATTGCCACCCCTGTAACCATCGTTTTAATCCCATTTTTATAGACCTGCGACATAAATTCCTCTCGCAAAAATTAAAAAAGTCCCAACCGTGTAAAATCGTCCGGATAGCGATCCTCTAGTTTTAATCTCGAAATGAGAGTTCTCGCCGCTGGATTATTGGATCACCCGCGTAGTCGGGCCCTATCGATCATCAGATCGGGATTCTATTACTCTAAAAGTGCTCGGGCGCCGGTAAACAAGTTCGTCGTCGTGCACGCGTGCTGAGAGACGAAACGCACCCACACGCGAATAACAGACGATTTCGGTGACTGGAGGATGGTTTATGAGCCGTAACCTTCCTACAGAACCGGCAATCCCCGCGGAGGACCACCCCCGGGTAGAATAACGTGACTCCAACTCCCTCTAAACTCGATCCAATATATTAGGGTTAGCTTCCGCGGGAAGAAACCAGCGACGCCTGCATCCTGCATCGATGTATCCACGAGGACTTCCGGTTAAGAGATTCACTATCATTTTGGGGACACTAGTTTGTTGTAAGTCGGATACAATTTTTATTTCGCATGAAGATCCACATTAAGGGGAGAAACGTTGAACTAGGTTGAAAGTTTCAGGTGCAGTGAATCATGCAAAGGTGAATTATCATGAAGATCAGGTACTCGAAGTTGAGAACCATCGTGTGTATGTAATATGAAGATAAGATGTCCCCCATGTTCCCATGTGTCACGGCCCTCTATCGAGGATTATGTTGCCGTCTACGATGGCACACTCCCTGAACGAAAACATCGCGACGAACCACCCCAACCAGTCGGAATCCCCTAACCTTTTGTACTCTCATGCTCTCTGCTGGTGAATCTCCATTTTTTCGACGCCACAAAATGTTTCCTTGTTTAAAACCGATGGGACCGTGACAAATCTCGTCCCTTATCGCTTGAACACTTTATATCAAACATTCCCATAGCTCATTCAATACATCTCCCTTTTCTTACAAATGATCCGATTTCATTGATGAAATTTCAAGCAGATATTTTTGCAGTTTTACGGCGGAACGTTTTGGAAATTAAGGGCGCCGCGTTCGCGATTTTTACGTGTCCATAAAACGTCGATCACGAGAATTCGGGGAAACCGTGTACCGAGACGAGGAAAACGGCACCCTTATGATTTTTTAACGCCGGACGCTTTCACGGCCGTATGGCGCGCGGTTGTGCCCCGGTTTCATGTTATTTTTCAGGGGTGACTTGAGCACTTTTTTTATGAATCCACCAGGAATATTCCTACCCCTCTACGAGAGCATCAACAGACGTTACGTTTTATTTCGCTCCGACGCGGTGCTAGCCTCTTTTACACCGAAACCATCAACCGAACGTATTTAACAACACTGACAACTTGCGCTTGAAACTACTTCGACGTTGTTCGAACGTTGCAATGGAAACTAAAAATAAAATAAAAGTCCTGATTAGTGGATCCTTGTACCGACATAAAAGTTTATTAATTTGTAGTGGTTGGGTGCCGAGGTTAAATTGTCTTCTCCTATTAGCGCAGCAAATGTGAAACGAAATAGAATCGTACGCTTCAAACGTAAAGAGAAACAAGCTCGTAATAAAATTTCGCGATTTCGCCGAGAAGAAATCGTTGTGGGGGTGGTTTTTCGCGGCAGCAACATTTCCAAGTCCCCTTTAATAACGTCCTTATTTCTCTCCGTTCTCCGGGAAAATAGTCAGCATTCCGGTCCGGCGTGTTGGCCTAATGTATGTCCTGCATCGCGAGGGTGCGTTTGATTCATTTCGCCGGAGGGGGTTGCCCGTCGAGGCCGCATTCGTCACGCGTATCAAGAGTCTCTCTTCTTTCTTTTTTCCATTCTTCTTGGTGAACAGTCGCGAGTAGAAAATCCACCCTGAACGACTTTACACGGGCGTCATAAGCCCGTGCACTTAATTTAAAGATCATCGACCGTCGAAAAGTCGAGGAGGACGGTCGCACCCTCTCGCGTTCCTTTTTTTTCTTCGTTTCACCCCCATAGTTCTCGCGAGAGTTCATGGATTTCTGCGGGGACGAGCTTTACAGTCTGTGCATTCCGCTTTACAGTTCATTTCACATTTTCTGACCCCTCCCACGTCCTCCCTCGCCCCTTTCCACCCCCGTTCCACCACGTTCCCAGAGAACTCTTTTAATTTTTATTCTCTGGCTGACCGCGATCTTTGCTTTCGTTCCAATGGATCTCGCAGTTAACGCTTTCCACTTAATTGCTTATTTATTGATTAGGGAGGTTCCTGCTCGGCCTACAGGGCGCTCCAGTTAAAGTGGATCTTCCCGAATATTACACTATCATTTTAAATTGTCTTACGTCTGTGATTTTAAATAAGGTAGGAGTGGTTTTATGCAGTGTAGCAACGCCAGCATTATGTACAAAGACCTCTGAGTTTCCAGAAGATAGGCCGACGAAAGAACTGAAATGGAACGGAAAAAATTCTGATAAATCCGGCGATTTTTGACGAATGCGAGGCCGTCAGAGATCGTCCGGAGATCGCGTCCGATAGATCGGCGTCTGGATTCGACTGTCGTTGACGCCGGTGGATCGTTTCTCCTCGCGAGAGTAGGCAGGCAGGCAACGCGGGCATGTGGCAAATTGCCGCGGCCGCTGGCTGCCCCGAAAGGCAGCTTCTTCTCTTCTCCTTGTCTCTTCCTTCTCCGGTATCCTCCTCTTCGGATCAAGGCGCCTCCGGTCGAAGGTGGAGCAAGAGAATCCAGAGGAGGAAGAGAAGAGGCCAGTTCTCATCCTCGAGTCATTCGAACCGGCTGAAGAGGAGAGAGGATCCTCACGCGGGACGAGGAACGGAACGAAACGAAACGAAACGAGAGAGCAGAGAGGAAAGACAAGGCAAGGCGGCGGGCAATCTGTGATTCAAAGAGAACGATCCGTCTTGCAACATGCCAAGATTCAATCGTCGGCATTTGTTTGCCAGATCAGGCCCAGGGGACTCATCTCCCTCCGACCTTCTGTCGGCGTCGACTGAAAGTCGCTCGATTCGCGAAAATTTTTCGGAATCCCTTCTCTAGCATGCTAATCGATGGGGACGCTAGGATAATCTCTACCGAAATTGGCTTCTGGTAGAGTTTTAATCCACCGTCGAAATATTGGGTATGGGAATAAGTTTCCGCCCTTTTGAAGATGTCGTTTTACTTAAGTACCGATCGCGTATTTGATGAACGTAGCACATGTTTTTGAAAGGTCTATGTCTAAGCTTTAAAACGTAGTTAGTGGCAATTGTTTCGGGCGTGAACAGCAGTCAATTTATCGCGTGAAAAATGTCGACTTTTGTTGTAAGTAAGCAGCATTTGCGGGAAGTCATGTTGTATTATTTTGTTTTAAAGAAAGGTGTTATATATTTACTATACATATTAATTATATATTTACGGGGACGATGCTCCATTAAATACATGATTTCGACGTAAGGGCAAAGATTGCGATGGTGTGTCGAAAAATTCGAAGATACAGATTTCCCAGCATTACTTGATGGAAATCCACGTCAAACACTTGCAGAACTGTCAATTGAATTATACGTCGATCGATCTAAGGTGAAGTGCCCTATGCCTGGACAGCATGTTTTTCTATTTTAAATTTTATCACTTTAAATAAACAAAAACAATTTCTTAAGAGTTTTAACATACAGTTCAGAGTTTGTAAAGTAATTTAAAATAAAAAAATGATTGTTTAGGTTAATATCTTAATTGTATTAACAAGAATAATTCAAACCTATAGTTGGACATATTAAATCCAATCTAAGCTAGTACCTGGACAGAGAAGTAAAGCCTATATCGGGACAAATTCAATTTACGAGTTGATCGAGCGAACATAACCTAAAACGTTGGTTGGTGACGCTGTTGCGCATGACGAATAAAAGATGCTTTGCGTAATATGTAGTATTCTTATCATAGATTATAGTATTGTATTATTTAACCAAATATATATTTATTTTCATTTACTGTTTTCATAAAACTTGTCATAATACAACTTTTAAGGTTAGGTAGTAATACTGATAGATTTAAGATGTAAACATAAAGTATTATTAACGTCACAACCGGAATACATTTTCTACATACGTTATTCAAGCTAATGGATGACTAATTATACGTACATGTAGTTAAATAATTTGCAAACAATGCGTTGATTTTATTCACAAACACGTGTCCGGTTTCAGGCGTAAGCACATTGCGAATAAGCTTAGAGTGAGACAGCTACTGTCATCGCGTCCCAGTATGGAGTACTTATATTTGAAAACAGTCCTAATCTTGGACATCTAATATTTTGATTAATAATTATTATTTACGTTAAGTTTGATTGCCAATTTGTTTCAAAATATCAATATTATTATGCGTGATAATTATTTTTTGTCTGAGGGCTTAAATTATATCTTTTTTCTAACAGAAGTTCGAACTATAAATGCACATGATTCGCATGTAAATAGACTATTTTGTATACTGTTTTCAGATGAACTTTGAATTCATTTTTAAATTTCAATTGATGTCTTAATGAAATAATATTCACACCTACTTGTAGCTAAGGCCTCAGAATATATAATATAATTATGTAATCTCTTAATTACTGATTTTACTATGAAAATTCAATTGTCCAGATTTAGGTATCACTTTTGGACTGTCCAGACTTAGGGCACTTCACCTTACTGTTGGAAAACGTTTTCACGCTATGGGAATTGTTTATACGCCTCTTTTCAACAAAAAGAGGCGGAAACTTATTCCCATACTCAAAAAATGCCTTAGAGGGCTGAAAGAAATCAAATTCGAACGATCGAAAATCGTTGATTTCGCGTTTCGGAGCAGCTGATCTCGGATAGTTCTCGACCCAGGTGACGTCACCGGATGCAAAACGCTCCGATAAAGGGAACGAACGCATGATCGAAGCCAAGCAGGGCTAATCAGCCCATATATATTTATTCAGGGAGGCGAGGGCGGACCTCCTCTCCGGTTCCCTTTGGTCCTTTTCGACGAATGCAAAGAGCAGAACCGGGACAGAGACACATAGGGACGGCGACGGCTTACGCACGTACGTGGAACCCGGAATACACCATGGGACGGGCTCGTGGCTCTGATCCGTGCCAGATCCCATAAAATCACCCCAAGCACGATCGAGTGCCCTTCCTTTCTCTCTTGAGGCGGCGCTATCGCTCGGGAAACAGAACAGAGAGAACGAGAGAGTAGGAGAGAAAGAGACCGTAGAAAATTATTGCTCTCCTTATATATTCGAGAGTCCGTCGAATTGGGGCCGCGGCGAATAAGCCAGTGCCCTTTTGCTCCTTCTTCTAGGGGGTTGGGGACATACCAGGAAAGAAGAGGGAAACATAGGGAAAAAGGACGTTCGATTGACGTGGATCGCTTTACATTTTCATGAACGCGAAAGAAACTGCAGGCGAACGTTTCCGCTGATTTATTAGGTTGAAAGTAGAATATGGAGAGTTGTTGAAAGTGTTAGAGATTCATTTTTGGTGGGTTCGTTTGATGAAAACGACGGTGGTAAGGAATAAGCTGAATCGATTGGATCGTGGGCTTTATTAAAGAATAAAAGTTCCCCATTAAAAAACATCACCAAACAAAAATGCTTATTAAAATTGTGAACAACACAGTCACTCCTCAGGCTCCTCTTGCGAGAGGTAGTGGTAGTTCAAGAATCTGTAGCCTTGCGTAAGCTGTGCACAGCTATTGACAAAATGGCATGCCATCAGAAACAAATTCCTAGGCTGAACTTTCCACGCGAACCTCATGAACACCATGGAGTACAAAGCTAGTGCTGAAAATCAATCAGAATTAATACATTGATAAAATCAATTAATCAATCATCTTACTCCAGATTATTCTCGCTTATCGCGCATTGAAATGACGTCGAGCGAATTCGGACAATTTTACCGGACCAGTTTCCATCGTCCCGCTCGTTAAGAGCGTATGCGGTTATTCGCCGCAATTATTTCACGTGCCCTTTCCTACCTTCTTTCTCGTGGCCCCCCGTCCCTGTAACCCCTCTTCGTTCGCTTCACCATAGAAGCCCGTTGTCCCCGTATCCCTTTCCTCCGACCGATTATTATATGAACGGCTTTACAGAATTCCCCGAAAGGTCCAGGACACGGTGCTTCGGGAACTTACCCACCGTCATCTTGCCGCTAATGATTCTCGGATGCTTCTGCGTGTCGAATATGGCCGCCACGGGTATCATCCAGTTGAACGCCGGGCCCCAGAAGTGTGTGCTTGAAAAGTAGTTTTCCATAAATCGTGTCATTCCGCGGACGAACGCTTCCACCATTGTCTTTTCGATCAAATCAAAATAGCTTTGCTGGTTACCTCATAAAATACTTTAGTGTTTCTTTGTTGAACAGCGATTTCAACGGTTTCTTCGACATTGTAATTGATTGGGAATTCAATAAAAACCTTCCGGACTCATGTGTGCATGATGGTAACCTCTTACACTGTCACTTTGACAGTTCAGATTTTGCGACACACTTCATGATGTAAGGTTACATGTTCAAAGGCGAAAAATTTCTTACGGACAATTGAACTTGCAACAATTTCGAGAACGAACATATCCATCACATACCCACCAGATCCATCAATGGTGGGCCATTGACCAATCGATTTGCATAACCGTTTACACGCATAATTTACCACCCCCTCGCTTTTTTATAAACCTCTCGAGCAGAGGGGGTGGGGGTTGTAGACCCCCTGCCACCCTCGTAATAAATGCACAGGTTATTATTTCGCGCGTATAATATTGATGGCGCTATGAATGTTGCATGGAGGGGTGCGAGGAGCTTGTCGGGGGTGGAAACCAGCCCGCTTACGGGGGTTGTTTCACCGCGCATGCTCTCAGTAAGGGATGGTATTATTGATCTGGTGTGGGGGGGGGGGTGAACCATGGAGCTCTCTCGAGCCTCAGCAGCGTGTCGCGACCACTCTGGCACCCTTGTCCACTAGAATATCGAAAGAAATTCTCTGCCTAAACCACCGTGATGGAAATCGTCTTGGTTGACCTCCTCGAACATTTGCTATAGCACGCTTTCGTGTCACGATAAACTTTTATAATAGACGTTTATAATAATTCTATGTGGTCGTAGGCTAAGTGTTTCGGTAATCAGCCATTTTATCCATTGAGAAAAACATTCGGAAAATTTAAAGATATAGTTGTATTATTTTCAATCTATTAAACATATTGAAACAGAAAATAATTTTCCATGTTACTAAAACTGTGTCTAGTCATAATCTAAAATGTTCTAATGATTTTGACCACCGTACGTGTTTTCGAAAAATGTCTCGAGAGCACAAAGCTCCGGTCCAACAATAAATATACAAGTTTAGATAACACCGAGCGCACTTTGGGAGCAAAAACACAATTTCGAGAAGCGATAGAGCTCGGGCTCAATAAATCCCCCCGTCTATGGAAAGTTATGACGCTTCACGAAAAGAGGAAAGTTTGATGGAGGTTTCTCGAGAAGGAGGATGAGATTCTGGTGGAGAGGAGGTCATGCCAGGAGCCCCGTAAGCGCCAGAAATGGCCGCACCTGCGCTCCCTGATCCCTGAATATGCATTCCCGCATGTGCCACTCGCACGGACATTTCCCCCTGGACCCTGGCGCAAATCCTTATCCCTGGGAGCTTGTCGGTCCCCCATGGCCACCATTCCGGCCACTCAACGGTATTGCCGCTATTTTCCTTTTCGCGTATTACTGCCGGTGTTTCGCGATTCAATCGCAACGTCGTTTACATGCGACCGGGTTCGTCGATATTTAGTTTATCGACGAATCTCATTCGTGTCTAGGAATTCCCTCTAAAAGGATCGAAAAATGCAGAGATCGCGAATACTTGATTACGGAACGTGTCCGAGGATCCAGGGGATCGATTTCACTCGGCATACGATGGCACGTAGCTACGCGAGTTTCATTTGTATTCGGCCGAAGGAAATGGCGCGGACTTTGATGTTTCTTCTTGCTGACGCGTCTCGAAACCTTTTCTATTCTCCTCCCTTTTCCTTCCTCCTCGCGAGAGAGGCTGATCTGAATGCATCCTACGTATTTGCCAACCTCCCCCAGGCTCCTCTCCCCTCGCCCAAAGAACGGCCGCCGACAGCCACAGTCACCCCTTGACAAGCGTTTCCTCCCTTTGCGGGTAAAAAGTCGACCGTCAGAATAGACTCGACGACAGCCGGGTAACTTTCAAAAACACGTGGAAACGCACCTTCTCCGAATCCTCCAGCTCATTTGTCTTGTGTCAACAGGTTTCAAATCTCTACTCGACCTGACCCAGACACTCTAAGGAACTCTCCCACCAGCTTGATTTGCAAAACTCTCGAGTCAATCGACTGATCGGAACAATTACCGGGTCACATTGTCCCGCGGATCCTTCGGGTTTTTGCGTGCCGCGAATCGACGACGCGACGCACCGTTTCCCGAGCAATCAGGATTGATTTAGATCGCACTTTGTAATTACGAATCGAGTCCCCGGCCTGGACAGCCATCCACGGTACCTTCCAGCAACTCTTTTTCGTCCGTCCCGACCGGCCGTGAGTTTCGTCCGCCCCCGCGGACACCCTCGCCGGGCTTTTGTGCCCCGACAATGCTTTTAATTACCCGTTCCGCGGTCTCGGACGTGGACACACCGGATCGTCTTCGCTGATTGGTGTCCGACCCGATCAGACTTTATTACGAGCGGTAATTGTCCCGATAAAATATTCCGCGTCGAGTCCAGCGTAATCGATCCTAATTGGCTCTCGATCAGAGCGGCCGGGACGTTGATTATGCTTGCGGTGATTCACATTAGCTGCATGCAAAAGATTCTGCTGTAGCAAATGTAACGATTATGGACATAGTTCTGGGCCTAACAGATGACTGTTGTCGATCGATAGAGAACGGCTGCGATACGTCACAAGGATCCAGTGTAACGGAACGGTTTGTAACGTAACGGGAGCCGCTCGATTCGGTGGTTCCTCTCAGGTAGGTGTTATTACAACCACTCCCGGCGTTCGCGTTCTCGCGCTCGTACATCAACGTCACTTAAAGTCAAGGAAATTCCTTTTAACAATTTTTCTCCTCGGTTCCCGCACTTTCTTTCTCCTTTCTCCCCTGCTTACCGTTCTGTCCGACGAATTTTCATTTTTCAACAGTTTTCGGAATGGTCGGACTTCCGAACGCCCTTTAATTAAGAGGTCTTAATACTAGCTCAACGAAGTACCAGAACAGACTATTTTTTAGATCAGGTTATAAGAGTGTAACAACCATCGCTGCAGCCATTAGTTTCCGGGCGATCGAGTCGGTCGATGCAAATCAGTCTGCGTCTCCGGATCGTGGGTGCATCGTCCGGCCGTTTCTCTTGTTATTTATGCACTCGGATCGGGAGTAATTGTTTCCTCGGGGAAGGGAAGATAGTCTCGCCTTGATGCGCCGCCGTGCCGGCCCAGGAACAGGCTACCACATTGAAGTCACGGATCCGCGCGTGTCACTGCGGAAGCGTTCGCCTCTCCTCTCTCTTATCCTCTCTTTCTCTCTCCCTCGTATCTCTCCGACCGTCGTCAACTTCTTTGGCCGTTCTGTCTTTCCCGCGCGGAATCCGCGCACCGGATTCCAACGGCGCAGTTTTAATTGCCCGTTTCGGTTGAATTCAATCGACGCTCGGTCCTTACGGGAATCAATCGCGTCCCCAGGAATCCGTCCCGGATGCCTGTATAATTGCTGCAATATGACGACTACGGACACGGCTTATAACTTCTGGGACGCTGCCCGTGATTCCTCTCCGCGCTCTTAATTAAAATTACGCTCGCGGTACGCCGCGTGCGTGCTCGACGATCTCCTCGCAGAGTACGATATCGGCGCTCCAGACGTTCTAGTCCGTACTCTCTAGGCTCGACGAACCTGGTACTATCTGCTCTTTCGAAATACACGCGGTTGTTTCGTTGTTGCTGCGGTGATTACTAGACAGCAGGTCTTCGTGCAAAATAAAAACATTTTATCTGACTTATAACTAGACTGCGGATGTTTATTCAGTTATAACGTGTCGAAATATGCAAAATATACGCAAGATGTATGCAAGATATATGCTAAATATATGTATAGGGAATGTATGTACGGATCTGTAAAATAGTAATTATTGTATTGTTTCATTTATTATAATTTAAATTACAATATACAACAATAGTTTTTTTATAGTGTCGATTGTAAATTGATGCCTCTTGTCTGTTAAAATTAATTTATACGCTGAAAAAGAGCGTTCTACATCACATGATGTTATAGGGGCATATTTAAATTTACCCTTACGATGTGCCAGAACCTCTCGTGGTGCTTCGACGTGTTCCCCCTTCGAAATCCTGCTTATTTTTAATAATACATTAAAGTGTACATTTCGTCTTAATACAGATTCCATTCTACGTGTAACCTTTTCTCCATAATCACCGGGTATAATTTTTAAATTTTCTATAACTGTAGTTACCAAATCTATAGATTCCGTTAGAGGTAATCCTATTGTTTCCAATTTCTTCATGGCCTCAGGTAACATTTGGAAATGGCTCTGAATAAATGTTAAATTTTGTTGTAAATACTTACATAGTAATGCTTCTTTCGCCGATTTAATTGGCCAAGCATTCTTTTCATCGAACGATTCTATTACGTCTTTTATTCATTCTAAATGCGTTGCATAAAAAAACGCTGCTTCCAACCAGGTTCCCCATCTTGTTATTACAGGTTCTGGTGGCAATGGCATATTTTGTAATTTATTTTTATAACTGTCGACATGTAGTGGAGCTTCTCAAAATACTTTTTTAACAGTATATATTAATTTATTAACAGAAGGGAATTGCAGTCGCACTTCCTCAGCAATTCGGTTTAGTCCATGTACCGAACAAGTTATGTGCAACAAATTTGGATAAAATATTTTCAAATGCTTCCCAGCTTTCAACATATACGACGCTGCATCTGTGACGAGCAATTATACTTTATCTTTGCCTCCACTTGGCCATAATACTCTCATCTCTGAATTCACAAATCGAGCAATGGTTACATAATTTGTTTCTGTTAATTGCTTACACGTTAATAAAAAGGGTTGCGTTTTCTCATTTTCGCAAAGTTTCCCAATAATTAAATTTGCAATGTAACGACCAGTTGCATCCGTAATCTCGTCTACGGATATGCAAACATAATTGTCGCCTATATTTTCTCGAATATTTTGGAGTGCTAAATTGTAGCAGTCCTTCAAATAATTCCTTCGCAGTGTGAATTCGCCTGGAATATCATTCCCGGTGTATTTTTTAAAGAAATCCGTCCACAATTTATTATTAAGACACCGCCAAGGCATATTGATAGCAACCACAGCTTGACACATATCGGTGTAAAAGTTATTTTTCTTCGACGAGATTACTTCATTTTGTGGATTATTGCTTCTAGTAGCGAAAATCATTCTGATACTCTCTTAAACATTTCTTTTGTGCACAGCTGTATGTACGTGTTGTCTTAGCTGCGATTTTCTTTCGCAGCGAATCTCTTTGTCGCATGCTCTACACTATATTTTTTCCCCCCTCTGCAACAATACAGGGTGAGTCTGAAGGAACAGAACACCTAAATATCTCCGTTACTTTTCGTTGTACAAAAAAACTTCTTAGGACGAAGTGACACTGTTTGAAGGGTCACATGTAACGGTGTAAAGGAAAAAATTTTCAAGGTCATTTTTTTACAAGATTTCAAGATCATTGATATTTTTTAAATGGAATGAGGTATTTTTTAATACATCAATCGATGCAGCTGGATATTCGTTATAAAAAAGCACTAACCCATGTATGCCGAAAAGTTAGTAGTTCAGGAGATATTTAAATTTAAATAACTCTAAAACATCATTACTGTCGTACTAAGACGTTAGCGTTTACTTGCTAGAGTGTAAATTGAAGAGTTGAAATTGAAATTGAAAAATTGACGTTGAAAATGAAATTGAAGATTTGAAATTGAAAAATTGAAATTGAAGAGTTGAAGTTGAAAAATTGAAGTTGAAGGGTTGATATTGAAATTGAAGTTGAAATGGAAAATTTGATGTTGAAATTGAAATTAACGAAAAGAAATTGAAAAATTGACGTTGAAATTGAAAAATTGACATTGAAATTGAAATTGACGTTAGCATTTACTTACTTGTGTGACGTCTTAGTACGACAGTAATGGTGTTTTAGAGTTATTTAAATTGAAATATCTCCTGAACTATTAACTTTTCGACATACATAGGTTAGTACTTTTTTATAACGAATGTCCAGTTGCATCAATTGATGTATTAAAAAATACCTCATTCCATTTAAAAAAATATCGATGACCTTGAAATTTCATAAAAAAATGACCTTGAAAATTTTTTCCTTTACACAGTTACATGTGACCCTTCAAACAGTGTCACTTCGTCCTAAGAGATTTTTTTGTACAAGGAAAGGTAACGGAGATATTTAGGTGTTCTGTTTCTTCGGACTCACCCTGTATAAATATCTTACACAGATGTAATCCACTTAGCCAGCATTAAACGCTTGCTGTTTTTTGATTTAGGCATCTCTAAGCTTTGACGCAAATATTATATTTCACTACTAATAGGCACTATGTACGTTTGTCTTCGAAAGATATGCTCCATACGAAATCGTAATAGCTACTGATTTACCTGATCAATGGAGATTAAGGATGTACTGGAGGTACAATGGGAGACAAAAATACAAGAAATTCGAAATCCATCAATACATGGCAATGAAAGCCATTCATGAGTATATTTTGCATTAAACTTTTGCGAATACTGTACCATCTGTAGCTAGATTCAGTGGCCTACACTTGTCACGTTTCCATGCTAGTGAGAGACAACAAGATAAATTTGACGTTTTGTAACAGTTTAGAATTTTTTTGCTCTGTAACTGTTTAGTGAATCCTAATAAATTTTGAACATAATTAATTATATAATTTTTACTACATATACAAAAAAACTGAAGTTTCTAGTTGCGTTTTTTCAAGGTTTAAATAGAGGTTGAAGTGGAATTTTATGAATTCCCCATAAGAAGACGTGTTAAAATGTGCAAACTTTAAGTTGCTATAATTCTTAAACGGTGCAGTGAATCGAACCCAAACTTTGGTAATTACATTAATTTAGTAAGAATTATATCTTGTCAAATTTTCAAAAATTTTGTTGCGTTTTTATATACCTCCAGAACATCCTTAACTGCGGCGTGACTCCGTCTGTTTACACATCATACCATCATCCTTGTTTTGCCTCTCATTATATGTCAATGCAGTACTTACCAATTTGAAATTAGAACACGTTGTGGGTCGTAGCTGCTCAATCTTTTAGACACATTTACCTTATTCATTCTGGCGTAGCATTAAATAGTCGAATATTTATGCAAAATTTATGCATTTATGCAAAATTTGTTATAAGTTATAACAAACCTGAGTGAAATAGAAATTTATTTTCTTTGCCAATTTGGTTAACAGGTTGCAGAGGTCGCCGTTTCTCGCGAAATTTTGCTAACAGAGCTTCCGGAACGGCGCAGAATTGGCCTCTGGAATGAGAACTCGTGTAGAATGAATGCAAGCTCGCGAGGCGAGATTAAAGTCGATTTCGAAAAGCGGTCCGCGGAAACGGTGATCGATCGATGACGGTAACGAATCGCTCGGTGGCGCACGAGAAACGATCCTATCGACAGAGTTTCCATTTCCGTTCGCTCTATCGTTTTCCTAGACGGGTTCCGCGTGTCTCCCCGTCGCGATCTCCTCTCGCATTTTCCACCCCCGCACGATGCCGAATACACCCCTGGATCGCGGGCGACGTCCGACCGATGCTAAATAGTAGAAACATAATTCCGTGAGTGCAGGGGAATCGCTTTATCGTGCGGAATAATGGCCCGTATTCACGGCCCGTTCTCATAACTCTCTGCTACTATTGCACTTTTCGAAGATTGCACGTGGCCACGCTCGTGCGGCAAGCCGTGCACACGCTTTGCATCCCCCGAGCCGTTTCGGCAAACGAATACTGCATATTTCTGCATCACCAAAGTGTTCGGTACTAATAAATGATCTGTTCAGAATTGTTTTCTACGGTGTTGAATTTTTTCGTCGTCCGATAATCTCGTTGGCTAGCGTTTCCATTATTTGGCGCGGAGACCGTATCGGTGAAATTGAAAATAAGGGATTGTTCTTTTAAATAAGACATCTATCATTTCCTATTAAGCTGCCGGGCCATAAATATGGAGGCCCGAGGGTGGTCTAGGTGGGACGAATAATATCCCGGCGTGTTTTCCTTAGCTCCGTTGAATTATTATACGATTCATGTTTCGAATTGACTCACAAAACACAAAAGCGGAAGGAGTGGAATGTTATTGTACGGCGGGGGCCATCAATGGCGGGGTCTGATATACCTCCGAGGTAAAACCTTGTATTTTTACAGGATTGCGTCCGACTTCTACGTCCGCAAGGATGAATATTGTACGAGCCTCTAGCCGCGAATGCACTTCCGCTGTTTTCATCCCCCGTACGGTACCGATCACTTTCGACAAATATTCTTTTCTCCGTTTGTTTCAACCCCTGTAAATTTCTGATCGTTCACGAACCAAAAGTTGAAAGTGCACGCAAATGTTCACGGTTACGATAGTGGAGGATTATCCATAAATTTTGCGTAAAATTATGCCGTGTGAGATCAGAATCGTGTATGTAGTTCGCGTTGGAGGCAGGCTGCTCGCAATTCCAATGAGAAAACTGAGTGCTAGGTGAGGCTAGCTCGCATCTCGACGGATTTCTGTCTTCTCGGCTCTCATACATATTGTGATTACTTCGGAGGGTGGTCCGAGGAGGGAGGGGGTGAAAGATGGAAGCCGGTCCCTGCTCAATGCGAAAAGAAAGCGTGGGCACTTTCCTCTTCGCAGAGGGTGCTAATACATAGCCACGGACACGTGATTCATTAATAGTAAACGGGAACGCGAATAAATATTGCGATCTGCACAAGAAATCCACAAATGTTTTCGGAATGTTTGAAATAGGATCGTTCCGTCTCGTCTTACCGGTCCGAGGATTCTCATTACCCTTATAGCAGGCACAAACGCTCGAATATTCTGGAGTCAAATTACCCTCTCCACTAGGGAATGGTGTACAGTAAAATTTTCATCCATTTAGGTTTCAGTTTTCCCCTCATCGTGTCGCTGTCTCCCTCAAACGCTCCTCAAAGCCTTTAATTGAAACATTCCATTATCTTTTCGACAAACGTGGATCGTCGAGCATTCCCAAACCTGGAGAAACGCAACTCCAAGCCCGCCCTTAATTGAAACAATCGGAATTTCAAAGAGGGCCAGCCCTCCGTAATGAAAAGTATCAAACTGTTTCAGCTTGGCCCTCGAAGCCTCAACCCTAGGGATCGAAGATAAAGAAAAAAATCCGCCTGAACCGAGGACCACCCTCGTCAGCTTCTTACTATTATCAGTCCCGTGTTCCCCGCGCAATTACAGAAATTAAAGAATCCGTGATGACACAGTGTCAACCCCAGCGGCCTGTGCCCGCGACGGTCTCCGATTCGATACAAAAGAGACTCGGGTCACAGGGTTACGTTTAAAGGGGTGGTAGGGGGGTTGCAGGAGGGGTGAGCACCCCCTCCGCTGGAGGGTGGACGAAGACCTCGGCAAATATTTGGTTAGTCTTTGATGGGCTTCGAGAAAGTACAAGGAGAGGATACCGACGCTGCTCGGGACCGAAGAAGCTGCGGGGGTTGAGACAGGGTGGGTCGGGGGATGAAAAAGAAGGGGTGGGTCGGAGGGTGGAGGTGGACAGGACGCGTGCTGGACTCCTCCTGGACTCCTGCTGAAAGAGACGAGCCACGGGAACCGGGGAATGCCGAGCATTTTTATTGGTTCCAGCCCTCCTTCGAAATTCGACGAGCCGATCAACCGGACGGAAGGATCGGCGAATCTGATCGCGTATGTACCCGACAGCACCATCTCTCTTCCTGCCTCGTTCTAGAACTACCCGCTGCTTCGCCGGGTCCGAGGATACGACCATACTTTATTTTATATGCATTTGTGTTTGATTGGGGAAGAATCGTATAGGCAATTGCTTTGCATCCCCTCGAAGAAGCAATTTTTAGGATGAAAAGCATTGGATCTAGGAATTTGAAATTATTTGTACATATTTGTCGATGTTTGAAGAGCGTGTAGCAAATTTTTCATCCAGTTAGGTTCGTCGGGTCCGAGGATACGACCATACTTTATTTTATATGCATTTGTGTTTGATTGGCGAAGAATCGGATAGGCAATTGCTTTGCATCCCCTCGGAGAAGCAATTTTTAGGATGAAAAGCATTGGATCTAGGAACTTGAAATTATTTGTACATATTTGTCGATGTTTGAAGAACGTGTAGTAAATTTTTCATCCAGTTAGGTTCGAGATTACGGAAATTGTAGCACGTTCTTCTCGAAAGTGCTCGAACAGGAATGATCTCGAGTCAATGTAAAACAACACGGTGGAAGACAATTTAAGTTTCCTGTGCAGTCTGATCGTCAATATTCTAGGACTTCGCTCTCCTTGCTGACTGGCTCCTCCTTTAGAATTCCCAGGCTGGTGTTCTCGCGTCGGCGGAGCACTCGCGAGTCAAACAAACTGGAACTAAAACCGTCTTCCTCCCACGACTTCTGCGCCGTTCGCTCTCTTTTCTTCGGAATTCCATGAAGACCGCCATTGATTGATTCCTTGTTAATTAAAGGCCCCGCAGGAACGCGCACTCGTAGCTGTCGCGAGGAGACTGGTGTGCGGTAGAACGGGGTTGGTAGAGGGGTGAGAAGGAAGGGGGTAGGAATACGAGGAATCGATCGTGGAACAAGAAACTACCGTGATCGGGGAAAAAGACGAGCGAGATCGAGCTAGGGTAGATCGTTCATCCCTTCTCCTTTTCTCTTTCTAGCGATCTCGCTTCCCCTCCTACATCCCCTAGTCAGAGGACAGACGTTCTGCATAAGTCTCAACGTCATGAATATTCATGGGGTACCGTCAACTGCTCGTGGAAGAAAGGGAGACCGGAATCCAACGCGAAGAAATCGGATCGCGACTTTCGATTTCTTTCAATCCCTTCGGCGCGCAGTGGGCTGGATCGAGAAAGGTGACATTTGATTTAAGATAGTCAAAACTGCCCTTAGAAGTTTTTCAATGACTATCAAACCATTCGAAAACTGATCAAGAAAAACCCCTCTGAGTAAAATTTCAGCCCTCTAGCTTTCCCGCGGCGGTAGTTGCAGGGTAAATTAGATTTTGCGCTTTTCCGTGCATTTTCCGGTCTCTGATGCGTGCTGCAATTCTGAAAAATGCGATATATTTTGGAACCTAAGGCGCATGATAGAGAATTTTTTCAGATTTTTTTGTTGCAAACTGTGGTCGTAAAAAATGAAAAATCCCCAAAAATTCGGGTTTTATTGTGTTTGACAATGACAATGAAAATTTATTCCTCATCCTGCTTTCTATAAAATAAGGGCTGCAATTTCAAATTTGCATTAAATAGTATGTCTCCCACGCACTAACTGAAATAATAAGAAGAATTCGTGTTCGCGGAGCACATAATCGTAGAAGCGAAAGAAAAACCGGTGCGCGAGTATAGCGATCATCGAGTCGCCTCACGGCCGCGAAATTTGAATGTTAATCCGCGCATTTATTAGCAACTGGATCGAACGGCTGACGCATATATACGTCGGGATTCCAGCAGCCGTACGAGGAGAAATGCGAGCGATCTCTCTGGTCGGTCTCTTTCTCCTGTTCGTGTCTGTTTCTTCGTTTTCTTAACGAGCGAGTCGATCCGGCCGCGAATTCGCTAAAAACGATATTACCCTGGGCGATAATAATTCCACGAAGAGAACAATGACGGCGACCGATCGAGGAGACAGAAGAGAGAGAGAACGATAGATCGAGATTTAATCGACGCGCGTCGTTATGAAATCTAATGCGGCCTCTAAGTAGCGGCTGGAAATCACGGTCTGTATATTAATTGCGGCTAATGCGGCTGTTCTCGATCGGCGAGAGGCGACGGATAAAAACGTCCAAGAAAAATAAGAGGAAATCGAAACGACTCTTCTACGATCGGCTTATGAAGAAACGTTCACGATACACATCGATCGTATTTAATCGTTCGCACGTTTCACCGGGAACCGGTAACCAGATTCAAGGAACGATCGCGTTTTTCGCGCGCTTCCCCGATACGCGAGCACTTTTCGCCACCGCTTCAAATGAATGACAATGATCTGAAACCCTGGCTTCGAGGAACGACTATTATCTCGTGCAGGACAATGGGAGAAACGCCGCGCCGGTTCTGACCTCTGTTTCAAGGGAAAAGAAAGAGTTATTGCGTTTGCGAAGATAATAGCGGAGCTATAAAACGACAAAGGTCGGTGGTTTCGATTGTTTTGCGGGAATAAGTGGGCTGCATTTATTACGAGTTTGTAGATAATTGTAACGAGTTTTTCGAACGGCGAGCAACTCTTAAACATCGAAAATATCCGAACGCTAAATTTCCCATTCACGAAAAATTCTGAACATTTAAACAGCAATCATTTCTGCGAATCACATCGGTCGGCTATTATCTTAACAACTGCGATCACAAAGATTTGGTAAATACCACGCTATTTAAGAACGCGTTTAAAGAGAAATAATTTTCAATGCTCTTTTAAAAATCACCGACGATCAACGGAATCACATATATCCTTTAATTAGCGGAGAAGCTCTGCCGGGACTTGATTCTGAAATGACGGAACAAAAACGCGAGGTCCTTAATTGAACAGTCGCCGCAAGCAATTAAAAATATAATCCGCCTTCGACAAAACGTTTCAACGATCGGAATAAGTGTACCCGCGAATTCTATAAATTGTGCCTCACGGCTGTGAACGATTGTTCTACCGACTCTACCCGGCGACAACGACACACAGTCAAGGAAAGAGAGGGATACGTTCTTAGGGAGAGTACAAATTTTTCAGCGTCGGATTTATCTCCTTTCTCATCATTAAATTCACCGTATTTTACGTAACGTGGGAATCGACGGAAAACAATGCCGCTCTGTACCAACCGTGCCGCTGGTACTGAATCGATCGGTGAATTATTCATTCCCGTGAACGGTTCGTCACCGTGCTCTCTATTAATTACCGATGCAGAAGAACGAATTACGCAAACGGGAAAAATGCCAGGATTCTCGCGCGGAAAATTCTTTCGCCTCGTTTACGCTCGTCGACCTTTCCCTTTCGGACACTTATTAACCGTCTTTACTGTCTGCAGCACCTCTAATTGAATTCTTCGCAAATGCCGCGACAACCTGTACTTTTCCAACGTTACTCAGTCATTTTTCCGTGAGAGTTACTCGCCGAGTAAATTATTTGAATGTTGCGTCTATCGATTGGCTGTTTCCGGCACCGAATGCAGACAGCAAGCCGATCGAACGTACCAAGAAGAAGAAAAGAAGACAATGCTCGGAGGATCTTCATCCGGTAGCGTATACCGGGGTCCATCCATCGAGCGAAAGTGTACTTCTCTCGTCTGGAGGCGCGGCATATCGCTTTTCCTCTCGCAAAACTCGTAATGAGGGACCTCGTCCCTCCTCTTCCACCCTTTCCCCACCTCCGTTACTTCCTTCATCCTTCGATTTCTCCCTCGGAGCCGCGTCTGCCCGTTCTTTTGTGCGTCCTCCACCTCCTCCTCCTCCTTCTTCTTCTTCGTTTCCCTCCTCTGCCTCCGTCGAGAGTTTGTGGAAGTGCTCGGGATTCGCGACAGAGGGTCCGTTAATGAGCAAATATAGGGTGTCCATTAAGTCGCCGGCAATCCTCGCATCTTACGGGCTCGATCCGACAGTTTCCCGACATCCCTTTTCCATCGATCGTCCGGAATCTTTTACATCTGACGCCCTCTTTCATCCCTTAGTTCAACTCGAACTCGCTCAGCCAATCCTCCACTTTTTCCGAAATTGTCCAGCTTCAAAGAGCAACGAGCAACCTGTACAAAATTTTGCAGTAGCTCTTTGACTTTCCGTCCGGCGCGGATCGGATCCGATCGGATACGATTTCCGACGCATTCAATTCGCTAACGAGCGCCGGTGATTAGCCGGTTAGTGTCCAAGGGTTGGATACCCTCCCCGCCCACCCTCTCATTACCCGGCGAGGCCCGGTAATTTCACGGAACAGTCGGTCTAAATTAGCCGGCCGGTTTCTGCGCCGTGGCGTTTTCAGCCGGAACCTGAAAACCCGTCAACCGAATCCGCTCTTCGATCGTGCGTTCAAATTTCTCCGGGCGTTCCGTGAATCGTCCCCCCATAGAAAACGTTTCTCCCCATAGAGGAGCTTCTGTGTTCTCTTCTTTTCTGGGAATTGTTCTTTTTTTTGAACGTTGAATTCTGGCTCGGCGAGCGTCGTCAAACGGATCAATTAGGGGAGCCGTTTGTTGTCCGACTAACAATTGTTTATTCGAACGGACCGCCGCGCCGCGCTACGCCGGGACCGGTGATCCGTGAGTCGACTGAGGTGAATCGACTGGTCTTTAGCTACCGAATTAACTCCGGCTCCTTCGACTACCGATTCGTTACCGAATTGTGTGCCAGTCGCCTTTCGTGTCGGACGAAAGGATTGATTGTGTCTTTAACGAGTGTTGTATGGGTTAGAGGCTGGACTGGTGAATGGGAGATTGCAGGTGTGTTGTGTGTGTGTGTGGTGATCGAAGTTGGGCGGGATTGGTGCTCTGGTGAGCTGAAATTTTTCGGACTTGTTCATTTTGTGTAAACTACTCGAGAATAGTGAATTATATTACCATACATCTTCTAAGCAAGGAATCGGCTCCCAGAACCGAGTCAACCGGTAATTATCACCATGTACCACGTTCGAGGCAGCAAAGGAGCGTGTCGGGAAATTAGTCTCGTAAGCCTGGAGCGACGTCGTGCGAACTTGCCGAAGGACGACGAGCATCGGGGGGATGGTTCAGAGGGGTGGAACGGAGGAAAGTGTTCGGTAGATTGCTTCTGATAGATAATAAAGAGGGCATTTCTCCGAGGGATTGTAGCGCGACGGTAACAGCGCTACCGGGCCGTGTCTGTTCGCTGACAGATATTATAAGTAATTTTGCCGAGGATAGCGAAGGACAATGGCGGCCGGGCACCTGTCCGCGACGGATGTTACGATCGTCCAACGTGACACCCGTAACTTCTTCCCTCATCTATGCCTCGACGCGACGTGCTCCTCATCCTCTTTTCTTTTTTATTTCCTCGCGATATCCTCACCTGGACCGTAACGAGCAACTGTGGAATTGTCTGCGAACGACGCGATAAACATGAAATTCCTCGATGCATGTCAGAATCTGAAGAACACGATGGAACGATCGCTTTCATTTGAATTTCAACAGCGGAAGTGCCGCGGGACGAATTAAAACGAGAATAAATAAAAAAAGGAGTGACAAATGGTTCGTTTTGAATAAAAATCCGCAGTCCAGTAAAGCGTGAAGTAAATAACGCGTCGCTAAAGCCGTCCGCTATAAAAACGAGTCTGGTCCAGGACATTTCCAAGCGAACTTCGCGAAGAAAGCTGCGCGTCGCGGAAGCTTTATCGCTGTCGTCGGGCAATAAACCGGAAATGTCCGTGTCAGTTATACCGAATCGGGCGGAAAAGTTCCGGCGGAAATGCAAAATCGTATAATTTCGCGTGGGCGGTCGCGGTACGAGTAAACTCCGCAAAGAAACGGCGTGGGCGGCGCGATCCTCGCAAATCATCCCCTAAATCGAGAAAGTTCCAGAAGGAAGCCGCGCCGTATATTCTCGCAAGCCCCAATAGAAATACGTGGCGGTGTAAAGCTCGTCATGCGTCCTGAATAAACGGCGAGAGCCCCGCGATGAAACTGCGACGGGGGCCCCAAGATTGCGAAACTCCCGGCGAAACTCTCGTGAACATAATTTCTGTATTGTTTGCGGCGCGGCCGATCGGCCATTACGGATTCCCGAAGAAACACCGGAAGCTTCCGCGACGCCGAACGAGCCAAGGAACTGTAATAACCGAAACGATGGCTGGTTCTCACGGAACAAACTCCCTGGTGTCGAATTCCTGTACTCCCTTCGACGATTTTACTGCTTCTCCACTCATTCCTCATGTTAGAACACACATATTCGCACGACCGATCCATCCGACTCATCAGGAATTCATCTTTGTTAACATTTAAAAAAAACAGTAGGTCCTGATTAGGATAACCAAAACACAAGACTGGCAAGCCGTTGCCGGAGCTTCGGCGAGAGCTAAGGGATCGGATCAGCAGCGGGGGTGGTTAAGAAGGGGAGCGAAAAAGCGGGAGTGGTCGGACTGCTGGCGAACGCTGATAACGCGAGCCTGTCGGCTGTTATGTCCAGGAAGAGAGTCCCGTTTTCGGTGGAAAGCAGAGGGTGGCGAAGAGGGAACTGAAGAAGGGATGGTCGGGGGTGGTTTAATTAAAAGAAACCTCCTCGTTCGACGCCGAGAGATCGCTCGAACTCGAGTTAACTCCGGGGGTTGCGACCTTTATGACGGATCCCACCCCTAACACCGTTCCCTACATGCATCTGTGCCCGCGAGATACGCCTAATGGATCCGTCCAGATTATTAAGCAATGCGGAATTACCCGGACTGTTAGCGACCATTACGACACCTCCCTTCCGGAGCCATTGATCGCGCGATTTAGGCTCGTGTAGCGATCATTGAGCTATGCGGGGCTTAAGGATCTTCTCCTGGATGATCATGGCTGATCGCGGTCTCTGCTGTGGGAATCACCCTGAGAATCTTATACAGAATAACACTGGAGTGTCTTGACAACAAGCATGTCCGACGCACGTAATACACGTGCCACACAATTATTATAAATTTATTTCTCCCCAAAGCAAACGCGATTCAAATAAATTTTGAGAAGGATCCAAACTAGGATCGAAACGTTGATTTTGTTTGATAATTAGCAAAATTGCTTCATAATTAGTAATAAACGATCGAACCGTTGCGCCGAAAGCATTTAACATTTTTAACAGCAAATACGGTCGATAGAAGAAACATATTTACAGAATAACACTTTTTGGATTAATTACACACAGGATTGCGAGAGTCGGTTTTGGAAGATTGAAAAATTATTGGAATCGAAATATGGAGAGACTGAACGACGGGGTGGAACGCAGAACGGCGGGAGATTCGAAAACAAATCGACATCGTGTGCTAATTCGATCGACGTGGTCGTGGTTCCGAGCGGTCACCGTGAAAAAGGCAGGAAATGAATTATTTTCTTCAGCGTCGTGACGAATGATTCGTACGTGCTGACCCTTTTCCCGGGCCCCGGTCATCATTATTCCGAACGATTGAGCGCAGTTGTTGCCAATTGGTCATTCAGTACAATAGCTGGAGGTCGTGGACAACCTAGGGAACCGTGTACACGGAAAAAATACAATAGGCGGCAAAATGAATGCGTCAATCCGCTGGGAATCAATATTTCATTGAAACCGGAAGCTCGGTTCTCGTGAGTAATTCACGGTTAAATTATGTTTTATATATTATATATTATAAAATCGTCTGCGGCTTCACAACGAATAGTTTCCAGAAGAGGAACAGGTGGAAATGCGAGCGTCGAACGTAACAAGTTAATTTTCTGATAGTTCCTTCACGCTAAGAGGGACCGGGCACGGTTCACGTGCTCCGCCGGCTTTATAAGCGGGTCTGTATCGCGGCTCATTAGGCAAATGGGCTTTAAAGTGGCCGATAAAAATCACCCTTGCGCGACGCTCACCCCCTTTGCCGTAGCCATTAGCATAAAGGGTTAGCCGCGGCCCCCTTATGAATTACAATGCGTTTCACGGCCGCTGACTCGGGTAACAGGTAGATGGCTGATTCTCGGTCGAGACGTAACGTCAGGTGTTAGAACTCTTTGCCTTTCAAACGGGACCTGTACTTGAAAACATAAAATTACGTGAATTTTCTTTAAAACAGCTTGTCCGAGCAAGCAGCAGAGGTGTGGGGACGAATGGCGGCGAGTAAGCCGAAGTTTCGACTCGATACTGGCGTAATCAAAATAGTTGACCGGTCAGAGATAAAAGCGCGCCAGGATCGAGCGATCTCCGTCGAGGGTTAAGCGTTCGCCGACCGATTTCATTCTCGTAATCCGTTCTTAAGCAGCATCCTCCCTCTCTTTTTACGAGGTCCTGGCCTTCGTTCACGCTACCCGGTCGAGATAACGCGAGCTTTATTATAGATTGACCCCCGCACTCGATCCCTCGTTTCGCCTCGTTCTCGTACAGACCACCATCCCTCTCTTTGTCTCTGCCTTGAATCCCGAGGATTCTCTTTCTCGTCGAACTCGTCCACACCCTTTGGACCATTTATCTCGATCGTTTGCATCGAACGGAAACCTCGGACTCGCTGTCGAACCATTACTAGAAGATCCTTCCTTCATCGCACGAACGAGGTATTCGCTTTCTCCTTTGAAAAATCTGTGAGGGATCTTCTGTCCTTCGGAACCGTTGGGGAAGAAATCTGGCAACTCTTCAGGGTGGACCTTCCTCTTAATTTTGCTAGCGATTGGCCATTTCTAATTTTGCAAGAAAAGTATTTAATTATTCGGGGGTACTGCTTTACGTCGAACCGGAAGCGTCGTGAAATCGATCGAGGTCAAAGCTGGGGCAGTTATTACTCATTCCAACGATCGATGAACATCCGATAGTATCGCTTCTAACCGGGTCACTTTGTATGTGACAGAAACTGACGTAACTACGTGCCAGCCGGAAGATTAAGCAAGCGATGAAACGGGAGCGCGGCTTCTCTCGTTGTTATAGACATTCCGTGTATTGTCCCACCCCCTCCCCGGCAACTCCCTCGGCTTGATCCCCCACCCTGAGGAACGCAGACCAGCTAGAGCAGGGTGCTCGGGGGCGTCCATTTCTTGGTTCTTTTAATCTTACTTTTCCCGCAAACGGGCAGCCAGGCGTTAATTCAACGGCATTGATTGCCACACGAAACCCCCCACCCCTGTACTTGGGTGGAATAGGGGTGGAAAACCCTCCCCCCAACCCCTGGACCACGAGATCCGACGGTTTTCCACCCTTCTCCCGCGTCTTTGACCCTACTGGCTCGTTTCCTCGGCTACGTTCTTTCTTCCAATCCTCCTGTGCTTCTCCTGCAACCCCCAATACCAGCCACCCCCGTACACCCCCGCCCCGTAGACGCGAGAATGATTATTTCTTGAGCGTAGCGTCTCGACTAATGTGTTCGCGAGAGTTCTGCTAAATTAAACGAGCAGCTGGTCGTCAGAGTTCGATGATATTCGAATTGTTCCGATTACAGATCGTATTTAAATTGACCTCGAGATTCCCAACCAATGGAAGTGGCTCGCCAATAAAAAAGCAGAGGGGCACTTTAAAACGGAAGAGATAGGATCTCCAAGGGCCACCCTTTTCTAACAAAGGGTTGCGCGCACATGCGCCGCTGGTATGCAAAGCGACCAGGGGTCCGTTCGACGGCCAATGACGTGTGTTTAAACTTCGAGCCCGTCCCTCGGGCCGGGAACGAAGTTAGAATAAAAGAGAGAGTGAGAGAAAAAGGGAGAGAGTCCCGGGGTGGTTGCCGCGCCCTTATCGGGAGGGAGCAGGCAACAGGGCTTAAAAAATGATCTATCGCTACCACCAATCACACCACGGGTGGTGGCGAGTCCCTCTCTCTGATTGAGACGAGCCTCGAGCGCGTCTGGTAAACGATATACCCGTGGATCCGCGGGTGGAAAAGTGTTAGCCATAAAACACAGCGATATATCAAGAGGCAAAATACGCGGGGATCGATACTGTATTGTTCCCGGTGCCTGTAGGAACACCATGCACTTCTCTCTATAAACGAACGACGTTTTTATTTCATTTTTGTCGAAACGACTAGAAAATTAAGGTAAAATCTCTCGCGCGCACTTAAATCCACACGCTAATTACCACGGGATGCCCTAACCATAATAAAGAAGAAAGAAAACATTAAGATTAATCTCGACGCAGGCTGAACGAAGTTTCAGTCTACTTCCTTGGTGAATAATTCTTCTAATCCTGCAGATAACGCGTTATAAAAATTCCAGAACACGTTCCAGCCGTACAGAACAAACCCACTAAAGTTTCATAAAAATCCATTAATCAGTGTACCTGAAAACAATTCTCAAACCCTCCTGTTACATATAAAACGACGAAGTAGACTCGGCTTCGCTTAATATTCCATGAAAATGGATATTTTCGCACAAAATTCGCGATTGTTGCTAGATGGAGAGGATCGCGGAAGATCGTTGCTTTCTCTGGACGAAGTATCGTTCCCAGAAACCGCGTAAACGGCGCGGATTTATGGCGGCGAACGCGATTAGGCGCGACAGGACACGATAATTACGCCTGTATCCTGCTGCTGGCCCGTTTTATCTTGCGTTTCCGCGTACACACGAGCTTTTAAGTGTGTAGGGTACACGTCTGATACTTGTTAAAAGTGCCCACTAAAGATAAAGGAAGCGGCGCGGCGGCGGGATTCCTATACTAGCCTAAGCTCGAACTGCTGCGACTGTACGTTCTCTTATTCGTTCGCTTTCTATCTTAACGAGTCTCGCAGGAAGACGCCCCTCCGCGAAGATCCGCGCGGATAACGATAATCATTTTAAAATGCCGGGAATAATAGTGATCATTACACGGTGTCGTGCTAATGATAATTTATCGCGGCTAACTCCGGGACGGCGCGTGTTCGCGCGTGGCCGGCCTCGGAACCCAGAGCAAAATTACCGGCGATTCGGCTGCACGCGATCTTCCGGTTACCGAAACCCACCCCCTATAGCGATTCTTCGGATCGGGGAACTGACCCTCTTTAAAACAGGCCTCGGTGGTGTGGATTCATCCCTTGAGAGTTGGACGCTGGGAAAGTTAAAAATTACTGGATGATTTTGCATCTTTCGGCGGAACTTTATCACTAGACTGCGGAAGTTTATGCAAATTTTATATGTAAAAATATGCAAAATATATGCAGAAAAATATGTGAAATGGTCGCCCTGAATAATTGTATTAATAACGAATGAAACAGTCGAATATAGTATAACATGATATATGTAGAGTAGTCGCGTATAATATCTATTACTAAATTGGCATTACAATACGTGATGATAATTTTTTCTATATTTTCAATAATATAATTGGTGCCTTTTATCAGATAAAATTAATTTATATGCTGAAAATGTCCTTTCAATATCACAAGATGTGATGGGGCATATTTATACTTTTTTCAGTGTCGTGCTTTTATTTCCTTTGTACCGTCGCACAGTGTGTCGACCAATGGAAAAAAGTCCGAAAATCAAAGTGTAAGATCGGCAAATTTATGTATCCTAAAATGTTCGTAACAAAACATAGTTTCTAAAACTGCCTTCAATTTTAACTGAATAAATCAATTTGTTGTTAAAACTGAGGCCGAAACTTCACTGTCAAATTCCGTGCATTTTTTAAAACATGCGTCCCTCGCCAGCTATTTGTTTTTTTAATTTGATTTTTACAGGGTGTGTTTAGCATTATTAGACATTCAATCTCCCAAAAATTTTTTTTTAAATAATCGCAATTTGTCCTAATTTTTTATGTTTAACATTTATCAACTTTGATTAGAGTTTTCAAAAAAGTACCCCGAGGTAACCCGTGAATTTTTTTACAGTAATTGGTGGCATATTAAACTTCAATTTCGCGTTGGTTTAAATCTGCTCACGTTTGCTCAAGCGGAGAAAATAATAAAAAACCATATTAAGACGCTCGCGCTCGGCGGCTTTCTGCGTAGTCTTTCGAAGAAATTTGTTGCAATTATTTTTAGACGCATGCCATTTGATAAGTACTTACATATGTGATCAATTTTATTCTTATAAATTATATATTTAGTTTCAAAATTGTTTAAATATTTACAATCTTTCAATTCAGTATTAAAAAAAGTACCAAAAGGTTTCTTTTAGATTTTGTATTATATTAATTTAAACCACATTAGACTTGATATGACGGTCGATCTTAAGTGCATAAATATACACAAATGTTAAAAATAGTAGAAAATGTTGATGTTGAGACGCGTGCGTTCGCCGTCCACGCCTTTAGTCTATCGAGTTCCCATTTGAGTCCGCGCGAAGCGATAAGACACTATGTTTACTCATTATGCTATTCTAAATATAAAGTCCCTTATTTTCAATTGTTTATACGATATCTGTCGAACATAATACCCGCAAGACATCAAGAGAAAATTCAAATAAAGACCTATTAAATCATCTTCTACTGGAGTCGGATCCAATTATTGTCTATTATCAAAAAAACATACGAAAAAAGAAAAAAAGGATTTCGCAGATATAAGAGACTATTTATTATTAAATGAAACATCCGACTTATCAGATTCCAACCCAGACACTTGTTCTGATGATAGTGAAGCTGAAGTAGTATAGTACGTACACATATTATTTAATAACATATTATCTATGTTAATTGATTAATTAATTAATTTATTCATTTTATTTATTTCTAGGTAAAATAAAGGAATTTTCTTAAAGATTCCTAAGTTTTAATTCCTCCTTGTGAAGATTTAAATAAGTAATGTATACAGTTTACTACTTTTTTTTTAATTTTCGTTAAAATTGTAAACTACTACTTTTTATGCAATAAAAAAACATAAGAAACAAGGTCATCACAATTAAAAAAAAAATTTTTTTTATACCAATCGAGTCGTCTTTGCATTTTATTTCAAAAAGTATTAAGGTACTTTACTCGAAAATTGCATAGTTTAAGAGTTACGACTTTTTTCCCGAACTCCCATATACTCGACACACTGTGCGTCGATATGTGAATCATTTTAACTATTATTAAGTTCAGACAATATTTAAAATCCTAGATTTTTCTGAAAAACATATTTATATTTTGCTCTGACTTTTTCGCCACAGTCAATAGATACATTATCTAGATTTTGAGCAAAATCTGTAACTAATTTAATTGAATCTTTTAATGCTAACGTATTCGATTCTAATTTCGTTATTGTAACTGACAAAGTGGAAAAGTTAGCTTCAATAAATGATAAATCGTCAATAAGATCTTCATTTTTTATAATTTCTCTCGGGCTGTCTTAATACATGCTGAGTATACTTTGTTCTTTGAAGGCTTTAACAATCTGACAATAAAGGAGAACTTGACTATTTGGCACAAAACTAATCATTCATTTAGTCTTAATGAAATTAAATATTACCAAATATATTTACTTACTTCCCTAATAGCATGTACATGTTTTGCATAAAATATCGCCGTTTCTATCCACGTTCCCCATTGTGTTACGGCCGCTTCTGGTGGTACAGGAACATTAGGCAGGTTTTCTTTGTAAATTTCTATTCTACATGGAACTTTCATGAATATTTGTTTTACAAAAGCTATTAATTTATTGTCCAAAGGAAAGTGTATTCGTATTTTCTCCGCTATTCTGTGCAATCCGTGTGCTACACATGTCATACATATGTACCACATTGAGATAAAATAATAATTATTATTAACCAGAGTTGGGCATTAATCGATTAAAATTTTAATCATGTGATTAAAAATCATGTGAGAAAATCGACGATTGATTTAATCAATTGTTGAAGTTAATCGCCTCGCGGTCTATCCATAAATTGTAATAAGGAGTGAGAGGGAGCAGAGAGCGAATGGAGAATTGACATATAAATAATAATATTAATAAAAGCACGTAAACAGAGTTTGTATTATAGACCAAATGACAATATGTACATCTAAACTCAGTTTACATTTTTTTCAGTGTTCATACAGTTCTGATTACGTATTTCATTTCGAAATTTCAGCAGTTAATCATTAATCAATTATCCGATTGACGATTAATAATCGTTAATCGCAATTAACGACTAAAGTAGAAATTTAATCGTTAATCGCAATTAACAATTAATACGTATTTAATCGTTAACCGCAGTTAACGATTAATAAGTACTTAATCGTTAACCGCAATTAACGATTAATAGGTACTTAATCGTTAACCGCAATTAACGATTAATAAGTATTTAATCGTTAACAGCAATTAACGATTAATAAGTACACAATTAACGACTGAACGAGGAAATTAATTGTTAATTGCGATTAACGATTGAACGAGGAAATTAATTGTTAATTGCGATTAACGATTGAAGTAGAAATTTAGTCGTCAATCGTTGATTAAATTTTTGCCCAACTCTGTTATTAACGATATAATGATATTATTAACTGTTTTTTAGGCCGTGTTCATACAGCGAGCGGCAAGCGGTAGAGCAATTTATTTTTGGTTATTATTACATGAGAAAAGCATAAAGTATGCACAATATGCAAAAAACATGCGCTATGCACAACATATGCTGTGTGCAAAATTCTGCAAAATAAAAAATATATTTTTGGAATCATCTAATCATGAGATAAATTTCTGTCCAGGTCGCATTTGTCTACCCATTTACTATAAAAATTTCCTTTTGCATAAACATCCGCAGTCTATTTATCCCTTTGATAATTCCATTTCGTCTACTCATTTTTATCACTAGACAGCGGATTTTATGCATTTGTGACAAAAATGAGTAGGTGTAATTTAAGACGATAGTTCGGAGGGATAAGAGATGCGCAGGTGTGTTGGAGTAAATAAGTGGAAAAATAATTTCGAGGGGTGTCCGGTGCAGTGCATAAAAGAAGAACTTGTTGGATTAAGCAACGATCGATTGTTCACAGAGCAAACACATCAGAACGGTCATAAATTTCGTTAGAGGCGGGGTGGTTGAGATTCGAGAAAATCTTTAAGCAAACATTTTCCTCGGGAAGAGAAACGTCGTCGTCGTAGTCGACGTCGGGACGCGGCCCGCCTAACGAACCCGGCGTCCCTTTCTTTCTCCCGCAGCATTCATCGTAAACGGATTTGGCTTCATTAACCACCCGTCGGCTCTCGCCCCCGCGCTCCCTCCCTTGCTATTTTCCCCGACACGGTCGTAGCTTTCTCTCGCATGGTAACTATGGCAACAATGGCAAAGGCAATCAAGCGCCGCATGGAATTAACGCCGCTCGGACGCGGGATACTACCGGACCCGGGAAAATAGAGTCGAATGTTACCCCTAAGCAGCGGCCTTGAGGAATTATTCCGGGGCTGTACATTCCCTTATATTTTATCCTGTACGGTAAATTTATTATTCTTTCGTGTATCGTTAAACAATGGCAATGGGGTCGAGAAAGAATTCATAAAGATTGAATCTTTACACCGCCATTTTAACCGAAAGCGAGCCCCTTCATCTTTAGAGTACCCGTTTTTAAAATCAGAAGGGTGAAATCCACCCTTCGAAGGGGTTCTTTACGCACATGCGCGAGTTATATGCAAAGTGATAGGGTTCTTGGCAGCCAATGGTAAGCCTTGTAAACCACACAATTCAACCCTCCCTTTCGATGTCGCCACCCTTCATATTTCTTTAGCCAAGGAATGTCAACCCCATCGTTATTTTTCTCGGAAACCGCGAAGACGGGCTCGAATCGGGACTGGTTCCAGTAATGGCACGCGTCTGTTCGGCGTCACGGTCAGCAGAGATCGCAGCGAACCCATCGAAGATAAGGGGCACGAAATGAAATTACGAGCAACCTGCTTTCGTCGGAATACATTGTCTTTTTCCGCAGAGTTTTTCACAGCAATTTTACGCGACCGCGAATTCGTAATTGATACTTGAGAAGCCTAATACCCGCCCACGTGCATGAATATCATAACCCTAGGCAACTGAGCTATTGTGCGTGGAAATAACGATGCCAATTAAAAACAGGAATATGATTGAACTCTTTCTATTCAACAACAAAACGCTTCGGTTACCTTTACCGAGTCGAATGTTTCGCTCGCTTGTACGCTTCAAATGTACATAAATATGTGTGAAAAATCCTGATGCAAAAATTCGAACAGGTTCGAGGTGCTTAGTATTGTATCGTAGCAAGACGTCCAGACACACGTGCTGCTTTTCCACGCCGCGATATTCGTTTCCGCTTTCCGGCGTTGTTCTTTTTCGACCGTGGAATATGGCATTGTCGTAATTCATCGATGTAACGGTTGTTAAGCTGCATTAACAACTGCCTTGCACCATCTACCTTGAAAAAACCGATTGTAAACGATGTGCTGATGTCTGTTAAATGCTAATATATTTACTGGTTAATTGTGAGGATGAAGTTTCTTCGGGTGGCCTACTCTTTAAATAAATTCTTCCACGACGGAATCAAAAATTCGGGAACAAGTCTCTGGTTCTGCAACTCCGATGTTAAGTCGTCAAAGTGTACGAAGAAGAGGAGGTCGAAGAAAGAGGCTAGCGCTGTGTCCACGGGAGAAACAGGACGAAATCGCGGCTAGATGGGAGCGCACACGTGCGCATTAATAGAACATGCTGGCTTTCCACGTATGACAGTGGCGTGCCGGTTTTCCCGGAGCCTCGTCGTCTTTTCGGTTTCGGGGAAAAAAAAGAAAGTTGCTGGCAAGTAACAGCCATCGTCGCCTTACCCGCAATTCCCGGGCAACTTCGCTGCCAGACGCCTTGCCTGGAAATGTATCTATCCGTAAACTCGGCCGGAACGTACGTGTACGCGCGAGGATAGGTATGTACTGGCAACAGTCGTCGACGAAAAAAAAAAGAAGAAAAGAAAAAGGAGACGAAAAAAAATGGGAGTCGCTGCAAACGAGGAAATCTCGCGGCTGACCGACGAACTTTTCCCTCGACGAGGCCCGACGCTGTCCTCCCACGCTTTAATCGTCGTTATCAAGGATCCTAGAGGATCCTCCCGACGCGGGACACTTTCCATGTCCTTTTGACAGTCAGAATAATATTAATGGATCTTTGCCAAATCACGACGGTTTAATTTTTCCAAAAAATAATGTCCGGGAATACTTACCTTTCTAGTTCCAGTTTTTCCTCGTTGATCGCAGTCACGCTCGCGCGATCGCTTCTCTCTGTTCTCTTATTTTCATTTTCCCGCACACGATGAACACATCATCGTCGGGAGCATTATCAAATCGCACAGGGGAACGGCATTAATTATCGTTACTTCGCCGGTCCGATTAGACGTCGAGTCTAAATCACTCGATCCCACCGGGGGATAATTAAGAACCGGGAAAGAAAATTTTTCCGACAGCCGAGCTCCTTTAATTTCCCGTAAATCGTTTGCCTGGTTAATGCCGCGATCGACGATAAGCCGATTGAATCGAGCCGACTAGCTTCCTCAGACGCGAGCTTATTCTGTGAATGAAACTGCAACGCGTGCATCACCGTTCAGGAGTGTTTCTACGTCTGCTGGGGCTCGCTAATACTTTAGGAGATCTTTCAGGAGATTTGTTCCTGCTTGAAAGATATTACTTGAATGTCTCGGTATTCGGTTTACATTAGGGAGCAACTTCTGAATAGTTCAGAATGAAGTTGGAAATTTCACCGCCGCCGGACACCATTCACTCGCTTTGTGTACGGTCATAGGCAGCGGCCAAATGAAAATTCATCTGCTAAATAGTATCGCGGACGTCCATTAAGCGAGACTTTTATACGGAACGCGCGCTACGGGGCCCTCCTTTGGTTTACTAATTAAGGCAGTAGCCTCGCCGGGTGCTAATGAGTAGACGCAGCCATAACTTTGCGTCGGCAATTACCGCTGCTTTATTACGCTTAACGTCAACGTTATCGTTACAAGCGGATCTTACTCGCGCCGGCCTTAGAAAATCATTCTAATTGTTTCGCCGTGTGTGTCCTCACGCGACAGTTCTCGTAAACGCCAATAATCTCCCCATTTTCGAAGAACAGAAATTTTCTATTCTGCTTTTCTCTGGATTTATAGATTTATTCTATTTCAAGTACAATTTGCAATCCTCCCGACGAATCCATCACTGTATAGTGATTCAACGGGTTAAGAAACATGGCGAGTGGTCCGAGCCAGTCGAGATTTGACGCGTAGACAATGGCCGTTGCATCGTCGGCGGAGGCAGCGCGAAGGGAAGACGGAAAAGCGAGGGGGTGGGTTTCGGGCTGAAAATTGCGGGGGTGGGTGTACGCGGGGTGGATAGAGAGGACGGGGGGAGGAGGAGGGTGAGGAGGAGAGGGTGGCTGCGCAAGCGCCCTCGGGAAAGTGGCGGCATAAGCGTCCGCACGGGAGAAAACCACCCTCGATGGTGGCCGGGATCGTTCGCGGAACAGAAAGGGAAGATCGGAAAAACGACTTGCGAGAGGGAAAGGGATCGAGGGGGGTCCTGGGGGACGAAGGGGATCCTGGGGGATGAAGGGGGCAGCTCGGCGGGGATGTAAATGCCCCCGTGATGTATCGGATCGATGCGGCAGCATCCAGACACCCCCTCCTGCTTACTACGCGACCTAAAAACGTTCTCCGCCGCGTTGCCAGATGAATTACGAGTGTCCTTTTCCTTTCGTCGTAATTTCGATCCCGAAAACTAACAATCCCTTCCTTCGTCCTCTGTCTTTCGGTGTCCATAATTATTCGTACGATGTTAATTTTTCGATTTTATACAGATGCGCTGTGTGATTATATCTCAAAAGAATATCTCGAGCAAGGCCCCCCACAGAGGTAACCCGAGCAAATTAGCGTCTCAATGTGTTCGGTTCTCAGGCTAACAGTTCAGACAGCGTTTCATCAACTGGAAAGGTATCAGGCACGCATAGAGGATCGTTCTCCCGCGTTCCTGAATAGCTCGCTAGGCGAATCGCGGTGTAATTTATGAACTGGTAGGCCGAAGTTTCCCAGCAATTCCAGTGTCAGAGGAGCAGAACAAATTTCACGGGCGTGTGCAACCTTGCCTCCACGGATATGGTTTCCTTTTCGCTGACATGCCGGACGAACCCTCTCCCTGTCGATTCGTTTCTATGCCCCGCGGATTCGCAATTCGCCGTGGCGGAGCAGCAGAGCCCCGCGAATAAATATCCACGGAAACGGCAATTCCTGAGCTATTGCGCAGTAATAAATAAATAAATAAATACGCAATGACGGCACGCACCACATAGCTCACGCGAACGGCAAGTTCGCACCCGGGGATTGCGGGAACACACCGCTCCTTCTTCTACTTCTTCTTCTGTTCGGCCAGCTTGAGCGTTGGAGAACCGCTTCTGCTCATCAAGTGGCTATGCGTGTGGAAGAAGATCAAACAGACCGGGAGTTTTTCATTCTGATTACTCCGCGCCAGAGCAATTACCAGATAACATCGGCCCCGCGTCCTTTCGGTTCGAACGAGATCAAGGATTCCGGGGGGGAAATGTCCTCTCGAAACGTATGTAAAAACATTGGAAAATTTCCCGTTTAAACAAAAAGGCAATTGATGAAAATCTAGGGAGGTTAAAGTCGAACGACAAAGTGCGAACGAAGTCAGACGAAGAATAAAGATGGTTTAAGGCAAACAACAGAGTGCAAGGTCAACTCCGATAAGTTCCGACAAAGACACCAATACGAGGGAAGACGAATTATTGAAGGCCACGCCCACTCGGACGATTCTTTAACAAAGCCTAGCATCAGGAAGCAGAGAGAAGTCCTGTGCTGCGATCCTGGAAGATGACGAAGGGTATCAGCGCTAGGAAGAGTCAGGGGGTGTGTGTGTGCGGGTTCTCTTTGTCTCGAGGGTTCGGATTCTGGAGATAGAGGCTAATTCCCAGCTTCCACCCCTCGAGGAATGTTGAGAGAAAGAGAGAGCATCCCTCTCGTCCACCTTTCCGTCGTCCTCCCGGTCCTCTTTTCCTTCGCTTTGCTGGCTACTTTGATGTTCCTAATTTGATTGAAGGAATCCAGCCCCCGGATCCTAACTTCGTCTTTATTGATTGCTGTTTTGTCCGGCGTCGCTCCGACAGAATCCGATAGATCTGCACCGGTGCCGATGCAACTGCGATCCGAAAGAGGATGCCTTTTGTCGCGGCCCGGTGCCTTTGAAAACGCCTGTAATCGGGCCAGACTATTGTTCGCTACTAGACTGATCCTGCAAAGCGACAACCGGGGCCGTGACTTTTTCGGAATACGTTCCAACTGCTTCGTTTCAGCTTCGGATAGTCTGACAATGTGCTCGACTGGCTTGTTAGTGAGATTGAGATTCATCGAGCAGCCAACAATTAACAAGCCGCGTTCACGAATCGAATTTAATTAGCCGATCGGCATCGAGAGTCACCGGGGCGAAAGAGAGTATCGATACTCCACAGGATCTCCTAATTTCCTTTCCTTTTTTCGTCGCTCCGTTCGCCAGCCTCGAGGTGGAGCAAACGGAGCAAGGGAAAAGAGAGAAGGAGAGGGAAACTTTATCAGGAAACTCGATAAAGGGAGTCCGCGAATTTTCTGCGAAACCGGAGAGATTCTGACTGGACTGCGGTCGTATCTTATCGCGAGGCAGACGTCCACGCCAGAATCCCGGCTCTGGCTTCCATATAGGTACGTACCTGTATTATATCTGCGTCGTTCACATATCTGGATAGACCGCATCATATTCCACCCTCTATTCCTCGTCTCGATACCTAGAAGGCGATTCAAAAGTCGTGAAAACTACGATTCCATAAAAATCGTGCATTCTTCTCGTTGATTTCATGTTAATGATTCTTACATTGCAATTTTTCCATTTGATTACGACCATTGGGAAGAATTGTCGATCGTATAGGCCAGAAATCAGATTGTTGATAATTAGACTGCGGATCTTTATGCAAAATAAAAATTTTCTACCTGAATTACAACAAGCTGGGATGAAATAAATATTTAATTTCTTGCTGAATATGTTCAATAGGTTGAAAATGATATAGTGGTATGTTTAAATTCTTCAAATATTTTTACTGTCATAAATTAGACCTATCCATTTTTATCATAAACGCATAAAATCCGCAGTCTATTGATAATATTCTCTGACAGTGACGACATCGATTTTGGATCACCGTGTATGCTTCGCAGCGACTGTACGTGTATCAATATTATATCTCGCGAAATATCGAATGGACGTCGCAATTCTCTATTATTTCGCGACGGATACGTCGCAACCAACGACGCGCGACGCGACGTCTCTCGAACTCCACTGTTTTGTATAGACGCTCCTCGCATCTGCTCTTTATTTGCTCTTCGGCCTCCCGCTGGATCGATTCTAGAAGATTTCGTCGTTCCTCGTTCGTTCACAGCGAGGTCTACAAAATTCCCTAAATCGCAGTCTGTCGAACTTGGCCAGACATTAATTTTTTGCCGATCAAATTCTGTATTATCTTTTTGTATCACTATCAAAATCGAACAAATTCGAAGCGTTTTTATTCCCATTTGCTCACGACTCGGAAAAAAAGGACGCGGCGCTCGTACTCATTATCACTTTGCTCGACGGTGAAACAAACGCGGCTGTACCCGCGAGCAATTACCGTCCGATAGCGCCTCGAAATTGGCCGGCTCGTTGCCATAAAATCGCGATGACCCGGCGGAAGTCTATGGAACGCCTTGTAGCAACAGTTTTTCGGCTCGTAAAACGCTCTGGGCCGGCCTTCCAGCATCCACGGGAAGTTCGCCTGCGGAACGGAAACTTTTCACTTCGACCGCCGTGTATTTATCGGAGCTCGTTACGACACTGTAATCGACATGCAATTAGCCCGGCCAGATTAATACCGTTCGGATGTTGGTAATAGGCACGTTGCAGGTGTGTACAACCCTGCTCGGGTGCAGACGCATGCGGCTCTTTGCGTGCACATGACCGCACAAAGACTCCTGGTTTCGGAAAAAAATTACGATCTAGCCGAGAAAAACGAATGGAAAGTACAAAATTTTTAAATGTTGTTTCTCAAACATGCAGAATGAATCCTACGTTGAAAAAATTAATTATCAAAGCCCAACTAGATTGTACAGCGTGTTCACAGTGGAAACGGGAGGCCAGTAGTCAGACATAATTTTAAGTAAATGTTACCCGGGGGAATTCATGCGTTCGGTACATTGTCTCGGTTGATTCGGTTTTTGTCCCGGTTCAGGGTAAACGAAATCATCGATAGTCGATGGCGGGGGTGGCAGCCGGAGGTAGGAGGGGTCGATCAGCTTCGACGTAACCTCTGATCTCGAGTTGCTCCGTCTTCGTCGTGCCGACGGACAGGAAAACGGAGGCGGGGGTGGTCTGAGTGGTCCTGGTTTATCCGACTGGCGTTTCCGGCGACGTATCGCGGTCCTATCGTATCGATATGACGGCCCTGAGGGTCGCCCGAAGTAAAATCATTAGTAATGCGATTGTGCCACCCCACGGCCACCATTTCCACGTCCCCTGGACAAACGTTTCGCCGAGTGTATCTGCGGGCCTTTGCAAAATTCGTGGGGAAGCCCGCGGATCGATCTTGATAAATCAGAGTCTCTCTCTATTCTTCTCAAACCCTGAACATTCTTTTCTTGTCGCTACAAAATGCATTTCTTATTTTCGCTGGAGATTCACAATCTCAGGGGAAGAATCGTGAATGAAGAAATGAATGATCTAAATTATAATAAACGCTCCGAAAAATTGCATAGACTCTGCCCAACGAGGTCGAGGAATGCTGGAACATCGGAAATCTGAAGGAACGCGGAAGGGTGGAGGTGAAGTAGATTCGCCGTCGATTTTCGGGGGTTGTTGTGGTCCCGCGAGGCGCTACGGGGGTTGCACCACCCCTCCAGCGACTAAACGTCGACGTTTTCTCTCCGCCATTCTTCCCACCCCCGCGATATTCCGTTTCCACGTCTGGAAATCCCTCGCGGCGCTCACTCAATCATACGCTATTTGTGTCGCAGCGAGTACTCGCTGCAAGAAAAGCCGTCCATCCAGCAAGAAACTCACCCTTCCTCCGTGCTGTCACTCTACCACCCTCTCGCACCCTCGTACACCCCCGCACCTAATCGCTGTTTTGCCGCAGCGCGCTGGATTTTCGCTCCGCGACGTAATCCGATTTCGATCCGACTCGACGATCGATATTTACCCCCTGAATGGGTTAATAAACGTTTCATCCCCCTGGAAAATACGGGCTGTTTATTCTGATAAGTAGTTTCGCATGTCTGCCCGTTTATTTGGATAATTAAGATTGTTCGGGAACAGTTCGGGGAACTGGCACAGATAAAGAAACAAATGAAAAGCGGGAAGCGTGTTACGCGAAAATTCGAAACACGTCGCGACCCTTTCATCCGGCAAAAATGGCGATGTCTCGAGGAACAATGGCGGCCGGAGGAGCAAGAATGCGCTCATGAATTATACAAGTTACACGAGTTCCCTCGTTTCAATCTAGTACTATCATTAATTATCAGCAAAACTTACACCGTTCAATTACACTATAAAAATAGTCTAATTAATCCAGACGCATCGAGATTAATTACACTAAAATGTAAATTCGGACTTATTAAAATGCAATGGCTGTAAAATTCCAGTACACGGTAAACCGATACTCTTAGCTTCCGTACGTATTCGTTCGTTCGAAATGTTCCAAAAGAAGATAAAGATATGTTCCGAAGCGAACATAATACCGTGCGTGCACACCTGGGTTCCATATCCTCCGGTTTATTAAGACATCCCGAGTGTATTCCTCATTGAGTATGTAGAGTACTGCTTAATTTTCTCTTCAAATTACAGCTGCGTGTTCAGCAATTACGTTCGGAGATAAAGTTTCACCTAACCGCGATCGTTTAATTACACTTTTGCAATCAATTATTAACAGCAGCGAGCCGGGTGCAGATCATAGCTTAAATTCCCCATTAGCAAAACGTTAGAAAACTGATCCTTGTGAGAAATCTTGGAGGAACGCAACTGCTTCAACGCCTGCGAGTTTCCTTTTATCTTAAAATTGCGTCTCAGTCTGTTAACAAAACAACTGAACTTGATCTGATCTTACCTCAGACACGAGTAACACACTAAAAACCACTGAAATAACCCTCGTTATAAAAATTACATCTGTCTAAGATGCCCAAGCATATTCAGCCAGCAAAAATTCCGGTTTGCAACTGTTTTAACCCACTCACCCCTAACCCATACTGCCAACAGGTAACGAGGAATTAAAATAAACGGCTGATGCGTCGAGGTCGGGGGTTTGATCGAGAAAAATGTCTCTCAATTTCGAGTCCGGACTTATACGGTCCTCTTTTTCTCGCGGAACAGAGCCCGGCCGTTCGCGATATCCGAAAAGAGATACGGTCTTGCGGGGGGTGGGAGACGATGAAAACGAGGAGAGAAGAGGATAGAGAAAGGGGTTGGGCGCGATATTATTTATGGGACGGTCGAATGGTGGTGCCGGCGTGCCATGCATAGACAGCACCTCGTTCCCGCCGGCAAACGAATGGCTCGTTTTCTGTCCGCAAATGTACGGAAATGCCGGTCGAGAGCTATTTCTTAATATTCGCCGATATCGCTAGATCCCACCCCCGTGGGGGGAGGGTTGAACGTGCCTTTTGTACGTTTCCATAGAAACCTGATGTCGCTACGATTCCGTGGACGCGTTTCCTCGATCATGCGACTGTTCCCTTTCTGCCGCGATCGACAGCAAACTTTCGTGCCAGAGGGTTGCTCCGAGATTAATGCTCTAGAAATACTGCTCGATAGTTGTTCGCCTAAAACTTTCTGGAGCGTGTCCTCGTATACGAATTTCATTTGAATCGATTAACCCTGTTTTTGTAGAAAATTCACTTTTTCTTTTAGATGCCGAAAAGTCACTAATATACTAACATTCGTACGAGGATGTAAACGATCTAGAAATCTTCTTGGATCCCAGCAGCCCCTCTCGCAGTCCCAGCCGTGCTTCGAAAGATGATTTCCGAGTCGACACGGAACGAGTTTATCCGTTGTCGAACGCGCGATGGGAATAAAATGTGAAACTGTAAATTGTGCGTGGGAGAAATCGGTCCCTGGGCGGTCGTGGCGGTCGACCGCCATGTTTCTCGGTGGGTCTGGGTCGAAAGGTAGAAGCCACCCCTTCGAACATCGAGGGGTTGATCCGCTTGTGCAGGAAAACGAGAAAAGAAACGGCGCGGAACGATTTAAATGCGCGATCGACGGGAGTTGCGGGGGTGGGTCGACCCTCTGGAGGAGAGACCCTGAAGAAATTTGTTGCGTTATGTCGGACTATCACTCCCCAGTGAATATGACGAAAGATTTTTCTTGGGCTTCTCTCGCGGCATGGCGAAGAGGGTGGCTCCTCTCGACAAGGTTGCCGGCGGTTGCTCGTTCCTCTTCGGAGGGGTTGGTACACGGTGCCAGGAATATCAAGCGGGGGATGAAAGAGACCCCGGTCACATATGCGACTCGTAAAAGCTCTCGTGAAAAGCTGCATCCGCCCCCGTCGATGCCTACCACCCTCTGCTACATTTCAACGAGCCGCGGTCACTTCGTGCGGGGGTGGAGATTATAGAACGTGTTCCAACCTTAACACCTTCAATGTGTAGAAATGGTTGGCAGAATTATTATATGTATTTGTCTAGATCTGTCGAAAATAATTTGTCAAAAATAATTTGTCAAAAATAATGCATAATGTCAGAACGTACTAGCGAATCACAGTGTATAGATTTGTCTAATCGCTGTACTTTTTTCAGGAGATTTCGTCGATGTGGCAATAGCAGAACACGTGGACCAAAAGTTAGGCGCTAGAAGCAAACCGCATTGAGCGGTTTCCGTGCAAGAAACGAGGGAGCCCATGGTCACTTCGATTAATACTTTATCGATTCGACGCGGCGCGAGTCGGCCCGAGCAAAAACTCCTTTGCGGAGATGCAAACTACCAGGCGGATGGGCGATCAACGAAGAAATTGGTGGTTTTTGCCATGGGCGAGCCAATCTTTCTGTAGCGTCATGCTGAGTAATTTGAAAGTAGGTGTTAAATGTATTTGTCACGCTTCTAACAACGCTTAAGATCTCCCGCCCCTTTCGGCTGTTCCGTGGCCACCATACCTTGAAACGTTACCGAAAAATTCTCTACAAAAAAAAAGTAACCGGCAAAGAATGTATTCTTGCATAATACGTCTTGAAGTATTCCATACATTTTAAAAGTATGTCTCCCACGGATCTTATAAATAATCTGCAAAGATTGTAATTCATGTGGGAATGTGTATGGGATTCTTTAATGGTGGATGAAATTGTTTAGGTCGATTAATTCCGTTTCCCTGTAATCTCGTGACGATGGGGACACTGAGAGCCACTGTCGGTTCCGGTTTATTAATTTCGTAAAAACTGTAGGACGCACGTTCACCGCCTTTTTCATGATTTAATTAGTTACCATCGATGGGGGCTGGCCACCTGGTCGCAAGGGGGGACCACCATGGGACTCTCTCTCTCTGGAACCCCGGACGTAACCTCGGAGTCTAACGACGTGGAACACTCTTGTTCTTCGGGCAAAGTGCCGGTCGCGGTTCCGTAACGCGTTAAATTTATCGACGAGGAAGTTTCTTCTTCGTCTCATTATTCACGTAAATCGATCTCTCTATCCCGGCCTTCGTGCCGAACGAATCGGCCCAGATATAAACTCCCTCGCGAACCCAACCATGACCTCCTCGAACATTATGGTGGACGGTGTTCACGAGCCTTTAACGTCGGTGTTTAATCTAAAGTGTTAAATCGAATCAAATTCTTTTCGAATATTCCAGAGGCACAGAATAATTTTTGTATTTTTTAATCGAGCTTCAGGAACCTCCCGCATAATTTTTTTGTAACCAACGTTGAAAATTGTGGGGCGATTGCACGGAATGGGGAACAAAGCGATTTATTTTGCAGTCAAGTCAACGATCGTGCCTGGAAATCACAGTCGATTGTCGTCGTCGTACTACCGTCGGCGGGTTCGCTCTCTGCCTCCCGAGTTGTTTCACACTTTCTCACTTGTCAGGTGGGCGGGACGGATCGGTAATTAGTGTGAAGAAATTGTGGCTTCGAGGGTGACGAAGCAAGCACGAGTTCCCGCGCCACGTGAACAAGTCTGTCGAGACGGTCCCAGAGTTCTTGCCACCGCCTCGACTTAGTTGTTTTAATCGAATGGAATTAGTTAATATCCTCGTGCTCCTTTCTTCTGCTCCCCTTCTTCCCACACCCTTCATTCCACCATCATTCCGTATTGTTCATACGTGCTAATTAATACACTTTTTGATTTTCTAAATTTTTCTGCCAGCCAATGACTAAATTAAAAATGTATTTACAAAATGTAGAATATCACTAACACGAAACTGATCGTGTGGACATTGCGCCGTTTTTATCGGAGCATTAGCAAAACGACAAATTGTGTAGCAGAATCTAATACCCGGTTTCATAATCGATCGATGCAACTTTCATTAGGTAAGTTACCCGGCCGCATTGTGTTTTATTATAGCTGCACGCGGCCATTCAATTGACCGTGACGAAATACTTTCCCTTAATTGAATAATCAACGGTTAATCAAACGGCTCGGCCCATTAAGATTGCGATCGGCCGGCCCACTTAGCGCGGCAAACCGGCCGAATAGCGAGTAATTATTCACGCAGTCGTCTGAATAATTGCCCGGGAAAATTGAGCGGTCGCAACTCGACCGCGGCTTGTTTATTAATTGAGACACGTTTTCGGTGCAACCGGCCACCGGTTCGCTAACCTGTTTGTCCATTGTTCTTCGCTGGCTCAGCCATTTTGTAATTGAGTTACTTAACCCTCGTAAACTAAGATTAAATAGCCACAATTGTAAAAAATTATATTTTAATGTACTCGTCTGTTCCGTTGCACTTTGTTCATTTAGGAATTGGTCACTTTTTGGTTGAGTCTATAATTTATTATTTCCTAAATGAAGATCGCGACGGCTTTCCCATCGCAGACTGATCTAACGAGTACATTTTCTTCCCAGGTCGCGTATATTCATCGAGCGAACTGGTCGTGTAGAAGATTAGATCGAAGAATGCCCGGTTAAGTAAGAAGACGACCAAGAAAGAAGATGAAGAGAAGGAGGAGGAGGAGGAGGAGGAGGAGGAGGAGGAGGTTAGGAACGCGGAAAATAGAAGGGACGAGAAACAAATCGTAATGATAGGTGGAGGGGTAAGAAGCAGAATGAATATTGATCGCGAGATACCAGTTCTGATCCCGGCTATTCGCGTTACACGCTTTTTCCAGCCGCGGATACGGGGAAAATGTTCCCATGGCGGTGAGAGACACGATCCGATCGAGCGAACGTCTCTCGATCTTCGCCGCGATCCCGTCGCTTGATCCATCCGATTCCTCGATCGGTTCAGATGAGAGTCGGTGGTTTCGATGTCCATTAACAGGGGGAAAAAACGTGCCAGAAGGGAAACCTTCTTGCCTTCCGCGCAAGAACACGTTTTCACGATTTCTCGGGGACCTCATATTCGCGGGACAACATTTCATTAAAGGGGGCTGCTGGGAACTCCGAGAAGACAACCGTCGATACCTGGAGTCGATTCTAGTTCCTCCTAAAACAGCAAAAGCATTGGAACAATTCAAAAATACTGTTACATTCAGGTGGAAAGTTTTTATTCCGTCCACTCCGCGATTATCGCGCGAAGCAGACTATATTTACCCAACTTGCTAATTAATGATACTCATCGTCCAATTACTTCGGCGCAAACCGCGGACAGGTGTTCGCACGATCGAGAATTTATTGAACGAGTCACACGTCGTCGATACACAAAACGATTAGGTGTCGGTTATATTTCAGCCAGTAGCTCGGTATAGTAATTTAGTAAAATGCTCGCCGGACCGTGGAAAAGGAGACCGAGTCGAAACCCGACGGAGGCACGGACCGGTAAAAATCGAATTACCACGTATTTTAATCTCTCCGGTTAATCGATTAGTCACGATCGTAGATCACCGACCGCCCACGCAGCGATCGCCTGCCATAAATATCCGAACGATAATACCACCGACCAGATCCGCAATCTTTCCTGTAACTGTATAAATCGGTGTGTCATTGTTCTTGATCGACAGAGCGAAATATTTATCGGGGCTCGTCCCTTTATCTCAATTTTCTTCGTATTAAAGACTCGTTCGATCGTGGCTCGCCGTTTAATCGAAACGCGCCCGCCTCGATCGTTATTACTCGACGATACAGCTAGTTCGATGTAATTTATTGTCGCTCTTCCACCTGCGAGTATAATATTTTTTTAATTCGATGGATGTACGCCGGCTTTTAATTGGAATCGAAGTTCCACCACACTTTTCCAGTGTCAATAACGGACCGGTTCCATTTCGATCGTGTTGTATCTTTCCCGCGAGGAGTGGAGGAACTTTGTTTCAAGATTCCCGAACGAGTTTTGTGTCCCGTCAAAGGGAGTATCCCCCTCTTTACTTACTAAGTGGCTTAATTTTAGACAATGTATCAGTATAGATATTCTTTTAAGATCGTTAATTGGTCGATCGATGCTCGCCAATTAAATATCCCGGGAATTGCAAAAATAATAGCAGTAACCGGTGAGCTCATTACAGAGTCGTTTCCCTCGTAGACATCTAATTTACACGAACGCTACGCCGTCGAGATTAATCGCCAGCACGGACACACCGGTGCTAATTAACTTATCGCTGGCCGACGCACCCGCGGCGAGCACACCTCGACCCAGCTCCGCGAGGATCCACGGAAATAATAATAAATACGGCAGCGTCGATGGAATAATAAATACACGGCCGATGGGCATAAATCCTTTTCCCATTAACGCGAGGATCAGCTGCATTTCACCGATTTCCCGGGACTTGTTTATCATTCGCTCGCACGAACGCTAACTACATCTCGCTCGAGAACTTTGTTCGGATTCTGTGGAATTAAATCGGGATTTATGGGCTGAATGGAAATTGCGATCTTCGATTAACCCTAGCGTTTCCAGGAAATCTAGGGAAATTAATAGAGTATGAATCGTCAATACGATATAATGTCCTGCAGAATGCGCTTGAATCACCTTCGAACACAATTGATTTCGATTCTGATCTAAACAGAGAATAAATCGCAGTAGCGATCGATCTTCCCTGCAGTAGATCGAGCGTTCCGATAACGGAGGCTGCGAGATCGCAGTGTCGTCGACCAGGTACACAGTGTAACTCGCTTCTTTCTCCGGCGCGGCGTCAGAAGCTGAAAAGTTCTGGTTTAACGTGGAAACTTTGTTTCCAGAGCGGCGCTCTGGAAGAGCTGGTCGTAAAATCGTCGGGGCAGCGTCGCTGCCATTCGGCGCGCCGTTAAATTACAGAGGACCGAACAATGTCTGAATCACTTCTGTCATCGCGTTTCCTACCAGAGACGGAGACCGTCGGACGGTCTCGCGAGTGCCATTCCGTGCGATCATCACGGAAATGGTCATTGATCGGTACAAGTTACGACGCCGTGAAAACGGTTTACAAGTGCGTCGAACGGCCGGTGACGGATCGGCCTGCGACTGTCGTCGACCTCCTAGATCCTGGCTAGAAAGGACTCTATTATGTCCCATGCAGGCTCCGTTCACGATCTCGTCGATCCTTGAAATACACTCGCCATGGAAAGTATTAAAATCATCCCGCAAACCGATCGTTTTATTCCTATAATTATTATATAATAATTAATTTTCTCGCAGATGTCGCTCGATAGTTAAACAGTCGGAGGATCGTCATTTAAGCATTCCCGTCCAATTGACAACATTCGATGCTCCCTTGGCAAACGATATTACATTAGCAACCCGTGCAAACATCTGTCAACATTTCAGCCGTGGTGACGTGTTGACGCGTGTTCCGGTTCCTGTCTCTGACCGCCATCTTTGTTTGCTTCCGACGTTTTGACGTGCCATTCGCTTTCTCGTGGCGTGTTCTTTGATTAGTCTTGCTCCACCGTTTTGTTTTATCTGGGGATCTGGCTGACCATGTTCTTCGCTAAATCTTGACCATTGATTCATCGATAGTTAATCGTTCTATTTTCTTTTGTTCCAGGCCACTATAATGACGTCTCAGACATCGCTAACCACGTGGCTGGAATTAAGTGTTCTCCATTAGCACACGCCGGAACGTTTACATTCGCTAACCGGTGAGCAGTAATAAATATTTGTTGCCATTAGACAACGCACGGCCGACAGACGTGCCTCTGTCGTCCTACGGACAACACGTTAACCATAAAATAATCACCTGTAGGTAATAACATTAAAAAAAGAAAGGGAATCGGATGATAACTGAATTCATTGCAGGTGAAACAAAGGATCCCTGGAGATCCTCGGGACCATGAAGATCGAGGTTGAAGGATCCAAAGGTTTAAGAAGCCGGAAAGCCGCGGATGGCTGGGCGGCCGGGCGGCCGTCATTGATCTCTCCTGTTAGAATCGGATCGGCTCGATGTAACAAGATAAATAGTCAGCGGGGCACCGTGATAGAGGGCGTGGATCGCGGAGTCATGCTGACTGTTGGATCTCGATCGCGTTGTTACATTGTACGAGCGCGGGAAAGCGGTGTAACACGCGCGAGAAGGTCCTGCATGGTGAGGTACGGTGTTTTCAGTGACAACCTGCCATCAAGATCGCCTAAGCATCGCGTTATTCTACACGTTAAGAAATTCCCCTAAAGTCGAAGAATTTTAATTAACATTGAACTTGAAGAACGCTTCTTAAAATGTTAGAAAATGCTTCTCTTGCCGTTCTGTAGGGTCTTTAAGAAACGAAGGAAAGCGACAAAGGAAGGGTAGGAATGTCGAGCACTGGCAGGATTAAATAAAACATGAGTGCCGCGGCGTTTAAGAAGCGTTGCTAGGCTGCTGGGCGTTAATAGACTGAGCCGAAAGGACCGTAAAAGAATCCTCGGGGCGCAAGGATGGGCAAACACCTGTAACACCGTGTTCCTTGGCCTCACGTGCCCGGGCGTGGCCGTGACGAAGGTGGCGATGATAGCGCAAAAACCAGCCTCGGCAAAAAGTCGATCAGCTCGTGCTGATCGAAAACTCGGAATATCCGCGCCGGTCACCGTTAAACCGGAGGAAACCTTCAACCCGTGGATCGTCGGTTAAACAGATTGCACAATAATAGGTCTGAGGAGCCTGCGACACTTTGCATTTTCCTAAAAGAAATACTAAAATCTGGTTCGGAAACCGTGTTCAAAAAACAAGGAACATTTCGAAGCCTTTGTTGGATACATAGATTGATTTGTGTCGAACGCGCAGAGAGCGGCGTCTGCACGAATCGAGGGAATCGAATGAACGGCGTTTTAATTCCCGAGTACGGTCGAATTGTTTTCCGCGTCTCGGAGTTCGGTTTTATCTGGAAGCGAGCCTGCACCGCACGATGCTCGCGTTAAATAATTTCCGCGGGAATGACGGAAAGTACTTTAAGCCAGTGCTATCTTCGCGAGTTGCAACGAGAAGAATCGTTCGACAAGAAACCGATGAAGGGTTTATCTTAATCCACGGTTCACCGAGCAGACGAGCTCTCTCTCTCCCTCTCTCTTTCCTTCGCCAATCGTTGACCACCCCCTCGATCGACCGTGCCCACACCCTTTTGCCATAACCGATCACACTTCGCTTGTTTTACCGGCTACTTTTTATCGACCGCCGAACGGACCGCGAAAAAACAGCTCACAACTAGAACCGTGTCGTCATCGTGGTTTTCCGTAGGAAACATCGATAAACGTTGCCCGGCTTCGATCTGTTGTAGATCGACACGAAACCGTTTCTTTAGTCCATCGGAAGTCGCAGGTTTTACCGTCAGTCGAATGTCCGATCATTCGATATGCTGCAGTCGATGGTACTGAATCGTTTTTCCAAGATTCCTCTCGAAAAACTCTAATTTTTCGATGATCTTTTGTGCGGTCTGTGGATCTTAATCTAGATAAAAATTCTTCATTTTTATATAGAGTCTAATATCTTCATTTCCCGTTGAAGTCTGTTGAAGTCGAGTAGCAATTTTTCTTCGTTTATCTTCTATCTCGACAAGCTCCTACGTGTCTGCGCTTTTAGACGATAGCGAAGTGCACCCTACTTCAATGTAATCACCCAGCAATGCGATTATGCCATTGGCTATCACTGGACTGCGGATTCTATGCATTTATGAAACATGCAGCAGTGCATAATGTAAACGGAGAAATTCTATAATGAGCATCTAATTAGATTCTCACATCGTGTTTAACCCGGGTGAAGTCTTCAACAGAAGGAATAATTATTCTTATGATTGTATCATTATACTCTGAAATAGAATCGTTCATTAATTGAAATTAAACACCCATACTTTTTACTGGTCACTTTTAGTTATTAATAAATCTTCATTAAGGTTACTTTTTGCGATCGCCTTCTCAAGATGTACATATCTTCAGTTTATGCCAAGTTCGACTACTGTAAATCATTTTGTACGAATCGGGATGCGTAGAAATCATAGAATATTTATTGTAGAGAAATTTCTATGGGACAAACAGATTTAAAAAATCTATTGAAAATGAAAAAATTCACGAGAATTGACATGTGGAGGTAGCAGAAAAGTTGGCCGAGCGTTCTTGGAGCGTTGTTCAGCTCGTCTCGAAGGGAAATTGCATCGTTTCGCCTCGGTTCGAGGAAAGGCGGAGGAGGCTCGGCTCTCGGAGGCTCATCTCTCGCCATTGCTCTCTTAATTTCACGCCGGCGAACGCACTCGAGGGAGGTGGATTTACGGCCGGTTTTGTGGCATTCTTTCATTCTCCCGGAGCAAAGTAAGGCGGTGAGCACGCGGATTGGTTTCTCATTGTCGAGGCGACCGTCCTGCGCGGGACTTAACAAGCGTTCCCATTGCGTACCGCGCGTAAACGCGCCAGAGATCCTCTCTCTCTGTGGCATACTGGGCCGAGCTATGTCCCATATTACTTTTTTTACCCTCACCTCTCAAAGCGATTCTTGCGACCATTGCCATGAATTTTCATCGGTTCGCGATGCATGAATATCTGTTGCGCAAGGGAACGGAATCTTCTCCAGGAATTGCGAGGAATTGTTCCAGAAACTGCAGTTTCAATCGTTTGTAGCTCGCGCTGTCCTTTGAATCACAATTTCTGTTTTTCTCGAGCTCTAACGGCGGCTTTTGGAAGACGTACATATACGTTTGCATCTGATATCGGTTGTATTGCATCAGGCACAGAAATCGCTTTACGTTGCATCACGTAAATCTTCAAGCGTTTTGTGTACATAGTTATTAAACGGAAGGCATTGATAGCGGACAGCGATGATAAGAGCGATCGACCTTTGGAATAATCATCCTTCGATACTGAATATTATTTATAATACACGAAATGAATTCTGTTACAAAAATTACTTTTGCCACAATCTAATGTTTGAACTAGCTGTAAAAGAATTTGTCCATACGTTTTAGGTAGTAAGTGGCTGACATTCAGGCAGAGAAATGATGTAGTAGTTGAAAAGTAGATCTCGCTGTCGCGTTTTGTTCGGTAGCAACGATACCAGTCGAGATTCTCGGTGGAAGTTGTTGAAAAGCGAACAGCACGGGACCGGAAGGGTTTGTTGTTCCCGGGAGGAGAAGAAAGGCTCCGAGATACGATCGAGATCCCGGTAATTAGTAATTGTAATGGTTGTGGATAAACAGCAAAATTATTAGCCGACGATGTGCAGCGCTGCGAAAACCGACGGTCTACAGTTTGTTCCACGCTATCTCGAATTACCGGGGCAGCCTTAATTCGAGTTCTCGTTTAAATTAGAGATGCCCGAGGCCTCGCGTAGCTGATGTTTTCTACGCCTACGCACGATGATTCGCCGATTTCAGGGAGGATTTATTCGGTCGTAGATTCTCCGGCCACGAAAGAACCGTTCGGTCTATGGTCTGCAATAGTTTAGGCCACCGATTAACTATCTCGAAACTGTTCCTGTAAATTTCACATGTTTGCGATCAGGATTTGCTGTAACAAAGCTTCTGTAATCACGGTCGAGGATTGTAGAAGACCGTGTCTCTTCAGGACGAACGGAAATCTTCGTTCCCACTTTTTCCCCCCGGATCATTCGTTTTTTCCTGACACACCTGAACACGCCCCGGAAAGACACCCGTCACGATCAGCATCGTGGTAGCCTCTGCCCCATAAATAATCCCTGCCTCGAAATCCGTTTGACGGATCCATCGATCGCCTCAGAGTTTTTCCTCGTTGCAGGGTGGTGTCGGTGTCACCGTCGTCATTCCCGTCATTGGCCCTCGACGGTGGTGCGTGCAGGTACGGTGGTGGGTTAGCTCTTATGTCTGTTCGGACAGGTAGCACAGGACAGGCAAGCAGTCCGACAGGTTATGGGGCTCCGTTTGATGGTCGGTGAACATGTAATTAATCTTAAGCGATGTTATTATTAATATACTATTTTCCAAATGGTTTATACTGCACATTATAAGCGAAGAATAAGCTGTAAGCGGAAAAAAATGTCATCGACAACATCGTCGGTTACAGTTTACTTCGATCAGGCTCGTCTGATGAGTATAGCGTGTGCTTGGGTGGTTTCGTGGGTGGTTTGCATGGGTGGGGGTTGAAGCCCGGCCAAAAAGAAGAGGCAGACACGAGAAAACAACTAGTACCGGGATCGGGGGACGGGTTAAGCGAGCTATCATGCCGCTGTTTCCGCCGCCAAACACGTATAACCCACTACCGGACGTCGACAACCCCCTGCCACCCTCCGGAGACCTTTTTTGCCGATCGCCGCCCCCGCTACGGTCCCAACAGACAGCTAAGGGATCGCAGAAATTATGAGTCCTCGCGTAGCAGCTCGGGTAACACGGAAAAATTTGACGTGCGAATTACTTTTTCTGGTGACAGTCCAATTCTTGTTGCGGATCTCTCGTTTTCATACTTGATAGGTTTAGCGTTTAATAGTCGATTGTCGAAAGAATGAGAGCCTCTGCCATCGGGATCAGCATCCCTCGAGAAAGAGAGCGTCGGTCTCTCGCGGTCTCGTTGAAAAACGATGTTAATGCACGTAGGCAGATACACGTTGGAAAAGGCATCCGGCGAGAGATCCGCGCGGAATTTCCCTGGCGGCGCCGATAAATCAGTCCCGGCCAGCCTCTTAACGACAATGGGAGCCGAGAAAACTGTTCCGCGCCATGACAGCCTGTGTCATTACTGTGTTACTTATAAGCTCCTTCGCGACCACGTCGGCTGCATACGAATGAGAGTCCGAGGAGCCCGGTGTGCGCCGGTGGACACCGTCGATTACAAAACCCCTTTCGAAAAACGGAGCTGCGAGCGGCACGCCGCGTATGTGAGCCTCCAGTCCCGGTTCGCCATGCAGCCACGCCACTATTAATTGCCCATTAACATGCACGTTGAATATTGATCGGCCTGATCGACCCCTCCGATCGGTACGTGGAAACTGCCCGGTTTCTTTCGATACCGACCGCTGCGAGGCTGGCTCGCCGATCTACCGATCGAGGATCGCGAATGAGACCGCGTCGGAGATCACGCGAATGCGTTCTCGATCCACCGGGTGCCGAAACAAGGGAGAAAACAGTGATTTTTAAGAAGTTTCAACAAACTTCGCTTTGCAAGGCAATTATAAAAAATAAAGCCGAGCAGACGGCGAAGATAAAGCTGTGGAGAACGGTTTTCCTCGGCGCGGCGGCGGCGGTGGCGGTGGCGAACAGGAAGGGATAAATATTCCCGACAAATGATCGTTCCAGATATTGCGGTAGATAATCAGCGGTGATAAGGACGCGTGCCTACAAAACTGTCCGAAGTGTGAGACCGAGAAACGATACGACGTCCAATTAAAACCGCTCCCGTGTATATACTCGTCCCGCACACCGCTCCATCCCCTCGCCATTGTATCGAACGTGTTCTGTTGGTGTGCGTTTCTTCTTTTTCCACAGAAAAACCGTGCATCTGGCATCGTTAATTAATCACGAATATTTATTGCGCAGTCTCATGCTCATCCGCTAGACTTAACCCGCAACGGTAGGCAATTAGCGAAATTATTGCATGAAAAAGAACTGAAAAATATAAATATCTATATACGCATACAGGGCCGCGCAAAACTCTCAGCCCACCTACGCTGTAATCTAACCAGGCCATGAACGTTTTCCGTCTGAATAATTGTAGAAATTGGCAGACTTCAGCGGATGCTATTAATCGTTTCATTTTGATCTCTGTTGAACTACATTTTGACGAGGACCTTTTATACACAATTTTTAAAGACTTCTGGTTCATTTTGGATATTTTGTGTTATATCGTAAAATTTATAACGCAAGCTGTAATATAGTCTGAGACTTTTGCGCGGCACTGTACGCACACACGCGCGATTTCTTCGCGATTCACTGGCCCGTGTGCTCCAACGGCGCGGCGTCGTCTCGCTGAGAGCACGCCAGACATCGACCGATCGTATCCTCGCAATAATTAGCTAATTAATGCAAGATTCATGCGTTCCATACAGTTTCCCGATTATCCGAGCCTCATTCCGAGCCCGCAAACTTTTTTAACGTCGAGCTCCACCTACGCGCGAGGTAACATTATTCCTCCCGTCGATTAGCATTTTATCTACCGTGTCGGTTAATTAACACGTAACGCCCATATGTGGGTGACGTAATTATTTGTCAAGATTTTAAAAATTAAGTTTCTCTCCTGATATATTGAGTGTAACGAAGCCGGGCAGAATCCGAGGAATGCCGGGAGGGTTCAGGGAGTAATTGCGGGAATGCGGATGCGCATGCAGATCGAGATTTTTGCACGGCGATTCCAAAAAGTTGCAATTAAACCGGAATTTGTGCACCGCGTTACGCGATACATTAGCCTCCAGGTAAATTAGAACGTTTGCTCAACCTCAACTGTGTTTCAGTGCACAGAAATTAGAAGAAAAAAATCTTCGTATAATGTATACTTTAAGCGGAAGAACCCTTGTAAATAGTATTCGCATTTTTTAAACGTTTTACCACTGGACGATATAAATGTATATAAACGAGACGCAACAGTATATCTTTTGCAAGCAGTCGTAATAATCACGAAAAGAATTTAATTAGTAATAGAATCTACGGTCCGTGGATGATATGTTAGGCTTGGGTTAAGATATGCCACGCATAGTTGTTTTCTTCTGTACCATTCTGACGTGTTTCTGGTATTTGTTATTGAATTTATGGAGCATAAAAGTATGTCAGATCGTATTTACTCTGTCTTGCTCTTGATCGTATCTTCTCGCGGAATGGGGACGCATTTGAAAACCTATCTAAGTATTATAATGCAAATGCACATTATTCATCCTGCTCGCGAAACAGAATTAATATATCTGGAAACATAGAAACGTAGAATCGTGATCTTTTTGCTACACTCCGCAAGGCAACATACGGAAATAAGGATTCAAACAGTTGAGAAACGTGTAAAAATTCATACAGTCCACTGATACGGCTACCAAAATGGCGGACGTTGTGGTTAGTTTTGCAAAGACTCTGAGAACCATTTCCACCGAAGCACAGTGGGGTACTTGGCCTGAAAAAGTGGATAAACTATTTCCCCGTTATTTATAGTCTCAAGGTTATAATGTTATATATCGTTGGATTCGTTTTAAGATCAACTACAATATTATGAAATCCAACATACATTTTAGTATTTAAAAAATCAAGTTTACCTCAATTTTTTGTAAAAAAATGTCTTTTTTAACTTTTACATATTGAAATTTGTAGACGTCTAAATACTGTTCCTCTTTTGTTGGAAACATTTTTTCCTCAGATTATCGAGAACCCATGGAAAATCGTGGCAATAGTGGAATATTTTAACTGTCACTTCCAAGCCTTTTAACTTGAAAAATGTTTTATTATAGTGTTTCGGAAAGTTGTAAAAAATAGGGAGTTCTATTTAAAAAATTGAAGATCTTCACGTGATTTTCGAATAACTATCCAAGGTCAAATCAATGACATACAACTTTTGTCTGAAACATTTTTCTCCAAAATGCTTCATTTCCGAGATATACGTATGTTTCACTTTAAATGACTCACCCGGTATACTATAAGAATATTTTTAAATTATTACCATTAATTTTCATCGGAAAATACATTAGAAATTTCTTCCTCGAATAATGTTTCTTCTTCATTTGAGGCCAAGCGTAGCCGAACGTACAGGCATACGTGAAACGCTGCTAAACGCTTAATAATAAATTAGCTATAAAATTTGAATCCGTAAATATCCGGAATCAAACTTTGTTGGCTTATAATCACAAATCATTACCGAATGTAATGAGACCAAAAAGAGCACGCAGACTCGCATAGAAATATAACAAAATCGTCAATAAAGTTTTGTAATCGTAAAAGAACTTACAGAATTATTGACAATGTTCAAATATTAATAACTATACTAATTTAGATGATAACAAAATGAAATCTGTGCGAAAGTGCTCTGTATATCTTCCTGAACAACTTTTGTTATACAAGAATTCACCAAATTTTTCTTAAAACACTTGAAAGTCGCCAATAAACGGATGCTGTTTTAGAGACTGTTCAAGAACGCAAAGCGCGCCTTAAAATCTCTTGACTTTCGATGAAGTTTACTACTTTTCACGGGTGTACAAATAGAAAAGACAATATTGCAGCTTTATTCTTTAAATAAAAAAATTTAGAAATCGACTTTTTTCACTTTTTCAGGCCAAATACCCCACTGTGCGAAGGCGAGCAAAGAATTTCAGTAGAAATTCCTCGCCGCCGATCAGACACGTGTAGACGCGTGAGAAAGCGTCTGAAATCTCTCAACCTGTATGCAAATAATATTCAATTTTTCTCGGGAGTGCCTCATCTAATATTAAGAAGAGACTCTTAATTAGCGAAATCGCGATTCCCGAGACTTCGGTGCGGAGTAGAAACCCGATTATTTTTAATTGCAAATCGGACAAGATATTTTCTTGGCGACACTTTGATGAATTCCAATTGACGCTCAAGAAACGTACTGTGAATTTTACCTGGCAGTGGACACGAGTTGAAAGATCGACGATTTTTCCGTGCAAATTGAACGATTAATTTTCTGGTGCAGTCTGCGACAGACAAATGAGTGCAAGAAAATTCCGAGCATCCGGTAGGTTCGAATGAAAATTTCCGTCTGGGAAACAGCTGTTCGGATCGGGCTAATTGAAATCCAAATGGCGGCGACGGCGGCCCAGCCCCTCTCGCGTTCCCAGTCGGTTTTTCCGCTCGGGCCTGTCCCGTCCCCGTTTGCGAAAGAAGTCGGCGGAATCGCGTCGTCGATCGGCGCAAATAAATCCGCGACACACAGCGTGGTCCCCGATTGATGCATGATTTCATGGAATCGGCGACGAGAGGGGCGAAGGGGACGAGGGGAGGTAGGGAGAGCCGCGTGTGGGAAACTCGCCGGATGCATTATGTATTTATTGCTTTACTTACTTAGTTGGGAATTACTTTTGCCAGCGTAATGACTTTCAGCCGGCCCGCTATCTTAGGAATGCAATAGGCCTGATTTATCGCTCGGCCGGTGTTTTTCTCGGGCCAGTTTGTCGTTATCGCTGTACCTGTCCTGCCTCGTCCAGCGAGAGACGTCCGAGACATCCGAGACGCTCGGCTGTCTAGTGACCTCGAAACGATCGATCAGAGACGATCCTGAGACGATCCAGAGACGATCCGCTCGAAGAGGAAAATCGGGATCGATGCGAGAGCCCTTCGTTTTTTCCTGTTTTCCCTCGATCCGCTCGACGATCCGAGGATTTTGATAACCGACTGATTTCTAAAATGACACAGTCTAATTCTAATGAGTATAAAATGCTTCTCATGCAAGCATAATAAGATGAATTCGTACAGCTGTAAAAACATAGAGCACTTTCGAACGAACACTTTCGAACGGTCTTCTCTTACGTTTATGATTCTTACGAAAGTTCCTCGCGAAGCTAGTTAAATCAGATTACAATGCAATACTCCTAAGTACCGAACAAAGTAAAAGTAAGCATGAGGTGTTCCGAGGAAGCAGCGGAGTTAAGTGAATGTCTCGTGCGAAGGGTTTCTTGAGATGCTCGAGCGATTAACAATTCATTTCTGAAACGCATAATCGCGATAATCGCGGATGTAACCTAGAAACGATTCGATGGAGGATGTCTGGTGCGATCGGAGTAAATGAACCTTCCATGGGCAGTTGTTCGCAGCGAAGCGCCGAGCGCCGGGGTAAATTTGATTATGTATAAAGATCCTTAGTCTAGTAATCAGTAAATTCAGGATCGTCGGATCGACGGTGGGGATCGCGTGTAAATCACGTTGTATCCCTTAATTACGGAGTTGTTACAGAGAGGCGGCGGCGTCTGGAGATACTTTATTGCCCCGTAAAAGTTACAACGAGACATAACTATGCTTCAGGAAATTAAGGAAGCTTAAGCTAATACAAGTAATTAGCGTGGAGTGACGTGGCGAGATTTCGTTCTACTAATCAGACCGATGCGCGAGAGATACATATTGCGACCGGGGCCGAAACTGCGCAGCGATCGCTCGTCTGTAAACTCATAAATAATTATCTCAATATTCGTGAAACGATCTACCAGACGAGCGGGCTAATTAATTAGAATAATGCCGCCGTGAACGAGTGACGGCGCGGCGAGACGATAGGTTGCAACACCGGCTCCCGAATCTTCCTAAGCTGCTTGGTCACGATCCTGCGAACGATTATGCTATTCTTTATGCTTTTCTGACGATTTTCATACCGATTATCGAACTGCAGATCTTTCTTGTATTTCACGAATTTACGAATGTCATAGTTGCAGAAAACAGCCTAGAAAAAGCAGCCTAAAAATAACGATATTAAAAACAGTAATTAAAATGAGGAACGGGAAATGTGAAAGTTGATATCTTTATTGCTAGTGGATGTAATTAATTCTCTAATAAATGCGGATATTATTTTTGGAAAAGGCTGTAGGGTATCCTCTATCCTTTGTTTGTAAAATAACATTGTTAATGATGGAATGTCTGGTTCATTTAAAATTAAATTGCGTGATGAATGGTCTCTCGAGTCGATGCTGCCTACACTATTTTATAATTTAATGCAATTATGTCCAGTTAATTAAGTTTGTTCGCTTAACAAGCGTATCATTATGTTCGTCAATCTACAAAGTGATTCGAAACTTTCAACAAATGGCCTAATCATTATAACAATGATTAATGACATTCCTCCTGTTTTAAATTTTAATAGCTTAATAAATCGATTTCGGATAGGCCTGAAAATACCTCGCGATAAGAATGAAGTTTAAACATTCTAGTCACTCTCTTGTTTTTTCTCGTGGATCGACCATCGATCATTTCTCGCGGCTATTTTCATTGTAAATGGTTAAAGAAGGCGGTCGTGTTTGACGCTAGCATGAAGCATCGGCAAGAAAACTATACTGATTTCATCGGAAATCGAGAGAACGACGAGGTGCAGATTATAGGAACGAAAAAACGATGCAACCGATGCAAAGAAGTACGTTCCTATCATATCCTTAATGTTTCTCCAATTAGGTTACATTCGTTCTACATTCAGTTACATTTAGTGTATTTTGATCACAGTATCATCACGAATTAAATGTGGCTGGCCTTTCGCAAAATTCCTTTTCACTTTAATTCGTTACTGTGATCGTTTATGCTACAAGCAGTCTAGAAAAGTATTCATTTCAATAATATAACCTATGTGTCGCTTGAAAAGCTTTGGAGCAAGCGTATGTGAAAAATTAAGACAATCGTAGAATAAGAATTAGATTGTTCGTGCAATTTTTCTCATTAACATCACTTTAAGACCGTCGAACAGTAAAAATCCGAAATGCTATGCACTGTAGTTCCTCCGGACATTCAATCAACACTGATCTCATTAAAAAAAAAATTACATGATTATGCCATTAGTGCACGATTTATCTTCATTTGCCAGGTGTCCGGACACTTACGGTCCGGTAGCGTACGGATACGAGAAACCCATAAGCTGCGTCCCGATCAGATTAGGTTTCTCGATCGCCGCGCAGCCAGCTATAAAAACTCTGCTAAAATCGGCCGCGTTGCACCGGCCATGCCGCTCTTTATTATTTCGTCGTAAAATCAGCTCCGACGCCGGTCTACTTGCATAATTGATTATATAAAAGCGTTTCAAACTAGCGAGACCGTATATACACTACACAACGAATCGTTACGTAAAAACGGAGGCAAGCCGCGTGCACTGTTGTTCGGCTTTCGTTGTTCCCGTTGCGTTGAAAAACGCTGTTGGCGGCCTCTCGCTTTAATTTCTCGCGGAACCGTGCGAAATTATCTAATATCCTGCATATTATAATGTCCGGCGAGATCCCGCGGGCCGATTCCGACGGAAAAACGACGGGCGAATCTCCAACCAGGGAATACTGATTATAGTTTTTATTAATTATTCGCGGCGAGCCTCGTTTGGGATTCCCCGCGCCGCCGGCGCGGCGCGTAGATCATCGCACGGAACTCCTCTACATTGTTAGCGAATTGTACGCGGCCTGCTCAAATTCCACCGTTAAACGATAAACAGGGATGATAAGGGGATGATGGCCTCGATCTTTGCACTTCCGAATGATTTACAGTGGGACTGTCGCGCACGTATACTTGCCGGTCTTGAATATTTACTTTTATTTATAGAGCTTGGTTATTATTAAGCATTTTGTTTTTAGGTGAAGATCAAGACAGAGGTTCTGGACGAGATCGAGGAATTCTCAATGAACGACGAGCTGCATCCGATCGAGATCGATCCGGGAAGAAAACAGAAGTTCGAGGGGAGTAGAATAGGGGCCAGCTCGCAGAGAACGGAAACAGCTACACCGGATGAATACGTCGACTTTGAGGAGTACATCACGGCCTTGACGCGCGGGAAACGACTACTCTGCAGCGTCTGCAGAATCGAGTTTCCGGACGAGGCAGGCTTCAAGACACACATGGCCGATCATAGTCGCGGAAAACTCTTCCAGTGCGGCTTCTGTCGGAAACAGTTTTCACGGTGCGTGGCGTCAGCTAGCTTTTTTCGCAACCGCTTGCATTCCAACAATTCCCTTTCCGTAATTTAATTTATTTATAATGTAAAACAAGGCAACTACAGTAGTATTATTAATTACTTAACTCTCATCCGTCCCTCATTTCACAAACTGAATCTGTCCCTCAGTATCAAATTGACACAGCGATAAAAGATCGATGAAATAACAAGGAAAACAGTTATTTTTCGGTGTTTTTTTAATTCAAATCGATGAGTTAACATTTAAATCTTAGGTTTTTCGATTGTGTTTCGCATTTAAAAAATAAACGACGCGAAGTTTCGGGAAAATTTACCTATAAATAACAGAACAGTATAACTTTCTCGAGAAAACTGTGTCAAATTGAGACGAAGGACGGCTGAGGGTTAAATCATATTGAATGGGATATTTTGCTTGCAAATACTAATGTAGACGTTCTACAAAAATTTTGTATGACCACCTTCATTTTGCGATCGAGAACTTTGTTCCGAAAATGTACAATAACCTTTCATCTTTTCCCAAATGGTTTTCACATACCTTAATTGGATTAGTTCGAAAAAAGAAACGGGCTCATAGAGTCTTTAAAAGGAGTAATCAACTATGTGACTACTTGACTTTTGTCAACTTGAGAGCCGAGTGTAAGAGAATTGGAAAACATTGTTATTCTTTGTACGTGCGCAAAACTGAACTATCTGTTCAAAATAATATCAAATCCTTTTTGAGTTTTGTTAATTCTAAACGAAAAGCGCCTGTCTTACCAAACAAAATGCTGTATAAAGAAAATGTGGCAATAAGTGACGACAAAATTGCGAATTTGTTTGGTTCGTTTTTTGGATCAGTCTACCGAAATGTCTTTACGGATTACAAAATCCTTGAAAATGGTTGCACCCCTGTTTTTCTGACCTCGATATTGACATTAGCGATATTTATATTAAATTAAATGAACTCGATGTCAATAAAGGACCTGGCATAGATAGCATTCCTCCCTTGTTTTTCAGAATGTGCAGCTTTATTTTATCTCGGCCGCTTTGGATAATCTTCAATAAATCTTTAAAATCAGGTTTTTTCCCTACACTTTGGAAAACCAGTCTTGTTACTCCCATTTTCAAGGAAGGCGACAAATCTAATATTGAAAATTTTAGACCTATAAACGTCAGTAGTGTTATGCCTAAGATCTTCGAAGATATTGTCACAAATAAGTTATACGGTACTGTTTCTCTCTCTCAATATGTGAACAACAGCATGTTTTCGTAAACAAGCGATCAACAACCACTAACCTAGCGGTGTATTGCAACTTTGTCTCATCTTCTGTGGATGCTAATCTACAGGTTGACACAATTTTTACAGATTTTCAAAAAGCTTTTGATACGGCAAATCATTCTCTTTTAATCGAGAAGCTTGCAGCATTTGGCTGCAAGGGAAATCTATTGCCTTGGCTTGAAAGTTACCTCACAAACCGTTTTCAAATTGTGCGTATACGCAGTTGCCTATCATCTCAGGTACATGTTCTATCAGGTGTACCCCAAGGCTCCCACCTAGGTCCGCTACTATTTATAATTTTCATCAATGATTTGACTACTATTTTTCAATATTGTAAGTACCTCCTATTCGCAGACGATTTAAAAATCTTCAGCAGCATCTCGTCCTACGATGATGCTTCCAGATTACAGGAAGACCCAGATCGTTTTAGTGAGTGGTCTTGCCAGAATAGTGTGGAACTCAATATTGAAAAATGCTATGTTATGCGGTCTTCTCCCGTCGCTCTGTACCATTCATATATCCTTACCGTCTCAATGACTGTATTCTCTCCTCAATAAGTGAGGTAAAGGACTTAGGAATTCATTTCTCCTCAACCTTGAACTTTTCCAACTATATTCATAATATTGTTAACTCCGCCTCAAGAACACTCGGGTTTATACTACGCTTTTCGACTGATTTTCACTCAATACACACAATTAGATTGCTATATATTACCCTTGTCCGTCCCCAGTTGGAATTTGCTTCAGTTATATGATCTCCGAATAGCTTAAATTACGAAATCATGCTCGAGAGAGTGCAGCATAAATTTCTTAGGTTTTGTTCTTATAAGATTAATAATCCTATGTCAATCTTTGATCACGATTACTCCACAGTATTAAACATAGTCAACCTGGAAACATTGTCTGCTCGCAGAAGAGTATCCGACCAAAGCTTTATTTTTAATTTAATTAATAACCATATAGCTTGTCCCTCTCTCGAGCAGGTTTTCAAACACTTAAATGCAAATCTACATATGGATTAATAAATCCTATAAATCGAATTATTGCGAACTCCAACACTCTATATAATAATATTGATTTTTTTAATGGGTTGTTACACACTTTTTTGTGCACAGTTTTTTGTGCATGTCCTTTCTTAGTAATTTACGTTAAGTCTTTGTTCTATTGTAAACATTTGTGTAGAAGGACCTCGGTCCGTTCATAATAAATAAATAAATAATAATAATAATGCTTTTTGTTTCAAGATTGACGAGTTTGAAGGACCACCTGGAGTTGCACGTTGCATTCAAGGCGTTCCCGTGCAGTCACTGCAATTTCAGGTTTCAGGTATATTTATTACAGTTGCTTACATATTTATGAGTACGAAGAGTTAACTCACCCAAAAATTGCAGAGCAGTGACGAGCTGAAGAGCCACAAAGCAGAGCTACACCCGGAACGCAAGCAATTCGAATGCACCGTGTGTAAGAAGAAGCTGCTGCACCGTCAGTCCCTTCGTGATCACAAGTTAATGCACACGAACGTGAAACCGTTCGAGTGTTCGATCTGCAAGAAAAGGTTCCTGCGGCTGAGTAGCCTAAGGGCTCACATGATCGTTCACACTGCGGATCTACCGTTCAAGTGCGATCTATGCCCCGCGAAGTTCAAACGATCTTCGGTCTTGAAGACCCACAAACTGACGCACACCGGCGAGAGAAGGTTCGAGTGCGACATCTGCAAGCGTCGTTTCCACCTGAAAGGCGCACTTAAGCATCATATCCTCTCGCATTACGGTGAGTCTCCTTTTATTGGGCAGGACCGACAGTTTTTCCACTATTTTCCATTATTGCGTCTTCCGAGGCGACACTGGAAAGAATAAGTACACTCTTTTGTTGACGGGCTTGGTTGCAATAGGTATTTCTTCAGTATCTATACTAAACCAATTTCAAAAAATTGTACACTGCGGCTGAAATTGAGGAATAGGCTCGATAGGCTTGATAGTCAATTAGCAGGTCGGTGATGTGGGGAAACGAGGGTCGAAACTGGTGTTTTAGCGCGAGATCGTTTCCCTCCGTCGCGGGTTCTGCTCTCCCATATAAATTCGAGCCGGTATTGAGACATAAAAATCATAGATAAGAGCTGTGCAGCCTCGGCTCGGCTCGGCTCCACTTGCATCGCCGCTTTGCCCGTTCTTCGGCTTCGCAACTCTATTAATTAGAGAATCAAGCATCGTGGTGTTACACGGCTGCCAATTAACCCCTTCGCGGAATTTGCGCCGCGCCGTGGCGGCTGAAAGCTACTTAAATGGCGATAATGCCTCACTCGCGAACACAGAACACTGTAATGTATATTCTTAGGTTTGTTTATGGGCTACCGGAAGCTCCGTTCGTAAATCCAGCCTTCCACCGCTCGATGTTTACCAGATCCTTCGTTTCCTTCGAGCTGTGTTATCCATACCTCATCCTTGGCCTCGAATTAAGGCCTCCCGAGGCCGATGAAAAGTTGGATGCAGGCTTCAGTTGTTTAACAACTCCCCCATAGTAATTAGACTTCGTTATGCAAAGACCAACTTCCATAGAATATCGGAGAAAAATCAGAATATACGAGGAAAGTTCAGCGACTAGAAAATTGCTCTCGGTAAATCCTCGGTAAATGTATCGTTAGCTTCACTGATACACGTTCCTGCGTAGATATTTATTTTTATTATATTTTTAACTTTTAGCGATGCAATTTTGCACGCCACCGAAGTTTACGATCGTTTATCATTTTCAGGAGTGAGGCCCTACAAGTGCGAGGACTGCGGCAAATGTTACAGGAGGTCCTGGGGCCTGAAGGTCCACAGGTATCGTCACACAGGTGTGAAACGATTCGAGTGCGATTTCTGCAAATCGCGATTCAGCGTGAAAACGAAATTGGCGAAGCACATTTACGGGCACATCGGCGAGAAACCGTACAAATGCAAATGTTGTGGTCGTCAGTACGGTGAACGGTACCAGCTAAAATCGCATAAATGCATCGGTTCCGTTCAAAATTCGTCGAAGATTAAAATCGAGCGACGTTTTGGCAACTTGACCTCGCAGATTGTATTTTTTAGACCAAAGTCCGCAACGTCTGGGCCAAAAATTATCTATCCCATCATTGGTACCTGAATCGTGTGCCTTTCGAAAGCACACATATTTTAAGAAAAACTAAGCTGTAAGAAGAAGAGCCTAAGAAGCTATTTTTATTTTAAGAGTCTGCAGAATAACACTAAATGGACCGTTTATTTTGAAAGTGGTGTAAGTCCATTTTTGAAAAAAATGAGATATCACGTAATTCATGGTTAATTTAATGTAAATAAAATTAAAAAAAAAAATTTTAAAAAAGAGAAAATGGACTTACACCACTTTCAAAATAAACGGTCCAAATATTGTGAGTTAAAGAATCTGTATCATATCGATTGCCCATTTGTTTTATTACCATTCTCAGTGGGATAAAAATAATATGTAAAATTGTTACAGACGAAATATTATAGATTATACTGTAATCTTGGTGATCCAGCATCCATCGAAACGAGAATGAGTCCGCTAGATGATTCGCTGCCGGTAGATCACGTTTGCCAGTAATGGATGTTCATCTATTCGAAATGGTAGACTTTTCCTGGCCTTATCCGCGTTTGCATGTCGGTGGAGCTTCAATAAGAACTCGGCCTTAATAAGTACCCGGCCGCGGAACAAAAGCCCGATTAATTCCAGCCTGGTCCGACTCGATTCGGATCGGCCTCCGGTGCGGCCTAGCTTAGGTTCGTCATCAGAGTTCCTCACATAATCATAGTGGTTGTCCGCGTATCGCTGGGACGTGACCCGAGCTTGATTACCGAACAATCCGGACGATTTCTTCAACCTTTACAAACTATACGCGCTGAAACCTAACTGCCGCAGATCTTCCATATCATCTGCTCTCGCAGAACATTTTTATTTTCCTTAAAAATCCGCGGTCTAACGTTACTTATTAACTGCGCCAAGTGATTAAACATCACAGAAAATGGCCTGTATTGATACGACGATTATGGAGTCGATAGTCAATATTCGGGCCCGATGGGAATTTCAGCAGGGACGCACAGTGAATTCGTGAATAGAGAAAAACATGGTCGAGTGGCGAACATGCGTGTGTCGGCATGGTCAAAGGGAGGCTCGCGAATCACAGATGCAATCAGATAAAGGGCGGTTCTTCTCGGATTACCGTACGCGAGCCCCCGCTGCGTCCACGCACCTTAAAGTACCATTCTCACGTGCGGCGACACAACCGGGGCCCACGTGCTCGAGATACAGTTGAGAGGCCGACCGGCGCGGCGACCGGTTCGCGTATTATCAAAAGCAAATTATATAATGTACCCTTGAAAAGAATTCCAGGTGGACAGGTATCCGGACAGGTTTAACGGGAAAAAGGTCCCGACGAAAATGGCGCGCTGCTTATGGTTCAATTAAATCGAGATGAAGAGATTAATGCCCGCTACGTGTTTTCGCAAACTGTTTTCGCGACGTGACGGTTTCGTTGTTTCCTCTGTAGTCTAATCGTCACGCTAAACATTTTTGCACGAAAACATTCTCGCTGTGAAAACTCGCAAATAAGTTTGTAGGTCGTCTTATTTTCTTCGCGAACGAAACAAACAATCCGAATCACGTGAGCATGTTACGGTACCATTTCCGCGTGAGCGTCGCGTCTAACGCGTTCGCCCATTATGCAGCTATAATCAGAAGCGTCTGACAAGTCACTCGACATTATGAAACCCGAGGGAGAGGAGAGGAGAGGAGAGTAGGCAGGTGGATAATTAGGCAAACAGCCAGGCAAACGCGGATTAGCAACGAGTGTAGCCGGCGCGACTGGCAATTAGGAATCCGGTCGCTCTCGGCGAAATAGTATCGGCGCCGGTATCTAAGAGTCAGCCGATTAGCATAGACCGGCGAATAGAGCAACCGTGGTGGGTGGGGAGTAATTAAACCAGCCACGATCCTTATCGACATAATTAGGAGTTGGCGTGACGCTGCATAAGAACCCGGGTAACGCCACTGGCCGGACTGTCGGATCGTAGATCCCGCGATCAGGACATAATTAGTCGAGAATTATGACTATGGTGAAATCCTGCGCGATCACATTCAAATCGCGCGTTTCGCGAAATCACATCGATATTCGATCGGCAAGTGTTCTCCCCTGTATGATTAATTGATTTTCATTGTACATTAAACGGACGTTTGTTCATGATTTTCGGCAGCGTTTCGCAAGGATGATTCGCAAGGCCATACCGAGTTGCTGTCCAAAAGAAAGAGTGAGCCGAGGAATATTAAATAACGACGATGTCGATTAGTATTGACAACGGCGATTAAAGAGGCCGAATTGCCAGTCGGTAATGACCGAGCAGCCCCTCGCGAGCAGTGAGCACTGTAATTTCATTGATAATATTTAAATACGGGCTTTTGATAGCTGTCTACCCTTGGCTGGTATTAGCGCGGGCCCCGAAGGATCCCACCGTCCCCCTTCCACCTGGCTCACTCCGCCCCTGGAACCGGCAGAGGCGTACTATTTATCGACCTGGTCCCGTCATTATTTCATCGAACTCTTTCATCGCCTCTTCTGGTTAATCGGCGACCCGCGAAGCCCGAAACCGAGCTCAATACTTTGCCTTCTACCCCCGCACTTTTTTCACTGTGGTTCGGTCATTAGATTACGCTAATTATTCTCACTCTTTCACGTTTCACATATAATATCTCTAAACCAAGTAATGCACGATAATAAATAAATGCTGTTACGAGAGGTTTGAAAGCTAATTTGTAGCCTAACGATCAAGATAATTTTCTATGCAGTCATAAATGTTACATCTCATTGGATCACGTCATTAGCGATTTCAAGATGGGATTATCCTTGTTATTGAACGTCTTTTTACGCTCCGGCAACTTATTATCGATAGAGTAGGCCTGGAACCTTGAAAGATAAGCATTAATCGCGATCCGATCTTAATGTTTGTCGATTACTTTCCTTATCAAAGTTAATATACCCTTTAATCTATTTGATATTAACCATGTGCTGGATGTATGCAATTTTTTCTTGTTCCGTTAACAGGAGAAAAATGGTACTGCTGAGAATTTACTGATACCGTTAATGATCCAATCCAATTAACAGCGAATGACTACACTCGGCTCGAGCAATAATATTTATCAAATCGACACATGGAAGGGAATAGTAAAAATCTCTTCTCTCAAAACGGAAAAATTCGACCCATAGAGATTCAGTGTCGCATCGAACAATCTAACTGTAAACGCAATAAAGTGCACAGCGCGGCCAACGTCTGCAGTTTATAGATCCACTCTAGACGTCCTAAACTGTCTATCAACAAGGTCCGAGATGATAAAGAATCCAACGCGAGTATCCCGATGGCAATGGCATCGACCGAAGAGCTCGTCGGCGACCAAGAAGGACGCGGTTTATGCAGCCTTGCAATTATGCGCTCTCCTGGCCTGCAGAAAAAGATGACGGATGCGCGGAGTGCAGCGCATGCTGCCCCTCTCTGCGCAGCCGGAAGATATGAATTTCAAATTCCGGCGCGGCGCTGGGATTTTTGCTCGGGATTTCGTTGACTTAATTTCATATCCAATTAGATCGCGCTCGCTGCCGGGAAAAAGCCGACCGCCTTCTCTAAATTTATTGTGCATACGCATGTACCGCCCGTCTCTCGGTGCATCGGTTCAGTACACAACGTCTACGCTAACTGAATTTTTTCCTCAAGAACGATTAAACTTCTTGCGCTAGAATTTTACACACGCATTCGTGGGCGTTTCGAGTGTGTATGTATCATTTATATATTTTGTTATTTCGCCAAAATATGGTTAAACGAAGATGTGTCGAGGGCGCTATAGTTTTTTTCGAAGGACTGTACCGAGGGCTGGCACACACAAAGACCATTGAACCTCGTCGTATTAGCATGCGACGTTATTTAATTATGCGGCGATCCGAGGTGTTTTGCGAACTTTGTAGCGTTTTTTAACGAGCGGCGGTTTTCACTTTCAGCGAGACGGCCGGTAACGGCTGGCATAGAGCTCGAACCGTTCCGGGGATTGTTCTAATTAACGCGAATTAATAATACCGGCCCCCTTTCCCGGCGTTCTTAATTGCGATGAATTCGTAATTCGCCTGTCTGCGCTGGCGGGCTTTACCTCCTCCCTCCCTTTCTCTCTCTCTCCCTTCCCTCTATTATGAATTAAATACGCGTTAACTTTAGACCGATGTTAACGATTAGGATCGAGGGTCGCGCTAATTAGAGGCATAACCGGCTGGTCGTCCGTTCGGTATAATTCGATCGTTTATTTTTCTGAGAGATCGAGATGTATCGTGCAGCGAGTACACACCTCCGATGGATTAATAATTAACTAATGAAACTTTTCTCACACTTCGCACACTTTTAGTTTAAAAACGCTACGAACTTTCAATCCAACATTTTCGATCATTTTCTGTCCATATGCTAATGTCAAATAATAATAATTGTGTCCACGTCCCACGTAAACGATTTTCCCGTCCTCGGAACATCCACGGAGTATCCAATAAAATTCTAGTTCTTCTACCGGAATTAAAGATTCCCGAGGATGTCGACTTCGGTGCACCAGGTTTTTGCTAGATCGCGAGCGGCGCGGGAACGAAAAGTCTCTTTCCATAATCGACGGAATTAAGGGCATTTCCATGAACATTGCGCCGCGCCGGCGTGGTCGATGCTCGGGATTTCTTCCCTCGGCTCTTTTCCCTTTTTTTTCTTTTTCTTCGAGCCTTCTGCCACGCCGCAGCTCATTGAATTGAATCAAGCCGGCATTAAGTCGGATTATACCTAAACGCTCGAGATGAGGCGCATCGCGAACAGATATATTAAGGCTGTCAACGGAGACGGAAGGCTACACGATCCGACTGGAAGCCAGACGCAAAACGAGACCGCGCTAGCTCGCTTGCTCGCTCGCTCGGCTTCGCTCCGCTTCATTCACATCGGCTGGGCGCGGCGGCGATCAAGCACGCGACAGCTTTCCTGTCTCGTGATCGTGGACCGTTAACATCCATGGATCGCCGACATCCTGTCCGCCATCTAGGATCGCTGATCCGTCGGAAAAACCGTTTGTTGCGAGAGCCTCCGTTGTCCTCTTCGGCGCTATTTCTTCAAAAGATGGCAAAAAATCTTACGGTAGATATTGTTTCGATGAAGATGTCGCTTTCACGTGCTATTTACTCTTATCCTTTTGTATTACTTTTTTCAAGGACGCCGTTGCAGTATATTCTAGCTAGAAAAGAGGGACTCCTTAATGTTTATCTTGTTATAGCAAGCATACAAATGTCCACGATCGAGGTGGACGATTTCGATTCTGCGGAGAGATCGTCCACTAATCTCTCGAATCGCAAGCATCCGACGCCTCAGGATCAGATACCGAGATCGTTGGCAGTGCCTCGGCAGCGAGAATGTCGGCCGGCCGGACAAATCGTCAGTCCACTTACGAATCGGTGTCCAGTTTGCCGGGGCCCGCTCCTCCCACGGCAGAGCCGAGTCGGGGCCCGATCTCTCGCGGATCGGACAAGCTCCCTTCTACCGAGCGGAATAAAGATCAGCGGGTGCCTTCGTGGCGGGCTTGGATGATTGAAAAAAATATCCGGCAGGCCGTCGTCGAGCCGGCTCGTCATCCTGTGACGAGGTCTCGCATGGTATCGACCCTCTCGAGAGCCTCCGGAATAACGTCGGTTTCCATCGAGAAAGAGTAAAAGCGAACCTTTCTCTCTCGCTCTCTCTTAGCTCGCGTCTTGGACGGCGGCGCTTTTGCCACGATGTAGATTTGTTTGCATTTAAAAATCAAATCGACCGCGCGTCGTGCTCGTCCTCTTCTTCTGCCTCCTCTGTCCCCTCGATCCTCTATCCTTCTTCCACTCGATCCTTCTTACCATTCCCGTACCACCGGGAACAGAGGAGCTACTCTTCTTTCTCGGCAGGATCGCTGAGGTTGGTATGCATGGATCCAGTGGAACATAGCTTCCTCTGGTCAATCTCTCTCTCTTTCTCCCTCTCTTTTTCTTAAGAGAAACAGAGTAGAGGTGGTTGCTCGCGTTGCTTGCCTCTCGGTCGGGGACAATGCACGCCAGTTTTTGCGTCGTTTGCTTCCTCGCCGAACGATGGATCTGCTTGGACTCGCTGGCTACCATCTCGTTTTCTTCCTCCTCTTCTTCTTTCTCCTCCGTGCCTCCTTCTATCCGCCTTTTTCTACGACAGATGCCCTTTCTTTTGCTCCGACTTCTGCTACCTTCCTCTCTCTCTCTTTCTCCTTTTCTCGTTCTTCACTGTCTCGTTCTTCTTCTTCTTCTTCTTCCTCTTCTTTCTTTCCTCTGGTTCTCGAATCTTTCTCTGTCTATTCCGCGAGAGGTATCCAGAGGCCTTCTCTTTTTCTACCGCGCCGTCGATCGTCCCGGCTCTCTAACCCACCCTCGCGTACAATGAAACCGAAAATCTTCTCCGGCACCCGGGGAATGCGGCGCATGATTACCTACATCGAACCGAAGAGGACCGGAGAAGGCAAGAAGAACCGCGGCTCCTCTGCGAACACGCCGCGCCACTCTTACGACGAAACGATCCCCTTGAGCTGATGTCGGCCCGAGACGAGCCACGATCGATCGTTGGGTTGAGGAGGATCCGAAGAAGCTAGAGCAAGGACGCGCGATAGGTGTATGGAAACGAGGGCGGCGAGCGAGCTTCAATGAGGCGGCTTGGGAGAGACGTCTTCGGGGTCTTCGAAGACCCTCCAGCTTCGATTGGGACTGCTCGCAGCAGTTTCAATTCTGTATTGGTACTAACAATACACACCATCGATACTTCATAAAATGACAGTGTATGAAAAATCAATGATTGACCTAATATTAATATTCCCCTGTTTACTTTTTTATAGAAGTAATTATATTAATTACACACGCAACTCTCAACTGACAAAATAAGAGCGACACGAGCACAGATCCAAAAACCAACAATTAAACTAGTTCGCCGTTCTGAAACCTCGAGCCACCATCAATCATTGCAGACAAAGACCCAGACAATCCCATAGTCAGTTACCGAAAGAAGGCGGATCGCTCTCGATTTCGTCAGAGACACTTTCTCGCAGGGTCCGGCGGTTAGGCACGCCGGGACCACCAGATTTAACGTTGGTACAACGACACTCGTTGCACGGAGGAATGACATCGCATTCCGACCATGATCTCGGCTGGTCGACGTGGCAGGGGATAGCGGGGTGGGCAGGGCGTTTAGCAGGATCTTCGGTAATTGTCATTTCTGGCCAGCCGGGCATACCTACTCTCCTCAGAACGAAGACTCTCGGCCGAGGACGCGGGAGGAGGGGGGTTCTTATAATAATATGCGACCATGTCTTGGAGCGGTGTCCTCTGTCAGGTCCGCGTCCAAGTTCCAGTCCCGGGGTCCAGTCCGGTTCGCCTAATAAAACGATCGTCGATTATCGTGCAATTATGCCGTCTCATTAATCCACCAGCAATTATGTCCTCCCCACTCTTCTTGCCGGTCGCGTCGGTTTGTCTCTCCCTTGTCCTCCGGACCGTCGCTTCTTCTCGGTCCCCCCTTACCGTCCCCCTTCCTCTGACTCTCTTTCTCTCTCTGCCCCCCCCCCCCATCGACGGCGAAGAGTCGGCCGTAACCCTTTTCGTGCGTTCTCTCCCGCGGAGGGGCTCTGCAGGCCCTTATCCGCCGTTTCATAACTTATGAACGTTGACAAGCGCATGCTGCAATGTTGGGACAACCGCTCCGTTCCGTCAACCGCGGCAATTACACCCTACTTGGAACCCGATGCCAGCGATCGCGAACACGCGGCATCCATCCGCGAGCCCCTGTCCGTCCAATGGACGACGCGAGGCAGCCCTGAGGCAAGGCGAGGCGAGGTGAGGCTGTCTTTTTCGACCCGCGCCGCCAAGGCACTCCTTTCCCGTGCCAGCCGGAAAGAAGCTAGAATGCTGCGCGACAAATAGGCGATGGTACCCTGAACGCATGCATGGTTCGTGGTAGCTTCGCTTTGACTTTTTTCGAGCGTTGGTTCACTGTCTATCTAGATGTGCAATGCAGAATTTGTTTGAAATTCTTCGTTACGAGTCTGACGGGGTATTGAATTCGTTTTTATTGTAGACACCGTGTAAATCTACAAATATTTCGACATTTGAAAAAAGCGCCTTATATGCTGCCATATACAATAGGTTGTATAATCTTGGGATACTCGCGTCTCCGGGCCCCACTCGATGCGAGGTCTATATTTTTAGCAAATCAGGCCCAGCATTCCGAGTGCTCCAATTCTAGGACAGCGTCTCCTCGATCGCCAGTCAGCTTTCCCCGAGCCGTCGCGACGAATCGGTATCATCGGGCCCGCGTTCCACAGAGAGAAGGATAGCGGGCCCCGAAAAAAGCTGGGCCTCGTCATCGTCGCGTATCCCGACGATAGCGCATTCAAATAAAGGCGAGGCCGGCTGCTCGTAGCTGGTGACAAGGTCTGACGCTAGCTCCTTTTGATGTCGCCGCCGCGGTCGGCATCTGATTAGCATCCAGTCCCCCCTTCTCCTCCGAGCCCCGTGGCTCCCCACCAGTTAGGCCCACGACTCGGAGAGAGAGGGAGAGACGAGGTCGAGTCGAGAGAACAGAAATCTAGAGCCCGCGATGTCACTGCGGGACCGTTGACTGACCAACGTCTTCTCGTCCGTCCATCCAGCTCGCCTCTAACCTACCAGGGGCCTCAGGCCCCTCGGAGAGAGGGGAGGGGCGAGAGACCAGCTAGCTGCTGAGTTATTCCTACCAAGGAGCCCCCCTCTATTCCCTCGACCTCTTTCCCTGTGCGTGGAGCCGCGGCGACATCATTTAAATGTCCCTTTGCGGACCGTCCGCGGGTTTTTAGTCCCTCATCTCCGGGAAGCCAACGGCCCTGGCTGCCGGGAATACGAGAGGATGCTAGATTCAGCTGGTATGCCTGAAATACCGGCATACTAAGCAGCCTGCACTTTTCCCTTTAGGTCCATGAGCCTCGCGAATTCTCCAGTTTTCTTTGAACGATTGCTGAAGGACCCCAGAGGTGAATGGGAAATTCAAATAATCGTATGTCGATATTCTCGAGTGCCCCGAAGCTTAAAATATTAAAGGAAAGAAGAAGCGTCCAATTTCCAAGCTTCTGCCGTTCCAGATCATCGATCGCCCATCAATCGAGCCGTCCCCTAGAGGTCACAAGACAAGCCTAGACCAGTGCCGAGAGCAGGGTGAAGTCCGTAAGACCGCGGGAACCCCGGTAAACAGCGACCGTTCATACATCGCTGGGCTATGAATCGTCCGAGCGTGAGATCGTAAAGTCCTCCTTATCATCGTCTGCATCTTAATGCAGGGTACATACGTTACGTACCCGCTCCGTCTGTTCGTCGTGCGCGGGTACAGGTACGCGCGTGGTCGCCCGGCCCAGCGTACGTTATGATGTTTCACGAGCTGGAGGAAGGAACGGACGACGAACGGTGAGAGGAAGGTGGAACAGGCGATAAAGGGAGCACCAACGCAAACGGGGGGATAAGGGAGGGGACTCTGCAGCTCCGCAGTCCATATGCAGAGCCGGCAGGCCGGGCACAGGTGTCCGACGCCTCAAACAACATCTTTATACCCCGCTCTTAACCCTAACCAGCTCTCGCAAGCGCGAGCCTTAATATATTTCCTCCGGTACGCGTACATACGCGCACGTCACACCGCGTTTGATGTGTTACTCGCGGTTCGAGGACTCGGCGACCGGGTACGGTGGACCCTGGCTCCCGGAGATGATGGAGGATCCCGGGGACCATGGATCGCTGGCCGTGATCGATACGGGGTGATCGATTAGGGCTGAACGTAAGTCGAGTTCAACGTTTCGTAACTTCCCGATTTTGATTGCGATCAGTTTAGAAAATATCAAGTTCTCACCAAAATTTCCCCCACGTGGTGCATTCGGCGCGGCAAGGATCCGACGCAACTTCCTGCATCGCAGAAACTTCATCATCCTCCCTTAACGCGTCATCGAAACCCTCCATTATTAGCTACCCGGACCGGGCGGTCGGTAATTGGTCGAGGAATCGGCGTATCGGGAGCAGGGGCGCAGGTGCACTCGAGATCTAGAGGGCCCTGTTCGCAGGACGATTCCGGTGGATGCAGTCCGGAGGATGCGCCGGCGCATCCTGTTGCATATTTCACCCGCAGAACCCTTTTAGCCGTTTCAGCGTGGCTACGGGCGCACGGGCGTGTAAATCAAACGCGCGCTGCCCGCTTGTAAATCTCCGGATAAATACACACCGCGGAGATAATTTACGCAGCCGTACGTCGCGTCGTGTCTCTCCCTCTCCCTCTCTCTTTCTCTTTCTCTTTCTGTCCCAGCCAATTTTTCCCCCCTTTTTTCCCCGGTTCCCGCGATCTCTGTCTCTGTTGGCCTCTCGATCCTGTTCGAGGGCCCGGTCGGTTTTCGGGCCGTATGCAATGGGGCCTCAACTGTCCCGGAAGGCGAGGGCCTTGTCAAAACGCCTCGTTATGCTCCGCACAACGATCGTTACGCTGCGCCGACGTTGATACGCCGATAATCCTCGACGCAGAGAGAAAAATATTAGCTATATATTACCGGGACCGATGCAGGCCCGTCAAATGGGTCTTAAGGCCCTCTCCCGGCTCTATCTCCCTGCCACTATTTGTCCGCGCGTAATGAGAGGAATGTTTACCGACACCTTGAGATAATTATGGGTGAGCCGCGCTCGAGATTTAGAGCTGGGCCCGGCTGCGGTGCAGCTTCGACAACGTTTATTTATTACTTTCGAGGACTCGGTTGCTATCGTTTCTTGACGGTGGGTTGGGCGGTGGCTGTGGATTTTTAACATTGTCAGATGCGGTCGATTGCAGTACCCTAACTTATAACTTAAATTTTAGAAGGTAAGTGGGAACCAATGGTGCATTATGCTGGGAGGGAAGAGGAGCAGTTGCTTCGTTATTTCGAGCGTCGAATGCCGCGCCGGGGCACGAGACAAAGCGTGGATGCACTTTTAATACCGGCCGGACAGATTTGATGCATCGGCGGATAAGTAGCCGCGAGTTCTCACTTCATTTATCAAGGGCCTGGCCCACCTGTCGTCACCCTGGCAGCCTCCGTTCACTGTTCGAAGCGAGAACGGTGCATCGCGCGCGTCCGCCTGCATCTGGCCCGGTGCACAACACGTGCATTAGATACTTACGGATTGCACATCCGAGCGCGATAAAATACGGAGCCGGCACGATCTGATGGATGATCTCGGCCGGAACGTGTCGGAGCAGCTTCTGATAAGATTCCTGATATTTTTCATTGGTTTATGGGGAAATTGATTGCCGATGGAATCGGATAGTTTCACTGCCTGTCGAACACCCGAGAATCATCTCTGCTGGCTTTGCAAATTGCTCGGTACTCTATTCGATGGCTCCTCTCGATCAATATCTGGCGCTGTTCGATGATCGAGGCTGACAAACCTTAATTAGTAGACTGCGGGTCTTTATGGAAAATAAAACACAATTTTAATCTTCTCCTAAATTTTTTACACTGACTCATTTTTATCATAAACTAGCTTTCCCCGCCACGCGTTGCTGTGGCTCAGTATTTTTTAACCATTCTTTGCGATGCCCGTTCTTCCTCAATTTGATTTGATCTTAATCGTCGCACTGCTTCCGGTTCCGCGAGTACAACGACCTAAGTTTGCTTTTCTGCGAGTCACTTTTTATGTACTAAAGTAGAAAGAAAGTTATATCGATAACATCTAAAATTGCTAAACATTAAATAAGGAAAAAACACGAACTGAAAAACAAAGAAAAAAATTAATAACTTAAAAATACTAACCAAATATTTCAATTCAAACGCAGATCAATCTACTCAGCTGAATTCCAATGCAATGAGAAACTTACAGAACAAATCACTCCGAATTGGTCAATCTTTCTATTAATATATACATACTTCACAATATAATTTGAAGCAGAATACCATTGAGAAGATTCTCGTCGTGACGCATTGGTGATAATGCGAATCAACACGAAACCATATCTATTATTATACATCAGTGTTTTCGCAAACGCGCCACATTCACATAACTTGAGGTAAGCAGTTAGCGTTGTAGCCGGTGGAAAAGTCGTCAAAACTCTTGAACGAATGGACTTTTTCGCATGCTGATTTCTCATAAACCTTCCCGAAGAAACGCTACGTCTAATGGCTCAAACCCCAGCTTTCTACGTTCAGCCGTTACGGAGATGACCGATTACAAACAAACGGATATTTACATTTATATTTAGATAGATGTGTGAAATCCTACTGGATCTTTCCAGAAATTTTCCAGAGGAAACTACGCGAAGTGTACGAGGTCAATGGGTTGGTAGATGGTTAAAGGAAGGCGGACACCATGCTGTGCGAAGGATCTAGCACAAGAATGGCCCAAGACGGCATGCATAAAGCCCTGTCGTCCGATTATATATATACATATAAGCAGATATATGCAGAACCAGTTCGCCGTTATTTATCGTCCGCCAGAGCCACGTACACTCGCGTCTCAAGTGGCTCGTACGAATACTGTGCCTCTCCCCCATCGAGGATCAAGAGGTTAGCACCCGACAACCCGCGCAGTCGGCGGCTTGACACCCTGCTCGGCGACGTTACCGATATTTCTCTCGAAAAACGGCGCGAATCGACGTTGCAAGACAATGTGCGCTCTCCGCCGCGTCGGCAGCACCTTCTTTGATACACCGGAGAACGAATGGAGGCGTCGATATACGCACGCAGAGTGCGTGCGATCTTTGTATCGCTTCCAGAGAGATATCGAGGCTTGAGAAACTCGCGTACGACGGCGGCGGCTGCGATCCATAGCAGCTCTCAGCAGCCAGGCAATAATATTGCCAAAAATTAATATTCATCCCGCACGAGAATTTTCTACTACAGGAATATTACGAATTTCAAAGGGTCACGGGGATGAATTTGAAGGGTTGTTCAGAGCAGAATAGCACGCTATAATCAGTGCTCGACTGCCCGACGATAGATCCCGGTTTCGTTCGTCCAATTCTCCGAAGGCAGTCGAGAAGCTCGATCGTGAATTACCATCGTGCAAACCTCGGATTGGTCGTGCGTCGGTCTAGGTTGGTCGTAGTTTCATTTTCAGCATGGTCTTCCAGCTACCCCTTTCTCGTTCCCTTTTTTCGGAAGTATAACGGCTCGTAGCAGCCCCCAACGATCGGGCGGCGGTGCTAACGACTTTTAGATCATTAGTTACTGAAACTACCAATACAATTATCGGGCCTGGATATTTATTTCCTTAATCTCGGCCCCGGGACGAGATTGCGGGGCCACGAGCAATTCGGCGCGAGGCTCTTCTCTCCACTCCACTCTTTCTCTTTTGTCTCTCTCTTCCTCTTCTCGTTCTCCAGACACTTTGGCCGCCTGTTATTCGGCGACCTTTATACCGCAAGGTCTTAATTAACCCTTCGATTATCATAACAAGTCCGCGCAACTCCCATTTCGCTCCGACTTCGGGATGATTGATGCTTCACCTGGTTTTCGCCGTTTTCGAAGCCTCCGCACCAGTCATTTTCGTGAATCGCATGATACACTGACTCTGTTATTCCCGACGATTGCTTGTTTCTTCGATTTGCTATTTTTTAGGAGTCGGATGAGTGATCGAGAGCGGTTTAATCACACGTTTGCGATTGTTTGTGTATACTATGAAGATCGGTAGACCGAAACCTCGGGAATATTGAAGTCCCAGCAGAAATTCCGTTCTTTCAAAGACCGCATAATATGAGCAGTTTAATTACCAATTTGAATAACATTTTGCTTCGTTATTACAAGAAAAATCCCCGGGCAATTTCACCGGAGTTATTTCATTGTTCCATATTCGATCGGACGAGCGAAAGATCTGCCACCATTTGTGATATTTCGCGGACGTTAATTGCGCGCGCGGCACCGGTTGTTTGTTCAATTATAATGGGCAGCGGTGATTTAGCGTACGCAATAACGTGGTTAATGCGATGCTAAAATATTTTCCTCGCTGCGTATTAACATTTACAATGCAACTCGATCGCGTTGACGCGTGACTGTTGTTAGACGCTTGCTGACCAGATCCGCCGTTAATTAATCTTTGAAATCTCGCTTGATAGATATCTGACTCCGATGCTCATCTAGCTGAATCATACTGTTTTCCGCCAACAACTTTCGCCTGTATTGCTCAGCCATAGCTGTGAAACTCCTACACAAAAATGGTAGAAATGGATAAACGAGCAACTGAAAGACTGTGAAGAAATTCTGTACGATTATAACTAGACTGCGGATGTTTATGCAAATGAATATTTATATAGGAAAATGATAAAGCAATGGGACTTAAGCAGAAATATGTTTTGCGATTAGAGGATTCCAGAAGTAAGTTTTTGAAGTGAAACTTCTTTGCTGAGGGGGCTACAATTTTCTGGCGTTACGGAAGTGACGAAATTTCGCGAATAACCTCGAATAGTTTGACAAGTAACATTTTCATAATTAATTTACTAACTTCAAAGACTTCATTGGTGAACTTTTAAGATTGTAGAATGTAAAATGAAGCCTTGGCTACATTCCCATTCTAGTTTTATGCAGGTTTGATGCTTAAATTGTTAGTCATTAACAAATTTTGGAGAAGTGGTATGTTATGTATGTCTGTCCTTGTCGCACAGTTCGACCCTCCTTGTCTTACGCATTACGGGAACTTCCGAAATAATCAGTCCGCGCAACAATTGTTAATAACTAATTAACCAGAGTTAATTTATGAACATTTGCAAATGGATAACATAGAATCAACCTCCAGCTACTTTCACATGCAGTTTCTCATCGAATTTTGTTCCGACTGAAAGATTTATAAACAATTATCCAAACCCTTGTTCTAAACTAACCTGAATAACGTGAAAAATTGATAGGTGTCAGGTAAGTGAAATAATAATTCATTTATTTATGACAATTTCGCATTCATTACGAAAGAACCGTTGCACTAATGATATGCATACTAATAATAATTTATTTATTTATGACAATTTCGCATTCAGCTGGAGATAGTGATTAAACATCATGTCGAAAAAACATACGCGTGGAAAACCACGCGTGGCAGAAGTAGAACTTCTTGCAGTCTACTAATGTTTAGAAGTAAATTAAGATTGGAAATGGTAAATAATCCTAATGAATCGACAACAAGATCAGGAACAACTCTCGAAGCAGTATTCGCAAGACATTTAGACAAAATTGAATCAAGAATATTTATATCATATTTTAGCTATCACAAGCCAATTGTTTCGATGATAGAATCATAGAAAATCATAGAAAAAATAATGAACGATCAAAATTTGCGACGCAAAGAAGGAGAGCGTATGGGAAAGAAAGAGACATAGTTCATAGCATTTCCCATACGCTCTCTTTCTTTGCGTCGCAAATTTTGATCGTTCATTATTTTTTCTATGATTATCTATGATTCTATCATTGAAACAATTGGCTTGTGATAGCTAAAATATGATATAAATATTCTTGATTCAACTTTGTCTAAATGTCTTGCAAATACTGCATCGAGAGTTGTTCCTGATCTTGTTGTCGCTTCATTAGGATTATTTACCATTTCCAATCTTAATTTTTATTTTGCACTTTTTGCATAATGTATATGTTTTCCATATTTCTATTGAAAAACGTATTATTTTCCGTGTATATGCATATCTCATGCTCATATGAATCATTTATCTTGTTAAATTTATTTAATCTATTAATAAGCACTCGTATCATAACCGAATAGCGTCGATCATAGTTATACGCCAATATAATACTGAAAACGCCTCAACAAGTTATGTTATTACGACCTTATATTGCTTACTGAATGTCATCACATGTAGCTGTAGGTATTTAGAATTCGAACAGTTCAGTTTGATTCTCGAAGTGATCAGGCGAATTTTGTGAGAGTGCGTGCCAACATTATTAAAATGCCGAAAGTTCGAGAAAGTAGGGGTTCACTGATGAAAAGCTGGATCGAAGGCGATCCCAGTTTCATTATTGACGAAAATAATGAAAGTAGTATTTACTGTGAAATGTGCAATGAAAGTGTAAAGTGCGATAGAAAATCGCAATTAATTCAACATATTAATACTTTTATGCACAGAAAAAATAGTGATCAAGCAGATATTACGACCGCCGCGGAAAATTTCGAGAACCGAGCAACAAGTTAAAGAAAGAAGTGAATTTTATACATACTTAACGAAAGCGATGGTTACTGTTAATATTCCGTGGCGTGCTTTAAATAATGATATATCGAGGAATTTTCTGACAAAATATATAGACCAACCCATTCCAGATGAATCGACGCTGCGTAAAAATTAATTAGACGATTGTTACAATTCTGCAGTTTAAAACATCAAGGAAGACATAGCAAATTACTACATATGGATTTCCGTTGATGAAACCGCTAAAGCCAGCAACCAAATTTAGAAAAAATGATTGTAATTTATTGTGATTCGAATTACGATACTCCAGTATAACTGTGAAATACTCCATATTGTACCTAACACTTAATGTAACACATACTTAATATCGGAAAAATGTGCATATGTTTCGAGCATTTTCCATATTTTTCGTGCATAAATGTCATATGCATTTTGCATATTTATCGTGCATAAACTTCCGCTGTCTAATTATAACCAATAATTATATCTGTGTTCTAACTTCGCATGAAAATTCTCTACGAAGCTTCTTCGTTTCGTGAAAAGAGTGACGTGCATTCGATGAAGAGATCGAACGATCAATGATCAAGGGACAGCACGATGAAATCTGGCATCGCTCGATCTTTCAGGTGAGTAATCGACGGGGGCCGTCCGCCAATCAGTTAGGAGCTGAACGAGCCGAAAGTTGATTCGTGCTGGTCGCAAATTCAATTAAAAGTTGCGGTTATTAGGTTGGACAATGAGTCCCGGGGGACATGACCACCGGCTACAGGGAGAAAATGGCGGTCGGTCGCGAGGGAGACAGGATAAAAAAGGACGAAACGTAAAACTAATGGGGTTCTTGCTGATTCCGCTCGGCTGCCACCTTGATTAAGCTTCTCGCGACGCTTCGAGAAAATATAATGACTTCTTTGCTCTGCAAACACCGTCGAATTCCCCGGCCTCTACCGCCGCTTTCCCTCTTTCGCCATTTTTCCCTCTTTCTTCATGCATCCCCATCGTTCTCCATGAAGAAACACCGTGGATGTTTATCGTTATTCACGAACAGCTGATTTTATGCATTTAACTTCCGGTAGGTTTTGATACATTTTCCGTATCAAATCGAACGTGAAAGACTTAAACACTGGAATTGTTTGCAATCATCTTTGCTAGGAAACGAGAGGAGTGGAATTCGATTATTTCAACGATTGCGATTCTTGAAATAATTAAACAACAAGGCGAAGACAGCAAGAAACCGAGCAGGACGTGAAAGTAATCTAGTCATCGATAAATATTCGAGAAATGCGGAGGAAGAGTCGCCGTGCGCGTTCGTTGTTTGCTTAAATCAACCTGATTGCAAATGCCATTCACGCTTCTACCGTGCGCGGTGAGTCACTCGATTATATAAACACTGGATTACGTTGATTTCCATCGTGTTTCCATATTTTCCATTAATTCCGATCTAGGGCATCGAGTGCACGGTTTCTCGAAGGGAAATTCTCACTTTCGGATTGCATATTCATTTTTCTACTGGGAAACCCTATTCTCTCATTTTTCTAAACGTGCCCGATTAAAATTGAACAGTTCGCTGAAGTGTAGCAGTAAAGTGGAAACAAAGCGCTAAAATTAATCGAGCAGTGTAATCAACGAAACGACGATCAGCAAGTCAAATGAAGGATCTTCCCGTGGCAATCAAGCCTGATCAAGGATGCACGCGCTGGATCGCGCGACAATTTCAAAGGGTTCTGATCGCGTCCAGTTCAATTTGTTAATCTGTTCGTCACGTTCGTGCGATAGCTGCTAATTCGAGGGACTAATCGAGGAAGGTGTATCTCGCCGGAAGAGCGAAGCAGAACGAAGAGGATCGAGCGAACGAAGAAGCGAGAGCAAGAGACAAGAACAGAAAGAGAGAGCGAAGAAGAGAGACGGAAAAGGATTACGTCCAGCTCAGCTGAGCACGTTTGCACGCACCAGACGAGGAGGGAATCCGTCGGAAGAAGAGAATGGCCGTTAATTACAATACACGATTCGCTTAATTGCATTCTTTATGCAGTCCGAGGCCGATTTCTTTTTCGACTCGTGGCTTGCGCGAAGAAGTTGCACGGCCGGTGTCGTCCGAGGATCGTGGGATCCGTTGTTCCAATCTTAGCGGATTCCATCTTTGAAGTCTTGATCCACTGGATCCGCAAGAAAAACGAACGAAGAAACGATCTGTTTCTTTAACGAGCTCGACGGAAGTTCAAGGCTGATTTCAGTTGTGGCGGACGCTGGGTCCGGGGAGACCCGTACAGATATTATCATTCGCGGACATTGTTGTATCGCGGAGATTCGAGCACTTTGAGCCAAAGGGTTACGATCGTGTTTCCGCGAGTAAGGTTTCTCGAATAGTCATTACAGGAGCGGATACGATCATAGATCGTCCGGCGCGGCGATGCCCGGCTCTTTCCACGAAGATTCTATTCGAGATTTAATCATACATATTCCCCGGGTTTGCTCATAAAAGTGGAACCGTATACATTTCCCAGTCCGTTACTTCGACGGGCTCATTGATTTTCAGCCGTCGAGGAACTCGCCCGGTACGTAAGTTTTCCAGGAGATGGCGGGCACGGTGCTTCCTCGCGCAAAGTATGATCCATTGGAGGAAAATGAATTTTTATCCGCTATGGCATCGAGTCAGGGCACAGTCCCGGTCGCTTTGATAATCGACGATGACAGTCATCGGTTGCCTACCGGCAACGTGTTACCGTACCGTGCATTCCATCGTGCATCGTGACACAGCGACGTCACATCCTGCGGGAAGCGTGACACGTGGTCATCGCCGACGTAGGTGGCCCGTGTCACCTGGTCCACCTGCACACAGGTGGATCACCGTGATCGGTGACCGCGAACATCAGGAATGCCGATCTAATTGCGAGATAACTCGCTTCTATTCGACGAGTTAATGAAAAGTTAATGTTCCGTCGCTTACAGGACTCGGTGAGTTATTATTAGAATTCTCGTGGTCTTATATCTAAACGAAAACGCGGAAACTCGGTGAAGGACGCGATCCCATATAATTCTCCTGTAAAATTTATATGCAATTCGAGTGCAGTGTATGCATCTCGAGTTTTTCATATCGAAAAATTTGTTTTTCAGGTTGATTGCGTAAACAAAGCTAGATTGTATTAGTATTATGATTCATTTTAGGAGGTCTAGTTGTCTGGCGATTACTCGACGCGCTTATGCAGCATGTTATTCGATAAGCCAGGTCCTGTAATTTACTTACGATTGAGCATTTCACGCCTGCGATGGTTCACTCAATTATTATGCCAGCCATTAGCCGGGGAACGTGCCCGTGCATGCGTGCACCGTTTCGTATGCACGTTATGCATCATCCTCCTCTCTGACCAATGGTTCCTCCGATTAGCTCAAATTATTAGGAGGTGAGCCTACATTATTTTCGTTACAAATGCATAAAATCTGAAGTCTTTATGACAGTCGAGTTTAAACAAAGGAGCGATTAGAGACCCGCAGACCCAACCGTACCGCACGCAATACGCAAGAGACGGTAGAAAGTGTTTCTCCGAATCGGTGTCGATTAAACTAATTACCTGCTTTCCAACTAATAAAATTATTAATCGCGCGCAGTTCGAGGAAGGATCGAGGAGAAAATGCTCGTTAGCGGTCGCCGTTAAATAAATAAACACCGCTGCGGAGCATTGTCGGTGTTATTTTCCCCGGGGTTACGTCACGACCAGCAAAAATCGCGTTCCTGCGTCTTGAAACAATCGGTGCCCGGCTAATAAATTGCCCTGGCCATTTTACCATTGGCAAAAAACACAAGCTTTTCACGGGAAACGCCCTCGGACCCGTTCCTTATTTAAACGAGAAAGAAATGTGCCGGCTGTTCGATTATTAGTCGAGTCGCTTGGCATTCCTCCGGCAAACCAGCTGCTTATGATCCGGATAGGCGGGATTGTGTGATTTTATCCCGTGTGTCGCGGTTCTGGCATAGCTCTCCCACATTAGCGGATCAATCGTGGCCACTGTCGCACTCGTTTCGCAACTCTCCGATTGCGACAGGCCCGCGGTTTGTTTGCATTTCGTTTACATGCGTGATCGATCCGCCCCCTACCCCATTTGTCATCGATCACGCGGCACCAGCTCGATCCGCGGACGTGAGACGCGTGCAGCAGCCGTGATCTACCCTTTTATGGGGCCCCAGACACGTCAAGCACCGACCTGCCACCGGGAACCATGGATCTTTTCTTTCTGCGCCTGGCTGCAGAAGGCATTGGTTCGCTTGTGTTGCGGGTGTGAGCGATTTTTCAGAGAAATTGTTCCATTTCATTAGTTGACTGGCTTGCAATATTCTTTGCTTGAACTATAACAATTCAAGCGTAAATTGCAGCTTGCATAGGAATGAATATCAATCAATTCTTTTAGAGGCGATTGTTGCTGCAGCTCGCGTAAACTTTCCCCGGTTTCGCAACGTGTTCCGCAGTTTGCATTCCGCGTAGCGATTTTCGCCGAACTATAGCGCGGCGTTCGTTTGTCATCGATTTATCCGGTCATTCCCCGCGGCGCGGCGGTGCGACGGCTCCCATTTTCACGCTAATAATGGACGTCGTAAAGGAGTATCGTAAATACCTGTCCCGACTTTCATCTTCTCCGATCCTGAATCGTTTCGGGACCCCTTCAATGGATATTTTCTGACTTCATCCTCCAATGAAGATATTCACGAGAAACATTTGTGTTCGTTTTGACGAGGCGAGTCCGTTACTTTGTACATATTAATCAAATCCTGTCCCTCTTGCCTTAGGAACATCCTCTGGTTCATCGTATTACAGAATACGAGGTTGAAACCACGAGCCTATACACGAAAGGGAAGAGAACAGTTATCCGAAGAAATGAAAATGTATGATTTCTAAACTAGGCGTCGCGTCGCGTCGGCTGAATATCGTTTCATGCAGCCGGACAAAGTGGCGTCGCACACGGTTACAAAACAGACAATTAATCGGCAAATAAAGACAGAATCTCCCAGTGGCTCGAACCGATCCGAACGAATCACATTTTCGACGATTTCTCGACACTTGTCCGAACGCTGTATTAGGCGTTTTATTGCCGTGGCAACAAGCTTCTCGGGTCGCATACGAGGCCGACGTTGCGCCAATCATTCTACACCTATGTGGCAAACAGTTGATAATTTCGCTTTCCTTAAATCCTTTGATCCGTTTATAGTTACCACTTGGTTGGATTCAATCTTTTCGATTGGCTTGAATAATTATCATACTGATCCAGTTAAACCCGTCCAAATTGTGTTTTTTTAAATTCCCGAAAATGTTCGGGATTCCTGTAAAATATCCGGGATTCCTGTAAAATATCCGGGATTCCCGAAAATATCCGAGATTCCCAAAAATATCCGAGATTCCCGAGAATTTTCGGGATTCCCGAGTATGTGCGGGATCCCGAGATGATTCGGGATTCCCGAAAATATACGGGATCCCGCGAAGATTCGGGATTCCCGACAATCAGAGGTGGGCATTATTTGGCGAAAAAAATATTTGAAATACTATTTAATATTTTAGATTTTATTTTGTTTAAAGAAAATAGTAGGGGTGTGCGAGAACCCGAAATATCGGGAACCCAATGGTCGGAACGAGTCGAGAAGAGGTCGAGTCGGGTCGGGTCGGGTCGGGATCCCGAAAATTTCGAGATCCCCGAAGGAATCGGGTTCCCGAAAATTTCGAGAATATGACATAAGACACTCTTGAAAAGAATTCGTGATGGACAACATTCTTTCAATTTTGAAAACATCTAGAATAAAAAATCCGAAATTATGAATGTATTCATTAAAATGAATATAAATGATTACTGGGTTCTCGAAATTTTCGGGAATCCCGATAAATTCGAGAATCTCGAAATTTTCGGGTACCCGTCCCGATCCCGAAAAAATTTCGTGTTCCCGATCCGACCCGATATTTCGGGTTCTCGCACACCCCTAGAAAATAGTATTTTATTTGAACAATCTGAACCTCGAAATAGAATACTTCTATGTATTTGAACAATCTGAACCTCAAAATAATATATTTCTATTTGAACAATTTCATCCACAAAATAAAATATTTCTATTTTAATAATCTGAAACACAAAGTAAAATATCTCTATTTTAATAATCTGAAACACAAAGTGAAATATCTCTATTTTAATCATATGAAACACAAAGTAAAATATCTCTATTTTAATAATCTGAAACACAAAGTGAAATATCTCTATTTTAATCATATGAAACACAAAATAGAATATTTTATTTTTTGCGTCGTTATACCTAATACTCTCAGAAATCGCATTACTTATTTAATATTTCTTATTTTAGCAATAATTTAAAGAAGAAATGGTACTTAATATAAAAAACTATATCATTTGCCACATTTTCGTTTTATTTTTTTGTTTGATTGCTGCTATTACTGCGTATATCCACTTCCCGTTCACAGCATGTGTCTGCTGAGGTTTGTTGATAAACATACAGTGTATCTTATCACCAGAAAACTATTTATACTCGGGAATCTATTGAATGCGAAACTTTATTTTCATCAATAATATTTAAAATTGAAATTGAAAATAAAGACAAAGTCCAAATATTTTCAATATTCTTAAAATAAAATACTATTTTCAAATACTATTTTCAAAAATTACTGCAACAAATAAAATATTTTATTTTCAAAAATTGCTGCATCAAATAAAATATTTTATTTTCAAAGTTGTACAGACACTGCAAAATAAATGGGATTATTTATTATTTACTATTTAAAATACTGTTTTCCCCAGCTCTGCCGACAATGTACGGGATATAGAATAATATTTGGGATTCCCGAAAGTATCGTTATTCGCAATTACTTTCTACAATATTACTAACATAAACATTCCTGACTAATAAGATATGTAATCTTCGAGAACACATTGGCTTTCAGATTCTTGTAATTATTCGAAGTATGGAGAAACTTCAAAATGTCGGAAATCACAGACTTTCGGGATTCCGAGACTTTCGGGATTCCGCGACTTTCGGGATTCCGAGACTTTCGGGATTCCGTCCCGATCCCGCAAGAAATTCCCGTTCCGACCGGGATCTCGCACACCCCTATTATACATCCTGAATCCTCTGCGATATTCCAGCACGGAGGACAGCCAGCTATTGAAAATCCTTGGTTTTCAAGAAGTCGCCGATCATCGTCACTCATAAATCCATCCGGAGGACAACCGGGGGCAGTGGGGATGTCGAGCGATATATTAACAGGAAATAATCGCAGAGAAAAGACGAGCACGCACGAGGAGTAGGGGGTGGAAAGTTTTCCAAGTTGGTTGGTGCCCGGCTTCTGGCCGGCTTACAAACGACGGTAATTATTTAACCGTTGGTCGCGGTTTTTGCGACGGATAGCCGCCCGCGAAGCGTGCCCGCTTGCATGGAAACGGATAAAGCTTGAGAAAAAGGCGAAAAGGAAACCCGGTGTAGAGATATTCCGCGATGGTGGGAGTGCACCGCGCGCGAGACTCCATAAGGGACACCGTGAGAATTGGAACTGCCTATGCGCCACGGCGACAACGGGCCTTCTCGACTAGGCTAGCCACGAGAAAAACTCACCTTCATTATGCTACCGGCATCGTAATATAATGGTTAAAATCGCCGTAGATGGCCGCGACCGGCCGCGGTCGTTCCTGACCGTCCCTCAAGCATTATATGTAGACCCCGTGAGCACGCGCGTGTTGCGAGCCGCGTGAGACACTCTTTATACAGGGTGTTGCAGAAATGCACGGCAGATTAGACCGGTCGTTTTTGCGACGGTTAAATTATTCGCGGACCCTTTTTGCGCTCGGACCCCCTGGAGATTCTGACGGGATCGGAGAGGGGAGATGCGGAGGGGTGGGAACTGTGCCATATCTTGAGCGAGATTTCTTCAGTATCGGTTATAACAAATACTCTCTTGGAACCAGGCAAATTTTGTGAAATTCAGCACGGACGTGTAAGCGGTCGTAAACACCCCGGGTGTCCCATACTCGCGTCCCCTTTCGCTCGGGGGTGGTTAACGTCGTCTAAAGTTTGCCCTCCCGCGGACACGAGCTCTCCTCTCGGGAAACAATGAGAACGGCAAACAAAGGACTCCCGACTGGGTGCATTACGTCCTCTCGAACTCATAAGAAAACGAGACTTCGAAATAGTAATGATATTATGTTTGCGTCGCCTCGGTTCCCGTGGAGGCGGAAGAAAGGAGGGAAAACAAGCGAGAGTCGCTTCGTAGAGGGAGGAAGTTCTTCCGTGAGCTAGAGAAAGATAGGAGAGAACCTGGAGGAGGAAGAGGGGTTGCTGGATGGATAGGGTGGCTGCGGGGGTGGGCGAGAGGAGAGAGTGGAATCCTCCGACGTTACGGGAGGGTGAGGCGTAATATCCCGAGTAAAACTTTTCACTCAACGCGAGAATAGGGCTGGCTAGGGGGGTGGTGAAGGAGGGCGGCGGGTGGACGTAGGAAAGAACGAAGGCAGGGGCCAACTAAGTACAAAGAATGTAATGTCCTCCTTCTACCGGCCGCTATACCTTTCACCGGATTTCACCCGGAGATGTCCCGCGGAATAATAAGGATGAGGATGCTGCCGGGAAAAAGAGTGGACGCCGTCGGCTGGACACCGCTATCGCGTAGTCAGCGGATGAAGCCGCGGAAGGTTGGCAACGAGGGGTGAACAATAGATGAGGAATATATAAGGGAATTAGTGGGTGGGGTGAATTTATTTGCGGTTCGATAATTTGATGCGGATAGTAGGGGTGGGAAATTCTGCCAATGGACGAATCGTTATAATTGGAGTATCTAGAACGTAAAGGGTTACGTTACTATTGAAGGATCGTGAAGAATTGTCGGAGCTCCGCCATTTTTTCCATCGTGGAAACGGCTGTAAAAAGATCCACCCTTAAGAATCCATCGGCGAGGAGGAAGAGCGATAGGATAGGTCGAAATTCCACAAGGGTCGGAGACGCCGTTTCGACGGAGGGTTGAAACGATCGAGTTTCAACCCTCGGTGGGGGTTGGATCTGCATACGGGCCCGGCGCACTCGCGAGACGCGTGTAAATCACGCTCGCGGGAGAAAGAGGAGCAACAGAGGAGGAAAAGGGAGAGAAAGCCGAAGAGAATCGTCGCGTTACTATCGACCAATCGTTGGCAGACCTGCGTACATCAGCGTGCCGCCTATAGGCCACCCCTAACCTGCCAGCCACCCCCCGGCCATATTGTAAAATATGGATCGCGGAGGTGTACAACACCCCACCTCGGGAGTTACCCCCTTTTTCGCCCTCTTTCCACCCTCGCAACGTCACCCTCCGCGTTGCCTCGAATAAGAAATACTCGCTTCAACCCTCTTCCACCACCCCAATCGCTCCACCCCCTCGCAATCTTCCCAGGAAAGGATTTCTCCTCGTTTTTAGAATATTCTCCTCTGTTTCCTTCCATACGCCGCTGGAAATAATAATTAACCCCCCTTCAGGGACGAGTTTTAATTTTTGGTTGGTTAAAATATCACTGCATCGATGATAAAATTGTAAAAAACTCTTTGAAGTTTCTGTAATAACGAAAGCATGGTTATTCGATCGAGCGCTTTTCACTTACGGTGTCTCCCAAGGGTTGATCAAACTTATGTATGATCGGAGCCGTCCGTAATTTGCCCTGATACTGAGAAATACGTGTCGCTCGTTTCCGCGGGACAAATTGTAGCTCGTGACCGTAGATATCAAGCGACGATGAAAAATGAACGAAATCCACTTCTTGTCGTTCAGCCTCGCGATATCTGTTTTACGGTGCTGCGTCTGAAACATAACTTCGCATGGTTCACTTGTCCCCGGTCCACGGTTCACTAACTTTTCCTTTATCCTACGAAATACGGAAGTCGCTCGAAATTCCTTTCCTCCTATTAGCAACGACTCCTACCGGCCTCGTAAAGAGCAACGATTAGAAACGAAGCGTTTACCGGGAAGTCATCGGAGTCAGTCTAGATATCCAATAAATACCGTTCGTTTTTTACTATGTCTCTCCTCCTTCTCTCTTCGAGACCTTCTTTATTCATTGTTCGCGGACGAATAACTTTTTCCGAGGCCTCGAACGATCGAGGACAGCGTTTCCGACTCCGGGGTACCCTGATTCGCGTGACCATTCGAACGATCATAAAAATTGAGCCGTCGAGCTCGTAAACTCCGCCATGCTGATCATCGTTCCGGATAAAATTTCTGCACAGATTCACACGGATTAACAATTTTACACAGAACACGTCGAAAAGTCTCAATTAAGAGCCCCATTAAATTTTTCTTACAACTACGACCGATTTCATTTTCGGCAGATCGGCGAAAAACACGAATCTCGTTAGTTTCACGGGCGACGTCATAGCAGAAGCGCGAGGGACGACGCGTTCCGGTGAGAACGCTTTCGATTATCAAAATTTTCGACCCCGTCAACAGGACAGTAAACGAAAGCGGAGAAGAACGGCGCGAAACGAGAGAAAGAGAGAGGAATTCACGGCATTTTTCTCGCTTCGTGAAATTTACGACGGCTGGCGTCGCTCCAGACTCGTAATTCCGCCTTTGAAATAAACATCCGGATGAGATATCGCGATCTTATCGGATCGAAGGAGCTATCGGGCTGACATCGGTGTTCGTAATAAAGTTATCTCGGCTGGTTATGTATGCCCACCATGGGAAACAGGTTTGCAAGCCATATAATTCCTGGCCCCGGTCACAATGGGCGAATTTCTGTGCGCCTCTCTATACTCTCTCGTTTCATAATGCTCGTTCGTCTCGACCCGTGTTGTTCGTGAATTCTCATCGGTTAGAGCCGCGTTTGCGATTCGCCCATTAACAGCTTCCTTTCTCCCCTCTTTCAGCTCCCATCTTCCGCCTGGAGCACCCCCTCGACAACAAAGACTTCTTCATTGTTTCGCTTTGATTTCGTCACTGAGAAACTGATTTAATTTCTTGTTCATTTTTGCTCTCAACTATATCTATGGTCTAATGTTAGGAGAATCTTGTCTTTGATCGTTGGTGTTATAGATTTGACCGAATAAATTGATTTTATGGAATTTTCGGCCGGCTTCGTCGCTGTTGTTCCGCGATTAGCGTGTTTCCCGGGCTCGGTACGAATGGAACGAAGATGCACGTGCTGCGAATTACACTTACGCAGCGGCAGGTCACTCAGCCGGGGGGCCCGATGCATACGACGATCATCTTGCACATACGTAGGCTCACGCACGCCTGCGCCTGATCCGCGCCACGACAATTTTCACGTTTGCACGCCCGGCACGTGCGAGCACGTACATTTATCTTTGAACATCTTTTACCTCGAATTTCGATCGTAGATCTGCCGCGTTTCCACCCTTGTCCCGCCTGCTTTCCGCGCGACGCGAAATTCCTGGCGACTCCGCTCGGATTCTGCTACCGACTTGTCGCGAATTTTTTCTTTTTTCACCTTTTTCTCTCCTTTACACGTCCAGGCGACGTTTCCAGTTTAACAGCCACCGAGAGTAGAAGAATCATTCTTATCAAATAATTAGATTCTAGAGTTTCATGCTTTCTGCAAATGTAAATACAAAGTGTTTAAAGTGTGTCGGGTTTTTTAGAATTTTAGAACGCATCGGAGACCGGAAAATTCACAGAAAAGTGCGAAATTTAATGTAACTACGCTCGCGGGCAAACTAGATGGCTGAAATTTCATTCGGTGGGGTTTTTCTTGGTCAGCTTTCGAATGGTTCGATAAGGGCAGCTTTGACCATCTTAGTCGGCTAGGTCCATCGGGCCTAAATGTTTCGGAGCATTTAAATTGTTTTAATTGCGGTGTTTTCCGGTTGGTGGAGCATTGTAACTGCAAGCAACGGTTCAAGTAGATGCAAAAGACTGCAGGCGGACGTGCACAGCGAGTTGAGACGTGCGTGCACGCGTGCAGCGGCCGGCGGCGACGGTTGAAACGAGACGGTGGCATTTCTGCGACGATCGGCCGCGTGTGGGGGCGTCTTTTGATCCTCGCCGCCGCTTCGATCCTTAATACGTGTCCACATACGTGAGCATCTTCCGCGAGCTGCAAGAACAGTCGCTGCTGGATCCATCCTCCCGACGATTTGAATGATCTACAGACGTCCGCTCAAACAGAACATCCCATCCACTAATTTATACGGTTGTAAACTCTAGTTGAAGGATAGATGTTAGGTGTAGAAAAGATGGTTGCCAGAGTATGGTTAACAGAACATAATATATTGGGTATGGGAATAAATTTCCGTCCCTTTTTGTTGGAAAGAAGCGTATAAACAATTCCCATAGCGTGAAACCGTTTTCCAACAGCAGGTTGATCGACGTTTAATTCAGTTGACAGTTCTGCAAGTGTTTGACGTGGATTTCCATCAAGTAATGCTGGGAAATCTGTATCTTCGAATTTTTTGGTACACCATCGCAATCTTTGCCCTTACGTCGAAATCTTGTATTTGATGGAGCATCGTCCCCGTAAATAGTATAATAAATTTATATAGTAAATATATAACACCTTTCTTTAAAACAAAATAATGCAACATGACTTCCCGCAAATGCTGCTTACTTGGAACAAAAGTAGACATTTTTCACGCGAAAAATTGACTGCTGTTCACGCTCGAAACAATTGCCACTGACTGCGTTTTGTAGCTTAGACATAGACCTTTCAAAAACATGTAATGAAAACGGAAGATGCAAAAAGGAAAAGATGACAAAATGTTTAAAGGTAGTGTTCGATCGATCACGGTCAGACTGATGCGCGAGTATCGCGGGTCTAAATCCGGGCGTGACGAATGAACGCAGTGTGATAAGAGAAATGACAAGAAGAGATGTGTCAGTATGACAAGGTGTTCAAAAGTTACAAGAATTCTCTCGGAATGATTATCACAGCTCTCTTTTATACTAGAATAGGAGTGGAGATTTTGAAATGAAACATCTAGGATCGCAGCAGTGTTCGTTAGGGCAATTACCTAATAAACGGTATTGCGAGGGAGATAAAGGAATTGGATAACGGATTTGACATAAGAAAAACAGGATGCGATGGCTCACGAGATAATAATTACGGATTCGACAAACTTTCAATACGGCGAGGTTTATTTAGTCCAGGGATGGGCAACCTTTTTTTACACCGGGCCAGCTACAAATTCAAAAATGTTGTGCGGACCGCATGTAAGAAACTTATGATAATACAAACACTGAATGATGAAATCAAGTTATCTCTTTATTAACACAATAAACCTAGTATAAAAAATTACAGAAATAAAACACTCATTGATAGAAATACTATTAAGAAAACGGCGAAAGATATAAGTGGAAAAAGATTATTGAATGAGGAATTTGGCATTGCTTCTTTGCCATCAATTTGTCTATATTTACAGATATAGACGACACAGCAACTCGCACGCAGCTTTGTAACCGTACATCATTTAATCTCGATCGGTGATCGCTTTTAATTATTTTCATTGCGAAAAATAATTGTTCGCAAACATAGGTGCTTCCAAAAAGTGTAATCATTTGCTTTGCATATGCGCCTAATCGTGGGAATTTTTCTAAATTCATGTAATTTTGATAGAAATTGTGTACTTCAACATTTTGAAATTTATTTTTTAAATCCGTGTCGCTTTGTAAATCTATTAATTCCATTTGTAACTCATCCGGAACTGTTTCCACGTCTATATTAAATGGTGAAGAAAAAATGTTAAAACTAATAAGAACGGTTTGTTCTGATCGAAATATTTGAAATCGCGATTCAAATTCCGTTATCAATTTTTGTAAATGCTGGGCATATTTTCGGGTTTTTGAAGGAGTTTCTTTTCTTAAGTGTGCAAAATGTGACGTGTTGTTTGACAACAGATGTTTGGTCAAAATTTTGAGTTTGCTTTCAGGAGTATTAATTTTATCAAACATGTTATGAATAAACTGGCTTTTTTTCCTTGAAGTTCCATGTTTAAGTCATTCAAATGCTGAGTTATATCGACGAGAAATGCGAAATCACACATCCATTCTTTATCTCCGAATTGGGGAAACGGATATTCTTTCATTTCCACAAACAATTGAATATCATTTTTTAAGTTATATATTCTTTTTAGCATGGCACCTCCAAGTGCGTTTGTAAAAAGACGATCGGCCGAGACTTCGTAGGTAACGCCGTACGGAGAGCTTGCAGTCTTTTGTAGAACAGCGGGACACTGTAGGAATTTTTAAAAGTCAAAATTTAAAATCCTTGAAGGGCCGCACGAGAAAGTATAGTGGGCCGCGGGTTGCTCATCCTGATCTAGTCGGTCGATCACCTCGCAGGTTGTTGTCGAACTTGCACAGGTGATATCGGTGGTGAGGCAAAATCTCTCGAGCGCGGTAGTTCTTATGCCTCACCGGTGTCGCATGTGAGAAACGTAAATGCAGAATTTAAACGGCTCGGAATCGTCTTGCAGTTCTTGTGAAAAATGGACTGTAGGTTTTTGACAATATACAGATTGCTAATTTTTCAACTTCCGTAACTTCATACAAAAGAATGTTAGAACATTCTTCTTGGAGTCACTCTAAAATCATATTAAAACTTACAATTTGAAGATTCTATGAAATTTTTCGAAAAACTGAGGAACGCTTATGTTTGACCGTTGCACAGATCATCCTACACGGGCATAGCGAAGCGTCCACGGCCGCGGTTCTTTGCATTTCCCCGCGGAGTTCAGTTTAAACAATTAGAAGGTCGTCGAAGTAACGAGATAAATCTCGATTTTCAGCTCTTAAGTGACAGCGATGACCATTAATCTGCTCGATCGCCGGAATCGCGACACCGATCTCACCGCTCTAACGAGCAGGCATAACGCCAACCTCTCTCTCTCTCTCCCTCTCTCTCCCTCTCTCTCTTTCTCACGTTTCTCCCTTCGAATGCTCGTTCGATATCCACCAGGGAGAAGGATAAAGGAAAGTTTCGGCGCGCATCACCGTCTCTCGATAGGTAAGTAAGGTCTTCGATGGGGCGGTTAGAATCTGCGAGAGACGTTCGGCGATAATCAATGGTCGCCAACGACTATAGTATGCACCGTCCAGAAACGTTTTCTACTCGACGGTTGAGGCTGTAGGTGTGCGTGCGACGACGTTGGGAACGCGGTTAGTGTGAACGTGGTATCGTTCGAGGAAAGGCTGAGAGGGACTGAGACGGAGGAACTAGTCTGGAGGGTGGTTGATATCTGCGAGAGGACCGGTGACCGGCCACCCCGCAGCCCGTATAACTCCGATAACGGCCGACCGACCACCATAAACCCTCGGTCTTTCACTTCTGGAAATACCACCCCTGCGCACATATTTCTACTTGGTACTACAATCCTGCGAGACCTGGAATTCGAACTGTTACGCTGCACTGCTTTGCTTAGCAACAGGCGATTCTACTGGATGTAAATAATTACGCGAGTTGATCAACTATTTCTATGCTGTCCTCGAAATGGAAGAAAATAAATTAATTATTTCTTGTTTCACGTGAAATAAGATTTCTCCGAGGCTATTCCTCGCCGAAGACAATAATACGTGGCCACATATTAAGCAAGTTTACCCCGTCCTTCTCCAAGCTGTCATGGAACGGCTGGAAGTTCCAGATGCTAATAAAAAAAATAATAAAAGAGTAGATTGCGCTCGTTAGTTAATATCGAGGAAGAGTAGGGAGCTCGTGGGTGGTTCGGGACCGTCGAAACGAGCTCGGAACGAGTCCGGGGCTGTTTCATATCAGAAATACCGTGGCCGGGCCCGTTTAACGCGAGTTTACGCAGGACCGCGGCTTTTTTACGAGCGTCCTGCACGCGTCGATAGCGCGGCCGCGTCGCGAAGGAAAAATTCTCGGCTTCTTTCCTCTTTACGAGCCCAGGCTCCTCGTATAACCGCGTGACAGACCCGCGAGCTGGCCAAACGACTCGCTCGGCTTCCGCCAGTAAGTAATTATTACCCCTCCGATATATGACGTCACCTCGGTCCCTGCGGAAACGCCCTAACAACGGAGCTATTGTTCCTTGGATTTTTTTTTCTGTCCCTTTTTCGACCGTCTTATCTCTTACAGAAAAGTGGATCTGGTTAATCACCTATACGTCAATTTTATTATAAATAGGATAAACTGTACTATTGCTGGCACTGCACTAGTTAATGGCACTTTTGATTTAAACGGCAAATATTAAGAATTGCTGGTATAGAAAATCGTTTGTTATTGCTTCTTATTTATATTTCAAAGCATCGTTGGAAATTTTCTTAACAAAGATCCACATATGACTGTTAGCAACGCTGTTACATCCAGTAAGACCAACGGATGATCACAGTGCAGTGTAAATAGTGTTTTATTAAAGTTTTCATTACGAGTAAGTACACTTCATCGCTTTTTATCTTAATTTCGGACTGAACTACAGATGTAATAACTGCATATAAGTTTAATTATAAAACAAATAGTGTGTTTAACGTTTACTCCTAACTGTGCCAATGACTGTACTATTTGACTTATGATTGTTATTCACTGAATATATTTCATAATAACAGATTTATGTCTCGTAAAACTGTTGAGTTTGCAGAAAAATCTCTATTTGCTTATAATAATAGCAAGTTAAGCTCGTTTAAACATTTTAAGAAATATAAACAGATTTTTACTACGATTTTGGCTTAAGGTGTCAATCATTGTACGGTTTACCCTATTATAATTTCTGTGGTTCCATTGTACTGTTCCATATTCTAGATTAGTTCTCATGTGATTAGGTCGCTTTATTTTAACGAAGGAATGATTGACAGTGGTTGATAATGTTAAGAGTTAGTTAAACCCACACGATATAGTGGCAAGTCAGGTTTGTTCGTGACAACAGATGCAGATTCAGTAAACGGATCAGAACTTCCGTAAAAGTAATTGGCCAACGTGACTCGGCTGCGCATGTCTGGATATGACTTGCTGTTTCTACTTGTATACGTTAATAACGTTGGGCGCTCGTATGCCTAGCAATTTTGGATCATACATATTTCATTATGGATATTATTTATTCACGCTATGGGTATACGATAGTTCGTTTCTATTCGGTATTTTGTATAGCTTTGTGGTAATTAATAATAAAATCGACTCTTTGTCTTGGAGTAGCTAATTTGTGAATCTCGCGCGATGTAGATCCCGATTCTCTCGGATTTGTAAGTGAAATATGCTCGCTGTAACAATAGAAGATCGATCCTAGAGCCAACCACAATTACAAACGAATAAAAATCTTCTAATAATATGTATCAAAGCTACCGTATCAGAATGTTCGCAAATGATGTCGAGGATGGTTTGTACACCTAATTAGAGGGTTATTCAAAATTTAATTGTTTAAGAGACATTGATTGTAAATCAAACTAACCGCGCTAATTGCGAGTAACGACGCGAAAATACGAGACCCCAGGCCCACGGTAAAAAATGGCAGGAAGGTAGAGGAAACAGAAGAGTAAAACGTTGCGATATTGAGGAGAAGAATGACTTTGGAAGTCGGAATTCCAGCGGTTTCATTAAATTGTATAAACCAGGAGCGTAAGAGGATTCGATGCGGAAAGACGGGAGATCCGTGCTCGCAATAAAATGGCACGCCATTCGAGAAAGAGACCCAGGTACCCACCAGCGCACGTAGAAATCTGTACCGACGACGACGCGACGGTCTAGATGGGCGGAGCACGTACCAAGGACTTTGCATACTCGATGAGCACTCGAGGTGGAGGCGGTGATGCAGTTTGCATACGGTTACGGTGGTGCAGCCTCTCCATTGGTCCAGAAACATCTCGCTGCATCTCCCTACCTCTCTCTCCTCGCTCTCTTTTCCTCTCCCACTACCTCTCCTCCCTCTTTGATGCATCTCGCCGTCTTAGTCGAGTGCACTCGCGACTCGTCGTCTGGCTAGCGGTGGGTACAAACCACTCGCGAACGTCCGACCATTTCTGCAAACGGTAAAACACATTCGACTTTCTGTATTATTATTTTCTTTGTTAATAAGCTTTGTATTTTACACCACTGTACCGTGTTTGGTATCGTATCAACCAAGAAAGTGACAAAGTTTTGTCGCATTGGCTACGGTTCGTTTTGGAGGGTCTTACAATTTTTCTATCTGTCGAAAAGTTGTTCCTAAGCCTCAAACACTGTACCCAAAGACTTCCTATGATGTTCAAGGATATTGCAAAATTTTATTCAACACGCGAGGCCTGGTTTCATCATCGAATGTCTGTAGGCACTTTTTAATAGGTCAGTTATGGGTTCTAGAGAAGATTTCCCACTGAAGAAATGGATCGAGGGTAATCGTTGCTCGTGAGTGGTTCGAAGCCATCGCTAGCCTGTGCCGGATAACATGTCATCGAAACGAGCCGAGCGTGGAGAAGGCGGGATACCGGGATAAATACGAAATCGATGATAAACTGGCCGGTCCGTAGGCGGGCTCGTGGTAGGGATAGAACGACACCTCCTTAGAGTCGGAATAGCCCCGTATATACACCGACCTATCGTAGCTCGTACGGGTTCTCAAGCTACTTTTTGCTTCCCACGGTTCTGGTCCTCGCTGCGGCTGCACCGATTGCAGCGGCGCATTCCGTCGGACGAGCCGCGAGGCGTTTTCCGCGCCTCCCTCCGATACGAGGAAAAATTCGGGACAAACCAAGGAATCGCGACTTCTCTCCCTAATTGCCAGAGCAACGCATCCTGGGAAATCCGTGTTCCCTACTCCGCGAAATTCCACCGTGATTCGATCTCGGGCGAACCTCTGCTCTCCGACTTCTTACACGACACCCTACTGCACTTCGGAATTTAACCCTCGAGTACGGTGCTGCTGCAAATTTTTGGAACGCGCTTGTAAATGTCGCACGGACCTTTTACGGTGCTTTTCTGTTGCTTTCTTGCCGCGAAAATTGCAGATTTTTGGAAAAATGAATTTCTACTGGTATCGTGGAATTCAACTCGTACGAGCTCGTACTCCTCGACTAGCGAATTAAGTAATTAACGAGAACAGCTGTGCCCGCCGCAAGGCCAACGAGGCCCAGGATTCATTTTCTGACGATTGAATGACAACAGGATTGCGTAAGACAAAGACGAGTTACGAAATGCAGTTGTTTTGCAACTGCTCCGGAATTAGATGATCCTCAGAATTGGACAACAGACTGGAATGTAGAAAGTCGGTAATAAGAAGAAAGACCAGACGGTTTTCGACCATATTTCAAACGTTCGAAGATTCCGGGGACTGTTGCCACTAAAACGGTGTTCAGTTCCAGACTGCTTCCTGCTGTTTGTTACGCGGTTTTAGAATCTGTCGCTTTCTCCGGCGATCAAGCGGGTCTTGGATGTCGGTTCTTGGCACCCTGGCGCGAAACTGACTGTATTCGTGCCTTAGACCCTGCTAACGAGACAATCACAAGCCCTGGAACCTCGGCGAAAGAGAATCGTGAAGTATAGTTGCACTAAACAATTTGTTCAAGTGTAACTCTTCGCTCTTCTAACTCTTGCCAATGCTATGAATCTTCGAAGGTTTCATAAAGAAATTACGTAGATCGCTTATCAGCAATGTTAATGTCTCAAAGATTAACTTTTTTCCAGCGACTTCCGCGGCGTTTCTTTCGATAGGTAATCGACTTTCCATCGCTGGTAGACGGGGAACAGACGGCGTTTTTCGCCGATTAAAATATCTTTGCATTCGTCCCCGTCCGCGCGATGCTTATCTGGCCGGCTCGAAGTTAAATTACGAGCGCATCATCGGATCGGATGCATTTATTCGGCGGGTCAACGGCCCGTTGGTTCGAGGCTTCGTAATTCTGCGGGAATAAGACAGGGTCCGATCCGAAAAAACGGACACTTCGGTGAAACAAAGAAGGACGACGGGATAGGAGCGAGTGTGACGCAGGATATGCTACGAGGAAGAGGGGTAACGTTGGTGGAGATGGGGCCCAATGGGGGGAAAAAGGAGCCCGGACGAGATGGGCCCCCTTTGCCTTACAATTAGGGAGGCCCACGAGTCTACGGGCAACGGGCAACGGGACATATTAAATAATTTATAATTGTTTTGCCCCGATCGGTGATACACGTCGGCGAGTCGTTTACACAGCCAGCTACAGCTGAGCTTTTTATCCGAACCATCCCCACCACCGCGTCCAATGACAATGACGGATTGTTTGATCGACGATTATGAAGTCACGATCGTGTTATCGGCGACCCGCTGCTGCTTTCTTTCATTTAACCCTTCACGAGACTGTATTGTTCAAAATTATATTTCAGTTCTACGCTAAATTTCTTCCTTGACATTCATTATAATTCTTTTTAGCAGAAGTTGATTTTGTTGAACGCTTTCGACTCAGTTTTCCCGAGCATAATCGCCACGGTCCGTCGAGCAGGTAATAAATTATTATTCATACACCGGTAAATTATGGCTGTCGATCAGGAACAGGGTGGAGTCACGACAGTTCGACCTTTTATCGGCGGCGAGGCTTATTAGAAAAGCGACACGCGTAACGATCCGGCTCCGAGAACGTTTTCTGCTCTCGGTTTTAAATGTCATAAGAAACTTATGTCTCTGGTTTCCGCGGGACTTCGTGCTGACAACGCCGCGGATTCGTGGCTGCTCGGCTTTATGAATGCTACAGTATGCCACGGGATTATATTCAGGATCACGAGAGGTGGTGTGTAGCACGGGTCCATAAATCAGCCAGTTTCCAAGGAGAGCATTCACGTGGTCCACGTTTTATTACCGCCGACGTTGCTACCAATGCAACTGCATTGTTGCGTCGGGACCAGCGGCATCTCGGCTGAATTCGAATCGTTCAGGAGGTATCCGAAGAAGTTCGATCGAAGTATTTCGCAAATGTGACTTCGAGAATACGACTGCAACATCGAGATTTCCAAGTCCTTCTTTGGAATGTGGATAGAAATCGTCGCTGATTGTAAATGGTAGTCGAACATCGTTTCCTACGATAATCGATCAAATTTTAAATAGTTGATTCGACACTGGCATCTAACCAGCGTTGAACACGATTTATCGTTGTCCTAGGGTGGAACAAATTTTCGCGATGGTCGAAACGAAAATCGCAGAAGTCTAAAAGATCGAGAGCCATTCATCGACCGAGGTTTCCTGTCGGTCTTATTTCACGTCGCCGGTTCGGTCGGTCTACTTATTTGTTTGTCGTGCGTGTCTCGGAGCGAGGAGGCGACACCAACTAAAATTCCAGTGGCGTGTCCATCCATACATATCGATGAGAGCGCGCGATTTCAGCGTCGGCCGAAGCCGATGGTGTCGCCGGTACAAGCTAAAAGATGTGTCCGGCCCGAGCCCGGCAAGAAGGACCGATTTCTTCGCGCAAGAAGGACGACGGGGATTGCGGAGCAGCTGACTCCTTGCGTCAAGGATGACGTATGGCTCCTAACCTAACCGCGGTCTCCTCTCCTGCGATCCATTCGATCGCTTCTCCCCCTCTCGATCATTTCGTGCTTCCGCGATCCTGCGAAAAAATCGTTTTGTAATCGCCTTAAAAGTTCTCGGCCACCGGCCGATGATAGGTTCAGTTGGGTTCGACGATTTAGAAACTGTTTCGTATCCTTCGAACTTGTTCGGAGGGGTGGATCTTCCACTGGTCCGGGAAGATAAAGCGTTGGACCATCTGGGAATTACTGAGGGCGAGCTAATTGTTCCGGGGAGGATCAAAATGTGAGCTGTGGAATTTTTGTAACATTTTTGGAAGTAGGTTATTTGACTTCTCGGTGCAGGCGATTCACGAGCGCCGCAAAAACCGTTCGAGATGTCGAGCGGAAGCTGCAGAAGCGTCCGATTCTCAACCAATTAAGAAGCTCGTTGAAGGCATCATTCAAATATGGTGTACGGAGGAGGCTGCCCGGAAACCGCAAGCGTAAGAAACGCCGTCTGTCGCGCACACAGGCTCTCGTGGGGCAGCGCGCGTCCAGTCGCCATCTTTAATAACCCGCGAGCGCCATACTGCTGGGTTAGGTTCTCTTTTTGTCATAAATGAGAGGCGACCGCGAGGTTAAACGGGTTGTCAGGTGTCCCCTCCGCTCGACGGTAGCTGCTGCATAATTTTACGATCCTGCCGAGGCATGGTCGTCGCACGGGCCTCGCTCGGAACCCATCCCAGGAACGCTGTCCGTGTGCCGTATCGCGTTCTGATTCGCCCGTACGCCACGATCCTCTATCGAGAATAATCTTGGCGACGTTATCGTGGAGATCGGTTCATGGAACTCCGCTCGATTTCATGGCCGTAATGCAACCGCTGATGGAAGACGTCGGGCAACTGACAGCCGTACTCTCCGACATTATAATTTCCTTTTGGATGGATTATTCGATGGAGGAATTCAGTTCGGACACTGGGATGTGATGTTGTCTTTTGCTAAATGTCTTTTGTCAAATGAAATGAATTTTTTCTTTAGTTAAAATCACTCTAGAACTAGTCTACTAACGACCCAGCCCATTTCCAACGACCAGAACCTCCATACTCGATCGGACTCGAAGCGATTAGCTGGATGATAGATCAATTTCGGTGATCGACGGATCGCAGCGTTCCCGAGTCGATTGATTTGTGTTTGTTCCGTAGCCACGGTAGCTTGGGACGCTTAAAATTCGCAGCGTATTCCCTCGCGAACTGCTCGCTGGACTGCGACTCGGCTTCATTATGTAAGGACTGTTGGCAAGCCTGCTCGCGCTACTGGACAAATTGCCAATATTTATGGCGGTTCGATCCTCCGTCGATCGGATCGCGGACTTAGAAATTTAATAGAGCACGAACGAGATTGGAGAAATCGGAAAACCGATGATCCTTTTAAATACTCCGATTCCTTGCGCCCCTTTACGAGATAAACTCAGTGGCCATTTCGCGATTATATGATATCGAAAATAAATCTTATCTCCGCTTGATACTTTCCGTTCGTTCGAGCAGATGCATAACATTGTGCTGACTGACATTTTTGAACCGTTTTTAATAAGTGTTTAGATGAAAAAGGCGAACATTGGCTGGCAGATCGAGCAGTGGTCCGATCGAATCGCGTGATCTGTCTATTAGTGGCATGTAAAGGCCTAGCGAGCGACTTTCGAAAGAAACCCGGCCGCCAGTATTTGCACGCGGACGCACGGTTAGCCAGTGAGCGCCTTAAATGCTCGCGGTTCCTGCCGGGTGGCGGGTTGATTTATCATTGCCGGGAATGCAGATACTTCATAAATTATATACAGAGGACGTTGGACGTCGGACGTGCATGCGTTTCGACGAGACGAGACGTCGGCTGGCACGCCAGGCACGAGGCCATCCAAATGCCACCCCCTCTTCTGGGTTCCTTTGATCCCCATACCCTCCTGCTACTTTGTGCACCGGCTCTGATCAAAGGTAATCTCGCTACACTAATCCTCAGTTGTTGCGGTTAGTGCTAATTATTCAATACCAGACCCTGATCATTAAACGAACTTCTTCTAGCTGATACATTGAACTTGTTCACTAACAAAATTAATCCCAAGCTCGAAACTTTTTTACAAAGCAACAACGATAACAAACATCCAGATTACCGATAGGTTCACAAAAATGTCATTTCCATTGCTTGGGAGCAGCTTCACGTACACAGAAGAGCAAAAACGCAGTAAAGAGAGCTCCCAGCGACTGTTCCTTCGAATCCCCGAAAAAGGACCAATGGAATCAACATGAGACAGAGAAAGAAAAACAGAAAAAGAAAGGGAAGGGCCCAGATTGTCGAAGGCACGCCCGAGTTTCCTGGTAACGAGTGTACCAAGCCCCTACAACCGAATTGCGAGCCTCGCGAGGAACAGAAACGTCCCGAGTCCCCGCGACGAGCCTCGTCCTAGGTTTCCCGAACGGTCCCCGTTTTCTGGGCCCGAGCTCGCAATGGCTGGCGGTATAATTGAGCTACAAATTCCACGGTGATCAACCGGTCGCGCCGCGTCTCATACGAAATCAGACGGGCCCGATCGGGCCCAGCAACAATCGGGCCCCGGGTCCGAACCGATCAGGGGATACCCCCGCCGATTCAAACGAACCGCCGTCGCGGCATTCCATCGCGACAAAAACGGGGCGCATGCGTGGTCACGTACGGCCGCGCAACGCCGCGCAACAACGTGCACCTGATACGTATTCATACGCGGGCCGCGGGCCCAGTTTCAGAAAGAACAGGACCAGCCGAGGACCAGGGCCCTTTCGATTGTGCTCGCGTGGACCAGTTCATCCCTAGATAGGGATAAACCGACGATGAACGCGAGACGCGCGTTTTTGTACTGATCCGGTAGAATTGGGAACTTATACAAGATGCGCCTGGGAGTGTCTGGCGGAGGGTGGTTTTGAAAAGGCGAAAAAGGGCGGATTTGTGAAACTATGTAGAAGCTTTCCGCTTCAAAATGAATTCAGAATGAATGTTCCAGGATTTTTTATTCCAAAGTTGTAACAATTTCTCGAAGAGAATTTAATGTTTTTATTTGGGAGTATTTTGGTTAACAACGTAGTTTCGAAAAATATTCTATTTCACTAAAAATGTGCACACCCATTTTGGACAACAGCAGCTTGTGGTTGCATTGGCCATCATTATCGACGTTTTGGTATGGGTTCAAAGCGATTCTGTGGAGGGCAAGGCCCGCGAGGAGGATATTAAGAGTCCAGGGCGATCGTAGGGCAAGGAAAACGTGGATTCGACGACGTTGACGTCGTCGACGCAGAAAGAACCGGGTGACGGCAAAACATACGCGAGCCGGGGCCCGATACGGGCATTTCTGCCGCTGCTGAATCAAAGAGTTCTCGTGAAAATACCAGGCATAGCGGCGAATCCACGGACGCGGTGTGCCACGGGTTGACCGTGAGCCATCCAGACTTGCATCGGGGCCTCGATGCACTTCGCTGCTGCGAACAGCGAGCCGCGTCCCAGGACGCGCGGTGGCTCGTTGCAACTGCAGTCTCGGGCTCTCGGACGCACCGGCCTGGACCGGCCCAGCCATGAGTGAGTTGAGTTGATACGATTGTTTTTACGGGCGCACCCAGTAAGCAAGAAACTGTCCCTCGGCAGTGACGCTCACTTGCGCCGATTCGCCATTTAAATCACCGCCAACTTAGATCCAACTATTGCCTTCGACCCTCGAAGGATCCTCAAAAATAGTTGCAACATAGTCCTTTACGGGGCCTTAGGGCCTAGGGCGCCTACAGTGGTGACTCTGATCCACTGTGTCGATCCGTTCTCTCTATTTGAGGGATGTCCTAGGCCTAAAATCTAGGCATAAAATTTAGTAACCTCGATTACGAATAGCTGAGTTAAGTAGATACATACGAGATCCCGGTTTTCAATTCTACGTATACAATTATTGAAAAAAATGAATGTGTTAAGTTAGGGTGTTAATTTCTAGTTGAACAAGCGATAGAAAGATAACTCAAGATGGAGTGTTAGGGGTCGTTAGAAGTCGGAGACCCAGTGGTCGCAACAATGGGCGTTTCCCAAGCAAGGAGAGCATCAAGAGATGTCATGTGAACCACTGGAGGCGAGTTGGCGGGAACGCAGCTGCCGCTCTCCGCCGCTGGACAACTTTGAGTGCTTCGTTGTCTTCTTGAATTGCATTCACATATTTATGCGCGCTACGTAATGTCCTCCCTGCACCGTCTTCACTTTGATCTTCGAGCCGATCCCCGTCGCCTAGTGCCATTCCGAAATCGATCCCCCTCGGTGTTCCTACCTCCTCGACCAATAATAATCCTCTTGAATCATTCATCTCTAATCGGCTGCCGCTCGATATATGTATTCCCATCGTTCCGTGAAACGCGATCCTTCAGCTCTGCTCGATTGACAGCGAACGAAGTTTCTCTTCTTTTCGATCATTATCTATTTATTATTCATTATTTGTTACCTCGCTCGCTCGTTCGCTGGCGTATAGCAGAATACCACGCAGGCAAAAGTTTATTTAACATTTAACAACTACGGAATTCTTCAGAAACCACAGAAACATCAATTAAAAATCCGAAAAGATCAAAGTCCCACAACAAACCAACTATCAAACAGCAATCACCATAAAGCTCGAAGCCGAGTGCCACGGTCATCACCTCGCCACCGATATCCGTCAAATTCATGGTCCACCGCCGCCATACTCATTCCCGCAAACGCCCTAAGTTATTCCCGTCCGTCGGATCGATCTCGTACAGCGACAATCCCGTTGATCCGCAATGACGTAAATCGGCCAGGATCCGTTCCGTCGCAATCTCCGATTTCTCTCGTTCAATCCGATCGTCGTCGTCTCCGTCGACGTCTTCGACGGGGCCTGCTTGAAATGTACATCAATTTCTTGTATATCCGTGTATTCCACGGCGCGGCGGTGCAGCAGCGGCGACACTGTGTATCGGGGGGTAACGGTTCGATCGATCGATATAGATTCTACCCGGTTTCGAAGTTATAGGATCGACCTCGATCGTAATTCCCGGCGTCGCGGACAGGGCTGCCGCGATATATCTCGATATAGATCGGGGCTGCGGGGTGAATCGTCAGCACCTAGTTAGAAACGAGAGAGCCACGGGTAGACGGCCGGTGAAGAAGGAGGATCCGAAGGATCGAGGGATCGAGAGCTCTCGAAAGAAAGGGAAGCCGAAGAGGGAGCTCTGTGCAAGCAGAGAAGCAACAGCAGCAGCCACAGCCGCACCAGTGTAGAAGAACCAACGAGCCCAGAAACCCAGGTGCGAACGGAATGCAGTCCAATCCATTCGTGGAATCCGATCTTGCTTTAGTAAATCCCAGTCGTGGAAAAAGCACGCGGAATAATGCGGGCCCGCACCATCCGCAAAAGACCACGGGGACAGAAACATCGGACCCTGGGCGAAATTGTCGCTCTCCTGGCCAGAACCGATTCCCGCTTTTCGCCTGAATCCCGGTTTATAGTTATCTCCCTCTTGCTCTCTTTGTCCCGGTGTTTGCGTCTTTCTTCTTGGTCCGAGACTGATGGACGGACGGACGGATCGCGTCGGGTACAAGGCAATAATGCGATTCCGGTCCCAGAGCGTAAGTAGCATGCGTTCGGGAACCGATTCTTGCGAACGTTTTTTCGATAGACGACTGGTCCGTTCGGGGAACCACCGATTTTTATTAATGACTACCGCAAATTGACGCCGGATCAGGATCGGCTCACCGATTGTTTGCTGCTAATTGAGCCGGGACGAGCGTATTTGGAATCGCCGATTGCTGTGAGAACCTCCAGAGTTTGGGGATGAGAGGATCGGCATTTTTGTCTGGTCGGAGATTATTGATCGATTGAATTTTTGTATTTACGAGAAATGAGCGAGGAAATATAAACCATAATAATTTTCATCGTTTACAACTAAGCCAAAAACGGACGAAGTATCGTCCAGGTATTTTCCACGCAACAATGTCTACGAAATCGTGCGAGTGCCACTGAATTCAAAATAATCGAACCTGCTCGACCAGACCTGACTTAACAGAAGGAACAAAAGGCGACGAAGAAGATGGCAAGATCGTGGAAGACAAAACCAAGAATGTGAACGCGTCGGGCCGCGAAACGCTCGCGTGCGCTTCGAGGAGATCCCGCTTCCTGCCTCTATGCTAATGGCGCGTCGGGGCCCTATCCTTCTTCCTCTTCCCTTCGGGTTAACCTTTCGCCGGGGCCTCGGTCCCACAAACACCGTTCCGTAGGGATGGGTCCGGTCCCATCCACGGCCGAAGGAAAAGGAGGGGGGGAGGCAGGGTGGAGAAACATATGGAGCATCGGATCGCGCGCGGGTTAGCGTGCGCATTCGCAATGTATCATGAAAAAGGCTGGCAACCGGGGAGGAGAAGGCCGTAACCGTTCTCTCGTTCGGTGGGGCCCCGGCCTCGCTTCCTATCGGTCCCAGAATCGACTCGCGTAATTGGCCGCCTAAGAACGTACGATATTGCACCATGCAAATGCATCCGCCAACGGCAAATAAAACGCAGCGACACACACATACACCGTCGGGCCCTGCTGACCCGGGAACAACGCACCGAGTGCACAATGCGTCGTCGTCGGGCCCAACGGGCCCCTCGTTCGTGCGCGAACTGGCTGCGTGAGATCGTCTGGCTCCATTCACGACCTTTCTACTTGTCTTTTTTTCAACGGCACGCTGCAACCTCTGATCTTTAAACTTACCGCGAACTTTGGAATTTTTGGTTTTGTCGACGATATTTTTCTGATTTTTAGTCGGAGGTTTAACTTATTTACAGGAGCAACACGAAATAATACACATTACGTACTTGTTTGATATTAAATTGAATCAATGCTGTGCACCCTCGCGCATCTTTTTAATTCGATGCTAGCAAAGCTCAGCGATTTCAGAGCGTGTTTCCCCGTAAATCACGCAACTGATGCATAAAATATGAATTCAGAGGTAACTGCTAGTTCCATCCTGAATATGTCAGTATCACGTTTAGCACATTCCTCGATCGAGATTCTATCGACCTGGTTAATATTAAATCCCACGACTCCGTATTATAATGTTAAGTCGGACTTTCAATTAACGCAAAACCAGAGAGCGTAATTAGCATCGTCGGGTCTATGATTAAATATTTAAATCGTCTAGACCGCGGTTCTGATTGATACACGTCGTTGATGTATGTACACACAGAAAAAACAGCAGATATACGTACACCCTTAATAATCGCGCGCGCCAGACAATGCTGCAACGCGGAATAACGAGCGAAACACATAATCTACTGGCTGAATCGTTAGCATAGCTAGCGGAAGCACAAATTTCAAGGCGCACGCGAGTATCGCGCGGCAATTATATAGATAGTATATAAATATATATAATTATTCGAGTTATCGGCGGATCGAGATCCGCTATCTCGATCCAGCGAAATCTTTTGGCTTGAACGGCGATGGCCTGGCTTCCGATTGTGGCTGATTCCGATTGTGGAATCGAAGAAGTGTACTCGGGAGGGTCTCGTTCGGGGTCGCCGCCGCCGGTGTGCGCAAAAACGCAGTCGCTGGCGCATGAAGTCGTCATTTTTACGATCGTGAAATTTAACGAAGCCGTGTCCGCGGCTCATTAGCGGCTCGTAACTAAGCGTGGCAAAAGGCGGAGCAACATAGGCGACGTTAACGCGTCGTGACAGTATAATTCTCTGCGGGGCCTTTCGTCCCCGTTAAAAATCGGTCCTCGAACACCTGTCCAAACCAGGCGCGTACATAAACGGGTATCTATGTAGAAGCGTTTTGTCGCGGCGTGGCGCAGCGTCGCGTCGCGCCGTCGTTTTCTGCCGGCCGTAGTTTCTCTTAATTGGTCGGTTTTTACACGGGGCCGGCAACAAATTGTTCTCGTTGTAGGTATGCGGTGCAACCCTGTCCCCCTGTAAGGGGACGCGAGAAGAAAAGGAGGAGAACAGCGGTCGTCGGCTGGAACGAGGAACACAAGAGACGGTGATGGACGAGGGGAAATCGTCTCCGTCCGCGAGAGAAAGAAAGAGAGAGAGGTCTCCTCGGCCATTTTTCTTCTCGCCTCGGGAATCGAGCCCGATTATACCCGCTTCCGGGAAAAATCTTAATGCCCCGGCGACGACCGGTGCCATGAATCCTTCGCGAGGCGACGGCTACGCCCGTCCACGTCCGCGATTCCAGCGAATCCGTGCCTTTTAGGCGAGACAGTTTACGAGGAAGAGACTATTGCGATTAACAACGGCCTATATTCTTTCGTTCTACCTCTGAGACCGCTGATTCCGAGGATTCCTGCGATCGAGCGCGTCTAAAATGCGGTTCTGGTTGAGCAAAAATCGCGAAAACACGCGAGAGAATGATAAGACGTTTGGTATGTGCACTTTTACATTTTTCAAAAATTTTCGACTAAAAATAGTTCAAATAGAATTCGATAAAAAGATTGTTAACAATTTAACACCATCTTCCCCCTCGTTTCCATCACCGAATCGTTTCACACCCTCGTAAACGCCTCCCAGTGGATCAAAGAAGTCTTAACAGGTGGGCTTGACCAACCAGGACCCAGCTGATTCAGCAGAAGGTAGATTCCCCTGGCTAGGAAGGTCGAAGAGCATCGAGTGGGGCGAGATGATCGGCATCTGCGAAACCGGAAGCGCAATTTTCGTGGCGCACGCGAGCCCTATGGGCATATTTAGCTGCGCAGATCCTTACAATCAACTCGCTATCTCTCTGTTCTACCTCGAGGATAGAAAACGCGCAATTCTTCGGGGCCCAGGGCCCCAGGTGCCTTATGTACGAGCGAGCGAGCGCGCGGAAGCGTCGCTGTAATTATTTTGTATGAACGCGTAAGTGTGTAATTATTACGTATGAACGAGCTGTAAATATTTATGGCGTATGCAGAGCAAAGGAGAGATAAAGAGAGAGAGGGAGAGAGAGAGAAATGGAGAGACTGCGTGTGTTGTTCAACGTTGATGAGTGTAACTGTAACGTTGTTCATTAACTCGCGCCGGAATCGTTCGGGCACAGTCTTCTTCGCGAACGGATCGAGGGAATCTTTCTGTAATTGCAGAATGCAACAGATAATGGCACCTGCTGGCTCGTCGTAACCGGATTTACGAGCCGTGTGTTTGTGTTTGTTTCGCGGCTCCCAGACCAGCTAGGACCTAGCCGACTGACTTTTATGCACGTCGGTTATGAATTATTTATCGGACCGCGAAAATAATTGCGGATTTAAACTATCAACTTCGAAGATGCGCATCTCGGGGCCTTACAATATATTTTATTAATCGAAGCGGGATGCATCGCGTGGTGGTCGGTTCGTGGAAGGTTTAGGTGTGTGCCAGAGCGCATTGGACATAGTCGACTGGCTTCGCTGTGGCGCGTAAACGAGTGCGGTGTTTCGAGCAATCGTTGAGAAATTCAGCAGCCTTTGGATAAAGTTTATATAGCGTGCTATTGCGATGAGACCGATGAAAATACAATACAGGTTGCGTCGCCAAAATCCGAACAAATTAAACATTCTTTTCAAACATAATTTTTATTGCGGAAATTGCGGTTTAAAATTTTTTTTTGTAAATTGTTTGTTGCTTCATACAGAATACATTCACTCAATATAGCCCCCTTCTGCTTGAATAACCGCCTCCATTCGTATTCTGAAACGGTCATAGGCCCGTTTTAAGGCGTTACAATACATATCGACGAATGCCGCTTCAATAACGGATTTTAACGATATTACGTTTACATGTCTCGACTTGTTGGAGACCCTTTCAACAACGTTGCATACATAGAAGTCCAAAAGATTTAAATCTGGGCTGTTGGGAGGCCAAAATTCTTTGGACCAAATGACTTTTGCACCAAATGACTTGTGTGCGCGGGCGCACCGTCCTCCTGGAAAACATGCGGCCTTCCAGACGATTTCCAGAGATAGTTTTTCACTCACACCGACAACCGACGATAATTTTTGGATCGACTGCCCTGGATTTTCGAAAATCAGGCCCTGAGCACGTTGGATGATTTCCGGCGTCCTGACAACGCGTTCCTTCGAGTGTGATTTCCTTGCCGGTGTTGCAGAACCTTCGCTGGACATCTCCGACTCATTATACCTCGCGACAACATCATACACCGTCGATCTCGGGTACACACTTTCAGCGCAAACACTTTCGATGATCGCGGCTCTTCAATTATACTCTGCATTTGGTTTGAGCATTGCACGGTGTATTATGTAGGTGTTCCGACTAAGCACCTCTGTAAGGCTGAAATTTTGTGGTAGATAGAGATTTGTTCTCTGGTCGCAGCCAGATGGAATACTAGTCATCCTCGCAGTTTTCACCATGTCCATGTAGCCTGTGCTGAGGTATGTACCGTACATATACCTTAGCACGGGCTACATGGACGCGCTGCTACCAGCTGCTACACACAATCTCATTCGCACACGTACATGAAGACTGTGAGGATGCCCGATATGCCATCTAGCGACGAACTAACCTCTATCTATCACACCTTTCCGAGAGAAGTCTAAGCACCTATATAATACACCGTGGAGCATTGCGACTGTTTTGAGGTTATGAATGATTAATACATGCATCAAGCTATTTTGGACGCCAAGGGCGGCGACCTCTGTAAGTGGTATAGAACGGCAGGAAATTCAAATTGAATTTTGTCCGGATTTTGGCGACGCACCCCATAAGTAAATATAGTCAGTTTGACAATAAAAAAACTGGAGTTTTCTTTGCATGTTTTTTTTGCTCTTTAGTATAGTATAGTTTAGTATAGGATAGTCTTCCTCTTCCTCGTTACCCGGGTGTTGCAGGTTTTTCTTCCCCGAGCGGAGGATCTTATCACCGCGTTACGTTGCTCGTTCGGTTCTCGTGCGGGTCGTACGTGTGCCTTAAGCAGACCGTTTACTCCCGCTGCGAAACGGTAAGCACCTCGTTGACTGCAATAGCGATTTTAGATCTGCCGGGGCCCGAGGCCCAGGCCGGGCCCCGAGGCCCGAGTTTCCCAGCTCGCCAGGCCTCGCGGCGGCGCTGATGCATCTGGAAACGTATAATGCGCCGAATGACAGGTAGACGCCGAGAGTATTCCGGTCTGTATTGTCGTGCGTGGCCACACGGAGATCCAGCTCCGATAGAAACACCGGCAGGAGTCGAACCAACGATCGCAAACCGGAATGCCGCTTTGTTGCTGCACGCGTGTCCGATCGCGACGCTTCCCTCGCAATTACCTCGCCATCATCGGAGCAATCTAATCCCCCTCCATCGTCGAACGTAGGTACGTGAATCTTCCTGCGAAATCCTGATTTTCGGGAAACGATCGTTGCATGACATCTCGTCCCGTTCGTCTATTAATTATCGCGTTTAGGAAACGTGAAAGAATTTTTTGCTTTAAAAAATAACTTGGAAGGGTCTAATGCAAGTGATTGTAACTGAATAACAATTCCAATGATAACTCTGTTGCAGTAGCCTCTATCTCGGGTATGCAATTTCTGGTACCGATTCGGAGCCATCATTCAAGTGCAAAGAAGAATAATAAAATAGAACAGGAGCGGTTCAGTGTGCATCGGAGATCGCGGGTCTCCGGTTGTGGGAAAGGCGAGTATTCGAGGCGAGGCGACGTTTCTTTCTCGTTATTTCATAATGCGGCTTATAGCGACGTGTTGTTCGTGCGGCCATCCGCATATCGATTGGGTTTCCATTTATAAACTCGATGTGTTTCCTGAGTTTCACCGGGGCGAGCAGGCCCGAGCAGGCAGAGAGCTCGGGCCAGGTCTGGTTCGCAGCCGCGCAGGCCGGGCGATGAATATCTATGGGGTATGCAAAGTATTTCGTGTTCCCCATAACAAGCACCTCATTGACCCATTGCACGCCCCGGTATTACTATTGTCTACACGGCCGGTGCATGGTATCGGTTTACCTGGTGGGTGGCATCGGAATCTGAGACGGTTACGACTTTCCCCCGGTGCTGGAGCCCCATTCTGATCGATTCCCTTCGCGCGTAATACTACGAACAACTTCTCGACTACTCTGGACTGGTTCGATTGATACCCTACTGCATACAGAATCCGCCATACCTCGCGAATTTTACGGTCTGGTTGGACTCTTTGTTTTCTGCAGTAGCGTGGAATCCAGAAGCAGCAAATGCTGCAACAGAGTCTTTAAAAGAGGAGAGGAGCCAAATGATCCGGCAGAAATAAAAGCAAGAAACAAACAGGAAGAAGCCGGCACACGATAGAAACAGAAGATCGGAGAAGGTGAAGAGGAGTGCGATTGAAGGTATCCAAAGGAAAGAATGGAGGAAGAGAGAAAAGGAAGGAGGTGGGTCACGGTGGAGGCAAAACGTATGCAGGAACAAGGAGAGGGCCAACGTTAACCCGAGCAACCAGTCTCGGACCTGGCGGGTGTAATTGGCCGAAGCCAACGGAGATCCTATCTGGGATCCTGAATCGAGATCCTCGCACCCGCGACTTCTACACACGGCCGAGAGAGCACCCGGTACCGCGGATAGATCGATCGATCCACTATTCGATCCTCCTCCGCCCATCTGCTCTCCGCGATCTTTAACTTACCGTTCCTGGACTGTTCCGCGAGGGATGACTTTAAACAGGATTTAAAGGATGTATTAATAGGTTGAAAATAATACGCTAGATAAGGGATGAGCTACCTGCGGTCCCTCAAAGATTTTAAATTTTGATTTTTAAAAATTCCTACAGTGTCCCGCTGTTCTACAAAAGACTACGATCTCTTCGTAAGGCGTTACCTACGAAGCCTCGGCCGATCGTCTTCGTACAAACGCACTTGGAGGTGCCATGCTAAAAAGAATATATAACTTAAAAAATGATATTCAATTGTTTGTGGAAATGAAAGAATATCCGTTTCCCCAATTCGAAGATAAAGAATGGATGTGTGATTTTGCATTTCTCGTCGATATAACTCAGCATTTGAATGACTTAAACATGGAACTTCAAGCCAGTTTATTCATAACATGTTTGATAAAATTAATGCTATTGAAAGCAAACTCAAAATCTGGAACAAACATCTGTTGTCAAACAACACGTCACATTTTGCACATTTAAGAAAAGAAATTCCTTCAGACACCCCGAAAATATACCCAGCATTTACAAAAATTGATAACTGAATTTGAACCGCGATTTAAAATATTTCGGTCAGAAGAAACCGTTCTTAGTTTTAACATTTTTTCTTCACCATTTAATATAAACGTGGAAACAGTTCCGGATGAGTCACAAATGGAATTAATAGATTCACAAAGCGACACGGTTATAAAAAATAAATTTCAAAATGTTGACATACATAATTTCTATCAAAATTACATGAATTTAGAAAAATTCCCACGATTAGTCGCACATGCAAAACAAATAATGACACTTTTTGGAAGCACCTATGTTTGCGAATAATTATTTTTCGCAATGAAAATAATTAAAAGCGATCACCGATCGAGATTAAATGATGTACGGTTACAAAGCTGGGTTCGAGTTGCTGTGTCGTCTATATCTGTAAATATAGACCAATTGATGGCAAAGAAGAAATGCCAAATTCCTCATTAAATAATCTTTTTCCACTTATATCTTTCGCCGTTTTTTTAATACACTCCTCAAAAGAATTAATGGATCACTTGTGCGAACCCGAAAAATTGGTCCCAATTTACGTGATCATAATTCCGTCAAAAATTGCCGTATCGATATCGTTAAAGAATAGTTTGAAAGGCTGAAACCTCTAGTTTCAGATGGTCTGTTTCAAATTGTTGATATGTTGGTTTTACAAAGCTACAGCCAGATGAAGACAACATTGACGGTTAGCAAAAATTTTGTGCAACTTTGGTACATCACACGGGGAGCAACAAATTTTTTTGATAAATCGCGTTAATATCATTTGGAAGGGCTATCTTTCCCGTGTAAATTGTGTGGTTGTTGAAAATTGTGCGATTTTTTTTATTCGAGTTATTCAACATTGAAGTAAATATGGGCTTTTTAACTTTAACTGTTCCAGAAACCGAAAAAATTATCGTAGAATCTTGTGCAAAAAAGCAATAGAAAGAGCGTTTCTTTCTCTTCAAGGCACTCCTTTTGTTTTTTTCAATTTCATTAACATTTCGATATACCATGTGTTTCTGTAAATATGCTTAACAAATGCACAATTTCCATTTTTCCTTTAGCTCGCTATATCTCGGCGAGAAATGATCATAATACCATGATCCGAACGTCAGATTGAAGCAGAGATTCTCCCGATTCGATTGAGTATCACATGAACTCGCTGCGACAATTTTTTACCTATAGCAGGTGTGTTTGAAGTTAGTGCTTCGCAGAAATTAGCGAGCCACGTACAGCGGCTGCCTGACATCTCTGAATGCGCTACTGCCGCGCCGGCCCACTGTGGAAAATTTGGACCAAACTCGATTCAAAATCAAAGAACTGTCGATAGAAATGAGGTAGAGCGATGAAATTTTTTTAAAATTAAAGCTGAAACTTTGCAGAATATGGTAAAAATAGGGAGATTATGGTACGAACGTTTTTTAACGTTGAGAAAATTCGTTAAACATGTAGAATTTCAAGAAAATGTGGTTTCTCCAGTACCACGCGCGGAAAAAATATTTTTTAACTGCTATATATCATTTCCCGTAGATTTTTTCACACTGATTTCAAATCTGGTCTCAAAAGTCTACGACCTCAGGATTTTGCAAGAAATCGATTTTGCTATAACTTTGTAAAAAACCAACATATCAATAATTTGAAACAGAGAATCCGAAACTAGATGTTTCAGGCTTTCAAACCCTTGTTTAACGATATCGATACGGCAGTTTTTGACGGAATTATGATCACGTAAAGTGAGAGCAATTTTTCGGGTTTGCACAAGTGATCCCTTAATTCTTTTGAGGAGTGTAGTATTTCTACTAATGAGTGTTTTATTTCTGTAATTGTTTATACTAGGTTTATTGTGTTAATAAAGAGATAATTTGATTTCATCATTCAGTGTTTGTATTATCATAAGTTTCTTACATGCGGCCCACACAACATTTTTAACGTTTGCACTCGAAGCAATTTAAATTCCAAAATCGAGACATTTGTTTCAACCCAGACCATTTTTGTTCTATGTAATCTTTTTTACATTGTGCACATCAAATTGAACCTGTTTTCTTATAGAAAAGTTGAGTTTTTTACAATTTATAGAATACAGACAAACTTAATAATATTAAAACTGTTTTGAATAATGGAATGGCAATTTTTAGTGGCGCTTCAGACTCGCCATTCGAGTGCAAAGGGTTTTTGTAGCTGGCCCGTTGTAAAAAAAGCTTGCTCATCCCTGTACTAGATGAAGAACTCCAGACGAGGTTTGGACCAGGACCATTGGATAGACGACACCGATATCCAAAGCGAAATGACAATCGCGATGAAAACGGTGGATCGCAGCCGTCGCGTCGGAACGATTTCACACGCAACGTGTGTGCCGACTTCTCTTGTGTTCCACGGTGTTCCACGGTTCGCCTAGAGTAGGGATCCACATCCGAGAGAAGAGTTCGTGCTGGTCTCACCGTGGTATCGCGACCGCAGGCGCAACCCCATATTACGAATGTTTGTCGATGCGCGATAAACGCACGCATCGTAATTATGCACGTAATTCACTTAATTTGACGTTTCTCCTTCGTTACATGAGGCCTGCGTGTTCCGAGGTAACGAACTTTATTGGTAAGAGAGCGATTTATCGTTCTCCCCGATCTCACACGATTTCTGCCCCTGCCACCAAGACAACCGCAAACGCCTGTTTATACGGGGGACCTCGCGAGAGGCGCGAGTAAACGAGCGAACGAGCGAGCAGGCTAGCGAGCATGCGAGCGAGTAGGTTAGCGAGCAAGCGTGCGCGTTTCGGTTCACACTGATTTAAAACAGCGATTTGCGAGGAGCAAAGCTTGCCAGACGGTGACGGCTCGTTTCACCTGCGCCGATTTACGATACCGAACTTTATCCCCGGATGAAATAAATGTCGCGGGTACAGTACCGTCGCACGCTTCGATCGATCGATCTCGCATCGATCCAGATTATGCGAATTTTTTTATATGTACATTCAACTCTAGATTATGCATGCTTTAAATATCCACAGGGTGGAATTTTTTGTCTAATCGAGTCTAGACAATGTCCAGAGCACACAAAAAAATTAAAAGGTAGAACTCATAAATTTACAACACGTAGGAACATACGAAAGAATAACGTGATAAAGTATGTGAACAACGCCCACAAACCGGAGTATCGTTAACCGACAGTCTAGACTCGCCTAACAATCAAATATAAATTTTTCAAAGCGTTCTATAGATCGTTCATTAGCTTGTCTGGTGAATTTGCAAATATAAATTCGCTCTCCCGGTGGCGGAATAATATTTTCTCGTTGCTCCGGTAATACGAAAAATGGTTTACGTTAATTGTCTTCTAATTGGTATTCATGCGGCGGATACTATCGAGCAGAGAAGCAAAAGACAAAGCGAGAAGCAAGAAGCGAGTAAGAAAGAGATTGCATAGGTAAGCGTGTTGTATCGGCTAGCCAATAGTGTTACGATACCGGTGTATTATTCCTTTAACCGAGCTAAGCAGGATATCAAGATAGCGCGGTATTTATATGCGCCAGATGAACACCCGATAAATATCACGTTAACGTGGTGCTAAGAGGAAGTGTTATGCACTCGAATGAACTTTAATTTGCCATGCACCTTCATGAACTTTAATGTCCGATGCATCGTTGGGTGCCTCTTCATTAATTTAATTTAGTTTTACACGTATTAACTTTATATCTCCTGTCTCCCCCCTAAAACATTTTTATTCTGTTTTCCATTTACGCTCTTCTGTCAATTTCTAACATTATTATCGATCCCGCAATGCGGAAATATTTTTCAACATCTCAATGAATACAGAAATTTCTATAAAATACCGTAAATAGTCGGTAAAATCAATTATAAATATAGTGCTCCGTCTGGCCACAAAAGGTTAAAACTACTCATGCGAGAACATTTTGTTCTCAAATGAATTGTGCATTTATGGCGCGTATAATAGATTCTCAAAATGCGTAAGGAACGTCTATGTTAATCAATATTAATAGCACTCTAATTCTACTTTAGCCAGAAGCAATTTCTCAGCAGGCGAAACAGATGGTCTTAATAAAGCAACCTGAGAAAATGGAAATGCGAGATCCGCAATCTGCTGAAATTAAATACTGTATGAAGTAATCTAACAGATGTACAACGATTTATGCATAGGAAACTGCATCATTGTAGCCAAGATTCAATAAAAAAAAGGAAAACCAGATCAGATCTGGAATGAGAGAAGGGAACGTGTTAATAAGGATTATTTCGCACGCAAAATCGCGTGTCGAACGCACGCTGTAATCGTATTCAAATTTATGTCGAGGAGGATCTCGAGTCCCGGGACGGAAGGATCGTCAGCGATCCATGGCGCCTGCCCATAAACTTCTTGATAGATCTTCCTCGGGGAGAGATCGGCGATCCCGGGTGTACAGGCTCGCGACTAATCGATTCGCGGCCGCCGCGTCGGCTTTACGATTCCGCGCGGATTCTTCAAACCTCGTTGCCGCACGCAAATGTCCTACCAATGCTTGAGCTTTTGTTACGGCGATTTGCTATTTTGCGATGGAATGTTGAAGTTAACGTGCGTTGTTCCGAGAACTGTTAAGGGAACGAAAGTAATCGTACGAGCTCGGAAACACTGAACCCGAGGAGGAGTTTATTTTCTCTATCGATGCAAATGAGATCAAAGAGAGTTTTTGTGGGTTTTGTGAAATCACCTGGAAGTGCAGTAGATACTGAATTAGAAATAACACGTTGCGGTTATTACAGCGATCTAAGGGAGGACTACTGGGCGATTATGCAGATTTTCGAACCTCCTGGCAGGAGTTCTGCGAGAGGATATTTAGATTTACCCTTTGGCAATCGGTAACACCGATATTACGTAAACGATGAGGATAAAAACGAAGTTGCCTGGCGAACCATGTATCATTCCGGTGTATAATCTACGAACGAGGATGGATCCATTAAATCACAGGTGCAAAGGATGGCCGCATTAACATTAAATCTCAGGCATTTTGCTTCTAGACCTGTTCCGAAAGACTTCGCAGTCTACATCGTCGTGCCAATAATTACAATGATTAAGACTGTAATCTAATCGATTCTAATCTACTAGTAAAGATATCTAATACCGTCGACAAAGTTGTTTCAATCAGACCGAGTATTAGAATTATTCTTATTGCTTTTCTGTATTACAATTCATCGTGAAATGATCCAGGGAAGATTCTAGAGATGGTTTCAGGCGAAATATTGGCCAATGCGAATTGAAGGAGGCGGTTCGCGAAAGTTCGGGCCGGTTCGAGCGGCGTTAAAGAAGAGCTCGATCCAGGCAGGTCCCTCTGCCGGGTTTTTACGTGGGTTTTTCATCGACGGCACGGCGAGAGCCGCGAGCCTCCGGGGAGATGCTACTTCCGAGGCAGCCGAGGCGTAATCCGGTACATAAAACAAGAAGGAGCTCCTAGCATTGAACTTTGCCCGCGGGAGCGGCTTGTCAGCGAGAGCCGGCTCCGGTCAGGCTGCAGGCGTGTGCGTGGTGCACACCTGTACGCCTGCACACACGGAGGACAAGGCCCGTGCACCTCTTCTGGAATCCTTTTTCTCATCGTGCAGGACTCGCTCGCGGTGTCTAACCCGCTGTCTGTATCGCGCCGAGACGCTTCCATTAAATCATGGCCCGCGCATTCATGCGAGACTTGCGTCCCACGGGACCGTCGCGGGACTCGATTGTCTGTCCCTCATTTGGTTTTCTGGAGTTCTTTTTTCACGTAGTTACAACAGCCTGAAAGATAACCAATTTTTCCTCTTGGAATTCTTCCGATTGTTTGACAGTGAGCGTAATTGTTGAAGTTTCCGTGATTGGATCTTCTTAATGGCTATGGGGTCGAAATAAGAGGTCCTTTGCAGAAGGTTCCGTGAAGTGTATTAGCTGCAGCGTTCGAAAAACAGACCCAATCGAGCGAGCACACGGGGCCCGGCCGGTTCAATTCGTCGGTGGAAGATGAACGCATCCTGAGCGGTGCACGCGGGTGTTAACGCAATTCAGGACGTCGTAACGAGGATCGAATGGATTACACGTGCTTGTAATGACGTCGGGTCTCCAGGCAGTAGCGACCGGTAGCCGGCGGACGAGAGAATTGAAGCCTATCAGCCAGCGAAGGGAACGCCGAGAGTAGCCGCGACGCGGGGTTAATAGAGATCGCGTCAGTCTACCTACTGTACATGTATAATATTCCGTGTCAGGCCCCGCCACCGCCGAAGAAAAATGTTCTTTACTGCGGCGAGCCGAGAACACAAGCCAAGGGAATATTCATTTTGCCTGCTCGTTTATTTGGCACCCGTCCGAACGAACATTCCTCTTCGACCGTCCCCGATGACAGTCGAAGGTGATTCCGTTCCCCGGCTTCGACATTTTATTGCTCGATGCCGGCACGGCGTACAGAGCTGTTATTAACAATATCGCGAGCCTTCATGCCGCTTCCACCGCCCCGCGCTCTAATAAATGGCTGTCTTCGGCCGTGAGACTGCTCGTACGACGTTCGTTCGTCTTCCCGGTTGCTTCAGCTTTGCGATGGAAGTCGTTTTTTGAGGGTGGGAAATTTTCACGGAGTTGCACTAAGGGTTAAAAGATCACTGATGGGTTGAAGGATCGATGAATCTTGGCTGTGTTTAACCTGTTGCTACATTCTGGAAAGAACTCGGAGGGTCGTCTGTCTTGTCTTGTTTTGTAGACATTCCAAGGGAACAATTGAAACTGTCTTTAACATTCATTATATATACATTCTGTCAAGAAAGTACCGGGAATCGATCATTTAAAAATCCCGCTTAAAGGAATTGTTAAAATTCTTTTTGTCGCTAAGTTGGCACAACTGTTCTCTACACTCACGCGGAGTTTGAGTGTCACTTGTCATTTAGTTTGTTTACAGTGCGCCATTTTGTCAGTTCATTTCAAGTGTTTTGCGATTTTTACAACGGATAAAAATGTCGAACAAAGAATCTGTCTTAAATTTTGCATTGCAAATGGAATTTCGTGTGCCGAAGCGCTGAAAATGTTACATAAGGCTTACGGTGAATCGACTTTATCAAAAACGCGTGCGTATGAGTGGTACAGTGCATTTAAAAGCGGTCGAGATGTGGTGGAAGATTTGCCTCGCTCTGGTCGGCCATCAACGTCTTCAACTGAACTTCACATCGCTAAAGTAAAGGAAATGGTGACTGAAAATCGTCGTTTAAGTCTGAGAGAGATAGCCACTGAAATTTCTGTGTCTCACGAATCAATTCGTACCATTTTAAACGATTGTTTGGGCATGAAACGCGTTGCCGCTCGACTAGTGCCGAAAGACCATTTTCTGTAAAAACTCAATCGCGTTTCTGGCCAAAAACTCAACAAATCTTATCGAGCAGCCACCTTATTCCCCTGATATGGCTCCGGCCGACTTTTTTCTTTTTCCAAAACTCAAATTACCACTTCGAGGCACCCGTTTTCAATCGATAGATGACATACAAGAGAATTCGCGGCGAGTACTAAAGTTGATTCCAAAAAATGCGTTTAAAAAATGTTTTGACGATTGGGTTATTCGTTGGCATAAGTGTATTATTTCGAAAGGGGCCTATTTTGACAGCGATACAATAAATTTGGATGAATAATACATATTTTGTGTTTCGTTGACCAATTCCCGGTACTTTTCTGACAGAATGTATATATCAAATCACCTAATATTCTTCCTATTAAACCTACATAACATTAATGTGTAATACCACACAATTTCCTCAAACGCATACTTCGCTAACCATAGCAAAAACAAAGAAAAATGTGGAGATCGAAGATACTGGTCGAAGGTAACGAAGAAAATCGAATTACGTGTCCGCGCGCGTCAAGTGGCGATCAATTTTTCCCGATCCATCGATCCTCGACGGCAATAGCGCGCGTGCAGTGCGTCGATGTCGGCGCCGATAAGAGATAAGACGCGCGTTCTCCGTATAATTATGCTTCTCGCGGTTATCCAGCGGTGTGCGAAGTGGCTCTCGTATTTTCCAAGACTGGGTACGGATCGTTGGACGTCGGTATTGTCTATTAATCGGATCGCGAGGATCGCGTAACGAGCCCGGACACGAAATCGAATTTACGGTCAATTGGCAACGGCCGAGAAATGATCTTGTCCTCGACAAGATGATTGCTAATTGATCGGCCGGAACGGGAGAGCTTACCGTCGAGACTGGCTCTCTTATCTCGAGTTTTCCCCGGGCTGGGATCGTAATTTAAAAATGGCGACGCGGTCGCTATGAAACTCGAAAGATCCACCCCGTATGGACCGCTTTTCGGTTCAATTTACGATTTCTTTCTAGTGCTTTCTAGTGCGTTCTCAGCTAGATACACAAATTTTATGACGAAGAAAACGTGAAAATTGAAATCGCTATGAGATTCTGCTAGGATAACGCATTAGCCGGCGAGAGCGAGAGGTGAGATGCGAAAAATTTCATAAACCTGTTCTCCTCGGAAAAGGGGTGTGCGGGGGTGTGGGAGGGAGGGGAAAAAATGCCGAAAAACGTTCATATATCCACAGCGCGGAGTTTTACCGGGCCCCTGGTAATTGAACGTTATCGCGTTTTACGTTGGTTTTTTATGAAAAGGAATTTCATCGTCAGAGAAGAAGATGCAATTTCGCTGGTCGACGGTCACCGATAGGAGGTTTGTGGGCGTAATAAAGCTTTTTTACCGAAATTAAACGGAGTTCGTTACGATCTGTTGTTGCACCGAACGATCACCTATCTGTTACCTGTCCCCCCCTTCCATGGATCCGTACGCAGCATCATCGAGATCTTCGAGTCCTTTTTACCCTCCCGTTTCTTCCTGTCTCGAGAGCGATCCAAGCTCGCTCCCGAGCCGAAGCTTATTATCATTATTTCGCGATAAAGGCACGAAATGATCGAGAGACCTATACCGCACTTATCCAGAGGGGTGAAAGGGGAAACGGATAAGATAGAGAAAGAGAGAGAGAGAGAGAGAGAGAGAGAGAGAGAGAGAGAGAGAGAGAGAGAGAGAGAGAGAGAAGGAGAGGATCTAAGAACCAGGTACGAAGCCGATACCTAATCGATCGAGATCCAATCGAATATTATAGCTAACGAGCTGTCACGCCTGCCTGAACACGATGTTGGAATCATCCGCGCCGAGATACTTCATCTTAGATCCCACTCGATCCTCGCTCGATTTTCCACTGTGATTTCACTTGGGAAATTTATGCTACATACTATGCGATAGTGATCCGGGGGACGTCGTTATATCAACTATTCGTTTTCTGGCTTTGATTCGTACAGTTTGGTGGATCGCCGCTGGTTAATTGGAATACAATGGAAAATTGCTTATAATATACAATATTAAGAAATTAATTAGCAGTCCAGAGGTACTTACGAGCGAGCTGTAAGGGGAGTCTAAATTGGCCGATTCGCATAAGAGCGAAATAGACCGGTGACCAGGTTCCATGATCTAGGGTTCGTCGGGGAGAGCTTAAATGGACGGGGTGGATGTTTTGCCCGGATATTCGAGGTTTTGCTCGGCACGAAGAAGCTCCGGGACGCTTCTTAGACGCTGTTACTTGCGCTGGTTTGTCCGGGCTGGCCGGCCGCAAAAAGCCCGTTTCCGAGAATTTATTTACGAGTCGATTTGGAAGTCCCCAGGTTCGCGAGATCGGTGTTTTGCCCGCGACCGGGTGTACAAGGGGACAGGACGGGTGATTTGTATTCGGTGCGTGTTGTTCGACAACCAACTACCGAGCACGCTGAAAAACCGTCTAACATCGGCGTCCGAGAGGAACGTCTTGTTACTGGGAATAAATTATCAGGTCCGGTATCCGCAGGAACCTCCATTATCCGATCGAGGATTAAGCCCGCGATTGATACCAAATCCGTAATATCGGTCCCGATATCTGTTTCCCGCGCGAGATCGATCGTGACTCGCCTACTCTCCCAGCGTTGTCCACCGTTCTGTCGCACACGGCCTTCTCATTCTATTCATTAGGTGAACTTCTTATCCCTTTCGACGATCACTAACATCGGAAAATATGGTAGGAATGACCTTTATAAGAATTCATAAAATTAATACAGCTGAAACAAGCGAAGAGCAGTCCGACTACAAAATGCAGCAGACTCGCGAACGAGTACTGGGTTAGTAAAGGATACGCAGCGACACCGGTACCAATTAGCGCAGTTGCAGGCTCTAGGTACGTTTTTTCGCGCAGAACGTACGGTGGAAGCGATTCAGAACGACACCCCAGCCAATCAAGAGCGATCCGGGCAAGGGGGTGAGAGACGAGCGACGGAATCCAGCAGCCAATAAGCGATGCAATCATGTCACCTCGAGCGGTCAGCCGCGACCAGTCCGCTGGCAAAGAACGGGCCAAACCTGCTCACCTGAGGAAGGTGGTGCCCAAGGACTATTCCCACGTCGTTAGCCAACCGGGTCATCCCGCCTCCGCTTCTGGAAACATATTGCTGTGTGTGCCTACCACTTTTTTGCATCCTGCCTCGATCAGCCTCAAATGGTCCCCGTCACTTTGATCTTTCACGGCATATTCGAAGCACCTTGCCGTCTCACTCTACGATCCTCTGGATCATTTACTTGTCTTGCCATTGGCAACCCGTGGTCACTCAATACCGTGATAAATCTTTTAATATTTTTCTCTATTTCACTAGAGTCTTGTTGCAATTCAGCCAGAAAATGTTTAACTTGCATAAACACGTTAATTTTCTTTCTAAGCAGTCTGCTCGAACAAATAAAATCGCGCGCGTTAGAAGAATTGGACTGAAGCGAAATTGTGTTTTCCAGGAAGGTCGAAGATTGCCGCTAATTCCCCGACAGGAAGTTCTTGCCGTCCGTTCCGGATAGAAGCCTTCGTCTGCCATATTGTTGCACCTGTACCTGCGCGGTATTATATATAACGAGGCTCAATGTCGCCTGGGTCACACCGTATACGGCGGAATATTACGGCCATTAATCAACGACAGACCGTCGCGGAGGTGACGACAGTCTGACAGTTCTTTTCTGCTCCACTCGCCTCTGGATTTTGCCTCGGATACCTCGCAGATCCCGACCAGCATCTCGCTGCGCTGCACTTTGCAAGGAATTCCACGTGTTCCACGTGAAAGAAGCGGATTGTTCGGAAAGAGAGGGAGAGAGTAAGAGCGGGACAGAGGGGAAGGGGAGGGAGAGAGGGAAAAGAAAAAACGGAGAAGAAACGGAGCTCCGGCATTGTGTCGCCGCGAGATGTCTAGCGGAAATAAAACTGTCCCGCCGCGCCGCGGGGAGCAGCGCAAATCGGTGACGAAGGACGATTAATCCATGTCGAATAACCGGGCTTTTTTGGAAAGCTCTGTATTAATTGGTCTGGAGCCTGCTGGCTCCCCGGAAGCGCCCGTGTTGTTGCAATTATTGTTTACGAGGCTTCTATTACCGTTCGGTGTGCGTCGGTCTTTGCTATTCAATTTTATGTCTGAGAAAAAGCAAATTGTGAATCAAGCTAGTTAGATCAAAAAGAGTCTGTAGATGCTAAGAAACGTTTGGTTAAAAATGCTAGCCTCACCTGCTACCACGCACCACCCACGCAAGAGCAGCTAGAGCAAGGGGTGTGCTATAGGGGATGAAGAAGAAGAAGAAGAGGAGGAGGAAGGAAGGAAGGGCAGAACACGTTCATTTTTCTTTTACATTCGCGAGCGCGGAAAGAAAAATCACCGGTTCTCATTACGCTCGACACGTAGGCAGCTTTATGAGTCTCTCTCTCACCCCCACTTCCTTGGCGTTCAACCCTCGCATGGTGTCTTCCCCGACGCACACCCCCTTCGTCTCTCCGACCCTGTTCTTTCCCACCCCCGCAAGCCGTCGGTCGGCGCAAGAAGAAGATATTATTTATTTCGTAAATTAACTCCGGCCGGTGGCGAACGTGACTGGAAAATCCTCGGCAGTTTCGCGCCGTGCTTTTCCGCTTTTATTAATCGGCCGCCATTCGCCTGGCTAAGAACCAGCCGCCGATCCCTTTTTGTCTTCCCGCTGCCAGCCACACCAACCCCCTAACACCCTCACAGTGACGCCCCATTGCGATGTGTAATTAGAAGGGCGGAGGACAGACGCCTGGCGTTGCGTTTCAATGCGATGAGAAGACGGTTTACTACAAGGAAGCCTATAGTTGTTTGTCTGAACAATCAGAGATGATAGATTTATTGTGACAGAGACAGCATTCTCCAGCAGCCGATCGACTATCGGAATCGTCGAGCGATCTCTAATCGGTCCGCGAGCGTCGATCGGCCCATCGGTCAAACCTTTATCTAAAAAAGCAATTTCGGTGCACGGTGCAGGGTGCATCGGCGAATCTGCAACGAGATCCGCAGGGCAACGGTCTCCGGGCTACCTAATACCCGGGGCATATACACGGGCATCATTTTTATAGCGGCAATTTCATTTGAGCCGCGACTCATGCAGTGGTTTCTGATGAGCGAACTAAAGCAACCCTCTCCCACCCCCGGGCTTCGGTATCTCGGCTCCCCGTCTCTTCCTTTCCTACCCACCCCCGCCTGGACGCCATCTTTTCATTAAAACGGTTCATCTGTGAGCCGCGTCGAGGCGCTGCCCTTCTTCGGGGCTGAAGGAACCAAGGGAACAGGGGTGAAACACGGGGTTGAGAAACTACAGAGAAAGAGAGAGAAAGAGAGGATAGAAGAGAACACCGACACTCTGAAGAACGAGCCCCGTGGTGGGGAAGGCTTCGCTAAGTTTTCCTTCGTTTCATATCTCAACTTTCCCCTTCCTCCACCCTTCAACCCCATCCCCTCCCCCCCGGTTTCCGCCCCCGCCACGAACCACCCTCGTCTTCTTTTTTTCTCCGTTAGTCGTTCCTCTCCGCTCCATCTAGACCGGCTAGGCGTGCTCTGATTAATGCCCCCGCTAATAACGTCTTCTCCCCCGGGGCAAACCCACCCCCTCGAGCCACCTGCCGCCCCCGTCACGCCGCCGGACTTATGCGGAATTAAAAACACATCTCGCAGCCGGCAGAGTTATTGCGAGCGGCATTGTCTCTACGCTTCCACCTCGGTGCTCCGGTTTTTCGGACCTTTGCTCTTCAATCCAGTAATAATTAAACGAACGGTAATTTTATTACTCGATTAGAATCAATCAAGCATGTATGATCCACGCACGTTCTATCAGAAACGTTGAGCACTCTGTCCTTCACAGCAGGAAATGTAAAATTGTGTGAAAGCTGCCGAAGTAGCTACCCCAAATTTTTATTGATAGTTTAAGGTCCTAGTTATCAGTAGGTGGCCTTTCCCCGGACGGTTATCAGCAGACAGTCCACCGATTCCCATAATTAAGCTCCATTTCTCGTCCCGGCTCGGCGTGAGTCACGGTGCGTGCGTGACGCGCAAGCCAAAGGATCGCTTCCACTGTCCCTCATTTATATTTCGCTGATTGCCGTTATTCCTTCCGATTCATTAACTTCGGCCGCATCCGCCGACGTGCCCTTATCGGCTTGGAAAACGGTGGGCGAGGGGTGCAGGCTCGAGGGGAGCCTGCCAGAGGCCGGGACAGGAACGAATAGCCGTCGAGAAATAATGTACGTAACTTAATTACCGATAGAGGCGGGCGGGAATAAAGGAATAAATGATGGCGAGGAGATATTATGTCCGTGCTGCGCTGCGGCTGGCATAGAGAACTCTTCGGCACCATAGGAATACCGAGCGCGAGCACGGAAATTAATATTTGCATGACGATAGACAGCTTCATCCTAACAATAATTACTAGATATTTATTAGATTAGCGAACGCATAAAATAAATTAAAGAATATAAATTCACAAACGTGGACTGTGGCTATTCAATGCAAAAAGGTACGGTGGAGGTTTGTAGGTGTTCGAGGCGGTATCACAGTGGTCCAAACGGCCGATTTGGGAGTGCAAAAGTCAAAACGCTTCTAATAATCGATAATTCTGTGTTACATGTATTCTATACACATTGGGTAAGTATAAAGAAGGCTAATAAAGTTCCGTAAGTTTATTGAAATATTTTTTTTTCTTAAAATATGGCAGAGGATGCAACGTATTTCAATTTATAATGCCAGTTTTAATTTACAGTGACAGAAAAGAGAAACTTGTACACAATTCTCCTTTTCTTACAAAAGCATAATTTTCAGAAATGAAATTAGAATGGGAAACATTCATGTGGGTGGCCCATAACAATAGAAAATCAACCTCTTTTTGTTTACGCTCTCTACGACTCGCGAAAATAACTGTCAATCGGCGCTCCAACAACAATGCCACAACACTAGGCGGCATTCTTTGCGCATTACTGCCTAATGCTAATCGTCTATATATATATATATGTAACAATACGTCTATTATATATGTACACTGCCGCTCAAAAGTATGTGAACGCTTCCTTAATTCTTATAACTACCTGAAAAAAGTTATGATATCTTTGGTAAATTTGATTATCTTGTATGTATTTCAGTTCGTACAGTATTGGAGAACATATTTTAATAATAATTTATTAAATATCTCACCGATAATGATAAAAAATAATTATATTTTCTTTTCATCTACATATCCACCACGTGCTTTTATGACCGCGTTTACTAGTCGTGGCATTCTGGCTATTAACTTTTTCATTACTTCACTTTCAATAAGGTTCCACTCAGATTCTAATATTTCCCACAAATTTTTTTCAGACTTGGGACAGCGTTTTCAGACTTATCTATCTACGTGATCCCATAGTTTTTCTTTTATTTATTTAAGAAAATTCAATAACTAAATTGTTTATTTTGGTACTATTAGAATACATTACATACATATTCATAATAGACTTTAGCAACAAATATTGTTTGATAATAAAAATATACATTATATATCACAAATTTCATGAACATGGTAAGTGTCCACATACTTTTGAGCGGCAGTGTACGTGAAAAAATAAAATAACATGCTAATCTGCAATTTTCTGCAAATAAATTTGATGTAACCATAAACTACATATTTCATTCCTAATATTCATGCAAAAATTAACGCGAATACGGGCGAGTATCGTTTATATTTCATGCTAACTTAAGAAATAAATTTCTTAAAACCTCTTCGTCCCACGCGTACTCATCATCGAACTCTACCAGAAAAAATAAAATAACTTGCTAATCGGCAATTTTCTGCAAATAAATTTGATGAAACCATAAACTAAATATTCCATTCCTAATATTCATGCAAAAATTAACGCGAATACGGGCGAATATCATTAATATTTCATACAACAAACTTAAAAAATAAATTTCTTAATACTTCCTTGAGAAACATTATTCAAACATTTCCGAAAAATTGTTTCATTTTTTTTCATATCTTCCTAATGCTTCTGAACACGGCTATTATAATTAGAATCAATATTAACGTTCTAAACAATAAAGAATAGGTGAAAAGGATGTCATTTTCCTACGCTACACTTAGCAATAATTGATTTGAGAAGTAAAATTGACGATTTTAGCTTCTACAGACATGTGTGTTGATGTAAGAAACAGTATTAAATGCCTACTTCATGTTTGGTTTTTTGACTTTTGCACTCCTAAATCGGCCGTTTGGACCACTGTGGTAGTTCGATATAGTCAGCCACATAATACGTCTTGTCGCCGACAAGAAGAGCATGACCGCGTTCCCCGCAATAATAACGCGACAGCGACTTCCTGTTGGCGTAACTCACCGGTGGAGGTGTAATAAATAAATTGGAAATATCTCCGGGATCGGCCGATCGATCGTCCTTCTGGATATAAATCCCCCGTCGTTATCGACGACGGGACTCGCTATCCAGAGTTGAAGAAATAATAAGTGTAACGATCGTTCCGCTTCCTTTTTTTAATCGGTCCCGAGTCTGCCGGTTAACCCTTTGCTCCCTTCCTTGCGATTATTTGTTGCAATAATTGCAGGCTATTCAAACGTGAAATCTTCTCCCTGCAATCATAAACAGTTTCTTCGAAAATTGCAAATCCTGCAGACTGGGAAACACATTTAACATAAAGTGTTCTACAATTCACATTTTCAAATTCAACGATCCAGAATTCGAAGCTGTTAGTCGATATTGCATAGCGAATTCCCGGGAATAAAATAATCTGCACGGTTTCGAGCGAACAAGAGAGAGAGAAAGAGAAAGAAGGTCGGCTATGAGCGGACATAATCACGGGTCGCAATCGGGATCGGCTGTTATTACTGTCCGTCCGTGAAAAATGGTTTCCCCAAACAAATTTCTGGGAGAGCCTCTATCCGAACCGGCCGATTAGGCGTGTTGCGGTTCGTAGCATCGCGTCGTTGTCTCGTCATAATTATCCTGTTACCTTGTACGCGTCCGCCGGCAATTATGACGAAGTCGACCCATCGCTCGGAGCAGTCTAGATCGCTATGAATCGACCGTGACCGTTTCGAGATCGAGAAATATCTTAGCCACCCTGGAGGGTTACGGATATTTTGGAAATTGTTAGGCGGTGGAGATCTCGTTCTCCTAACTTGGTATAGCGAAGGTAGTATAGTCGTCACGCTCGGGTATCAGTATACAAATCATCTGGCCTGTGCTTTTTGAAGCAGCCGTCAGGAAAACGATAAAAGTCCCTCGGAAGAGGAGTGGCTGGTAGTCCAGTGGCCTCTCCACGCGAGCCCGAGAGCTTGTTATTAAGTCAAGACGTGTAGCAACTACAATGAGAGAGGAATTATGTTTGTTCCCGGTAGAACGGTGCGCTATCGTCGCTCTGCAACGCTGCCTCGATCCTCGAGCACTCTCTTTGAATCGCTTTGATGAGCGCCTGGTGATCGATGACCCTGCGATCTTATGCGTTTGGCGCAGTCGAGCGAACTAAGTCACTGCAAACGATTTGATATTCGTATTCTCTTGCATCGTTCAAGACGCACCGATGGCCAATCAGAGACATAACACTAGATACCGTGGCCAACGAGGCGTGCAGGTTCATCTAGATCGTTAACACTCGGCCGAGCCGCATTAGCGTATTCTCGCAGGATTTCTTGCGGCGATAAGGCAATGGGGCAGGATCTGGGATGGGTCATCCCCCGTGCCTCCGCCACAGGATCGAAGAAAGGGTGGAACCAATAAAGAGAAAAAGAAGGGGGGTTCCGGTTTTTCGCGGTGAGAGAGAGGTCATCGTCCACCCGGTATACACACATCTCGTTGTAATACCGCACGTTGGCTACGTCGGGGCACGGAGTAATGCAATAATAGGCGTATACTAATGATACGGGGGGGCTGGCGGCCCCGGGAGGATTCAGTCACGTAGTTGCATTAAACTTAATATAAATAATAGCGGTTTGTGGAGCGTTCGAGAGCCGAGGAGAGAGCACAACGCGAGCGCCTCTGCCCTGTTGTACCCACCTATCTCCATCTTCTCATCCGGCACTCCGCGGGACCATAATACACCGGCCTCCACGTCCCTGGACTCGCCTCCACTTAATAAGCGGGATCGTCCTGAATCACCACGGCAGCCGGGCCTCACCTCCTTCTGCTCGCCCTCTTCTGGTCCCCTTTGGTCCCCTCTCTCAACGATTTCTTACCTTCTCGCTTGTGCCTCTTACTCACCCCACAGTGCGATGGATCGTTACCGTTCCTCCCGACCGCCACCAATACGCGACCGTAGGGTATTATTGGTTTTCGAGAGGAATATGCGATTCGGTGGGCCAATACCCTGTCCGGTTCATCGGGTGGAGCCACCTGCAACGGTGTCCTGTTGCTTTCGTTCTGATTCTGTCGGCTGATTGTCTTCCAGCTGTGTAGAATTGGATTTATAGAGGATATGCTTTCACTTGATTTCGAAGCCTTTGAATAAAATTGTACTTGAGCTTGAATACTTTCAACAGATGGAATTTCCGTAGTCGGGTAACAAGGTTCGGCGTACAAGCGAAAAATCGATCCGGTTTTCCTGGTTCTCTCATTGTCAGTATTTGTTGCATGCTGCGAGCAACCGATGTGCAACGTTATCTCGACACGGGCCGTGTGATTTTATCCGGGGTTTCTGCTCGGTAATGGCCTCGATCTGACCATCGGTCCCGCATTCAGCAGATTCCAGATATCACGGTCCCATGGACAGGGTCGCGATCGGATCCGGTCATCGTCGTGCGTAAGATCGACTCTCGCACGGTCGCCGCGCCGCGCCGGTCGTCGCGTGTGTTCCCCAGGTGCAAACAATGCTTCTCGAGTCTCCGTTTCTCGATTCCTTGCTGTTCTACCACCAGCCTTGAAGCTCAACTCACCATTGCGTGTTTATCAATTAAATCTGGAATAGCATTGTTCGATCCCTGACACAATCGTGAGGAGCGATCGTGGTTTGTCAAATTATTGTCTCTGGGAATGTATCGCGCCTTTATCTCGGGGAGAAATAGTTCACCTGGCCTAATGCATTTAGAAAGCTCATAGAAATAATGCCAAATTAATCAAATTAGAGGAACCTAGGAACACGAGAAGAAAAACTTCGATATCTGTGCGAAACAATGAATATCGCGAGTGCAACAGTGTGTTTTATTTGCAAACCAATAGCAGGCTTCTCGGACTAATGAGCTGCGAGGTTAACGCTGGTTTTCTGCTAATGTGCATAAATTGCCCGCGAAAGAGCAGTTTGCTCGGTGGCCCGTTCTCCATACAATCGTTTTTCCGGCGGGCGGGCCCGCGATACGAGGCGATTACCATCGATGGAAATGCGATCTGCATAAAGATGCGTATCTGGACTGCAGCTCGGGGCATTTTACACGTGTTACCCGCGCCATCCGCCGCCGGGCGCAGCTACCATTATCTTCGATTCACATGATCCGCGAATTTAAATCGCCGTACGAGCGGAAACGAGCAACGCGCTCGGATCGGCAGAGGACTAAGCAACCTGTGCAATTTACACCTAATAAAGCGCGAGCCGGCAACCCGCTAACGAGAGAGGGACGAGGATCCGCTGATTGCTTCCTTTTTCGGCGGTGGAAGACTTTCCATGACCTCCTTATCGGCCGCGTGAAATTCTATCGCGGTACGATGCAATCGCATCGCGGTGCATTCGTTGCGGAACTTTTGCTTCACATTTTAGCTAGTTTGGTAAGTAAACATGTTTTTTGATCGCGTTGTATGGGAGTCGGAAAGCAAGGCGAATAATCGATCTGAACAATGTTGTGACTCGTAAATAAATTGTTTGGCGAGGAGAGAGAATGGTGTCAGTTATTTATGACGAATGCAGCAGTTGAGAGAGGATTTATTTGTTTGGAATGATAACAAGCTTCTAAACTTTCGAACGGCAGTGAATATGCTTAGCCTCCGGCGGCGCGGCGTGTTCGCGGCATGGAAATTACATTGAACTCGGCGAGTATGAAACTCTCGGCGACCTCATGGCGCGTACGTGCAAGTATAGTCAAAGACCTGCCCCCCGTGCTATGAATATTTGCCACGTTATCGCAGCCGATAGGCGCCGACCTTTCCGCGAACCCACGGGCTAAACTGCAGCGATGCTATCGTTGCACATCTAGACGAGTGGACTATGAATTTCATGCATTTACATCAACACACGGAACGATCGTCCTCCCGTTGCACACCAGACATTCCCATAAAACTTTACCCAATTCTACGCTCGCCAGTATATCGTCCTCTATCGCAGTTTCATGCCAATGGTCTGTGCGAATCGCAAACATTTATTCGAGTGACCTATAACGATACCGATCGTATGCTTCGCTATCCAAGCCTGATTTTTAATTATATTAGCTTCGGAAAATGTCCAACAAGTAACACTACCCAACCGATACTCACTGATTTGAATGAAAGGACCCCGCACTAATCATATGGAAAATCTATCCCGGTAAAATCAGTTGGATTTTTCATATGTTGTAAGTTATGATCTACTGAACCAAATATGTAATGGGCACAAAGCTCAATAAGGGACAGTTATCGAGTTATAATCAGTCAAACATGACAAATTCGAGCTGCCGAATACTCAAATCAGAGACCACCACAACAGAATTCAAATAAGTAATACACTACCGTTCAAAAGTATGTGGACACTTTTTCTCTACAAAACGTAGTTAAAGTTAGTAGGAAATATATTTAGAACAATTTTGTCACTTGTAATTATTATTATTATGTATATTGCGGTATCATAGCAGAATAGAATTTATTTTTATGTACAAATTATATACAATGAAAATGCAATAACATAATCTCTATCCACAAATACGAAATCTAGTGGAACAGTCTCGGTGCTTGAAAGGATTTCAAGTTCCACTTTGCTTCATTTCTAAAATTCAGAGCAAATTCAGAGAATTTTTCGATACAAATATACTAATAATAAAATACTAATAGAATACAAAACTAATAGAAAGATTGCTGCGATTAGTGCTAGTGGTAATATCTAATCGCGGTGGATACGTGGACGAATCTCGTATGTAATCTTAGACTAATATGTATTGGTAAGTTTCCACATAGGTAGTTTTTAACTTAAAACGTTAGATATTCTTAGGGAATGATATTACATATTCTTAGTGGAAACTTACCAATACATATTAGTCTAAAGAAGAATAAAAAAATAAAGAAGAATAAAGGTCAATTTCGGTCACTGTTTTAGGCGATTAAGTAACTTTTATGCGTTGCTATTACACATTTTGCAAGTGACCACATATCTTTGAGCGGTAGTGTATATAATAAGATCATTTTTTTATTAATCCATACGCATACGCACGCACACAAACACACACACACAGCAGAGAGGGTTTGGAGTCAAAAAATACCACAGGAGTGACAAACCGTGGGGTCCTTACCTCCGCTGTGACACGCAAAGATTTTTGTGAAAGATTTCTATTCACAGACCTTTTCAAAGTCATTTAAAATTCAAAAATAATGATACCATTTAACAGATTTTGTGAAACCCTACTATTGTTGTTTCAAACATTTTTCCAAAAAATAAATACTGCCCGAGATTTGAGTATTCGGCAGTTCGAATTTGTCATGTTTGACTGATTATAACTCGATAACGGTCCATTATTGAGCTTTGTGTCCATTACATCTTTTGTTCAGTAGATCATAAGCTACAACATATGAAAAATCATATGAAATATGAACTGATTTGACCTAGATAGATTTTCCATACGATTAGTGCGGGGACCTTTAACGTACTTATTAGCCCTCATCCGTCCCTCGCGTCAATTTGACACAGTTTTCGCGAATTAAGGTTGTACTGTTCTGTTATTTGTCGGTAAAGCCCAAAACTTTGTGACTTTTATTTTATTAATGCGAAACACATATGCTTAGCATTGTTCATGGAAAATAATGATGTCAAAACTGCAAGCCGAATTTGTTACGAAAGAGCCCTTTGTGTCAATATGACACATGTACTCTTACGTACTGTCGCGGAGTTTTCCAATGATCATTATTTCAATGACAAAATACGGCATTCGAAAATTGATTTTTTCTAAATTAGAAGAAAACGTATTACTCATATAGTATGGAGATTTACACGGGACGCGATCGAAACTGCCACACAGAAGTAAAGCAGGGTCAACGCGTAGTGCCACAATTAGTTGAAGGTTTGGGTGAACGCAATGTTACGCGTGACAATTTTTTTACTTCACACGAATTAGCAACTATATTACAAAAACAAAACATGACGCTTGTAGGGACCACACGAAAAAATAGAAAATAAATTTCACAAATTTTACTCGATATGAAGAAGAAGCCACTTCATCGTTCGGAATTTGTTTTTGATCACGTACTAAAAGGTACATGGGTATATGGCGTCTTATGTGACAAAAAGAAGACGATTTGTTATTTTACTTCGTACATACCATACGTCGAAGCAAATAAGTAGTGAAGTAGATAAAATACCTGAAATAATAAAATATTATAACGCTACAAAAGGAGGCGTCGTACAGTGGGCTCGATTGAAGAAGTACGCGACATTTTGCGAAAAAATCAACTTTCTAATTTTGATATTTTTTCAATTGATATCGATTTCTAAATGTCCACCGACCACGAAAATGATAAAATTAATCAAATACAATAGCAGTTCTAGTTGTGATACACGCATGAAGTTAGACAGTTTAAGAATATCGATTTTCCCTACATAATTTGGCTGTTCATTCTTAAAGTGTCCTGATAACTGTGATCAACTTCTTGCCCTGAATTTTTGTCTACATCAAAATGCACACTTTATTGATAAGAAATCATACTTTTCAATGACAATTATTATATATAACATATTTAAAAAGAATAATGAGCAACATTAAAATAATCGTTGAAAATTTGTATCTTTGACATGCGCGATCTTTCAGGTCCCAGGAGATCCCAGTTTTTAACAAGTAAGGATCTTTTCAGTGAACCTTCCTCTATGTAATGTGACAAAAATGATTTCCTCCTTCGAGTCCTTTTTCAAGATATTATTGTCTGAAGGCATCCGCGTCGCGTTATCTTGTCCGCGCTCGGACGCGCGCTACGCGCTGAATTCGTCAACTATGCAGCCTCTGAAAGTCTGACAGAACTGTGTTGAATATTTATATTTATATTATATTTTTATTTAATATTAATTTATATTTTGCAGTAAATAAGTCAGTCTTTCATCTCTAATATTTTGACTGCGTTGAGTTTGACGAATTCTTTTCGACAGTGCATAAGTTACATTATAATTGTTTACGAAATTGATCTTCAAATCTTTTGAAAATTCTTTTCAAACGTTTTGTTTTGTCGACACAAATTGTGGATTGAAACAGAATTATTGTCAGTCAGAGCAGAACTATCAGCCTGAGCAGTACTGTGATTCCGATATTATTTTCAGTTTTATACGTTTTCTGTTCATATTATTTAATACAATACTTCAAGTAAGTTAATATATATCAATTATATTTTATTTTTAGAACTGCATATACAGTAAGGAACATAACTGATTCCACACACTTTAAATCAGAATAACTTTTATATGAATGGACCACATGATTTGAATTTCTCTGTAAGGCTAGAAGAATTAGTTTAGTAAATGACGTCTAATAAATAAGTTGAAAAAATGCATTTGGTCGGAATTGTGAAAAACAATACTAAAAATTGATTTTTACAACATTTTTAGCTGGGCCAATAACGAAAATGTAAAAAATGTGGTTTGTCAACTGTTATAATTTATATACGCTCTGAAAGTTTCATTGAAATTGGTTAATTGGGTTAAGAATTATAAACGATCAAAAGTGGTAAAAATTGCAATTTTTCAATATTTTCAGCCTTAACAAATTTTTCTCAAGAATGTAAAACTTAAACATTGTATCTATTTGCATTAAATAGCGAAAATATTAAATACATTATAGAATAAATAATTTATAAAGCTGTTTTAAATTAATAAAAACGGTTAAACAAATGTGAAATATATTAAGTTAAAAATCATTGAAAAGGAATGATTTTTTTATATATTCAGTTCAAATTTCATTGCAATATCTTCAGTGGTTTAAGAGTTATTCAAAAATGTCGCGTACTTTTTCAATCGAGCCCACTGTGCGTCGCATCGATGTCCTCGATGATATGAAGATGGTGGGCACATGCAGATGTAAGCGCAAAACAAATAGATGGCCAATGGCAGTTTTTGCTAATATATTAGATATATCAGCATGCAATGCTTTTATAATATTTACTTCACTCAATGCAACGTGGAATAAAAATAAAAGATATCGTCGACGCCTTTTTTTATTGAAATTGTCATTCTTTGGTGCATTCCTATATTACGTTACGCACACATCTACCGCGAGGATTTAATGCGACTGCACTTGTTGCACAAACACAGGGTATACCACCAGTGATTGTACCGTCTTGTAGTAATCGTATAATGCATACTCCTCCAACAAAAAAGCGAGCCCGATGTCACATGTGTAAGAAAAAACCGAATGCTAATATACATAGTGCCCGATATGATTTGTGTAAACAAGCAGTATGTCCCACACATCGCTTTATATTATGCGAAAATTGTGCAGAAACTAAGATACAGATGTTGACGCATCCATTTGAATACAAAAACATAGGAAAATAACTTTTTATCTGCTTATTTCGTCGATATTTTACCACTGTGTCAATTTGACACCGAGGGCCAGATTCAGTTCGCGAAATGAGGGACGGATAAGGGTTAAACACCGAAAAATATTAAATACGTGTTTTTTTGTTTCGGCTAAATACGCTTTTTAGGGGTAGAAAGCATCCCTCAACCTCTGGAGATGGAAACGTTTGTGGCTAATTATTTCTTAAAGGATACAGTTTCTGAATAAAGTGCTAGATCCAGAGTTGTACAGTTCAGAGTGATGCACTTGATCGCGTCCTTGAAATCGACCTTGAGGTCGATTATCAAGGTCATTTGAAAATCATTTCATGTTTATCAAAGGGAGTATTTTGCTTTTCACCCCGAGAATCGATAGAGCGTAAAATTATGTAATGATCAATTTACAATTAAAGTGACATTTTATGTTTTCTTATCTTCACTTCTATTCTGAAGTTACAAAACTTTTCTCTCCTCCATTTTTTCTATAAATTTGAGCCTATTTTCCCATAACGTCTGTTTTTGATCTTTTTTGGGAAAATAACGCAACAAATCAGTTCTGAAGACAGATTTAGAGTCATCGCATGAAATTACTGATTATAGACGCAGGATGCGCTCAAGGTCCGGCAACTGCTAAATCCAGCAAGTCCGGCTTATTATTTCCAAATTTAATTGACCTTGAAAATCGAGGACGCCATCAAGTGCATCACTCTGAACTGTACAACTCTGGATTTAGCACTTTTTTTCAGAAACTATATCCTTTAAGAAATAATTAGCCACAAACGTTTTCATCTCCAGAGGTTGAGGTGCTTTCTACCCCTAAAAAGCGTATTTAGCCGAAACAAAGAAACACGTATTTAATATTTTTCGGTGTTTAATAAGTACGTTAAATTACATTCAAACCAGTGAGTTCAGTTGGGTAGTGTTACTTGTAAGAGACAATAGAAATTGAGAGACGCAGCAGCAAGATCCATAGAATCAGTCGGTCGGCCCGGTTCGTGGACCACACATGTTCACTCGATCCTCGATCCTCGGGATCCTCGGAGTTGTTACCGGGCGCAAATTTCTCCGCGTGTTCGTCTCGGTCAAGGAAGCGGCACGGCCAGGTCCCAGTGATTATAGGGGTGGCGCTAGAGAACTCGGAATGATTTACATCTCGGCCTCGGCCCGGCCTAGTTCACTTCGAAATCCCCCGTCCTAAATATCGCTGCTCGAGGAACAACGGCTAGACGCGGCCCGTCCCTTCTGGCAACATTCAAATACATCCCGCCATTCATAAATTCGTCAGCGTGCACACGCCGAAATTACTGGCGCGCCGAATCGACTGGCCAGTACCTCTTCTCACGCGTCCCTTCTTCAGGAACAAAAGAGTACTTCCAGAAGAATGCTACTCTCGGTCGACCGGAACGATTTTTGCTCTAGGAATACAGCTCTATGCGCCCGGGGCGCGGATTAGTCCGTCTAATAAAGTTTTTAGACGAGTGCCGATATTATAAAGATGAAAAGTGGCCTCTGTGTTTAGGGATGATTGTAGATTAACTTAAAGAACAAGAGGGGAGGCTTAGCTAGAAGCTCATCTGTTGTACGATATCTTCTGGGAATGCTGGAAGTTAAAGGTACAGAGATCCTTGTAGGAGTCTCCGGGAGCACAAGGACGACGAAAAAGAACTCGAAGAGTGGGCCAAGAAGCGGATAGTGTTCGCAGGGTGCGAAGGCATCGGGTAAAAGGGCGAAAAGAAGGGCTGCGCACCGGGTTAGCCAAATTACAGCTTGGATGTCAGCCTCGGTGATTGATGGCTCTGCACCCAGAAACCGCCGCGGTGTTTTCCAGGAAATTAAATAGAGGCGGAAGATCAGAGGTAGCCTAAGGGATGGGGGTGGGCCTCGGACACACACACACACATACACACACTGCCTAGAGTTCTAGGTTCATAAAGAATTCGAGGCCGGGCCGGGTTTTAGCGCGTCTTTAACGCAAAGTGATTACCGGGCCCGGGTAATCTGGGTTATTAGGTATGCGCAAACAGGGCGTTAATGGCACCGTTTTACCCTCGTCCCGGGCAAGAGTAAATCTTGCCACTGACAGATTTTACGGCGAACCGAACTTCACATCGAACCGAAAGGTGGAGAGCGTAGAACCTGAAAAGTCAAACAGTGGTCTTAGAAAACCTAGATTCTTATGTCTGTTAACTAACTAGTTGAACGGATTAAAGTATCTTTAAGCAGGATTTCGTAGCTACTCGGATGGTTTTGAATTATAATAGCATGTAGCAGGATCTTCGAAAGTAAGATAAATAATTCCAGTGGGAGAGAACTAGCTCAATGAATTCGCAGATGCTAAAAACAAAGCCGAGGATCCTTGAATTTCTGCGATGAAAAAGAAAACGCGGTTATCACGGTTCGGCTGGTTTCCATTAGATTAGAGTAATCTAGATGCAGTAACTGTGCATCCTTCGGAACCGATGTCTCTCAGTCTTTAAATATTCTAATTAACGAGCTGAGAAACGTCGGAGTAGCTCCGCTGCAAGTCGAATTGTATATTTTCGAAATAATTGGCGCGGAAAACTAGTGTATGCTATCTTTTAGTGTCTTCTGTGCGCTAGTTGCTCCGACGTTGATATAGTTGCTCGACCATTCTTTAATTTGATCGTAATCTTTCTGGTTAATCCTTCTCTCTACGAAATTAACCACACCGTGTATAATGTTCAGAATATTTCAGATACAATTTGCAAAAATGCTTACATTATTCACTTGTTGCGAGTCGGAAGAAGATTCGGTCGTCTGTGTTCTAAATCTAAAGAAAAACCTATAAAACCAGCTATCTTTTCAACACCCACGTTCGAATTAGAATTATTCCAAAACGGTATTTTGTATTTAGCAATAATTGGAGCATATAACAATTTTATGGCTTTTCTCCTCTCTTCTGAATTTCTTGAATGTTTGAAAAGTAGCTCGAACGGTTCACTGCTGGGTCAAATAGTATTTCAAATCGAAATTAAAAAGAGAGATGCATTTGAAAATGAGTTTAAATATGTATGTAAGAAAATGTCTAATTTGCATGTAGACTTGCAGTCTGGTTATGAGACTTACCGCGCATCCGGTCAGAGTGTTTCGCAACGGGTTAATGCTGAAGGCAGGCCGATGAATACGGAGGCGAGGCCGGGCGAAGATTCACGAGCGTCTCTGTAAGTTCTGAAAGTGCATCGCCGTGGCCCGGTGCAGTATCCGCGGTCCCCGTTGGAGTCGTGATGCAATAAAATAGCGCCACCCACCGGGCCCGTCGCTATCTACCGAGGATCTCCGTAATGCCTCACTTCGGCCCGAGATCCTCTCCTCGGCTGGCTTGCACACGGTATACCATGAAAAGAAGCGGGCCCCGGCGGAGGGCAAGGGTGCATAATGAACTCGTTAATTAACTATCAGGAAGCTGGATCGAATCTGATAACGATCCGAGCCACACGACGCGCCTTTCTCTGTCCCTGCTGGGACACCAGCCGCGTGCACCTTCGTCCTAAAGGACCCGTTGTCCTACACCGACGCGATGGACCCCGAATCTCTCCTTTCCGGCCTCAGGGCCCTCCGGAATCCTTCTCTCTAAAATACAAAATTGTATATTACGATTGAGACATTTTTTTGTACACTTGTTCAATTCTTTGCCTATCTTCGGCTGCGATTGAAAATGACGTCATGTGACTTACAAATTTCCAAGCCATTAAAACGATTAAAGGAAGAAAGAGCTGTCTATTCCAGCACGTTGGAACGGATGAAGACAATTTCCATCTTGCATAAAGATCCTCCGTCCAATTACGAGATAAACGCACGAAACTCGTAAACCACGAGTCTAACTCGAAGAGCAGAGGATCCAGAACGCCGTGACGAATTAATGGAGCGATTTCGCGGCCCAAGGACCCAGAAGAGGTCCGAGCAGCACCGAATCGAAGGGGGCAGAGGCCGATAAATCAACCGGGACGCGTTTAAAAGCGCATCAAAAGCCTCCTCTTCCTGATCGGGCTGCGAACGTCTCTCTCTCTCCCTCTCCGTCGCACCAGCTGATTGATATGCGTTTAATAACAGAGATCCGGCGCCGCGAGAGACGCTTCTCTAGGATGTTTATGGCTGCGTTGGAAACCGGGCTGCCTAGAAACGAGGGAAAGAGAGAAAGGGAAAAGATAGAAGGATGCGGATCTCGATTAATCGGAGTCCCTGGAAGCCGGTTGCGGGTGGTTCCCCGCTGCTCTCTCGAGCTCTAATAATACGGTTTTATTCGTCGAGGCTTCCGACGCCGGTATCGCGACGCCTCCGGCTATCTCGAGGATCCTCCAGGTTCCTCGGCATCGACTAGGCCCTACATTTTTGACGGTGCCTCCGTTTCTTAAACCTCCGTCGACTTCGCTCCCTATGGTAGACTCCTCTTCCTGTGGGTTTTCATGCTGCAACCGAAAAAATAAAACGATACCTTCTCCACGCAAAAGTTGATTAGCTAAAATAATTTCGAGAAAAAAACAATCGGCGATCATGCTCACGGGCGAGATAAATGCGGAACGTAACGGAACGGGAGGAGGAACAGAACCGTTTCGCTAGTTCCCAACGTTTGCATAACTATGCAAATGAAGTTTTGCCGGCGATTAGGCGATCGTGGCTCGGCCAGGTACCCCTTCCGCGAAGGCCTCTACGTTTCTGTAGAACTGACATACATCACGTGTCCGTGTTCTCTAATTAGAAATTGCTGGCCCGAAACTGGGACTGGTGAACTCGAAAGTTGTGGTATTGTTAGCGGAATGGGTTATTCTTTCGTTTCCTTTTGCGCTTACGCGGTTCGTGTTTATATTGCTTTCATTCCGTCATGCTTCTTTACTGCTCGCTGTTATTACTTTTATGGTAATCGGCCGTTGCGGCTCAGGCCTGCCGTAAATAACTGCTATTATTATTTTCATTTGCATTGGGCCGATCTCGAGCGGAATGGGAATCCGATACGAAACTTTGCGTTGTTTAGACATTATAAATATTGTATCGCTTATCGCTTTCGCGGAAAGAAAAATCTTTAACTGTTTGTCTGTTTTAATTGCGATGATTGTCCAATTCGATTAGGTGTTGATTAAAAATGTTCACCGACGGGAGGATCGAGCTGTCACTTTCGCGAGGCAGTTCGAGGCCTTGGGGGAACGAAAATGCGAAGTTTAATGTTCAGTGAAAGTTAAATGCGTGCACCCGAGGGTAATTATGTTGCTCGTGCGACACTGCCCGTTGACAGGGGTTCACCGACGGAGGATCGGTTTGGCAAACACAACTCGGACACCGGTGCGGCGTGGAAACTCCGCAAAAAAGGTCGGTAATTAGCGGCTGTACTTAATTACCGCGTTGCACATGCAAACGACTTCACTACACGATCGTTGACCGCGAAGCAGTCGTGTTTCGTGACGAGATGTACGTGCACGATAGCAGGGCGACCGAACGATTGGGCAATTACAGCTAACCGACTCTTTATTTCCCTCGGATCGGTCATCGAAACCTCCAACCTCTCTACTCGACAGGATGATCGTTGAAACCGTTTTCTGTCGTTCAAAATGTTCGTAAAACAGAAGTACTAATCCGGTACCATCCGGTACGAGCATAATTTTATATTGCAATCTTTTTCCGCCTTGTTGCAAAAGATTACTATACACTCACCGAAATTTCTATGAAGTCACTGTGTTTTGTGCCCGTGCGAAATCAATACGGGCCTGTTTACGTACTTCTTTAAGGCCTGGTGTACGTTGCATTTTTGTCCAGAAGAATTTAAAAGTTGTTGCGCACGCGTCTTGTTGTTACTGGGCGCTTCAATTCAGCTCGTAGTTGTGCTGCATTTTTCCTTTCCTTATCCGCAGACCTCATTAATAATGAATGTTGTTTCTCTATTTTATTATTACGACATTTAAAATGATTTTTTCCGCGAGTTTCACGTAAACTGATATAATTATTGATCACAGTATATGACCGATTAATTTTCTTAGCAATTGCGCGATTAGAGACGCCCATGTCTTTATAAGCATCGATTGATGCTTTTTCTCACTTGTTAGTACCTTTCCTCCCGGCATTCTAATACACGTGAATCAAATTATATCAAACAGGATTTCTATGAGTTCTTTAGAATACTTAGAATATTTACAATGTCCCGTATTTCTCTGCTCAGAATACAGAGAAACACTAAGTGACTTTATAGAAACTTCGCACTTGTGTTCTGCACCACACAGAGAAAAATCAAAACAAACCTAAATAGTAAACATAGCGGTCTAGAGTGCGCAGTTCCTCTATCCGAGTGTCAACAAGGCACAAGGCCAGATACGATAAATCAACAAAAATGGTGATATTTTTAAAATAACTATGAAAATGAAGATGACTTATAGAAATTTCGAACACTGAAGCTGTGCTCCTCCAATCAAAAACAGTGCAAAGTTGGTTCAAAACATCCTAGACGAGACAACCCGCAGAGACACGCTATGGGCCAGACATTACGTCCGGCGCCAAAAATACACTTTGGCAGGATCGACGTAATGAAAGAGAGGGGAAGGAGAAGGAGAGAGAGAGAGAGAGGTTTCGATCGCGTCGATCGTGCGTGAATGCGTGATCGATCGAACGGCCGGACAGGCGTCGATCGCAGTCACCAGGCGATGATCGCTCCTCCCGGTTTTCAACGAATTACGCCTTGAATGCATAATAATATATTTTGCACGCGGCTTCCACCGGCAGAACTCATTTCCATTCAGCCGTCGCGGGGACATTTAGGCGGATTTGCATGCACAACGCTCGGTTTCGACGGGGACTGAAATAAACGTTGATGCTCGTCGTTGGAATCACGAAACTTTCTTTACGATCGAAAAAAGGACATGGTGGACAGAAACGAGGGGACGTTTTACTGCTAGTTTCCTTGCAACAATGTTGTCTCTTGAGTTTATACTTCAAAGTTCTACAGTTGTCTAGGATGTTTTGGACAGAACGAAACAATATGACACATTTTTGTTGCTCTTAACTACATGTGCACGGTGTATGTACACGCATTGTATAATTTCTGGTGCGCTCACGGGATTATTATACAGGTGAGAAATGTTTTCCAACGGTCCGCACGTAAACCGGTAACGAAGCGTGGGTGTAATTGCAACAAAGCTGCTACAAGCATCTGTCGCGCGAGAGGGGAAAGGAAGCAACAGTGTGGGAGAAGTGTTACGAGATTACTTTCCAAGAGAACCGAGGGGAGGGAAAAAGGAATCCTCCGTGTTTTTGGACACCCGGCAAGAGACCGGCCCCTTTTTTACTTTTATCTTGCAATTACGTTAACGAAATAAATCACGCTCTGGAATGGACCTTAAAGTGCCCGCGAAGAATCTTTTAAATGCTCGGCAACGCGCAATAACGATGTCTTTAACGTAGAATGGAAAAAATGGGGGATGTTTTGCAGGGGTGACTTCCGAAAGCTGCAGTATTTTAGTGTAAATGCCGGAAAACCTAACAATGGCTGCGGAAATTGAGACTGCCATCTCCGACCCGTAAGAGAAGCTTATTAATGTAGCAATTCCAAGGAGCGCAATCAAAAACGTTTCTATTAATAGTCTTCGGTGGATGGAGTGTAAATAATTCCACACCCGGGAGAATCAATTCGATTAGTGTAGCCCGGCAGCACCCCTAATTGCGGCCTACTTTCAGGGCAACAGGGTAGTAGAGAGAAGCATGAATCAATTAAGACCGAGCGGAAAGAAGCGGTTCTAAAAGACAGAGAATGTTGCGGTAATAGTCCCACACGATGTTGCAACGAGCGGACAAGCGAAAAAGGAGCGCGCAGAACGCGAATAGTGCGAATAGCGTTGGGGGCCAGGACTTTCCCGCGCGGGGAAAGCGGACCGGGGAAAATGAGAGTGGATCGAAAACGGTTTTCCTAGTTCCCCGACGCGTCGAATCTATTCGCAGTCATGAGCCGGAATAAATAAATAAATTGGCTTCTGCGGGAGAGCCCGGCCGCGAAAGTTCGAGCGTCGCCGTCGATATTTCACCGAGTCCGCGTCCGCGCACGGGAATCGCACTTTGAAGTGGCCGACCGCGATTCGAATACGCTATCCCGAACTTATGGCAACGATATATCGAGGTTAACAATCATTTCGATCACCCTAATCGCTGTAATGATCGTCTGTTCCGGATCTCGTTGCTAACGCAGCGGAAAATTATCGAGAAGCAATTAGCTTGTGATTATTGAATTACCGAGAAAATGGTACGATTTTTAAGGTGGAGCGATCGGGGAAATGAGATAATATTTTCTCATGCTACTTCCCAAAATTACAATATTTAATTATTCCCATTTTTCCTGAATAACGAAAAAATAATGAACAGTGACCAGTTCTATCGAGTACGTGAGCCGGTAGCTAATTTCAGTATTAATACGCGGCATTAATTACATTTGTCATAATATACGACCCACGTCCTCGAGAAATGAAAGATCTATGGCACTGCTAATTCCCCTAACTACGGCGTTACAAAGTCGTTCCAAACATCGTTACAAATGTCTAAATGTTCCGGTAGAACCAGTCCGTGTACCAGTCCGTAATTCGATCGCAATTTGCCGATGCACTCGCAACAAGAAAAGCACGATGCACCGGAATAGAAACTGCAGAATCGAGTGCTCGATTCGCCATTGGAGATCCAACAAAATCGCGTTTCTTCGTCGATCGTGGCTGATTGTAAGAATGCAACCGCAAAAGAATCTGTTTCCGCTCGGTCGCACTCGATCCAAGCAAATGCATCGAGGAATGCGCGCACGTATCGTTGCATCCTTCACGGTTTCTGAAACTTCAGCTCATTAGGAGATTCGTTCCGCGATATACACGATTAATTGGGTGTTAATGGCTCTTAATACGATAGAGATTTTTCATTCGAAAGGTTTTTCGCATAACTTCGAACACCGCGGGCTGCGAGCCGATCGATGCTTTCCGTCTGGGTAATTGATAAATTCGAATAAAAACAATCGATTCTTGATCTGCTGTACATGGAATCGCAGAAGCGTGCAAAAATCGTGTATCGTTCTCGATCTCCCCACCCGCTCATATTTCGTTCGCCTCTCAATTCCTCGGAAGAGTGAATTTAAATTTAATTTTCTCCGCGGTATATAATTATTATAATTAATATAATACTTCTCTATTAGATCGAGATAGATAACGCGTCCGGCTCATGAATAAAAGTGTTAATGTAATCTCTGTTCATAAATACAAATTAAACGTGCAGCAAGAATGCGCCTATCGCCTCTATACACCGTGCTCATTAAAATATGCATAATTTCTACTCCGTTGGCACGATTCCGTTCGTGTGAGACCAAGACGAATATTTCCCGATGTTTCCTCGCGGGTAGCCACTTTGTTGCAACCCCTTGGACGCGGATCACGATCTCGTAGGTCGCGGATCGCGTTTTCCATGAGAATAAGGTAAACCAGCGAGTACGTGCGGTCTTATTAAGTGTGAAAAAGGCGGAAGCCGTGAAAATAAGCCGATTACGACGACCTCGAACGCTTTCTTCCTTCTACACTCTGCACACCGTCGATAATCCCCGCGAGTCCCGCTCACACAACGCAGCACAATAAAACACACCGTGTTCCGAACCCAGCGAATAATTAAGAATAATGAACGTGCTCGCCGGGTATTAGAAACTTGTAACTCATCCAAGCTCGCCCATGCTCGCGTGCATTTAATAAATATCATATTTTACAGATAACGCTCGCGTACGCCGCGCGCCGGCGCTGTTTTGCACGATTGTTTCCGAACACCTGCCTCTGCAATTCCCGCTCGGTAATGATATATCCTGTTGTTCGTGAATATTATTCGATAGCTTTATTCTCTCCCGGTCTTTTTCTTTATCTCCGTTGATAATTAGAGTTGCATGCGCGAGCCTCACCTCTTGTTCTGATTATTCGGGTCGGAATGCGCTGTGATCGGGACGCGATGTGAACGGAAACCACGCCGTCTCTGCCATTAGCGAATGCGGTAATTAGTTTATCGCGCCGCTGGATGAAACTTTAGTTAGGCGGAAAGACACCCAGAGCGACTCGGAACACCCGCGTGAAATTTCCGACTCGAAGATGCGCTTCTAATTATCGCTACGGTCGCATTATCGCGTCGTTCGTCAAATTGTTCACTGTCAATATCAACTTGGTTAATATAGCGAAAGAAATGTACATTCCAAGAAATCATCGTTGGTTTAGGGCAGGGGTCGGCAACCTTTTGAGTCGGAAGAGTCAAAAATTACAATTTACAAAATTTCAAAGTTTTTAAAGAGCCACAATATATTTTCTTGCCAACAATAAATAGTACTCGCATAAATAAAGTTATTTGATAAAAAAAAACTAATCTATTTATTCATAAGAAAAAACATCCAAAGAGCCGCATGTGGCTCGCGAGCCGCAGGTTGCCGACCTCTGGTTTAGGGCATTTGAAATAAACACGCACAAATAATATTTTACTTTAATATACAATAAGGAGCAAAACTGAACCAATAACCACAAGTTTTGTATAAATCATTATTTATTGCTAGGAATATAGAAGAATAACAAAAAATCAACATTATCATTATTTTTATCATAGTTAGAAGTAACTGAAGACATTTTTTCCAATAATTAAATTCTCCTCGTTTAGCAATGACAACAAAAATAAATTGACTCGGTTTTGCACCGGTCCCTACAAGAAATGTTTACGTGGAATGTTCTAGTAGAATGTTTATATCTAGCACTTTGGTATGTTTACGAACTATTAGTCTACGCAGCGCCCGCGCTAGTGGTTACGTCGCCCCGGACAAAAAGACATAAATAAAGGTACATATTTTTTATCTTCAATAAGAATCAAATCATTTGATTTAAATTTTAATAAAAGCATTTATTTTAAGAAAAGCAAATTTTCTATTAATTGGATATTTAATACATCAATATTTTTCTCACACTTACAGCCAAAATGGCGCCCCCCTAGAGCGGGCCCTGGTCTACGTCTTAACACTCAGTTCTTCGCAATCAGTCAAACGGAAAAGCACGCAAGTGAAGTAAGAATAAATATGATGTCAATAGCTCCAAATTGTGTAAAAAAAGTCATTTCTCTTTTGAATGACAGCTTGCCAACGCGTAAGACGGCGAAAACTTGCAGTGTTAGCCAATTGATAGTGCAGAGAATAAGAAAAAAATACTGTAAAAGTATATTATTAAATGTTGGAGGAAGACCAAAAATATTATCACCGCAGGATGAACGAAGGATTATATGGTCTGTCACATCTGGTGAAGCTTCAAGTTCCATTATGGCTTCAAAATTATTGAAAGAAGATACGAATATACAAATAAGTCAGTGGACAGCACGAAGAACCCTCAAAGGAGCTGAGTTTAGAAGCATTCAGAAAAAAAGCCAATGTTATCGAAAAAAAATATTAAACGTCGCACAGTGGAGTATTTGGCCCGAAATACTGGCCAAAACTATTCCAACGTTATTTATGGTCTCAAGGTCATAATATTGTATATCGTTGAATTCGTCTTAAGATCAGCTACAACATTATGAAATAAAAAATACATTTTAACATTAAAAAAATCAAAGTGACCTTGATTAATTGTTGTAAAAAAAATATTTTCGAAATTTTATATATCGAAGTATGTAGATGTCGGAACACTGTTCAACTTTTGTTCAAACCATTTTTTTAAACAAAATTATTTTATTTGCTTTTATTACTCTAAGAGTTCTTGTGAATTATATAATGCCATTATATTCTGCAATTCAAAGAATGTGTAGGATAGAAACTTTGCAAACAAATTTATAATTCTATATAAATATATTTTTGTTTATATTCTTTTATTGTAACGTATTACATTAATCCTTACTCATCTATTTCCGAATCGTCTTCTATGTCACTACTACTTGTATTAGATTCTTGTTCCTCTGAAATTAAAAGTTGTAATGTTTCGGGTGAAAACGGTTTTCCTTTTTTATGAAATTTTTTTCGGGAGCCAGATACGAATGGGTCCGATGATAGTAAAAGTCTATTCAAAACGTCCCGATTTGCAGGCCGCACGAGAAAATGCGGTGGGCCGCGGGTTGCTCATCCTTGGTCTACATTGTATCGGGCGTTGTCACAAAAACCGTTTGGAAATTCGCTGGGGCGCGAACGGGCAGCCAATTTTTTCGTGTAATAAACTAGAAACCTTGGCGCGTCTAATGACACCAGAACAAGTACTTGGACGCACTTGGAAGCATACTAAAATTCTATTTGAATTTTTTGAATTCTAATGTACTTCACTGAATTATTGGTCAGTTTTTAACAGCACGAATCTCAAAAACACATGTAAAAAAGCGCATAATTTTTAAATGAAAGTGAAGTACATACTTATCTAAAAAAACCTTCTGTAACTGGAAAAGTTGGCATTCATTTCTTTGCGGTGTAGAAAAATCATTAACGAGCGCACAGTAATACAGAGACTAGTTGAGAGAAATAGGATTACGAAAACTCTCCATCTTTGATGAATCATAACACTTCATGAGGGAATGAAATTTAAAAAAAGGTATTGCAATATCATTCTGTATATATTTAACTATCTCAAAATGCAAAAATTTTATATTGTGGACAAAATGTTTGAATTGACTTTTGGCCAGCTTTTCGGGCCAAATACTCCACTGTGCGTCGTTTGGAATTTGCTACAAAATATCAAAAGTGGACAACTACTGACTGGGAACGGATTATTTGGTCAGACGAGACAAAAATTAACAGAATTTGTTCAGATGGCATGTCTTGGTGCTGGATTCGTAAAAATGAAAGGCTTAAACCACGACATATGAAACAAATGTTAAAGCATGGATGCGGATCCCTAATGTTCTGGAGGTGCCTAACAGCATTTGGTCTTGGATCACTGCACCGAATTAATGGCATCATAAATCAGTACATGTACAAGGATATTTTACAAGATCATCTCATAGATGCTGTTGAAAATGTAATTTCCATGCATGACCGAGACACTAAGTTCACTGCTAAAAGTGTAAAAAATTGGCTCTGTACTAAAAAATTTTCTGTTCTGGATTGGCCTGCACAGGGCCCCGACCTGAACCCCATAGAGAATCTATGGGGTCTACTAAAAAGACGACTTCGGGATTCATACGACTCCCAACCAACTTCAATCACAGATTTGTATGATAGAATTCAAGAACAGTGGGAACAAATATCTCCGGATTATTGCAAAAAATTCGTAGAAAGTATGCCAAAGCGAATTAGTGCAGTTTTACAAGCAACAAGGGTTGTGGACGAAATATTAAAAATAAATAATATATTAACACTTTACCTACCGGAAGCCTATTAATAGGATTTTCGATAATTGTGCTGTGCCTCTTTTCTTTTACATTGCAATCTTAAATGAAACTATTAGATGACGTTATCGAGGGTGACTTGTTAGCTCACAATGAAAATTGGTGTTGCTATTCAAGATGCCATTAAAATGTGTTTAGCCATGTACCATAGATACTCAATAATCACCGGTCGGTAATGTGTTAAATATTGCCAAGTATTGGACGTGGTGCAAAACCGAGTCAATCTATTTTTGTTGTCATTGCTAAACGAGGAGACATTAATTATTTAAAAAAATTCCTTAAGTTACTTCTAACTATGATAAAAATAACTATAATGTGGATTTTTAGTTATTCTTCTATGTTCCTAGCAATAAATAATGATTTATACAAAACTTGTGGTTATTGGTTCAGTTCTGCTCCTTACTGTACGTATAGAAGCAGATCTTCATAAAATAAAATAAAACCAACAATAACAACGAATCACTGGTAATTAGAAGCGGAAAATCTGCGAGATCTTATTGCACACGTGTTGGAGAATTTCGACGAGAACCAGGGACACACACACGGTGGTACTAGATCCGAGTCAACAGGTAATTGCATCTTTGTTTATTAACGAGGCCGTGGAGCCTGCGTCCTCCGCTGCGAGGGGACAGATTTATCGCGAGGATTCGCACACGAGAAGTCATTGTTGATCCGCGGGAGACGTTATTGGCCACGAGAGAATCCTTTCGGAAAGAGGGTACCGTAATCGACCTGTTTTCCTCTCGTAATTATAGGTATTGTGAAAAAGAAAAGGAATTAATGTAACACCACGTGAAATGACCTTCCTGCCTTCTGCATCGCAGGGTTCAATGGAGCATTGTAATTTGCACCTTGGGAAATGGCCGCCTGAAACTAGACTATTTTTAATGGAGGATTTTGATTGACAGTTCTCAGAGAAAACTCTTCTTCGAGCAGTTGTAATCAATCTTCAATCCATCCCCCACCCATTAGTCGAAGAAAAAGTTAACACACTGTGAATTTTCAATATGGCGAATATGGAAGTTTCGGTGAATTATGGTCGAGGATGCACCCTTCGAGAGTGTGTGGCTGCGTGGCCGCGTGATGTGGCATAAAATTAAGCGGATATACATTTTAATCTCGTCCCGACTTTCACGCCGACAATCGAGAGGATAAGAAAGAGAGAGAGAGAGGGGGGAGGGGGAGACGCGGCGTGAATACACGCGCACCTGAGATCATCGTGCGAATAATCAAAAGAAACGCGGTGAAAAAGAAAGAGATCGACGGGGCGATGGGAGGGGGGATCGCGCGAATCCATAGGATAATTATTGTTATTATCGTTAACGTTTGCATCGCGCCGATTCCCCGTCGGTTTCGCACCGTCATTATCCGCATGAACCGAACGAGCCGAGCCGAGTCAGGTACCGCGCGGTCGAACGCGCGCGGATCATGCGTTCGCATAAACTTTGCGTGTCGCATAATGAATTACGCTTTTCCGGGGGCCCGGCCGGGTACGCAAACACCCGTTTATCCTCGCATTTGCATAACGCCGCGAGCGAACGGCCACGATGCTTACTGCCTCCGTTTAATGACACGAGCAAACCGCCGTTTATCCGAGGAATCATATTTGCGCGCGTCGACGCGACGGCCTTCGAGATCGAACTTTATTTCGTCCGATGGAAATTTACAAAATAACACGGCGAAGTGGTAATCACCTGTTCCGATGCACTTAATTTATCGATTGCCACAAATGGAATAAAATAGATTAACGCTGTTAATCACAAGACTGTAGAACGCAACTGCTACATCGAAGCAACGAGCATCACGAAGGAACGTTTCCTAGTTGCCGGCGTGCATACGTCCAAGATTACTCATTGTATTTACCTGGATCCCGTTCGCGAGAACACAACGACCGTATGATTACAGGTAGGCGACACGTTCCGTGCCTGGCATGCGAGGCGCGGCAGACATTAGGAAACGACTTTCAGCTTTCATTTGCATCGTCCGTGGACTGCCGGGTGGCATTTCTAGATCGTCGTCGTGCGTCGCGGTTTATTACGCATATTGATCGTGGTTTCACGCGTCATACGGTGCAGACGAGCGACGCGCGACGAAGAAGCAAGGATTTGTAGACCAATCGAAGCATTAGTGGCCCCGGATGCGTTCCCCCGGGTGACACCAACTGGAATTCCGTCGTTTGTCAGACCGTAAAAACTTTCTCGCGACTCGGTGTGCTCTTCTTTTTCCTTTTTCGTGGCGGCTGTTTGATGCGCGCGCGAGATAACGAACCTTATCAGATCGCCTCGGAAAGCAATACCCTCCTCGTCCGTTTCCCTTGAAAACGGAAATTTCTTGAGCGACGGGTGCGTGGAAAAAATCCACAGTACAGTTTTGTTATTTTACGATGTGTTTAGCTAATAGAGATCGATCGAAAGAAAGTAACGCGATCGAGGCTAGGATCGAGCAGGGTAGCGAACTCGAACGGAATAGCGAGCCCGTTCCAACTCATATATACGAAATATGACGGGTAGGGAGGAGTTGAAGGCAAAGGGGAAAGACGAGATTTCCGAGAAAAGCCTGTTACTATCGGCGGAATCATGAGCAATGCTAATAGGCCGGGCTCCGCAAGCGGCGCAAGTGGTTACAAAGAATCGCGCCGGAGCTAAGGCCTGGGCATCGCGTGTTACCGTTTCGCTCATTTGCCTGGTAACGAACGTCCAGCGTCACGGCATACATTTATGTAAATAATTAAACACAAATTGGCTATTCTTCGTAGAACAGCCCGGCAAACGGAGGCCGCAACGAATTATTGCAGTGCCCTTCTTTCTGGAAACAAACCGACAAATTAAACGAATTGACTTCATTATAACGTTAATTGCAGATGCAATAAAAACGCGGCTACGCTGCCGACACAGCCCCTATCGAAATACTGTTCCCCTTCTTCGCCTGTCTCGAGCATCGTGGAAAAAAAATAAAAAATAAGACATAAATAAATGTGAGAATATCTAGATGAGTTGAGAGAAAGGGAATGTCACCGACCGGGAAAATAATCGCAAAGGAGTGACAAAGCGACATGTAGCTGCCGGTACACATATGGCAGCCGTTCTTCCGCATCTCTGGAGGCAACGGAATGGCAGAGGCATTGTGCCCGGTCCTTTCGCAATGGTGAAATTGGCCGTGCGCGGGGCAAAGGAAGCCGAAAGGCACAGAGAGACGCGGGGCAAGCTGACCTCGTTTCACATTCCGCGGACGTAGCAACCCCAAATTACCCTATTCTATCTTGGCCGGGCTGCACTCTGATTCTGCAAAGCGTTTTGTCGCCGCGTTTTCTTTAAAACGTGCACGCGGCGAAGGGGACGTGCCGCCCACGCGAAAGCAGGGCTAAACAAATTTACGGGGATTCAAATGCGGTTCGCGTTCGCGCCTCGCGAGCTCGATTATTCTTATCAATGTTAACGGGCCGTGCGCTTTCCTTAATACCTGCACCGTTGCACTGAAAGGAGCATTCTCATGAAAAATTGACAGATACTTAAACATTTCTTTTTCTGGAAACTACGTACAGAAACTAGAAAAGAATTGAACCCGCGTTGTTCACTCTGGTTACAGTCGCGAATTTCAACCGGACAAAGGAGTTCCGATGAGTTTGCCGGGCATTCTCCTTACGAAGAAGAAACCCAGTTGCAAATTGGACTAATTACGTATAATTAGATCGCGGCTTCACGTGCGCCACTCGCACGGATCACAATAAAATAAACAGTTCCGTGGCGTAGCTACGTAAAACAGTGTACTTCTCATCGCATCGCGATAACGAGAACAATAATAGAATATAAAAATTCTCTATTCAATCCCGTCGTTCGCGAATCCGTTCATAAAAATTCTGTATTTGCATAAGAATCTGCTCGCGCCGGTGGAAAGTATACTTACAGGAGCGGAGTAGTCGAGGATCGAGGTTCATATTCTTCGTGAATATGGATCTTCCTTGGAAATCTTGATTGCTCATCTTGACGATTCGTTGAATCAGCATAAAGAGATATGCCCAGACAATCCCGTGATTAGGTACCAAGTATGTGTCAGGTAACGACGCCGCCAGGTGAATACACTCTGTTGTACCAACGCGTGTACCTGTCTCTCGTAGGAAGCCGCGAGGAGAGAGATTTCGTTGCCGATATTACAAGCGTACATGCAAACTTACACGGTGGCGTACACGTCGCACAGACGATGCGAGAAATTCTCAGAATGCTCGCTCTCGCATGCAAACGCGCCGAGGCTGCTCGCTGTTTCTGCCACTTCTTGCCCTGCCCGACAACCGACCGACACCCTTCGATGGCGGCTTGGGTGAGCAGGACAGTACCCTCTAGCTTCAATCTAAAACCCCTCAACAGCTCGATCCTTCCAGTTCAGGGGTACCAACTAGAATATTACGGAATTAAGGAAAATATCGGTAAGCTGGCGTTCAGCTGGTAAGGAAGGGTACCTAGATCGACGATATCGCAAATAAAGGCAACACTTTTAATCTGTCTACTGTATGAGGTACCTCTGGCGAAAAGTTTAATGGGCTAGGAAATTATCAGTGTCATTGTAGAAACTGCACCATTGACCTTTATGGATCTTCGTAGATTTCCTGGACACTGTGTTCAAAGTGTCTACTATGTGAAGCAAATCTAGCGAAAGGTTTAATGTGTTAGCAAATGATCAGTGCCCTGTCAAAACAGGCCCTATATGTTTAGATCAGGGATGAGCAACCTTTTTTTACAACGGGCCAGCTACAAACTTAAAAATGTTGTGCGGGCCGCATGTAAGAAACTTATGATAATACAAACGCTGAATGATGAAATCAAATTATCTCTTTATTAACACAATAAACCTAGTATAAAAAATTACAGAAATAAAACACTTATTAATAGAAATACTACACTCCTCAAAAGAATTAAGGGATCCCTTTACGTGATCATAACTCCGTCAAAAACTGCCCCATCGATATCGTTAAACAATGGTTTGAAAGCCTGAAACCTCTAGTTTCAGATGCTCTGTTTCAAATTATTGATATGTCGGTTTCTTACGAAGTTATAGCAAAATCGATTTCTTGCAAAATCCTCAGGTCGTAGACAAATTTTGAAACCAGATTTGAAATCAGCGTGAAGAAATCTACGGGAAATGATATATAGCAGGTAAAAAAAAATTTTCTGCGCATGTTACTGGAGAAACTACATTTTCTTGAAATTCTACATGTTTAACGAATTTTCTCAACGTTAAAAAAAGTTCGTATCATAATCTCCCTATTTTTCCCATATTCTGCAAAATTTCAGCTTTAATGTAAAAAAAATTTTCATCGCTCTACCTCATTTCCATCGAAAGTTCTTTGATTTTGAATCGAGTTTGGTCCAAATTTTCCACAGTGGACCAGCGCGGCAGTAGCGTATTCAGAGATGTCAGGCAGCCGCTGTACGTGGCGCGCTTATTTCTGCGAAGCACTAACTTCAAACACAGCTGCTATAGGTACAAAATTGTCACAGCGAGTTCACGTGATACTCAATCGAATAGGCAGAATCCCTGCTTCAATCTGACGTTCGGATCATGGTATTATGATCATTTCTCGCCGAGCTATAGCGGGTTAAAGAAAAAAATGGAAATTGTGCATTTTTTAAGCATATTTTCAGAAACACCTGGTATATCGAAATGTTAATGAAATTGAAAAAAACAAGGAGTGCCTTGAAGAGAAAGAAAACGCTCTTTCTATTGCTTTTTTGCACAACATTCTACGATAATTTGTTCGCTTTCTGGAGCCAGTTAAATTTAAAAAGCTAACATTTACTTCAATGTTGAATAACTCGAATAAAAAAAATTGCACAATATTCAACAAACACACAATTTACACAGGAAAGATAGCCCTTCCAAATGATATTAACGCGATTTATTAAAAAAATTTGTTGCTCCCCGTGTGATGTTCCAAAGGTGCACAAAATTTTTGCTAACCGTCAATGTTGTCTTCATCAGGCTATAACTTTGTAAAACCAACATATCAACAATTTGAAACAGACCATCTCAAACTAGAGGTTTCAGGCTTTCAAACTATTGTTTAACGATATCGATACGGCAATTTTTTACGGAATTATGATCACATAAAGTGAGACCAATTTTTCGGGTTCGCACAAGTGATCCCTTAATCCTTTTGAGGAGTGTATTAAAAAACGGCGAAAGATATAAGTGGAAAAACATTATTTAATGAGGAATTTGGCATTGCTTCTTTGCCATCAATTGGTCTATATTTACAGATACAGATGACACAGCAACTCGAACCCAGCTTTGTAACCGTACATCATTAATCTCGATCGGTGATCGCTTTTAATTATTTTCATTGCGAAAAATAATTATTCGCAAACATAGGTGCTTCCAAAAAGTGTCATTATTTGCTTTGCATGTGCGACTAATCGTGGGAATTTTTCTAAATTCATGTAATTTTTATAGAAATGATGTATGTCAACATTTTGAAATTTATTTTTTAAATCCGTGTCGCTTTGTAAATCTATTAATTCCATTTGTAACTCATCCGGAACTGTTTCCACTTCTATATTAAATGATGAAGAAAAAATGTTGAAACTAAGAACGATTTCTTCTGACCAAAATATTTTAAATCGCGATTCAAATTCCGTTATCAATTTTTGTAAATGCTGGGCATATTTTCGGGTTTCTGAAGGAGTTTCTTTTCTTAAGTGTGCAAAATGTGACGTGCTGTTTCACGACAGATGTTTGTTCCAAATTTTGAGTTTGCTTTCAAAAGCATTAATTTTATCAAACATGTTATGAATAAACTGGCTTTTTCCTTGAAGTTCCATGTTTAAGTCATTCAAATGCTGAGTTATATCGACGAGAAAGACAAAATCACACATCCATTGTTTATCTTCGAATTAGGGAAACGGATATTCTTTCATTTCCACAAACAATTAAATATAATTTTTCAAGTTATATATTCTTTTTAGCATGGCACCTCTAAGTGCGTTTGTAAAAAGACGATCGGCCGAGGCTTCGTAGGTAAACGCTGTACGGAGAGCTCGCAGTTTTTTGTAGAACAGCGGGACACTGTAGGAATTTTTAAAAGTTAAAATGTAAAATCTTTGAAGGGCCGCACGAGAAAGTGTGGCGGGCCGCGGGTTGCTCATCCCTGGTTTACAGTCTACCTTCGTAAATTCGAAAAGAGTAGAAGTTCTTTGAAGAATGTTTACCGCGGCGGATCGGTGGTCGGCGTTATACATATATAATAAGATCGTTTTGGTGGTTCGTGACCGACACACCGGCTCCCTTTGCCGATCGCAATATCCTGACGGACACAGGAAGGCGCAGCGAGCGTGCTGACTCTTGCTGCCGCTTGACAGTGCGACTAGCTTGATGGTCAGCCAGGTGTACGAGGTCAGTGAGCAGCGGCCGATCGTTTATGCACAGTAGCTTCTTTCGCGACGATAAAATTGCGGCAAGTGTGTGCACGGTGTGTGGGCCCCGCGGGCCGTATATTCAGCGCGACACTCGCCATTAAGCTCGCCGGTCAATACGCATTTATATGACGCGATTGATGCAAACGCACGCCGACGATGCATCGGGATGCTCCTTACCGCCTTCGCGATTACCATTCCGCTGGGTTAATTTGCCACGATGACCACCGATCGGTCAGCTGTCGCTATCGGGCAGCGGCATTTTCTGCAGGTGGAAAAAACGGAATGTCCCCGATTAAAATTCATTTAATCTAAATTCCGTGGCTGAAACGCAGCAATTCGTTGATTCGCCCGAAAATCGAGCCACCCACAGAGATTTATAAAGTCCACGCACGCTGGACATCATCGAGTCATTGTCCGGTCGCGTTCGAGCACGTGACAGCGTTTTTAGGGTACCGAGTCAGGGCCCATGGGAACCAAGAATGACACCATGACGCTCGCTGGCGTGCGTATACTCGAGGAATGCATCCGTTGCACCGTGCGTGACTGTGCAAAGACACGTACGATGGTTACCCGTAATGATACCATTTCAATTAAACGTTATCTCGATGTTGTTTTTAATATATCATTATACGTGTAATTCGTTCGAGAAAAATAAACAGCCGCGTCGAGATTCATCAAACAGAGTTGAATAACTCCGGTTATCACGTGTGTCGTAGATGAAAAATATATTACACCCAGAGCAATTATCTCTCCGGTATTTCGAATCTCTTACCCCGTTGAAATCCTTACGCTCTGCGGAACAGATATATTTAATTCATTATGCCACTAGTCTATAAAATATTAACTCCTCGCAGCCGAACACGTTTCGTGGTGCGTTTCATTATTTGACGCAGGCAAACTGTGCGTTTCCATGCATTTACATCAGCCACGAATCTGCGGAACGCTATAAAATATGATTATGCATTAAACATATTCTCTGCGCGGTTCGCGATCAACTTATTAAACTCGAGGATATTAAAATATTTGGCAAAGCGATCCAATGTTTAATTCCAATCTTTATAAATCATGCTCGAGTGTTCAGTTAGATCTTTATGGAAACAGTATGTTCGTAGATCGTTTTACAGAATGCAGAATGGGCAGAGAACTTCGAGAATATAAAATAATAATCCTATTGATTTCTCTATTCTATTATTTTATTGTATATTCTTAAAAAGTGTGATGTACGGTATGTCTATAGTTAAAACAATGTCCACAGGTAGGAAACAAGAGAACCAACAACCAATCAACGGAGAAAATTCGAGCGTATCTCGCGGAACAATAGCACGACAGTGTTCTTCGTTGTTTTGTGTGTCTCCGCGAGCGAGGAAAGGCGGCGTCATTAGGAACTCGACTTGACTAATTAAGCTTTAATTGAATGCAAAGCCGCGGAGTGGCGGAATGAAGTCAGGAACCGACAGAAAGGAAAACAGCAGAAGGATGAAGGCGGTGATGAACAACGAAAGAATGAGCGTTCGTTCGGTTGCACGAAACAGTCAACGACGCACACGTATACACAACAGAATCATCATCGGGTTTCTGCGCGCGAAAACAAGACAAATGGTAATTTTCGTAATTACCATGCTAATTGTCATAATTACGGACCCGTATTATGGTAATGAGATGTGACAGGAAGAAGGTGACGGTGAACCTTCTCCTTCGCGGCCACGGGACCGTTCGATACGACTTTCACTTGGAAATGTTTCTTGACTCCTGCTCAGCTGGCAAAAATAATAATATCGAAGTACTGTCGGTCACGAAAATATTCGGACGCCACTATAGTTTTGACTATTATAGTCCGTACTTCATAAATTTATGCAATAAGAACAAAAAGAGGTTTCACGTATGTTACTATGCAGTATGTAGTTAACATAAACATAAGAGATATTTAATTACGATAAGTGATTACATAAATAATAAAAAAAAATGGAAAGTGCGCTCATTTTCATGTCACGAAAATATTCGGACACTTGTTATACTTCTCAAGTTTCCAGGTTCCAGGAACTGACTGAAACAATGTTTGTAATCATATCATTCATACTATGTACAGAGTATGTTAGAGATCGAATTCAGTCTTGCTCAAAATTTGTGCGAAATGGGTCGCAAAAGTAAGAACACGTCGTTTGCTATGCGACAATTAGTAATTTTTCATCGAGAAAAGGGGAAATCGATTCGCAAAATTGCAGATTTATTAAATATTAGTAAGAGCACGGTATGGGATATTGTGCGACGTTACAAGAACGAAGATAGAATTGAATCTATCCCTCAAAACGGATGCAAACCGATCCTCAATACTCGTGATAAACGCTCCATTATTAGGAGAATCAAATGTGATCCTCGGATAAGTGCTCCAAAGTTAGCAGCTGAATTAAATAATGACCGTGGAATATCAGTGCATCCGTAAAACATAAGAAGAGTGTTACGATCAGAGGGCTATAATGGAAGAATAGCTCGAAAAAAGCCGTATATTAACGCTAAAAACGGGATGAAGAGACTGAATTTTGCAAAAAACTATATTTCAAAGGAAAGTCAGTGGTGGAAATACGTAATTTTCGCGGACGAATCCAAATTTAATATTTATGGAAGCGATGGAAGAATTAGGGTATGGCGGAAATCGAAAGAAGAATTAAATCCGAGACATTTGCAGCCGACTGTGAAACACGGTGATGGGTCTGTGATGCTATAGGGCTGTATTTCCGCCCATGGAGTAGGCGAATTAGTTTTTATCGACGACATCCTCGATAAAAATAGGTACCTGCACATTTTGCAAAACAATTTTTAACTTCAAAGTGTGATACAATTTTATAAGGATAACGACCCAAAGCACAAATCTCGTATTGTGCAAGAATTCTTATTACACACTTGCAAGAATGTCCTGCACCCACCACCGCAATCGCCAGATTTGAATCCCATTCAGAATTTATGGGATGAATTAGATCGCCGAATTCAAACAGCTCCCATAAACACAAAGGACAAACTAAAAAGACGTCTGCAAGAAGAATGGCTACGTATTGGGCAAGATTATTTGAAAAGAATAATTTGTAATACGCCAACGCGATTACGGCACGTCATAAAACATATGGGATATCCAACAAAATATTAATTTATAAAAACAAGATTTATATAATAGTGTTATAAACTTAGTTCTGATAGTGTCTGAATATTTTCGTGACATGAAAATGAGCGCACTTTCCATTTTTATTTTATTATTTATGTAATCACTAGACTGCGGATCTTTATGCAAAATAAAAATGTCTTAGCTGAATTACACCAAACTGGAGTGAAATAGAAATTTATTTTGTTCCCTACTGTTTTTAGTAGGTTGAGAATAATGCAATAGTATGCTTAAATTTTTCTAATATTTTTGCTATTTTAAATTACACCTATTCATTTTCGTCATAAATGCATAAAATCCGCAGTCTAGCAATCACTTATCGTAAATAAATATCTTTTATGTTCATGTTAACTACACACGGCATAGTAACATACGTGAAACCTCTTTTTGTTCTTATTGCATAACTTTATGAAGTATACGGACTATAATAGCCAAACTATAGTGGTGTCCGAATATTTTCGTGACCAACTGTATGTGCAACAAAATCTTCTGAAAGAATTGGGCACCGATTTAACAGGGTAAATCGTGTGCGAATTCGAAGAGTTCGTGGTAGGGGCGTCGCGTAAATTGGCGAGCAGACGCGTGGGACCGTTTACGCGTCCGACGCTGAAATTTGCAAGTTATCTGTTGTTTTATTGGCGCCGCCGCGTGTACCACGAACCGTGACTAAAAGGGCCTAACGCGAAGCTCGGTAGTCGATCGTACAACGAGTTCCCGGCCCCCGTTCTTTATTGCGAACGGCGGTTTTAATTGCGAGCCCCTCTCGAAACTTGTCCCGCTCTCTTTCTCTCACTCTCTCCGTACCGTTCCAACCTTTTTCTTCTTCGAAGGATCCCGGCCCGTGACGAAAGGGGGTAACGCGAATCGGGTATCGGCTGTTTGGAAGTCGATCGGCCCGCGTTTAACGACTTCTCTCCGCTTGTTCCTCTTTCTCGAATTAATCGCGGATAATACGAAAATAATTCGACTATGATCACGGGTCGATTCAATATTTAACACTGACCCTAGCCGTTCGAATGACCGGTTTCAGATGGTTTTACTCCTCTGATAGGAGGAGTATTACTCCTTTCCATGTCTAACTACAATTGCCTTCACAATTGAATAAGAAGAGAATAATCACATTTCCATTCCCAGCAAACAGCCCCCTTTCATATCAATTAGTCTACAAGAATAAAACAGACGATTCCTATTGAAATCGGATGCAAATTCATTCCTCCTGTTAACTGCACGCATTCACCGAATTTTCCGGTTTTCCGGTAACACAGATTCGCGGAGACAAAGGTGCAATTACAGACGAGGAGCCCGGCGAGTGATCAATTACGAGATAACCGGGCTCGGTTACCGCAACATATAATTTTTCATTAATTAAACGAACGTGTGCGCCGTGGATTCCTCTTTGATCAGTGATAGAAATCGCGGCCGTATTAACGGGAAACTCGACGCAATAAAAAAGGGAAAGAGGACGAAAGAAAGGGAGCGAACGGATGCAAACGCGCGGGCCAAGAGAATCCCGCGAGAGGAGAGTCTGAAATGAGCAACCATGATCGTTCGCCGTGGTATATGGGCCTCGTAACCATACCTCATTTCATACCTGAAGCCGGGGCTGGAAGGAGGACGAGGGCAAGAACGTAGCAGCGACGAGAGAACTCGTCGAACTCGATGCGTAGCAGATTCGGTTCTGCAATCTTCGCCGACCAACAGAAGGAAGAACGGAGAAAGAGAGAGATCGTTTTCGGGCGGCTTCAGACGCTCGCCGCCGCGCGCATCGAACTGTCCGTGCAAATTTCAATTTTAACTGCTAATCTGCCAGCTAATAGCCCCCGTCGTCCTCCTCTCTGCAGACCCCCTTCATCAACGACGACGACCCCCCTTCTCAATACTCGACCTTCCTACGCGGAGTTTTTCTCTCTCCGAGGCCGGGCCGCGTGAACCGGTGAACGGTGTCTCCGGAGTCCTGCCAACTTTCTCACAGCCGACACGCCGCGTGCCACACTCGCAAAAGCTCCCTGAGACCAACTGGGATCATGTAGAATTTTAGTGGGTTCGAGGTTCACGGGAGTCTTGGTAGCGTTGGCACCGCAGGGGTGGCAGGAGAGCTGCTGCTGTGATAATTGAAGGGTTTGCGAAGGGAAAAGATTGCTGGAAGGTGCTATTAGATGTGCAAATAAAGATGCAGCTGTAAAGAAACGAATACAGGGGTTCGTCAACCATCAGAATTTTCAACGTAACGAGAACGCTCGAACCGAGCCTGGTGTCAGAAGTTTTCCTCGATTTAAATTGCGCGAGATCGTCGATCCGAGCAGTGCGAGCCCATTAACTCGATCAACGATCCCGTTTGATCCTCGCGATCCTGTAACGCCGCAATGCATCCCATTAGACGGTCAGGTCCGCGGCCCGCGGGAACTTCAATTGATCGATCCCCGGCAGCTCGGATGCATTACGCAAAGCGTGCCGCTCGGGCCCGCCCACGCATCTCGTCAGCTAATTATCTAATAAAACGAAGCCGGCTCCGTGTCGGGACGAGTCGCGGGCTCCCAGCCTCCTCGAAGCTCGCGGCCAGAGGTCGTCCGAGAGTCGCAATACCATTAAGGAATGCATTATGCCCGGTTCGGCTCATTGTATTCAGATAGAGCCGGCTCACGACGAGCCACGGACACGCCAACCCCCGTAGGGAGAAGGGCTGCCGACGCGAGGAGCCCTTATTTGCCATTCATAGAACCGCGAGAACGAGTGGCTCGCGTGTTACACCCACGACCATCATTTTTCCTATGCCCCAACACTTCCTTGATCCTCGGGCTGTGGACTGTGGACACTACGCTGCATACTGGTCCACGCGTTCGATCTAGCTGCTCGTTTGGTAAAAAAGTAACTTGCCCAAATCGATGTTTATTGAATGTATATTGCTTCCTAAATGTCCATGACATTCGAAAACAATGAAATTAATGAGATTTATTGAAAATTGTGATCAGAACAAGCATTTAAAAATCAATATTTTTTTATGAATCCTATTTGCCACCGAAAAATTACCTCTTTTCTTATTGATACCGTGGAGAATCCATTTAATATTATGTGTCCACTTTTGTTGCAAATGAATAGTATTTGTCTGTATTTACAGTATATCTCTTGTACTAAGATTTAATATTTATAATATATTCAAATAACAATGCTCAATAAACTAAAGAGAATCTTCAAAGTTTTCAATCTTTGGTAAAGGATATCTTTCGCGTCCCCCATGGGCCCTCATTGTATCAAAATGAATTATTATCAGCGTTCTTTTCTCTATGAAGTCGTGCAAGAATCACATCCCGTTCGGTCCCGGTACACAAGTTATTATTGCTTAAAGCGTATGTGTCGCCTGAATTGCGGCCGAACCTCTGGCATTTTGATGATGCAGTAGAACAATTAATATTGAAAGATGTTGAAGAAGAAAATGATGACAATAATGATTTGTCAATATAATATAATATAATGTCAATTGTTATTGTTGTTTATACAATAAAAATTATATTTTTGTTTTTTATAATTAATATTATGTTTTTCGCACAGTTTTAAATAAAATATTTTTAATTATGTTTATAAAATCCATTACTTCAAAAATGATTGATTATTGTGTTTATTTAAAACCTGAACCTGATTTATCAGACACTTCTGATAATCTGAGAAAAAAATGTTTTAAACAAAACTTAATCAATATTCAGCAGTCTACAAATTTCAATACAAAAAATTAAAAAAGACGTTTTTAATGCATAAATAATTAAAATCACCTCGAATTTTTAAAAGTCAATATGTATTTTTGACTTTATAATATTGTAGCTGATATCAAAACGAATCCAACGACCTAAATTACTATACCTTTGAACTTTCAAATAGTGCTAAAATATTAATGAATAGCTAGATCGAGCGCGTGGACCAGTGTGTGCTGTTGGGATCTGCGGCATGGTGTCTACAGTAAATCAGACGCTTATTTTTTTTTTTTATTGAGCCACTCAAACCTATTATAGGTCTATTTCAGCTTTAACAATTTTTACAGTAGTCTTACAGTTAGTGTACAATGACAGAATTAATAATCGCTGGAGATGTAGATTGCAGTCGCTTAAAAACTGAAAGATATATTCACAGGCATTAACATTAGGTTTAGCTTTTAATGGTAGAAAAAACTTAATTTTACGCAACTTATTAACTAATTTAATTCTTTGGCAATCATAAAGACAACATAAAACATGATCTAAGTCCTCGGAGTTATAATTACACTTACAACTAGGATCACTAACAATATTTACTCGATACAGAGACGCAGCAAGATTATAATGATTGGCCCTGATACGGTTTACTGTGGATATAAAACCCTTTTTAATATGGTCATCAAAATTTTGAGCTAACCAGGGAGTTTGATTTGGGTTGTAGAAATTTTCTAAATAATGTATACCCTTGATGGTGCCTTGCTCAGTAATTGAGGGTCGAGTGTTGAGAATGCCTTTCAGTCTGAGGTGACAAGTAAAATCGGTGTAAGGAACTTGAGAAATGTTCGCTGAGTTAGAAGATGTGGCAGCTTTTGCAAGAGAGTCCGCATCTTCATTTCTAAACACTCCTATATGTGAAGGGATCCAGAGAAATTTTATGGAATGTGAGTTGTCCTGACAGAATTTTACATACTTCTTTTTAATTTCGAGAATGAACGGATTTGTTATGATTTTGAAGCTAATGGACTTTAGACTAAGCAAGGCACTCAAAGAATCAGTAAAAATAGCGTAAGAGCGATTTCTATGCTGAAGTGTAATGTCCATAGCGTCGCACAGGGCCAGGCACTCCGCTGTAAAGATCAACGCGTTTCGATCGATACTTTTTTTAAAACGAATGTTTAAGTCGTAACAAATACAAGAACAACCAACATAATCAGCATTAGCTATTTTGTTACCATCGGTAAATATGGCCGTGGCGCCGCACAGTGGTCCGGATCGAAGAATTTAGGGACATTTGCCCAAAAAGTCGACTTTTCGAAATTGAAAACAAATGAATTTGTATGGCGAGAACTCTTAAAGATTGTAAACATCTTCACAAATTGTTATTAACATCGGACCCACATACTTCATCCACGAGAATAAGATCTTACAAGAAGAAAATCAAACAATTAAGTCCAGAGGCTGCAGAATTATTAAAAAAATAAAGAAAACAAAAGCCGCTTGTACCTACTTCTTCAACAACAAAATGGTAAGATTAATTAGTATACTTCTTATTTTATCAATTAAATAAAATATTAATATTACTTTTGTTCGCAATATACATATATTTGTAACGTTAGATACTTTATATACCTGCACATTTTATCAAAAATTCTAATAACATAATTACATTATACAGGGTGAATTCGATAAAGCAGGACACCTAAATATCTCCGTTACTTTTCGTTGTACAAAAAAACTTCGTACGACAAAGTTATACTGTTTGAAGGGCCACATATAACGGTGTAAGGGAAAAAAAATTTCCAGGTCATTTTTATGAGATTTCAAGGTTATCGATGTTTTTTTTAAATGGAATGAGGTATTTTTTAATACATCAATCGATGCAGCTGGACATTCGTTATAAAAAAGTACTAACCTATGTATGTCGAAAAGTTAGTAGTTCAGGAGATATTTCAATTTAAATAACTCTAAAATACCATTACTGTCGTGCTAAGATGTTACACAAGTAAGTAAACACTAACGTCTTAGTACGACAGTAATGGTGTTTCAGAATGATTAAAATTGAAATATCTCCTGAACTACTAACTTTTCGACATACATAGGTTAGTACTTTTTTATAATGAATGTCCAGCTGCATCGATTGATGTATTAAAAAATACCTCATTCCATTTAAAAAAAACATCGATAACCTTGAAATCTCATGAAAATGACCTTGAAATTTTTTTTTCCCTTACACCGTTATATGTGGCCCTTCAAACAGTGTAACTTTGTCCTACGAAGTTTTTTTGTACAACGAAAAGTATCGGAGATATTTAGGTGTCCTGCTTTATCGAATTCACCCTGTATATAAGAAAGCTATAAGATTTGGATTTCCAATTATCATACAATGGTTTTAATAAGGAAAGCAACTGATTCAACAACTACATAAAAATTTATAAAAATAACTAACGAATTAAACAAAAAGTATACTCTAACATGTATTATTCGAAAGAGATTATTTTATAATATTTTTTAGTTCAAACCTCATGTCAATATCTCAAACGGTACAAAAGTTATATAAAAATGTCCCTAAATTCTTCGATCTGGACCATTATGCGCCGGTGTCTATTAGGATTTTTTTAATTTGAGGGTTAGGATCAACTGAATCTTTCAGCTCTGAACCCAGAGTTGTGTTAATTGGGATGAATGTTACCAATGTATTGAAATCATGGCAATATAAATTGCAATTATTATTAGAGATGATTTTATCTTTCAACTCAGGAAGACAATCAATGCATATGTCAAGAATTATGTTTTTGAATCTAGAGTTCTTTCTTTTGGAATGATGAAAGTATTTAGTGACAGTATTACAAATTTTGGAACCTTTGTTTGAAACAATTTTAGCAAGGTATCGTTCGCATAGAAAAATTGACCTGTTTGATAGTGTAGCATCAACTTGGGTTCTGCTATCATTACATTGAGAGGAGTGCTTCTCGATATCCAAGTGCAATTCTAATAGCTGAATTTTCAATTTTTTCTAACTTATTTCTAAGAGATACCGTTATTGGCCAGTATAGAAAGCATCCGTAGTCTATGATAGAGCGTATGTAGCTTTTATATACAGGGTGTCCCAAAATTCCTGAAAATCCCGGAGATGGGAGATTCCTGAGACCATTTGAAGCAACATTTTCCTTTGCAAGAATGTTATACGCGGCTTTGTTTAGGAGTTATTAACGAAAAACACGGACCAATCAGAGCGCGACCTAGACGCGAGTTGGCATAGTGGGCCAATCAACAGTTGGCGCGCCGGGCCGACTATGCCAACTCGCGTCTAGGTCGCGCTCTGATTGGTCCGTGTTTTTCGTTAATAACTCCTAAACAAAGCCGCGGATAACATTTTTGCAAAGGAAAATGTCGCTTCAAATGGTCTCAGGAACCTCCCATTTCCGGGATTTTCACGAATTTTGGGACACCCTGTCTTATTAATAAAGTCAAGGGATCCGATTCCCACCACGTTCCGCACAAAAATTTTATCATATTTAGTGATTTTATACATTTATTGTACATATGATATACATGTGGTCCGAAAGTCTGTCAGTTGTCAAATATGATTCCCAGAAATCTAACATATTTATAACTGATTTCACAATGCAATCTCATCAGACGCTTATAAAAGGACGATTACTTTTTTAACGTTTTTGTTATTGTGCATACTAAAGACGGGTGAGACAAGATGAGTCTCGAAGGAAGCTAAGAGAGAGAGAAGGATGAAACGAACGAGGAAGGGTGAGTGAGAGAATTGACAGGAAAGTGTAACAAAACCGAGATATATTATAACAAATAAATAGAATACACAACAGAAGTAAAGAGAATAAAGAATGAGCGAGTAAAATTGTCGTAAGGTCGCGAAGCCCGCGAATATACGAAACGGAACGGAAAAGGATATGATTAGAGGTGTGCGAGAACCCGAAATCGGGTCGGGACGGGAATACGAAATTTTTTCGGGATCGGGACGGGTACCCGAAAATTTCGAGATTCCCGAAAAAATCGGGATTCTCGAATTTATCGGGATTCCCGAAAATTTCGAGAAACCAGTAATCATTTATATTCGTCTTAATGAATACATTTATAGTTTCGGATTTTTTATTCTAGATGTTTTTTTTTTTTTTGTTTGTTATTTAACGTCGCTTTTTGAACTCCTTTTCGGAATTATTTCACGACGGGACCTACAGTTTTTATAAGGTGGGTTCCGAACCACCTTGGGCACCACAGTCTACAGAGCACATGATTCTAGATGTTTTCGAGATTAAAAGAATGTTGTCCATCACGAATTCTTTTCAAGAGTGTCTTATGTCATATTCTCGAAATTTTCGAGAACCCGATTTCTTCGGGAATCTCAAAATTTTCGGGAATCTCGAAATTTTCGGGAACCCGACTCGACCCGACTCGACCTCTTCTCGACTCGTCCCGACCATCGGGTTCCCGATATTTCGGGTTCTCGCACACCCCTAGAAATGATCAGTCGATCGAAGGTGGGCCATCGGTTTCGGAAATAACAAGGAGTGGGGACTTTGAAATTGAATGTCCAGGATCGCACCAACGTTTGTTACGGCAATGACCCATCAAACGGTGCTGCTCAGGAGACAAAGGATTTAAGGTAACGGATTTGACATATGGAAAAGAATACGATGACCCACGCGACAACAAATAACGAGTTCGATGGCCTACGAACACGGCGAGGTTTACAAACGCGGTCGATTACCTCGCCGGTTGTCATCAAACTCGAACGGCTGATGTCGTCAGTGAGGCAAAAACTACCGAGACGCGACAGATCTTGTGCCTCATCGACGATTCGTACACAAAATCTAAATAGGTGAAATAATCCGCACGTGGGATTTTGAACAGTTATCGTCTTTAGAAAAGTCACAATTTTTCCGTAGATTAGCCAGGACCCACCCAATCATAACGCTATCAGTAAAATTAGATCCCTCGGCCAGAGCGTCTCTCACAATCTCCGAATGGCATCATTAACGAGAGGAAAAACTAGAGAAGACACTCACACCGATTGCCATAGTTTCCGTTGACTACCGTCGGCGTAAATTGATCCATTAATTTCCCCGAAACGGTTTCACCCCCCTGTCACCCGCCATTCTCCCTCTCCGATTCTCTTTTTCCGATAACTTCTGTCGCCCGACATGATTAATACCCAAATTAGGAAAAAATTGCCTCGCCGAACTATGTTCAAGGGACGAGGGGATGAGAGGGTGAACCGTGTCGAAAGTGGGGGCGGTTGGTCCAGGAGGGTGGCAAACTTTTGCCCATAAAGACTCGCCTGTCAATTGATCTTTCCTATATATATATATACATCTCTCGCGTCAAAATATTGCAATAAATCATCGGACTCGCGACGAATAAGAGAAGAGTGGGTGGAAAAAAAGGAAAAACACAGGACTTTGCGGGCAAGTTGCCTTGGGACTGTACACGCGGAGGGCGACGTCTGTTCCGCAAAGAAGAATATTAATCTTTTGCGTTGATAATGCACTGGGAAAATTCTTCCTCCCGTTTATGCAGTCCTCGAGGATCCGGGAAATAAATGGTGGACGATGATGGAGATTTATCGTTTCACCGTGCGTGCCACCTTATTTAGAGCCACAAATTAACTCTCGGTACCGACGCATTCTGCGTAAGGTCTCTGCTGTCTCTGCTGCACCAAAATTATTAATCTAATTTCTTGTGAATCATAGAGAAAGGTTTCCTCTATTCATTAGGGTTTAGAGGCAGAGCATTTTGATTTTGTCTCTACTAAATATTATGTTTGACGCACCGAAAATAAACGTTCTCTTTTCCACCCTCCAGTGAAAATCATTTTCACTGCAACGAAAACAGTGCTCTGCATACAATGATTCATCTCGGGACTAATGATCCGTGGCGTCCCATGTCCATACACAAATACGCAAAAAATCTGGCGCAATAAATCAAGTGGGGTTAAATACTCCATGAAAACGGCATGATCGCGCCCCCTCCCCCTCCTCGTCAAAGATCATCGAACGCTACCGAATCTCTCCGATGATTCGTCACGGATCCTCGAACACCGCTTATGCAAATATTCTCCCCTATACGGGAGATAAAAAAGGAAGGACCTTTATTCGAGCGCGAAGCGTATACCGCTTACAGAATAGTTTTTTTACGGACTTTCACCCTCGACCTTCCTCTCTTGCTTTTTTCCTATTTTCCCCAGTTTCTACCAGGCGATGGAATCGACAGTTGGTCGCATTCGGCTCTTAATTTCCAAAAAGCGGAGCCACGTATCGTTCTCCCCCGGACACGGGAATTGAAATTACGGGGGTCGGTTGCCGGTGTGCGTGCTCCACTTTCACCTTATCAGGTCCTCTCCCTTCGTTATCTCGATGGTGCACTGCCTTTCATCCTTTGTGCCGAGGAAACCCGGAACAGGGATAATTGTTCCTCTCGTTTGCTTTGACCGACTCATTTCGAGGTAAGTTCGTTCCCAGTGCGTATTTCTGGACTTTCGTGAACACTGATCGCCCTTCCATTAGCGCGAAATCTCGTAAAAGTTCTATCGGAAGAAAAAATAGGAAAACTAAAAAATGATTCATAGCCCTATAGTTATTAGCTTTCATATCCGCCATTCTCTTGCAGCACCATTTCACCAATATGTCTCGTAAAGACCGATAAACGTGCGCATTTTTGCAGACAGTCGCGTTTGCATCGGTTGCCAATAATCAATTTCGATGGTTCGCTACCCCCTGGCATATCCAAGGGGATCCCCACTCCTATTTCACTGAGAATGATCGTCGGGAATCGGTCGCGTCTTAATGACGACGGTTTATATCTCGTTGTTAATGCGAGCGCGACACGCGAACCACGGTCGGCCATATTCGCTGCAGCGCTGCGCTCTTCTTTTACTCGTGGATCTCGTTTCATGGAAGTCGAATGTGTATCGACTGGGAACGTTAATATTCGTCCTTGGGTAGCATAATTTGTCTCCTTGGGTCGAGGTCCTGAAACCTGAGCGACGCTCATAAAATAATGAAATAACATTCGTTAGCTGCCGAGGTGAACGTATGAAACTGAAACCGAACTCGTCGAGGCAACAGACCACTATACGGTGACCACTATTGTACCAAGTATCGTAATCGTTGGGCGCGCTACGAGAATTTAAAAGCATTGGTGTACTATGTATTTTCAATATTTTAAAATTACGAAAAAAGGTGAGATGTTTTTAGGGGTGGGATCAAGTTCAATAACCAAGTTTCATTTCATGGGTTTCGATTACTACTTAAAAGCAATAAAAGTTTGAATTATTATTAGACTGCAGATGTTTATGCAAATGCATATTTATATAGAAATCTGATAAAGCAATAGGACTTAAACCGAAATATGTTTTGCGATGAGAGGATTCCGAAAATATGTTGTTTATTTTGCACTTTTTGCATAATGCATATGTCTTGCATATTTTTCTTGAAAAACATATGCAATATATTATTGCATATGTTTTTCAAAGAGAAATATGCAAAACATATTATTTTCCGTGTATATGCATATGTCACGCTCATATGAAGCATTTATCTTGTTAAATTTATTTAATCTATTAATAAGCGCTCGTATCATAACCGAATATAACCGTCGATAATGGTGATACGCCGATATAATACTGAAGAAGCCTCAACAAGTTATGATGATACGACCTTATATTGCTTACTGAATCAGCTCTAAGAACACATGTAGCTGTTGGTATTTAGAATTCGAACAGCTCAGTTTGATACTCGAAGTGGTAAGGCGAATTTGGTGAGAGTGCATGCGATCATCATTAAAGTGCCGAAAGTTCGGAAAAGTAGGGTTTCTCTGATGAAAAGCTGGATCGAGGGCGATCCAATTTCATTATTGAGGAAAATAATTAAAGTAGCATTTACTGTGAAATGTGCAATAAAAGTGTAAAGTTATGTTAATAGGTAGTTCTGAGTTTAAAAAAGGAAGATGCTGCTGCCATTGAGACCGCCCAAGAAGTGCTGCAACAGAATGAAATCTTGCAAAATTTGATGTTTATAAATGCTTATCTAAACAACTTGCCGGTCACGATTAAAAAATTAAAATCTACAGGTTTATCATTAAATGAATCAATAGGAATATATATCAGCTGTATAAATCAATTACAAAATATCCCCGGTGATTGTGGGGATAAGATTGAAACGTGCTATCTTAGAAAAAAATGCAGGACTCAAAGAGTTAACAAAAATTGTACGAATTTTATGCGGGGAATTTGTACAAGATCCAATATGTACACCACAACACAGTATAAGTAAATTTAAATATGCACCGATAACGTCGTGTGATGTGGAGCGGTAATTTTCGGCGTATAAATTAATTTCGATCGACAAACGCCATCAAATTTAGAAAAAATGATTGTAATTTATTGTAATTCGAATTACGATACTCCAGTATAACTGTGAAATGTCTGTTAATACTCAATATTGTACCTAACACTTAATGTAATATATAATTAATATCGGAAAATTTTGCATATGTTTCGAGCATATTTGCATATTTTTTGTGCATATTTGCATGTTTTTCGTGCATAAATGTCATATGCATTTTGCATATTTATCGTGCATAAACTTCCGCAGTCTAATTATTATACTTGAAAAGTATTCATTGTGTACAAGTAGTTATCGAACCTCGGAATGAGTACTTACAAGTTCGGAAAACATACTTATAAGTACTTCGATGTTGAAAGCATCGAAACTTTCACAAGTAGTACTCGAATCTTGGAAATCAGAACTGCATAGTAGGTTTTAAGCACTTTCTTTATTAAATTCGTAACTATTTAAGAATAATATTTCATTTACAATACTTGGTTTTATCCTATTTCTTTTTTTATCCATGATATTTCCTGCTTTTGAAAAAACTCTTTCTGAAGGTACAGAAGTGGCCATCATACAAAGATAGTCACGTGCAATTTTTGATAAACTGGGTTACTTGATTGAATTTTCACGCCGAAATAATAAACGGGTCTTCTTTGCGTTCTAAATATTGTGATTTTAGATAATTTTCCACTTTTAACACGGCAGACGATCAGATAGGTATCGTATTATTTGTAATTGCTATTTCATTGTCAAAGGATGACCAAATTGATAATTCGCTATTGTGCCGATTTTTGGACATCTGCGTCTGTGAACTATCACATGTTGTAGATGAATTATCATTATTAATATAATTAGTGGATATATCAGTCAAGGCATCCCGTGCTCGAGGGATAGATTCATCTTTAGAAAAAGCTAATGTTTTGAATCTTGGATCCAATAATGCAGTTAACATATACAAATGATTGGTCTCGACATCACCTAGATAATGTTCGATATAATGTATCACTTTTTATCGCAAAGTACATTCCAAATTACAATCATCGGTAGAAGCATGTAAAATTATGAGACCCCGTTTTCTCTCTCATCTCCACAGCGTGTTTACAAAGAAAAAACATACGCCGTGCCGGAACAGCGTAAGCCCTAGTTCAGACACGGCGGAAACCGCGCGTTTTCGACCGTGCGATTTTTGTTTTTGATTGTTCGACCGCACGGTTGCGTGTGAACGAATACATAAACGCTAATGTAAATAAGGTCCGCGCGGATTCCGCCGTGTCTGAACGGGGTCGTACGTTGCCGCGGAGCGTGCAAGAATACGGACATTCGTAACGATATTCATAGAAATAAAATTTTAAAAAACGCCACGTTTAAAAAACAGACTAAAAAGTATAAAATAATTTTTCTAGCCCTATACAGATTCCTAACCCCGTACAGATAGTCCTGAAAATTTGTGATTGTGAATTTTTAATAGCTATGGAAATACTTGTAAGATTTAAAACGAAAAACGTGGTATTTTTTAAAAATTTATTTTTATTTAAATAATTATTTTCTGCTTTTTAGCCTTATTTGTGTGAAATTTTACAATCGATTTTGAACATTTTGATGAGATTATAACAGAGACATGTAGTAAATTCCAGACGGTATTGCGACGCGTCATATCGAAAACGAACGCCGTGGTAAAATGTCAAAGATAAATGTTCGACGGAGAATTTCGGTATAACTGTTCTTTCGCTTGGTAAACAAACATTATACTATAATAATACGTAGTAACTTTGTAAACACCGCACGGAGCTCGAACGCACACTGACGCACACTGAGCTCCTTCAGTGCGAAGCGGGTCAGTGGAGTGGGGATGAGTCAGAGTGGGAACACGTAGTAGAGTGGGGGCGCTAAACGCGAAGACGTACTACGTCGCGCGGCGGGGGGGTGCAAAGGTTCAAATTATTAATAATTTATATCTCCTGAACGCATAAGTTTTTTTAGAAAATTTTATAAAATATTGCATTGTCATCCAGTTCTAAGCTATGTTTAAAATTTCAAGTCTCTAGCTCATCGGGAAGTTTAAAATCAATTGCAAAATTTGTACCGAACAAATAGACAGATAGACAGACAGACAAGAAAGCGAGCTAATAAAAACGTGGTAAAAATTTCGATAGTTTCGAAACTGTTCGACCAAGATTCGAGTATACTTGCAAGTATTATTTACGTTCACCACAGTACTTGTAAAGGGTTTGAAACTGTCTGGCAAAGGTTCGAGTATACTTGGGAGTACTATTTTTTTTTCGAAGTACTTATAGAGAATTCGAATTCCATCAATCAAGGTTCGAGCCTGTTGGCGAGGTACTTGATCGCATCCCTAGATGTTTTTCAATGGAAGTGTGTTTCCTAAAATACGTACGATACAGTGATCAGATTGTACAATACATTCGGGCTGAAACAAGAGAGTTGGTCAGCCGACCGTAATCGGGATTAATCGTTTCACGGAAGGCAGCCTTCACCTTGCAACCCTTTCCCGGTAGTCAGTGGCAGCGGATCCCATTATCATGCAAAGTTTCTTGGGCGTATGGTTGGTTCTGTGGAGGAAGCCCGTGGCCCGGTCTTTTGCCTCGCTAATGTGAAAACTCGGGGACGTTAAGTGGCTCAACTAGCGAACGTGTCTTTGATGTTTACCGCCCACTAGTGCGTGCACGCTCACGCGACGCAACTGCGTAACGCCACCATGCGATTCCACCGTGGCCGGCTGGCATTATCGTGCCTTTCGACCGACAACAACGAATCCACCATCCCCATCCTCGCCGATCGCCTCTCGTTCTCTTGTCCTCTTCTTGCTCGTCCCGCTCTCGAGAGCACACGCAACGTTAGGCGATCGCATCTTCTCCTCCTTCTTCTTCTCCTTCTTCATCGTCCTCTTCCTCCTCCTCCTCGCGGCCACCACTTAGCATCTCTTCCACGAACCTCTCGTTACCATGACGAACGAGAGCGGGGTTGCACGCGCTTAATTACCCCTACTTTGTTCGTAAAGAGGTAACCATGCCGTTTAGGCGCTCGTGCGGTTCGAACTTCTTCATAGTTCGAACTCTGATCTTTGCACCCTTTGGGACGCTGGTCGATCGATGGTTCTACAAGAATTGCGTTGTTCAGTCACATCGACATTGATTTCACTTTGTAGATTCAACTTTGTTCTTCAGTGGATCAGATCAGTGTTCTATAACCGAGAATGCTGGCATTTGGTAGCAGGATATACTGTTTCTTCGGCGGTAATTGAGCCAGCGAGTGGTAGTATAGCGCCAGCAGTGGTAGCGGCTCACGGGGTCGAGGTCTAAGCCGGCGGTGTTGGGTTTCACAGCGATATCAAGCGTAATATAGCACGCGCCTCAATTCAATCCAGCTGCCAGCCGCTGTCACACTCAACGAGTTGCACTATAACGACCGGAAGGATTAATTCCTCTCCCGAAACTTGTTTCGCGCTATTTCGGAATCAGGTGTCCGCTATCGTGTACCCTAATCGACTGCCTACGCACTCTACGCGCTCGCAGCGACCTGAGAAATCTTTGAATTGCGGGTTCAAGATTGAAGATGATCGGAGAATTGATTAAAAATGTATTAAGAAATCTCTAGAAATAATTACTCTCGAGATAAGGGAGTAGTTCCTTATTCGTGCTTACGTACGCGTTCAGGAGTTCCTTTTCTAATAAACCAACCAGCATATCTTAATGAAACTTTGTAGACTGGTTTACGCACACCTAGATTACATTTATGAAGTCGAACTTCATATTGTTATCATGGTAACTGTAGTAATTACTCAGGTAGGAAGCAGACCGGTTGAAGAAATTCTTCATGGATTGCTCGCACGATAACCGAAAGCATTTATCACGGAAACACCTTTTAATTACTACGTTTGTGATCGTGTCTTGAAAGGAACACTTCGGGCATTTCGTATGCCACCTGATACATAGAAATATTTATCAGAAATACATAAGATCTGCATTCTAGTTGTCAGTTATTAAGTTCTCGAATGGTTTCGAGGATGGTCGCGTGCCACATTGTCGGTCTAAACAGAGTTACATAAGTCCGGCATTACGGCCGATCGGTCTCACGCCTGCACGGACGCGAGTGCACGCGGGTATGCACTATGCACTTGGGACTGCACGCCCACGCGCTGCCGTTCCGGCGCTACGCCGAGCGCGGCCGAGCAATTACCTTAATCCGGTGAATATTCCGCGGAATAAAAGGGCCGAGGCGCGTAGAAAAAGAGCCGCGGCCACCGCTCGAACCCAGCTCGGATGGAATTCCAAGCAAGGAGGGAGCATTAGACAATTGGCAAATCGCGAGAGAGCCGACGTCAACGAGCCCGGAGGTCACTACGAGCTCGTATGTACCGCGGAATACCGCGAATGCTAACAACAACCTCCCTCTTTATTGCCTAATCTCGAAGCCGGCCCGCGGACGAGCTTCGGCGATAGCGTCACCCGATCGTGCACCGATCCATATAAACTTTCACCCATCTTCTCATATTTTTTTTAGAAAGAACACCGACCATCTTCCTTCATTAGTCCGTTAAATATATAATTGATTTCCGTCGTTAGTATTTCGGCGCCGACATCCTCCGACAAATTGCGAACATAATTTCAGTGCAAGGGGTTAATGAGAACTGAAGTTTTTCTTGAAGATAGCACACCGTGGCGTGGGGGGAAACTGCGTTCCATAGTTATCCAAGAAGTTGTTAAAGATCGTTACCGGGAAACACGAAGAGATTCCTGTAGGTAATAAAATGGCGTTAGCGTTATCCTTACACAATGGACCGATAAATTTTCGTCTTGTTTCATACTGCTATCTGTGCAATTATTGTTACAACTAATTTTGCACAACCCGCCGGTATAACTGATTGTGATAGTCGTTAATTATAACCACTAAGTAAGTACCGGTTGGTAGTCTGCAGTTTGCATGCAACGTTGATTAACACGTTCACGACAGGATGCTCAGTTTATTCGAGAGTTTTGCTCTCAGTCAGTCGTACTACTCTGTGTTTATGAAAAAAAAATCAATGTTAGTTGCACGTAATTATTCTAATCCGAGGCAGTACACGTTTCGAAAGGAGCAATAAATTCTGAGCCAAAGGGGCGAAAATCAGATCGTTAGGCAGTTCGTGTTTGCTTGATTATTCGACGGAGGAAGCGAAGATTGCGAATTTTTTCCTGCGCAACGGCTGCGATTAAAAATCCTCACTTTTTACTATGGCAACATGGTTGCACACGGTGGTTGTGCAATTAGTTTCGGCTTGCAGAGTCACTCTGTTCAGAAGTCACAAATATTTTTGTGCTTCACTCTCGCACTTTAAATTGGAAAAGAAAATGGAGAAATCAATTCTTTGGATTTCTGTGTGAAAGCTGTTCGCGTGAAGAATTGACAGTGTTAAAATTCACGGATGGTTTCTCAGCACTGTAGATCGTTTCTGTTCACATTTGCTGGAATGTATGCGAATTTTAATGGCTTAAAATTGGCAGATCGTGAGCCGAGCATCTTAATTATGCGAATGCTTGCGCGCATAACGTCACTCCCCCGAATCCGCTGGTGGCCGGCCTTGATCCGCTAATTAGCACAAAAGGAACCGCTTATTTTATAATCACGCGTCTCTTGCTCCCTCACATGCGTAATGCCGGGAAAATTACCAGTCATTCTCGCGCTCTGTCACGCGTGCCGCAAACTCCACGAAGATGACAACGATGACGGGAATTGCCAGTTCCGTTTCTTTTAATTCAAAACTTCCGCGAAACCGGACCGCTTGTGACGACGGCGCGAGCGTGCTCGCGGAAAGCTGTACGCATTTGTCCGTATACACGAGACCCTGCGCGCGATTTCTTTCTTGATGCGAGCTCGAGGCTCACGACGCGCGTTATAAAACTGCCGCTCCGGTAATTGCCGGTGTTTAATTGCTAATATCGGCTCAGTTCTTGGGAACCGACTAGCAGATCTTTCCTTGAATGCGAAAAATTAAACGACGGTTTACGACTCCGGTGATTTTTATAAATATACACCGGTTTCTGGAGCTAATTGGTGAGAATAGAAATTGTTCAGTGGCCTTCTGGTTTTATTAACCAGACTGCGCATATCTATTTGCGAATTTTTATTTTTATGTCGTTCAAACTGAAGCTGCTTTCTCCTTTTTCACGCGGAAACCTAGGCCAATAAAACAGATCAAAACGGCGCATTCCCTAATCGAGGAGACGACTTTGTTTATCGTCCCCCCGCGGGCGTTCTACCTCGAAAGACGAGCGTTTCTCTCGTGCCGGAGGGATGTTTTCCTCCCCGTCCGGAAAATAGAAGTCAGAGGTGTCCGGGAAGAGCCTCGAAATTGCGAAACACGATAGGGAGCCAGCCCTGTCGGCTCCCTTTGATCGCGCACCTTCGCGTCGAGAGAAAAAAAGAACGCTTTCGAAAAACCGAAACCTCATTATTATACCCGAAAATCCGCGGCGATCTAAAGACGCACAGGACGATTTCACGGTGTTGGTGTTGAAATTAATCGCTTTTCGAAAACCGCCCTCCGATCTCAGCACGCTCATCCCTTGGTGACTTCACAAAAATCAGCCGGTCCTTTCAACGCGTAGGCGGTCTCCGGAGCCGATTTGCGTAACTAATTTATCCTAATTGCCAGGTGAATACTCCTTTTCGGGCCTTGTAGCGTCCTGAACCCCTGGGTCCGTTTTTCGGACACCCCCGGTGCTTTATGGGCCCATTATTGCTGGACAATCGCGGAAAAGGTCGAAGGTACTGGCGAGTCAACGGATCTTCAAAATAATATAGCAGTATTTTTAAATTCTTCCAATGTCTCTGCCGTTTTAAATCATATCTTACATAATACTCATTTCCCGGGCAGATTCTCCCATTTAGGACCAGAATGGTCAACAATGATCATTCTCAAAAAATCCCAGGACCTGAAGAAAAGCTCGACTGCTATTGAATTTTGGTGTCGGTGTCTAAAAAGGTAGGATGGTAGTTCAAGATATACAAGCATCGTAAAAAAGTCGAGAAAAACGCGTTTTGCTCTTGGTTTTCCGTAGTTCTCTCGCAGTAAAGCAATTACATTGGGCTAATAAGTGATAGTGAATCGATGCAGCGATACCTGAACGTTTTCGGGCCACCATTTCGGCGGTCGCCATAAATGAAGGTACCGTAAACTGTAAACGTCGGGAACAGGGATCGGGGAACAGTAAAATAGTCGATGTTGTATTCCTCGAGCTTTGTCTATTTTTTCCTTGCTCCTCTTCGGCTTCGTTTTTTTAAATTACCGTTTCGTCGAACGTTACGTCGAAGCTGCGGACCGTTCGACCTGGACCAGAGAGGGAGGACGGAGCACGGAGTGAAGGAGGGAGAGGGGAGAGGAGAGACCTCTCTTTCGGTGAAAATAGCAGGCCAGTAAAGTTCGCCTCGGCTCTTAAGAACTTTTCCGCGCGAAAAAAAGTGGGGAGAACAATCGCCGGCGAATGCGTCTCGAGTTTCCGCAAGTGGGTGAGAAATTCGTAAAAGAAAGGGGGTGCAGCAGGAGGGGAAAAATACTGTTAGGAACGGAAAAAAATTGCATTTGACGAGAAAATTGTTCTGATAAAAAAATATATAATATACGGGCTACGGTATGTCGGGCACTTGAGGCGCGCTGATTTGGGGGAAGAAAGTTTTTACGATTCTTGAGCGCACACTTGATCGTTTCCGCTTTCCTTGAAATAGCAAAATGTGCGTTATACGAAGTATATAATTTTAGGGGTCGATCATGCTCTTTTCTAAAATCGACAAGGGATGTTTTCTGTTAGGACCGTTTTATTCCCGAATAAAAACTTTTAGTAGTCCGCTTTCCTTGATGTATATGTATGTATGTATATATGTATGTATGTATGTATATAATTTTAGGTGTCGATCATGTTCTTTTCTAAAATCGACAAGGGATGTTTTCTGTTAGGACCGTTTTATTCCCGAATAAAAATTTTTAGTAGTCCGCTTTCCTTGAAATAGCAAAATTTGCATTACACGAAGTATATATATAATTTTAGGGGTCGATCATGTTCTTTTCTAAAATCGACAAGGGATGTTTTCTGTTAGGACCGTTTTATTCCCGAATAAAACTTTTTAGTAGCGTTACACAACTACTTGAACAATTGGGGGTAAGCGGTCAACAGTCCTATGAAACAATGCAGAGTCACTTTGTTAGGGGTTTTGGAGTTCTGATTGGCACTTACGGTGTATCGCCTAGTTCCCGGCGGTTTTAAAAAAAGATTTGATTTACAAGTTGCCCGGAAACCCTATCGAGGTTGACCCAGTTTTTACGTCCCAACAAATCATCGGAGGAAAATAATGTTTCGGCGCACCTGGCCTCTAGAGACCCCGTCGACGTATCGACGAGTGCTAGTTAAAACGTTCCCGGATAGAAATAAACTTTCCTCCCGTTGCTCTATAGAATCAAAACCTCTAATTTCGCACGTAATGGGACGTCTTTATTATTCCTCGAAGCTGACGGTCCTTCAACCATTCGAAAATACCACCTCGCAGGGGAGAGCAAAACGATTTTCGCAGGCTTTCTTCTGGTACTTTTTTTTCTAGAAACACGAAATCGTTGTGACGGTAACACGGCCTTCGAGAATGTCCACTTGAATCGATCGAATTTCATCTCTTGGGGGTACGTTAAAAATTGTGTTTCCCCCGAATCGATTAACTAGTTGCGTGAGAAAATTTATAGGAAACTTGATCTGATTGAGGAAAGTCTGGATTATAAAAGCGTTTTCACTTTTCAAGCTCGTGTAATAAAATCGTACAGTATCTTAACAAATTCAATCTTGTCATGATCAAATAGTGATATGTATCAGTCAGTGTTCGACAGTCCTATTGTTCAGATCCATTTCATCCGGTCCGTCGTTCAACAGTTTCACGCTCTGCCAACTCGTTCCCTCAATTATCTCTCTTTTCGCAAGTTGACGATGTTGTGACTGGTTCCAGGTCCTCGCGAGCGCCGAAGAGGACGTTGCTGGCTTGCAAACAGGTTCTCGGTGTTGAGCCGAGGGCGAGGGTATAATGCACCTTTGTCAAAGAGTGTGTTCACGCGTGCAAAGCGAGGTGTTCGTTGGGTCACTACCGTGGCTGGTTGAGACGTCAGGAGCCGCAGGTGGCCGAATGGTAGCCTGCAATTCACGTGTACAGCGGGTATAGACAGGTCGTCGGGTTTGTGAGAGGGTCACGGGGTCAGGAGGCATCGACTGGGCCGCTTCTATATCGGGTGTCCTCGGCAGAACCGAGTGCGCAAACCGAACCGGAACAAAGCTGCGTGCGGGAACGAAAGAAAGACACGGCGAAACGAAAGGGAAACGTGGCGTCGTCAATTTGAAGAAGGTCGAAAGGGTCTCGCGTCGGGCTATACACATTTTCTTGGAACATTGTGCCCGATCCGTGGAACCATTACATACAAAGACGCGGAGAGCGCATAATTTTACGAGCGAAAATTATCGGGCAGAGGAGCACGTGAGGTCGGATTAAACGGCGCAGAAATGATTTCACCTGTAACCGAGACCGTTCACACTCAGCTGCGCCTTTCCACTGAATCAACAGACGACGTTAAGGATCTACCACAGGCCGCGATCATTCTGCCAAATGGTGCCCCATCACGCCAATCTACCTATTTTCCATACACACAAGACACGAGTTACCCCTTTTCTACCTTGCCTTTCATTCAGAAAGGGGAGCATGGAAACACCTGCACAGGTGGACTCGGCTCATGCAAATACCTGCACACGCGATGAATAAAAAACGGTCCGGAAGGGTTCGCTTTATTCAGATTAGGGGATGTTCGAACAACCCCTCCGAGGGACACTCTAGGTTTTCGACAACTGCCTCGACCCTACGCGTGCCACATGAATACCGAGTGACTTTTTTTACCAACCCTTTCGGCACCTGTGAGAGAACGTATTTAAATGTGGGGTGCCTGCGCGTAATCGGCTGTTTAACGGGTTACCCTTGCCCGCGCGGTGAGAGCTTGAGGGATGAGTTTTACAAGTGTGCTTTGGGGTTACGTAGGGTGTTCCGTGATTTTGTATCCCGAGATTTTTTGGTGACCCTTTTCGCACCTGTTGGGGAGGGTTCTTTGAATATGGTAATTGGTTTTAAGTGGACCAGTTCTGGTAGATGGCGAATGTGGCAATTTTTAGATTTCACGTTGTCATTTCAATTTCCATGTTCAAGAATTATGCTAACCCGAACCTTGTCTACCAATCAATTTCCTCAATCAAGGAATTTCCTATTCCGAAGCAGGAATCCGCGACCCATCAACGCGTGCCCATAAACCGAAGTCCGGGAATCAGAGCGCGTAGATATTATTCGCGCCTGTCCGTGAATTCGCGTCGGTAGGGGCGTCATTAAAATCAATACCGGCTCTCTCTCCGTCCCCGTCACAGCGCATCCCCGTTTCTTCATCCCCCGAACGCTATCTATCGCCGTCGCACTTTCTATACATCCACCAGGCTATCTGCAAGATGAACAGAGTAGGAAAATGCTGGAAACATAAGCGAGAAAGGGAGAAACAGAAAGTAAAGGACAGAGAGAGAAGACGAAGGAAGAGGGGGTTGCTCGGGGGTTGTTTCTGACGTAGGAGTCGCGCAAAGTCTGGTGGGGTTATCAGAGAAGAAGCGAGAGAGAGAAAATAAGAGGGAAAGAATGAAACTGGCGGGGGAGGGGGATGTGCAAAGAAAGTAGGAGAAATGGAGGTGGGAGGGGCGGGGGGAGGGGAGGGTGCCCCGTTCGCAAGGTTAGGTAGCCGGTACACGCGACGAGTAGTGGGGGTGGTGTTCCCATGGCCAATAAGAACCTCTTTAAAGCGCCCTTTTTGCGCGCGGAACTGCGCATGCCGGATTCAAATCTGCTCCAGCCGGGTATCGAGTGGCAGTCGACTCGTGGTGGTGGTAAAAAGAAGGGGGATGGAGGCGGCGGGGGTGGACGACGGTGGTGGTGGTGGGCTGTATGGAAATATGATAGCGCGATAAAAAGAGGAAGAATGGCAGGGATGCTTGTGTAAAGCGTGGGTGGGGATGCGCCGCGGCTACCACGACCAATAAAGGCCCAGTTTAAAGCGACTGATTTTTTTGCGAGCACACTGCGCATGACGCATTCAAATGCTGGGGAGTGGTGGCGATCTATGGAAATATGATAGGTGAGACGAGAAATGGCGACCGAAACCTCCTCTCCCCCCAGCCTTCTTGGAGGAATATTTTTATGTTTCATGAGCCGCCCCTGCGGGGTTGGTTCTCGCAGGAATGGCGCCTGAGATGGATTAGGCAGTTTCGAGATTACCGATCGTCTTTTTATAGTTGACCGAAGATCCAAAAATTATGTAGTCCGTGGATTCGATGCTTTATGCATCGATTTCTTGAACGGAGATCTTGTTGTTAAATTCGCGGTTAGCAATCGTCTTTTTATAGGATGTCTTATTGTTAGGAAATCGTTAGGGGGTGCTGATTATCTTCATTGATCCCGGATGGATTGAATGAATTCGACGGAGGAGAGTATTCAGCAACGGGCTCATTGTTCGGAGATCGTTCACCCGAGCGGTTTTAACCTGCGAAAGTACCCACCTGCTGTTTCGATGGAGTCCAGCGGACCGTGGACTATCGGCCAGGTAGATCGATCTTTGAGATGAAGGAAAGTATATCGATCTGTGGACGGAAACTCTAGTGAGACGTTTACCGAACGCTGTTGGGTTTGCGAATTTGATATGTAATGGAGAAATTCGGGCAGCTCATCGCCTGTGGTCAGGTAATCTACACTCCTGATCTTCCTAGAATCTCGACATACAATCCCACAAACTTGAACTCGTAACACCACTCCCTCTCTCGTTACTCAAATCCTTATCACCAGAATCCAAGAGAATCATACCCTCAAAATCCTTCTCTGATATCGAAATCCAGCCACGCAGTAGAAGGGGCAGGCAACCCGCGATTGGTCGGTCGGCTCGCATATGCAAATGCCCGGTTACCTTCTCCTCAGGCCTCGGACACCGCATGAGCGTCACGTCGCGAGTAGCAGGTATACACGCTTGGTAAAAAGGCGCGTAGGGGCTCGCGAGGCTGGCTCTATCCTTTCCTCGCCGGGCGGAGCCGCTGGTGATCCGCGATATCCGCTGATTGGCGGGTGGGTTCCCCACCTGCGACTCCGGCTCCCCCACTCTGGTTCGCGAGCGGCGCTTTGCAAGAGGGCGCGAGCATCCTCGTCGCTCTCGAGCTCTTGCTGGCCACGGCTCCGGTATTTTGTTCTCTGTCTATCGTTGAGCGCCTCCCCCACTCGGGTTGGCAGGGTCCGCGTTCTCCGTGGCCGGTAGGCGGCCGACCGGGCGTACGTGGGCCCTCTAGTGTAGCTGCACACATGCACGCGACAGCATCTGACCGCCGTACCAGCCGTCGCAGCCGTAGCTGCCACCGTCGTAGCTCGTCGCGGACGCTCGTGTGCCTGCGATAACGAATATACCTGCTCTCTTTCTCTTTCTCCCGCTCTCTCTCTCTCTCTGTCTCTCTTCCCTCTACTCTCTCGCTCTATCTTTCTCTCTCTTTCAATCTTTCTCTGTCTTTCTTTCACCCCCTCCATTTGGGGTCGCCGAATCCGCTCGCTCGAGGGGGTAGCGGCACACGCACGCATCCTGTCACCCCTGTCGCGAGACGGAACCCGGTGCCGCACGTGCGCTTCCGTTCGCCAAAAGCCGAGTGTGTCAGTGCTCGCCGAAACGCGACCGTTCCCCATGGGAGTCCGCGCATTCTGACAGTTAACGAGCGATGGTCGCGCGCGCTCGAAACTCGCACCCGACAACAACAACGACGACGACGACAACGACGTGATGTTCTTCGATGGCTGACCGGGCCCGTGACAGGTGAGGGAGAGAAAGAGAGATAGACAGACACACGCTGACAGGATAGTCGTCCCGGAGTCTAGTGAGAGAGTACACCGTAACTGTGTCGAATGGTACCCGCACGTGTTACCTGGTGACAGGTGAACACCTTCCCAACGATACCAGAACTCGAGGTTCATCAAGGTGCTGTGACTCTGTATACTGTCGAGTGTTCGATACAGGCTGGCGTTACCAGTCAGTAAACTGGTCCCCGAGTGTTGAAGCAAGTGTTGGTAAATAGTACTAAAAACTAAGTGGTACCCGAGGTGACTAGGCAATTTGGGTGAACTGGGATATACGTGTCCGGACGTAACTGTGTTGTTAGTGTAGTGAGAGTTGATGAGTATACTGTGTCGTCGAGGGATCGCAGAGACGTTGTTCGAAGAGATCGTTGTCTAGGAGCATCGAGGCTTAGCTACGAAGAGGAGAGATCATTGAGGGTTGCGACGAAAAGGGGCGCAGAAGGGGAGCACGTTGGATCTCGCGGCGTTGGCTGCTTACGGGGGCGTCTCGGGACCCAGGGTCGCGGTGGCGGGCACCGGGGTCCTCGCGCTACCCGGCCTGATACCCGACAAGGGTTTATCATCGCCCGGAGGTCAGTCGAAGGCAAAGTCCGCAGGGCTGGCGGGTCTCGACAGCGAGGCGGTGCGCCGGTGGGTCGCCGAGGCCACGCGGACCGTCCGGCAGATTCCGCCTCCGGTTCTGCTACCTTCGTCCAGCTCCCATCATCATCATCAACAACAACAACAACAATCCCCTCTACAACAACCCTCGCAACAACATCGCCAGCATCATTCCAGCCACCGTCAGCGTCAGGAGCCCAGCCCGCCCTCGGTGGGAGCCTCGCTGTTCGCTTTGCCGTCGTCGATGACCCAGACGCCCAGCATGCATCTGCTGGAGAACAACAACCTGGTGGAGGTTGCGATGGCTCAACAGCAACAGACGCAGATGCAGCAACAACAGAAGCAGAAACAGACCAGCCCGACGAACAACAACACCATCGAAGCCTGGAGATCGATCCAAGGTGGACACCAGTGGTGGAGCACGCCGGGTACCGTGCACCAGGAGCAAACTGTGCAGCAAGCTGTGCAGCAGCAAGTGTCCCCCATCGGCCAGGCTGTCATCGGACAGACTCAACAATCTTTGAGCTCCGTCTGCGGACAGAGGCAGCAGATTCAATCCGAGATAGATCAGCCGCTGGATTTCTCCGTGGGTTCGATGCAACAGCAGAGAGTGCACTCCAGGGTGAGGACTATACACGAGAGGCTGCAGAGGATGCACGACAACAACAACGGCACCGTCGCTGGACAGAAGATCGTCCGAGGAGCTGGCAGCAGGAGAAGCTACAGTCCCAGCGAGGGTAGCAGCTCCAGTTCAGAGGATGAGGGTGTCTCCACCGGCGGCAGCCCCACGGGGCCACTCCGTGGCACCGAGAACGGTGAGTGCCATGTTTTATCAGAAGTGTCTCGCGTTTTCGTCGGAGCTCCGAGTTCTCTCATCATCGCTCGTCGTTGTCGTCGCGAGATAACGCGCTATGACGCAACCTATTGTACAATCGTATATGGATCAAAAGAAGCAATCAGGTGGAGCTGTAATTAGCCGAACTCGACTGGAATTCGACTCGTCCCCGAGTCACAGATCGACCCTGCAAGTGGATTTAGGAGCAGCCGATAACGCTTAGACTATGACGCCTCGAATGCGATCATGCTACGATGCAATATGCCATGTTCTTTATCTTGTGCTCTCCTCCTCTCCCACTTTTTCTTTTCATCTTTCTCGGTTCGTTAAAATTGAACCGGAGGTATGTTTGAATGGCCTTATCTCGCGATAAGGTAATCGATCGAGACGATCCAATTTTCCATAGGTACCGAACAGGTTTATCGACAATTTTTCACGCGCGTAACGATGGATCATTTAATTACGATTTAATGCTCTGTCAGCCTTCCCGTGACGATGCGATATCGTATTTGGTTAGAATGTGAGTCATGCTCGTTGATACTGCTTCGTTGATATTCTAGATAATTTTGGTTGTGAGATAGATCATCGTTGGACACCTGTGACGCATGTCGCAACATTGAGATTATGGTGGATTCGTCGAGAAACAAATAGGATCTTTGATCGAGAGCCGGAGACATTTGATGCGACGATTGCGCGCAATGCAAATGTGATTTACAATTGGCCTTGGTTATTCAATGTTGTGCAATATTGAAATGTAATTGGAATTACTATGTAATTGACTCATCATTAAGTCAAGACGAATCTCGTGGATTATGCGCTGAGCGAATATTTCAAGGATTAAATAATGAATCTGAATCCTTGCTGACGGATCCGATGAATATTAATACTGTTTTCGAAGTGAACCTATGCGTTGAAACACCAGCATTTGAGTAACAGTAACTTCGTTCATAGTTCACTCTTTTATTTGTTAATTTTTGCGAGTACGATCTTCAGTCTAAAATTCAATGAAGTACAGAGGTTCTCACTGGAATAATTTAGTAATTCTATATCAGATATTATGTCCATCGTGTTCATGCTAATTTCGAAGCCACTTGTCATCAATTACGTTTAGCATCTTCAGGTTATGTTGCACAAGTTCCAGCACGGTCTCGCCAGGTTCTAAATCCCGGCTCTTATTCATAGATCCTTGACATTTTTTAGTGATACAAATACTCTCGAGAATACTTTAGCTGTGCTCCCGAGTGAGGCTGTCTTATTTGGTCAGCTCGCTATGAAACTCGCAGCAAAGACGTCGAAAGAATTCAGCACAATTTTTTCCGTGTCGAAGCCAGACATAGTCGGTGTCCTATTCCCTTTTCTTGTCATAACTGTGACCCTGTGTGCTCCAATCTTGGTCTGGAAACGCTGGAAAACCTTAGGACAATGCTTTATATTTGATTGGCAGAACTTGTTGAAGAAGAAACTACCAAATCCATTTCAACCACTACAGCGTCGAAGACTGTCGAGCAGGGATGTAGCAAGGGGTTGACAGTGCTCTCTAACTATTTACCGGAAAGTTGGCTCAGTAACGAAACCGGAGATCGCAGAAACAAACGAACGTGTGCGTCATGCCAGCCGCTATTTGTCTGCGGGGAAACATGAAACGATCAAACGCCGTGCATTTTGGGGGAAAACCATGCTCGATCCGTCAGCTGTCAATGCGCGCAGGCGATCCCTCCGATGTGTTAGCCACCCCCGCGCTACCTTGCCGAAGCCTTTTGTTGCGAGGGAATGGTTGCATTGTGCATTCGTTCCATTGTGATCGCGCGTGCAACCCGGGTCCCTCGCGATCTGACGCGGTTCTACCTGAAAGAAGGTTCCTCTCCTCTCCTCGACGCGTTCACTACCAATTCTGCGATCTCCCATTTTGCGGGAAGATAGTGCAATCGATTTGATGCACGCTGCAATTCTTCATTTTCGTAAAAGTTCGATTGCATTCATCATGCAATACCGAATCTGCGAATAGAGAAAATCGAAGAAGACAGGAAGAAGGTACGACGGTATTGCCATAAACATTTCATAAACGAAGCCGAGCCCGTAAAACGAGCATTTCCTCATTCTCGAATTTTATGGAGCTCGATACTGAAATATTTAAATAATGCATCTCATTCCCGGAACTCCCCGGTTTTGACCGGTTTTCCCATAATTTTTTGCATCCTCGCCCTTACGGCGCGCGGCGCGCTCTGCCTGGCCCAGATTATGAAATCAGTCTGGTAGTTGGCGGCGTTAACCCGACTCGGAGCGCTTCCATACGCAAATATACGCGAATGCCGATTCCGGCGTGCGTTTTACGACGGGAACGTGAATTCCCTTTTCCTGCGGCCGAGTCTCGTCTCGCTCCGCGTTTCCCGGCCCCTCTTCGTAGCCGATTCCTCGTCGCGATAACGAAATTCCTCACGGATAAATTCGCCTGCGTTGCGTTTGCGTTTACGTTTGCGTACGCTTTTGCATTGCGTTTCCCGAGGAAATTCACGCTAGGTTTCTTCCCCTTTACAACGACTGCTTCAAACTTGATCCACGATTTTTCTTAGTCGATTTATAGATATTTCAATGAATGGTGTACATGTTTGGAACAGTTTTTCTTTTTGCGAAACGATCACAGTTAATATATCAACAATTTCGCGGGAATAGGAAATTGATTGTTCAAATATTTTTCGACTGTCATTTTCCATAAAGCATAACGTGTTTCTCCGCGCTTATCAGCGACGATAACAACATACTCCGTGGAAACGTATGCGATTCACTGTTCGTTAATTGAGCGCTGCTCACGGCGATCGGTTTTATCGCGGCGAATCTGTGTCGTATCTACGTTTGAAGTCGATCAAAAGTGTGTCAATGATTTGCGCGTTATTAACGACGTGAGTCACACGCCGTCTTGCGCACAGATTTCGATGGTTTTTCGAGTGATGACGGTGTATTACTCGATCGGAGACCCGATAACACCGAAATCGTCACTGGAGATATGATTACTTCTAACCAAACAGTAGAAACGATTTATTAATACTTGAATCTTCATGTCCACCAAATTTTGGAAACTGCTGGGACATTTGCGCAGTCCGTTGATACTAGCAGAAGCCTATTGATAGACTTTTTAATGACCATGCTAGATCTAAAAGAAGCTTGATCGTTTATCTATAATTAACAGACCGAACAGAAATGATTATCGCATTGCGGATCATTATGCAATTATACCGTTTATAAATTTGTAAAGTATAAGAAACCGTTGACTCCGGGAAAGATCGATGGCACGCTTGCATCATTTATATCATAAGGAATCTTTTGATCGATAAAATCAAGTTTTCTTTTATCAGGTTCCAAGAAAAGCGCGTGCCTCGAATCCGGAACACGTGTACATCCCGTCTACGAATAACAAATAACCATGATCGCGTTAGAAAAATCGGCCGAGTATCGGTCCGCGTGCGGTTTGCCGGCGATAAATTGCAGATTATTCCGCAAAACGGAAAAAAAGCTAAATATTATTGTATTTATATCTCCGCGATGCGCCGAGTTATCTGCGATGTGTTTATTATCGCGAACTCGTCGCGTGTGTGTGCGCGCGTGTGTGTCGCGATACTGCGAAAATAAGAATGATCGTAATTAAAACGATACGGCCGGCGTGCCATTATCTGATTCTAAACAGCCGGATCTTTATTAGTTTCAATAAAAGTGCAACGCAAACATGAAATTACCCTGATAACGCTCGTCTCGTAACACGATCTCCCGAGACCCTGAAAAGTTAATAATATTGCCGCAATAATAAAGTAAAGTAGTAAAGTATTAACAATAAAGTCGAATCGAATTGAAGGGGTGGAAACAATCCTTGAAGCATAAAGCTGAACATCTTGGAAATTAGCAAGATTTTTTATAAAGAATCCGCCGGTCCAACCAGAATTTAGAAGTTTTTATTTGTTAAGAAGAAACATTATATATGCATAAAAATCCACAGATTAATTATTATTATCCAAGATCACAGCAGGATGAGTGAGTTCGGAAGGAAACAGAATAATAAATAATATTTCGCGTCGAGGGTAATGGAGTCGTCCATTCCTTTCCGATAAAGTCGCGTAATCCTTGTCGAGTATCGATAATCGGGGGGTATCCAGGAAAAGCGTGTCAAAAAGAAATTATCTTTGATTTCCGTATTATTGATATAATCGGCTCCGATCCGTTTCTCGAAGCTCTCGAAGAGCCCGTTGAATAGACGCCGAGCTTGTGTACGCGCGATCGCGGCTACATAATTGCACTAATTTCGAAAAATGCCGCTCGGCAAACAGGAGGAAGCGTAGCCGGCGTGTTAGGCTTCAGAAAAAGTTGCCCGATATCGTATCTGTCGATAAGCCGTTGCCTTCTAAGGCTTGTTTGAATAAATATTCCACGTAAGCGCGGCGCGTGATCTGGTTATTCTCGATGAGCAACCAGCGATACCACGAAAAATCCGACACTTTTTCACGCATCGTGCTCTTTTTTTCTCTGGTTTTCAAGTGAAACCGTCGAGTGCTCCAGATAATGCCTTATATAACGCCCAAGACACTTCGTTCCTGAAGTTGTTATTCACCTGTCGCTGTCACGCTGTTATCTCACGGCGTCGAAATAATTCCTTGGTCAACCCTCGTACGCTCCTCAGATATTATAGTTGCATAAAAGATTCTGCGACGATATCGCATCCATTTTTACTTTACACTTTGAACCAACAAAAATGAGTAGAAGAGACACAAAAGCAGTAAATATATTAGATGAGGTTGTCGAGGTCCTTCGGATACATCGGACAGTACTTCAATTGATACCTGGTATTATCCAAGCACGTGATCCTCGGAGAAAAACGCTCTACCTAGAGAAGAGGAAGACGAAGATGAAGTTACGACCTCCTTGAGCGAGAGGACAAGCTCGTATCTCTTGCAGCGTATCGCGGAGAACCATTGAATTGAAAATTACTGGGAAATTCGCTTCTTCAGGGCCTCGTTCCTCTGTCATCATCTCGCATGACTCACGAATTCGTTCGTACTTGCCGCGTTCGTGTAAAAATTAAGCAATTGACTTGTGCGCTCCAAGGAACTTCTCCTTCGAAAATATTTCCTTGTGCGGCCAAGTTCATCGGCAGTTTATGCATTTATGGAGGTCTGAATCATGCGCGATAAGAAGGGGGAATCTTCCTTCGATTAATCAACTTCGACGAATCAACATTGTCGCTCTTTACATCATTTTATTTGCAGCTTAGAATATTGTTGAAGATATTCAGAGGGGGTGAAAGGGGTTGGAACGCAGGTTGGTTGTCACGTTACGCGGATTATTCAGCGTGCAGCGGTATAATTAGCCGTTGAACGAGCCAGCCTTCTTTTCTTCGTGCTAATATAATGTTCAATATGGGAGAATATAATTAATCCTGGCAAGGAACACGCGCAGCATCGGAGATGGCCGATTGCGGTGGAACGGGACCCAAAGACCTGTTCTCCCTCTCTCTCTTTCTCTCGTTCTCTTTTTCCCTCTTACACCTTTACCAGGCTCCCCGTGTATTACGGTGTAACGTGATACGCGTTTGATTCTATGTTATTTACGGGCAGGTGTACCGTGCAACAATGTTTATCACATAATTAGATTCTATGCCCGAGCAATCTCTATCCAAGCGTCCGAGGGAAGACGATGCGACGACGTTTCCGCGCCGGAACAGTACTGCGCCCCGGTCCTGATAACAATCATTTTCTGCGCCAGCGTTCTCCATATTGATTCCGGCCAACGATGTGTCCCGTACGTGACCCTCCTACCTTTCGAACACAATTTTTTGCAAAGTGCCCCGACGCGACGGTTTTGCATTGTTCTTTGTTCGATTGTGACTGATGTCTTGAAGCGCGCTGACGGATTTTTGGCGAATAGGACAATGTGTTTTCACGTCGATACATGACAGACACGTTGAAGAAGGGAGATGGCACGTTCGTTAGCAAGAGTCCGAAAGACTGACGTGTCCGTATCTTCGGTCGAGCGCCGTCGGATCACTCGCGTGCGGAAAATGAGACGGTCCCGACCCGATTCGTGAGTGCTCACGGTACGGTCCGCTCTTTTTCGTCTCCCCGACCATGATCTTCGGTGATCTTCGAGTTTCGTGTGTCGGAGACAGTTCCCCGAAATCGTTTCCCTCGGAACCCGAGAGCCACCGCTTCCCTCCGGAACTTCTTCTCCCTCCTCCTTCTTTCAGTTTACTTAACATTTTCATCGGCCGCCGTCCATTCCACGCCGTGAAACAGCTCCGGCGTTATGACCGCTCCAACTATACCGTACAATTCTTTAGACCCGCGCTGCAGAACGGATCATTACAAAGAGGAGACCTCAATCATCGAATCTATGGCGATCTCGAGCAGCCGAGAAATATCCGAGCTCAGAAAATGCATTCGAATTTGCCAAACGCAAACCTGTCAGCGCAAGAAAATTCCATGGTTTATTTAACCAGTTTCGCAAGATAAAAAAGAACTATTTACATTATATAAGGTTCACATTTATTGCAGCGTTCGCCCGATTAGTACCGCAGATAGGTACATTAGCTGCGTAGTAAACTTCAATAAAGCTTAATCAATCAAATGTGTTATCTTGTTTTACAACTAGGCTATCTTCATTTTTCAAGACTGACGTTTTTTGCCTTTTTATCGAGTGGCTGGTTAAGGATCAGTGTTCGAAACGTACAGCCGCGTAACATTTCAACCGCGTGTCTAAAATTTTGGAATCCGTCGACGGTGCGTGCACCGGCCGATTATTCCGGCCCGAATAATATATTTATTTTTGCGATTTGCGTCGATGTATCGCGCCAAGCGTGGAACAGCCGTTTATCGATCGGCAATCTCGCTCGTCACTTGAGAAATGAAGGCTTGGCTCGGCCGCGAGAGATAAAACGACGACGATCCGCCGAGAAAGACAGCGGGGACCGGAAACGCTTGTCCCGGCTCGACTAACACGCGTTTCACGTTCGTGTAAATTTCGTAGGCTAACGCAAACTCGAATGAATAATGTACCGAGTTTGTTTGGCTGTTTCCGGGGACGGTTCGGAAAGATTCTGTTCTCGAAAACCGGGGAAACCCGAGGTCTACTGATCGTTGTCTCCGAAAATGTTCAGGCATACTAGACTTTAACTGTTCCAACTGTCCGAAAAGTAATTCTCGCAGCTCGCAATTTTTCTCGTCATTAAGTCGCGCATCGTGGGTCGCAAGTTGAAAAATGTCCAGCGTGCCTAATGCGCTTATTAGACCGTACAGAACCAGCTGCAGGACCCAAGCTCTCTCAGAAGCAGACTGAAAACTCCTTAGGAGTTCAATCGTTGTCTGCCGCGTTAATTTCGCATTGTTTCGGGCCCGTCCCACGGGGCGAGTTTCAATTTACGAATGCAAATCGGCCACTGTTCGCCGCCGATTTCCATAAAGCCCGCCACCTACGAGTCACGTGCCCACAAGCCTGCTCAGAGAAAACCAACATCCTTGTCCAGGGTCCGTAATAGACGGGATTTGGCGAGCGTGTAGCCCGAAGCGTTTCGCAGGCAGGTTCCGGACGCGGCGCGGCCTTAATTCGAAAGCCGGCTAGGCTATAATCGGAGACCGGCGGACAATGCAAATCAGTGGGCACGTTACCGGCCGTGACGTAACCGGAGAAATGGACGACGGCTTCCGGGAGCCCTAACCGCCGATCTTTCACGCTGGAGCGGCAAACAGTCTGACTTACAGGATCTTTTAAAAATCTTGTGCAACTTTGTGATGTGAAGAGAACTACATTTTTAAAGAAACTGCGTTTCAAATGTAACTATAACGAGATCGTCGTAACGATCGAAACGCTCCACGGTGAACAATCGATTCGAGAATAGAAATGTACGATAGGCAGAGGATCCCTCAGCGTCCAGGAGGCAGGGACAAATCGTGGGCCCAGGTGTGTAGCCTCGTGGATCGTTAAAGGAGCGTGAAAACCCGCGTGGCACGTGGCCAGGAACCCTTCCAGCTGAATGTTTAAAGAAAGCCGCAGGAAAGTTGGTCGCGTGTCGCGTCTGGACGGTGATTTGTCGGCTTGTTCCTGTGTTGCGTCCTCGGGATCCTCTATACACGCCCGAGGACTTACACTGTTGCGTCGCACGCGAAAAGGTGGCCCGGTCGCGCCAGGGCAAAAGGGTTGCCGTGGCATACCTGCTCTGAAAGAAGCACGCGAGAGGATCGAATCAAAAGAGTGAGAGAGAGAAGAAAGGAAAGGAGGCGGAGAAAGAGAAAAGATAGCCGCCACGTGACCCCATGCACGGTCCTCCATTCCTTATTGGAATCCTCCTGGCCCAACCTGACCTATCCAAGGTGAGATTTATCCGGCGGCTTTACCTGCCACCAGCTACACAGCCGAGACCCGCTATACTTTCCTTACTGTCTCTCTGTGTCTTTCTGCCTACCTACCGGGAATCCCCGCATTCCCATCCTCATTCCCCATTCCCGTGAACCGGCCTCTAACATCCACCCACTGCCGAGGGTCACGTAGCCGAAGCCTCCTTTGCCGTCGGGCCACATGTCCTCGCCATGTAACAGGTGAGATTTCTCGGGTGCCAAGGGGATAGTATCCTTTGCCTCTCGCCCCTCTTTTCCAAAATTTCTTTATTCCAAGCTGACTTGTTTGGCTGCTGTGAATTTCTTCAAGTATTTTGCCAACATCCCCAGGAGAAGGTTGTCGTTTAGTCACCGAGCAATCCTGAGGTAGTTCGGTTCTGCTGGACGGAGAGGATCGCGTCGGGATGTCCAGCCGGACGTTGTCAAACGCGCATCAGGCGTGTCGCGGCCAGGCTGATCGCAATCTCTGTCAGCCTCGAGTGTTTTTCCAACGAAACCGGCGGCCGCCGTGCCGCGCCGGCCGGTTCGCGACCATAACTCTTCGTTAGCCGTGGCACCGGTGTCGGGACATGCAAATTATGAGTCGCGTCGTTATCCTGTCCCGCGACTCCGATCGATACGATCTACCTCGGCCATCGATGACGAATGCGCCGAAGCCGGCCCGGCGCGCGGCAGGGACAGTCATTCGCGCGCGGGAAGAGTTGCACGCACGACCTTGCGGCTCTCTCGACTCTCGACCATCGGAAAAGGAAATGCGCTCCTCGTAATGAGACCCGTAATACCGGGGACACGCACGTGATAGCGATGGGTCCAACCGACAGTCAAACTCCATGAAAACTTGCCCAGAGACACGATTCTTAGCCACCGTTCTCAACGTCTTCCCGAGGCTCGCATTCATCCTTACAGAAATATGTGCAACTAAACTGTTTCCGAGTTTACAAAAATCAGATTTAAATTTATTCGGTTCAATTATAAACCAATTGCACCCATATGCGTGCAGCCTTCTCGTAACCGAAACAAAAATAAAAATCAAATATATCGCGGATCTTCATGCATACCTAGAACGATTAAAATTGTAAAGTACAAGGAACCGGCGTGCATCAACAAAAATTAACGGCGCAGCTCGATTTTACAAGAAACCTGGCAGTATGGAAAAAACAATTTCTCCTTCATTCTAATTCCTCTAAATTAATCCGCGAAACCAGCGATCTGCATAAAGATCCTTGCAGTCTGCTAATTAAGATTGATATAATCGAGGCCAATTGAAGTTTCAGTGAACGCGCGAGCGCGCTCTGGCAATTTGTAGAAGAAGATACAAGTTGGTTACTTTGGTGCAGCTAGTGTTAAATTGTCCTCTATCGCGGTATTGTATAATGCATAGAGGTACCCGGGTAATTTGCACGCCATCGTTACAGCCGTGGTGTACACGGGCGAAACATTATTGCAAAAAGAACGCGAACCTCATCGCCGTTCACTCTCCCTCTCTGTGTTTCCAGCTGAGGAGCGGAGAAGATGCTTTTTTCGCACGCGATTCGAGTTTACTTTTCACGGGTTGCCGGCTTATCTGCTGCGCGCTCGCGCGAGCGAGCGAGCGTTTCCACGTGTGAGAGTGGAGGCTTCGATAGGCCGACCGCCAGAACGCGTCATGCATATTCATTCACGATCCAGGCTCGATCTCGTTGATAATCGCGCGGATATTATTAGAAAAGGTTTTCCAGTATTTTCATGCTAATTTTTCATCGCGCAACCTGTTTCCTTCTATACTCGCATTACGTATTCGCCGGCGGACAGCACGCGTTTTGCTCCGGAAACATTAATTGGTTCCACCTGAGTCACCCCTTATTCTTTAATCGATCCTCGATCGGGCGACAGCTTCCTTCATAAGCATGCAACGTGATAAATGAATACCTGAGTCAATCTTACTTTCAAAGCGAAATTTCATTTTACTTTCAAAAACCGCTCTCCCGAGCATACACCGCGTCTTCGAGCCAGGAAAAAATTTATTTCACTCGGTAACTAAATTATCTGTAGATTAACGCGATTCCAGTATATGTGTATAATAAAAGACCGAGCAGTTGAAGTTTCTCTCAGCATATTTAAATTCGTTTTCTTCCCTTTCAATGCGGTTCGAAAGAAAATCCACTCTCTTTCTTCATCCACTCTTTTTCTGCTCAACTGTCCTCATCTCTTCGACTCTACTCTGGTCTTCCAATTCGTTCCGACCCAATTGCGTTCCTAGTTCTTCAAAAACTTGTTTCAATTTACGAAAAATACATTACGTTTGTTTCTTGCCCCGCAACCTAATCTAAACGCTGAACCGGGAGTTCGACAATTGTATGGTAGGTGGAGGTTCATTTTTAACGTTGCTTTCTAGTCTACAACATTCCTTTCTTCCGTTTATTACAAGCGTTGTTATTGGGTAATAGTTTCCACCGAGAAGATTCGAGTTATTATACAATTTCTTCTATTCGGTCAAGGATTCGAGAATTAATTAGCTGTTCTCCGTCGAATTATGCTTTGTTCTGGTTTTCAGAATCTGAAAAAGAACATTCCGCATCATTCCAATCATCCCAATCACAGCTGGATCCTCTGTCCCACCGAAAGGACGCGTCTCAAGCTGGCGAGAATGCATTGATCCTCATTGGGCCAGGTGGCGTCCTCGGCACTTATTAATCCCTGCGTCGAATTGAATCGTCCTCCGATTCGTTATCGCGGATCTTCTTTCAGCACGCCGCGCCGCGGCTTCGTTTTTTCCCCGGGGTTCGCGTAAATGGAAATCGCTAATATTTCTCAATGATAGCAGGCGCGTTCAGTATGCGGCGCGCGAGCTCTCCGGTCGGCGCATCCCGCTTCAAGGACCGGGGGAAACGTTTGCAAGCGTTTGCGTCCAGGCCGCGGCCGGATAAATGATGGAAATCACCATATTCATCGTATTTGTCGGCACTCGGCGCGCAGGTGAGCGGCTCGCCGTATTTGGCGCTTCGCGTATGCTAATCCCGCGGAGGACGCGGATTGGCAGCCTAGGCCGCGGACATGCGACCAGTTAAAAGGACAGCGCGCATAATCCTGCGATCCTGTTCGACGGACCGAGTGAATTATTCCTTCTTATCTGAAGAAACGACGTCGACAAGGTGCTGCGCCGATCCGCAGATCCATCGATCCGGTTTCAGTCCCCGACGATTTTTCAACTGATTTTTTCATCAACGAAATTTTCGGAGTTATTCCGTAATTAATCATTTCTTAGGTAATATTAGCTGAAAGTCTACTTTAGTCGGTCCTCCATCAAGAGAATGAATATTCTTTAACAAAGTTCGATGAAGTCCTTCGATTCAGTTTTTCCCGATGGAAGCTTGTCGACAGTCGACTCGCACGGCGCGGCGCGCCGCACACGACATGCGTCCAATTAAGAAAATTGAAAAAAAGGCACGGCATTAATCGGAATAATGATCCACCGTCATTCAATATATCCTCGACAGCGTGTGGAACTATCGTTGCGCAAAGATAAATGTATTCTTGATTAGTGCACGGCGTTCATTCTCCTCGAGAAGAATCAAAGAAACCGCGAAGGCGTACGGTAATTTGAATAATGAGTCGCGAGGATTCACTTTCATCGATGCGTCCCGTGGAACGTTAGCATCTTCAATCAAAATCAAGTATTCATCCGTTTTCACAATCTTGTCTATTAGCGATCAATATTTGTTGAAAACAAGTTGCAGGTAATTTGTATTTCACGGAAAATTTCAACAATTCCTTCAAAAATTGTTTTAAAGATCATTTTTATTTTACCCGTACGTCTCACGTGTCCAATTAATCGATCCAGGACAAGAATCGATCCTGGGAAATTTCCAGAGGCGACGAACGTCCTTCGGTGCCCATAAAGATCACAAAAGAACGAATTCCCGCGGATGATAATCGCGAACGTTTCGCAATGCTCGCGGAATTCGCCTGTTCCTGTTTCCTGTGCGTCTCCACTCGTCCTTCCATTCCTCGTCGATGATCCAGAATCCTCGATCGCCTCCCGCAGGATCATCCGCGACCAATGACTCACTTTTCCGCGTTCATTGAAGCTTCGCATGCCAACGAGACTAGTATTATGCACATAGAACGCGTGGGAAACGTTCTTCTCCGATCGATAATCGCTTCAACTTCGCTCTGTGCTTCACAGAAAAATTAAATCTAGGTACAAATAAATAATCCACAATCATGTCACACGAAAGTATGGAGCAAATTCTGAATACAAATGATTCGTGTATTTCTCTCAGACCTTAATACTTTATTTTAAAAGAGAGAGTGATTCTTTATTCAAACGAATACGGACTCGATTAATTTAGATCTTAGCTTATTTTTCAGGAGAGAGCGAGGCAAATTCTTTATACAGATGATTAATGCAATTTTCTTTATTTTGATAGAGAGAGCGAAGCAATTCTTTATACGAATGATTAATGCAATTTTCTTACTAGTTAATTCTTTACTTCAGAGAGAGAGTGAAGCAAATTCTTTATATAAACAAAATTAATTTTTGCACCGCTTAGAAAAATTTTCTGCAGTATTCAAAGTTAATTTTTCAAATGATAAATGAAAGCCGAACAAAAATCCGGATTACCCATTCACACATTGAATAGCGTTATCTCCGGATCGACCCGGCTACTGTTGCGAGAGATTTTAATTGAATTGCATGGCAAACGGCGGCGCGGCGGTCCGCGTTCCCCGATATTTCATTCGCGGCAAGATAAATACCCGCGGACAACAATTTATCGCTAAACACCGGTGATTAGCGCGGGAACCCGGTGTGTTCGCGATCCGATCCGATCCAGAGAATAATTTAACACTTGTATACATATACGAGGTACGCGCGCGCCGCACGGTTTTCCCACTTTCGATCGGTTCCCTCGACGTGAAAGTATTAATTAGGAGATATTCAATTAATCCACGGCCGCAACAGCATGGCGGAGCTGGCGTGCACTGCCGTCGATCGTTATTCTAAAACTTCGACACGATTTTATTACCGAATTTATCAGGTTAAATGAATCAGTATCGATCTTTTAATTCGTGTATCTTTTGCGCTCAAGTTTCCCGGGTCTTCAAGTCAACCATTTTGAAGATCTCTAACGCTCTGTTTCTTTTGTTTTAACATCGTCGCCCGGATAGTGCAGCGATCATGTCAATTACCGTCGGCAGGAGCAACCACCGTTTAATCGCGGCGTCGCGCGGCGAATCAACGAAATCGCAATCATGCCGGGCGACGTAATTCGGCAAAAAACCGCGACGCCGGTGGTCGTTTTGAATTTCGCGGTGTTCTGTGAGTCAGCAAACGTCGTCGTCGGGGTCCCGGGTGTCTCTCTCTCTCTCTTTCTCTTTCCCTATCCCGGTGGCTGGCTATCGTTTTAAGTAAAGCTAATGCGAGTGTACACAGAAACACGCGTGGCTAATGCGTAGCCGGCGCGCGGCGCTTCCTGCCTCATGTATTCAAATTAAAGCACGTAACGCCGTCATGGAGCCGGTGTAATGGTAATGATGATGGTAAACGAGACCCATGGACGCCTTCTGCTTCGTCTTCTTCCACTGTCACTGGCCAGAACGATGCGGCACATAACCTGGCCGCCGCATCGCCGATGACGGTGCAACAAACGCTGCATCCGCTGCAATCAGACCTCGCGACTCCGACGATGCAACGCCGAAATTCGATCGCGATTCTCCGGCTGTTGTTCCACGATTTCATCGCGTTACTCGTCATCCCCGAGCATACCGTGGAACTTTGAAGTCTAAACAATTTAGTCCGTTCCTTTTACCGACCCTAATTAAGCAATCTCGGTCCCAATCCATCGATATCGAAGGCGCTCGCATCAAAAGTTCACCGACCCACGGATCAGCGATCTGAAATCGCGATTCCTCGGTCCTCGGCGACAGAGGAGCCTCTTCTTTTGTCCCTATCCCATCAGATTCCTTCCTGTCGGTCCTCGGTACGCGACACAATAAGGGCCGGCATCGGTTAATGCAATTTTAATCACCGGTTAAATAAACATAAGCGTAAGCGAGGCGTAATTTGAATCCGGATGCGTCCCGATGAGCGGTCCCGATAAAAGCACAATGTTAATGCGTGTCGGCTTAGAAGAGGAGAAAAATCGCGATCCTCGTCTTGCCCGTTTGTTCCCCGGTCCATCTTTCTTTTTCCTTTCTTTCATTCTACCTTCACTCCTCGTTCTCTCTTGTTCTTCTGTTTTTTCTCCTTTTTCCCTCGGACGGTTGCGTGAGCGGAGTGCGTGCATACGCGCGTGCGTGCGTGCACAGGCATGTTATTCCGCAGTTTATGCGAGCTATGCTAATCCGACGAGACCATGAGCGCGTCGAGCATTCCCCAAATCATGAATAATCAGCGATATGTACGACGGGACCCGAAAAAGGCCCCCAAGCTTTATATCATTTCTTCGCCTTTCTCTTACGACGATTTTTTCCCTGCCCTCCCACTCCGCCGGGGATCCGTCTTCTTCTTCTCCTTCTTCTTCTCTCTTTTTAGTCGTTCAAGTCGCTAATTGCACGGGCTTCTTTTCTTTTCGATTAACGATCGTCGACGATTTCTTGCGCCGCGCCGTTTCATCTCTCGCGAGAGAACGCCCGCCTATATTAATTTCTTTCGGTACCCGGGTCCATGCCAATGAGCCGATAATTCGCGAGTCGTAGAATTTTATGTCGCGACCCGTCATCGCCGACAGTTAATTTTATTCAATTAGCACGTACTCGAGCTGGGATTTCCTGCATACGATTAGCAACGGTCGCATTCGCGAGCGATCGTCGATTGTTAGCCGATTTTATGATTTTCGAAGCGAAACTTGTCGGTGCGGTGGAACGATATTGTAAAAATGTTACGGAGAATTTAAAAGCCCGGATGACTAAACTATCGTGGCTGGAAACGGCGATGTTAAGCAGACGATTTCAGATGAGAATGCTAATCGACGTACGCGAGACCTGTGATTATTAATTAGCGATAAACTGTGATCGTTCACGGTGGTCCAATTTCGACGTGGCTTCGGTGCGCTGTGTACAATGGAAACTGTGTACACACGGACAAATGACGCCACTGTTATTATATCTAGTGCGCATGCTGCCGGGCCCCCGTATCGTGCATAAACATCGCTCTAATGATCTAGATGGTCGTTGATTATGCGGCCGTGTTCGTGCATTAACCTACACCGCGTCCCGTCCTCCTGTTTCCTCGCGTGCACACCTGACATTTCCTCCGCGTCGTGGCCTGCGCCCGTCGTATTTCCCGATTCCACCTTGATTCCTCTGCTCTTTTGCCGGACGTTTAACAGCGACGTCCGTTCTATTAATATCTGTCTTTCCGAACGCGATGGTGTAGCGTTCATCAAGTTTTCGCCAGGGCGGTGCCTAAAACGTTCGCCATCCTGAACGGACGAATGGTGTGGCGGTAATTCCGTTTTAATCGGCAAGGAAAATCAGCGTTGGCCACCGAGGCGGATGAAAATCGGCATCCGTTATGAAAAACGCGTCCTTAGTCACGCGTGCTCGTTTTTATCGTCCGGCGGGATCGTGCCGGAAGCATAACTCGATTCGCCTTTTCGTTGGCATTTGCATGCGCGGAAATAATTCCCATGATTCGCCGGAAACGTATCAGATAAGGGCCCGCGGCTATATCCCGGTCGCATTAACCGGCTAATTAAAGCGGCGTAAACAATGGCGGCGCGCTTGCGGCGGGGAGTTTTCAGAGCCAGCATCGGAGCAGGCATCAAGAGAGAAATCCCGGAATATAACGCGCCGCGTCGGGTTTATACATGTGGAAGCGTAATCCGGGGCTGGCGCATTATGCGCCGTCTGTAAGGTAATGCACGAACACGACCGACTAATCAGCTGCCATCTACATCGTTAGACTTATGTTTATGCATGATACATGTGCTTACAAGCGCATCACCCGCAATAACGATTACGAAACACAACTATTTCGGTGTGTGCCAGCACAGCGCCGCAAAACCACCGACGGCCGATATCGCTGCTTTTTCGCTCTCTATCTACTTGTATATGTATCTCTCTCTTAATATTCCGAGTTCAAAAATTCAAAAATTCTGCGGACAATGACAAAATATTTTTCATACCACGGTTTCGTCCATTCTGCCGTCATTCTGAATAATAGTAGCAGGTTCTATAGCAGGGGTGGCCAATCTTGTGCATACCATGCGCAACATTTTTTCACATACGAGTTCAGGTGCGCCATACAACTCGAGCACTTTTTCCTACCTCCTTACGTTCGTTGTTGCGGTTGGAAAATAGGAAGAGGGTAGGATCTGCTTCGGTTAGGATATAGGGTTAGTTTATATAACTAAATTAATGAACTTACGCCAGTTGAAAAAACATACGTCCATTGGAGCACTAATCTACAATAGTGAGAAATGATCTTTTGGACGATAGGGCGATCACTGTCTTGAACACCGCAATTCCCATTGTATAATTGTAAACTGTCAAAAAATTGCGACGAATTGATGAGTAAGAAGGCTAAATAAATTCAACTGGGAGCTCTCAGGTGTTGAAAATAAAAGAATGAGTATAGGCGCAAGGATCCACTTGTAATCATCCAATGCGCCACAGGTTGGCCACCCCTGTTCTACAGCGACTATCAAAAACGGTCTCGCAAAGATGGCGCAATCGCCAAGAACATCGCACGAATTTCTAAGGCCCATAGACAAAAGAGAATAGAAACAGTCTGTTTCCTTGAACGATCTTCAATCCGCACGCAATCCTAATCCACAGAGAGGATGATCTCCAGCAAGCATCAAAAGTACGTTCACAGTGTGGACAGAGCAGAGGATATCCCGCACGGATGATTGATAGTGGCATATTCAAGCAGAAAGGAATGAACGTCGTCGAAACTGACGCAACTGTTGCTGTTAGATTCGTTGAACGAAGCTCTCTAATTTATTCTCGTACTGAAAAGCACTGGTCGGGATAAAGCGGTCGACGGATACCGGCGGTATTTAGGATAATATGGTTATAACTCGGCGTATAGGCGAGTATTAGGCGACTTAACGAGTTAAGCGTGGTTAACGGTGCGTAGAGGCAGTGCCTTGGGATTAACTGGCCGTGCCTAAACGCGCTAATACATTACTGTACCGGTCGTTTGGAAAGACAGAGGTAATTAACCCCGTGGCTGGCGGGACGACCATATTTTAAGGACCAATTGCACGTGTGCCGACATGACTCCGTAATCGATTCAATGACTTCATTTCCATCCTAGCTTTTCCCTCGACGGGGCTTAAATTCGCAGGAATGTTCGCGTTTATTCGGACTGGTCGTGATTCATCGTCTAAACTCGCTTGGGGACGTTATCGGTCGACGGAATGATCGCTATCTGGAACTCGCGCTTGTCTGGCTGCGCTACACTGACCGAGGAGCATGAGTGTCACTGCTCGGTGCCCCTCCAACCATACTCCGACACGCTATGGTTCGCGGCTGAAAACATTGACCGTTAATTCGACAGAAACTAAAATGACTACTTATACAGTTGGCGGCATAAACGTTAGCACTTTGTGTTCGGAGCAGCTATAACCCTGGAATCGGCATTATAACAGAACGGGGAGAGAAGGACGTAGTAGAAAGCAATCAGGATATGCGAGCCATTAGCATTCGCACCTGATCATCATGCGTAATAACCATAAGAATCGCGGAGGGACAACCTGTTCCTAATCGTCTCAGTTGGACCAAAGGGGCCCGAAAGAATCGTCCGGACGACGAAAATCCGCGTGGTTCGTTTCGGGGACCGTGAAATTCTAGGGAAGGGGCCCGTGGAGGTGGTCGGCGGGCCCAGGGGCAGAGGCGAGAAGGCTATCAGGCCCGCCCCCGGCTAACAATCCGTCACCGTGTGCGCTGTTATTGTCGAGTGGATAGTCCGGACGTCACGGAAGCCGGGTGCAGTGTGACTCGCATCATGGGCGAATGTGCGAATGGCGAATGGGAGGACGGATACGTGGGCCCGACGGGCTTAAAAAATCGTCAGAATCTTTTCGGCCGCGGGAATGAAATTTTGAGTGGAAGCTGGTAGTCGTGTCACCGACGTTTGACCGACGGGGCATTAATGTATTCCGCTTGGGCATCAGAGCCCAAAAAACGGTCGGCAGGGGTAGAAAGGCCAGCGAAAGGGCAAGGGGAGGGGGCCGGCAGTAAAGTCAACGGTTGCCGCCCCGGCAAAAAACTGAAATTGATCAAAATGAGAGCCACCAGGTGAGCAAAAAGGGTAAGCGAGCGCGGCGGTGGCCACGCATCTCGTGTCTTCGGGGAGTTTAGCTCCGGCGAGAGAACGCGATCGACAATAGACTTTCGGGGCGCAAGATCCTAATGATCCAAGGAGATCGTGGGACGGCGCGGCGATCGGGCCCTTTCCCGGGAATCTTTCTCGGCTGCGTTTCGCGTGCGGGACGAATCCGCCGTGGCTAGCAAGAAACTGGGAAGAACTAACTTGCCGCGAAAGAATCGCAAAGACGCTTCCTGGACTCGGGGCCAATTTAGTCACGAGGGAACACGGACAACTAATAATCCCTCGTTTTCATCTAACTCGGATGGAAAATGGCCTTCGCTGAAATATCCCGTGCGTTCTCTTTTCCTTTTTTGCCATTGTTAAGGGGTGGAAACTACCCTTGAACAGGGTAAAATTGTAATTACCATTGCAACGACTTCTTAAACACCCCGTATATGACCAATATCGAAGGCAGAAACTTTCGCCAGATAATCCGTTCGCTCGTCTGTCGGATCAACGTCCGATGGGTTCGGGTGGTCGCGATGAGTCGCCGCACACTGCTTAATCAGAGCCCCGGCTCTCGATTGTGGATATTTAGTAATCGAGAGAACGTAACTTCGTTTCCAGCGCAGTGAAAGGCTTGTACACACACCGGGCGACCGACGTTAATTGCTGGGGCTGTCCCCATACAATTTTATATCCGCGTCTCTGCCTTCGGTTGAATCTTGTTCCGTCTTTCTTTGTGCGGACGGCTCCATTGTCGCTCGGTTTTAGGCCTCGAATGAAGGATGGGATTATGAGAGGCAACTCGATTACGAGGATTCGTGCCTCGGCTGCAGTATTTCATCCCGGGCTGTCGTCAATTAGACCGATTACACTCTCTGCGACGCTACGGACGGACGAATCTTCCAAGCAAACTTTCCTCGGGGAGTTACGAAGAATTGCAAATTCGAGACGTTGCGACTAATGGATAAAGGAAGCCTGGTTCAACTAAAATATATGATACCGCGGCACATGCAGCGGTCGAACACGCATAAATTTTCCAGGAATGTAACGCACGCGAAATAATACCCGCACCGCGCGAATATTTAATTATTCCGAGATCTGGTTAAATATTTAACGAGCCTGAATTACCATCGGGCAATTATAAACGAGGAATCCCGGTTTTTCCTGCGGATCCGTCTTCATTACCGTTGAAATTACAGATGTTTCGCGCGCAATAGACGGAAAATTAATCCTGGGAATCGGGCTTTTTTGCGGGGGGGAGCGGAGCGGACCCGACTCGGCTCGCTTTGAACTCGAACTCCGGCCGTTCGAACACCGAGGCGCAATTTGCATCACTTAGGTATGTTAATACACCTAGTTTGCCGGCCGGGGAGACGCCGCGCCGCACCGATCCCTGCCGTTTGTGGGCACAGAGAACCGGAGACCGGTGATTTTGCATAAGCGCTCCTCAAATCGATGCGCTCTGTATTTAACGGGCCGGTGAGCCGCGTGAAAATGTGGCAAATTACGCTTTTCCGTTCGCGTTCAGTTCCTTCCTATAAATAATAATGGCTGTTAGTCGGCGGATAATGCTCCTGAAAGCTAGCTGTAAATCTCCTAATCATACCGCTGTCGATACGCAAAAACGGACAGACCGCAACATCGTAGCATAATCTCCTATCGTACGATTCTAATCGAACGAGCATTTCGCTTTCGATAGAATATTGTCCGCCATTCATCCAGGTTGGACGATATCAATGTATCCTTCAACGCGTTATTTAGTTTGCTTACAATGAGCAAACGTCTAGTTTGAGACTCATCTCGTTGTGAATCTACCAACAATCTCTGCTCACATCACTTAGGGTAGTGATTAGCGACAGTTTATTTGGTATGTTACCTTCCAGTATATCACCTAGAATTGGGCCCAATGCTGCCAAACAAACAGATACTTTCTGTTGTTTTTCTACAATTTTTTTATCCCTTGAGATAAGTGGATCCAACAGGGTAGCTTTTATTTGTGGATTTAGTTTTGGGGGCTCCATTGTTACGCAATTCTCCGGCATTGGATACTTCCTCGTTAACTCTTCTTTCTCTTCTTCCGGAATATCTTGCCTGAGAATATCTGTCCATCTAATGGCAATATCATCGAGGATAAGAGATGCCATTGTCCTTGTTGGATCTAAACGCTTTCCTATACCCTCCAGTAATTCAGGAGCCAGTAATTGTTTCTCCGGATCCTGTATCTGGGGTTCCTGAATGACCTCCGCAGGTCTAATCGTCTCTGCAGCTGGCTGATCTTGTAAAATTTCTGGTCCTTGTAAAGAACCAGAATCAGAATATGTTGTTGACAGTAAATTTTCCAAAGGAAATAGTGGCCGGTGGAAAGGTCCTGTCCCCCTTGAACTATCAGAATCTGATAGCGAGGGTCCTCTACATATCGTAAGAAAAGAAAATGCAACGGAGAACAAAACTAGACTATTGCAAATGCCCCTCATGACATGTGTCCTTGATACCGTTTGCAAAATGCTGTCTATTAAACTGTATAATATACTTCATTTATGAGGAAACCAAAAAAAAGAAATTTGATATCTTCCTCTTTTTATTAGGAAACTTGTTCCTGAAGATTTAACCAAATAACTTGTATTTGGTTAAGACCAAATTTTATAAAATGCAAATGCCTTTTGTGGCATGTGTACCTTACACCACTTGCATTTAAACCAGAATTATACAGATTTCCGATTAAAGAACATTACTAATGTTCTTGGAACTTGTCCAGAAATTATCTCAATTAACTTGTAATTGAATAAAATTTTTCCTAATTTCATTCCAAAATCAAATTTCCTAAATCATTCCGAAACGAATGATAAGAAAGCAGAGAAGGCGTAACTTACGGCGTCTCTTCAAACGCTTTATTTTCCTTCTGTGTTTCCGTAATTCCTTCTCCATTCGCTTAAGCCTCATAGATATTGTATTATCTGCATCTTCCATATCTAATAATATTAAGAAGACCACAAATAATATTCCGCAAAGAAAATAAAATACGTGCGTGACTTTTGGCACAAAATAAAAGAATGATGGATTTGAACATAGCGCCACGGACCATAGTTTCCTTTCTTTTTTCCATCTGTAAACACTGTGGCGATACTGACGTAAAATAGAAATACTACGAGTTGATCAAAGGAGGAGGCGCGTAATATATAAAATGTCCATATTCTACATATTATAGCTACATAATAAATAAGAAATGATCCTCGTTTCCCTCGAGGATCAGCAGGAACTCGTCGAATCCGCCAAGCTAATCGTAGAATCGTACGTGATCGATCGTGTGTTGTCCTGTAGCGTGAACGGAATAGGTGTCGAAGACCTCGACACGTTGTCGCGTGTGATTTTCGCATCGACACGCGTGCGTACCTGCTTGCCGAGACGTGTCCATTGATCATTCAATCGGAGAGATTGCGTAATACAGCGGATTCGATCGGAACGTCGTTTGTTCCGCCATGTACCGCTACGTCTCCTCTCTTGTCCAAACAACTATCCAATTACCTCAAAAAATTCATCAACCGGAGACATCGTTCTACTTCGCTCGCGCACCAACGAAGTAATTCTCAACAAAGTAATTAAATTATCGAAGAAAACGATTTTTACCGAAGACGTGCTGCACTTATCGAAGAAAATGCAGTAGTCTCGCATACCACAGATTAGAATTCCTCATCGCGCGTCAACGAACCGTGCAGCAGAGTTGGAAAAAATTAATCGAAACACGATCGGTCAGGACACTCAGGACAGCAAGTGTACAATGTAGGTTGGAAGTGGTGTATAGTCACGGTGGGCCTGTGAAGCGACGCGTCGCGAAGTATGGTTGGGGCGAGCCTTCGGGCTCGAATCATGCTAAAGTGGCGGCTTTGATCATTCTCTCTCTCTCACGGATGAAAAAGAACGTCAGAAGTACAAACGCACCCGCGGCGATGATTAACAACCAGTTCCCGGGCGCATATCTTCGGGGCCCGGCGAGCTAATCGATTAATATACGATATCGAACGCGTCTCACCGGCATTGTTTGTTGTTAATTACACTGATACATCTAGGAGACGGGCCCCTGGGCCCTGTTGCTCGTGATTCGGCGGTTCGACCGCCTGCCGATCGAAGTTCGATCTCTCGAACAGGATTTGAATCTAACTTTCGACGAGCGTCCACGATCTTTCTCTTTCTCTGTTGCTCTTTCGCGAAAACAAAAAAAGAAGATCGGTATTGTATCGAGAGCATCGTACATCACTCTTTCCTACCAATTACACGCCGTCACTCTGTTGATTATACTAATCGGACGGCGTCGAGTAAAACCATGTTACGCAAGGATCTGTGTGCTTCACTTATTCCGAATCGATTACCCTTAGGATGCTTGAAATTTCTTAAGACGATCATGGGAATATTTTTGTCGTCGTTTGTCCAGCGGGATTGTCACGCAAATAATTGTTAATTTCTCGAATTTCTTGCGGAGAATCGTGGGAATTTTTATTGTCGTTTTATAAGTTCTGAAAATTTCAAGGAAGCAGAGATTCATTTGATTCGCGTGGGAATGGTTTCGAGATTGTTGAAATTGTTGAATAGATCGTGAATGTTTATGCAGATTTTTCCGTTTGTGATGCGAAGGTGAGTAGGTTCGAGGGATTTATGTAATCGTTTAAACATTGAAGTTTGTGGTAAAGAAGCCGCAGGCCATCCGTGTGAAACTTCGTTCCCTTCCTTTGCGGAGGAACATCGGAATCATTAGCGATTATCGATGACCATCAATGTGGAACAGACTACGAGCCGCCATCAATTAGAGTTAAATAATAGCTCGCGTTGTCCATCCGTTACACCGTTCGTTTCGCTTCCGGGATCTAGCCTCGTACAGTTGCTCGCCTATTTTCCTTAAACGATTCACGAACTTCGCGGATTCGTCACGAGGGTAGCCTAATTCTCCTTCCATTAACGCTCAACCGAAGAACCGAGGTCCCAGAGTTATGATATACAGGGTGAGTCTCGTAACGTGACGATCTCGAATAACTTGTGAATTATTTGTTGTACAAAAGAAATGTTCAAACAAATGTTGCATGGTTCCTAGGGGGACATACAGTGCTGCAATCGGATTTTTGTTACTTCGATTTTTTATCAAGCTATAGAGGTCACCTTCTGTTTTTTAACACTTTACCTACCGGAAGCATATTAATGGGATTTTCAATAATTGTGCTGCACCAGAAGGAAGCATAGAAATTTTCTTTTACATTGCGATCTTAAATGAAACTATTAAATGACGTTATTGAGGGTGGTGACTTGTTAGTTCACATTGAAAATTGCTGTTGACATTCAAGGTTCCATTAAAAAGTGTTTAGCCCTGTATCATAGATTTTTCAAAATTATGCAATAATCACCGGCCGGTAATAGTGTTAAATAGAATGCCTAATATTTTTTATTGAACTCGGATGAAGCACAAAATTCTCTGCGTAAAAAAGTAGTGACCTTCATGTATCATTTTAATAGTTAACGAGATATTATCGAAATGATTTTCCATATGTACTTATTCAAATTGAGGGTATCAGTTTCAGCACCTACTATCTTCCAGGTAATAGCTATTATATGTACATATGGGAAATTATATCGATCATATCTCGTTAACTATTAGATTTATGATATATGAAGGTCAATACTTTTTTACGCAGAATTTTGTGCTTCATCCTAGTTCAATCAAAAATATTAGGCATTCCATTTAATAAACTGAAGGAGACCCCTATATCTTGATAAAAAATCGAAGTAACAAAAAACCATAAATGGTAAATAATCATAATGAAGCGACGACAAGATCAGGAACAACTCTCGATGCAGTATTTGCAAGACATTTAGACAAAATTGAATTAAGAATATTTATATCATATTTTAGCTATCACAAGCCAATTGTTTCGATGATGGAATCATAGAAAATCATAGAAAAAATAATGAACGATCAAAATTTGCAACGCAAAAAAGGAGAGCGTATGGGAAAGAAAGAGACATAGTTCATAGCATTTCCTATACGCTCTCCTTCTTTGCGTCTCAAATTTTGATCGTTCATTATTTTTTCTATGATTTTCTATGATTCTATCATTCAAACAATTGGCTTGTGATAGCTAAAATATAATATAAATATTTTTTATTCAATTTTGTCTAAATGTCTTGCAAATACTGCATCGAGAGTTGTTCCTGATCTTGTCGTTGCTTCATTAGGATTATTTACCATTTCCAATCTTAATTTACTTCTAAACATTACTAGGCTGCAAGAAGTTTCACTTCTGCCGCGCGTGGTTTTCCACGCGTATTTTTTTTTAAATCAAAAGACTACATACGTCATGTGGGTGGGCATACCCTACCTATATTATATTACCCTATATTAATGTCCTCCGCCGTATCTACGGCACCGTATTATAAATTATTATTATTATTCTATGTACTATAAAAATTGAAACAGTTATCTGTTAGATAATTATTATCAATTACCGATTACCTATTACCGAGAAAGTGACTCGCGGTGACTGAATGTGAGAAACGGACATCAGCGCTCGAACCGGAAGTGTATCGTCACATAACCCTCGCTTTTGTATTTCTGTATTTGACAAACTGTGCGTTTAGAAACGTATGGTTTAACATAATAAACGTTGCATTGACATTGTATGTATCCCTGCTAGCGGGGTTGCCTCCAACTTTTTCCATAAGAACCCTACATCTCTCGATATTTAAAAAAATATATGTCTCTTGACAGTAGCAGCACTGTCGCGCCGCCCAATGCTTCTCGCGGCTCCGCTACATTCTGCCGAATAATGCAAAATACTTTTTGTTAGAATAATGTTCTCGGCGCCACGTTTCGATCAAATACTACACACTAAAATAGCAATTTATTTGTAATACTCGTGCGTATACTCTGTTACGTCAGGGATTACGTTTTGCTTATGTTTATTCTATTGGAGGAACTGCAGGTGGTGTTTCGTCCTAGACCCGCTAGAGGACTCATCAGTAAGGCTATCTAGCGGGCCCTGCCTTAGACACACAAGTGCCGGTAGACTTTTTGAGGGAAGTTATTAATATACTGATATATATAAAACGTAATCCGTGACGTAACAGAGTATACGCACGAGTATTACAAATAAATTGCTATTTTAGTGTGTAGTATTTGATCGAACCGTGGCGCCGAGAACATTATTCTAACAAAAAGTTTGTTTAAGAAAACAGCGACCGATATCAATCCTCAATGCAAAGTACGTCTCGAAAACGCAAAAGTAAGCCAAATTGGGATACGTCCCCGCTAGATTGATCTTTTATTTAGCGATTGTGACTACGTAGCGGCCCCAAATGTGCATTAGCAAGACGTGGTTTGTTAATTGCCGGAGCCTTGCAATTTTGTGTACGTATATGTGTCTAGCGGTGTCGAGTGTGCCACCACACTCTCGCTCGAAAGCGGATCGGCTAACCATCCCCACCACTTCCGTTACGCATTTTCGTGTCGCGAATTCCGTGGCGCGAAATTAGGCTTACACCCTGCCAAAAGAAGTTTCATTTCAAAATCTGATTGCAGCACTGTATGTTCACCTAGGAACCATGCAACATTTGTATGAACATTTCTTTTGTACAACAAATAATTCACAAGTTATTCGAGATCGTCACGTTACGAGATTGTATGTATGAGTAGACTGCGGATTTTATGTATTTATGACAAGAAGGAGTAGGTGTAATTTCAAACGATAAAACCATTAGTAGAATTTAACCCGGCGTTAGCTAGGTGGGGTCTCACAGACCCCAGAGATTTTAGATTGATTGTAACATTGTAAAGATGTTTCATTACTTAAGTATTTTTGAATAATAAAAATTTAATTTCGTGGATCTGCGTTTTTACTCTGATAAATTGCAAGCCTCTTAAGCAATACCTAATCTTATATTTATGAAAAAGGTATTTATTTCTATAATACCACTTACGATACATTTTCCCACCTTGCCAACGCCGGGTTAAAGATACTCTGTTCTTACGTGCACAGGCATGTAATCGGTTAAGGGTTGGCAGTCCGACGTTCGCACTCTAACACCGCTGTATTCCGTTCTGAATTTGAAGATCCACGATCACAATCGTCTAGCTCTAAAAGTAAAAGTCTATAGACCCACCGTTTACGAATGCAGCAACGAAATAGGCTTGTCAGCGAGTGATGGATAGTCCATGGTTGTACAGTTACGTCCCGCGAAAGCGAGCGATGGACTTCCGGGGGCCCGAAAGCGAGGGGGCAACGAAATTCCGTTTCACTTTCCGGGGCCCAGGGGTTCACAGTTAAATCGGCCGCTAATTGCACCGCCCCCCTTCACCCCCCAGTCTCATTCGATGAAGCTTCGCCGGTGTGTGTCGCGTTAATTGCCCGAGCGTTAACCAAGGCTCCTCCTTCTCGACTCCCTGCCCCCCCCCGCACCGCTCACCATGGGTGTTTCGCGCGCGGAAAGATGGATGGATTACTTAACACTTGTCACGCCTCGCTAATTAACATTCAGTGATCTCCCTCTCGGAAGTCGTCGTCTCCCTTCTCTGTCTCTCTCTCTCGTCTCTTCACGCTCCTTCTTTGTCCTCTCTCGAAACGCAGCCGGCCACCACCGACAGGTGGAAAGTCGTTTAATATTTATCGGCGATCGCGTGCGACCCCGTTGCCACCTCCGCTCAGTCGGGCCCGGGACGGGCCCAAGAGAATTAAGATTCGTGGCCACGCGCAACGGTTCACGGGAAATATTAGAATACCGGCGCGGCGGGCTCGGCGTGATTGACCCGCCACCAATTGTCCTACTCCTACTATGTTTGGTTACCGGTTGCTGACGAAAGTGTGAGTTCGATTTGCAATTGGCTGCCCCGTCCATCTCTCGTGACAGAAATAAAAGTTCCGTATCATTTTTCTCAGATGTCTGGAAACAGTGGTAGAACGTCGTTCCATCGAATTTAATTTGTCGACTTTTCTACGCACGGCTTTCGCCTGGTGACTGTTAGGCCATTATAAGATCCGCAAGAATCTCCGAGGGCCTGGAAAATAATTCACATAATAAATTTAAAGAAATCACTGTCTCAAAGCACACTTTAATTATCCTAATTATCGCAGGTTGTCCGGTACACTGCACCTTTGCGTTACTATCTCCTCCCAGCTAAAAACACATGGTATTTCATGATCAAACCGGATTGTCTACAGAGAAATCGTAATGGAAACTAGTTTGAAAATCTGATTCCACTGTAAACGTTCCACACTTGCCGTATAAATTATTTAAAATCTCGGAAGTTTCTTTCGAAGTAGTACATCCTTATGATAATCATCGGAGAGCCTAACTTGCTCTTAAAAGATTCTATACGGCCCCGTTTTAAAATCACGAGTAGCCGTTTTCTCATAAGTATGACATTAACTGGAAATTCATTTTCAAGAATTAATCAACAAAAACAAGACCTCTGCATGCACAAGCCTCTGAACGTTTTTGCTGCTCGATGAAATATGCAACATCCAGTTTGTTAAAATTGTTCTGCCATGTTGGTAGGTAAAAGTGTACAAAGATCATGATCCAGCGATCGACATCGGGGTTAATCGGTAATGAAAACTGTTGTTCGTAACTTTCATCGTTGGATCGGTGGTCTAGAAACGTCCGTGTACGTCACTGCGCCGCGATATCTAATGAGGCTATTAACACGCGCTGCACCACCGAAGAAACTCCGTCGAGCGTTTATGACATCCGATGACCTACCTACCAGGTTCTATTAGAGCCAAGCGATCGCCTTGAGTGAGACATTTTGCAGCTCCTGCTAAGTCAATCTGGCCTAGCATCTCCTGTCCATGGATGTGTCATTAGAACTTCCTGGTTTGTTCCACGGGTTCCCTACTTCGCGAAACTTCGCCGCAACCATGGATAATCAAGCCTTCGCAAACTCAACCTCCATTACTTCAATCGTTTACCTTCAAACATTCGACTTCGAATATTCAACGACAAACTCGTACGATTTCGTACAAACATATTGCAAATTGCAGGAAGACTCTGTTTTATTGTTCGATAAAGATATCCTGCAATAATTGATCCAATCTTTCATCAGGCAATTATCCCCATGCGCAAATTGCCAACAGTTTCGCAGCCAGTGGAATTACTTAACGGAGAAAGAAATAGAAAGACGCATCGACGAAGAGCGAAAAAGAGAGAGAGCCAGCCTCTATTAGAAGCCTCCTCCGCGGTAGATGAATTATCACGGCAACGTTCGCTGTGTGTATGCAAATTGAAAAAGATAATGGCTACAGGGTTGGCGAGTGTCATTTCGATCGGACGGTGATTACGCAGCGCAGTCATTACCGACGGATCACGGTTGTTCTCGAATCGTCGTGAACGAACCATTCGAACGACTGCATAATCATACTTATTTCCTGCCGCGGAGGAATGTGAAAAAACATGGAAATGCATTAGAACCCGACAATCGGGGGAAATTAGAATCTCTCTTTCTCCCGATCTATGGATTGAATTCGAATGATTCTAACTAACCTTCACATCGAAATAGTATTACAATACTGTACCGATACACAGTGTGCAAAATCGCCCGAAACGCGGACAAAATATGAAATTGTTGTTTGATTTTCACGAAACTTGGTATAGTAAGGTTTTTGTGCTGCTGGTTAATAATCTAATACCAGATTAATGTTTAACTTAACCGTTTATCAATTTTCATTAATAAAATAATGAAGTTTTGGATTCTGTATTAAAATTTTAACATATTATCACATAATACAAGACAATTGAAGAACAAGTGATAGGATATCAATAAATTCAAACAGTAATATTCTTAATTTATTTGTTCGAAGCAGAACTATGTAGAATTAATATCATTTGATATAAGAGATATCGAAGAAACACCTTTATGTGTATAAATATCATTTACAAAAATACAGTATATAACATATATAAAATACATTATATAATTATAACATATATAAAATATATTACATTATGCAACAATAAAACAAAAAGATATACTAGCGACTGCGAACCGCGACTCACGACTGTGATCTGCTCTGGACCGAAAAAAGCAATTAGGACCCATGTCACACGATATCTACCGATTTTATCTTATCGTTAGAAAAACATAGGTTTTTATTGATTATACAAACGTTATTTATAAATCGAAGTTTAAAACTTTGGATTCTCGAACGGCAACACAAATCAGTAACAGGATGCAGCTAATAACATTACGTTTACATTACAAACATGAATAATTTATTAATAACATATACATTTCATTGCTGATCAGATTAAGAATGCTCTCCTGTTAGTAGAAATTTTTAAATAATACTTTAAGTATACTTATTGACTGGATTTATTGCATCTATGCCATATACAAACGTTAGTGTAATAAATCCAAGACAAATCTCTCACACATAAAATACGAGTACCTTTTCTTTGGAAAACTTCGGCAAAATTTTCTTTTTGCATATTATTATAGACATATTCAGTAATAATTTCCATGCAAAACCGCCGTTTTATCTCGTGATACTCACTTATTAAATGGAACTAAGAGTTGGTCAATGTGACTTTTCTACGCAAAATCGTAATGTTTAAGCTCTGCACGCTCTTATATTCAATCAGGAACGTCATACTAACGTTATTATCTCATTATTTAATCACAGAAGTTCCATTTTCAATAAACAGAACTCATCCAAGCGTACACATTCGAGACAGGTACAATATGTTCTCATTATCTTTCAAATCATTTGAACTAATAAAAATCATACAACTATGATTCCATAATGTTGTAATCGGTTTTTTTCATTAACTTTTATGATTTCTTATACTTTGAACTATTAACTAACGATATTACAACTCATATAAACAATATCTGTTACTTTTAAAAATAGCAGACTGTGCGAGTGTTCCAGTGGCTATTTTCTTTCTGATAAGTGTCGATCAAGAAAGGATCCAAAATCTGTCACATTTTTCAGAATTTTAGAACGCATCAGAGACTGGAAAATGCACGGAAAAACGCAAAATCGAATTTACTCTGTAACTACCCTCGCGGCAAAGCTAGAGGGCTGAAATTTGACTCGGAGGGGTTCTTCTTGGTCAGCTTTCGTAATAGTTCCATACTCATGGAAAAACCTCTAAGGGCAGTTTTGACCATGTTACTCGGCTAGGTAACCTCGCTCGCAGTTTTGCTATGAAATTCGCAGAATTCGCCGGAATTCCGCGAGTTTAATAGCTCGGCCCAGCCCGAAGAAGAATTCGGCGCACGCCCGGTAGAATGCGTCCCTTATCAAACTAACATTTCGTTCGCTTTTTCTGTTGCAGACTCGTGCGAGCCGGTTGCCGACCGACCTTACAGTGAGTGACTCACGATCTCAATCTCCTAGAAATTACAAGCTGTACTTACGCCACCGGAAAAAATACCAGTGGAGCCTGCTATAGTCGGAGACCGACTACAGCCGTGTCTTCCGTGAAAAAAAAAGTCCGGCTACTTATTACGCGAGCAGATCCGAGGGCCGTTTTCCATTCAGCCGCTCGGCCATTCCGCTACGATTGCGAAACTCTTCGAACACGATGTAACGGAGAAACGGTCCCCGAGTTACTTCTTCTCTTCGGGCATCGGCTCTCGGCGTTTTCCCTTTTTTTTTATTACCTGGAAACCCGTGGGCCCCGAGGTTTATGCAAACGCGTAAATTAGATCGGATTCTCGGAACCCAACGCCCGTTTCAGATAGAAAGCGCGACCGGCCGCTTTGCTCTCGCTTTCGAGCGACTTCCCGCGATTCTGATCGCGAAATTACGGATGTGTAGCTCGTGAACCCTCCGTTGATGACTCTGTTCTAAGTTCTAAGGTATGGTTTGTTGGAAAGGACCTGGAAGTCGTCGGGAAAAAATGCCAACAAAGAAATTAACACTTGCAGATCGTTAACAAGATGCTCTCGCAGTTTCTTATCTCGAAAAAAAACTCAGCTCCATATCCAAGCTCAGCGACAAAGACGCGAGTATCATCCCCGTCACCGTTACCAGGCTAACATCGTCATCTTGTAGCCCCGGTCGCTAATTACTGAAAAAGGTACGGGACAAATCGCGTCGGCGGATCCACAACGATCCATAGATCCACCGCAGTGGGGTGTAGATGTCGGAGTTGGCTGCCGTCTTCTTGTTGACATCAAGGGACGTTAGGGGGCGGTAAAAAGTCGTGCAGCATCCGGTCGTCCGTCGTCCGCGCGAGCAGTCGTAAAATTCAGCGTTATGCGATTCGGGGCCTGTGTTTTGTCCCTCTTTCGAGATTATGATTACCCCGGCTGCGACCGTGGCTAATATCACGCAATAAGCACGCCGCCGCCTCCGAGAAGACGCCGTCAGTCCTCCCCCATCCTCTGGGTGTCTCTCTGTTTCTGTATCGGGGCCCTTTCTATATCCTTTTCTCGGATACGCTTCTGGACAAGACGGTGTAGGGCCATTCAAATCGAGAGACGCATCCTCGAGCTTTGACATTCTCGTGAAAGTCACAGAGGACTTTCTCGCATGATTACTATCAAAAAGATTTCTACAGGGCGCCTTAAAATATTTGTTCAGTGCAATATGCGCCCCGAAACCGGTGTAAAGTTAGGGCCCTGGGCGAGGGAGAGGGGCGAGAGGTCTCATCAAACGAGCCGCGGGGCCCTGCGAGGTCATCCGGACTTTCCTGGAGCGACTTCATCTTCACGGTCTATTCGGCGGACGCCGCTGGAATTTCAGGAGTCGCCGCGGCGCGGCCAGCTGATAATTTTTATTATGCGTTCCATTCTGCCCGCTGGGGCTTCGCCCTCTCTTCTACGGTTATGCTATATACCACCGGGGAATATTTATTGGTCGATCTCGGGGCCGGTTTACACCCGTCGACGAGCCCTTATCGTTTCCCGTAGCGAACGGGGTCGTTCGCTAATGCAACAAATTTCGTAACGACCCGGTTCGTCGCTCGGCTATCGTCGAAACGATAACTAATTCCTCGGCCGGGGAACGTTTACAGCAGTTGGTTGATATTTAAGCAGCCTCGACGGCCGATTAACTACCGTTTATGAAATGTTTGCGCGGCCAGGGCTCCCGGGTAGAAAGACATTAAGCGGGAATTCTCGCGTTACGGCTCTGAAAGCAAGTGATCTTTATGAATTTCTTCGGGTGGAGGTATCGCCGATACGGGAATGGACTGTGTCGGGATTAAAAATTACATTCTTACGCTGCTGTAAAAGATTTTTTCCCAACTTGATTAGGCGCATTGTACGCGGGTAGGCAGCTCGCGACTTTAAGTTCATCTTTTGAGTGTAATCTTTGCAAAGTAAGCGGTCTTCTGAGTTTCACAAGGGAACGACTTGTCTCGGAATACAACGACTTGAACCACTCGTTATCCAAAGGAAAAATGGTACGATCGGCTAGAACGAGATCAATTAAGATCGTTAATCTGCTAGACCCAATCGAAGGAGTACAAACATTGACCCCCGCTTTCTTGCAGAGCATCCTCTCTCGCAAACCGGAAGAGAGATGATACCGAAGAGACAGATCGCCGGTAATGCGACCTCGATCAGGCGGTACCCGCTGAGAAGGTCGCCGGTAGGAGGTGTGATCGAGAGAGGCACGAAGAAGGGGACAGGCTGAATACAAGAGTAGCCTAGTTGCCTGTCGGCGAAGACACCCGGATGATCGAGCGATGTTATTTTAAGTTTTCCGTGGGGGCTCTCCCGTCTTGTCCTAATCGGCTGTCAGCCACCCCCGTGTCTGGGGTCGCAGGCCACCCCCGTTACACGACGTATATACGTGCCGACACACGTCTACATAGGCAGGCGAAAACGCTTCACTCGCTTCACCTATGAAAGAGAAAGAAAAGAGGCGTCGAGAGGCAACAGGACCCCCCGCGGAACAGATTCGCCCCTTTTTGTCACGAGGAGGATTCTCGCGCGGGAATCATGCCCCTCGAGGGGTTGTCGGATTCAAAACGCTTTACACTCTCATAACCGGGACCTGTTGATCGACTCCCGGCAGCGAAAAATCGCAGACGCCCCTCGAAAATCGCGCTACGTCATCGCGATCCCGAACGCCTTTTCGGCGACCTTGATGTATTGTAATGGATAAAGTTAAAAGATGTGCTCTACTTTATATTACGGGACACCTTATATACATTTTCCTGTAATTGTACTGCTGGATGCTCCAAGTCCAATAATCATCATTTATTTCAGTGACTTTAAAACGGCTTCTAATTGATCCTTCGCTCTAAAAATTCTGTTGACCCAGATACGCGTCCCACAAAACTACCATCACAAAATCGAATTGGTACCTCGTAGAAAAAACTCAAGATTCCTAAGAAATCTCAACTGTGCATACCCAGTAGCCAAGACAGTAAACGTCGCTTTCTCATCCCGTCTAAAAATTCTCTAAATCGCCATGACAAAGCAAAAGATAAAGAGTCTTTATATCCCAGCTTCCGTAATTGTTGTAGACTAGGGGGAATTCCTTCGTAACTATGCAGGACCCTGCCAGTCTCGTCAGAAAATACGATAAAGTTTGAAGGCACTGCTGATCATCAAATTTGACTTGATACCTTCGAAGAATGGTGGGGCTCTAGATTATGGTTGCTGTACCATATATGTATGGTCGATCTTCTTCCATTTCCTCCAATGGCCAGCGGGAAAATTCAGCTTGGTCGAAGGTTGAGCACCTCTTCGATGCTCATTACAGTGTGTCCCGCCCCCGGCTGCGGGTAATCAGAGTGTGCGGGGGAGTGAAGGGTAGCGGGGGCGGTGGGTGACCTCGCCCGGGGCCCCTGCTCTCACCTAGCCCCCCTGGCCCCCTGCCTTTGTCCCTCTTGTTCCCCCTTGTTCCCCCTGGACGGTTTCGACTACCTGCGAGAGCTGCGAGGAAGGTGACGGAGAACTCGGTTTCATTCGGATTCGCGACCTTGCCGGTGCTTTGCATTCGCTGTGCATCGTGCCGCCTCATCCACCCTTCCTCTCTCTTCTTTTCTCTCTTTTTAGCTAGCCATCTCTCTCTCTCCTCTCCTCCCCGAGCGAGCCGGTAATTGGCGGAAGTCGTATGCGGGCGTGCACCGCGTGAAACAGCTGCGGAATGCCGCTTGACGTTTTAATCTGCTCTTCCGAGGGGGTTGCCGAACCAACCACGGCTAATTCGGGGGACCATGGGGTGGGAATTAAATTAGGTGACTGAAGAATATGTGCTTCTGCTTGGATGGGTTGGTATGGGAACCGGGGAAGGGTTCGGGAGAAGAAAAATTAATAAAATGAATGCCACTGCGGCTCTTCGATGGAGAGAACATATTCCAAAGAATTTGTTTGAATACTTTTCCTGTACAAGTTAGGAAATCGATTTTAATGTTGACCAGCGTAGAAACATTGGCGCTGTATCTACAATTATTTTCAAGTAAATTCTCAGTGAGATCACGTTCCGAGGCCACTTTTTCTTCGGACCTTGTGCGAAAGCGCTAGTCTAGCTCTCTAATAGAGACACCTGCGAGAACCGCGGAGGACTTCCTACGTCTCCTTTCGTGGAATGAGATAACTGCCGGATGCGGACTACCTGTCCCTCGTCACAGCTTCACCGGAACCCCCGAATTTGCGTAGGACATCGTGGAATTATTATGATGAGATTGCCTGACGAACCGAACTGCAGTATAGCTTCTTATTTTTTTTTACTCTGCGGCCGCTTTCACGACTAGAGGCTGCCTCTAATGGAGCCAGAAGGGGAGGACTGTCCCTCCGAATGACAGTCTGGTCTTCTCTACCAAAAACGGCCAGGACCCTGCTGGTCGTCGCCAGGTTAGGGTACGCCAGGTAGCCCCGCGATACACGCTTTTGACATTAGGTGACGAAGGTGAACAGATATTGGGCCTGTTACCCAAGATTCTGCGGATAACGCAGGATACAGACGTTCTCCCCGTTTCCGTGCCAGTGTTAACAGGATCCGGACGATGTTCCTCGAAGACTCCATTGACCTTCGGCCAGCCATTCAACTTCTAGATTTGCGTGACCGATACGCGAGATTCTAATCGGAGCGTTTCGCGAGGAAAGTGCACTCGTGTTTGAAAATGTATGATTTATATCCTCGCTTTCGTGCGATTCCAATGTCCAGTTTTTCACCAATTTCAACTATGAACATTGCGCTGATCGTACGTCTCCTTAAACTACTTACAAAATTCAAATTTTAGGAATTGTCTTTTCTAACCAATTTCGATGAATATTGTCCGGATCTCTCTTCAACTTGAAACGCTTGATCGGGTATCCACCGCATAATCTTTTCAACAACCTGGCAAACAATTCGTTGAAAAAGCTAGCAAGGTGGAGTATCGGGAAGCTATTAACGGAGTCATAGTGTCTCCATCCGAGGATCATCGATGATTCAAGAGTGGGCCGTTGACACGCGGCAGCGCAGACCAGTTGAACCCCGTTGACCATTCCGGAATAGTCAAAGGACTCGCGAGATGCTCCGAGCGGACGGTTTTTCTCTGTTGATCGCCTATCAAACGAGTTTTCGCGTGGACAGAACGCGTCGCGGTGTATTCGAGTGTGTGTGTATTGCTCGTTGTCGAGGGGAAAAGAAAGAGAGAGAATCTGCGGTAACGGGACACAGACTGCCGATCGAGCCCGTTGCTGTATGTACTGCACATTCCGATACGTAACGGAGAAAAGTGTGTACATCGGTTCGCAGGCCCGCGGGAGATCGTACGCGACGGGTATAAAAAATTTCTCGGAAACGTTCACGTGCATATAAAATTCGAGAAATTTCAACCGGGTCCGAGACGGTTCGCGGAACTCTAGCTCCCGGGAAACGGTAAAACACTTGTCGATCCGTTCGAGAACGAGATTCGCTCACGGGATCCGATGGATGAAAGTTCCTGGACAATGAAAGTAGCCTAACCTCAGCCTAACCATCCTTCTTTCTGCGGATCTGGAACCTCTTTTAAACATTTTCCAGTGTGTATTGAATTTTGGCAGGTAGAGAAATTTTATGAATTTGTTAAGGTTTATGTTTTTGGAAATCTTTACGAGGAACAAGGTAGCTCGAGCGGGAACCGAAAATTTCTGCCTCCTACCCACCTGCCATCGCCATTTCCTGCTCGGAGAGTGCCTACCGTAATCATTATTATTCGCAGCCAAATAGCCGGTGGCTCTCTCGGCGCTGATTGGCCTTCCTATCTCGAAAATACCAATTCTGGCCGAGCCTCGCTGGCACATTAAGGCTTGGGTTAATCGTCCACGGTGGTATTGTTCGTCGAAGCTGCGCCGTCGATGACTTTCACGGAATCGTGAACCTTCTCAACACTTATTTGCATGTTCTGCAATTTACGCATACAAATCCGCAGTCTATATTTGGTAGATACCGTTCGAAATGTTCATCGCTGGTCCGCCACGATATATTTAGTAGAAGGGGTTAAATAAAGCACGAATTACAATAGCCGTGGCGGTTCACCCGCATGGTTCGGCGTGGTCCAATTTAATTAAATGAGCGGCCAGACGTTCCCGGTCGCGGCCCAATAACAATAATAAAGCTCGCTGCAGCGGAAAAGAGCGAGCGTCCATTAGTTACGTTGGTAGATCTGTTCTCTTCGAAACGAACCTGCTCCAGATATTCTGGTCCGTGCACCGTCATCGTCGTTCGTCCCGATACAAAGACAACGCCGCCATGACGGACGGCAGGCCAGAAAAAGTGGCTATGCTAAATAATAGTCCTCGGGGCGGCGCGGCGGTTCGTTGCTCGGCTCCTCGCATAGTTCATTCATGAATCCGGATTCAGTGTGCCTTTAGTGGCGAGGCTCTCGGGCCTCCTGCAACTGCAACGGCCGAGTTCCCCGATGAGATACCGCGGCGAGGATTCGAAGGTTGAAAAAGAGCACGAGAACCTCTCTGCCTTGTGCTCTGCAACCGGCCTTGCAACCTTCTCGCCCCGGTATCGATCTCCGGAGATCTCCGAATCAACATGAATCGTTCCTCGAAATTTTACGATCGCTCCTCGATGCTTTCGCACACCGCGACCCGACTGGTTAATTAAATTCTCCGATTACTTTCACGTCTGTTTGCCCGGGCCTTATAGGAGCTTTGTACGCACATTTGTTTGTACATTCTCAGTGTCGCAAGTAACAATTTTGCCTTGTTCTTTTTTACCGAATGAAAGTACGATCTTTATGTCTCTGAAAGAATTTTGATCAAACGGTCCGGAATAAAATCGGCGATCGTGGTTGGTAGGTGTAAGGGGTTTTTGATCGAAAACCATGGCGATCACGGTTCACGGTGGTTCACCGTGGCGGGACTCCCTCGCGCGGACCTCGTACGGCGAGGCTAATCGGCGGCTAATAAAAGGCGAGCGGTGTGCGAGCAGCCCGGGAGCTGGCCGGGAGCAATCAAACGAACAATGACACCGTCGCGAGAGCTCTTCACGCGTCGTGGACATTGTGCGTGGGATTGGCTGCCGGTTTCCTCGGGTTCTGTGTGCGCCAGGTGTGCGTCGATCGTCGACGAACAGGCGAAGGAGACACGGCAATCGCTCTCCGGCTGTACGCGAAGGTCGTTAAGTCTGCTGGGGATAGCCTCTGGCGCCGCGAAACTGTTGCTTTGTCGCCCTTATTGCTCCCTCAGCCACGGTAGACCCTCGATACTTGCAGACCGAGTCGTTTCGGTGCGTTTTATCACTGGAAAATGTTGACGGCTGGAGATACTTGGACACAGTAAGGTAAAACTGCTGTTTTGTTATAGTTTTGCTGTAGTTGTTAATGAATTCATTCTCTTCCAGCCACGGTAGCAAGTTCAGAGGGAAAATCGTAGGAAGAAAGTGGCAATGAAGGAGCATTGCGCGAGTAACAGTGCCGATCAAGGCGAACAACGGGCAATGGTCGACCGATCGGAACGATCCGACGCCGACAGTCATCGTTTCAAACGGAATTTATGTTTCCGCGGGCCGGTACCCCGCGCAATAGCGTTCGCACTTGCCCAGCCTGGGTTCATGAACATAAATTACGAGCTTCGGAGAGGGGGGAAGGGAGAGGGAAAGGGTTGCCACGTCGAGCCGGCGCGGCGTGTTGTGGTTTTCGGGGCGATCCGATCTGAACCGCAGAAGGGACGATTACCGGGCTCGGTCATCCGGCAAACGACTATTAATGATATTTCGTGTCGGATCTGCATGCTCCGACCCCGGCAAAGGGAGCCGACCGTGCCGAACTTTCGTGTTCCAACCGGGAAACTTTGAAACGTGCCAGGGAGAGGGCTGAGCGACTCGGCATAGCGCTATAATGATGCAACTGTCGATCGAATCGATCCTCCTCGCTTCATTTTGCTCTCTACTCTTGTTTCTTCCCTCGCGAAACTTTACTGGACGTTGCAGATCTGTGGGAGAAATCTTGTTTTCAATTTTTTTTATCCTCAAACTAGACGGTATTGAAATAGTAGTGACTTGTGAACCATCCCGTAATTACTTTATTTTCCGTAGTCCTGGTTCTAATTGGAAAGATCTTTCAATATTCGCCGATCGATTAATCAAGATCCTGCGAGTCGTGTGCAATTAGGCTCGCGTAATCGCCGGTTACTCTTTTTATGCAAAACGCGGACGCAATTCGTGGCTTCGGAGAGACACACAGAGGAAGATAGGGGAAGGGAATGAGAGAGGTAACGAGGAGAGACAGAGAGATCGGCGGTCACGGTGATGCACCAAGCTGCATTCGGCATTCCATCGGCCGAAGGGACGCCGAGACTCCGTTTAGGCATCGCATGACGTTCGTCTATTTATCAAGCGGTATCATCATTCGCCTTTCTCCACCGTGATGCCGCCCCCTACGGCGATTTAATCTAATTTGTATCGCCCTTTGTTAATCGCGGCCGCGCCGTTAATTCGAACGGGCCCGCAAATCTGGGCCCAAATAAACTACCGTGTGCGTCCACCATACGTCTCGACTCGTCATAATAAACGCCTCGCATGGGGACCCATGTCCCACAACTTTCAATCCTTCTTTGCAACTCGTACACCTTAACAATTAGAATAATTAGAATGGCGTACTTATTATTCTTACGTGAATTTTATCATTTGTACAGCGTGCACATTGTTCTTCGCGCTGAACGTGTCGAGAATTTTCTATGAAATGAAACTAAGATAAATATGCCATTAATTTGTGTTAATATGGACGTCTTCCTGTATTTAAAAATTTTTGCATACGCTATTAATGCATCAAGTTCCGCAGTCTAATTATGAGCATGTCTTCACTAGACTGTGAAGGTGTATATGAATACAGAGCTTCTATCACCTTATGCAAAGTAAATGATACTGTCAAGGGTGTTTTAAATAATGTCGGATGCCATAAAATTGGACGAAAATTGAAACAATGTAGCGCCTTGATTAGACGTTCGAGGTTTTTATAATTATGATTATGTTTCCGAGTACAGACAATCTCTATTAATTTCATGCAAATTTTTTTAACGATGTACATGCTTCGAATCTCGTGTTTTCGAGGGTGTTTTGAATAACGTAGGAAAAAAGAAGTATAAAAAAAAGGATTGGAAGAGTATAATTAAGTAGCAGACCTTCTATATTAATTTTGTGCAAACTAAATGATTGTTGAGGATGTTTTAATTACTTTTGCGAGTAACATGTTGCAAAGAGGGTTCAGACATTGTATAATAGAATCCTCCGATCGAACGTTCGAAATCTTAATTATTCGTTATAATCATGTTCTCTCTAGATTTGAATAGCTCTGATCTGAAATAGCCCTGGAAGACTCTAATCAAAGAGCTGCGGAGGCCTTCACGCTCGGCAGTGATGCAGCCTCGGCAATACGATGCGGATGTCTATGTAAATAAACAATTTTATGGGCCGATTATCGGCCGCAGGATCAAACGGTAGCCAGTGCTATTCCAACAAGAGTATTTCAAGCTCGAGAAGCAACTAAAAACCGCGCATTGACGCAACAGATTAATATCAGCGAACGCGCGTGTATGTATACGAGCGGCGCAGTAATCAAACGGCGCGGAATATGAAAATTTCAATTACTTGTCGAAGATCGCGTGATAGAGCCGATGGACAAGAGATGCAAACGAAAGAATAACGAAAGGAGAATGAGAGAAAGAGCGAGAGGGGGGTGGGGTTTGAGGAATCATCCTCTTCCTCTTTCAAACCCTGTAAGTAGATATCGCGATCGTGCACAGGCCGGTGCGCACGACACGCGCAATAAACCGTCCGGGCAACGAGGTGGGTGGATTGCGTAATGCAGTTTTGAATAATGGCGGGATATCGGCTGATGCACCGCCGGCTATATGCAACTCCGCGAAACAGATCGCGGATACCAGAGGATTAAAAATCGGGGGCCCCGGAGTTTAACGGCGGATCGCACGAACCGCAGATACACAAATCAGCCCGTAAAGCCGATCAATTAAACGGCAGGCCGCCGATCTGCCGCGCATTATAACCGGTAATTATCTGTAATTAAATATTGGCCAGCCGCCAGGCCGGTCAAACGTTTCGAGGGGTGTGTTCGCTGGATTTCGACCATTTCTTTCGTTCTTCTTCTTCTTCTTCTTTCTTCGATTTCTTTTCAAGACTCTTTTTTGGGATCCTTGTCCCGATACTCTTGTTTGTGTGTATTCCAGGCACCGTGCCACGCAATCCGCCGCGGACGATGCAACTGTAATCTCGATCTGCGGGTGCATTTCTTGATCCCTCGAACTTTCATTTGCCCGTGATAACGATGGCGTTTGATGCTATGGATCTTCGAGGTCGAGAACAGTTTATTAAACGGGGAGTCACTAAAAACCGGTACTAAGTAATTAGCAACTTTGCCTCGCTGTGCCAAAACTTCGGGCCCATTCAATCCACCCACCATTCAACATACTGGTTCCCTCGGTTAGTATAAAAATAATCGTGCAGGTGGGAGGCAAGGAGTCGCGTATTACCATATAGCAGCGTGACTCCGAGCGACGGCGGGCCTCATCTGAATAAATATCGTATTATAATTAAAGGAATCGTTCGGCCCATAAATCAATGGAGTCGGTTTATATATCAGGCCTCACCTATATAATGTGTACCAATGGAGAGTGCCGCAGCGGGCCCCGTGCACGCCGTGGGGGGTCCCCCTATGCTAATGGCGCCCTCTCACGAATCGCCGGGTCTCCGAGGCGAGCCGACGTTAGCCGAGTACCCGTGTGCCCGGAGTTTTGCCCCAGCGAGTTCGTCCGTCCCTGACCTGTGTGCAGAAGACCTGGCGAATCCCTCTGATCTTCGCCGCCCGCGACCGCTTATCAATTTGTTAGCGAGCGCTGTTTGTTAAATCAAATCAAGGGCTCGCGCGCCGGCCCGATAAATAATCCTGCTTAATATGTGCTCGATCTCCCCCCCCCCTCTTCCATCGGCCATTACACCCACGTGCAACAGGGACCCATCCGGAGTGAGAGTACACGCGTTTCCATCCACGTGGTTTATTGATCCATCGATCGATCGACTTCTCCTTTCTCTTCTCTCCGCGATTCCTTCTTTCTCTTTACCCGATGACTATAGCGGCTTGTCAGTGCTCGATCGAGCTATCCGATCCGGAGTGATTGAGCCTGATTTGCGGGCAGACCGCCGGCTGATTTATGGCAATCTAGGAGGGTTGCTCCGCTCCTGCTGCTCCTGCTCCTGCCTTTGATCCTGATCCGATGGATCGGTGATCTTTACTTGGAGACCAGCTGGATTTGCGGTGGAAATGTGGCAGAATTTTTTGAGGATTAGGCGGTGAGAGAGCCTGGTGATTGGACCTTGTCCTGGGAGAATGATCCAGGTTCCGGGGACTAGAAACATTGTGCTCTTCTGGAAAGCTGGATCCCATAATCGATCGTTCTTCTTGATATTAATCTTAGCATGGTCGAACGAGTAACTTTTTATATTACAATTGCTTTACATTGCATTCATGTAAGTCTGCCCTGTCTGACACGCAATGACTGAATCTACTGAACCCTTTGCGAGCTCCTGTTTCGCGATATACACAGTTCCCCCTAGTGCAGAAACCACAGTTCTAATATTGCACTTATTCAACGTGTCTGTAAATCTCGAAGTAACGCGAATCGATTACAGCGCACCCGCAGCCACGTTGTTGTTAATATCGTTCTAATTACCAAGCGAGAGGGTGCTTATTACGCTTTCTCGTGGAGCCACGGACCGTTCCTTCAGTAATGGACCGCGTAAAAATGGAAAGAGGCGTTTAGAGCGACTCGCAGGTTTAACACAGAGGTTCTCAGTCTTGCGATTTTGATCGAGAGCGTGATTCGAGTCACGAGTATCCGCTTAGAAACCAGCTCCACCCTTTAGCTACCTCCTGGACAGTGGCTATTCGCTGCACGTTTATCTTGCGATGAGATCCACGAGCGAATGGATCTCGATGGATCACAGCGTAGCTAGCGAAGCAGCCTAAACACGGCAAGATCCGCAATCTACTTATGAGGATTCTTAGTGAAAAATTATACAGATCTTTTCACAAAACAGGAAACTAGAAACACGTTACATAAATTAGAGTGTCTATTAGGATTTCTGGGCTGTACTGGCTGCACAATGCGGCAGCGACGCGACGGGTAGCAAAACGAGCGAACGCGTGGAAAGAATCGCGTGGGTGGCGGAGGAGGAGAGAAAGACATCGATGGTAGCCAGCAAACCAGGCCCGATCGTGTTCCCACACGTAGGTACTCGGCCCGCGATCGGCCATCGTTCGACTCGGTAAAACACGTGTAGATAATTACCGACATGCGGTATGAGCTCGCGATATTAATCACGATTAAGCCGATTCCGGGCCGTCCCGGTGCCTGAGCCGCACGCTGCACCTCCGATACGCTCGCGGGATATGCTTTCATCTCGTCTTTTCTCGAGCTTCGATCACTATAGACCCTAACAACTAGACCAGGGATGAGCAACTCGCGGCCCGCCACACTTTCTCGTGCGGCCCTTCAAAGATTTTACATTTTGGCTTCTAAAAATTTAAAAAGACTGCGAGCTCTCCGTATGGCGTTACCTACGAAGCGCAGTGGGCCAGAAACCGATCTTTTTGGACAAAAATCTGCCGACAACTCAGTTCTTCATCGATTCAATTGGAATTTTTTTTAAAATGTTCGTGAAGGACTATACTTTGATGACGTGCTGCGCGAAAATCGGTAAACGCGGTTATTATCACAAGATTGCATAACATTCTTCAGGTTATTACATGTGACAAGAAAGCTGATTCTGTGAAATTCAAAGAATATTGTTCGGAGACGGCTAAATTGTGCATTAAAATTTATCCATGGTATAAACTACATCCATCAGTTCATAAGGTACTGCACTATGGAAGTGAAGTACTTGCTACAATTGAACTGCCAATTGGTTCGTATTCAGAAAAGCCACAAGAGGCAAATAATAAAGTCTTGAGGAAATCACGAGCTGAAAACTCCCGAATGTGTTGCCGCGAAAAGACAAATATAGATATTATACGGTATATGTTATTATCATGCGATCCACTTATAAGCTCTCTAAGAATAAAGGATGACAAGCACGAGGAAGTTCTTTCTCAAGAAGCGAAAACGCTGCTGTTGGATCAATAAATTAATGGCGAGTCTCATAAGTGCCGAATGAAATTCTATTCAATTGGTAATTCTCAGGGCCAGATTTACAGTTTAAAATTTTGCGGTTTAGGGTTTAGGGTTAAGGGTTAAGAAGTGTCGGCAACTCAGCTGGGACATGCAAATTTATGGTATGGGCGGATGAAGTATTGGAGTTATTGGACTTTGTAGATAAGGATTCTTGATTGTGATAGTTAACAATTTTCGCGCAGCACGTCATCAAAATATAGTCCTTCACGAACATTTAAAAAGAAATTCCAATTGAGCGATGAAAAACTGAGTTGTCGGCAGATTTTTGTCCAAAAAGATCAGTTTCTGGCCCACTGTGCGAAGCCTCGGCCGATCGTCTTTTTACAAACGCACTTGGAGGTGCCATGCTAAAAAGAATATATAACTTAAAAAATGATATACAATTGTTTGTGGAAGTGAAAGAATATCCGTTTCCCCAATTCGAAGATAAAGAATGGATGTGTGATTTTGCCTCTCTCGTCGACATAACTCAGCATTTGAATGACTCAAACATGGAACTTCAAGGAAAAAGCCAGTTTATTCATAACATGTTTGATAAAATTAATGCTTTTGAAAGCAAACTCTTTGGAACAAACATCTGTTGTCAAACAGCACGTCACATTTTGCACACTTAAGAAAAGAAACTCCTTCAGAAACCCGAAAATATGCCCAGCATTTACAAAAATTGATAACGGAATTTGAATCGCGATTTAAAATATTTCGGTCAGAAGAAACCGTTCTTAGTTTTAACATTTTTTCTTCGCCATTTAATATAGACGTGGAAACAGTTCCGAGTGAGTTACAAATGGAATTAACAGATTTACAAAGTGACACGGATTTAAAAAATAAATTTCAAAATGTTTACATACATAATTTCTATCAAAATTACATGAATTGAGAAAAATTCCCACGATTAGGCGCACATGCAAAGCAAAATAATGACACTTTTTAGAAGCCTAGTTTCTATAAACCTAGTATAAACAATTACAGGAATAAAACACTCATTAATGGAAAGACTATACAGGGTGTCCCAAAATTCGGGAAGTTCGCGACTTTTGGGACACCCTGTATATAACTTTATTGAAGGGGAATCATTTCTTGTTTAATGAGGGGAATTATTTCTATTAATGAGTGTTTTATTTCTGTAATGTTTTATACTAGGTTTATTGTGTTAATAAAGAGATAACTTGATTTTATCATTCAGTGTTTGTATTATCACAAGTTTCTTACATGCAGCCCGCACAACATTTTTAAATTTGTAGCTGGCCCGTCGTAAAAAAAGGTTGCTCATCCCTGAACTAGACTGAATTTTAAACCCGAGTGACTTTTCGAATAACAATTTATCAAAGCCATCTTGGACCATCGAGAAGCGATCATCTCGCAAAGAGAAATTTTTATGGGTAGAAAAAAATGATGGGAAGCCACCCGCCTCTCATGCCCGGGATAGTTTCGAAAAAGGAAGATAACGAGGATTCGAAACGATTCCGCGTACCGCTCGAAATGGCGGGTGCTGTCGAAAAAACGGAATAGTGCACGAAAATGGCGGAACGGAGACGGGCGGGCCGTGTGTCCATGACGAGCCATGAATGTTTAGGCGGCACGATTAAAACGTCTCCCATCGTGGACCTCTGAGAATCGTATCGCGGAACGAATGCCGATCGATCCACCGCCACGGTGGGAATGCGGGGGCACAGCGTTTGATTTATGCCGCTCTGGCCATTCTAGCGCGCGCGCGTGCACCTTCTTCGCAATATTCGAGAACCTGGACACAGAATATTCCAATCAGAATTTTTAGCAATTTATTAAGTACAAATGAAGAGACATAATCTGGAAATTGTTTCGAATTTTGATATAATCTTTGCTTCTTAGAGTTGCCAGTAGAATGCAAATGTTAATTATAACGTAGCTTGTAGACAGGGAAAATTATGAATCCTTTTGCGTGGGGAATCGCAACTATCCCACCTGAGAGAGTATAATTGCACCGATATACATAAAAGAAAATCAACCTACCGCACCCCGTCTTTTTACATAGTTTCACTCCCTTCTAAGTTACAAGTTGCTCCTGTTAATTACAACTACCTCCATAGTCTCCCGAGAGTTGTACCATAGCTAATTTCATGTAATTGTATCTATACTCTGGAACAAAGTGTCACCGATCAAGTACCTCTAGCGTTCAAGCTGTATAATTATTATGCAAATACCATGCTTTGAATTCCGCAGCAACCAGTTTTATTACAAGCTCGTGAACCCATCGCGATGCATTAAATTGTTATCTGTCTATCTAAATTGTGGATCTCTATGTAAATTTTCATTTTCCGAGTCCCTTTTACAGTGGTTACAAATTAGATGAAAACTCCGCCATTTCCATTCGAGATGTTATCGTTGTTCGAGATAGCGGATACATTAACATGTTGAGTGGCAAGATGGTGGAGAAATGTGGAAGTTCCGTGGAAAAATAGCGTTGGTTGGCATTAATCGACATGACGCGAACAGAGTCGCGGAAAGGAGACAATGACTTCGTATGGAAAAACAGACCGATCGCCGTGAGGCAGCACGGTAATCAGACGTTACTGACAGGTAACCGCGAGTGGTAGCAGCATTGCGCGCGAGCAGATGAAGTTGTACCCGGGGAACGGGTAACAATGAGCGCAGTGATAATGCGTCTCGCACGGTGAATGGATGAAGAGGACGTGAAAAGATGCGAGAGGATGCATCCACGACGGAGAGAGAGGGAGGAGGACGAGAGCTCTTGCCCAAGGAGATCATTAGTCCACCTGGCCGTGGCCTCGGGTAACGCTTAACCGCTTGACAAGCGTTGCGGGCCGTTATCGGTTTGTCCCTAATTATGCACACGTGACCACGCGATGCCCCGTGGGTAATATACCCTCTCCTCTTCCTCCACCTCTCCACCTCCGCGATCCTTTTTTTTCGCGAAGGGGGCCGGCTGAACAGCGGTGTTTAAAATTAATCGCATTGTCTACGCCCGGGCCCCGTTCGATCAACCCCGTGACGCCGCGCCGCGCCGAGACATCGATGAATGGGAATGCAGGCAGATGCAACGCCGCGCCACCACCTGTGCAGTTCTTCCCGATGCGTTGTTTCGCGTAATGGCGCGGTTTCCGGGCAAAAAGGCTCTTAATTTAGCAATCTCTTACGTGCAAATTCAATCCCGGCATCCATGAAATCGTCAAAACGGGGGTTAATTGAAATAAACGAAACTACCGATCCCGACTGTTGTTTGTCGGTTCGAAAGCAATATTCACGGCGTACGTTTCTACATTATTGTTATAGTTAGTTATTAGAACCGTTGTGTATCCAACAAACACCGGCAAGCACGAAAAGAAGCAGCAGCATCGGCTGCGTGGGCAGAATGCGTGCAGCGATCGCTGAGAATGGGATCGAGTACGATTTGTTGCTGGATCGGCGGCGATTGATATTTCGCGCTAACGCGAGGGGAATCGGGAAACGTTACAAATTATTTTCATCGTGGTTATTTACGGCCCCAGTGAATTAACCGAACGCACGCGATCACGGACGCATCACAATGATCCTGGCGCGCCGCAGGTACAGGGTGCATAAAAAGCAATGGTCATCCGTTCTAGGGTGAATACAGCTCTACAGCTCTGGATCGGAGGCCATTTGTAAGAGAAACTTGCCGCAAAATTGTTTATAAAAAAGAAAATTGTTGTTAGAGTTTGTTTCTACTTCACACCTTCTACTCATCCAGAAGAGAAAAATTTTGAAAGATGCCACAGGTCGCGAACAAATAGATATCGAGATATAAGCAGTTAAAGTTTTTGCAGAATTTCATTGTGTGGAGTTATACGTGTGGAAATGATCGGAGACTGCGTTTGGACTATTGCTCTTTATTTGTCACACTGTAAAATCTGTTACAAAAACTGATATACAGTGGGTGTACAAAGTATTCGTACACTTTCTAAAAACTAATAACATTTTTATAATTGTACCAAGCAACCTGATTTTTTATAATTAATGCTTGTAATTACATGCATTGGTTTACGAAATGATATACAAAAAAGATTTTCCAAAAATTATAATTTACAAGGTTAAATGCAAAAATCAAAACGGCATTTTTTAAAACTTTTTTATTTGGGTCTTTAATGAAAATTTAAAATGTATGTTTTGTAGATCTATGTTAGTCATACACATGTTGAAAATTTCATTGAAATCGATTAACATACACACGAGCTACAAGCGGTTAAAAATGGTGAAAATCGTAGTTTTCCACGACTTTTGATCAGTTTCTGCTTAAAATCCACAGAATCGTACATCTTTCGACGCCTGTTGTTTTTTCCTGCGTCAATCGATTTCGATGAAATTTCCAACATGTGCATACAGAACATGGATCTAGAAAACATATGTTTTAAATTTCATTAAGGGCCTAAATAAAAAAGTTTTAAAAAATGCCTTTTTTATTTTTGCCTGCAACCTTATAAATTGTACTTTTTGGAAAATGTTTTTCGCATATCAGTTTGTAAACTAATGCTTCTAATTGATTATAAAAAATCAGGTCGTTTGGTACAATTATAAAAAAGTTATTAGTTTTTAAAAGGTGTACGAATACTTTGTACACCCACTGTACTTTAACAAGAGATCGCACTAACGGTTCTACAATCTTTAACCCTATATATTCGGTAATCTGTTACGCGATGACAGTTGCGTGGTATCATACACCCGCTCGCGGTGTCGCGGGGAGAGACGGGGGACCTTTGTCTTCGCGGGCTTAGGTTCGATAACCAGTCGCCTTTTTGCCCGCGCTGCGTTTATGTTTCGGGAAGCAGCTGACTCGGTGATGAGGAGAAGGACGCGATCTGTTTCTCCTGGTTTGTGTCGATGTCTTCGCAGGAGTCGGTTCGTTGCCCGGAGGTGATGTTTGGGCCACGGCTGACTCGATGATGAGGAAAGGACGCTGTCTTTTTTCCTCATCGTTGTTTAGCTGCTACGTATGGACAAAAGCCTACTACCACAGTCTATCCGACTGAGTCAATGAGACAGAACATAATCGTGTGCGTGCTTCGAGACAAACCAAATTTAAAGAGACATTCGTCGCTAGGCCTGTACGACGCGGTCATCGTCACCGTGCCCATTCGGATCATGAATTTAAAGTTGCAAAATATGAAAGAATACCTTATATCCATTGCTATAAGAATATTAATCCTGTATTATAAAATGTTACCGTACTTCACGGTTCCTCCATTAGGCGATATACCTGTAATGGACGTTATAGCAAGCAAAAAACGCATGCGAATCGACAACACGTGCAACGGACCCATCGAAGCTACGAGCGGACTACCCTAACACGTCATTGATGACCGTAAACAATGCTGAAAGGAATTTCTTTGGGAGATTCCCCACTTCTCAACCTGAAGTCCTTCCGACACATCCCCGCCCAATTAACAAATGCAACATTTCATCACCCTTAACAACCGCAGTACTATTTTGACCGTGGTCGGAGTAATTCCTTCTCGTCCGCTGTAACAATTTCGGATAATGTGCGGTGTTGTGCTTCAAACTTATTGGCGCAAATGGCAGTGTCCTGTTGATCCGAAGAAGGAACAGAAGATTCTGAAAAATTTGTAAGTACCTACACTCCGCGACAAAACTATAAGACACCTACGATTTTAGCTAATATTTTATTAATACTAATTTTTTCGTAAAAGTTTTCGTTATTAATCCAAAGAATCAACTAAAGTACATACATTTCCATAGCGGCAATGTTGATGAATTAGATTGAAAAAAGTTTCATTAAAATTTCTAATTTTTGATAAAATAAGGTGCGACGAAACTATAAGACAATGTATATTTTACGTAACAAGAAGTCGGTGGAAGTTAATGAAAAATATTTTTTTCTATTTAGTAGTAATGTGTTGCAACCTTCATTTTTTATCGTTTCAATTAATCGTCGTGGTATCGATTTATATAAATTTTTTATTTATTCTTGACTTAATTTGGCCCATTTTCTTCAATACGAGCTTTCGACTCTTTCACCGACAAAAACTGTTTCGGTTTTCCATATACAGCACGTGCTAAAATTCCTCAGATGTTTTCTATTATATTTAGCCCTTAGCACTCGAGCGGCGACTCTGAGGCGCCATTAAAAATTGCTGCACCATTATTCAAAATATTCCTTACATTACTAAATATATTAGTATCTAATCAATTACTAAATACTCAAGTACTATGTGAGGTATTATATCAATTGCATGTTCATACAAAGAAAAGAATTAACACAGAATGGAATTAGTCTAGGTCGAAATAAATGTTTAATTTTCCAGTTAAAATAGGTCCGAGTGCAAAGGGTTAAATCTTGAGACCTCGTCGCAGGCCATGGTAAAATTTGTATATTACGGTCTTCAAAATATTTTTTTTACACGTTTCGCTGTATACACAGCGGCATTATCGTGTTGAAAAATATCATTTTCACATGCAATAGTGGTTGCATGTAGCGTTGATTGTTCTAATATTTCTATATATTTAATTGCATTCATGCTGGTGTTAATAAATTTTACATCGGTTCTCCCGTGGTACCCTGTTGCGGCCCATACCATGATGCCGCCTCCACCCATTTGCCTCTTTGACAAATGCAATTCTTCCTTCCGCAAATCATGAAAATAATATGAAAGACCATACGGTCCATCTAAATTGAAATGTTTTTCATCTGAAAAAATAACTTTTCTCCGCTTCTTTTTCCACTGGAGATGTCTCTCCGCAAAATCTTCCCTGGCTGCTTTGTGTCAATTCGTAAGTGGCGGTTTTTTATGCAATTTTCGTCTTTTTAAGTGCTTGGCCCGTTTAATTATCCGTTGCACATTACGAATATTGGTGTGAACGCCAGCCAGCGCTGCAATTTGCCGTGCTGTCAAGCTAGAATTCGACGCTATCCTCAGTATGGCTCGTCGTTGTCGCTTTTGGACGTCCACCAGGATGTTTCTTTCCATAATTCTCTCTACTTTTTAAATAATTGAGCACGGCACATCGACTTTGCCCAGCCACCCTTGAAATTTCTGAAATAGAAGTATTCTTTTCTTTTAAATTTACGATCACTCTTATTTCACTGTCTGTCAGCTTTTACCCACGCGGCATTGTAGTTATATTATATAAGAACAAAATTACAAATGTTTAATTTAAAGTACACAATTACTTCTAACACTGTGACTGCGATTAGAGTATAAGATTGACTGACGATAAGCTACTGTTTTATAGTTTTATCGCGACGAGAATAGCACGTTTACATACATTTCCAAAATTCTTGGAATTGTATCCTTCGATATATCGTAGAACTGTAGAATATACTTCTACATAATGTAAACAATAACACTATGAATGAAGGAAGACAAAACTCAAGACTTACATAGAATTTTCATCGAATTTCGCACATGTCTTATAGTTTTGTCGCGGAGTGTAGACATTAGCATTTTATAACCCAGGATTAATATTCGTATGTATAAAAATGGATGTAAGCTATTCTTTCATATTTGGCTACTTTAAATTTATGATCCGAATGGGCAGGGAGACGATGACGTCGTACAAGCATAGCGACGAATGTCCCTTTTTTCGTTTGCTCGAGGCACGCACACGATTATGTCCTGTTTCATCGATACGGTCGTGAGGATTGTAGTAGTAGACTTTTGTCTATATGTTTAATTTCACACAATCAAATTTTGCAAGAACTTTAACAGCTTTTATCTCAATAACTATTTATTTGCGACATGTGGCTCCTTTAAAACTTTTTCTCTTCTCGATGAGTAGAAGGTATTAACCCTTTGCACTCGAATGGCGAGAGTCTGAGACGCCACTAAAAATTACCATACCATTATTCAAAACAGTTTTAACATTATTAAATTTGTCTGTATTCTATAAATTGTAAAAGACTCAACTGTTATATAAGAAAACAGGTTCAATTTGATGTGCACAATGTAAAAAAGATTACATACAGTGGGTGTACAAAGTATTCGTACACTTTTTAAAAACTAATAACATTTTTATAATTGTACCAAACAACTTGATTTTTTATAATCAATTACAAGCATTGGTTTACGAAATGATATACAAAAAAGATTTTCCAAAAATTATAATTTACAAGGTTAAATGCAAAAATAAATTACAGTAACTTCCCTATGAATCGGGAAGTTAAAAAGGCATTTTTAAAAATTTTTTTATTTGAGTCCTTAATGAAAATTTAAAATGTATTTTTGTAGATCTATGTTAGTCATACACATGTTGATAAAATTTCATTGAAATCGATTAACATACACACGAGCTACAAGCGGTTAAAAATGGTGAAAATCGTAGTTTTCCACGACTTTTGATCAGTTTCTGCTTAAAATCCACAGAATCGTACATCTTTCGACGCCTGTTGTTTTTTCCTGCGTCAATCGATTTCGATGAAATTTCCAACATGTGTATAAAGAACATGGATCTGAAAAACATGTTTTAAATTTTCATTAAGGGCTCAAATAAAAAAGTTTAAAAAAATACCTTTTTTATTTTTACCTGCAACCTTGTAAATTGTAATTTTTGGAAAATCTTTTTTGCATATCAGTTTGTAAACTAATGCTTCTAATTGATTATAAAAAATCAGGTCGTTTGGTACAATTATAAAAAAGGAATTAGTTTTTAAAAGGCGTACGAATACTTTGTACACCCACTGTAGAACAAAAATGATCTGGATTGAAAGATTTTGGTATTCAAATTGCTTCGAGTGCAAAGGGTTAATGTAATAAAAACAAACTTTAACAACAATTTTCTTTGTTATAAACAATTTTGCGGCAAGTTTCCTTTACAGATGTCTACCGATCCAGACGTGTAGATTCACCCCTAGAACGGACGACCATTACTTTTTATACACCCTGTACAACAACGGAATTGCGTGCGTCTCGGTTCGGTCGTTGTCCATCTTCTCTCATTGTTCGCTCTACCAGTTGTCTTCGAAGTATCGATCTCGATCCTCGGGATCTCACCGACTCTACCCGAGCCGCTGTGTAGCCCGATTCTACTCGATCCTCTTTGTTTTTTCGGTTTATGACGGCCACCTTGGGAAGCGTGGCTTACGAACGTGTTTGCTATTCTATTCGTTCGATCCACTCGTTTCTGTTGTAAATCCATAAAATCCGTAGTCCGCCAACAAAATATTTTTTGTCTTATTTCCAAGAGGATGAAGTTCTCAGCAGACTTTTTTTAAAGAACCCACAAGGAAAGAAGCATCTGTTTTGTTCCACAGCTTGAGCCTGAATTAATGAGATCTAATTACAGTCGAAAAAAGTAACACTCTTCTTCTTCGAGTGCACAGTACCGTACCCACCTTTGTTAAAGGGCAATGGCGTCGCACATGGGGTGCAGTCAGTGCAGTGTGCCTTTCTTTGAAGAAACTTGCAACTCGTAATTAGCGTGGTCGAAGTAGCAAGTCTGACAGGGCTCGGAACTGTGAAACTTTTTTTTCTGTTTTTCCTTATGCGAAAGGCTGAATGAAAAAAATTAGTATTCCAGTGAGTTCTAATTATTTAATTTCAATGAGTTGTTTGATTGGATGTATGGGGCGTTAAAATTCTTATCGGCGGCATCACGGAGGTATAAACGAGTGGAGCAATTGAGATTCAGCGGATATTTGGCGTGAATTTATCCGGGGGCGTAATTTTTCACGATTAAGATTCCTGCGCCGACAATTTAATGGAATTCCCCATTAGCATATGCAAACCCTAACCGCTAACGGCACGGTGACCGCGCTGATTGATATGTTTACGGAGCGGTTACCCCGGTTAGAAGGAGCAGCCAGCATATCCACTCTTCCCCGATGATTTAGGGGCCATATATTACGGCCCCTTGGCACCGACCGAGTGCAACTCGTGCTCCGGTGCAACCTGCATTGAGACGTTCTTACGCGAGACACTAATGGAAAAATCAGGCATTTCCGATACGAGTGCATCTTCTCGTAACAGCCTTGTTACCAACATTAACCGTTTCGCGAGGAGAGTCCCATTTAAAAAATTCATCGAAGTTCGCCTGTAACGATGCAAATATTTCATTGCATCTAATACGCGTAAGAAAACTATCGAGCTTCCTTTAAATAAATCACTGTCATTAAAACAAGTGTTAATATCGCATCCTGTGATCTTTCGTGACCATGTACAGCAACATTCTGCATTACCATTCTACTTTATGAAACGGTTTTAAAACAGTTGCAAAGTTGTTACACATTTTCATCTACTTTTTATGATAATCCTCGCGATACTCTCTCGCAACCATAAACGGACCCATAAAAATGTAAATTAGAGATAATTTGTAAATTAGCGAACCCTTCGGTGTATACAGACGACGATAACGAGTGTAAAAGCGAGTAGAAAAGTAAAAAGTGGTTGCATATACAAGACAGAGGGGTATAACGTTAGTCCGAATAAAATTGATACTAACCTCGCCGCGGTGGAGAATCTCGACAAAAAGGGGATGCGAAAAAGTCGTCGCATAAATAACAGAGAATGAACGCAAGTGTTAACAGTTTCTCGCTGAAAGTCGTGTCGGTTTAGGTACGAAATGGCCTGATAGCGACACACGATTCTTCCCATAAATTCACAGTGTTCTAGTACTTTATTCGTTCCGTTTTTTTTCGGGAGAGCAGTATCTCTCTCTCTCTCTCTCTCTCTCTCTCTCTCTCTCAGCTCCAGTTAATTCGCGAAATCTTTCGTGACGACCGGAAGGTAGGCCTCGTCCATATCTCCTGTAATGCTCGTCCGATTACTCATTACGCGCCATTCTAGCTAATTCCACGCATAAAAGATCATTAACGCGCGTCTCATCAAGGCAACTCCCTGTCGGGAGAGTTAACGCGGGATTACTACTCTCGCTATCGTCGGAATGATGATATTTCTTAAAGCTTTCGCGGAATCATTAGGCCCCAACGATCCTGCAACACCGATGCAAAACCACTCCCTTCACCGGATCCGCGGAGTTAATCAGTTTCTTGATTCGATCGACCGACTTGTTTCCCCTCGTGCGCCTCGTTTACTGACAAATTACCTTTTCTTCAGACCTTTGCCTTTTCCCCATTCGATCGCTAATTTGCCAATTTTTGTACCGAATCGCACTGTTCAATAATACATTTATTATGACAATTTACAACAGGTAATTTATAACATTTAAGACGCGCTCGACGGTTCAGTTTAGGCGTCTTGCGCAGGGATGCGAACCGCGGACTAACCCTAACCCAAACCCCGTTAAAGAAGGAAGGTTTCTGTAACCCGTACTAACCCGGAGAGAACGGTATTTCGATTTTATCATGGATGGCGATTTCACCAGGGATTTTTTGCAGCAGACGCAAATTTCCACCTTTGATAAAGGTTTAAAACGGAACCGAAACGTTAGGAAAGAAGTAAATTTTTTGCAAAATTGCTATATTATTAATTGATCGAAACGGTAGCGTCGAAAGCATCTTTAAATTAGATATTCAACATTTACGATCGATAATTGAGATTATTTTACCACGTTTTTAATAGTTCGCTTTCTTGTTTGTCTGTTTGTCTGTTTGTTCGGTACAAATTTTCCAATTGATTTTAAACTAACTTCCCGATGAGCTAGAGACTTGAAATTTTAGACATAGCTCAGAACTGGATGACAATGCAATATTTTTAAAAAATTTTTTAAAAAGCCTATGCGTTCAGGAGATATAAATTATTAATAATTTAAACCTTTGTACCCCCCGCCGCGTGACGTAGTACGTCTTCGCGTTCAGCGTCCCCACTCTACTACGTGTTCCCACTCTGACTCATTCCCACTCCACTGACCCATTTCGCACCGAATGAGCTCAGTGTGCGTCAGTGTGCGTTCGAGCTCCGTGCGGTGTTTACAAAGTTACTACGTATTATTATAGTATGTTTTGTTTACCAAGCGAAAGAACAGTTACACCGAAATTCTCCGTCGAACCTTTATCTTTGACATTTTACCACGGCGTTCGTTTTCGATAGGACGCGTCGCAATACCGTCTGAAATTTACTACATGTCTCTGTTATAATCTTATCAAAATGTTCAAAATCGATTGTAAAATTTCACACATATAAAGCTAAAAAACAGAAAATAATTATTTAAATAAAAATGAATTTTTTAAAAATACCACGTTTTTAAAATTTACTAAAAAGTATAAAATAAAATTTTAAAAAACGCTACGTTTAAAAACGGACTAAAAAGTATAAAATAATTTTTCTAGCCCCATACAGATTCCTAACCCCGTACAGATAGTCCTGAAAATTTGTGATTGTGAATTTTGAATAGCTATGAAAATACTTGTAAGATTTAAAACGAAAAACGTGGGGCGCATGCAATAGATACTTGATGTACGAACACCTAAATCACTAACAATTTTATTGCACTGCAAATGATATGAACTGTTTTGCGAGTTTCCTCAGCGGCAGCTACTCTCTACACTCCTTACTATGTATTATCTTGCGCCCCACGTTTTTCGTTTTAAATCTTACAAGTATTTTCATAGCTATTCAAAATTCACAATCACAAATTTTCACGACTATCTGTACGGGGTTAGGAATCTGTATGGGGCTAGAAAAAATTATTTTATACTTTTTAGTCCGTTTTTAAACGTGGCGTTTTTTAAAATTTTTTTTATACTTTTTAGTCCGTTTTAAAAACGTGGTATTTTTAAAAAATTTATTTTTATTTAAATAATTATTTTAGAATACAGATGTCAGAACCGATTCCGGAATCGAAATCCAGAACCGAAAAATAACAGTTACAGAACCGAAATAATACAGAGCCAATATTTTTATAATATTTATAACATCATTTCGGTTCTTCATAACTGTTTCGAGAACCGGAACCGATATCATGACAGTTTTCAATCCCTGGGTCCTAACTCCTAACCCGAGCCCGGTTTGGTTCTCGTAACCCAAGTAACCTAACCTAACCGGGTTACACAAGACTTCTACAACCCGAATACCCGGTTAGGCGGGTTACAGAAGTCTTCTGCAACCCTGTTAAGTGGGTTACTCGGGTTACAAGAACCGAATCGGGTTCGGGTTAGGATTCGCATCCCTGGTTTTGCGAGCCGAAGAATAAATTGGACAGAGTATTATCTTAAGCGATGGAAGCCTAAAAGCGTGAACAGGAACAGGGGTCGGATCGAGCGGCATTCGTCGAAACGGACGACGATAAATCGAAGCGGATAGAGGCGGTGGCGGAAGAGGACGGATTACGGGTGGAACGAACGGAGGAAGGATCCGTGGCGGGTGCTTCAGGTCCTGGTTTATAGCCGGCCAATCGCGACGTCATATCTCCAAAGGACCATCCATCAACCCACGGGAGAGAACAACCTCTGTTCTCGACCTCGTCTGTCCTCCTACGAGTGTCATAACCTTCGCGAGCGGAGCCGACCTCTCGTCGATATGCCTCCGCGGGATCCTCTGCCCTCGCACGTCACCTTCTGCTCGAAATAGCTATAGTCCTACGATCGATGTGTCTCGGGATACTTCTTGGGGACACCATGATCGCTGACGAACCTGGAGAACGTTCCTCTAGAATGTCTTCGAGGTCCGCTCGTTTTTGACTGGGTCCGAAAAAACGGGTCCCATGGAAATCACCGACACAAATTTCCCCGACACGGTTTTCACCGACAACATTTCACCGACTCCAGATTTGACCGACAACGAATTTGATCCACAACGACTTGAGACGACCACAGAATGATAATACTGTATGCTAATACATATAATACATATGATAATACATATAATACATATCGCACCTCCGCAAGAAAAGTGACACAAGTCAAAAAATGGCAATTTTGAGGTTATGTCATTGAAAAATATGTATGAAGTGCCCTAACATGCACGAAAAGCGACACATCTGTATCTCGCAATTAATCATACTTACTTGGAATTTAAAAGAAGCTTAAACTATTTCAATATAAAAGTTTATTATAGTATTCTTTAAGTTGACTTTTCTCAAATGCTGCATTTTTTAGTTGCGACACTTTTCTTGGGGGGGGGGTGCGATATAATACTGTATGATAATACATACTGTGGTCGTCTCAAGTCGTTGTCGATCAATTTCGTTGTCGGTCAAAATCGTTTTCGATTAAAGGCGTTGTCGGTCAAATTTGGAGTCGGTGAAATGTTGTCGGGGAAATTTGTGTCGGTGATGTCCATGGGACCCGAAAAAACGGGGTGTGTCGTTTCAACACGCTGCCGAAATAGTCGAAGACATTTTCTTAGTGAAGAAGAGTTCCGCACGAGGGAACCGTAGTCTCTAACCATGATGACTAACTCGCGAATTTTCATTTCCGTCCATAAATTCAGCAACGCGAGCGCTTCTATTGCAATCGAGGCCCCCGGAGAAACTTCAGCTAGCTTTCCTAGTTTCAGAACAGTGCGAGTTACGGAGCAGTAATTATCCGTGGATAATTAACACCTCCGACGCACGCGGTCGGCGCGACTCGCGAGCGCATGCGCGAATGCAGTTGTGCAACGTTGTTACGTTGATAGACTGGTAGCCGCATGCTAATTAGAACGAGAGCTTTCCGAGTGGAGCGGACCGGCCACCGTGATGAATTAGGCGAGCAATAGAGCGGATAATGGAACCGTCGATCGCCGATTAATTCGATTAATGGGCCGTCGATCGGCCCAGCATGCTAATGGCCCGGGTTTCTTATAGCGTTTGAAGAAACTGCGAAATTTCTCCTTCGAGGCGAGCCACTTGCATTAGCCTAAGTGATCCAGCATCGGCGAAAGAGTTGCCCGAGAGTTCAGAAGGTACTTCAACAAGTATCATTTTTATTAGCAGTTTAGTTGCTTCTGTTTGAATAGTGCACGATTTTCTACTTTCACCGAGTGAAAAATGAGCAGACCTTGAAGTAACTGTAGAAGAGTGTTCTATATGGAAAAGCAAGAAGAGATGGAAGGATGGAACGACGGGACATTTTTGTGGTTGATACGTAATGCTACAGGACTGATCCAGAGGATCGTGGGATATCGAAAGACTCTGCCCACCCACGTTCTGCAATTCGTCCAACTGCACGCACGTCGCGTCGGAACGCCTACGAGTCGCGAATCCAGACGATCGTGTCAGTATGCTATTGTGCACAGGCTATACTTCATATTTGTGGATTTAGGATATTCGAACTCGTCCATTTTGAAAGATCATTTCAACTTGTTCAGGCATAATCGACGTCGTCAGAATTCGCAGAAGGATTCCACCGACTGTAGTTATCGAATTCCTTGACGACAAGGCCGGAAGTTTGCGAGGTGTCCCGATTTCTCGGCCGTGTGATAAAATAACGAAAACAAACACGAAGTAGGAGGCGATTCCGGAAGGAGGAAAAGGACGCAGGACGAGGCCGGAAGGAACGTCACGTGCAGGACCTTTTCGGTCGTCACTTTCCCCCATCGTCGAATCCTTTTCCCTCCACCGAGGACACGCATCCTCCCCGTCACGAACTTCGCCGAAGGCAAACAACGCCGGAACTCGCTGCCTGATGAAGAGGACTCGTTTGTTTAGTCCTCCCCTCCCCCTCTGTTCCCTCTGGTCCTACAGTTTCCCTGGACGTTAGGTCCGGATGTGAAAAATTTGGGCACTGAAGAAATATTTGTTAATTCGAGCTCTGTATGACATTGGTGTGTCTTTCTCTGTGGACTGAGGATGTTTGAATATATTCAATGTTTGAGCTCTCGAGGTAATTTGTAGAGGATGCGCGTCTCCATTTCTGTAAATTATTTTGAAGTCAAACGACCGGCTTTACAATTTTTTAGTTTTTAATTATTGAAATTACAATGATGTTTCCATTATTCTCTTCAATCTCGTATGCCATTCCCTTAGGTGGATTAGTCCACCTCGGACCAATTTCCCAGGGCAGGTTGCATAGAAAATGGCTTCGAAACTCGTACAAAAGGGGACCAGCCCTATTGTTCCATTTCTATCAAAATTTCCGCTATCTCTCGAAAAATGGGAACGCCGATGATCACGCGGCCCGAACGGAGCGGCGCGGCGGCCCGTATTTTCCCCGATAAATTTGATTGCGTTTCAATTGGCTCGGTGAACCGTAGAAATTTTCGCAAGGTGCACGGAATACCGGCGTGCACGCGGAAAGTAGGAGAAAAAAAAGAAAGACAGGGAGAGAAGGTCTTTCAAGAACGGCGGCTATTTACGAGGTTGAATGGAAGAGGGTCCTCGAAGGTGGGGTGGGGGAGGGGCTAACCACCCCCACATTCCACCCCTGAGCACCGCTATATCGACCGTCGTCTCCATTCGGCCATTCCGCATTTTAAAGGGAAAATTTCAGTTTGTGTTCCGAGGTCCGACTTTTTTTTCTTCGAAATTATTCGATGCTAGCTCAGATGGAAAATAACGCGACCTTTTGCTGGTGGCAGTTCCCTCTTTCCCCATCAGATCGGTCGCATAGCTTCCTTGCCCACCTAAACCCCCTATGATATCCGTGTTTTTTTACTCTTCTCTCATTTCCGCTCGAAATTCGGTTTCGGTTGTCTTGCCGCTCGGAATATTCGGCGCGTGAATCGACTGAGTTATGAGCCGACTGTATATCCTCGTACAAATTTATATGTTCATGGATAGATTAACAGCTTAATATTCAGCAAAAATATTTAGCTTTTCCTTTTTTATAGTATATTCTAATAGAGAACCTGTTTGATATCTGAAAGAAAGAGCATATCTAACTGGAGACCAACCTTTATTTGCAAATGTTGCACAAAAATTTTCCTTCCACATTACCCATTCTGCCTCCAATGTAAATTTCAATAACATGCAGCTATACCAATCTTTGCTCGCTTTTTCTAGGAAGAAATTTAGAATTTCGATTTTTTTCTTATTTTCAGTTATTTTAAAACATTTGGGCATTTTTAGGCATTTGAATTTTTACCAGTAAATTTTTCAATCATAAAATCTTTGGCTAATTTTCCTAGATTTTTAATTTCGGAATGTTTTTGCTTTTCTACTAGTAATTTCTCTAATAACTTTATCACTGATTGATCTGTACTAGTTTCAGCTGCAGCAGGAGTTTTGTCAACTGTAATTTCCTCTAGGAAGTAGTTGTTAAACTGTAGGTTTTCTTCTTTTCTCTCATCCAAATAAGTTGTAGATAATTCTTGTGATACGCTAATCCAAATTTTTCTTGATTGATGTCTGTTTTTTATTTTAGCATATGCTTCTGTTTTTATCAGCTCTGCGTGATGACTTGCTACTTGAAATTCTTCTGGTATTTTAAAAGTGCAACCATCCTGTGTTGTTATTGTCGTTAACCATACGAGGTTAGTTTTCCCGTCTGTCGCACTTTTCACTTCAAATGCAAACTGAAATTTAGCCATTTCTTTTGTGAATCTTCCACAAATGAATGTTGTTTTGTAAGAGTCTTTTACTCAATTAATTCCTCTTTTTGGGAACATTTATAAATAAGTAAACTGAACTGTTTCTCTGTAAATCAAAGTTAATTTTTATTATTTTAAAGTTTATAAACTAAGGTTTACTTTATCACAAATCACACCTGTAAATCAAACGACCAACATTCAATGTTTGTTATTCAGTCTTCCAGTCTTTTACTCAACTAATTCCTCTTTTTGGGAACATTTATAAATAAGGAAACTGACCTGTTTCTCTGTAAATCAAAGTTAATTTTTATTATTTTAAAGTTTATAAACTAAGGTTTACTTTATCACAAATCACACCTGTAAATCAAAGGACCAACATTCAATGTTTGTTATTCAGTCTTCCAGTCTTTTACTCAACTAATTCCTCGTTTTGGGAACATTTATAAATAAGTAAACTGAACTGTTTCTCTGTAAATCAAAGTTAATTTTTATTATTTTAAAGTTTATAAACTAAGGTTTACTTTATCACAAATCACACCTGTAAATCAAAAAAACAACATTCAATGTTTATTATTCAGTCTGTTGTTCCTTTCTTACAATTCCAATTTCTTACGATCACAGTCTCTTTTGTTATTATTCGTACACTCCTTTCTGCCACGTGTTTATCATCATCATCATCTTCACCTTATTATCCTTGTTGTACTTATGGATGTCTGGCCATCGTTATTACGCGGGATGATTCAAATAATATTAGGGAAGTGCCATGTACTTTCCTTACATATTTTTTCACGAAGTCGCTCAGCTACGCCAAATTCCAGAAGTTCGAATTGCCCGGTGATAAATTTTGCCAAACGGGCACACGTTTCGCGAAACTGCAACATAAGGGTAGCAACGTGCCCGTTGTATCCTGGAGAAGCAAAAATTGCCCATTTCCAGGCCGTGGAAATCTTTTGGGGTAATATTTACCTTCGAATCATCGCGTACGAGAGAGAGAGACGGTCCCGCTCGAACGCTCGGAAATAAGAAGAATGCAAGCCGCTCTGCGGGGGTGGAGCCGCGAGGAAAGTGGAGGCAACCCCTTTATTAGATTACCGGACGAGTGTCGCAGCATGGCCACTCTTTGAGTTCTCGCCGAAGGACCCTCCGGGCTTATTGTCTCGTTTCCCAAGCTTACCCTCGCGTTGCCACCCACGCCCGAATCTATTTATTTACGCACTTTTAAGGCGCCAGCAAGCTCAAAGACTCTGCAAATTGGCTTGGAATTGATTTCGCCAACGGTGGACCCCTCCCACTTGCCTTCGATCACTGCAGTGCCCCTCCATACTCCATTTAAGGTGTTTTTCCATAATAAATCTCGGAAACTTTGCATTTTTCCTTTGGAAGGAGGTCTATTCGCTAGGGGATGTATGATTACCGAATTTGTGAGTTCGTTGGGATACTGTACACAGATGAAACGGTAAAAAATTATGCGAATTCTCGTGGAAACATATTTCAAAAAAGTTGAGAGAAAGCTACATGGTCTCAGGATCTGAAAATATCTGTAGTACATGCGGGATGAAGCTTGTTACCGTGTAAGATTTATTAGTTTACCGTGATCGTAGAATGATTCAGACGTTTGGATTCGAAACGGAAGAGCAGCCGCCTCTCGCGCCGTGTATGCGAATGGTAAGAGTTATGGTGACGAGGCTGGTAATGATGGGACAGCTGCACGGTGCTTGGGTATTGTTCGTTTTGAATTCACCCTAGCTGAATTTTGAAAAGTCACATTTAGTTTCGACGGACGCACGTGCTGCGTCGATTTCACTGATTTTTTCCCGAATGCACCGGGGGATCGCATTATCATACGTTCGATCAATTCTTTTTATTCACCCGGACGTTCCCATGTATGCATTTTAAGGGTTTAATTTTATTGATTCAGAGATGGTGAGGTATTTTGTTCGGTCAATTTAATAGAACATTCCACTTACCTTCATCTGCGTCTTGAAAATCGATCGAATCCGCCAAAGAAGCCTATAAGATAAATACATCGAGAAGAAGAAAAGAAGTTTTTCTTCGAGAACTAACCTAATATCGGCTCCCAACTCAGGATCCAGGGATCTTAATCCTCCAGCACCGTAAACGCAACAGTTTCGCATAAAACCGTTCGCAGGGAACTCTGAAGGAAAAGGAAAATCTCTCGGATCGTTGATCCTAGCTTAGGATCGCGGCGTTTCACGTAATCGCGGGAGGGAACGTGAATTAGGGGTGGTTTATTTTTCTTCGTCCCACGTCGAAGTCTCGCTTTCTCTTATGGAAAATAGGCGGGGGATGACGAGTGAATGACAGGACAATGAACTGGGTCTGATGCACGCTATCGCTTTATGACGATTCAATATGAATACCGGTCTGTTGCACCCTCAATGCATCAGGATCTCGAATCTCGAGTTTCTCGCGTGCTCCAACGTCTTCGGAAACCAGTCTCCATAAAGGATTCATTTACATCGGCTCCGGATCGCTGACGAGTCTCGATCGCGGCGGCTGAGTCGATCTTTGATCCTCCGGGGATGATTAGTTACCCCGGAAGCGGGGTATTAATAATCCCTTGAGCCGAGATTCCACTAATTATGCTTGGAGGAAGCGAGGTTTACCCTTTGGCGGTGAGTGTCGGTGTTCAAAGGCCGATTTTTCGCCGATTGGGCTATTTGTTTGTTGGTTCTTGAATTAGTGTTTCATAAGAAACATAGAAATGTGAATTCTAAGAAAAACATCCTGTAAACAGGAGCCTATGGCCGTAAAAAGTTGTGAGATCAAACAAAATACGGCCAAGTTCGTTAGCTTAGAAATACCTGTTGCAATACTGAAAAAAAAGTTTGCAAAAATTAATTTAAAAGAACGCTATTTCATTTTTAAAGAGTTACATGGAAGGCTATAAATTATTCAAACTTGGCCGTTACTTTTTAAACGAATGGCCATAAAAGGTGTTCGGTAGCGGCCAAGTTTCAATAATTTAGCCCTCCATGTAACTCTTTAAAAATTAAATAGCGTTCTTTTAAACTAATTTTTACAAACGCTTTTTTCAGTATTGCAAGAGGTATTTCTAAGCTAACGAACTTGGCCGTATTTTGTTTAATCTCACAACTTTTTGCGGCCATATAGGAACTTGGCTCCTGTTTACAGGATGTTTTTCTTGGGATTTCATCAATTTTTGTTGAAATTTCATCAACTATCAAGTAGGTATTACTCTTATCCCTGAGTCATTCAATCCTAAACAGTTAAAATGGTAAAGTAGAGGACAGGATAAAAAATCTAAACAACGCAGCGACGGTCAAAGAAACAAAACCCTTTTCTAATCTGCAAGACAAAATCCAAATTCAATGTATCGAGGATTAACACTCTGCCGGAGACGCTCGGATCCGTTTGCCCCCCGCCGCTATAGACGATGCTCGGTGCAGTTTCTTTTGTTTACGTTAGAGCGATTGTTTTTTTCATCAGCATTTGTTGCGACTTCGAAGCTAATAAAACGTATACTTATGTATGTTATGCTGCTATGTTCTATCCTACCTACCTATTTCGTAATGTTTTTTTGTCAATACAACCCCTGTAAGGTGTAAAATTTCAAACTTGGATAATTATATCTTTGAGTGTTTGTTATGGTGGACCTATGGACCAAATTTCAAGCTTGTAGGTCAATGGGAAGTACCTAGAAGGTTTTGACGATCTGTCAGTGACTGACAATTTAGCGATTTTTGAGGTCCTTATAGGACTCTCGGAACCTACTAGTGTTGGAAGATTAATGTTTTGTCAATATTGAGACATGATAGCATTAAACAAGTGTACGAAATTACATCTCTCCATCTGCCTCCAGTACCGAATTATAAGCCTCTAAAAAACGGCTAAGTTGTTTCATGTAAAAGGAGGTAGTGGGAGAACTTGGCTGGTGCACTACCGTGCACCTAGATTCTGATTAACTTGAACATTTCTCCAACCTCCTCTCATAATTTTATTTTTCCATATAGGCCAGCAGGTCACCGTCGAAATTCATTTCCAAATCACCGATTTCCGTTCGAGGGAGACACGTCCCGCTTTTCCCATAAAAGAACCCTTTTGGCAGCCATGTTCCATGTAGGTTGCACAACGAAAATCTGGAAGAAGGTCTGAAAAGGGGCGGTAGATGGAAAAAAATCAGTTTCCGAGATCAGGGCAACGCATTCATCCTCATACTACCTTCCCATGACCCAGAAATCGGGAATTCTAAAGGCCCGATGGATTTGCGTTCAAAAAACAGACGTTTTCACCCGTTGCGACCCTCCTTAGCATCCCCCTCACCCCCTACGAAACGTTTTTTAAGCTTGAATAGCTTCTTCTCCGTTTTTTTTTCCTCCCCGGTTCCCTCGGTTTCACAAAAATCTAGTGAATATGCAGGATATGCATCATCCCCCTTTGATTTCATCCCCAACGCGAGAGATGATCTTCTAAAATCGGGAAAAAATTTACCTGCGCACCCCGTCATTTTTACTGTCTCTCTCCCTCTCTCTTTTTAGCACGATGTAGGTTCTCCTGGCTAACGGAAAAAAACGCAGCGTCGAATTTCACCCCAAAATAACGCTTTTTCACACAGTTTTTACCAGCTATGAGGGGCAAGATTCCCGCAAAAGGGGGTCGTTCATTTTTAAGAGTAGATACCGGATTCTCCGGGACTATAACGAAATTTCTCATGCCTCTGAAATTGATGGAGAACGATGAACTTCTTCGTGGAGGCTGCGAGTCGTATATTTTAGGGTTGACAGGGTTTTGTAATTTTTTCGGAAGCCTCGGCGACGAATCACGACCACGATCATGCCGGTGGACATTCAGTCGTGTTTCGACTTCGACGTTAATTACCGTCAGCCAGGACAGCGCGTTAGCAACGCGCGAGCTCTTTGTCGAGCCGGCGCGGCGAGCGTCAGAAGGTAATTGGCGTGACGTCGCGTTATGTCACGGAAAATAAACGCTTCCCATACGCTGTTCAGTGAATTTCACGTTGACAGCGAGAGGAAACTTTTAGCTGTGCCATTGACTAATCCATTGTTTTGTCAACGCGATCGCGAATCGCGAATCGCTTCACGAAAATCCCATGAACAAGTGATATTCAGATTTACATTTTGTCAAAAAAGTACCGGGAATTGGCCAATGAAACAAAAAATATGTATTATTCATCCAAATTTATTGTATCGCCTTCAAAGTAGGCCTCTTTCGAAATAATACAGTTATGCCAACGAATAAACCAATCATCAAAACATCTTTTAAACACATTTTTTGGAATCAACTTTAGTACTCGCCGCGAATTCTATTTTGTCATCTATCGACTGAAAACGGGTGCCTCGAAATGGTAATTTGAGTTTTGGAAAAAGAAAAAAGTCGGCCGGAGCCATATCAGGCGAATACAGTGGCTGCTCGATAAGATTTGTTGTGTTCTTGGCCAGAAATTCGTTCACAATGACAGCCTTGTGAGATGGTGCGTTATCGTGATGCAAAATACACGAGTTTTCTTGCCACAAATCTGGTCTTTTTCGACGAATTTGCTCTCTCAAACGCCCGCACAACGCTCAGATAATATTCTTCATTTACTGTCTCACCTTGTGGCAAGAATTCCGAGTGCACAACATCGTGGTAATCGAAAAAAACTGTCAACATCAGCTTCACTTTTGATCGACTTTGACGTGCTTTTTTCGATTTCGGCTCAATTAGAAGGCGCCATTCCGAAGCTTGTTGACTGTTTTGCATGTGAAACTCGTAAACCCATGTCTCATCACCAGTTACAATGCGTTTTATGAATGTGGGGTCGGAATCGACTCGTTCTAACATGTCTTCAGCGACCTTAACGCGATTGAGTTTTTGCAGAAAATTCGCAAAAATCGCAAAACACACTTGAGATAAACTGACAAAATGGCACACTGTAAACAAACTAAATGACAAGTGACGTTCAAACTCCGCGTGAGTATAGAGGACAGTTGTGCCAACTTAGCGACAAAAAGAATTTCAACAATCCCTTTAAGCGGGCTTTTTAAATGATCGATTCCCGGTACTTTCTTGACAGAATGTAAATGTACCCGGAAAAACATCAGAGTCACGAATCGAGTCATTTCCAATATTCGAGCACACGTAACCGTTCAAACATCGAAAATTACCGCGTAGTCGGCTTCGAGGTACACCGAACCAGTTCTGGGAACGATTTAAATCCTTATCAGAGGCATTTCTTCGCCGGTACTCGGTGGAAGTTTGCCCAGGGAATATTTTTAAAAAATCGTGTAGAGTCCCACCCTGGCATCCCGAGGTCGCTGATTGAGGTATGCATACGTCATACGTATAGGATACAGGTCTCTGAATGGGCCTCTCGATCCATATAGAATACAGAGTGTGGTTACAATGCGCGACCGATAAAACGGTGTATGATCGAGAACGCGAGTATGGTTCTCGTCGAGTCGGCGATAACGGAGGGCGCACCTCGGTTTTACATGTTTTAACAGTCAATAAGATTATCGCTGAGTAACGCCGAATAAATCAAACATCGCGGTGCTCGAGCAAACTCTCGATAACCTGGATGAACGAGGCGTAGACGAGGAGAACAAGCGACGTCGATCACTTTGGCCCCGATGTTTGCTCCGGTTTCGAAACACACTGTTAATACGTGATCTGTTTCGGAGCGAGCTTATGCTATCCGTCGACAACGTTCTTCCCGTTTTTACAGACCTACAGCGGATACGAAACGTATTTGAACACTTACTTTCATTCTTGAAAAATTGTGGACATTTCAACATTCGTAATTTCGTTAAAAAACATAGTACAACGATAAACTTGGACTCATTTTGAAGCGTGAAACCTCTATTTTCCCAATTCATCGTTCATTTCTTCGTAGAAAAATTCTCCATGATAAAAAATGCCACAAATTCAAATATCTCCTGTAAAGTCTCCTGTTCACAATGATTCCTCAAAAATTGTTTTATGGGTGAAAAACGAGGAACTCGCGCGACCGCACCAAAATCGCTTAATCACTCAATCGCTCAACGATCATTTAATGGCTTTATCAGATGGATCGTGGGCTGGATTCTCGAATTTCAATCGAATTGCTAATTCTGTCGAGGCTTCTCGCCGCAACTGTTCGGTATCAATCAATTTGTAAACCCAAAGCCCCGCCCGTGCACGATCGTTTTTCTCTTTGTCACGACGCTAGATTAGTATCGCGTCTTTTTTATTCGATACTCCCCTTCTCTCTTTCTCGCTGTCTCGCTATTCTCCGCGGGGATATCGATTAATCGAAGGGTGGTGTTCACCGGCCGAAGAGGTTTGTCCGACGATCATGCAGTGGCCAGCGCGGGACAAAAGGAGTCCGGAGAAGAAACATCTCTGGGGAGGTCGGCCCTACCTGACCGAAAAGTGGATAATACTTGTTCCAACTTGTAACCACACTGTCTTGCGAGCCCTTCTCCCTCTCGTATTGTCACTCTCCTGCTATTCCTGCCTGCTATCTCAATCTCCGAGTTCTTCCTCCTCCTACGAGAAGCAACATTTTAAAGTTGCTATTTAATCCAAATATTTTTGCGCCTTGATTTTGTAGATTTCTGGCAAAAATGTGGGGTCAGCCAAAAAATCGGATAGAAAATGTTCAGCTAGCCCAGTGCGCGGTCCAATCGTCCCTCCCTCGCGAAGAAAAGTCCTCCCTCGACATTCTCCCTCCCCGTGATCATGTGAAGAGTCCGGGGAGATCGAGAGTCCGGTCGGCAGAAGATCAGCCCGCAATGGCAATACAGGCGACCGGTCCGCGGGTCTACCAGTTTTTGCCGATGTCCTACGGCCTACGGGGTTCCTCTCCCATCGACTCTTGTCTCCCACACGCAGAAACCTTGCCAACGAAAGAGAGAGAGAGAGAAACGCACACCATCACCGTCAATACTTACTCTTTCGAACGCGGTGAACTCGTTTGCAGCTGAGAGAGAGAGCTCCGTGTGCAGTTTTCCTGCGTGCAACTCCGTTTGTCGGAGTGTTGGTCGCAAGCGAGCCGCGCATACACGCACAGGCTCGGAGAGAAGTGGTCTCGTGCATGTTCGCAGCGATGCATTACGCATGCACGAGGTCTCGGTGCATCGCGGGCACGCACTCGCGAGCCGTCCCGAAGTGCATCAGCCGATTGCATTCGCGGAGAACGCGGTTGCATTGGCGGCCAGGCCAGCCAATCGGGTTATCGGGCGACGAATTCACCCCTCCAGGCACCGCTCGAGCGGATACGAGGCGGGCAGTTTGCTTTAAGGATCGCTCCTCGTTCCACCAGCGATTTTTTTCTTTATTTATTGCGCGACTCTTCTGCTGCTTCTTCTTCTTCTTTTCAGGAAGATCGCTGGCTTTCTTGCGGCCCTTCTTCTGTGGTCTACGACCCTGCTCGCGATTCAACCGCGTTGTTGCCGATCGATTGGACGGTTTCGAGCGATTTTTCGAGACCTGTAGTTTTTTTTGCAATTCGCAAATTTGTTCATCTTTTCTGTCACAAATTTCTAAGTGTTCGAAATAAAAAAATTATTAAAGTAACGTTCCCGCATCTCATTACAAGAATCTCTGCCCCAGGGTTAATTAAGGCGTCCATCGCGTTATTATTTCGTATTCTCGTCTGGCCCCGATACGCCGCGCGCCGTTTTCCCTGTTGAAAATGAAACGCGCCGAGCCGGGAACTCGCTATTCATATTCAAATGAAAACGCGCTAATCACAAGCCTTTTTGCCGTACGCGCGCCTTGTTAGGGGACCGTGCGATCCTCGTATCGCACTGCGAACGCTGAAAGCAACCGGAGATTTATGATCCATGATTTACACGTTCTGCTTGTCCCAAAAGCTCCTGTCTTAATGCGTTCGCTTTATCCTGTTAGAATCATTTGCATATGCAAACCACGCGGTTAGTTTTCCTTTCGTGGCCCTGTAATTATGTAATTTATTCGTTCGAAGGAAGCAGGAAAATCATTCTAGGAAGAAATGTTTTGGCAGTAATTTTTCATTGCTTCGAAAAAGATTCCGAGCAACCGGGGTAATCACCAGCCGGCAAGTTATTGCCCAACAATCCGGAAAAGATAGAAATTGTTGTCATACTGCGATTCAACAGGTCGAAACTCTCGTAATGCAGAGAAGCAACATTGTTTCCTGCAGTCCCGTCATAAAAGTTAATATTCCGTTCTCGGGTCGGTGGTTCCGGCTAAACCGCTTTCACATTGAACAATATCCCGTTGATCCAACGATTCCAACTCCGAATAAAACGTTCGGCACAGCGAGAAAATGTTCGGCCGATTAGTGAAGCGAGTCCTCTTTCCACGGATTTGCCAGAAAGGAATCTCTAATCTAGCCGTTTACGGTTGTCCGCCGATTAAAGACGGACGAATTAGTGTTTCGGATTTTTCTCAATTACATCGTAATACCGCTTTCGAAGCCGTATACAATGTGCTCGAGTACGTTGCAGGTCGATTAATGATTTCGTTTTATCTGTTCGACGAATCTTATCGCTTCTACGTGGATCTTCCGCGTGAGTTATCAACCGTAACTCGCGATTAGACTATGGATGATTATGCACTTGTGGTCTGCTTAATTATCATCGTGAAAATGTTTCTTTTAGTGTCCATAGAATTAGTTGCCATTAAAATATTCTTCAATAAATATTCCGTTTTGTCGATCGTAGCGAATTAATAGAATTTAGTTTGTTATCGGCGCACAGGTTCGATCCGAAATCAAAACAAAGCAATTTTGCAATTTAAAGGATTTTTCTCAACGTTTCGATCCAAGAGTATGGATCATCTTCAACAGAATTTTGCGTTTGCTATGTGTTAATTGTTTATAAGCGTTCCATGCTGGCACGAACTAAACTTAGTTCGTTGCAAACTTCGTTTAAACAGTTGCAAATTTATACACTTATACACTTGCAAGCGCAAAATTCTCTTGAAGATGATCCATACGTGGATCGAAACGTTGAGAAAAATCTTTTAAATTGCAGAACTGTGCGCCGATAACATAAACTAATTTCTAAAAATATTCTTCGTTTGACGGTGTCACTTTTCGACTCTCATTTCGCGAAAGAACTCCGACTTCCGACGAAAGACGGAAAGAGACGAAACAAAGACCAGTCGGAGGATCTCGGTGGAGTAATTGGGAAAATCATCGGGCACGTCATCGACATCCCCAGAATTGTACACGCGAGCCGAATGACGGATGCACGCGATGGGGACGGGACAAGATCGAGGAAGCGTCCAGGGAGAAGTAACGAGGTGCGAGGCCGAAGCCACCGCACCGGCAGATTAATTAAGTACTAAGTGAAAAAGAGAAACTGGGAGGAGGTGCGAGATGATTGCCAGCGATTGGCCAGGGAAGCCGGGCCAGGAATTTAATAAGCAACCCGCCTTATCGGCGGTTCCCACGTCGCGTTCCGCTGCGGAATGCATAAATGCATCGCGAATTCGATCTCGTTCACGGTGCGATACCGTGTTCGGTCTCGTTTCAAGCTGCACGCGAATATACCCGGCCCAACCCTCGAATCGTTATAATTAGACTGCGGATGTTGATGCAATTTTCAATTTTTGTAGACAAATTTTAAGGAAAGTGGTAGAGTAGTCTTTGTAGATCTGAAATAAGAATCGTACTAAATTCTGTGGAATATTATTTTCCAGCATTTTGCTCTGCAAGATCCGCAACCTAGTCATAATTAATCTGCGGTACGTGAATACTTTATTCGATGCTTGTCATTAATTGGATTTTACAGGCTTTGACCAGCATAAAAAATTGGACTACCTTGGAACAACCGTCTACAACGTTCCTCCCCAAATATCAAAGATGTCGGCTCGCGAGTTGAAAGGGGTGTCGTCAGTTAGGGGTGCGGTAACGAGGGAAAGGGGAAGGAGGGTCGATTTTAAAATCACAATGGCAGACACACGTCTCTCTGCTCACCCCAAAAAGCCGGCTGGCTCCGTCCGTTCGGCCTCTCCCCGTCGCGTCGCGTCGAAGCATCTGCGTCTGTTCCGCTCCTAAACGCTTCTTCCTGCACGCTTATGGTTGTCGGCGGTGTGTCAGTGTGCGCGATGGAGAAGAGAAAGGTGTGCGGGCACGGGCGAAGCACGCGTTTCCGAGGATTCCGCAGGAATACAACCCCTGCGCCTCGTCGCGCCGGCACCTCTCGTGCCAATCGCAGGGAAGGGGAGATGCCCACCCCTTCCTCAAACATTTTAAACTTTTCTCCCCCAGAGAACACACCCCTCTCCCGGAACGTTGTCTCGGCGATTTAACGACCCACGACTCTTCGACGGGGAGGGTCGCTACGGGGTGGCTTCGTGCCGTTACGATTTTTTATTTCGATTTTTCCGATCAGCAAAATATTTCCATGAACAACGAAAGCAAATGCAATACTGCTAGTCATGCATAAAGAAAATATTAGTGTAAAAGTTATAATTCGAAGCAAATCTCTGATATTGGAATAAATTGTGACATTGCACCAGAGTTAAAATTAGAAAAGACAAAGTCCATATATTTTCAATATTCTTAAAATAAAATACTATTTTCAAAAATTACTGCAACAAATAAAATATTTTATTTTCAAAAATGACTACATCAAATAAAATATTTTATTTTCAAAGTTGTACAGACACTGTGAAATAAATGGGATTATTTACTATTTACTATTGGGTTGGCAAATAAGTTCGTTCGGTTTTTGTGATTTATTCCAATGTAAAAAACCGAACGAACTTATTTTCCAACCCAATATTTAAAATACTATTTTCCCCAGCTCTGTCTGTAACCCATGGCGATACGATGGGCTGCAAATTGAATTTTTTCTATTCTTAACTTAAGATCCTCATTTTTTGGAAAGTAAATATAGGAACTGTAGTCAACGATAGAACGAATTAGGCTTTTGTATAATGTAAGAAGTGTAGAAGGATCTGCTCCCTATCTTAAGCCACTGATACATTTTAAGGTGTTAAGTCTATCAAAACAGTTGTTGCGTATATATTCAATATGATTGGTGAATTTAAGTTGATAATCGAAAAGAATGCCTAAAAAGCGAACCTGACCACTAGATTTGATTCTATAATTGTCAATTTTGATGGGGCAAAGGTAGCAGACTAAGATTGGTCCAGCGGCCCCACCTACAATTTTTATTGACATAGTGTGGAAAAAAATGGTTTTAGGTGGAAAGATAACCCCCTAAAATTGTAAGTTGCTAACCCTTCGTAAATACCCTTAACTGTATCATTTTTTTTTCTCGGTTGTTAAATGAGATATTCAGATAAAAAAACGAAAATACTCGAACTTACCTCCTGCATATCATACATTTTTTTCACCATTGTGACCAAATTATTAAGGGTAGAAAAAAATAATTTAATTTTTCAGGGGTGGGAATTGCAAGCAACCCTTCGAGTGACCACTTCCAAAAAATTCAAGAACAATGTTCTGTTGCTTATCTAACATATAAAAAAGTTTCAAGATGGTCGGATTGGTGGAACATAGTTAAATATTGAAAAACAAATTAAATTACGTCATTATAATGGTATAATGTACAGTGCAGTGTTTCTTACGACTCCAATTAATAATTCTTATCAGGATATTAAGTCCCTTCTTGATTAGTTATTCCTTTTTAAACGCGACGCATAACATTACATAAGTAGTATATACAGTAGCGGACAAAAGTTTAAGACCGCTCTAAAGAAGACAATAACTTTTTTAATATTGTACTATACGATTTGAACTTTTTTGGGAAGCTAGAGCAATTAGTTTACTGAAGGATGTGAAAAGATTTTCGGCAATAAATCGTGAAAATCTGCAATTTTTACCGTCTTTAAACGTTTGTAGCTCATTGCAACGTCGACCGATTTTGACAAAATTTTCAGAATATGTTTAATTGACACAGATCTACAAAACGTATTTTTTAAATTTTCAATATAGGCCCACATAAGAAAGTTAAAAATTCAACTTTTAATATTTTTTCAACAGTTCCGATCAATTGCAGTTTTCGAAAAAATTTCTTTTCACATCCTTCAGTAAACTAATTGCTCTAGCTTCCCAAAAAAGTTCAAATCGTATAGTACAATATTAAAAAAGTTATCGTCTTCTTTAGAGCGGTCTTAAACTTTTGTCCGCTACTGTATGTGGTTTTTATATGTGGTTATATTATACATATAGACCACAGGTTATTTTCAAAAATTCAAAGTGTTCCTTTTATAAATCAGAGGCTCTGTATCAAATGGTGATATTTTTAACTTCCGGTTTCGGCCGGAAATAGGTGATTGAGACCGGAAGTTACATTTTTTAAATGGAACATGGTATTTTTTTATTACGCATTCGGATTTTATGCGAAATAACAAGAAACTTTTGTCTGAAACATTTTTTCAAGAAATGTCATTTTATGTCCTTTAAGTAATCTTCAAAATGAGTCTTGGCAAAATAATGTTTTCACTATCTGCTCTTGGCATAACCCAAAAAGATGGCAAACGATCATCGAACAAAGTGGAAAATATTTTATTGACGAAAGTTCATCGCTGGCATAAAAAAATTGGGCTATATTACACAGATAGGGGAATGCAAAAGACTGTTCGGCTAGACTGTTTGACAGAGTATCGTGTTTTCGTCCCCGATCGAACACTATATTTAACCTCAACGGCAGACAACCTGATACACGGCAAGGGGTGTTTCTCGCTTTTCGAAATTCTACTTTTGTGCTCGAGTTCGAGCTATTTCCGTGACGCTCCATAGGGATGCTCGACACGGTACGTCGACTGCGACCCGCAGGCATAAACATTCAGCTGTACTCACAAGAGAATCGAGAACGGGCCCTGTGTCTCTGTTGAAAAAAAACGACGCATTCGCAGTGGGTTCCGATGCCACAATCGATGCTTTTAGAAATGAAACACTATGTCTCTTTTCGGAGATCCGTTACAACTGTTGGATTCGTCGAAGTGTCTTTCGATCTGCTGTGGCTTCGAAAAAACTGGACCGTTTTACATGAAAGTAGTACATTTATCTTTTGCATTCTTCTTTGAGGTATGCACATCCTCGATTGTGACAAAAACTCGCGTCATTGTAAAAAATTTTCTATGCTTAACATTGCATTGAAAGATCTTGCCAGTTCTCATTGTAGGAATGGCATTGGAGAAAGGTTTTACGGGTAGCTTCGAAGAAGAATCTTAGGGGTGGTATTGAAGAAGGGTTGCAGAGACCTCCCTCGGTTTTAAACTCCAACAAAATGGCGTCGGTCACATGCAGATTGGCTAGGTGTCGGTCGAAAGGAGTTATGGCAAAGGGTGGTTTCTCTCGGAGGGCGGTTTCGCGCTTGCGCTCACAACCCTTCCCTCTTCCACCCCTTTCAATCTCTAACCTAAAATCTCTTTCATTATTCACGCTTTTTATTGGTTACCTGTACCGAACCAGGTAGGGAAATTTTACATAATGACGTCTATCTGAACCTATTAAAAATTCCCAATGAAAGATTCAATCTTCGCGGTCGATCCTCCTCCGTTTCATCCCCTTTGGAAGCCTGCAGAAGTGCACAGGATTTGCATATGCTGCAATATCGATCCTGGAACAGTCCCCAGCTCCAACAGGGATTATCCGGTCGAGGGAAAGTGCATTTTGGAAATCGTGCACAGGGGTGGTCGAGTGTTAAGGTAGCTAGGGCAGACGCAGGGAGCAGGCTGGCTTTATCGATCGCAGCTCTGACAAGGGCAACCAGCAAGAAATAGGGAAACCGTTCGTCCGCGATGAATGCCGATCCTTTGTCTTTCTTCTCTGGGCTGCTTTTTGGCAGTCTGAATCAAGGGTGAGCTGTCTTGGACGAACTGGAAAAAGATCAACCCTCTGCACTTGTTACCGGTGGATTTTGGGAGGTGGATCTGTGGTCCATTAAAACGAGATTCTCACTTTCGAGTCGATTGTAAAAGACACCGAGCGATGGATAGGAGAATAAACGGAGACCACAGCGGATGCGATATAAATCGTCGGTAGAATTTATTTTGTCGATAACGATGTCGGTTAATTGCATCGAGGCAATTAGATTTCTCGGTGGGATTCATTAGGATGACGCATTATAGTGGAAAATTTATGCTGTTTACTCTGGAACTAATAGAGTGGCCTTTATCTGAGAAAAAGTGGCCGATAATCACGCATGTTACTCTTACGGTCAAGATAATAATACTAACGCGAGCCACTTTTACGGGATTAATCGGAAAAAACTAGCGCCGCGACGCGACAAGACGCCAACCACGAGGAAACGAGCTACATTGTATTATCAACCAGTCACGACGATGGCGACACCTAGAAAAAGAATGGTTACACGATAAAATTGATTAGGATTGAACTTCTGTTACACTCACTTCAAAAAGTCTCCGCACATCTGTTGTCACAAAATTATTCCTTTAAAACTGCGCCGAACGAAGTAAAACGGAAAGACTGCACGCTAAATCTTTCCTCGTGCCTAACAATCTTCAAATTATAAAAGTGAAAGTGTGCATAACTATCCACAGTCTACTTGCGCCCAACGTACTGCATAATGCGCTGCATAATGCACTTGAAAAAAAAACTTCAGTATTCGAATCATTTAATAAGCAATTTTCACAAGAAAATATAATAGCACATTTCGTCAAGTCGAACGATAGCGATAACGATTTCGATACCCGAGTCCAGGAGCGATTAGAGATCTCGTGGATGATCTACGTGACGTGATCGACGCGCGCCGTCCTGCATTGCACCCTATTATTGAAATTATGAAATGGGAATGCGGTGATACCGTCGGTTTTGGTGGAGATACGAGACTACTCGAGAGAGGAAAGCATTGTCCGATTAAAGGTCGTTCACACCTGGACGACACACTCTCTCACTCTCTTCGAGTGACCGAGGAAAGCATCTTTATCTGTGCGCATGCTGCATTTTCGTGGTTAGTGTTATCGCAACACTTGCTAGGGGTCCACGTGCGACGTCGAATTTATCTATGGAGATAGTCCGTCGCGTCGACAGGTGAAGTGGAGGTTTGATTAGCATCTACGGCTCATGTAGGAAATTTTCTTGGAAACGTGATTACTGGCGATTCGATTTTTGAGTGACGTGACATTATAAAATCGATTCGTAGCAGAGTCTTAATGATTTATTGGTTTCCGGAAATTATACGTATTCGCGCGCGGATAGGAAGGAATTCGTGCAAGGGGTTGAACAGGTTTTTGATCGCGTTATAAGGTCCATTGTAGAGCGAGGATGAAGATTGTTTGTTTTCGAACAGAGGGGAATCCGAGGGACAATTTTAATTCGAGTGGCCGCGCGAATCCGTAGCAATTTATTTATTGGAGAAAGTGCTCGAGGGCTATCCCCGTCCAGCCAGGCGGCGCTTCGCCTGTCCTAAGCAGGATTCAATTTGGCCACTGCCCACGATTCCACCTTCAAAGAGGAATCACCATCCTATATAGCCCGGGCCGCCCTCGTCGACGTGTACAGGCTCGGTCAGCGGCCTCCACTATTAATCTTATATCGAACGCTTTATCCGCGTCCGCTTCTTTCCTCCGCCGTTTTTCTCGACCGCCTCCGACCCCCATCTGGACCGTGTCTCGCCACCCCTGTGCCTCGACCTCTTCAACCCTTGGACGAGCAGGAATTTTCAATTCTTTCGAGTACCGCGGGAAAGCAGATTGCTGGGAGCTGCGCTCGCGACGAAATTTCAGCTCGACTGGACCTCTGTCCTCTCCTGGACCGTGCACCTGGCGTTTTAACCCCTTCACGAAGCCTTTTCAACGTTTGTAGATGCGATCTTGTTTTACTGCTTTTATACTGGCCACTCTACGTCGTACGTAATTTTCCATATTTTTTCTTTTCGAAGAATCGATAAAACTTGGTAATTAGATTTCGAAGAAATTCATTAAAATCGGAATGGACACATTCCGAGGATAAATCTCGTCTCGGATGATAAAGAATAGAAGGATCGAGGGTAGGCATGGCGCAGGTTCATGGCTGGCCGCGATTAATCGCGCACGGAAATGGAAGGACGTGGAAACGAGCGTCGTCGTCGGACGCTCCTGGCAGGACATTGGCCAGGACGAATAAGTAATGTAGAGGTCCATTATGCTGAAACGGTGAAGGGTCTGGCGACCAGGGTCAGCCAATCCCCCGGAGGGCCGTTAAAGTGAAATACTTCTGAATGCAAGGTGGCTGGCCGTCTCTTACCCCCTGCGTCCCCCTACCCCCTTTCCCATCGCCATTTTTTCTCTCTCTCTCTCTCTCTTTCTCTCTCGGGCCTCTCTTTTTTCACTGTCCCCTCGGAAAACGACGGCCCTACTCGTCCATAGGTAAATCGTTGTTATCTGGACAGTGATAAACCCGTGAATGGAGTTCGCGCCCGCTTCGACGAATGAGGGGAATGCAAAGGGAGAAACCAGCCCCGTACCACCACCGATCATGAAATGGATGGCTCTGTTTATGCGAACCACGCTTGCTATTTCCACAGTCTTTCCCACTAGGTGACGCTATTGGTAATAGAAAGGGTGCTGGTTGTATTCGAAATAATGTTTTGGATAGTTGGCGGAAAACGGGAAATAGCAAACAGTCTATTGTACTGTAAATTAGACATTTCTCTACGAAATCGCTCTAGCTAATCGTTCCTGAATTATGATCATTTAAAGCAGCGGTTTCCAACCGGGGCGGCGCGGGCTATTACCAGGGGAGGCGCCATAATTTTTAATAAAAAATTAATGTTCATACCATAATATCTACAAATAAATAAACTTCATATCGTAACGTAACAGAACAAATTCAGTGAAGTAATGTTTATTTTTATTTTTCTTACATTTTTATACATTCATTTAAGCCCTATTAAAAAATTATCCGGAGCTGAAGATTTTTAAAATGACGCCTTTGCAAACGCTCCGTTTCTGTTCGCCGAATCGTATGCAAAACAGTTGCGACAAATTCCGCTTGCTGATAATACAGTCGGAAGAAGAATCAATGATATATATCTGAAGATATTTGCGATCAATTAGTTTCTCGGCTGCGTACTTCGAAATTCGCCATTCAAGTAGATGAGGCAACTGATATAGCTAGAGATGTCCATTTAATTACATACGTTCGATATGTTGCGGAAAATAATATATTAGAAGATATATTATTTTGCAAACTCATTCCTGGAAAGACCACATCCTTGAGATGTTTAATATAATAGACAATTTTTGTTACGAAAACGACATAACGTGGAATAATTGCATTGGACTGTGCATCAACGGAGCTCACTCAATGTGCGGACACAAAGCAGGTCTTCAAGCATTGGTCAAAAAGAAAGCACCACATGCTATCTGAACGCACTGTATGCTTCACAGAGCAGCTTTGGTGTCAAAACATATGAGCGAGGAACTAAACAACATTTTTACGAAAGTTATAAAAATTATAAACTACATTAAGAACAGTCCTTTGAGAGCTAGGCTGTTTGCAAAGCTGTGTGTTGATATGGGAGCTAATTATACCTCACTTCTGTATTATTGCGAAGTTCGCTGGCTATCTCGTGCAAAAGTGGTTTTCTCGAAGAAAACCACCATGAAGAGGCATATTTGTGGACGAACGATAATTTTATTGTTAAACTTGCCTATTTGGTTGAAATTTTTGAAAAATTGAGCGGTTTAAATAAATCAATGCAGAGATCACAAATGCATCCCCTTGTTCGAAAAGACAAAGTAAAAGCTTTCATTAAAAAGCTGGAGTTATGGAAATCAAATCAAAAGAATGAGTTGGATATGTTTTCACTTTCAAAAGATTTCTGGGACACAGCCAATATTGAAGCGAGCAAAAATCTTTTTATCGAACGCTTGGATGGTTCAGTGCTGCATTGTTCAAATTATTTCAAAGACCTTGATTTCTCAAAGGTTTTGTGGATACAGAATCCATTTATAGACAATCAAGAAAACGAATTTGAGCTGACAACCATCGAAAAGGAAAAATTGATAGAATTATCATGCGACAGCTCACTGAACCAAAAGTTTCAAAATGAAACCATAATTCAATTTTGGATGAATCTTAGTGGAGAGTATGAATCTTTGTATTGCAAAGCAATGCATGTGCTTCTACCGTTTGTAACGTCTTATTTATGCGAAACGAGCTTTTCGGCACTGGCTGCAATGAAAATCAAATATCGAACCAGGTTAATAATCGAAAAAGAGTTACGAGTGGCACTCTCCACATTGCCCCCAAGATTTGATAAACTTTGTGTCAATAAACAACAACAACACTCGCATTATATTTTGATGCATTAGATGTAGTTTAATTAGTAATTTAATATAAAAATAAATATGCATGTTCGTATTGTTATAGCGAAACCTTGTTATTATTCTGTTAATTGTAGTTTTCAGTATTTTAAAACGTGTCTATATTATTATATCGATTAAAAGATAGGGACGTGCGGAAAAAAATTTTTTTTTAGCGAGGAATAGTAGCATAAAGGTTGGAAACCGCTGATTTAAAGTGAACGATGATTTTGAGCCTCCTTAATCAATAGTTAGGCTACAGCAATTCCACCGACATTGCCACGGACTTTTTAAAATTCTATAGCCCCCGACATTCAATTACACAGCATGTAAGCGATATTTGTTATCTCCGGAACAGAAGAGCTATTATAAAACAGCATGAATTTCGCTACTCCGCCTCTAATCTGAACGTTTCCGAGGAACCACGGTGAAGGAACGACTGTAAATGATAATTATTCAGAATAACCAGGATTCCAGCGCAGCTCTGGGTATCTTTATTTCTCCCGTTAATTAATAGCGTCGGCAATAATGGTGGTAATTAGAATTCTCCTCTCTTCTATCGTTCATAAAACGAAAGCGGCGCGGCGCAGCATTCGAATGCGTTCGACGCGCCACTAAATAATAATTATTCCCGCTGCGGTTGCACAATTATTCAGCCAGCGGCGAATATTTATCGACGAGTGGCTGCTTAATCCGATCCAGCCGATCGAAGCTTGCGGAATCGTTTTCGATCAGCCGAGAAATCGGTCTCGTTATTGATGTTCTCGTTCGCTCGCGATATTAGGAGCTGGTTTGGAGATTTGCAGGTCTCGTGAACCTCGGGGCGAGTCCTCGGGACATGATTTCGAGGTCTATGGTTGGAATGGACGAGTCTTTTAATCTTGTGGTGTTTGCATGCACCCCCGGACCCGTCCACCCCGCGGAGACAAACGGAAACAACCCCTAAACGGGCGGTGATTTCGACGTCCTGGAAAATTCAATTACGCTAGCATGCTCGTGGAAAATGTGGCTGTCGGACATGGCTTCTACCTGCTCAATTATATTTAAGAGAACATTAAAGGAAAGCTATGGAGAAATTCGTGTTAAATTAGTATTTCACGAGGGGATAGTTTGCGTAATAGTAAATAAAATATCCTACTGCAATGTGTATTATTCGAATGCGAATATAAATACTAATTATTCGAAAGGGTTAATAAATCTCGTTGAATTCGTAATTTCTAAGAAGCCGGCTTGCATTTAATAGAACATTATAAATATGAAAACAGTATCGTGTGCAACCACTGGAACGTATTAATGTTTTCAGTAGTATACTTTATTCTGATGCAATTAAAAAGACTATTCCGGCGTACATTTTCCTAATAAATACAAATAATGCAGAGGATAAATAAATGTCTGAACAAATTAGTATTTTTAAATTTAAAAAACCGTGTGTGCTATTTATCACTGAATATGTTGTATTAGAAATTAAAGTATCCTGAAGTGTGTAATGACTATTCAACATTCCAGTGTATCGCAGAATTTATTTAATTGTCTGCAAATAATCACAAGCTAAGATGGAGTCGTAGCAGCCTACTGGAAGTTGGCATACGGAACAATGGTGGTCCACGGAGGAGGTCAGCGCCATTCTCTGATGATATTGATTAGCCGACGCCCTTAGTTAGCGCCGGCTACACTTTCTTCTGCTTTTCCTCTCGCTCTTGTTCCTCTCTGTAAACGTTTCCCTCCGCAACCCCCAGCAAACCCCTAGCCCTGGAACATTTCCCACCCCCCTCTCTCCCTCTCTCGCTCTCTCTCGACGAAACTTTCTCTTCTTTTCCATCTTCTCTCCCTCGTTAGCGAAAGAGATGGGGTGCGAGAAGCTGATAGAGAGAGACGGGCTCAGACTCTGCGACTAAATCATTCATCAAGCAAATAATACCGAGTCTGAGTCACGGCTCACGCACGCGGGGGTGGAACATTTGCGTGTTTCCTTCGATGCGTCATTTACGGGGTGGCTGGAAAATCTGCAGTTGGCGAACACCCCGGGAGAAAATGTTTCCCGAAATATTCAAACGGATATTGTGCTCGTGTTTCTATTTGTAATTTTTATATAGCGATAAGGCAGGACTGTTTCTGTATATACGAAATTTGAGTGATCATTATCAGTGTTCGTTAGCTATTCTGCTCGGAAAAATTCGATACACCCTGTAGGTACAAGGGAGCCACTCTCCAGGCTCGGTGTAATTAGACTCTGCATCGTGGCGCGGCATCCAGAGGCAGGCATTGTTCCCAGAAATTAAGGGAAACGGGGGAAAAGCCGGGAAAACTGGCAGGAATAGGGGATTCGTAGGGGTTGCTAATTACGCGGAGCCCGTCAAGGGGGAGGAAGCCATTTTCTGCGCAGACACAAAGACCCCCGATGCGAGTTATACTAATACAGAATCAGGGAGGGGGGAATTTGTTTCGGGGAAACTACTTTTGCAATTTGATCCTGCGCTTTGATAACGCTACGCCGGCGCGGCGCGAATAATTTCTCGCCGGTCGTTTTCGCTGCGAACTTTCTCTCTCCCCGTTGCCTGCGAGTTTTCTTCATCGAGATTCCTCGGTGTATATGTCGAAATTTGTAAATATACCGCGGCGACTGGTAATTTCGAATTTCTATTTTAACCCAGATATTATTAGTCGGCAGTCTTTTAATAGGTCGTTTGAGTAGCGGTTGCCTGTGTTTTTTGTTTGGTCATGTTTGGCGGTATTGAGAAAGAAAGGGTTGAGCAACCGTGTGAGCGAATTAATAACCGTGTATCGTTCTCTTCCTGCAGGTAAAGTTTGGATAGGCGATAACGAGGTCGCGTGGCGAACAGAGCAGTCTTTCAAGAGGACCTCACCCCTAAATCCCTGTGCTACCACGACTACGACGACGACAGGTGGTGGAACACCGGCACTCCCCCACCTGTCGCCACCCATAGCCGCCCCCATAACCACCCCCGATCACAGAAGCCCCAGTAGCCTCCACGTGAAACTCGGCATCTCTCCTGGTGAGTACCCAAATTATAATTAACTCATTACCGACCGGTGATTATTGCATAATTTTTAAAAATCCATGGTACATGGCTAAACACTTTTTAATGGAACCTTCAATAGCAACAGCAATTTTCATTGGGAATTAACAAATAACCCCGAATAACGTCACCGAATAGTTTCATTTAAGATTGCAATGTAAAAGAAGATTTCTATGTTTTCCTTTGGTGCAGCACAATTATTGAAAATCCTATTAATAGGCTGCCGGTAGGTAAAGTGTTAAAATCTATGAAATATTCCTAAAGCGAAAAAATTAAATTTCTGGCAGGTAAGACTTCAATTAAAAAATGAAAATAGAAACAGTGAAAATTTTCTAATGGTATATATTCATCTGTTCCCTTTAAATTATAGTTTAGAAGATTCGGAATGGGGTTAAGTATTTTTGAAAAATGGAATAGTATGAACAGATCGAGATTACAGAACAGTGCAAAGACAGACGGTAAAGTAAATCTTTTAATGGAACCTTCAATAGCAACAGCAATTTTCATTGAGAACTAACAAATAACCCTGAATAACGTCATCGAATAATTTCATTTAAGATTGCAATGTAAAAGAAGATTTCTATGCTTTTCTTTGGTGCAGCACAATTATTGAAAATCCTATTAATAGGCTGCCGGTAGGTAAAGTGTTAAAATCTATGAAATATTCCTAAAGCGAAAAAATTAAATTTCTGGCAGGAAAGACTTCAATTAAAAAATAAAAATAGAAACAGTGAAAATTTTCTAATGGTATATATCATCTGTTCCCTTTAAATTATAGTTTAGAAGATTCGGAATGGGGTTAAGTATTTTTGAAAAATGGAATAGTATGAACAGATCGAGATTACAGAACAGTGCAAAGACAGACGGTAAAGTAAACCGTAGCACGGGATGGCCTAAAGGCGAGCCTCTTTAAATAATGCAATAAGCTTGATGTCATTTGCCGGACAATGGGGCGAGTTCCTTTTACGGGAAGGTCCAGCGAAATTGCCCTTTGCAGGTGCGTGCTTCCGACCCTCGACAAAACGTGACTCCACCAATCACGATCCTCTGATTCGCGACGCCTTTGTCTTCATCTGATGCATCGATAATAAGAAACGATAACAATTATCCTTTTTACCGCTTCCGCCGCGCCGATAACATCTGGACAATTTTATTCGCACCGTCGCACAGTGCGACGTTTCGATCATTTAGGGGCATTAAATTCTTAATGATGTTGATCTCTTTTTTTTTATCATGTATTTTGTTAAAACTACTGAAAATATGATGTGTTCTAATTAGTTTAACATGACTTTTATTGTATTGACCGAAAATACGTTTAACTCTTGCAAATTGCTGTTTGAAAGGGTATTTAATTTAAATGATATAGGGAAAAATATATTAAATATATTGTATTTAATAATAATATATTATATTAATATTTTAATATTTTGTAATTAATATATTATATTATAATATATTAAATATATTCAAAGTTTTAATAAACTAAATATGTACATGTAGAGAAATGCACTGAACAAGCTTTTCATTAACAATACTATATATATACGTATATTATCTATTCATTTTCACTGTCAGAACAGGAGTTGACTTCATCGTATTCAGACAAACTTTCATCATCGTATTTCGTATTATTTAATGTAGACAATGCAAGTAATTGTAGCACTTCTCGGGTAAGAATCCCTTTTCTTGTGTAGTAATTTGCTTTGAACTGCTAATACGAGCAGCCTATTAATAAGGTCTGTATTCGTGGCGATCCGTTAAAGTTTTCCCGTGAAAAGTTCACGAAACCTTCTGTTATCTTTATTTCTAGCCTCTTGTGCTTCCACCGAAAGTTGACCAATCGGAAGAATACAAGAGGCAATTGCTAACCCAAAAGTAAGAGCGTGAAGTGTCATACATATAGACAACAGTTTACTGATTGGTTGGTCGATATCGATCAATGGTGAATCTCAATCACCTCTGGCGGCGATTTTGAACAGCGCGAACTTATAGACAATTAAAATAAACATTGAATTGCAATATTATCAACGAAAAAATAACTAGATTTTTTAAAATATTAAACAAAACTAAATTTTTGTATTCACACTCATTGTGATTGTACCACATTTGCGAAAATGGAAGAGGTAAAAGAAAAAATTCAGAATCTAAATTATATTGGAAAATTTTTTTTCCAATAAACTGTTGTCTATATGTATGACACTTCACGCTCTTACTTCTGGGTTAGCACATGCTTTCAGTTACATATCTGCCACCATGGATGGAAGTTTGTCTCTGTGTAACTCATAATTTTCGTTTAAAATGATTTTTCCCTTTTCTTGCCGCAGCAAGTAAGTGTATTATTTTTGTTCGATCTTTTGGATCTACACGGCTGTGTTATAATATTTTTGGCAAATTATAATTTTCTTGCATTATTTTCAGACGCAATAAATGTTCTTTGTGAAAATGATCCGCATAGGGATCGAAACGTCAAGATACATAGTTAAATAATTGCACATTTGCTGTCTCTTTATGAATGATCGAACCTGGCGCCGAAATCATAAATTCTTGTTTATGAATATCAACAGACACGTTCTTGTTAGGATAAATAGTGTTAGACGACTGCATGAGATGGCCGCGTAAGGCTGTTGAAAACAAATGAAAACTTCCATAGACGCAGACAAACGCAAAAATTGTTTTCATATCTGACTAGACAAGGCTTCAATGCAGGGATTAATACCGGTATTATACCGGTATACAAAATAACGGTATTGTACCGGTATTACCCCAATATCCTTTATAGAAACCGAAATACCGGTATGACGTCATACCGGTAAATGGAAATACCGGTATATTTCAAGAACTTATACCGATATTATACCGGTATTTTCGGTTGTACGTTGTAGTGAAATACCGATATGATACTATTTGGAAGTACCGATATATTTCCTGATATTTGCCGGTAATTTTTAAAATTTTCTTATTTTATTTAACAACAACAGTGACGACGCACGGAGATATCGCTGCGGAGCGCGGAAGGCGGAAATAATTGAATACGCGGCAAGGCCAATGGCACGCAGAATTTTTGTTTTTTTGCAAACTTGTTTGAACGTCAGGAGAGCAATAAATCCATTGACGTTCTTTGCTTTTTGAAGTCATATTTTATTAACATAATAATTTATATAAATATAAAATATTTGTTAATTTCTGTGATTTTTTAAGGGTATTATTTTGTTATTTTTTTATTTTAATAATTTCATGTATGTACGTATATATACCTTATGTTTTCTTTTTTTGTATTTTTGAATTGTTATAAATAAAAAAAATTAAAAGCTTCTATTTTAAGTTAGAAACATTAAAAAATACAAAAATTTTCTCGCATACCACGCCACTCTCTGCATAAAATAATACCCTTAAAAAATCACAGAAATTAACAAATATTTTATATTTATATAAATTATTATGTTAATCAAATTATTTATGTTAATAACATATGACTTCAAAAAGCAAAGAACGTCAATGGATTTATTGCTCTCCTAACGTTCAAACAAGTTTGCAAAAAAACAAAAATTCTGCGTGCCATTGGCCTTGCCGCGTATTCAATTATTTCCGCCTTCCGCGCTCCGCAGCGATATCTCCGTGCGTCGTCACTGTTGTTGTTAAATAAAATAATAAAATTAAAAAAATTACCGTCAAATATCAGAAAATATATCGGTACTTCCAAATAGTATCATACCGGTATTTCGGTACAACGTACAACCGAAAATACCGGTATAATACCGGTATAAGTTATTGAAATATACCGGTATTTCCATTTACCGGTATGACGTCATACCGGTATTTCGGTTTCTATAAAGGTTATTGGGGTAATACCGGTATAATACCGTTATTTTGTATACCGGTATTATACCGGTATGAATCCCTGCTTCAATGTATACATTCAGTGTAGTTTAAAGTCCATATTCGCCCATATAATAAAGTTTTACTACGCAAAAATTGGCAAATACTTAAAAGTTCTTCGATTTTGTATGATTATTAACCATGATAAGTTATATGTATATTATTTAAGAACTAAAAATATTGAAAACACACTACAAAATATTGAATAATCACTAAAATAAATACAATAAAAATCGAAGTTCAAATCCACACATTTTTATTCATATAAAGTATCACTGACGATTGATGTAGTTTCATCATTTGTATAGGCAGAAGCTGCACTTGAGGCTTATTTTTCTTATCTGAATGCGATGAAAAGTTAAAAACAATAGTGCTTCTGGGTTACGGAGGTAAGAGTAAAGACGCAATTATTAAAAAATGGTCAATTTCGGAATTAAATTCCCCTAAATGATCCAAAAGTCACACTGTGCGTCGCGTCGCGTGGCTAATATACTTTTTATTACCTCCTCCAATTTAACGAATCGTCGAACGAATCGTCGAACGAATCGTCGAACGAATGCTAAAAATTTTTGCTCCCCCTTCTGCATTCCGTAGAACAATCCTGGAGATGATTGATCAGGAAAAATTGATTAAAATCTCAGATGCATCGAACTTTTACCAGTTACTTAAGAACAACGTAAGGTGTCTGGAGATTGAATAAAAGGCGTCGCGACGCAAAAATCGCGGCGTCCACTGGCGTCGCTATCGATCCGAACCGGAAGCCGGTTCGGGAACGTGGATTCAGCAGCGTAGGAGCGGCTGCTTTCGTTTGCTTAAATAAACATTGCTCGAACAATAGCGTGTGGGGGGCCCGACCGGGGGCCTCTTGGTCGGCAATACGATCGTCGAAGGGTGGTTTAGAGGATGGGAGTGGGGGGAGGGGGTCGGTTCCGTTTCCCTTTTTCCGGGGAAAAAGAGAGGAAGCACTCCGCGCGGCATGTTTAATGCATCGTTCAACATTTCCATGTCAAACATCGCTTTGACTCGCGGAATTTAAAACCGTCTGGCCCGTGCACACACGTATGAGGATGGAGCAGTGTTACCGAGATGCGGGGGGGTGCGTGTGTGCACGCTGATGGGAAAACTACCCATCTTTATTTACCGTCGAGCCGACCACTGGACAAGGTGCGCTAACGCCGGATCGATAGGGGTGGAAAGTTGAAACGCGAGACTACGAAGACAGCGAGCGTTTTAACTTTCGGCTTGATTCTGGAGATGCTTTTGCGGTTAGCAAAGGGAGGAGGGATGGATTAGAGTGGTGGAGGTTGACGGAGATTGGAGGAAAAAGCTGATTTTTTTTTTAAATGATATGCTGCGAACGTTTCGAAACACGAAGGTTTTGTTTGGTGTAGACTGTAGACGTTTGATAGACTTTTGGAGGTGAGTTTTACTTGGGGATGTAGCGTCTCAGTCCGAGGTCCGAAGGTTATTTCGGCTTTAAGGGAGGCCAAAGAGTAGTCCTTCGCAGTCTATTTGCCTGGCAAAGCTATCCCGCGCCTAGCTGCCAAGTGTGTTTATTCGGTATATCAATAAGGACGGAGTGGGGGAGCGCGAGGAAAAGGACGAGGTCCTTGGGGGACCTAGTCCGAGGACGGCCTCTCTACGCCGGGCAGCTTGATAACATTATGTTTCTTGCGCCGACATATGCACTGGTCGGTTTTTGAAGAATGAACCGGGGATAGCACCCTAAAATGTTGCGGACCCACGAGCTACGAGGACATGTGTCGATATACGATGATCCTAAAGGATCTCCGGACTGCAACAGCCCTTTAATAGACCAATGTTCCTGGGAAAACGGTTCCAGCGATAAATCATTCGAGTAATTAAACCGATGTCGAGGGGTGAGGCACAGTATTAATAGTTCTGATCGACATCGACCGTGATTATTCTCTTGAAACGCTATTGCAAAATGGAACAGGAATCCTGATCGGCCGGGAAAGAATGCTCGGACGTCCCTTGTGGTGGGGGGATTAAAAAGCGTATTAAAAATTTAATTATATATACTTTGGGGCTAATTGCCTGGCGGACATTACGGGTGCCGCGTTCCCGGACACGTTTCTTGTGACGTAAGGCGCAGGCACGCGAAATAATGTGGCCGGGTCGGTCGAATAAACGGAATTTAAATACCTCGGGAGGGAAGTGACCGATCCTGCTGGAGAAGAATGATAGTCCCGGGGGAGAGATACATCCGAGAACGGCAAGAAAGGATCCTTCCGTACCGGGGACGCGTAATTTACACGCGACGGGACTACGTTACACAGTTCACTGACTTCGAAGATTACTTTTTAAGAGGCACTTGACCGCGATCCTTCTTCCAAAGGCTCCTTGCGCATGGCGAGCCGGGTCGCGATTATTTGCTGTCAGCCCCTTTGCTCTGACCAGCCAACGACAATTATATTAATTACGGTGCGCCGAAGAATGTCATCGACGAGTCGCCGAATCGAGCCACGCCGGGATTCCTTGTTGGTGAAAATTGGGGGCTTAATTACGCAAAAAGGATCGCTCTACAATGCAAAATAGTCGTACGATTATTGGTACCTAGGTTTATCCGAATATTTTTCTTGGAAGTGGCTCCAAGATTCAGGAGATTATGTTCCACCGATTCTGTATCGGACAGTAGAATATTGTTAATAATTCGCAGTTCGCGCGTCGTTCGGTATTTCCATTTTACCGCCGGCTTTGAAATATCGAGCGTCGGCCATATGCGAGCCAATAACCGGGGCTACGCGTTGCTAGTATATATGAACGTTTCATATAAGGTGGCAGGGGACGAGAGAAAGGGTGGCTTGAAATATTGGCTACATAGATTTCGACCATTATTGCCGCGTGTAAAACACGGCGACATTTGGCGCTAAATCGATCAGGCCACTCTCGCGTCGCGGCCTGTCGATCCTCCGCGCGGCGAGGCGAGGGTGCGACCATGGTTGCGGCCTTAAAACACCGTTATCAATGATCAACAAAATTCTCGAAGCTACGTCAAACTCTGAAATCCGTCGCCATCTCCTGAAACACTCATTTCATTAGCAACGATACTAAATTTTTCATGAGAGATTCTATATTTTCTATGCTGTATATAGTTGTTCGTTAAAGATTCTCAAGGCAATTAGATTCAGGGAATTGATTTCGAGTCGGTTAGAATTGCAAAAGGGAGGACGTGGAGGAGATTATGGGGTTCGTTATCTCGTGCTCGATTCGCCGGTGCATCTACAGAAACTTTCAATTAACAAATAGAAACACCAGCTGATAAAGTCTCGGCGGCCTTAGCCGCGATTAAGTGGTGTAAACGGGCGGCAGAAACGTATTTATGGAAGACGGTGCGTGTCGGTCTAAGAATAACGACGATAAAGTATTCTCGCCATGAATATTTCGTATCTTCTTCGGGGATCTCCCCGCTCGAACGTCGTTCAAATTGAATTCTGATTTAACTGGCCGCAGCCGCTGCCAGCGCCGACGGTGTCCAATGAATCTGTTCTTAAAAATCACCGATAAACGGCGGATCTTTATAGAAAATGAAAGTTGTTCAATTAATTCGTTGCACTGATGAAATGAAACATATAATTGAAAAGAATAAGTGACTACCGTGGGAGATGAGACGAAGGGTCACGATTCTATCGCGAGAATTTCGAAGGGTAGAGATCTACGCGACGAGTTTCATCGTTGCCGATCTATCGTGTCGTACAGCCGCCCGTTCTCATATAAGTTACGTGATTTATCGCCACGCAGTTAAGAGTCCAGATTTATAGTGACTGAAGTTTTATGGCCCGGCCGAATTGTTTCGAACTGCTGAAAGCTTTCTCCGCGGCCGTATGTTCGCGTTCTCGCGCTGGAAAATTCAATTATGGCCGATACATGATTTCCCATTCGACGCCGCCATCGTGATTCTACGGAAAATATTAAACTGTACTATTTGAATACTACCGCTCCTTAAAATATTTTAAGGATGGAAGGAAATAAATGTCTACGAAGACGTAAAAATCGTCATTGCGGATTGAAATTTCCTGATTGTGATAAAACAAGATTCGAATCGATACGATGAATAGTTCCCGAGATAAAAATTCCTAAGTGCAAGTCCGTCGTCTCCTAATGAAAACCTCGAATAAAATAGCAGTGGGCCCGAGTAACATTCGCCGAGGATCTAGTGGTTTTTCCGCATCGTATCGCGCGATTAAGAAGATGTAGCGAGGCAGATCGCGAACGTCCAGCGGACGCAAATTGCTTTCGTATCGCCCGGTACACAGGCCAGCCGAGAGAGAGCCTGATGGTAACGGTCATCGTCGGAGTGCTGACCTCCAATCTCACCTCAATTTGCCTACACACCGCCATTTGCGTCAGCGGGAACGCCGGAGCGGCCTATCTAAAATTATGATCTCAAAAAATCCCCACGGACGGCGTGGCGCTGTGCGATCGCGCGCGCCACCGGCCCGGCCCGACCCGGCCCGACCCGGTCCGCGCACGTCCCGCCGTCGTAATCGATTAATTATGGTAAATCGCTCGTTATTATAAATTTTAGAGGTAATTGGTACCTTTTTGAGCCGCGCGGGAACCATCGCAACGCGTCGAGAAAACCCGGGACGAGCGGCGATCGATCAGTTCCTTTTTCAGCTATTCGTTCATTAATAGACCGGCGATTTTTACGCGAAATAAAAATTCCCTGCATTCGTTGCGAGACATAGAAATTTAACTCGCACTAAAAAATCTGCAATCTCCCTGAGCACATGTTTCGGTTTTCTTTCGATCGCAGCTGTCGCGGTAAAAAAACGCTCGATCCTAGCGAAATAGAGTCATTACGCATGTACGTACGTTCTCGATGCGGGCGAAATAACGGCGGCGTTAACTGTAGCAAGAAAATAATTGATCCTCCGCCGCGGGTTTTTATTAGCCCCGCTATTAATACCCCGTTCGCGGCCGTCTTAATAGCTCTGGACAACGCGCCGATTTCTTGCCGAGGCTAATCTGCATCCCCGAGCATGAGCGTCGAACGGTTCCTCCGGGTGCAATCTCCTGTTCATTATCCGCGGAATCGAAGGGGAAAATCGACGTCGAGCGTCCATCTGGATCGTGTTGTCCTGCATCTTTTGCTCCCGTTGGAGAGAGAGATCGCGACCGAAGAGTTCTCACCGAAGAGTTTGGAGCGGGTTTGAATATGAGAATATACGAGTTGGAACTACTTGGACAAGAAAGCAATATTTGCGAACCGCGCAATTAGACCACCGCGTCGTCTCTGGCAAAGAAAGGCAGCGGACCCAATAAATAATCGGGACTCCATCGAATAATTAATATCGAACTCATCTGCTCCTCGTCCCACGTGCAGACTCGAAAGATCCATGTGGACTAATCGTTGGCGAGGGCAATCGGTCTTCGCGATCCTCGAAGAAGAAGAAGAAGAAAGAAGAAAGAGGAAAGAAGAAGAAGAACGCCGTGGACGAAGAAGAAGAAGAACTGTCGGGCCAGCCGGGCCCTCCCTAATTGAGTAACGCGATTACGCGATAACCGGGCCGGTCAGAGAGCCGAAGTTAATATTAATGACCGCGTTCGATCGGCGTCCCGCGTGTTCCCGCAGATATCGAAGATTCGCGTTTCTTTCCGCGAGCGTTGATTTATGGTTCCGCGCGTGTTTTGCGGCAGCGCTCTGCGTGCCGTATTCATCGAAGATTTACCGGCTGGTTTCGCCGAGAAAAATCCAGTCGGGGGCGCCTTTGAACGGCGTGTTGCGCAAACAGTCTCATACCGGCGATTACCGATCGAAAAGAAATGGTGAAAATTTTTCCACCGCCGCGCCGATGGACGATGGAGTCTTCATTTCCCATCTAGAAGATGAGGAACGCGGGGAATCACCCGGTACGTGAATCCGCGCGAACCACCGTGTAATACCGAGGGATCACGGTGGACCGGCTAACGTGATTATTATAAAGTCAATACGTTGCTAACTCATCAGCCGGCTCCGCCCTCTAACAGCCCGGTAATATGCACCGGCCAAGAAGTCAGTTACGCTCTATCAGTGTGCTGCCTTCTCTTCCGATCCCTCTTCTTCTTCTTCTTCTTCTTCTTCTCCGTTCTCTTTCTCTTGTTGGGATACAGCAAGTTCCTCTCTTCTCTCTCTCTATTCTCGCAGACTCTCATCTCGCTCCGTTTAAAAGGCAAGTGTCTACCTACGTCGGATAGGCACGTAAGTGCCTACCTACGCGTGCAACCTACCGTACCTACGTACCTTACGTACACGTTACGTACCTACTCTTTGCACGTGCAACACCGGGGCAGCCCTACTCGCGGCACACCAGGACGTATCTGCCGGATCTCGAACGAGCCGCACGAAATCGCTGCCTGCAATTACCCCCGAGAAATATATTACTTAAGGATTGCCCGGCAAGAACCCCGAGACCGATAAGGATGCTTCCACGTCCGGCGATCATGGTCCTGAAACGCGCGAACCTTGCCGGTTTCGATCGGTACGGTTCGATTCGATCGTTATTTGAAGTTCTCCGTGTTATAGACTGTGCGACGATCGATAGCCAACTCGGTTGACACGAGACTGTTTTAGGGGATGAATGGACTTGCTGGGTTGCTCGGATGAATGTCTCGATCTATAGAGTCCTTTGCCACAGGGTGTTCAATGATAAAAAGTGGGAAAGAACAATAATTTCGAAATTACTGAAGGAAATAGCAATATTTATAGGGCGGAGTTTGATTGTGCATGTTGCTGTAACTGCGGCGTTATGCGAGGGTTAGCTGTAATACATAATATCCACGAGGTGTGAGCACAGGTATCGGAGAGAGCGGTGTATCGCGCCGGTGCCGGTGCATGTGCATACACGCGTGCACTTTTCACACGAATGAATGAAACGACCCAGCCCAAGCCACGGACCTTGAACTTGCTTGCCCGGGGAAAAAAGCCGCGAGGCTCTCCTCTAGCCGCCTCTCGCGGCTGTAATAACTGCGTTCCACAGCGCTTGTCCGTAAGCGCTGTGTAACAGATACCTTGGGTGGTGCATCCTCTTCTCTCTTTCTCTCTCTCTCGATCTTCCCTTTTCTCCCCGGTATTACGTTATCGGTTGGTCCGCGGTCCGCGGTCCCGGGACCGTGAGCCGCGTGCATTTATCACGTCGCGCGGCAGATCACGATAACCATCGATAATTTTCATAGATCACCGGGAGGAACGCATCTCTCCCCCCCTCCCCCTGAACAATGTGGTTAATTGCGCGATAACGAGCTAGCAAATCGTCCGACCGGCGTTTACGCTGATAATCCCAGAAGATTTTCACGTTGGAGTACCTCGCGTCGAGCACCTAGCGTTTTCTGTGAGATCTTCCGATCGAACTGGAATTTTCTCGATGCGTATCATCTTCCGATGGATTGGGTCTAGCTCGACCCAAAATTGTTCACTGCGAGAAACGATAGTCCATAAGCGTACGCACCGATCGAACTAAATTCGCGTGCAATGCGTGCGTCGGTAGTGATCAGCTCGTGGTGTGTGTGTGTGAGATGCGTGTGTCAGATGCCAGTGTGTGCCAGGGCTCCAAGGGTCGGAGGTTAAGCGGCGTGATTGAGTCTTGCTTACAAGGAGCCGCCCTTCGTAGCCGGTCTCTCTCTCCCGGGGTCTCCTACCTTCTTCGTGGGGAAGGAAACCATAATGCAATTTAAGCCATAATACTTGACTTTAAATTGAAAAGATTGCCCGGGGGATGCGAGGGAGCCGGAGCTGACTATCGGAGGCGGTGGTAGAGAGTTGCCGTTGTCGGCTTGGTTCCACCTTTGCGGCCTCCCATTGGCCCCCAGATCATCCACCATACAACTCTCTTTCCCTTTCCCGTATCGTGCATCCACAAGCGATATCCACGGGGAAGAACGTAGGGACGTTGCGACGTCCTGGATAGCTACGTACAACAGTGTTAAGCACCTAACTCGGACCTTATGGCATCGCTACGCTGATACCGTTTAGCCTGCGGAATGGGTACTATCTTCGATGAATTTATAACAAGCTCCAGCGGTCGTTTTTGAAAATCCAATAATTTTGAACAGGGACAAAGTTGTTTCCCCAATTGGCAAACTTCGCCACGCGGTCCTGCTGACCAATGGCCATCTGTCGACCACCCCCTCACCCTTTTCTCTTCTTGACGAGTCGCCCCCTCGGTCAGCACGCTCCAGCTTACATTTCCAATCAATAACCGATTGAACAACCCCCTCTCAACCCCCATCTGCTCAACGGGCCGCATTCCTTCGAGCAAACGGCCAAACAATCCCGCGTTCCATGCGTTGCTTCTCTCCTCTTGTGTTTGGTGATTTCGATGGAACTGCCGAGACTGTGGATAATTCATGGACCGACCCACATACAGATTGGATCAGATCCTAACTCACTATAGCAACAATGGATTGGTGAATGTCAGCATAAAAATGTGCAGGAAATTATTTTCTGATTGGTGAGACAGGACAGACTGGGATAAAACAAGCTTAAACATTTTTTTTGTAACTTTTATTGAACAGCTCGATACATTCAAACAATCCACACGATTTGCCATACAATCAAGAGTACGTCTGCATAGTTTGACTGTCGTTCACGATCTACCGCGACTCACCTGCCGCCAAATTCGCTTCGGGAATTCTCTCTCCTCATTCGACCTATCACTCGTTCCGTTTACTCATTCGCTCACTCTCACTCGCCAACTTCCTTTCTCGCTCATTCACTCATGCATACACCAGAATCATACACCACAATCAAATTTTTACGCACCTGAACGTGCTTTGAGATCTCGAGCAGCCTTTCAAACCCTTAAAGCCAAATCTACCTATGGATTAATTAATCCAATAAATCGCATTATTGCAGACTCTAACACTCTGTATAATCGTATGGATTTTTTCATTGAGTCTTTGCACATGTTTAAAAAACAATTACGCAGAATTATAGGATAATACCATATAGTTAGTACCATTATAGTTTTTGTGCATGTCCCTTCTATGTTACTATACGAGTAATCCTTTATTGTTTTCTATTGTAAACATTTATGTAAAAGGGCTTCGGTCCGTTTATAATAATAATAATAATAATAATAGTAATAATAATAATCTGCTTCTATTTTTGTACACGAATTTTAACCCTCATCCGTCCCTCATTTCGCGAACTGAATTTGTCCCTCGGTGTCAAATTGACACAGTGGTAAAATATCGACGAAATAACAAGATAAAAAGTTATTTTCCGATGTTTTCGTATTCGAATGGATGCGTTAACATCTGCATCTTAGTTTCTGCACAATTTTCGCATAAAATAAAGCGATGTGTGGGACGTACTGCTTGTTTACACAAATCATATCGGGCACTATGTATATTAGCATTCGGGTTTTTCTCACACATGTGACATCGGGCTCGTTTTTTTGTTGGAGGAATATGCATTATACGATTACTACAAGACGGTACAATCACTGGTGGTATAGCCTGTATTTGTGCAACAAGTGCAGTCGCATTAGATCCTCGCGGTAGATGTGTGCGTAACGTAATATAGGAATGCACCAAAGAATGACAATTTCAGTAAAAAAAAGGCGTCGACGATATCTTTTATTTTTATTCCACGTTGCATTGAGTGAAGTAAATACTATAAAAGCATTGCATGCTGATATATCTAATATACAGTGGGTGTACAAAGTATTCGTACACCTTTTAAAAACTAATAACTTTTTTATAATTGTACCAAACTACACCTGATTTGTTATAATCAATTAGAAGCATTTGTTCACGAAATGATATGCAAAAAAGATTTTCCAAAAATTATAATTCACGAGGTTACATGCAAAAATAAAAATGGCATTTTTTAAACCTTTTTTATTTGGGCCCTTAATGAAAATTTAAAATATGTGTTTTGTAGATCTGTATGTTAGTTTTATGCATGCTGAAAATTTCATTGAAATCGATTAACATACACACGAGCTACAAGCGGTTAAAAATGGTGAAAACCATAGTTTTACACGATTTTTGATCAATTTCTGCTTTAAATCCACAGAATCGTATATCTTTCGATGCGTGTCGTTTTTTCCTGCGTCAATCGATATCGACGAAATTTTCATCCATTCATCCGTTTTTAAACGGACAAACGTAAACCAGCTATAAAGGACCCCAAATGAAACAATTTTTACCCCTACCACTTTTTGATTCGGCCTTGAATTTTACATAATCGCAAAAAACCATAATTTTTCCACGACGTGCCCTATGCCAAAAAAACAAAGATCCGAAGGTCATACAAAAATATTTTGTTAACAAAAAAGATGCCCCTATTTATTTTAAACCAAACAAAGGAAAAATCATCAAGATTCATCACTGGAGTCCCGAGATATTCAAGTTTATGTGAACTAAAAAAATTATGGTTTTTTGCAATTTTCTAGAAATCAAGGCCGAAACAAAAAAAGTGGCAGGGGTAAAACTTGTTCCATTTGGGGTTCTTTATAGCTGGTTTACGTTTGTCCGTTTAAAAACGGATGACCCTGTATAAATAACATATATCTACAAACATATACTTTAAATTTTCGTTAAGGACGCAAACAAAAAAGTTTTAAAAATGCTTTTTTTATTTTTGCATGTAACTTTGTAAATTATAATTTTTGGAAAATCTTTTTTGCATATCATTTCGTAAACCAATGCTTCTAATTGATTATAAAAAAATCAGGTCGTTTGGTACAATTATAAAAAAGTTATTACTTTTTAAAAGGTGTACGAATACTTTGTACACCCACTGTATTAGCAAAAATTGCCATTGGCCATTTATTTGTTTTGCGCGTACATCTGTATGTGCCCACCATCTCCATATCATCGAGGACATCGACGCGACGCCGTCTTTTGTAGCGTTATAATATTTTATTATTTCAGGTTTTTTAACTACTTCACTACTTATTTGCTTCGACGTATTGTATGTACTAAGTAGAATAACAAATCGTCTTCTTTTTGTCACATAAGACACCATTGTACCTTTTAGTATGTGATCAAAAACAAATTCCGAACGATGAAGTGGCTTCTTCATATCGAGTAAAATTTGTGGAGTTTCTTTTCGATTTTTTCGTATGGTCCCTACAAGCGTCATCTTTTGTTTTTGTAATATAGTTGCTAATTCGTGTGAAGTAAAAAAAAAATTGTCACGCGTAACATTGCGTTCACCCAAACCTTCAACTAATTGTACCACTACGCGTTGACCTTGCTTTACTTCTGTGTGGCAGTTTCGATCGCGTCCTGTGTAAATTTCCATACTATATGAGTAATACGTTTTCTTCTAATCTAGAAAAAATCAATTTTCCTTCAATTTTCGAATGCCGTATAAATTTGTCATTGAAATAATGGTCATTGAAAAACTCCGAGACAGTACGTAAGAGTACATGTGTCATATTGACACACAGGGACTCTTTCGCAACAAATTCGACTTGCAGTTTTGACATCATTATTTTCCATAAACAATGCTAAGCATATGTGTTTCTGATTAGTCACAAAGTTTCGAGCAAATTTACCGACAAATAACAGAGCAGGACACCTTAATTCGCGAAAACTGTGTAAAATCGACACGAGGGACGGATGAGGGTTAAACAGAATTTCTTCTGCGGTAACGTCTGTGATAATTAGATCGTGTGCATCTGGAATTATCAGGAATCTTTGTCCCCGAATTTTCCGATTCAAGGAGAATGTGATCGATCGATGCTCACCAGTCATTCTGTTTCCCAATAACAAGGAGAACATCGATGTCACCCTTCGCGTACTTATGTCATAATAAGGGTATAAACCACCCCGAATACGGATCGTCGAAAATATGCCCTCTGACCCCGCTGACCTGCAGCAGACAGGACAGGAGCAGGAACGACATACGAACGATGCAGTTACACAATAACGCAGTCCGTTGCACCCTAAAAGCTTGACCCCTATGGGGGCGGACAATGAGAGAAGCGCGGTAGAAAGTGCTTCTGTACCTGCGGCGCCGCTTTTTACAGTTCAATAAGTACCAAATATGTAGTTCGTAGTATCAACATTTGGTTATCAGCCTCTGGAAATATTTTGAACGTCGACAACTACGAGGAAATCGAACGAAAATATTGCGTAGCGGGTCGGATAAGAAAGTTTTGAATATTGGGGATAACGAGCAGACGCAGGAGTATTTCCGGAAGAGGGAAACCGGGAGCAATTAACGTCCAAGGGCCGGCAGAGAAGAAACCCGATAGGCCGACCATAACCGCATTCCATATGCCCGAAACCCGAGGGTCCGCGACCCAGGAAGTAGGCAGTAATTTCGGGCACAAGGCCCACCGAAATTAGCAGGCAAAGAGCCGGGAGATGATTTTCCAAAATAACACGTCCCGATACAATGGCCAGCCAATTTCCCGAGCACCAGCTGCCGCCACCTATCTGATTTATCGCCTCGACTACAGTTCTTTGGTTCTGCCGCCCCACTTTTCTATCTTCGACATCAGCACCGAGTGTTTCCCTCTTCTCTCCGCCGACAGATCGACTCGGACGATTTATTAATTATATATGTAGGAGGACGAAATCTCCATAAACCTCGATACGCGGAATAAAAATTCGACCAGCGTACAACAGCCCAAAAACTTGGCAGAGAAGTGACGAAATCGCGGCAAGAAGCAGTCGGTAAGATAATTAACGACTTCGCCGGTGTTCTTCCCCGATTTTCCACGGTCCGGCAGGAAGTATCGCAATTACGGTCCCATTCCTGGGCCCCGGAGAACACGGGGGGAAATGTCCGGGGGTTCAAAGCAGCTCGCCGCCAATAGTGAATATTAAAAATTCCCGAATATCGGCAAGCCTACCTGAGATATCCGCCTTTCCGTTTCACTGTGCCCGAGACACCTCCTCGCCAAACGCATAGACATGTAAATGCACTTTTTGCGGGTCGTCACACAAAAGAGAACGTTCTCGGAGTTTCGCGTTCGTGCAGTCTATCGGGCACGTATCGGGAACGTGGGCCCGACAGTAATGAGAGTCTTAGGAGGCCCCATCGCATTAGCATGTCCAAGGAGATGCTAAAAGCGTCGATCTACCGGCTGCACCCGCTCCCGAAACGGTGCGGGGACGCTTTTGGCCTAGCCTCAGGTAGCGTTATGGACTCATTAAGGCGCTTTTGTGACCAGCTTATGGATTCCACGACTGCGTTACCGTTAACTTTCCTATGGACGGCCATTCTCGACAGATCGGAATTTTTCACTAATTAATTCTCCTGACAAAAAATTCCCGAAGACAGTACGTTTTCAGATAGTATACCAGTTCACCCCCTTGAATCTCACAAAATTCGTCATTCGTTTGAATTTCAAGCGTCCGACGTTCGACCACCCGTCGGTGCCCGTCAATCGGTCGCGTGGCCGGCGCGGCGCGTTCCCGGAAATTTGTCGCAGACCGGCCATTACAGATCGCACAATTAAAGCCAATAATTCACCGAGCGTCGTCGGGGTTAGGCACGAGCCGGATGAATGGGATTCTGTCCACGCTCCAGATTTTCGAGTGTGTCCACTCTGCCCCCTCTACCCCCTCTACCATTTTCCATGGAAAAAGGCAGACAGACAGAACCGGAGGTAACAATAATGGCCACTGACCATCGGCCATCCCTGAATATTCGGGACCCCGACCCGATGATTCAATCCGACAATGGACCGTTCCGCCGGACAATGCTCTGGTCAAATGCACTATCGGCGAATGAGGGGGTGGTTGCAAAATAGGGGCGCTTCTTGGACCCTTCGTCCCGCTTTCCACCCCTCCACCCACTCGGAAAGCGTGGGTGCGGTCCCGAAACGGTCTTTCACGTGGAAATTCGTATTTTCTTCCGAGTAGCTCTCTGAAAATTTGCTCGATTCTATCGGACCGGACGCTGGGAGTGATATATGTGTGTCGTGAGGATGGGTATGCGGGTGGCGGTTTCCTCAGCTGTCATCCAGATTGCTGTATTCCGTCCAACGTGTGCGAGATCATCTTTTTTCAGAAATATAACGATCACGTTCATTCGGCAGCTCGGTTCTCAAGTGGTTAAAGAAACTCAACATTTGCAATTATCGTCACCAGCTAAACCAGGCTTGGCCAACCCAAATGGTTTCACGGGCCACTTCGATGACGCGTAACGTAAACATGCTTTTAAAAAATGTAACACAAATACAAAATGAATAAAACTTTATTGTTATACTATGATTCAATATAATTAACTCTCTCGAGTCCTAATGAGATATTTGTTTATCCTTTCTTTCACTTAATTTTTGTGAATCTATATTTACGTTCGACGTTGCACATCTTTTGTTAGCTGGTTCTCTAAATTGGCATCAGTTAATGAAGCACGTGATGAACTCTTTGTAAATTTCATCTTCGAGAAAAATGTTTCACGAACATATGTGGATCCAAAAGCAGTTACAATTTGCAATTCGTTGTGCAAAATATCTAGTTGGGATATCTCTCGGCTGTAATATACAGGGTCTGTCCGGAAAGTAATGCAACCACATTTTTTTAAAAAAATGTATTGAACATACGAGTACAAATCTTTAAAATTCTTCGAAGTAGGATCCTTGGGCGTCGACACATTTTTTCCAGCGCGATTTCCATACTTCGTATGCTCCCTGGAAGGCGTTTTCTGGAACCTTCGTAGTACCCTCGTCGCAGCCACGTCGAGCACTTCCAACTAAAACTTTTCCGTAGGCTGCGGGGAAAACAGTAAACGGTACTTTTTAGTTACAAATGTGCTAAAAAAACTCGAAGAAAGAGTCAACCGCGTCAGAAAAGAGATCGCCGCCACCTGGGCGCTTCACCACGACAACGCGCCCAGCCACACCTGCCTGCGAGTTCGCGAATATCTGGCAAAAAATAAGATCACAACAGTTCCTCAACCCCCGTAAAGACCTGACTTGCCTCCCGCCGACTTCTTCTTGTTTCCAAAAATTGAAAATGTGCCAAAAGGATGGTATTTTGAAAGCGTGGAACGCGTCAAAGACTCTGCAACGAGGGTATTACGAGAGGTTCCAGAGAACGCCTTCCAGGGAGCATACGAAGCATGGAAATCGTGCTAGAAAAAATGTGTCGACGTCCAAGGGTCCTACTTCGACGAATTTTAAAGGTTTGTACTCATATGTTCAATAATTTTTTTTTTTAAATGTGGTCGCATTACTTTCCGGACAGAGCCTGTAAGTATTGTAAAAATTAAATTTTTGATGTGGACGCAAAAATTTGTTCCATTTCATTGTTGCACTGTAACTCAATTATATCAAAGATATCAAATATACAGGGTGTCCCAAAATTCGTGAACTTCCCGAAAGGGGGTGGTTCCTGAGACCATTTCAAGCGACATTTTCCTTTGCAAAAATGTTATCCGCGGCTTTGTTTAGGAGTTATTAACGAAAAACACGGACCAATCAGAGCGCGACCTAGATGCGAGTTGCCACAGTCGGCCCGGCGCGCCAACTGTCTATTGGCCGACTGTGTCAACTCGCGTCTAGGTCGCGCTCTAATTGGTCCGTGTTTTTCGTTAATAACTCCTAAACAAAGCCGCGGATAACATTTTTGCAAAGGAAAATGTCGCTTGAAATGGTCTCAGGAACCACCCCCTTTCGGGAAGTTCACGAATTTTGGGACACCCTGTAGAACTTGAGTTCGTAGTCGCACTTGCGCATTATAACAATGACACTTCATTTATTTAATAGTTTTTGTATACATGCAACAAGAAACAAAAGTTTCAATATGAATATAAAATCGCCTGGCGGGCCGCACAATTTAACATGGCGGTCCACATGCGGCCCGCGGGCCGCGCGTTGGCCAGGCCTGATCTAAACTGATTAGTTTAGAAGGCAGAACCTAATTCAGAAATTAATGGATAACGAAGAACGATATTTTCTCGTTTAGAAAATGATAGCGAGGTTAGGGAATTGCCGGGCGAATTGACGTATAGCGAGACGTGTTCTCTGTGTCGTCGGAGCCGGTGATGCTGTTATCGAGTGGTAAATAAGGGCGATTAAGGCAATGGCTTAATTAAACGAATTAGATAATTCACAGATCGATCCGTAAGAATAATTGAGCGTCGCGTCGACGTTATTGGTCGGTTTTTCTGAGCAACCCGCGTATTTATATATCGAGGGGGCCGTGGGAAGCAGCAATTCCGTCGCAATTGCCCAATCAACATTTACAATAACGATCAGCAGCTGGGATGAACATAGATTAAGCTTGGACAGCGCGGATCGAGCAGCTTGTACGCTCGATCACTCGATAGTGTTTCCCTCGGACGATCGAATAATAGCGATCCTCATCGACTACAATATACGGAGAGCAGCAGTCGGAAAGTTAGTTGCAGTTATAGCGAGGTTATTTGGGTCTCTAGCATTTCAAATTATTGTTTCTTCTGTTGGAAATACAGTTTTAATCTTACAATTAGTTGAAAGGCAACCGGACGAGAACAACGTTGAACAATTACATTCGCTTCGACCTTTGTGGAAGGAGATTATCGGCCACACGTCGATATGTAAGTAGATTATGGCACGAATAATAAATTCTTTTCACCGAATTCCCGGTCAACATCATTGGTCGCCATTAAAACCCGTCCCAGGGCCTGGTGGAAGATTTACTGTCAGGAAATGTAGATTTTCGCCAAAACACGGAAAGCCCATTTCGAATATTCGTGTAGGACCCTGGAAAAAAAATTTACAGCACCCCCGAGCATCGGTCCCAGGAACGCAAATATGGTTTTTTTTCCTCCACGGTCCTCCCTTCCGGAGGTTACTCTCTACTTTTACGACTTAATGACTCCTCCAGCCGGCCAGGCATTCCGAAATTCCATAGTTATAGTCGTAGTCCTTTTTTTTACATCTTCGCCCTCATACCCGCGAAACGAAAGGGCTAAGGGAACAATCGGGAACGGAATTTACGATAGAAGGCACCGCACTGTGCTACCTTGATCGCATGATTCGACTGTTCGACCACCTCTTCTTCGGAACTCGTCTTTTTTTCGTCCGAGCAACAATGTTGTCCGCGTTGATCCGAAATTGAACGTAATTGAAACCGATACGTAACGCCGTGTAATTTTCAGCGGTTCAAAATTATCTCTATTTTTCAAGCCTTGTTCCAGTTTTGGATTTCTTGCTGTGGTGTTTTTGTGGCTGCTTGGGCAGTTTGTTTCAGTTACGGCTAATTGGATTTGTGTTTCGATGGGGACTATGGTGTCGGTGATAATTCAATTTGTAATTCAATTATACGTAGGAGGTTGTCAAAAATTTCTACGTAAATTTATTGGGAAATAGGCGCTTTAATGGAATTGAATAAAACATTTTTGAGGTTCCTGCTAATTTTGTTGAAATGTCTGAACGCTCGTGTTTTAAGAATTTCATAAAAAATAAATTAGAAAGAAATAGCCGGGGAACCGGAAGCGCACAGGTCCTGGACCAGGAACTTCCTGGAGGACTCCTCGGCTCGTCGTGGCGCGAAATTAAAAGGCTCGCGAATCGCATCGTCGTCGACAGGGGCGCACGAGGGCGAAAACGTTTCTATAATTCAGTGCGGTACCTACCGAAACGTCGATCGTCCGGGATCGAGGATCAGGGGCGGATAATGTATGTACCCTCCGACGAGCGTGGCGCGAGAAGAGAGCGTCGTTCTCGGCACGTATCCTTTCTATCTCCCTCTATCTTTCTTGCTCTGTTGCTGGCCTTGCGGAGGGTTTGCGGGGGTGCACCCCCACAGCCCCACAGGCCAGCTGAGAAGAGGGGCAATGCTGACCAACGCGAACGGACAGCTCTTGGCTCACCAGTAGACAAGTTGCCCCCGGCAGGCAAACTTGGGGCACCCTCGAAAACGACGATCTTTCCGAAACCCCGCATCTTCGGGTCCGATCGCTCACACATCTGTTCTTCAACGGTGCATCGTGAAATTTTCTATTTTCTACTTGTAGACGATAGTTTAGAGTACCCCGTCTACACGTAAGATTTTTTGCGGAATTTTTGTGGTGTATGTTCGGCTTGAAATTGAAGTGACAAGTTGGTTTGATGAAGACAAAACGCGTTTGAGGTTTGAGGAAATTTGACGTGCGGGAGTAATCAAAAGGGTGCCAAGATTGTGATCCAAAGGACTCTGTACGGCCTTCCGATGGTTGTCGGGATCTGCCACTTCGGGATCAAGAGGAACGTGAGATCGGATGCGAAGACATCCTTTCGAATGCGTAAGCAAAGTTGTTTTATTTGGCTTTCAGAGTTGGTGGAGGGGGTTTAGGTTCACGATAGAAGTTTGCGTGTGAGATCTGTTCGTGTGGTATTACATTCACAAGTGGGAATAATTAATGGTGAACGATACCAGCATAAGTCGGGCTGGTTGTAACAATTTCTTTATGAAACCTGGCCCCGCATGCGACAACGTGTCCGCTCGAGTTAGTCACCCCATGCTTTCTAAATTTTTGGGGATCTTATTCGGACCCCTGTACCCTCATCTCTTGATTGCTCTGAAAAGTGACGGATCGATGTTCTGCATTCATTTGTATGAATTATCATAATTCAATTTGAAAATTTATCGAAGCGTGGGTATAGGAGGTGAGTTTCGCATGATCCAATCGTATAATTGCATAGCGAAGATGGCTTCGGTACATTCAGAGGAGCGAATACAACGGTTGGTAGGGTTTCGAATGCAAAACCAACCCTCTTTTCCGTGATTAGACCGTTGCGGACCGATTGGGGTTGCTTTTAGGTTGAGTAGGGGTGTCCCGCCATTTTAAAGTCCCCACCCCTTGTTCGTTTGTAGTATCTTCAGTCTCTGCTCACCCCATACGTTCCAGATTATCTGTGAACACACTCGAATTCCACTCTCTTATCCCTCTCCCTCTCCACGTGATCTCGTTGTATGTTCCACCGAATTTCCCACCCCCTCTATCGTCCTCAGCAATCCTATTTGATCATTCGCTTTAGGATTTCGCGACGGGATCGACGCGCGGAATATCGACGACCTCTCGTATATGCTAATTGGACTAATAATTCATAAATTTTAATGAAATATCGGCGAGCACTTGCGGTGTTTCCCATCCCGAGGCTTATAATGATAGTTTAATAGGATTAGAGCGCAAGAAGTCGAATGTCAGTCACGCTTTGCATTATGGCCGGATTTCTAGAGCCCTCATCGATTTTTTGTATGAAGGGGTGGCCACAAAAGGAAACTGCGCTCCACTGTCCCACAAATGCACAAAATTGCATCGCGCTTGCAGCTTTAAAATTGAAATTAAGACGAAGGACCTGTACTGAACAATTTATAAAATTGCTGAGAATTTTAAGAAAATGTTTGACTATGGAAGATTTTGCAATTATTTTCGAGAATAATGGAATAATGGGGGAGCGGGGTGGGGACGCAAGTGTCGATAAATCCCACGGAAAATCTAATTAAACCGGCCACTGAAAAACTGGCTCCCGAGTCGCAGGGAACTCCATACGAAAGTCTGCTCGTAATCTTGGGAGGGCACCTTATCAGATCGTTATCAGCCGATCTGACCGCGTTCCTGCTTCTGGGTTGGTCACGACCGGGGCCCAATGGCCCTCATACCTTCCTTTATGCGGGCCTTACTTCGTACAGTACCTTAATTAAGCGTTATGACTTGAATTCCTCGTTAAGCGAACACGTAGCCCTCCTCGTGGCGCGCACGATCCCGCTGGAGTTTGTTACAAATTTGTAGCGAAATGAACCGGAGAAAAAACAACGTTGCTCTCATGTTCCTATGCTGTACACCCTCGCTATTTATTCGCGAAGTGTCGTTATTCTCGTGGGACACTGAGCCCATAATAATAGAAAAATACAGTGGGTGTAGAAAGTATTCGTACACTGATAAATTTCAAACAAAACTGTGAAATTGTTGTTTTTTAACTATTTTTTCTGTAAACAATGAATATGTACATATTCTGAGAAGTCTATAGAATAGATACAATGCAAAAAAAAATTAATTTCTTGATTAACTTGCGAATGTAATAAGGAAAAGCAAAAAATCGACTGAAATACACCAGCAAAAAGTATTCGTACAGTTTCTAACTTTTTACAATTTCAGAAAAAAACGTAATATAAATTAATGTGCCATTAAGAAATTATTAATTAATATTTGGTTGGATAGCCTTTGGCCTTTATAACCGCTGCAATTCTTCTCGGCATTGAATTTACTAAATTTGAGGTCACGTGTTGTGGGATCTTGTCCCACTCTTCCTTCAGTGCATTTTTTAAGCTCTCTTTTTTTAAAACTCTTTTATTAAATAATCCCACGGGTGTTCTATAACATTGATATCGGGAGATTGTGGCGGAGTTTTCAGATACGCCGATGTGTTATGTAGTATCCACATTCTGGTATTATACGCAGTATGCTCCGGATCATTATCGTGCATGCAAACGAAATCATCTTTAATATTCATTTTCTGTGCACTAGGATCAAGATTGCGTTTCAAAATGTCAACATAGACACTGTAGTTCATTATTATAGTAGGTTTTAAGTTTTGTGGTTTCAATTCTGTATTTGTTTTTTCTCCAAACGGTACAGTGTCCATCAGACCCAAAAATGTTGAACTTACTTTCATCTGTGAAGATCACTTTATTCCAGTACTCCACTGGTGTAGTTACATTATTATTTGCGAATTCCAGTCTTTTCTTTCTATTCGTTTCACTTACGAACAATTTTTTACGGGCCACCCGTCCGTGATATCCTGAATTTCGCATAAAACTGCGCACAGTACTAGCAGATACATCAATGTCTAAATTATTTTTAATGTATTCAACTATTTTTATTGCACTTATTCTTGGATTTGTCTTTACCATTCTAATAATAACTCTACCAGTGTATTGATTGATTTTTCGTGGACGTCCACTTCTTGATTTATGTTGTAGTCTTTCTCGTAGCCCATACCTGTCAATTAAACTTTGTACAGTAGATCGAGGTCTACTAACAATACGCGAAATTTCTGCTAAACTTTTACACTGACTGTGCAAGTTAATAATAATTTTTCTTTCTTCTATCGTTGTTTCCGTCCGTTTCCGTCCCATTTTTCCACGATAACTTTGAATATTTCGGAATCTTGAAATGCTATTGATGCGAAGAACGTTTCTAAATATACTGAGGAGATCAATCATACTTACACCGCAATTTGTTTAAGTTTACATGGTATGTTTACGTTAAGAACTGTTCCCTACGCAGTTCGAATTAAGGAGTGTATTTGCTGGTATATTTCAGTCGATTTTTTGTTTTTCCTTATTACATTCGCGAGTTAATCAAGAAATTCATTTTTTGTTGCATTGTATCTATTCCATAGACTTCTCAGAATATGTACATATTCATTGTTTCCAGAACAAATAGTTAATAAACAACAATTTCACAGTTTTGTTTGAAATTTATGAGTGTATGAAATTTTCCACATTCAGACAGTAACTGTTCAGATTGCTGTGCGTTGCAGTCCCATAAAACGTTGCTGTCTAAATATAACGCACGGCTGAACAAAGAGTTGAGAACCAGACCGATGTCGATACCATTAATTCCCTAGCGAACTCGAATAAAATCGAACCTCGATAATTATCGTAGCGTGCAAATATCGATAACACACCCACTTGCAAGCGGGAAACGGTGAAACGGAGGTACGTGGACTGGGTTGCCTCGGAACGAACAACTCAATTGCGCGAAATCGAGTTAGGTTACCAGCGCCGGCGAAGATGTAATTAATTAATTCGAACGCCATTTTGCTACTGACGGCTGAACGAGAAATATTATTGCCGGGCTTAGGGGAACGGGCTCAAGCAGCCCCGGGTTCTTTTCCGTTATTCCATCAACCTTCTCTGTTATACTACTCCTTAAACCCAGCTAAATACATGTGTAAAAGTTTGTAGTTCTCTTTCCATTTCTCCGGAAAAAACTCCCGAGTGTCCCCTCTCGCAGAACCTACACCATAAACGAGCTCTCATCTTTCGCAATAAAAAAATTCCAACCCCATCCTAAATCGTTACAATTTTCTCGTTGAAACGCCACACTCGTCCAGCACGATGTGCCCATTTCCCATAAGAAGGCGCGTCAAGCGTACACGCGTATCCACCGAAAACTATGTCCTTATGTCTTCTTGTTGCTCTTTCCGTTACTCTCTTCCTCTCAACGTACACGTACATACATATATGTATGTATACAGAGCTGCCGGGGCAGTGCCAGAAGCACTCTCGTTGGATATAATATATCGTCCGGATTAGCGGAGCCCTCTTATTGTTTTCCACTCTTGCGAAGATCCTCGTCCACCCCCGCGCTCCACCCCCTCGCCGCTCCGTTCGAATCGTATCCTCGCCTTTCTTTCGCCTCTCGCCGGCGCGGCGTCCTTAGTTATAACTTAATTACAAGAAAAGCTGCTCGTACCGACCAACCGGCCGGCCGGCTGGCTGCCTCCGAGCGATATATATTAGATTTTCCGTCATTAGAAACTTTTTGCGCTTGGAAATTATATCCCGAGAACGGAACGGGGGTGGGACTCTCGGACAGAATCGATTCGACGGCGACTTCGAGCTTTGCAGTATCGCCGCGATCATCTGATATCTGCAGATGAAGGTCGTTAGAAATTTAAGGCATTAATTGCAGTCCAATTTAATCTATTTGCATTCGTTTGATGGCTCGTAAGGGTCAGTTCGTTTTCGGTTGTTTAGTAAGGGAATTTTTCACAGTCTTTCATGCACGCACGGTAGCGTCTCTGATAGACATCGAAATCAATCCGCGTGGAAGGCAAGGAGGCGGCGTTCGCATAATTCGATTGATTAAATTTCCATGGCAACGTTCGGCCATCAAATTAGAATCCCGCTATAAACCACGCAGCAGGGACACCGGTGCGGCGCGCGACGGCGATCCATGCGATCTTACACGCGAGGATCGTGAGGATATCGGCCGATAGACCGCGACCGACGACGCGGTGATATTCGAGATGTTGATTGCCGACAAACCTCTCTAATTACCGCGTAATTATGAGCGTCGGCCCGCGAACACCGCCTTGTAACGCACACAGGATCTCTCTTGGTCGAGGGCATGATCGTCGTCGTGGTTAATTGTCAGGACTACGGAGAGGCATGTCGGCGGCACGGCTATTGTGCCAATTAAGGCGAATTTCTGTCGTTATTATTTTTTAATGGATTATACACGCGACCCCGGGCCCATTTGCATTCGATGAATATTTCATTTGCACCGGTACACGCCGGAAACCCGATTAATTAACCGAACGGGCCCGATCGAATTTATCGAACCGCGCCGCGCGCCGTTCATCGGACATCCCATGAAATTACCATGGACCGCTTGATTATAGCAGCACAACCATCAGCAGAAAATTTTACAGTAAGTCCGGCGAAAGGATTTTTCGAATTTTTATCGCGAATCCGCGAATCCATGATCGTGTTCCCGTGGCCATTCGTTTCTCCTCTGACCGGTTCGTCTCGATTGCTCCCGGTCGAGGCGTTTTCCTGACGAATAAGTCGACTCCATTACCTCGCCGCGTGAAGCACTTAGGTTCGCCACCGCCCCTCGCCTAACCGGTGTCCGGAAAACCACCCCCTCGGGCGAAACGTCCGCGTACGCGTCCCTACGAGGCCGTTAATGGCCCCTCGTTCTCCTCTACGTGCGGCGAAACGTCCTCATGCTACGACCCGGCGTACGTGTCTGCACAGTTTCACGGTAATTCGAACGAAAATACCGTAATAAGGTACGTGCGAACCTTCCACAACCCGCGTCGTACCCGCGCGACCCGATTCGACCACCTACCAGCCCCGCGCTGCCTCCCGCGACTGCGACCACACGCGATTTGTGACTCGATCTCACGCCGCGCCGTCTTGCGATTAATGAGCTTTTGATTGAGACGAACAGCTTGTTTGCAAAATTCCGAGACTGCATTCGCGACGAGTTTCATTTCTTTACAGTTTTAATTTGCACCGACTTTTACCGTAAATTACGCGAGGCCATTTTTAAATAGCCATGGGTCGAGGCGGGGACTGTACGATCTCCAGACGAAGGGGTTGCAAATCTCTCTTTTCTCTCTTTCATCCCCGAACAGGAACCAATAAAGGGGAGGCTCTTTTATGCATCTGATGCGCGCCACGCGACCCCCAACCCTTCATCTCATCAATTTCAAATAATTCCAGCGGCAATTCTCTCCCTACACCCTTGCCCGTCGTGTCTATCGATGTCTCTCTGCTTGTTTTTTTACCACCCCGTTCCTCAGCGTGTAGCGCAGAACGTTCGGAACTCGATCGAGAATGCTACGTCCCCTCCCCCCCCCCGAATCACTATGCCTCGCGAGCAATTATTTCGGAATCCATCAGTTTCGGGATTAAGCGTTTCAAGAGCGATTATCGAAGCCCGGGGGCAGGGGGCCGATGATCGATCGATCCGACGCCTTTCCGGGCTCTCGTATTCGCCACCGAGAGTTCGCCTAATTGGACGGAACGCAGCCGGGACCGTTTTTGCGATCGTATTATCCTCGTTACGCTTCGCGGAAACCGGGGGTGGCGGGGGCAAAAGGATTCCCCATGAAACATCGAGGATTCCTGGAAAGCCACGGGCCCCCAGGAACGATCTGGTTAGCCTTTATGCCTCGAAATTATCGAGGCCACGCTGGAAACGATCGCTCCTCGCTCTGGAAACGGGGTTTCAGGTGAAAAAGGTTCCCTTGGAAAGTTCTGACGGTTTTCTGGCGAATTGCCACGTTTTTGCGATACGCGTTTGCAATAATCCATCGTTTCAGGGTCGTCGCGCTTTTTACCCTACTTCCATAATCAATCATCTGAGGAACGCCGCAGATAAATTCGCACGAGGGAAATTCGCGCCTATCAAACGTTTTCCCGTGAAAAGAGAAATCTTAATCCGTCGCGGAAGGGTTAGATGTTCCACGGGAGGTCCAGACCGAACGCAGACCGTGTGCGGGGCTGGTAAAAAGGGGGTGGCGAAGGGTTGGAGGTTGGAAGAAACGCAGCCACTGGAAACAGCGTTCTTGCACGTGAGCCGAGACTTTTTCCAATTACAAACGGCGCCATTCGCGGGCCGGCGCGCGGCTGCTGGCGATTATTTTTAAAACAAGAATATTCCCTTCCGCCCCCGGGACATAATGAGCGGGCTACGGGGGGTGGTGGTGGAAAGGTGGCGAGGGTGGAGGCACGGTCGGAGGGCGCGATAATGGCGGCCGTTATGAAGAAATCAACCCACCCCCGTTTCCACCTCTATTTCCACCCCAGCCGCCTCTCGGCCCACTTGATCTTCCGTTCCCATGGCGACCGCCTTGTCCAACGCACCCCCGCAACCCGTAGGGGTTGGTTGCGAGCATTCTCTCTTGTTATGAGCCTCGCTCCACCCGCGAAAGGGTTACAACCCCGATTCTCGACGCGTCCAATGACTCTCCCGGGCTGCCGAGGGAAAAACGTATAGGGAATGATTACAAGGTCCTGTTGTTTTCAAAACTACCCCAAGTCGGCCTCAAGGAAGTGACAAAAAGATTGCTAAAAATTTGGATAGACCATTCTCGTTATTTATGTAAATGTAAACCTGATGTTGTGGAAACTGCAAAACAGAGAAACTCGATTTTTTGAAGATGAAAAAATATATAAAAAAACTTTTTAAAAACCACGCTTATATTAAAATGCACTGAAAAGGAGAAAATAATTTTTTTAGGCATTAGTGACTATAAATAAAAGCGTGGAGCGCTAACTCTATATTGGCGCAATCTTCGTGGGCGCTCCACGCTTTTATTTATAGTCACTAATGCCTAAAAAAATTATTTTCTCCTTTTCAGTGCATTTTAATATAAGCGTGGTCTTTAGAAAGTTTCTTTTATATATTTTTTTATTTCCTACTTTTTAGTCTTTTTTAAATGGAACACAACATATAGTAATACTGGTATGAAATAGTAAGATATAGAAACGCAAGATATTGAAATACGTTAGATAGAATGAGGGGATGACTCCGAGAGACGACGTCTCTTGATGGAGTCCGAAATGGAACTGACTGAACGGAACACCACACTGACAATGAGCTCCTTCGGTGCGAAGTGGGTCAGTGGAGTGGGAATGCGTAGCGGAGTAGGGAGCGTCGGCGCGCGGAGTGGGGATCGCTGAACGCGATGACGTACTACCGAGTGTCGCGCAACGAAGTGTGACGGATAATATTAATATTTTTTTTCTCCTGAATGCACAATTTCTTTTTAAAATTTGTTTTTTAATATTGCATTGTCATCCAGTTCTGAGCTATGTTTAAAGTTGCAAGTTTCTAGCTCATCGGGAAGTGGTTTAAAATTCGATTACAAGATTTGACGCATACAACAACTCGGCAAGCTAATATGAGCGTTGTAAAAACCGGAAATTAAATACATCTACCGAAAACGATCGAACCCCTCGCAGAGACAAAAATCAGTTCAGACAGCAAGTAGCCCGATTCCTCATCGCTATTCACGCCCGTTGTGTCGGGGAACGATTTCCACCCCACCAAGCATCCAGGGGTGGTGAACGCGGTTTCCATATCGGCCGGTCAAGGGTGGTGCATACGTATTACAAGATGGTTCTTAAAAATTGATGAGAGGGCCGGCTCCACGCAAACTAGATGTATCCAGATGCCGCATCTGGTATTCATGGTGGTTCCTCGAAGGTAGGGAACGCGAGGAGAAAGAGAGAGAGAGAGATGGCCGGCGTGACTGGTCGAGACGGAAAAAATGGAAAAGTCGAGGAACGCGTCCTTACTGCGAATTCAGCGCGATTAGAATATATCGCGACGGAAATGGCGATATCGTTTCGCCTCTGAAACCGCAGCCTTGAAAGCGGCTGGCATACTGGGGGGTGGAGGTGTGCGGTTGAACCAGCCGCAAACCAACGAAATGTCAGCATTAATATTTCAGCCGTCTCTTGTGCGCCGGCCAACGGTCGCCTCTCTATGCTTATTACACTTATTGTATCGCGGCGAGGTTTAAATATTAAAATCTCGTTTCCCCGGGCGAAACCGGGCCGCGCCGGCCACCACCGGAGAGCCGTGGATCGATCCGATTTTGGACGCGAATTGTGATTGCTTGGCTCATACGCTGACCAACAAGTTTTTGAAGTGAAACTTCTTCGCTGAGGGGGCTACAATTTTCTAGCATTACGGAAGTGACGCGGTCGAGCGTTACGGAAGTGACGAAATTTCGCGAATAACCTGGAATAGTTTGACAAGTAACATTTTCATAATTAATTTACTAACTTTAAAGACTTCATTGGTGAACTTTTAAGATTGTAGAATGTAAAATGAAACCTTGGCTACATTCCCATTTCAATTTTATGCAGGTTTGATGCTTAAATTGTTAGTCACTAACAAATTTTGGAGAAGTGGTACGTTATGTATGTCTGTCCTTGCCGCACAGTTCGACCCTCCTTGTCTTACTCATTATGGGAACTTCCGAAACAATCAGTCCGCGCAACAATTGTTAATAACTAATTAACCACAGTTAATTTGTGAACATTTGCAATTGGATAACATAGAATCAACCTCCAGCTACTTTCACATGCAGTTTCTCATCGGATTTTGTTCGGACTGAAAGATTTATAAACAATTATCCAAACCCTTGTTCTAAACTAACCTGAAAAATTTTGACAGGTGTCAGGTAAGTAATAAAACATACGCGTGGAGAACCACGCGCGGCAGAAGTGAAACTTCTTGCAGTCTAGTAATGTTTAGAAGTAAATTAAGATTGGAAATGGTAAATAATCCTAATGAAGCGACAACAAGATCAGGAACAACTCTCGATGCAGTATTTGCAAGACATTTAGACAAAATTGAATCAAGAATATTTATATCATATTTTAGCTATCACAAGCCAATTGTTTCGATGATAGAATCATAGAAAATCATAGAAAAAATAATGAACGATCAAAATTTGCGACGCAAAGAAGGAGATCGTATGGGAAATGCTATGAACTATGTCTCTTTCTTTCCCATACGTTCTCCTTCTTTGCGTCGCAAATTTTGATCGTTCATTATTTTTTCTATGACTTTCTATGATTCTATCATTGAAACAATTGGCTTGTGATAGCTAAAATATGATATAAATATTCTTGATTTAATTTTGATCGAGAGTTGTTCCTGATCTTGTTTCAAATGATATCTGTGAAAGTATTATGCCGGGGAATTTCTTAACAAGCCGCAGGAGTTTCTTACATAAATAAAATACTACGCATGCAACCCAACATTAACAATGAAATATTTATACAATTCCCAAATACAGTTTTCCTTTACCCGGGGAACGTCCTAAAGGGTTAAATGAACAGCTGCAGGTCCGCGGAATGATTATGTAGGCCGGTTAGGCAACGAGCGCGTTAATAAATGATAGTTTTGCAATGGTAACCGGCATCGATCTTCCGTCAACAGGCCCGGGAACGGACGTTTAGTTCACGACATTGATATTCTCGTGTTGAGGACAGGTAGACATCGGTTCCTCGGAGTTTCGCCGCGTAGTTGGCTAACCAGTCACTTATTAATTCGGCACGACCGCCTTCTGACAGGCCGGAATCGCGTGCAACCCCTTCTCCCTTAGTATTCATAAAGGTCAGCACATCGGACACGTATCCTACGCTCGCTCGGTTATGCACACAGGACACCTGTGCAGATACTTGTCAGCGTTACGGACAGGTGAGGACGGGCACTGTGGTTGCCGGAGAACGACCGTGCATCGGCCACGCTACGATGAAAGTGCATGAGCGCCGCGCGCTGCTCAATAAGTAACTCATCCCCTCATGCGAACATTTTTCCCGTCAATTGTGGAACATTGATGTTGAATAAAAATGAGTCTCCTCGTTCCTTCATTTTTTCTCAGAAAGAAAATATAATTTGTATTTTTTGGTCTGGTGAGAATTTTATTTGCATTATGCATTGTATATTATGTTGTACTCGGTTCTACAAGCATTTTATTGTACTCGGTCAGTGTCTGGAGCTGGAATCATGTATCTCTCGCTGCGCCGAATGAAAATGAAAGTGGTAACACCGTGGAAGTAGAGTCGTTCCGGTTTTTAACCATCAGCGACCGATTTTCCGGCAGGCTGGGAACAAGCTAAGGTGTTTAGGGGAGTTTCGCGACGACACGGTGAATACGAGAAGCCCGTAACAACTTTACGATCCTCGAGAGGCTCTCCACAGCCGCGTGGAGGGTCGTATTTATTTAAGCTCACCTTTAAAATCGATTGGCACCTGTCCGATCCCATCGAGCATTGTCGATTAATCGGGAGGTTAATACACGGTTAGAGAAAAACATTTCCAGGTTAACTAGAGGCAATTTTTCGTGTCTCTCTCTCTCTCTCTCCTCTCCGTTGAGTATTATCATTCGGATGACACTGACGAAGCAACGAGATATTTATGGATCGTATCGCAGTTTAATCGACCGCCTTCTCTCCACCGTTCCTTTTTTCTTTCCTTCTGTTTTTCCAGAGGCGAATACCGGCCCGGGGGCGTTATTGCGCTTGTGACTAATGCGCCGTGGAAAAAGTCGATCCGCGAGCGGATAACACGGACGAGGTCGGTTCTGTTTATATTTAATGTAAGCGTGTGCCAGTTTCCTCGAGCGGCAGTCCTTCGTTTAATAATGAAACCAAGCGCATCAAGGATCCCCGCATTGTTTGCTTTTCAGAGCCGCGGAACGATCGTCGGAGCCGCGTTCGCCTTTTCGGGCAAACTGATGAGCCGAGTTTCGCATCTTCGCGGTGCTGATCATGAGAAACGCTCGCCACTGTAAATTCTGAAGTAAAAGAAACAAAAGAATAGACAGAATCCTATGTCTCTGGTGTACTCGTCGTAAAAATCAGGTTGTCCATCAGGCCCCACAGCCCCGATACGTCATCGTTAGAGCCTCGGATATTTTCCACGGGGTCAGATATCCGCTCGTATTTGCGACCCGTGTTATCCAGTATTGAAATGTCGTCGTCTGCGTCCGAGGAAACCGGGAGTAACGGAAAGGAAAGGTGGGATTATCTGAATACAGTCGTTCGAGGGGTGAGTTGCGACCCCCCGGGGGGTAGTAGGTGGCCGCCCTCGAACAGTCTTCAACCCCGCTAGCCACCCTGTGACGTATAGTGGTCATTCCAGCACCGAATTACCACCATCTTCTTTCCAGCAAAGGGTGTCCAAATAGATTATTTGAATATCGAGGTTCTAGTTTCCACCCCAGTCCCTGGGAACCGCGATGCATGGATCGAAGGGCCAGTGACCCGCCATGTGTCACCATGATTGCTCGCGTTTTAGCATAATTCGGTCTGATTGATAACGGCTCGGGGTGTCACGGTGATATCTATCTGCTGGATCGCTGTCTGGCTCCCTCGCCTCGGTTTAATCAGACTGCATGTGGGTTTCTCGAAATTATGGGGGCTCTGATGGAGATTCGAGGAATTGGATTCGGTGAGCTACGTCCATTCATTTTCTCGGTAGCTTTTTCGGTTTAATATCGGACGATATTAAAATTTTGAAAGGAGCAGCAGTAGAAATTAATATTTCCATTCATCAACCGCTAGAAAAACTTCCATTGAATATTTTTATTTCGCTGTAATAAGCGCTCTAGAATCAGTTTGACAAAAATCGGTAATGAATCCTGGCTCTCATGGTCGCGAAGTAGATTAAGGGGGCCAGTTCGGTGTCAGAGCGGTGTCTGTCAGGCAGTCCATCATTATACTGTCAGACACGGTCGAGATAAGTCGCGATGCGGCGCGGCGCGGCGTCTCGCCGAGGCCGGGCTTGAAATTTCTTTTTGGGCTCGCGTCTATCATTTTTACGAGAAAAAGGCTAAGTTTCCCGGCTCTCGGGTTTTATACCGCGACGTCACTAACGAGGCACCGTTGCACTTTTTGTTGCAGCCAGCGACGCGCTCGGCCGAATCGATAAGGAGCCAGCCTCGCCGGAATCCATACAAGGTGAGTTTGCACAGAGTTCATCTCTTTCCATCTCTGTCTCGTTACGTCTCTCTCCGTGGTCGTCTTTCTCGCTCTTTTCGATACGATTAACGTACCGAAGGGCTTAACCTTCGCCGATGGCAGGAACATAAATTTCGCGAACGAATAATACGACACGACGCGACGCAGTGAGCGAAAGCCGAAGTATCGGCATTATAAATTCGCGTCGTTATTTCTTCGTCTTCTTTTTACCGGCGACGACGACGACCACGGGCGATCGGGCGACGTTTAATTGCAACGATGAGCCTGTATCGCGAGCCATGAATGCCGTAGAAAATCGACGGGGAAAGGAAAGGACTGATTGAGAAATTTTCAGACGGCAAAGAAGCCACGGGGATTTTATTAATCGGCCACCTAGGCGGAAACCTGTCGCTCCCGGCAGTTTTTCCTCTCAGAGAGAAATGAAAAGTTGCGCGCGTCGTTAGGCGTCTGCGAAAAAGTTTTTAATGGCGGTGTGACTCTCCCGATTTTCACGGACCTAGCGAATACACTCCGCGACAAAACTATAAGACACCTGCGATTTTAGCTAATATATTATTAATTCTAATTTTTTCGTAAAAGTTTTCGTTATTAATCCAAAGAATCAACTAAAGTACATACATTTACATAGCGGCAATGTTGTTGAATTAGATTGAAAAAAGTTTGATTCAAATTTCTAATTTTTGATCAAATAAGGTGCGACGAAACTATAAGACAATGTATATTTTACGTAAGAAAAAGTCGGTGAAAGTTAATGAAAAATATTTTTTTCTATTCATTAGTAATGTGTTGTGCCACCTTTATTTTTTATAGTTTCAATTAATCGTCGTGGTATCGATTTATATAAATTTTTTATTTATTCTTGATTTAATTTGGCCCATTTTCTTCAATACGAGCTTTCAACTCTTTCACCGACAAAAACTGTTTCCGATTTCCATATACAGCACGTGCTAAAATTCCTCAGATGTTTTCTATTATATTTAACCCTTAGCACTCGATCGGCGACTCTGAGGCGCCATTAAAAATTGCTCTGCACCATTATTCAAAATATTAGTTACATTACTAAATATGTTAGTACCTAATCAATTACTACACACTCAAGTACTATGTGAGGTATTATATAAATTGCATGTTCATGCAAAGAAAAGAATTAATACAGAATGGAATTAGTCTAGATCGAAATAAATGTTTAATTTTCCAGTTAAAATAGGTCCGACTGAAAGGGTTAAATCTTGAGACCTCGCAGGCCATGGTAAAATTTGTATATTACGGTCTTCAAAATATTTTTTTACACGTTTCGCTGTATGCACAGCGGCATTATCGTGTTGAAAAATATCATTTTCACATGCAATAGTGCTTGCATGTAGCGTTGATTGTTCTTCTAATATTTCTATATATTTAATTGCATTCATGCTGGTGTTAATAAATTTTACATCGGTTCTCCCGTGGTACCCTGTTGCGGCCCATACCATGATGCCGCCTCCACCCATTTGCCTCTTTGACAAATGCAATTCTTCCTTCCGCAAATCATGAAAATAATATGAAAAACCATCCGGTCCATCTAAATTGAAATGTTTTTCATCTGAAAAAATAACTTTTCTCCGCTTCTTTTTCCACTGGAGATGTCTCTCCGCAAAATCTTCCCTGGCTGCTTTGTGTCAATTCGTAAGTGGCGGTTTTTTATGCAATTTTCGTCTTTTTAAGTGCTTGGCCCGTTTAATTATCCGTTGCACATTACGAATATTGGTGTGAACGCCAGCCAGCGCTGCAATTTGCCGTGCTGTCAAGCTAGAATTCGACGCTACCCTCAGTATGGCTCGTCGTTGTCGCTTTTGGACGTCCACCAGGATGTTTCTTTCCATAATTCTCTCTACTTTTTAAATAATTGAGCACGGCACATCGACTTTGCCCAGCCCTCTTGAAATTTCTGAAATAGAAGTATTCTTTTCTTTCAAATTTTCGATCATTCTTATTTCACTGTCTGTCAGCTTTTTCCCACGCGGCATTGTAGTTATATTATGTAAGAACAAAATTACAAATGTTTAATTTAAAGTACACAATTACTTCTAACACTGTGACTGCGATTAGAGTATAAGATCGACTGACGAAAAGCTACTGTCTTATAGTTTTGTCGCGACGAGAATAGCACGTTTACATACATTTCCCAAATTCTTGGAATTGTAGCCTTCGATATATCGATAGAACTGTAGAATATATACTTCTATATAATGTAAACAATAACACCATGAATAAAGGAAGACAAAACTCGAGACTTGCATAGAATTTTCATCGAATTTCGCACACGTCTTATAGTTTTGTCGCGGAGTGTATTAGCGGAGTCGATTATGGGTTGCGAAAATCGATGTTATTCTACAAACGTTATTTGACTCAATTTTTTAAACAATAAAATTATTGTTACTCGCTGCTCTATAAAATTAAGAAATAATTCTTCCCTCTCGAAGTCGATGTTAAATAGATCACGATGTAACGAATTAAATAGTAGCGTAAAAAGAAAATTTGTCTTAGTGGATTATTAATGTTCTGAAAAATTTGTTCGCAAACTGCATAAAGGGAGAACATGGTCGCTGCATCCTGCAGCGTTTTGTCCCCTCCTCGTCCAATCCGTTTCCACGTAAAATATGTCATAAAACCAATTACACTTGGCGAGCGCCGCCCACCATCTTGGCTCTGCTCGGCGGTTTGTCATTTGCCTCGGCGGATTCTTTCGCGGTGTATAACAGGCCTTTTAACTTCGGGCATTATCCACCGGCCTTGCCCCATTCGGGCCGCCATGATTTTTCGTCCGGGTTGCACGGTGTGAGCCATTTTGGTAAAACTTTCCACCAAGTTAACATAGAGCTATGAAACCAATTCCAAATTAAAGCCGAAACCTTACAGAATACAGTAGCAAAAATACAAAAAAAAATATAGCAAAGATACCAAATATGAAAACATGTTGATCTACTGTTTAGCTCACTGATAAAGTACTATAACGGGCAGTGTCGTCAATTTTTTGTAGATTTTTCATTGCGGGAGATCATTGTGAAAAACAGTAAAAATCGAATTTTTTCAACGTTTTTGCTGCGAGGAGGAAAGTTACGCTGGTTGGTTTTTCTGTAAAATATATTTGCATAAAATTTTCTGTAAATTCTGTAAAATGCGCCTTATCCCTTAAATGCATGATATTTTGTTTACAGTTTCTATTTATCAAACATTACTTTAAACAAAGAGTGTATATTAAGGGAAAAATAAGAAAAAAATCACATCTTTGTGAAAATATTTTTTAATACAAAATTATCATATGTTGCCATATTTGAGGTTAGAAAATCTACGACGCATGAATGGCGCGCACCATATACAAATACATGTGAGCGGTATGTTGGCTTGTGGCTACAATGCGTAAAAAGCATCCAAACAGAACAGAATGTGTAGCCAAACGGCAACACAATGCATTTAAGGATTAAGATTAAAAATATGTCACATTTTTTCAGAAGTTTAGAACGCATCGGCGACCGGAAAACGGTCGCGGATTCTAATTTATCCTGTGACTACCCTCGCGGACAAGCTAGAAAGCTGAAATTTTACTCTGAAGGTTTTTCCATCGAATGGTTCGATAGCCATGGAGAAACCTCTAAGGGCAGTTTTAACCATCTTAATCGGCTAGACGGTACTGCGCCACTTCTTATAAATTTTGACAAGCCGAATCGCGAGGGTATTTTGTATCAGGGGTTGGGAATCGAGTTCGAGGACTCGAAACACGCGAATGCTCCGTTTGCCACCCCGGGTTTTTCACAAAGTCACGATCCACGGTAGCATCCTCCAGTGTACACAGAGAGACGAGGCACAAACGCGCCGCTGATCCGCTCGTTAATGTCCGGCGTCTCTGTCATTACCGTCCTCGACGACACGTGACAGCCGTTTTCTAGACGACGCGAATCGTCAGCAGAATCGCCGCGCCGGGAAGAGACGCGAAGAGGGTGAACGGTTCTCACGCGAGCCTAAATTATCCGACACACGCGTGAGAAGCCCCTTGAGAAATTTTTCGCGATCGCTGCAGGACTTTTCTCGAGCGGATTCGGGACAATTCTTCAGGCACCGGCAAACGAAATTGGTCAGATCGCGCAACTTGGCCACGATCAGGCCAGGGGTAGCACAGACCAGAGCAGACCAAGTTGTTAGTGTTCGACCTTGGTCGTCGATCAGGACCGCATCAAAAGCGTGGTCGTTCGATTGCAAAATAAGCATCGAGAGGGTTCGGGGTCCGGGATGCTAACAAAGCTCGCGAGAGGGAACAATCGCAAAAAATCGGCGCTTGGTCCGGACTCTCGGAAATCCTGAACCGGTCGTAACTGAGAGGAGAGAGAGGGAGAGAGTCCTCTCTCTCTCTTCTACGACCGCAAAAGACGAAAGGGGGCGAAACCGAGAAGCAGCGAACGATCTCTCAGCGGGGGAGGAAAGGGAGGGAGGTCTCATAGTCCCGACCTGTGTTTTACTTTATAGCATTTAGCCCCATTGTTTGTCTTATTGCTATTAGCCTCCGTCAATTAGTAATTGTATCTTTAATGCCGATTCCGTGAATCGGATCCCGGTGCACCGGTTTCTGTCGGAGGACCGAAACGGAGAAGTGGGGCCCCGGTGTTGGTAGGAGGAAATCGGACCACAGATTGGCGGGGAGCGGCGGAGGAGAGGGGGAAGGCCGGGACCGAGGGGGTGGGGGCATGTCATTAGGAGTCATTAATATCACGGACCTCTGTAATTTGACACACTTCCGATCGCCTAGCGCCACCCGCTCCATTTTTCGTCCCTCTTTCTCCATCCTTCGGCCTAGCCGTCGCGTCGTCCTCTCTTTCACCCTTTGCTCGACCACTCTGTGCCCGGCCTGCTCTTCCGAGGCCGACCTCTACGGCGAAATAGGATGGTACAGCAGGTATGTATTTCGTGAAACGGCAGGTGCCACGGACCTTCACGGGGAAAGTGAAAGGGTGGAAAATCGAGGGTGAACCGAATATCTAGCAACCTGTCCTTCCTTGCCACTTTTAAGTCTGTCTTACATCATCGAACAACGAGGAATTGAGAACAGTCGTGTCTCCAATCTCCCACAATATTAAATTAAATCGAACCTCGTCGTTCCTATCGCACAACTTTGCCAGCCTCTTATTTAACATCACAAATTCCCTTGCATGCAGAACTCGAAAACAGCTTCGGCACAGTTTCCAGACAGTGACGGGGAGAGCAGGACGCTGGGACCTGTCCACGGCTAACGAATTGCCGATAATTAACTCCCGAGGCTGACGTTCGGCGATACCACCAAGAATCGTCGACGATGTTGGTCGCTTGCAAAATCCGACGCACGAGAGAACGAGCTATGATTCGGAATGCAAGCAGCCGCGATCGATATGATCCGCGGATGCTAATCGAAACTGCTAATCGTTTATTCCTACGTCGTACAGGCACACCTGTTCGACCGATATGGTCAGACCAGAGATTCTTTTAACGCGGGCTTCATGGAGATCACTCGAACGGAGAACGGCCAAGTCCCTCATCATACTTTGTAATGTAAACTCCCGACGATATTTTCTTCGTTCTTTGTCCCGTTCCTGATCCCTTTTTTTCGTCTTCTTCTGTTGCGAGTCGAAGCAGCGTCTCTTAATAACGTCGCGATAATCGAGAATTTCTGGATACATACCTTCGGCCACTGGAATCGCTGTGTATTCTTTTTTCACCTCAGTGTAATCCGTTAATTCTCCTTCACCTGTCGATCCTTATCCCTCGAACGGCATCGCCATTGTTTCCGGCTTGGCCCCGACCCCGATCCGAGTGATCCAGGTGCTGAAAATTGAAAATTTTGATCTTGCGAAAGTCTGGCAAGTTAGCTTTGTTTTACGTTTTCGAAGGGGATGAATCGATGTTTCCCCGAATTGTTGTACTCGTCGCGACGATCCTCGGAGGAGATCGATACGGAATCGATGAAGACTGAAGGATCGGCGAGGATGGAAATGGCGAGCGGCACCGGGTATCGGTTTCGCTTGGAATGCAAACGACCACCGCGATAAACTCGCACGAAGTCGCCACGGTCGCACGGCCACGGACGATAATACGTCTTCCTGCTGATTTTGTTATTCAAATGTCCTCGCGAGGACCGCGCCGCGACCGTGGAAAACCGCTATTGAATGCCGAAACGGCTTCCAGACCCTCCAGACTTCCATTCACGCCCCGGCAATCCAGAACGTCCGGTTCTTGTAGCGCCGTCCATGGAAAAGCCGGTCGCTTTCGTCGCAAAAAGCCTTACCACGTATCGTTCGGTTCCCGTTAAGCTCAAACGACGATCCCGTCGCGTTTTCCATCGAATCGGCGAACCCTGCGACTGCTAATCTGCCTCCGATTGCCGTCGCGCGCCAATTGTCAAGGTTGCGCTACCCTAACTTTAGACGCAATCGCTATATCCTCGTTAAAAAATACTGTTATATTTTCGAGATGTTAACGAACACGCCCGCAAAATTTAAAATCGCTACATTTGTTGGTTCCGTTGGAAAAAAATTCGCAAACTCACGTTTCAATTCTTTAGAGTATCTTTGGTAAGAAACTTTGGAGTTTCTGCGATTCCTCAGCGATTCTAGAGAATCCTAGAAGAACAATTGGCCTCGCCTAATCGGCAACGGGGTAGGGAAGAATCCTAGAGCGTGCACGAGCGGAACGAAGCGGAATGCAGTGGAACAAGAGCAAGAAGTCGGCAGACTCGGGCGAAATCAGCATATTCCGTTTATGGGACAGCGGGCCGTGTCGCCGATAAAAATCAGAAAATCCCCGGGAAAGCCTCTCGCCCGGGAATTTGAATTTGCTCCGGGCCATGGACCGTGGAATCCCTCGGGCGATTCTACTCGTCAAGATTCAAAGCCAGTCCTCGTTGTCACCCTCGATCCGAATAACAAAGTGAGGCTGCGTCTGGTGGAAACGCTCGTTAACGGGCTCGCGAACGTTCCCGTTTCACCTAACCCCTTTTTACGAACCGATCGCTCGAACAGGTGGATCTTGGTTCTCGGAAACGTGGAACGGGAGAGCTGATTGCGGGGTGACGATTTGCGAGAAGCATTTAGGCTCGGCAATACCAGAACACGAGAATACTCTTCAATCTTCACGATTCCTGTTGAAAATCGCTTTTGCAATTTTAGCGAGGATTTTGAGGATTCTATAAAAAATTCTAAAAAGTCACATCATTTAACGATTCGTCAATAATGAAATTCCTCTGCATTCGCGAATTAAAATCGAAGCGTGTCAACGAGAAATGAACTCGGCCGAACGACAAGCATAAATTCGACCGGAAGTTTCCGTGGTCCAGAAATTGCATAGGAGAATTGCGAATTGTCGAAAAGCGATCAGCTTTGGTTTCTCGGAAAAGTCGGAGGAATGAGTTCCGTGGAATCGCGCTAGTTACTTTTCCATGCAAACTTGGGGTTCTTCGGCTCGGAAAAAAAAGGAAGAGGCATCGTCCCCAGGAGTCTGCACGCGAGGCTGGAAGACACCTAAGCGTCGGCTACTCGCGTAAGGGGAAATGAAAACGAGTATAGCGGCCGATTCTCGGAATGATGGAGAGCCGGAGAAACGGCCGAAGAAAAGGAGAAGCGCCGCGCCGCGCCGCGCCGCTTCGCGAACGAGGGGACGGACCAACTAGCCTCGAAGACGTTTTCTTTCTTCGACATATTTCTCACGGGGCCTCGGGGACGACTTCCGTTCCTATTTCTTGTCTCCTCGTCCCACCCCCGCCTCGTCCGAAGAAAGGGAAGACGCGGGACGAGATCGAGTGGGCCGATTAAAAGAGATTAAGGGCGACCACGATCCACCAAAATCAAAAATTCAATCTTTTTCCATTCGGTAGCAGAGGACACGTGGACATTGTACCCTTAGAATTTCAGGCTGAAATGTTCAGCAGTTGCGTACATTACGAAGGTTTGGATTAATTTCTCTCGTTCTTGATCGCGAGGAAGGGTTGTGGGATCGATATCGATTAGGAAGAAAAGATAATTAGAAGGTGGATCCGATTAGGAAAATGGCACCCGTCGGTGGGTGTCGGCGCCATTGTTCCGCTCGTTTCGCGGCGCACCGCGAAGAGAGTAGGGGACTAGCAATTAGCAATTAAACCAATAAGTCTGCAATTGGTGATTCCATTAATGGGACGCTCGTTCCCACAGAATGCGAACGTTTTTCGACGTTCTTCTATGCCGACACTGCCTCCAATTGCTTCGGGAACCTATAATTAGCCCGTCGACAGCCCAGCCGCGCCGGCTCGCTCTTGTTTAGATGCTCGATCGCAGCTCTGGATCCCCTCGCGCGATAACCTCGCCGGGAAATCGATGATCGAGCCAGGCTGAACAGCGGTGAAAATCAACTCGGAACGGATACAAGTGATTTCGAGGCTCGAGTTATATTCGATTTTCGAAATGGCTTCGAATGTTATTTTGACAATTGTCTCTATAATTGTCCGTGGTCAGCGCTCGTAGGTTCTTCAGCCGCCCACGCGTCGCTGGTTAGTCTGAAAGGGCTGGTTCCGGCAGTCAATTAAAAAGATCGAAAAAGTTCCACGCAAAACCGTGGAGCTGGCCCTGCGATCGTCGCTAATAAATTCGTGGCAGAGGAGCGTGGGCGGTCCGACGGACTGCCGATAGTGCGCGGTGTCCCACGCGACGATTATCCATTAATTAAACAATCAATATTTATTAAGCTTATTATCGGACACGGCGGCGGCTGCGGCTGCGGCGCAAGCCCGGTATTAATTCGATTCTACGGTCCACGGTGGGGCCCGTATTTCGCTTAATAGGCGCCATATTGTTCGTAACGACGCAATAAATATGGACGTGGCCAAATGAAGACGATAAATTGTCGAACGCCCCCGCTGTCGGTACCGCGTGTCCCGTGTCCCGCCCTCGCTCTCTCTCTCACTCTCTCTCTTCTACTCTCGTTCCGCTCGTTTCCCTCTCCACAATTTCCTTTCCGTTCACTACTGCGATTTTCCCTGGCCTTAGAGGAAAATGAAACTTTATTCGCCCGGTAAACGATGAATAGAAACCGAAGGTAATTCCCCTGTCTTCCTGTCTTCGAAGAAAATCACATTATTTTTACGCTGTCAAACTGAAAGGGCCCTTTTCAGATTTTTATATTATTATTTCATGGAATATTTAGGGACGTGATAATTAAGGAAATCAGTGGAGCCGTTTATCATTTTTAATCCCTACGCGTAGAATTTCGGGTTTCAACCCCCTGCGCATTTCCGGCTCCACTTCCTGATCAGTTATTATTATATAATCAATTAGCGACCAGTTATCTGCCATCTACGAAACGTCGCGATATAGGGGTGCAACCCTCCGGATTTTTTTATACACCAGTCTATACCGGTTTTCGAAGAGGGTGGCCTGCAACAGGCTGATGAGTAGTCAGACTTTTTTATCCTTGCTACCCTAACTTAGGCTTCCGTTATTGACAATCGTTTCACGCATTCTTCGGGAGCTTCGCGCTTCTCTTCCATTCTCAGCTATTTCCAATTTTTCTTAGTTTAAAATATTCTTAAGAAATATTCTTGATTAGGTATTTGTTGGTAATTTCGAAGATTTGAATTCAGAGGTACGAAATCTAGTCGCGCGGCAAAAGTCGAGTTAACGATGGATTCGAGCGGGTAGAGCAGGACGATCGAGGCGGAGCCCGATAATAGATTTAATTACTCCCTTGGAGGGCCAGTTGCTGGACGAGGGCGGCCATTCCCCGGTGCACAACTCCATATCACGGGGCGAGCACGTAACGACGCCGTTTACCTGGCCGCGTCGTCCTTTGTCCTTTTGCCACAATTACCGTCGTCTAGACGCGGGGCTCCGTTTCTCCGCGAAATGACAATTACATAGCGCCGAGATCGCCTCGTCGACCGTTTCTTCCCTCGAAACGACCCGCTCATCCTCCGAGGACCGCCTCTGCCAAGGGCTTTCTCTGTCTCCTCTCTGCCACCATCCGATAGCGAAACTTTCGAATAGGCTAATTACGTAGAAATATCACGGCCGGATTCAATTCTACCCGATCTACCTTTACTTCTCCGCCGGAAAGGAAATATCGTTCGGGGAAAAGTCAGCATTTCGTGGCGATTTCCAAAGTTTCGGTTACTTGCCAGTTTATCGTTGGAAAATCGAATTTTGAGCAATTCCTTCCTGAAAATTCTGTTTTCAGACTACTGTTCGCTATCTTGGTCTCCTGATGGTCAAAATTATTCGATTTAATATACAGGGTATTTCACCTAACTTGATCACCTTGAATATCGTCTGAAGGACAAAGTTGAATGATAAAATGGAGCTGATACGTACCAAAAAAATGTTTGTTTCTATGTAATTTTTTTAGAGATATGAAGGTCACCTTCATTCTTTTTAAATGGAATGAGGTATTTTGAAGTGAAACTTCTTTGCTGAGGGGGCTACAATTTTCTAGCGTTACGGAAGTGACGCGGTCGAGCGTTACGGAAGTGACAAAATTTCGCGAATAACCTGGAATAGTTTGACAAGTGACATTTTCATAATTAAATTACTTACTTTAAAGACTTCATTGGTGAACTTTTAAGATTGTAGAATGTAAAATGAAACCTTGGCTACATTCCCATTTCAGTTTTATGCAGATCTGATGCTTAAATTGTTAGTTATTAACCAATTTTGGAGAAGTGGTACGTCATGTATGTCTGTCCTTGCCGCACAGTTCGACCCTCCTTGTCTTACGCATTATAGGAACTTCCGAAACAATCAGCCCGCGCAAGAATTGTTAATAACTAATTAACCACAGTTAATTTGTGAACATTTACAATTGGATAACATAGAATCAACCTCCAGCTACTTTCACATGCAGTTTCTCATCGGATTTTGTTCCGACTGAAAGATTTATAAACAATTATCCAAACCCTTGTTCTAAACTAACCTGAAAAATTTTGACAGGTGTCAGGTAAGTAATAAAACATACGCGTGGAGAACCACGCGCGGCAGAAGTGAAACTTCTTGCAGTCTAGTAATGTTTAGAAGTAAATTAAGATTGGAAATGGTAAATAATCCTAATGAAGCGACAACAAGATCAGGAACAACTCTCGATGCAGTATTTGCAAGACATTTAGACAAAATTGAATCAAGAATATTTATATCATATTTTAGCTATCACAAGCCAATTGTTTCGATGATAGAATCATAGAAAATCATAGAAAAAATAATGAACGATCAAAATTTGCGACGCAAAGAAGGAGATCGTATGGGAAATGCTATGAACTATGTCTCTTTCTTTCCCATACGTTCTCCTTCTTTGCGTCGCAAATTTTGATCGTTCATTATTTTTTCTATGACTTTCTATGATTCTATCATTAAAACAATTGGCTTGTGATAGCTAAAATATGATATAAATATTCTTGATTCAATTTTGTCTAAATGTCGTGCAAATATTGCATCGAGAGTTGTTCCTGATCTTGTTGTCGCTTTATTAGGATTATTTACCATTTCCAATCTTAATTTACTTCTAAACATTACTAGACTGCAAGAAGTTTCACTTCTGCCTTGCGTGGTTTTCCACGCGTATGTTTTTTTTAATACATCAATCGATGAAGTTGGACATTCGTTATAAAAAAGTACTAACCTATGTATGTCGAAAAGTTAGTAGTTCAGGAGATATTTCAATTTAAATAACTGTAAAACACCATTACGGTGTAACGTCTTAGTTAGTACGACAGTAATGGTGTTTTAGAGTTATTTAAATTGAAATGTCTCCCGAACTACTAATTTTTCTACATACAGTGGGTGTACAAAGTATTCGTACACCTTTTAAAAACTAATAACTTTTTTATAATTATACCAAACGACCTGATTTTTTATAATCAATTAGAAGCATTAGTTTACAAACTGATATGCAAAAAAGATTTTCCAAAAATTACAATTTACAAGGTTGCAGGTAAAAATAAAAAAGGCATTTTTTAAAACTTTTTTATTTGGGTCCTTAATGAAAATTTAAAACATGTTTTCTAGATCCATGTTCTTTATGCACATGTTGGAAATTTCATCGAAATCGATTGACGCAGGAAAAGCAACAGGCGTCGAAAGATGTACGATTCTGTGGATTTTAAGCAGAAACTGATCAAAAGTCGTGGAAAACTCTAGGATTTTCACCATTTTTAACCGCTTGTAGCTCGTGTGTATGTTAATCGATTTCAATGAAATTTTATCAACATGTGTATGACTAACATAGATCTACAAACATACATTTTAAATTTTCATTAAGGACTCAAATAAAAAAATTTTTAAAAATGCCTTTTTTATTTTTGCATTTAACCTTGTAAATTATAATTTTTGGAAAATCCTTTTTCTATATCATTTCGTAAACCAATGCTTCTAATTGATTATAAAAAATCAGGTTGTTTGGTACAGTTTTTATTAAATCAGGTTGTTTGGTTATTAGTTTTTAAAAAGTGTACGAATACTTTGTACACCCACTTGTACATAGGTTAGTACTTTTTTATAACGAATGTTCAGCTGCATCGATTGAAGTATTAAAAAATACCTCATTCCATTTAAAAAAATATCGATGACCTTCATATCTCTAAAAAAAATTACACAAAAACAAAAATTTTTCTGGTATCGTATGAGCCCCATTTTACCATTCAACTTCGTCCTTCAGACAGTTAATGTATCTTTAAAAACAACAAAGATATTCACGGTGGTCAAGTTAGGTGAAATACCCTGTATGTATTATCATTTTTGATCAATTTTGGGACAAATCGAATCAGTGTTGCAGTTATCGAGGATCCAACTTTTGTAGATTTCTTCCAGAGCATACACCATAGAAAATAAGTCGAGATATTTTGTTCCATCGTTTCGTTCCCTCGCCACCCTTTTTCTTCCTGAACGCGAGAGAGATCCTCTGCACCCATTGTTAGGTGCAGGTCTCTCACCCCTCAGCCTCTTTCCTTTCACGGTTCTGGCTTAATGGCTGACGCGGCTATCGGGTTTCTGCAGAAGCGTAAAGAATCTTCGAGGAAAGCCGCGAGGAGAACGATACATCTGGCTCGCAGCTCGTTCATTGATCAGCCTCGTTGCGATAGAGAAACTGTTATTCATACTACCTTTCTGCTAACTTCTTCGCTGACAGGGTAAACATACGAGATTCCTAAATATGTGAAAATGAAATTTGAATGTTGCTGATAGATTCGTTGAACGAGGAATAAAAGAATGAAATATCATATTTATAAATTGTTTCAGTGAACGTATTAAATTAATATCAAAATTTCAAAGGAAAAGTTTGCAGTCGTTTTCACAATCTGCGAATTCGCTAAAGGGTGAGAAGAGGTGCGATCACGTTCCTCATTACATTCCAAGCTCGATTAAACGCGTCCTCCCGGAAAGTATGGCTTCCCATATCTCTTAGAATTTACTTTTCTGCCTCCGGGGGTTGGCTGGTCGAGAGAGGGCCAATGGCGGAAGCTAATAAAAAAAAGAAAGCTCTGCGGCGGCCTGATAAGCCTGAGGGTATTTCACACTCGGACAGCCCTCGTATCGACGGAGGACGCTAATGTAGCGTTATTTAACTCGGTTAGGTGTCCTCCCCATTGCGAACAACCCCCGCTAAAATCCCGGGGTGCTCGCCGTCCCGTGAAAACACTGTGGGGGCGGTGACACGCATAAAATAGGAACCGACCCCATTTTTAGGATGTCAGGTGCTCGTCAGGATTGACGAGAGGGAGCTTTGCATGGCTCTCCCATGTCGATACTCTGCCTAAATAATTTCTTCTTTCTCCTTAAGAAATTCGTCCGTGAAGATATCTATTAATCCTCTCGAGATTCAAACTCTGGGATTGATTGATCCAGGAAATGAAAATTGGTGAATTCGGAGGGTGCAGATCAGCCAGATTCACCCAGGTCGCAGATCGAGGTCCTCGCCGGATCCTCGAGAGAACGTTGTCCTCGGGAATGAATATCGAGCGGGCCGTACCACGTGCCAGCAAGCCAATATCTGGCGAATATGTTAAGAAAGTCGCATACATCGGGGTCAGTACAGCGTGAAAATAGAATGTAAAGTGTTCGCAGGGCTGGCGGCCTTAGGCGCAATAGGGGTGGTTTCCATAGGGGGTCGGTTTGACGCGTATGACGCGCCGGACACGTGACCCGCCTGCCAAATCGGCAATCACTGCCCCGAACTACGCCGGACGAATCTTAAATATGGGATATTCAAATGGTCTGGCCACTTCCATCCCTCTTCCCTCTCCCCTCTGGAGTTCGTGACAGGTCAGGGTGCCTGTTCGCAGTTGTGCTACACCATTAATGAAAGTAGATTTTCATTCGGCTTCTGTTCCCTGCAACCGAAGCATACAATTTTTATCTTGCGTAAATATCTACGGTCTAACACTTATTATATCATTTTTATCGCATATTCGACGAACAATTGAATCGTCCAAGTTTGAAAAGAAAAATATCGACTCGAAGAAAAATGATTAGTGCCTGGTCGAATGGTTTGAAATCGACTATCGTGAAACAGACGATCGTCGATAGTGGTCAGCATGCAGGTCCACCGCATCATACATCACTGCCAACCAGCAGCGGGGGTGCCGGCACCAAATGGACCCGAAGTGCCAATGTGGAAGTCCCTCGCGAAAACCCTCTCTTTTATATGCATAGTCTCATTTCCTTATCGGAAATTTACGGTGAACGTGGCCCGTGGTCTTTGCCTCCATTGCAGCAAACCATTTTTCTCTGCAACCCTGCTATAGCCTTTTCAACCCCTTAATTGCTTTCACTACTCGCTGCCCCGGTTCGTCACCCCCAAAAAACATCTATATCCTCAAAAAAACGTTTTACTTCCTCAAACTACTATTTTACAAACATATTCGATGTTTATTCTTAACCAGATTTGTTCGATCTAATGCATAGTCCAGTGGTGATTAACACTTTACCTACCGGAAGCCTGTTAATAGGATTTTCGATAATTGTGCTGTGCCAAAAGAAAGCATAGAAATTTGCTTTTACATTGAAACCTTAAATGAAACTATTAGATGACGTTATTTAGGGTAACTTGTTAGTTCACAATGAAAATTGCTGTTGTTATTGAAGGTTCCATTAAAAAGTGTTTAGCCATGTACCATAAATTTTTCAAAATTATGCAATAATCACCGGTCGGTACTGTGTTAATATTTTAGTACACATCATTGCAGATTACATGAAAGTAATTATTCTAGGTTTACATAGTAACAAATAATTAAAAACACCGCGTTGAGAAAAACATGATACGTTCCCTACGATTGTAAGCTAATACTCCCCATCTTTATGCAATCTTCCCAAACTCTAATTAAACTAATCGCGTTAAACTCATCTATGATAATCTCTAGACTAGAATAAATTCCAGTATGCTTTCAGATAGGACTGAAACAAGTTCGGCTTTAATATGCACCAATCGCTATGCGGTTTCCCGAAAAGTGCCGTTCGCTTTCGATAGCCTAAGGTGTTCATGTTTTCTCCTGCCATCTGCATCCCCGTTGCACCTTCCTGCACCGTTATGCACCGCGTCATAAGCATACTGCGTTCGAGTGGGAGGCTCCAGAGTATGCCTCGCGAAGCACGTGCCTCTCGCGTCTACACGCGTTCGGTTTCATTATAACGGTAGCTGTCGATGACGATGATGACGATGACGCGAGCCAGGGGCCTCTATTTACCGATCCTGCATCTGTCCCGACCCACGCCGGGCGCCGTGCCGTTCCGAAATATCTCGTTTTCACCGGTGCAACCGAAGCTAATGGCAGCGCGCGCCATGTGTCCACGGGAATCTCGCTCACCTTTGCTTACCTGCCGCTTAATTTCGGTTTCCAAAGGCCGATCATCGAATTTCCGAGATCGATAGTCCCTGACCCGAGCCCCCTTTGTGCCTCGAATAAATTGGGAGGCCTGCGCGTTAATCGACAAACTGTTTTTCCTATAATAATTCCACGCTGCCCTCTCATTAAGTCGTACGCAATCGAGAAATTCGTTGTCCCGGTCGGTCTTCCTGCTTTTACACCATGATTTGAAAATGCTCGGAGCCATTACCAGTACTAGAAGGTCGGGCCGAAGAGGTATGAACACGCGTGAGCGTGCGCGTGCGTAGACCAGATAAAGAGAGGAGAGGAGAGAAAAAGAGAGAGAGAGAGAGGGAAAGAGAGAAAGAGAGGAAGGCCACGTGCCTCTGGTAGCACGCGACCAACCTAACGGTTTTAGACTCACCCCACACGCTGCTCGAAAACCAGTCCACCCCTTCTCTCTCTCGTCACCCTTGCCCGGCCGCCGCCGGCACCGCTGTTTCAAAACACGCCAGAGGAAACTGTTATTCTATTGGCCCGTGGATCTATCCCCCTCGTGTCTTCCCCCTTCCCTCCATAGTCACGGACAATAATTTCACCGGTTAGCTTCCCGCCAATCCGATCAATTGATCACTGCAAGCTGCCTATGGATCCTCTAAACTCTTTGGACGTTGCTTTGGAGAACTTTTACTCGCATGGCTGTGTGGATATTTCCTATTTGTTTATTCTTGGACCAGTTTCAGATTTTTTATTTTCCAATTATCAAAGTTGTCAAATTCAAAGGATGGCCCAGGAAAGATTTATGAAACGTGTCCCCGAGTCCCCGATTTACCTGGCAGAGCGTCTTCGCCCTCCGTAAGATCGCATTAAGTCTCTCCCCTCTCTTCGTCTTCGGTGTATCAACGCGGTAGAATGTATAAACAACATCTGCCTTCTTCTCGTTTCTTCGTCGCCATTCTTACGTAAGGAAACGACAATGCGTTCAACCCCCATAGTACGGGGGAGGAACGTCGGACCCCATTATTCCTTGCTTGCGTGCACCGCCTGTCAACCGACTTACGATTTTATTAGGGCCTTACATCATTCGATTATGCTTGCCGGGACCGTTTTCATGCATCGGGGGACCGTGCAGACGTCATTCGAATCACCGAAACGATGGATCGATCGTTCTACGAAGGCTCGCTTTCAACCGTGACAAAACGCTGTTCCACTTTCGGCTTTATTTTCGGAGAAACCGCGGTAGAAGAGGAAGCGCACCGAATAAATTGAGCAAAGGAGAGAGGTCCGCGGTTTCGGAGGGCCAACCGAAGGGCGGAGCCGCGAAGGAAATGGCGAGAGAGAGAAACGGGACGAGGGATGCAACCGCGAAATCGAGCGGAGCCGTGAAAGTAGCGATTTCTCCTTTGTGGTGCCGTTCGTTAAACCGAGAAGAGCCGGTTTCGTCGATGGGCGAAAGAGGAGGAAAGTAAGATAGGAATGAGAAGAGGATCGAGAACGCAGAGGTTCGTGACTCGCCGATATTTTCCCTGAAAGCCGAATCGATATTTTATGTAGATCGCGAGGAAAGGGCAACGAGCCCTTCGTCGACGCTATTCTCGCCAGGACGAACAAAAACATCGGCTGATCCCACGCAATAGAAGACGCCGGGGGCCTTTGTTGCAGAATTCATCCTGGAAATGGAACGTCTTCGATTGTTGCGAATGCTATTCAGTCGCCGCGTTCCCCTGAATTAGATAGAAATACATTCAGACCCAAATACATATAGTGAATGGACGTGGTGCCATTTTATGCGAAACGTTGCGTTACTAGTCCCTCGTTTATTTCAATTTAAATGGCAAGCTACTGCGCGGCAGCCCTTTAACCCTTCAGTCCCACGAAATGGAACGATTCTTGCGTAGATGATAATTTATTGCTTCGGAAGGTACCAGAAAATTTTTCGTGAAACTGTGAGGAATTGACTAAACCTCGAAAGACTCGAGGAATTCATAGTCCAGTCAACGAAAAGTTCTATAACTTTGGGTCTCTGTTTGGACTAGTTAGGAGGTAAACATACTAAAAGTCCCCACTCCTAGGAGGTGAGCGTGGTGCAGGGAGGCACGTAGAAGGTCCCTTTTTCGGTTTTCCGCTTATATCTCGGACACTATACGTCCTAGCGATAAGACCATTCTATACAAAATTAAAGCTGATAAAATGTGCCACAACATTGATCGGATTCAGTTTTTCGCTATCTCGCATAGTTCCGAGATATCCGCGCTCGAAGTGCATTAATTGTGCTGAATAGTTAGCTGGTTAAATAAGGAAAAAACGTGCGGCAAAAATTTCTTTTTCACAATTAGTGAACTTTGAGCGCGGATATCTCGGAAACTATACATCCTAGCGATAAGACCATTCTATACAAAATTAAAGCTGACAAAACATGCCACAACATTGATCGGATTCAGTTTTTCGCTATCTCGCATAGTTTCCGAGAGATCCGCTCTCAAAGTTCACTAATTGTGCTGAAGAGTTCTTTTTCACAATTAGTGAACTTTGAGCGCGGATATCTCCGAAACTATGCGAGATAGCGAAAAACTGAATGCAATCAATCTTGTGGCACATTTTGTCAGCTTTAATTTTATATGAAATGGTCTTATCGCTAGGACACATAGTTGCCGAGATATAAGCGGAAAACCGAAAAAGGGGAACTTCTACGTACCCCCTATCAAGAAGAACTTTCGCAATTTTCACGCTTCTAACCAAAACTAAACAAGAAAGCGAGCTAATAAAAACGTGGTAAAATCGCCAAACGTCTCGGAGAAGGTGCAAAGGTCACTGAACCCTAGATCCGAAGAAAGGAAGTCGCTTAGCCACTGGATCGAACCCGAATTTTCCCATCTCCGACAAAAGCGGGTCGCACAGAGATAAAGGCTCGCGAAACCTCTGAAAGAAGGGCCCCCCGCTCGCAGGTGGGGATGGTCCGTCACGACCCAGAGACCTAGGGTCTAGGGGAAGAGAAGGAAGGTCAGGAATAAAAAAACGCACATTTCAGAAATCCTGTGAATCCTGTGAATTTCGGAGCCCGGCCCCGATTTTCGCTCCTCCGCATCTGTGTCTCCGTCTCCCCTTCATACCTGACGATTCCCCGGAAAACGGCGAAAAAACCAAAGCGAGAGGCTGTTATAGAGGGTGAGCAAGATGTGACAGGTCAGGTAGACTCCTCGGGAGACTCGGTATTGGTGGATTCCCTATAAAATTTCAGTTACTTCGTCCCTTGCGCGGCCGATTACACCCTGGCCTCTTTCTTCCACCCCTCGGCGATTCAAAACGCAGGTACACCGGTTTCCCTTTTCTACCGAGAATTTGCATCATTCGTTCAGTTCGTTCCCCTCTTTTCACCGAAAATTGCCGCTTTTTTTACCCCGTGAGAAGCTCTCATCTCCACGACAAAACGCATCGTCGTCGGAGGGGCGAAAGGATTTTTTCGTCGGTTACCATTTTTCCACCCTTTTTCCAGAGATTGTTAGACGAAAAAATTGATGTTTTATCACGGACCGTACTCTGCCAGGTGCGACATGTCCGTTATGGTACGAATAAGTTAGATAAGGCCAACGTTCATGCTCTTTTTTACGGTTTAGCGGTTTCTCCCCACTATCGCTACGCCATTGGAGGTTCATCTTCTGGGATCGAGAGAGATCGTACTTTTGAAAAAAATCCAACGGGCGATTCCGATGGAAGATGGCGAGGAGAGGGATGGCGGAGACGATACTTAAATATCAACGGTTTTTTAACGGTGAAAACCGTTTTGGAAGAGCGAAGGAGATGGGAGACCTTAGAATAAAAAGAGACTTCAGAGATTTATACTGAATCTGACGGAACAGTGAGCTAGGTAAAGAAGGGATATCGAATCAAATAAATAAAATGTTACGAATATCAGAAAGTCTCATTAAAAAATGTCGGCTGTCCGAGGGCCTGGGACTTGTATCGGTTATTTCTTCCTAACCGTTATAGAAACCGAAGTATCGGAATATGTACCGGCAATATATTAATTGGGATACATTAATTGCTTCACGATCATGAACGAGGTATTCCGCGACTCACATGTCTTATAAGTAATTAATGTTGATACAAGTTTTAGTAAATTTTAATAATAATAATAAAATATACAGGGTGGTCCATTTATCTTGAGACAATCAATTATTACGGAAACCAGCAGGAATATGAAAAAATGTTTTATATAAAATATTCTTCATATGAAGGGGCGCATTTAAAGGCGCCATGCACATTTTTCCATAATGGCCCTTTAAGGGTCAGATGAAGGGCAGCTTCATTTTTTCAAATGGAAATCCATATTTTATTTTCTTATTCTACATAAAAAAATAATATTTCCTATAAAACATTTTTTCCTAGCGTGCTCGGTTTTATTAAGCAAATTGTGGTGAATATCCCAATATTTGTAATGACAAAAAATACTCAGTTTGATCTGAAGTCATAAAAATTTAGTAAGCGGTGACAGGAATACGTGTGCAGTACATTGAGCATCGTAGGTGGCGTTATTGACGCCTACTAGATGAAGATTCACAATACATGTTGTATGCCATTATGCAAGCTTTGCAACGGTTATCGTTAAAAAATGGTACGATCAGGAAAAAATGTTCCATACGAAATATCATTATTTTTCGGTGTAGAATAAGATTAAAAAATAAAAAATATGAATTTCCATTTGAAAAAATGAAGTTGCCCTTCATCTGACTCTTAAAGGGCCATTATGGAAAAATATGCATAGCGTCATTAAATGTGCCCCTTCATATGAAGAATATTTTATATAAAACATTTTTTCATATTCCTGCTGGTTACCGTAATAATTGACTGTCTCAAAATAAATGAACCACCCTATATTTATCAAATATAATTATGAAATATGTTCGAAAATCACTTAACCCTCATCCGTCCCTCATTTCACGAACTGAATTTGTTCCCCTGTGTCAAATTAACACAGTGATACAAAATCGACAAAATAACGAAGCAAACAATTATTTTTCGATGTCTTTTTAATCAAATTGATGAGTTAACATTTACATCTTAGGTTTTTCGGTATGTGTTTTGCATTAATACTTTTATTTAGTCACGAAGTTTCAGAAAAATTTACCTACAAATAATAGAACAGTATAACTTATTTCGGGAAAACTGTGTCAGATTGACACGAGAGACGGATGAGGGTTAATTGGGAGGTACATCCGGAAGGTCTTTTTATCACGGCCACGGTAGATACGTCGTCGGTGGATAGTTTACCTGAATTCTGACTCGCGCTTGTTCCTTCGCGCGGGGGGTTTTATGACGGAACGCATTTACATTGTGTATACTTAACAATTTAACTAATTCAGGTGACTGTGCTTCTTGACGGCACTAGGGTAAATGATAGGGGTGTGCGAGAACACGAAATATCGGGAACCCGATGGTCGGGACGAGTCGAGAAGAGGCCGAGTCGGGTCGGGTCGGGTTCCCCAAAATTTCGATATTCCCGAAATTTTCGAGATTCCCGAAGAAATCGGGTTCCCGAAAATTTCGAGAATATAACATAAGACACTCTTAAAAAGAATTCGTGATGGACAACATTCTTTCAATATCGAAAATATCTAGAATAAAAAATCCGAAACTATGAATGTATTCATGAAAACAAATATAAATGATTACTGTGTTCTCGAAATTTTCGGGAGTCCCGATAAATTCGAGAATCCCTATTTTTTCGGAAATCCCGATAAATTCGAGAATCTCGAAATTTTCGGATACCCGTCCCGATCCCGAAAAAATTTCGTGTTCCCGACCCGACCCGATATCTCGGGTTCCCGCACACCCCTAGTAAATGACACGCAGTTCCTTTCTCTTTAGGGGCATCCTTTACATTGTAAAAACCGAAAAATACCGGTATTTATTGCGGTTTCACTAAAATATCGGTTATACAGAAACCGGTATTTTTTCGGTATTATTTCGATTTTGGTAGTGCCTCTTGGCATGATACCGGTATGAAAACTTTATCGGTATCAAATGGCTGCCGAGGGCGAAGCGTTAACCCACAGGGGCCACCCTGAAACGAACTAAAATCGCGGCTAAATGAATCGATTGACCGAATTCGAATTCCACCCGGTGGGAACGGGCCCGAATCTCGTTCATCCGGAACAAGATCGTATCTTAGGGCGCATCTTCGAGCTCTCTTTGTCCCGCATCTGCATACACCGACGCGGCTAGGTGCCATTATAAATGGCCCCTGGGCACAATGCCTCTGCCCATGCAATTTCCAACCATTGAAGCCCGTTTAACGTTTGCACGAGTGACACGGTAACCGTCTATCCATCACCCACCCACATTTCCACGGTGGTCGGCGACCGAGCACGCATACACATACGTACACTGTACGTGTACACACAACTGCACACAACCCTGATGCAACAGAAAGCGTTCTGCGAATGGGGATGCAGCTGGACGTAGTAGTCTCTCTCTCTTTCTCTCTTTCTCGTTCAGAACGCAACGCGACCTTCGACGCCTCGATTTTCTCTTCGTTTTTCACTATGCCGTATGCCGAGGGAAAACTGGGCGACGACCTGACCTTCTTGCTATAGTTGCCAGAATCCGGTAAGATGCTGGCCAGAGCACGTACGTCAGGTGATAAAATAAAAATGTACACCTGAGATGCGAACACCTTTTGGAAATTGTGGATGGTTCTACGGTGAACTGGGCAATTGCTTGTTCTCAAATTATTTTAATTCGTCTACTCATTTTTGTCATAAAATTCACAGAAAAGAAGTAGAGCAGCCTTAACAAAACATCAATGGCTTCGCCAACAAATTCCAAAACGTTAGCTCGAAAAAATCGAAATAAAATCGTTCGAAGCAGCCATGCCGCGGAGAACCCCCAGTAACTATGGAAAGGGGTGCCATGTCCTAGCGTATCGAAGTAATTATTATTAAAATCCGTTGAGCGAAAGGCGTCGCCTAAGCTCGTTTTCTCGAGCCTGGCGAATCGGTCTCGTGCCCTTTTGAAAACTCCGGGGGCGCGCGACACGATGAAAAAGACGAAAGGGGTGTGCGAGGGAGGCCGCAGTCATAAGACACGAATGATGGATGCGCGAAGGGTTGTTTCGCGCGCGTCATGTGGAGGGGCGAAGGGCCAAAGGGTTCGCCCTCGCGGGCCAATGAGCGGCCGCGTTTATTCGAGCGTCGACGAATCAACGCGACGTTCACGACCACGTGGTGGAGGGGAGGGTTTAAGCTCGTTTGGGGCACGATTTCGTTGCGTCATTCTGACATTCGTTCTGTGTCGGTCCTGCGGCGAGGACCGACGGATTCTCGTATCGGATACGTGCACTTTCCCTTCGTTTGAATATTCAGTGCCGCGTCGTGATTAATTAACCACTCGCTTGAATATCAATGAGCAGTTGAGATCAGTATCAGTTTTTTTATAGCAATCTGGAGTTACTTTTCTTTTGGAATCTTGTTCCGGTGTTCGACCGAAATTAACGGAGTAGCGCTATCGGTGCGCGATAGTGTTTCGCGATGAAATTGTGATCGAGGGTGATCGGTGATCCTCGAGATCGGCACCTACCTTCTTCGAGGATCTTTGAGAATCTCTCATGATCCATGGATATCGTAGATCGCGGAAATTGTACCGACGTAACCGTGTGCGAAGCGAGACAGTATTCGCGAGGATTCGCGAAACTAAGATGGTCTTCCTAGAAGATCCCAGGATGATCTTTGCGGACATGCGACTTCATGCGACCAGCACGCCCACGTCCACCCCCACGAGATATCATCTGCACCAGAAGTACCGACCTCAGAACAACAACAACTGTACGGGAACCTTTTGTGTCGATGATTCAGACTGTTTAGGGTTTAGATTGATTTTTATTCTAACAAATTTTGTTCCAACTTCTTCCTCTGATTTTCCCCGCCTTCATTTTACTGTACCGTAGTGGTAATTGTGGTTGTCTTTCGGTATTTTGTAGATGCTGATCTCCATGGAGATGTGGACGGTCATGAGCTCAGTGGCGATGATAGGAGCATTGCCAGTGACATCCATGATGCCACCGAGGCGAACCTTGACCATGACTCCATGGACTCGGACAGGGAAGCCCTTAATCTGGTGAGTACTTTTTCATTTTTTAACCTGTTTCCACCTTTTTCGTTCTACTCTGGATTGTTATATAGTACAGTGGCGCACCCAGGATGCAATCTTGGGGGGGCCGAGTTGAACCCAGCCCTAGGTTTTGCGTGATGACCTTTTTTTAGCCAACATATCTGTGAAGGACTATTTCGCGATTTTAATTTTGGAAGGTAAACATTTTTTTCTTGCGGGGACTTGGCTCCCTGGCCCCCCTGGGTGCGCCACTGATATAGTATATATTTTTTCATATATTTATATATTACTATTTAATATATTTTTCAATAATTGTACCTGATTATAAGAAAAAGGCCAATAAAGGAAGCCACTAGTAAAATGAACGACAGAGGATGGATCTCGGAAGGGGGGGGGGGGTATAGTGTGTTTGTGTGTGTGTGGGGGGGGGTTATAAAACACAAAAGCTTTGGATAGACCGTAGTGACCAATATCCTGACCTGGCCGAGTGTAAACACGTTTTTGTTCGGCGCCGTTTGCTCTGTAATATTAGGGAGGGTGGTTCCTTTGGTTCCTTCGTGTTTCTGGTCCCACGTTATGGCGTGACTGCTAGGATTCTATGCTGATCGATTTTTTTTCCTCACGAATCCCCGAAAAGAATGTGATTTCTGCACGGTACGTTGAAAACGGCAGCGGACTTTCTAATTCACCCCTGTTTTCTTTCGCGGGATGCATACATACAGTCGGTGTACAAAGTATTCGCACATCTTTTAAAAACAAATAAATTTTTCAAAATTGGTCTCAGCAGCTTGAGCTTTCTCGAGACATTAGAAGGGTTAGTTTACTAGCTAATGTGTAAATAATTTCTTTTTGTAATTGTTATTGGTCGCCATTACGAAGGGAACAGTAAAGACCACGATTTTTAAATTTTTCATCTGTGCCTGTAATGAAAATTTAATACATGTATTTTGTAAATCTAAGTAAGTTATATTGTATATGTACAAAGTTTCATTGAAATTGGCTGACGGATAAAAAATCTATGAGCATTGTAAGATGGAAAAATCTTTGAATTTACGGTTTGCGATTCATCTAAATCGCAGATTCTTACGATTTTTGCTATTTTCAATCAATTATATTTCGTAACATCCTTGATCGATTTCGATGAAACTTTGTACAAGTATATAACTGACTTAGACCTACCAGAGGCGCCTTCTAAATTTTCATTACAGGTACAGATAAAAAATTAAAAAATCGTCACCTTTACTATTTCCTTCGCAATTTCGACCAATAACAATTTTTTGTAAAGTTATTTACACATTAGCTAGTAAACTAATCCTTCTAACATCTGAAAAGAAACTCAAACTGTTGGGTCCAATTTTGAAAAAGTAATTCGTTTTTTTAATGTATGTGAATACTTTGTACACCGATTGTAAATATCTGCAGTCACTGATTGAAAACTGAAATCCTCCAACACACTGTACAGGGTGCGGCGCAAATTAGTCCCCACGATTTTTCAGCCCCTTCAGATGGTCGAACAGAAAAATGTTTCTTACCAAAGTTAATCAGTATTTAACCGATAAGAAATTGCAATTTTCTAAATTTAATAAAAAATCAATTTTCAACAAAAAATCAAGGTCGCTGTCATATCTTTTAATGGAACTGGGTATTATTTTTAACTTCATAATATTGTAGACGACGTCGAAACGAATTGAACGACCTGCTATACGATGACTTTCAGAAATTGACTTTCTTGAAATTTAATTTAATTATTTATTAATTACATATACATGTTTAACATTTGTGTTTTTCAATTTGGCTCCGTATAAATTAGGTTTTTTGCGAGTTAAGTTCTTAACCCTTTTAGTGCCGGGCGAAATAGAGGTGTCTATGCGAGAAAAACCGGCCGAATTTCAGTTTTACAAGGGTTCGGGAAAATGCTTATAAAAACCAAACGAGAAACGATATTTACATGATTCAAAAAGCTGCGTATTATAGATCAAATACAGAACTAAACAATGACACTAGTTTTTTTGTTAGTTTTTTTTTCTTTTCTCCCGCAATGCGAATAGTAAAGCGCTACGAGTCGCGGGCCGATATATCGGCTCTGGCACTTCTCGCCAGTGTAGCAGGAGCCGATATATCGGCTCCCGGCACTCAAAGGGTTAAGCAATGTTCACGTTCATTTGTTTACCTCTAAATGCGAGGCGTTGCTATCACGTACCGTCGAATTATTTCAAATATTCTGGCAATTGATTCATGGCGATATTTTCATTCAAGGTCATCTGGATTGGATCTGGAATGGAAAGTCATCCTATAGCAGGTCGTTAAATCCGTTTCGACGTCGCCTACAATATTATGAAATTAAAAATACCCAGTTCCATTAAAAGATATGACATCGACCTTGATTTTTTTGTTGAAAATCGATTTTTTCTTAATTTAAAAAATTGCAATTTCTTGCCGGTTAAATACCGATTAACTTTGGTACGAAACACTTTTCTGTCCGACCACCCGAAGGGGCTGAAAAATCGTGGGGACTAATTTGCGCCGCACCCTGTATAGTTTTTATTTCACGAATTTCTGTACACAAACATTACAAGACACGTTTAACGACGATCATTGAATGATAATGACCAGGTCACGGACGTGTCGCACCGCAACAGCAGCAGCGGAACCAGCGGCAGCGCCTCGTCGCCGAGTTCCGGCGTCAGCAGCCAGATAACCGGAAGTCATCAGCAGCAACAGCATTCGGCTAATCAGCAAAACAACAGCAATTCGCAAGCGGCTCTCGCTGCTCAGCTGGTCAGTCAGCAATTACTGATGCACGGTTCCCTGGGTGCATTGGGCCCTCAAGAGATCCAAGCGCTTGCATCGACGTTGCAGCAACAGCAGCAGTCGTTGCAGCAACAATTGCAGCAGTTCGCGATGTTCCAGCAAGCTAATCCTGCTGCGACGGGACAGCTTCCGGCACAGGCGCAGTTCTTCCTACAGAATCAGGTTTGTTAAATCATTATTTTAATGGTTTAGTCGCTGTTGATTAAATTCTGAGTCCGAGTTGGTGTTCTTATTATTAATGCACTAGATTTAGAGAGTGTAATAGCGATACTTGACTCTCCGTTTCAATCTCTCTCTTTCGATTCATCGAAGACCAACAAAGAAGCAACAGAGTTCATGAAGTCTCCGAAAAATTGTCTAATTGCAAGTGTTCATTACACGAATGATATTAAAACTGAATTATTTGAATTTTTGGCCCGAAAATCGTTCGTAGGAGGGGCTAATTAATGAAAAATTGAGGCAATATCTGTTGCGAATATATTCCCGAGATGCAACAGCACGGAATCCTCTTTCTCGGCAGTCAGAATTAAGACACGTTCCGTATCGTTCGCGAAGGGATCGAAAGCGCGAACAAACTCGCTCGAATTCCCGCCATTGTTCTCCGGGTACTCCGTCGAATTACCTACTCGATACGAATTCGATTCGATTCGATTCGAATCGAGAGGGGTGGATCAGTCGCTGGATCCAAAGACGACGGTCTCTCCCTGGTATATCTGATCGGCCGGCCGCGGCCGAAAGAAGTAGGTAGACATCTTATTCTTCGGAGACGGTTCGCTCGATTTGACGACGAGATAGCAGGCTGCCGATGTCACAAAGGGATGGGAGTTTCTACTCGTTTGGTCTCTCGCGTTTCCTTGCACGAATCTCCAAAAAATCGCTCCGCCAATCGAGGAGTGCTAGCTCGTTCCATTAGCCATCGCCGGGCTGCGAATTTCACGCATTTATCTGAAACGTGTGAAAGCGAAAATCAAACCAGTGAAAACAACATTGTTTGTTGTTTAATAATTGAAGGCCCACCGCTAAAAAAGTAATGGATGAACAGCTGCAATGCCTGCAATATGATTAATCACCTCTCTCTCTATCCTCAAGAAATACTGCAATCATCCAACTACTAGAACGCTTTTCTAAAAAGCCTCGGTGTCCCCCTAAAGTAAAAAAAATGGACATTCATCACCTGCATCCCACAGAATTTCTGTTTTTGTTCGTTCCAAGATCCTGCGGATCGGAACGGCGAAATCGATTCATGCTCGCACATATCCGGGGACACGGTTGAAAAACGATCTTCCTGGATACGATTTCGAGACGGTCGGTCCACCCCCGCGCAACAATAAACGCGGACTGGAGAAGGCCGTACGAATTTCTATAGTGATTTCTATGGTTCCATCGCGAGCGTCGAACGCGTGCAGCTACGTAACCTTCTGGAAAAACCAACAAAACGACTTCGAACTTGAGCAGATTTAATGGCGGGGTATCTGCGAGAGGTTTAAAGCCGGGTTCTTCCGCGTCTCCTTTGAAAGGTGCAACAAGGAGATCCCTTCGGCACCTTGCCCTGGGCCTCCCTTTGTTCCCTCACACGTGGCCAGGCTGTTTCTCTTTCTTTTTTCTTTCGTTCCTTCCGTATTCTCTCCCATCTTGCACAATCTTTTACTACGGGGAACACCCTGCAGGATTTCTTTTGGGCACAGTCGAAGGATCAAGGGTGCGCGCACGATCGTCACCCTTCAACCCTTTTTAGAGTACCACGTAACCTGCACGCGAACCCTTTTCCGAAGATGCACGCGTCTGACAAGAGTCTCTTTGAGGTTTGCGTAACCGATATTTAATTCCCTGGATGTCTACCTATGGCTATTATTGTCGGCATGGTTAGTGTCTCGTGTCTGGGTAGGGTTGACGATTTAATTCAGGGGGTAATGTGCTGACTCTTCGGCACGTTACGTGAACGTTGCCCGATCAGTTTCGCTTCGATGGACTTTTTGTGGAAATGGAATCTTCAAAGGGAAGATTGTAGGAGACGGGCAAGGGAATTGCTTGATCTTTTCAAAACCGACGATCCGAGGGAATTTTTACTGACGTTGGTGGGTTGTTTGATCGTTGATACGGCCGGCAATCCTAAATGATAATCAAACACAAAAGCAATGGTTACGGTACATTTCCTACAATAATATTTATTTAATTATTATTTATTAATTTCCCCGACAACGAGTACACTGTGCGATACACCGTGATTCGAACCACAAAAAGAACTTCCGAAACGGCCGACTTAAGCGCATCAGAATTGCAAACAAAAATCAATTAGTCCTAATTGTGCGCCTGTTAATTTATCTAATCGTTTCCAACGATCTCGGGAAACCACGGCCCATAATAAATCCGATGGAAACAATGGAGTAGTCATGCTTTCTAAATCCCGCGTTCCAAGTAGAAGGGGTGCGCAGGTGAGTCAGGTGAATTCTAGCCAACCTGTGGCACGTGTCGGTATTCAAAGCAGCCCTGTATAGGGTGCATTCAATAAGCATAATGCTGACAATAAGCATAAGCAAGTCTTGGTCGTGAGGAGACACGCGACCAGGTCTCGAAACCCTTTTTCACCCCGAGCGTTTTGCACACAAGGATCCCTTTCATTTCTCGCGATCGAGCATCTGTTTCAGAAAAGGGCGAAGATTATCGATCGAGAGACAGGCACCCCTCGAGCATAACTCTTTCTTGCTATACCTGTTCGCGTGTAGTAACACGCGTCTCCTTCTTCGATCATGGAAATCTCCATCGATGTGCACCGTTAGCTCGAGTGACGTGTGAAATTATAGTGGTTGAAATACGCGTCACGGCGCCACAGTGGTCCGGATCGAAGAAGTTGGTGTCATTTAGCTAAAAAGTCAACTTTCACATATCGATTTCTAACAAATTTGTATTGCTTCCTAAATGTCAATCAACCTCGAAAATGAAAAAATTAATGCAGTTTACCAAGAATTGAAATTAGGACGAATACTTAAAGGTAGACATTTAGAGATAGTACTTTTCACCAAGAAAATTGCTTCTCTTCTTCGAGGTGCCCTAATCACATCACTTCATATTTCTTATTTATTTTGTTTACGATGAAGTGCACTCTTTTGTGTTACAAAATTAACATCGACACTAAAAGTTATTGTTCACAATATGTTAAAAATTAATATTCAATGAAACAAAAAAATTGTCCAAATTTTTTACATTTGACAAGAAATATCTAGAGAACCCTAAAAAGTCTTGTTTTATAACAAATTGGATCATTTTCAGCATTCTTTCCCGTATATAATTATGCAAGAATATTGTCCTACCTCGTCCTACTTTGCAACTTATCATTGTTCGAAGCTGTCAATGTTACTTCGCGACGAGTTTCGCTTGCGTAAAACAGTCTCGTATGACTGATCAAATGTCTTCCAAATACGAACGTTTCTGCAATAACATTATAAGAGATAAATAGAGTAAAGATATATATGTAAATTAACTTCCATAGTCACTTTTATTTTTAAAAAATATAACGAAACGAATGATGAGAGTTTCTTAGCGTTCTCGCTACATTTATTTCTATCTTTGGAACCTTGTGCAGCGTTCGAAAACTATTTGAGATTATTGTTACATAATTACAGTCAGCGGCAATATTAAGTGGACACCCTTAAAAATCGCATAACTTTTTAAAAATTGGTCCAAAGGATTTGAATTTTTTTTAAGATGTTAGACCGGCTAGTTCGCTAGAGAATAAGTAAACCAAAATTTATTAAGATTGCAAGTGGTAGAAATCATACAAAATTTAAAAAATGATGTTTTGTTAACTTTTTTATCTGAGCCTGTAACGATAATTTAAAAAATGCGTTCTATAGATTTCGGTAACTTATATACATGTTGAAAATTTTATCGGAAAAAACGTTTAAAGATGATCACGTAAGGGCGAAATGCCCTGGCGTGGCTGAAAATCTGCGACTTTCGCCCTTAAGCACACATGTTCAAACATATGTAGCTCATTGCAATGTTGCAAAAACATCATTTTTTAAATTTTGTAGGATTCTTACCAATTGCAATTTTAATAAATTTTTATTTACTTATTCTCTAGCGAACAAGTCGGTCTAACATCTTTAAAAAATTCAAGTCCTTTCGACCAATTTTTAAAAAGTTATGCGATTTTTAAGAGTGTCCACTTAATATTGAGGCTGACTGTAAGATAAACATGTAAAAGAAATCTTAAAATACTGAATCTTGAGGCGGTAGAGTTATTAATTAACTAATGCAATCGATCATCACAAATCATCACGAAAGACGAATTATGATATGTTTATTTTATTAGCTTACTTTTTTATTTGTGGTAATATTGATTGAATATAATGTTAGTACTATTTTAGTCGCAATATGTATTTAAAATATTTATTTTTTTTTTACACAGGAAAGTATTCTTTTATGTGTTAAAGATTAAGACCAACACTAAAAATTATTGTTCACAACAAGTAAAAAAAGGTTGAAAAACTATATTTGAACAATTCATGATTTAATAAAAAATATTAATGAAAAGTTAGTACAAATTATTGTTTAACAAATGCAAAATATATTTAATTATGTCTAGGTAAGAATTACTATTTTTTAAATATTTTTGGTGAAAATTTCATTGCGATATCTCTAATAGTTCAAAAGTTATAACAAAATGACACCAACTTCTTCTTGACATATGCTTGAGCCTAATCGAAGATGTCTTTTCGAACATGTTTGTAGTGATTCTAGGAAAGTTGTATGAATATTTTGATCGGCTAATTGATTTTAAAATTTTTTGTTTTAGTAGAGGATGGAAGGAAAAATTTCTAAGACGTTCTCAGGATAAAAAAGAATATAATGTTGTTAGCTTTGTTTGTCTTTGATGTACATTAGCGAGAATATAGTGAGGATGTCTCAATAGATTAACAGTCGATAATTGGTAAAAATATGTTTACTTTATTTATCGATCGGAGAAAAACATTTCTTGTTAGCTTAATTTATTTGTTCTTTTTAGTAGAGTCAAAGGTAGAGAATGATTTGATAGGTTGTCAGTTTTTGCGAACTGACATCTATTGCTAAAAAGAGACTAACTCTAGAGGAGCAAAGGAAATTGTTTGACTAGTTAAAAAAATGGTGAAAATGTTGACACGATGAACGTCTTGCAGGGGCTGTTGCAGAGCGGTGGCTACGCTTCAAGACCCAGTCATCCGCGCTCACAGTCCATGCAGGTACTGTCAATAGCCTAGATCCTCTAGTTTCCGCTACGATCGACTGTCAAAAAATTGATCTCATACCTCACGATCCAATTGAATCCACGCATAAAACCACAAACCGTACATTTACTACTGGGAGTCATTTCCATTTCCAGCTCTCCCACCGATACAAACAAGAAAAATCATAGGTGAGAATGATCGAATACGATAAAAACGATGGTGTCTCTGTTGTCTCAGGTGCAGCAAGCGGTGGCGCAAGCAGCCCAGCAACTGCAAGCTCTGCAGAAGCAGCAGGCTCTTCAGGGTGGCGGTGGTCTGGTTGGTCGAGGTTTGACGCAACAAAGGTCTCCGCCACCTCCTGGCACCCCGCCAGCGGTGAAACAACCACCAACAAGATTGGAACCATCACCGGAAGAGACCACCGACCTCGAAGAACTGGAACAGTTCGCGAAAACCTTCAAGCAGAGGAGGATTAAGCTCGGTTTCACCCAGGGAGATGTTGGACTCGCCATGGGCAAGCTGTATGGAAACGATTTCTCGCAGACGACGATTTCGAGGTAAATTCACGTTCGAATAGACGTTCAAATCTAGGACCTTGTTGTTTTAAGGGTAAACTTTTAATTAACCATTTCCGATGATTGCAGGTTCGAGGCGCTGAATCTTTCGTTTAAGAACATGTGCAAACTGAAACCGCTGCTGCAGAAGTGGCTGGAGGATGCAGATAACTCTCTGAACAACCCTAACTCTCTGTCGAACCCACTCACCACTCCGGAAGCCATCGGTAGGCGGCGGAAGAAGAGGACTTCGATAGAGACCAGCGTGAGGGTGGCTCTGGAAAAAGCGTTCGTGCAGAACCCGAAACCCACCTCCGAGGAGATCACTATATTGGCGGACAGTTTGGCGATGGAGAAGGAGGTGGTTCGGGTGTGGTTCTGCAACAGGTGAGTTTTCCTACCGTTCCAGCTACTAATTTTTAGCTAGCTTAAGGAATCCCTCTAAATTGAATTTCTCAAATGAACCGGCCACGCTTCCCTACAACTGCTCCTAAGAACCAAACCATAATGACTCAAGCTCAACCTGTTCCAGACGACAGAAGGAGAAGAGGATCAACCCTCCAACAGCAGCGATGGGCAGTCCAACGATGGCGTCCCCAGCACCCTCGGTGTTCGCCTCGCTAGCTGGCTCGATGTCGGGCAGTCCTCTAGCGCTGACGACGCACTCGTCGGGAATGGGACACTCTCACCCCCATCCAACACCTTTAGGCTCGCCTCTCCCCCTGGCCCTGGTGGCTTCGGCAGGTGGCAATTACCACCCCCTAAGCGGCAAGTCCCACGAGTGACACCAGCAGTCGGCCCACCAGGGGGACGCAATTTATCATCAACACCATCACCAGCAACCGCATCAGCAGCAGCAACGACGTTTGTGCAATCTACCCGAGTTCTATCACTAATCCTTCAACGATGCGGCTGGTGACGTAAGCCTGGATCACGTCGAAGAGGTTCAACGCCAAATGGAATTTGGCTTGAAGTAGAATCAAGATCGAGACAACAACGGGGCTTCGTCATCGAGGAGAAATGATGTTTCCGATGGAGGCCCCGATGGCACGATACGATTCGATACATATCTTGGTGACGAGGTTCCACGATCAAGGACTCGGTCGATCATGCCGACTGCAGCCTCGTGGACCCTCCTTTCGCATACAAGGCAGCATCTGCTCGATCAGTATACGAGGCGCGCCACGTTTCGGAGAGAACTCGACGAAAGACTTCTAGATAATTAGTCGACGCTTAGGAAATTCGGTGGGTCGGTGTTTTTCGTTCAGTTTTGTCGTTTCTTCTTCAGTATTATCGTTCGTTCGCGGATCGTCTATGACGGAACGAGGCTGTCAAAGTCCGCGGAGAGGCACGTTCGGAGAAAATGAGTTTCGCGACCGATTCTGCGGCACGGTCAATTTTCGCGAGTGATTATAACGCGCAGACGCCACCGCCGCGCGCCGCCGCACCGGGCTATAAACAAGTCCTCCTTAGTCGTCCTCCCGGCGAGTTCTCGTCGTGAATTGTCATGAAATATTTATCGGGAGGGGAACCGATCGACGATGCACGTGTAATTATCGACTGGCTTCCTTCCGTCGGAGTTGTTCGATTCCGCGTTCTCTCTTTGGACCGAGGCCGAGTTCATATCGCGAGACACAACCGATTCCGCGCGAGGTCTTCGACGATCCGGCGATCGAGGATCGAGGATCGGGAAATTCGTTCTCTAGCAGTACAATTCTTCTATGTTTCTTTTTTTATCTTTTTGCGTTCCGATCAGTGTCGCGAGACGGTTCCTTCGAAGAGGACGAGTACAGACAGGGTGCTCGACTTTCCGTGGTAAGCAGGGTTTAATCGCGACCGATGAGGAAGCGTCCGCCATTTTGAGATCGAGAATTTGCTTGTGGACCGACCTAGCGGAAAATCCTCCTGCGAAATTGTGGTCAGGGGTCGTCGAAGCTTCGCACTTCACTGCCACGGGAAATTTCGATAAATTAATTTTCGCTGTTTCGTTTTGTTCGAGCGCTGGCCATGGTTTCGCGGGAGTATCTTCTTATTTATCAGTTCACGGATTCTTGCTGCAGAAGGATAAAGAAGGTTAATTCCAAGACAAATTCAATGTGTATCTACGAACATTTTCGAGATAGAAAATTTGTAACACGAAGAATGGTTACAAAAAGGCAACAGACAAGTTCTCGATCGTCGAGTTCAAGAGCCACGCTTCCTCGTCGGTCGATAAAAATGCGGCGAGGTCCGACAATACGTTTGTAGATATCTAACGCGTACGGTCGCGTGTCTGTCGTCATACATATCCGTGTCCCGAACCTGTACATAAATTATGCGAGTGTTAATTTCGTGAAATTCAGCGGGAATGCGAGTGCTGCCTCGTTCTTCGTCTTCGACAACCTTCCACAACCAAATCTCTCGTAAAACAATTAACTAAACTTGCTACTTACAATTTCACCAAAAAACATTCTTCGTTACAGTTCTCGTTCGCTCGTAAAAACTTCAATAAATTCTGTTTATTCGTTGCGTAAAATCTGAGAAGTACCGCTGATTATATTAGTCGCGACGCGTGAGTGACTTCAACGCCCGCGTAAGCGCGACCTTTTCATCGAGGTGATCGAACGAGCCAAGTTTTCGCATTTCTCGCGACAAATCCCTGGACAGACACGAGGGTTAGATCTTGTAGATACGTGCGTACGTGTACATACGGTATATACACACCCGCTGCACGCAGATTAACTATACATATGTAGCGCATGTACGTTTACACAGATCGAACAGCGGCTCTCGGTCCTGAGAGTTCGATTCCGCCATCTATCCACAAGAATCCATTCCACCGAAAACCTACAGTCTTCCAGAACTGAATCGCTAAAATGTCTGCACATCTACGACTATTTAAGCAAATTTCAAACCGTGAAAAATCGTGAAAAGTATACCGTTATTTATACATACTAATTTTCAAAGGATTTCACCGTAATCTGGGTATGCGAACATCGCGAACTCTCAGCTCCAAATGCCAAAGTCGACAGATTCAAGGTGGTGAGCTCCCGGTGACTAATTAAGGGCTATGATCTTAGGAGAGGAACGTAAAGGGCCGTACACAATAGAGCTAATATCGTAATCGCCGTATGCTAAGAGTCGTGGATATACGTATAAATATATTATATTATATTCTATATATATATGTGCGTGTGTGTAACGCGCGCGTTCGTCGCGCGTGCTGTACATATGCACGTATAACCATATACATACTATACATAAATGTATAAAGTGAACGTGTTTGTAAATGATAGACAGAGAATCGACGAAGAGAGCACGGTAGCCATGCCGTGCCATACTCGTTTCTTATTACTACGACTACTGTTAAGGCACTTTTAATTGTAAACATCAGGAAACGTCGTTAATTACCGAGAAGCGGGAACTCGAGGGATTCGGCTTTACGTTCTAGATAGACTGCGTATCGATCTTTAATATTTTTTCTTCGCAAAAATTGCAGACGACTGAGAACGAGAATTTGCGAAATTTTTAATTACCTAATCCTGAGGCTACAGAGTCGCTCGGTTCCGTTTTTTAAAAAAGCGCGTTTCGACCGTGTACATTTGTTGCGTACCCATTTTTGTAACAATACGATTATAAATATATATATATATATATATATATATATATATATATACATATACATATATAAATATCTATGTACCCGCATACGTCGCCGAGTACACCGGTGTATGTCCGTGTACATATACTTAACGTATTACGTTGTATGTGATTCTTTGCCGGACGCGACACGACACGATATATTACAATATATATTTTCGTTGTATTTTAATATAACTGGTCGCGCGTCCGATCCTGTATATAAACATTGCTACGTGTATGTATGTATGTAAAACGCGTGCGAGATGAGACGGAACGCGTGTGATTCTGTTCGAGATACTGTGACCGATATTCGGACACTTTCAAAAAGTTATTCACTTCGCCAAGAGTGGACCAAGCGACTCGAATTGTTTTCAGAAGTTGGAACAACTAGTTTACTACGTCGCGTCGTGCACCGATTGTTTTATCCCCTTAAGGGCCCGTTCAGACACTACGGTATCCGCGCGATTTGAACCGCGTCAAAATTGACAGTCGTTCAGGATGAGGCGGTAACCGCGCGGACATACAGGAGAGGGGCAAAGTTTTAGCTCAGTACGAAGATTGAAATCGCACGGAAACAGCGCGGATTTGATTTCCTGCGGTTCGGAGGCGGTAGCCGCGCGGTCACGTGTGAACGCATCCATTTACGGCAATGTAAGCAAGGTCCGCGCGGTTTCCGTCGTGTCTGAGCGGGCTCTGAAAGAAACCAAGTCGTTTGGCCCGCTTTTCAAACAGCTGTTTTCTATTTCGAATGTCGTCCGAATGTTTTTGCGAGTCATTGTGCATCGTCCCCCGATCATGCACCCCGTTCTCCTAGGAGCCCCGAATTTCGTTTTATCTTCGAACATTAACTTCCAGAGCCGTGGACCAAGCTGTAGCGAGAGACAGGACAGCGCGAATGTGTGCAAGCGTACGAGAGAACGTGCGAATCCGACGCGAAAGCGAAAACGAGACGAAAGAGAGGACAAAACGATACGATAAAGAGTTCCTAGAGCACCCGAGAGCGCGCTAGACGTTTTTTAGAGGCGAACGAGGGAGAAAAACGAGAAAAACAGAGGACCATCATTTTTCTCTGCGAGGATTCTCAGTATCTCGGTTCTTTGGTTATGAAAATTTTCGTGTGGGGAAAACTGGATGGCAGCGAGTCCCTCGTTTTATGCGGGAGATTAAGAAATTTTTGTTGGCGTGGAAATTATTTTTCAATTTCTGTTGGTCGGTGGAAAGGATTTTGTACTGAAAATTTGCTGGCAATGGAAGCTTTCGTAAACATTTTCAGAATATGACAACTTCTGTCAACTTCTCTGGGTGATTGCTTATTAGATGTCTGACAGATCGGTGAACGAATTTTTGAATTTTTCTAATCCTCCTCGTTTCTTCTCGTTCGTCGAAGATGCGTAATGTTGTAGATAGAGAGAAATTAGCGAACACCCACCAACCACACACCCTTGTCCCTTTTCAGCGTCCTCTGATCGACGTGTCATTGGTTCATTTGTCGTGAGCCTCGTTGAGCCAGCGCATTCCGCGATAGACGCATAGTACAGTGATTATTATTATTAATATTATTATTATTATTAATTATTATTAACTATTATTATTATTATTATTATTTCATTATATTTTAACTTTTATTATTTGACAATAAAAGTACTAGACAACTTTAGTTCCTTTTGGTTCTTATGATTTACTTTTTCGTTCCTGTTACCTTTTGTTTCCTTTGTCTTAATAGTTAATATTCTAGCCCTGCCGTCCCACCGCGTCCTGTAATGTAAATAGACACGCGAATTATCCCTCGACTAATTTGCGAATATTCCGCGAATATTCCGCGAAGACCCTTGCAGAAGATGGTCACGACCGACGGATGTATACCGAGATTATAGTCGTCTAATCAATCAGTAGAGGTGTGTGTAATTGTCTGCATCGCGAGAGAGAGAAAGAGAGCAGGAGAGAGAGAGAGAGAGAGAGAGAGAGAGAGAGAGGAGGGGGAGGAGGATTCTAGCGTTTACTATAACGACTTACTAAACGAATTCGATGTGTAACCGGTACATAATGGAACGCGAGCGCGCGAATAAATCGCGTTCGGTGCGTGGGAGTAACGATTAATTATTTAGGGGAGGAGGAGGAGGAGGAGGAGGATACCATTAACGATAGTGTGTTATTCGAACCAGATTAAACGTTAGGTGAAAACGTGGAGCACGGTATAACAGTTCTTAAAACGAAAAACATAATATGGGAAAACGGAATGATAATTCTAACAATTGAGTCGCGAAAACGGGAAAAGAAGGATCCCGTCCGGCGGCAAAGTCGTCTAAACTATTTTGTACCATGAATTAGCGGCGTTGTCGCGAACAATCGCGTACGTTTTATCGTTAGGAGGATACGTCCGCGATCTATCGTCGAATCGAACACGTGAACACTATTAGGAATAATTTAATTTAATTATGCGAACGGTTTCCAATGTATGGTTCACGGGGAGCTTCGTTGGAAACTTGGAATGCGAGGGAGAGAGAGAAAGGGTGAGTGCGCGTGCGTGACGCTGTATAAATAAAATCATATCAATCTGGAATAGTTCATGTTACCTAGGATACGGTATTACTACGATCATTATCACAATATGATTAGTAAGAGTATTGTAATTGTATAATAAACTGCGTCATAGATACACGACGCGTTGCACATCATTCTCCTCGTTGTCTGGATCTGATCTAGGCTAAACGTCGTGTAGGTTCTGATCCAGGCTGAAGGTAAAGTAGGTTCTGATCCAGGCTAAAGATGAGATAGGTTCTGTTCCAGGCTAAAACTTAGACTAGAGGGCAGCACTGTACCGGGAACAGTGAAACCCCCGGTGGCTCAGGCGCGAGAAATCAGTAACGTATCTACTATTGGGTAGCAGAGCGGCCAGAGCCCCGAGGCAGTTATATTGGCGGGAATGTACCGAAATAATCTTACCGCACAAAAAGACTCCAGGACGTGTCCTACGAGTTACAAAATATACACAAATACACCTGGTATACATTCATTTTTTAGAATCAAATCATATAAATTTTTTAAAGTTCTGCGGGGTGCTGAAGGAACCCCATTTTATCGAGAAGCTCATGTTACTGAGGCTGAAATCGCCGCACATGCGCGAGAAAAGTTGGCCTCAATCGAAGCACTGATTCAGATTCAGACTGAACAAGACCAAGACTGAATCAGACGCAAACTCATAAGACTCGAGCAGCACGTGAGCCGTAAGCACCTCGTTTAAAAAATGGGACGTAAGTGTTGCATTGCCAATTGCCGGACTAAATATTATAAAAACATTACGAGTGTATCTTTATTTCTACCTCCGCGTGATATTGAACGGTATAAAAAGTGGGAAGAAGCCGCACAAAGTTCAAGTACCACGTTGAAGAAAAATAGCTTTATTTGTGAAAAACATTTTCGGAAAGAAGATATCAGAAGAGAATGTATTGTGAAAGACGTATCCGGAAATGTAGTGTTTCAGGTAAGTAAAATTATTAAATTCAAATTCCTTATACAATCATATTTTCTTATAGTAATGATAATTTCAATTATAAATAGAGAACCTTCAAGGTTCCAAGGCTTTCACTCACAGCTATTCCTATCATCTTTAATAGATATGATGAAAATAAAGAAAATAACTACGGTAAATATTTTGCAGTTATCAATTTTAACTCATTTAAACGAGGCTGTACATACCACCTCTTTTGTATATTCAAGCATATTCAATGCATATGAATTTTAATGTTCACATTTTAAATTCTTTTAATATAGATGACTCAACAAAAGAGCTTCAACCTCTGCTTGCAGTTGCACAGGTAAATGTTGCTGATCAGCAATTTAAGAAATAAAATTAGTATTTGTCATATATTGTCCATATGTCAGTGGTTTCCAACCTGGGAGGTACAGCCCCTAGGGGATGTACGGAGTATTGCCAGGGGAGGCGCCAAACATTTTAGTAAAAAAATTAATGTTCTTACCATCATATGTACAAATAAATAAACTTCACATCGTAATGTAACAGTACAAATTCGGATATAAATAGGAAAGCGTGTAAAAAAAATTTTTTAGGGAGGGGTAGTAGCATAAAGGTTGGAGACCGCTACTATACTATGTGTATATGTATATCTATATGTATATTGCATATATGTGTCACATTACATAATTCTTCTACTTACAGGATTCACTAAGTTGCCCATCATCTAATGGTTCATCCACAACACTCGTCAATGACAATTGCAGTGACAATGCACTAGGATTGAATGCAGCAATACCAGTAAATTCATTGAATTGTGTTTCGGTCACTGATGACGAAACAGGGAATATTTCTTCAGTTAATAGTGATGATACATGTACAAACAGCATTATTGGGGGACAATTGTTTGAAACTTTTTCTAATTGTCTCTATATTACATCATCAAACAATCAATGGGCAATTAGCAAAGTGAATGAACCAAGGAAACTGTTAATAGCTGCTAAAACAACACCGTTATTTATTGAAGAATCAAAAGCACCAATAATAGACAAACAAGTTCGTATAAAGAATATATAGATATGTATGTTTTGTTCATGAAATATCTTTTAATAGACACTAATTAAAAAACGCTTTTTTAGATTGTTCTGGGAGAAAATGGAAATTGCCAAATATTTATTTTGAACAAATTTTTAGATTCAGATCATGTTAACAGTTTGGAGGAGTTTCAATTGTTGATAGGAAAAGTAGACAGTTGGCACATATGTGTAGGAGGTCCAAGTATCTCTCAGTACAAGAATGCGCATTGCATTTCCGCATACAAAGATATTACTAATAAATGGCGACACAATCTATGTGAGTTAGTGTTAGAAAGGGGCACAATATGCAAGAAATGTGTAAAGATATTAATCTAAGGAGGAACTTACTTAATGTTGCTACAAGGAAACGTTCCTCTAAAGTACACCTAACTTTGTCGCCAACAAAACAGACACATTTCAAAGTTATGAAAAAAGCAGCACGTATCACGACACAAGCTTTGAGGAGATCTAAAAGAAGGTGCCAAGCAATGAAAAACGAAATACGGAACACAAGAAATGAGATTGCAAAAATTTCAGAAAGTAGTTTGGAAGAGCGTTTAACGAAACATAAAGAAAAATATGATATTCCTCATAATCAGGTTAAAAAGATTATTTTCAATAATCAAATAGCAATTTCTCGAATTTTTAATTTACTCTTTTATTTGAGTTTACAGGACCTATTAATTAAACAAGGTTTGCGTTCATGTAAATATAAGTCGCCCAATGGTAATAGATACAACAGTGAGTGGCTACTATTATGTTTACTCTTACATATAAAAAGTCTTAAGACTTACAATTTTTTACGAAATAATAAAATACTATCATTACCCGCTCTCAGTACTGTTAGGATGTATATATATATATGTCCCAGATTGATGTGGCTTCGACAAGGATTTTTTTAAATTACTACAGAATAAATTTAAAATAGTCTCTGAAAGGGTCAAACATGGAATTTTAGTATTCGATGAAATGCAAATGAGGCGTAGCTTAAACGTAAATTCTAAAGCCTTCACTTTTGAAGGATGTGCCACTACAGGCATAGATTCTGGCAATGAGAATTTTTCTCATTTGGCAGACGATGTCTTAGTATTTATGTTGGGCGATAATTTTGTGCAATCAATCGGGGTCTTTGCAAAAAGGACCAACGAAAGGGAGAATTATTGCACAGCTTGTGCTGCAGGCAATTATTTCAATCGAAAATGCAGGAGGATACGTTGATGGAATTGTATGCGACGGAGCAACTACAAACAGGAAAATGTGGCAGGAATTGGGAATATCAAGAAAACTTAATTCCAAGGATAGTTATTTTTCCCACAATCCAGCTAACCCAAACAGAAAAGTGTACGTGTTTTCAGACGCTCCGCACCTTTTTAAGTGCACAAGAAATACGCTAAAGGATAGGCGGGAATTAAAGGTATGTAAGAGTTCCTTGTCAACATCTCGAAAATACTGACATAAAAAACAGTACAGAAACCTTAACAGATATGAAATTGCAATTTATCTCAATTACATACAGGTCAACGGTCTATATGTTTGATGGGTCGACTATGAAAACTTGTACAAAATAGACCAATCAAATCCTGGTCATCATAGGGTTTGCCCCAAATTAACAGCGGATCATATAAATCCATCAAATTGCTTAAAAATGCGTGTTTTTCTGGCTACTCAGGTTGGTATCCCAAATATTAAAATTTGTATATTAATATAAATTTTTAGAAGAATTATAATCAGATTGGGTACTTTTTTAGATAGTACAAATATTTCTAAGTATTTATGAATATATGAACTTATTTTAGATATTTAGCAGAAGTGTTGCAGACGGTCTACAATTTTATCAATCTCGAGGATTGAATAACTGTGAGGGCACAATTGATTTCACACTAAAACTTAATTATCTATTTGATGCCCTAAATAGAAATTATTTTGGTGTGGGAATTAAGTTAGACAACACAAAAGATCTGGACGTATGTATGGTGATCATTAACATGTAGTAGAAACAGAATTTCGTCATTCTTGATTTTCGTGTTACATTGGCTTATACAATTCACACTACGTAAATGTACCATATGTTTTGTAATGCCTTGAATACACTAGTGAAAAGTATGAAAGAATGTAGTTGGAAGCGAAATGTAGAGATACAAAATTCGACTTCTGTATACATATAATACTTTCCAAGTGACAACTCTTGCAATCTTTCAGATACTAAGGGGGTCATTAAATTGGCTACAGATTTGGGAGGAAGATATACAGAAAAATCATATAGATGCGAAACAATTTTTAACTAACAGTACTGCTGAAGGACTACGGGTAACTATCCAGTCTACCATCGCGTTAACAGAGTATTTGTTAACCATGGATGATACTTTTGATTATGTCCTTACAGCAAAAATGAATCAAGATTGCCTTGAAGTAAGTACATGCATATTATTTTAATCATTTTTCGTATGTCATTATATATTTATCTTATTTAAAAAATTTCATTTTTATTTTGCAACGATTATTTGGCATGATCAGACAGGCAGGTTGCCAAAATAACCATCCTGATTTGTACACATTTTTACACTTGTATAAAATGTTATCAATTTACAAATTGTTGCAACCGCCTAAATATGGGAATTGTAGGATAGAATACAATGGACGAAAACCATTGATATCAATGAATGACATACAAACCATTTTTGGAAGAAGGAAATCATCATCACATATTTACTTGGAAAAAATAAAAGCAAAATTAGACAATATTATTTCAATAACTGATGTAGAGTGCGATAAAATTCTAGATCATGACTACAATTTGGCAGAAGGTTTAGACTGCATAATTTACTACATCACTTGCCGGGATCGGGACTCGCGCCTGACGTCACGCGTCTAGGCGCCCCCACTTGCGTCCGTCCAAGGCACCAACGACCACAGCTGATTCTCACCGATACGTTGCCTTGAGAATCACCTGAGTTTGTTGACAACACGCGTTGAATACACTTCGGTTATCCGCGATACTTTCCTCGATCCGCGATTTTGGTTACCACTCAGCGTTTATTACTATCGTGGTCCATCGCATTTATTTCGTGCTACGTGTCTGTATTTCCTATACAATTCGTTATCGTTACATATTAAAGTGTTTGTTATTCTACGTGCATTACTTCATCATTCGCCCACGTCTATCTCAGAATTATAGTATCCGATTTGTAAACAGCCATGTAAATGTCCAAGCTGAGGGAGAATTGGTTCACATTAAAAGTAGGGGAGGATTAATCCACCCAAAAAGAAGTATTTATATGCTACTAAGAGAAACTGAAAAGTATTTCATCGAGGCAATAGAAACGAGACGCTGCGATGTACTTGATATGACTATCGATAGGATAATTAATACTTACAAATTTAAATTTCCGTGTGAAGAACACAGAACCATAATAATTTTTTTTTTTAATTATTTGGTCCCCTCAGGGTTTCAAATCCATTTTACCAACTCCCTATCTTTCCACTTTCACCACTATCGCGCCTTTTCAGCGGGACCTACAGTTTATAAAGGTGGGTTCCGAACCACCTTGGGTCACCAGTTTTTTAAAAAGACACATGGAATATTTCCAGAAGTGTCGGCATCGGGGATTGAACCTGTAACCACATGAGTCCGCAGGCGCGCGCTTCACCCACTGAGCCATTGTGCGGCCTTTAATTTAGTAAGAATTATAGACTGACTAGAACATTTCGACGCCTGCGCCGCTAACTGCGCCGCGAACCGCGCATTTCGACGAACGACTTGCAGATTTCCTTGCGGAACAACTATGGGAGCTGCAGCGGCGTATATTACACAAAGAAATACAGAAAATGTTGGCAGTTTATTGAATTGTAATGTTCAGGTCTGTACGAAGCATCAGATTCGAGATTAAATGACTTGAATTTTTGGAGATGTTATGACATTTCGGCGCGCATTTCGGCACGCATTTCGACGAACATTTCGACGAACGGTGCCGCGAACGTCGCCGCGCGCATTCGTGCGAACGGTCGATCCATCAGCTCTGGGAACGCCGCCGCGCGCATTCCGGCGCGCACGAACGCGAACGGGTGGCACTTACAAATCTGTTTGCAGGATAGATAGCATATCCAAAATATTCATAATAAATGTCAAGAAATAGACAGAAATTTATAAATAAAGACATCGGTGATTTAAATTATCTACTTCATAATTTCTACGTTTCTTTGTATTGTATTTGTTTAAAACAATTGTAATGACCCAGCTGAACGACTCATCGTTTATCAAGCGAACGTTCCTACGCGACGCTTCCACACTGTTGTTGAAAAAATCGTTAAGCATTTCTTTTTTCGGGAAATATTATCGGGATTCCCGGACATTTTCGGGAATTCCCGTCCCGTCCCGCACACCTCTAGTATTTACGTAACAAGACGTGTGCGATTTTCACAACTTAGAATGCTCAGCCGAAGCGAAAAGGGCTCGATGTGTGACCAACCTTGTTATTTACGGAACGCGCTCTCGGAACTTAACCCTTTATATGATTCTGCGATACATATTCTGAATAAAAACGGAAGGTTAAGTTCCAAGAGCGTAAACAACAAGGTTGGTCACTAGGGTAGACCTTATTTTTTGACCAACGAATTTTTTTCACAACGCTCCCCAAATGGTTCCTTTTAGTGAGAAAAAAATTTGTGCAAAATTTGAGATCGATCGGATAAAAGGATCACGTGACGCATTTAAATTGAAAATTTTTTAATTTTTGAAATTCATCATAACTATAAAGTATTATACAGGGTGTTTACCTACAGGTGGGAGAAAATTGAAGGGGTGGTTCTCGACGATAATATAAGACGAAATTGAGGAATAAAAAAATTTAGTTATTAACAGTTAAAAATCTGCCCAAAAAGCGGCAATTTTTCAACAGCGGTGCACGTTGCGTACGTCACATAGGCGCGCGACAGTCTCGTATCAAGTGACAAACGCATGCATACCTTGGTTCTCATTTGGGGCTCCAGAGAGGTGAAAATGTTTAAAAAATCGATGGACGACATTGAACCTACCTACTCGTTAAAATCCACAAGGGCATTTCTAATATCCGCCCTATGGAATTATCGAGTAGAAGGGCTCAATGCCCTTTCACTTTTACATTCATTTCACACATATCCACAAATCCTTATCCTGCACTATAATTGTTCATAACACCGTACTTAATGTACTGGAGGAAACGCTCTATCACTATTTACAATATCATACACACGCACTACGAGTTTCTGTGAACGGAAATCTTCGACGCGTGCGAGAAGAATCATCCGTACAAGCTAGCATCCGTGTGCACACTGATTCAAGACAGCTGATGTGGTCAATGCACACACATAAAATATTTCGCGGTCACAGACAGAATGAGAAGGAATCACGAAATTCGTGAAAACAGGATAGACGATGTATTGGTATAGCAACGCGCGACGTTTGGGCGGTAGTTTGCTGTAGATCTTCATTTGTTTTATCGATCTTGCATCGACCTCATCAGCTGTCTTTCATCAGCGTGCATACGGATGCTAGCTTGTACGGACGATTCTTCTCGCACGCGTCGAAGATTTCCGTTTGCAGAAATCGCATGACCTCAAAGTATCCGTTCCGTCTGTGAGCGAGTCTCGCGACGTAAATCAAGTTAAATAAAGTGCAGTGTTTCAACATTAAAGGATTACCAGTTCTTTACAGTTCTCCTCATTCCCCTCAGTAAACTTGTACTCTCTGTAAACTCGTAGTGCGTGTGTATGATATTGTAAATAGTGCTAGAGCGTTTATTCCAGTATATTAAGTACGGTGTTATGAACAATTATAGTGCAGAATAAGGATTTGTGGATATGTGTGAGAAGAATTTAAAAGTGAAAGGGCATTGACCCCTTCTACTCGATAATTCCATAGGGCGGATATTAGAAATGCCCTTGTGGATTTTAACGAGTAGGTAGGTTCAATGTCATCCAACGATTTTTTAAACATTTTCACCTCGCTAGGGCCCCAAATGAGAACCAAGGTATGCATGCGTTTGTCACTTGATACGAGACTGTCGCGCACCTGTGTGACGTACGCAACATACACCTTTGTTAGAAGTGTTGCAGCATTTTAGGCGGATTTTTAATTGTTAATAACTAAATAACGAAGCCGAAATCGCAATTTTTTTATTCTTCATTTTCGTCTGAGATTATCGTCGAGAACCACCCCTTAAATTTTCTCTCACCTGTAGGTAAACACCCTGTATATCGTTAGATTTGTAATTTTTTTCTAAATAATAATATGGAAAAATTATATGACCTGAATTTTAAAAAAATAACGATGACCTTGAAATTTCAAAAATTTGATCTTTAAAAAAAATATTTTTTTGCCATTATACAGGGTGGCCCACATAACTCTGAACAGCTCAATATCTCCGTTACTTTTCGTTGTACAAAAAAACTTCGTAGGACGAAGTTACACTGTTTGAAGGGCCACATATAACGGTGTAAGGGAAAAAAATTTCAAGGTCATTTTATGAGATTTCGTTACACAAGTAAGTAAACACTAACGCCTTAGTACGACAGTAATGGTATTTTGGAGTTATTTAAATTGAAATATCTCCTGAACTACTAACTTTTCGACATACATAGGTTAGTACTTTTTTATAAAGAATGTCCAGCTGCATCGATTGATGTATTAAAAAATACCTCATCCCATTTAAAAAAACATCGATAACCTTGAAATCTCATAAAATGACCTTGAAATTTTTTTCCCTTACACCGTTATATGTGGCCCTTCAAACAGTGTAACTTTGTCCTACGAAGTAGGACAAGTAGTTGTCCTCTGTACAACGAAAAGTAACGGAGATATTGAGCTGTTCAGAGTTATGTGGGCCACCCTGTATTTACCATATTGAACAGTGCAACTTTTTCCTCTGACATTTTTTCGTATAACCACAAATAACAGATATTTAAATATATTCATTTATTACCTATGACCGAATATAATTTATTACGTTACCTCCAGATGTACCCCGTGGACCTTAAGTCCACTTTTTTACAATTTTACCTATCTTGAAATTCGTAAGCGCACACCCGGAAAACAGATGTACACTCTCGTTATAAAATTTTTAACCACCCGTACTTAAACTCCCACTCCTATTCCTACTCCTACCCTTACTAGTTTTTCCACCAATAACTTTCAACTCCATCAACCAATCATCACACTTTTCCAAAAAAACGACACCCACACCGAAGTAAGATTTAGATGTATCAGAGAACCACCGATTAGATCTGTCTGAGCTAACGAACTGTAATCATCAGTATCGAGTAAGCGAACATACAACCTCAAATGTTGTCTTTGATCAACTATCACCTCAACCTACAAAATCGGACTCGCGATCATCGTCGTTCAATCCAGAGTCGGCAGACGCGAGCCGTTACAGTAGTCGTACAGGAAGACTACTCAATTTCTATATAAATTGAGAAGCCCAATGGAGAGTAGAAGTCGCGAAAAACTGTTCTTATTAGAACTTGATGAAAATCAGATAATTGGCGCTAAGTTGCCATCGAACCGACAAGTTTTAAGAGTGCTATTTTATAATTTGCGGAAAGTGAAATTGAACCTTCGGTCTAGTGCACACTTTGTTGTTAAAGAAGTGGAAGTCGAAAATGTTTTAGTAGATTTAATATATCGACAGAATTTTTAAATAAATATCCAGTTTGGCAAGATAAAGATTCTTACAAACTATATAGGTTTAGATATAGTTAAGGCTTTACCTGTGGTCAATGATTCGGTTGAAAGAGCCGTTAAGCTAATACAGGATTACAATCAAATTTTAGCTCGCAATGAGGAAGAAAAGCAGTTGGTACTGCAAATGGTAAAATATTACCGCCAGCAATATCCTGACACAACGAAAACTACAATAGCGAAAAACGTGTAAATACAAAATAGAGTTCTTTAGTATAAGAAAAATCGAACGTCGAGAGTCCGCAGCACAGGCGGACCACACAGCTATCTCCCTCAAAGGAAGAACCCAGAGGGGTAGCGTCATAAAATACGCTGGCAGCGCGGGTCCTTACAGCCACTTCGGGCCTGAGGACTGAGGACCCACTCTTCCCGTGATCGCGAATGGTGCAACATCGCTCTTCCAGTGACTGTTGCCAAGTTTGGATTCTCTCTCTAACTTTTGTATTGTTTGTCTGTTCATTTAATAAAACGCATTCTTGTCGAGCGGCTTCACCGTCGATCGGCGTATGATTGGTGTCCCGCTCTGTCCTTTCCATCCTAAAAGCGGATAGTCTTACATTAAAATATAACAAATTGTTCCATATTACTATTCTGTAGAATATATTCATTCACATATATAGTACAATACAAAATTAACTATCTCTGTTATTTGTGGTTATACGAAAAAATGTCAGAGAAGAAAGTTGCACTGTTCAATTAGGTAAATATAATGGCAAAAAAAATTTTTTTTTAAAAATCAAATTTTCGAAATTTCAAGGTCATCGTCTTTTTTTTTTAATTAAGGTCATATAATTTATCCATATTCTTATTTAGAAAAAAATTACAAATCCAACGATATATAATATTTTATAGTTACGATGAATTTCAAAATTTTCAATTTAAATGCGCCACGTGATCCTTTTTTCCAATCGATCTCAAACTTTGCACAAATTTTTTTTCACCAAAAGGAACCATTCTGGAGGGGCGTTGTGCTTCGTATCTCTATAAAAATTTTTCGCCAAGTATAGCTTAGGTCCATCCTATTGGTCACACATCGAGCCCTTTTCGGTTTGGCTGAGCGTTCTAAGTTGTGAAAATCGCACACGTTTTGTTATGTAAATACTAGAGGTGTGTGGGACGGGACGGGAATTCCCGAATCCCGATGCCAGGAACGGGATAGGAAGCCTCGTATCATGTCGGAACGGGATCCCAAAAATCCTGAGTTTTTCCCGAGAATATTCGGGATTTCCGGTGGTGTTCGGGTTTCCCGTGAATTTTTTCGGGATTTCTGCAGGGGTGTGCGAGATTCCCGAAAATATTCGGAATTCGCGTAAAATATCCGGGATTCCCGATAATATTTCCCGAATAATTTTCGGGATTCCGTCCCGATCCCAAGAAAAATTCCCGTCCCGACCAGAATCTATGAAGTAGAAATGTAATTTGTTCGGATAATTTAAATCACCGATGTCTTTGTTTATAAATGTCTGTCTATTTCTTGACATTTATTTTGAATATTTAGGATATGCTATCTATCCTGCAAACAGATTTGTAAATGCCACCCGTTCGCGTTCGTGCGCGCCGAAATGCGCGCGGCGGCATTCGTGGCACCGTTCGTCGAAATGTTCGTCGAAATGCGCGGTTCGCGACGCAGTTCGTCGAAATGTTCTAGTCTGTACGAGGCCTACCACAAAACTTCAGCCTTACAGAGGTGCTTAGTCGGAATACCTTATATAATACACCGTAATTCCCGCCAATATAACTGCCACAAGGCGTCAGGGCCCTGGCCGCTTTGTCGCGTCATTGTAGATACGCTACTGTACTGGCCGCGCATGCGCGAAAAACGGTGGGTTCAATTGGAACACTGCCCCGGCGCGGCGCGGCGTGACCACTCTCGTATCGGTATATTCTCTGTTCAATTCAATTCTGTGCGCACACCTCTAGCAACTTTTGGAACTGCGCCGCGCGTTTTACGACTTTCAATTTTTAATCTACAAAATAAACACTTGTAGACAACTTAAATAAAACAGGTACGATATTCTATGGGATATCTCATTTACGTATTGCGTGTACATATATATTGTGTATAATATTATTAGAACGCTTTGGGACTAATCGCGTATAGCTCTTACCCGATGGGAATACAAATTTAAAAATCAATACCTTTTCGTCGTGACTATTCGTACTTTTTCCATTTTCTACACATTCGCTGTCTTTTGCATTTGTTTAATTTATTAATATTGCAATGTAAATAATTTTTATGTTATCATTCACTATTCATAATTACATACACGCGTAGATTCGTAATACATATGGCAACCGTTGATTAAAGAATAGTTACCACACACATGTAAGATTTTCGCAATTGGCGTTCGTGAGAAAGCGCGCGTGTATATAAGAATCTGAACTGTCCTGTCATGATTCAGTAGTTGGAGGGTCAAAGGAAGGAGTGGTAACTGTCAAAAATTTCCGAAAAATCACACAAAGTAAGTGGCTACTTCCAACCTTCCGACGTAGTATACATTGACATTCAAATGGTCTACGGGAAAATGGAAGCATGCTTCAATTGTTAATTACAGTATAGGTTCAACGCATTGTTGCTGCGAAAAGAAAACGTCAGTTGAAAGATTCCATTTTAAAACTGTTCGATCAAGGTCAATAAGTATATACGTAGAACGAAACGGCACATGTTTCTGCTTATGTAGATATTTTCTCATAAATGTTTTATTTATAGACACATAACCTCTTAGAAGCGCGGAACAGCGAGTTATAAATTGTTCGAGATCAATTACACTTGTTTATAAAGCTGCAATTATCTTCGAATATTCAAAATCATAGAATGATGAAATCTCGAATAAAAAATTTTGATATCTGTCAAACAAGTTTAGATCAATGAAAATAATATTTAATATATTTTGCTTGAATTAATCTAATGATTAGTACATTCGAAAGTACTCACAAATTTTTCAATGCTTGTAGAATGCTTATCGCAAGATTCTTGAAGCAATTTAAATTACCAACTAGACAACTAAATACTACTTCGGTAAGAAGAAAGATACCCACAGGTAGCGAGCAACCACCTAAACCTGTAGTTAACGAGCAAGCAACAAAGGCCACTAAATCAGACACTGATACCGTGCTAGGTATAATATAATTTATATACAGTGACTCGTATGATCGTTCATGTAATTTTCAAATAAACACAATGTTTATCCTTCTTTTCTAAAATTCATCGGCACTATATTTGTCCTACGCTTGGCTCAAAATTACAATATTTTCTATATAATTTGAAGAAATAAATGAAACAGCTTTCTACGAACGAATATGCGAATCACTGTAGTTGAAATCATTTAAACGGACAAAAAGAAAAGAAATGTTCTTTTATATGCTTTAGCAAATATGCATTATGTATCGAATTTTGATAGACGCGTGCTTGTATGGGTTAAAAAATATCCTAGCAAAGATGCAATTCCAAACATGATACCGTAAGTAATGTTGCCATAGGTAGCATCGTATTAAGAACTTATTTCGAGTATAACTTTTGTTCTCCACTCATTAGATGGAGTACTATGCAACGAGCAAATACTATAGCACGAATTCGTATATGCAACGTAATGGCTGTTATCGCGATAATAGGTTTCATAACGGCTATCATATCAGGGAAAAGGGAAGCAGCAGCTGGAAGACATGTGATAGGTGATAGAATGCAATATTACGAGAAACTAAGTCAAAAGGGGAGAGACGAAGCCAAACTTAAAAAGGAAAATGAAGAGAAAGCAGCAGCTTTGGTTGCCGCGAAGTAATAACTATTTCCTATTAAAGTGTAACGACAATCTAGAAACTTGCAATATTTTAAAATACTTTCTCCACTATTTTATTAATGGATATATGTAGCTTATAATTTCACAGTATTTTTTAGAGCAATAACGTTATACTATTATACATCTTTAAAAACCTCTGCAGCATAGAATGAAATGGACATTGTACAATAATGTAAAATATGAAGATTATGTACTAAAGTAGATGTACATTGTTGAAACATATTTTCATGTTATCGCTTAATAAATACTCTATACACATATAGATTAAGTATAAGCATTATTTTAATTACTTCCACGCGATCTTTTGGTAAACGGGAAATGATTCGAACAATCTGGTAGGTAATGAGATAAAAGTTGGTCTGACGGTAACTTTAACAAATAACGAACGCATTTAAATATTATGTTACAAATGTTTAATAAACTACAACCTTAAATGCAGTTAGGCTTATAACCATGTAAATATGGTACAACTATGTAAAATAATCAATTGTTCTCAACAATAACATTGTATGGAATTACCAGTATCGCAATATTATGGGCTGCTAATGGATGCTTTATAATAGTTGCGGCATCGTTCATAATATATTTGAATTGTTCTCTTTTTCACAACTTCTTCTACGTTTAGCTCTGATTGCAACAAGCGCATAGTACTTTGTTCTTTCCTTAATGTTTTAAGAAGTTGAGGAGTATTATCACCGCTATCCCGTTGGTCTTTCAATTTTTTTACTTTCTCTTTTGTAGCATTTAAACATTTCGAGATAGCCTCTTCTCTCTTCGCGTGGACCGTGTGAATCTGTTCGAATAAATCTTTACAAGTCGCCGTCGGGTCGGTTTGAGTTTTGAAAGATTCTGTTGGTATCGTCGTATTTAGCATGTAAATGATTTTGTCATCGATTTGTCGCATTTTCTGCAATGCATCCTGAAACAACACAATATTATATAAACATAAGCTTATTTATGCGATTAAAAACTAAAAAAACAAAGGTAATTAACGCACAATTATATTAATTATTTTTTCATAACGTTTAAATAACTGTGTGTGTTTAGCATGTATTATTCAACAGTTTTACATACAGAATATACATAGATTATAGATACATCTAAATATAAGGATTGTATCGCAAGTGCATGTGATAACCTAACCTCGTCAGATGTTTCTCATATTAAATACTATTTATAGTAGACGATACGAACAATTAAAATATTAGATTGAATTCGTTCGTGAAAGCTAGTTTTCCAAAATATTTCTAATGAAACATTTCTACAATTACAAAATATTATATAAATAAAGCGGTATATAACCTTTAACTCAACACAAACTATACATGGTTCTGCATTTGTTAAAAAGATACAAAGTGTAATTTAAAAATATTGGTTTTACTAACATATTTAAAATTCGTTAAATTCAGGCTTAATATCCTTTACATTATTTTCATTTACAATAGAAATACCTGAAACTGTAAAAAGTCACCGCATTCTACACTCATGGCTGCCATACTTGCTAGTCGTTCAATAATGCCTGTAACAGAGATAAACATAATAAGCAACAAGTGATAATGTAGTTTAACAATTAGAATTTATTTTGTAATGAGATACTGTCATTCTGATTAAAAAATATATACGGAACCTCGTCGACAAATCAAGAAAACCCAGCAAAATCTAGTTCGAACAAAATTTAATGATCTAGGGCTGATTTGGTTAAAAAGCAATCACGAAATCACATCGAAAATGTGATAAAATCCCGCCGTTAGCTCGAATATCGCATATCGAATATTTTTAACTGGAACAAATGATTCTTGCCGAATTCCTCATAAGGCACCGTGCAATCAGCGGCACGAATCATTTGTTTTGTAAAATTTCAAAATAGCGCCATTCCACGTAGCGCGCAAAACGCTCGACAAAATATCGACGGTCGGTAATTTTGTCTGGGAGTTTCCGCGTTTTGTCACCACGTGGAATGGCGCTATTTCGACATTTTTCTGCTGAACTTCCGAAAATCGGTCAAATTGGAATTGTGTTACAATTTCGCACGTCGCCTTTTTGCAAAAGCACCAACGAGATACTGTTAAAGGCTGCCAGCCTTATGAGAGATCGCGTCACTCGAATAATTCGGTGTGTTTTCTTATTCCCTTTAGGATGTATTTTAGCTGGAGTAAGAAACAGAAGCCATCGACGTAATCTTGTCGGTGCAAATGACCACTGAGGAGATTCTCGTCGGGGAGAAGGCAAATTGACACGGAACCATATTGATGATGTTATCATGAATTGTTACATTTTGCACCGAAACATTTCAGACGATGTTTTAGTGTTGGTAATTAAGGTTTAAAATATTAAAAGCAAAACTCAAGGATAAAAAATTCTTAAAAATATATAATATTGTACATAATTAAGAATGTATTGAAGCATAATTTTAGGAAAATCAACAATTCCTACTTCAAATTTCATATGAGATACCTACATTTGTAATTTAAAAATAGTACATAAACGAGAATTATAGCCTTACACTTTTTTATACATAATACCTGCCCTACCCGCGCTTTTCTAAGTGCGCCAGCTAGAAATAATAAGTTTATCAATAATTGTTGTCACGACGATCGACATTGATCGATATTTGATGGGATCGGAAGAATTCCCAAACGGATTCAAGACGATTCGAACAAAAATTTCCTAACATTTTAGTTTAGAATATAAGTTATGTACATGTACAATAATACACACATTTTATGTATGAATCTACAATGAATAAATAAAGACAAAGTAATAACAAAATATATCTGCTTATTTATTTATTGAAACACCAATTTCTCCAAAACGCGCCCGACTCGTGCCGGACAATCCGATTATCGAGATTTTTTAAAATTTTATCCAATCTTCGGCCGTCTGACTTGTCGTTGAGTTGTACTACTGAATTTAGTGCCACCTCCTGCGATATCATGTGCTCCTAATACAAAGTTCAATTTTCGAGGTTTTCGAAAATTTTCCGGAATTTTTGGATTTCTACCAGGAGAACATGATAATGAGGGAGGTATCCGAAATTTCAGTAGTACAAGTCAACGTTAAGCCAGACGCCCGGAAAATGTCGAAAATTCAGTAGCACAACTCAATGACGAGTCGGACGATCGAAAAATGGCGAAAATTTTCGAAAATCTCGAAAATTGAACTTTTGTATTAGGAGAACATGATGTCGAAGGAGGTATCCAAAATTCAGTAGTACAACTCAACGACAAGTCACACGGTCGAAAATTGGCGAAAATTTTCAAAAACCTCGAAAATTGACTTTTTGTATTAAGAGAACATGATGTCGAAAGAGGTATCCTAATTTCAGTAGTATAAGTCAACGACAAGGCAGACGGCCGAATATTGGCGAAAATTTTCGAAAATCTCGAAAATGAACTTTGTATTAGGAGAACATGATGTCGAAGGAGGTATCTTAATTTCAGTAGTATAAGTTAACGACAAGTCAGACGGCCGAAAATTGGCGAAAATTTTTGATACATAGAGTTATTGTGATCTTATAATAAATTGTTAGTATTTACCGTTCGCTGATCTCGCTCGAAATTTAGCTCGCTGAATCGCTCTTTCGCTCGCTGTTTCGCTCGCAGGATGAGAACTATAGCTTCAGCAACAAAGTTGAAGATGATGATGATGATGATGATGTTGGTGTTTAATCCGGCGGGTGTACACGCCTTATAACTTTATATATATTTTATATGAAATCCGGCGGGCGTACACGCCTTATAACTTTAACAACTGATTAACCTTTGAAAATTGACTTTGACGACTTATGAACAGCGACAGACATGAGCAGATTTGAACATAGACTAAACTGGACCTCTTGAATAGCCATCCCTTTTATAGATTAATCAATCCATTGTTCTGAACCTAATCTCCATGGGGTGAGAGCGTCCTCAGCATTCTTCGAAATCAGCTTTCCTATGAGCCAGTATCTCTTGACCGGATGAAGAGTCTCTGATTCCCTTTTATCGTTCTCTTGGCTCGATCATGTTACCCCACACATCCTGCCAGGTAATTAGTTACCAGCTTATTATTTATCAACCTCTTATTCATTTTGAAGTATCCATCATCACATTCTTCAGCGATGAACAGTCTTCAACGGTTATTAGATCACGATTTATATTTGAAAGTGACTCAATCATTTGATGAAATAATTTCGCTACGCAGTTTTTTCGTTCAGTAAGATTCAAATGAAAAACGAGTTTTTCTAATTCTATCGCACGCAATGTGGTGTATTATACGATAGTTCGACATTGATTATTAACAATAGTATTTAATATTTCGTTTCTCGTACAACATTATTAGATTAAACATAGAAATTCAAAAGGTATATGTTCCCAGATAGCACAGCCTGCCCGAGCTCACTACCGGCCCAAACCTCCCGAGGCCCGTAACCTACAGGTTACTATCTAACACAGTGCTTGGATCGGCTCGAGGCTGATTCCGTTGGATCCGTGTCTGATTTTTATGCGCGCAATGGCCCGGAAATAGCCAGGCATGGGCTCGAGCCCACAGCCTGCCGGCCGTGCCAGATTTCAGCCAGATTTCAGCCAGAGTCTAATGTGGCCAATCAGTGCTTCGATTGAGCCCAACTTTTCTCGCGCATGCGCGTCACAGTGCGGGTCGCATGGAAATGAGGATTGCAAGGGCGCGGGATTCGCGTTCTCATTTCTTAATAATACAAAAATTTGATTTTTCAGTAGTCAATAACGCTAGATAAAAGATCAATCTAGGCCGTGATCGCCCTCGAAAGTCCTATTTTTACATTTACGAGTCGTAATTTGCATCATACGGAAGCATACAACTGCGCATGTAGCTATTTTCATAACATATATAATGCAAATTACGCCTCGTATAGGAAAAAAAAAGACTTTTGAGGGCGTTTGCTGCCTAGATTGATCTTTTATCTGGCGTTTTGGCTACTGAAAAAACCCATGTTTGTATTATCACGAAATGAGAACGCAAATGCCGCACCTTTGCAATCTTGTAAATGGGCTGAAATCTGGCTGAAATCTGGCACGGCCGGCAGGCTGTGGGCTCGACAGTGATGCCAGATGCGGGGAGTCACGGTGAAATGATGTACCCCCTCTCTGATGACGGGGAATGAGTGAAGCAAATGGGAGACACGTTGCACGTGCGCGATGGGGACCGTGGAGTGTGCGCCTGCGCACGGTTTTGGAATGTAATAGTGGAAGGGGTAAGGAGGAGAGTACGGGAGCTCCGTTTGGAGCTCCATATGGCATCACTAGGGCTCGAGCCCATGCCTGGCTATTTCCGGGCCATTGCGCGCATAAAAATCAGGCCCAAATCGAGCCGGTGTGCTGTCTGGGTTATCGTATGCATCATTGATTATATTTAATTATTAATCATGGCTGAACCACCGGACGTAACAATAACTTAATTCGTGCCTAACTTGAATGACTTTTTTCCAAAATTTTCGAAGTTGTTAACCTAATTCTGCTATCGTATAGTCATGCACAGGATGGGGAATAAAGAAGACATATTATCTGCTGTAACTAATTATTCTTTATTTTCATAAAAAAAATTAAAATATTTAACGTGTGTCGTGGGTGAGATTAGAAGAAGGTCCCTGGCAGGAACGCGAAGACGTATGTACGAATTTGCAGCCGATTTGATCAGAATTGTATATTGGCTAGAGCGCTTTAGAGCGTTTAACCCTCTACCGTTTCAAATGTTTACATTTTTATTTGAAATCCTAAGATTTGCAGATCTTTGGCCATCGATGTCCTCATTTCCAACGGTAAAGTGATCAGGGGACTTCGCACAGGTCCAATTTCCATGTTTGTTAGGAAAGGCATTGCGACTTTCATGGTCTCCACCCAGCCACCTATAATTTAACATTAAGCTTGTTATAATGTAGAATTCGTTATAGTAACGTTTAATTTTTTAAGATCGTTTCCACATGTCACCTACCGTATTTTGTGATAGCCATTACAGCTTTCGTTAACTGTGCTTGCATCTCCCTTGCTTTCAAAACATTTCCTCCTTTCCATTGTGTGAGGATTTCCTGCGAATATTCTGGGAACATGTTTATCGTTGTCACTATGAACGAGTCCATTCCTTCTGCGCAGCCTGCGTTAATTAGCTGAAAGAAATTGCAATTACCTTTAATCTGCCTTCTTAATTGTATAGTGGATGCCTTAGTAGGTATAATATATATTATATAATAAATATGTACCTGATCATTGCCGAGGAAAATTGTATACTTTTTGTTATCAGCGTATAGCGCTTGAATACCTTCGTCCAGGATTGAGCTCGTGAATTTTATTCCCGCGAAATTTGGAATTTTGTCGCCAAGGGATTCCAAAAATTGTCCCATGTGAACTGAGAAAATTGAACGATTGTTATTGATTACGTTCAAATTCTACACTATTGCGATTATGATTAACGCTACTTACTGTTAATATTCGTGAACATCGGAATATGATAGTAGAAGAATGGAGTGTTTGGCGCAGCTTTGCCAATCATTTTCAAATATTCGGTCAAGTGTTCCACCGTTGTCGGTTTGAAATACAGTTCGGGCAGACATAATATGGAATCAGCCTTAATGCTTTCAGCGTGCTTTGCCTTCAAATAAATATAGCAACTTTAAGTTCTAATTCATATAGTTATAACACGATACTGTTAGAATGCATTGTTTGTATTATACATACGAGCTCCAGAACATCCGGGAGAGGTACACCGCCAATTTGAATCATCAGATGTTGTTTGGTTGTTTTTACTGCGTTCGCCCATGCTGCAGCTACTGATTTCCTCTCAGCTACTGACATGGATGTACCCTCTCCAGTGGTTCCATTCACTATTAGATAGAAATGATACGTAAATAGCGATTTAATGATTACAAATCGTTTCGTTTATACATGGTTTCAGCATATCTATGTGACAACACACCAGAGCTGGGCAAAATGTAATTTCAATTACAATTACAATTACTTGCCAATTACTGTAATTTGAAATTGCAGAAATAAAATTAGAATTACATGTAATTGTGGTCTGCAATTACAATTACTGGTTGAGCCAAAGTAATTGCAATTACCAATTACAATTGCAATTTTACAATTACAATTGCACATTACAATTGCAATTTCCAAGTAATTTTAATGCAATTACAAGTAATTGTAATTGGTAGTTGCAATTACAAGTAATTGTAATTGGTAGTTGCAATTACAAGTAATTCCAATTACAAGTAATTGCAATGGGTAATTGCAATTACTTAACGCTAAAATGGCACTAAAAAAAGGTAATTAAATCCCTACTCAATGGAAATGTCTGAAAAGATCAAACAAAAAGCATATGTTAGCATATGTTGTCTTTATTTAAATATAAAAGCATATTTATTATTTATTAAATTACAACTCTTAAGAAATATGGGTTCACTTGTCACTTACATTGACAATGTAGTTTTCACTAGGAAATACTTATTATTTATTAAATACATTATGTATTGGGAAATATTTATTACTTATTAAATATATATTGTAGCTCATTATTTGATATTTCATAAAAACGATTACCATTGCTATCTCCGCCCTCCAAGAAGCATAATAAATAATAAATATTTCCTAGTGAAAACTACATTGACAATGTAAGTGGCAAGTGAACTTATTTCTTAAGAGCTGTAATTTAATAAATAATAAATATTTCCTAACATATGCTTCTTGTTTGTTCTTTTTAGACATTTCCATTGAGTAGGTATCTAATTACCTTTTTTTAGTGCCATTTTAGCGTTAAGTAATTGCAACTACCCATTACAATTACTTGTAAGTGCAACTACCAATTACAATTACTTGGAAATTACAGAAATAAAATTACAATTACATGTAATTGTAATTGGTAATTGCAATTAGTTTGGTTCAACCAGTAATTGTGAAAGGAGTAATTGCAATTACTTAACACGATTACAGTAATTGTAATTGAGTCTAACAATTACTTCAGTGTAATTGTTCTTTTAAACTACTAATTTTTCTGGTTTCGACCATTTAACCGTTTTCTTATTGTAATTATAGTCCACTTTTGCACATGTAATTGAAGATGTAATTAAATACTCATGTAATTAATTACTGCCCAACTTTGCAACACACATCATCTAACTGAAATAAGCATGAAAATATGACCAGAAATATATTATCGTTACATTCGAACAAGCAAAATCGTAAAAAATGTAATTTTTTACTTACCGAGAATGCCAGTGACCTTCTTTTTAGCCAAATATTCAGCATATTGTGGGATAATTGCCAAATTCAGGGTTCTTTGGCTACAGCAAGTGGAAGGAAATTTCAATATGAATTTGTTAAAATTTGTATAGGATTATACAATACAATATAGTTATATTACCTGTCATTATTAAACGGGGTGAATACGGGGACCATAAGTCCTTTGAAAGTAAAAGCTGGTTTCTACGATAAACAAATTTTGTAAATATTATTTCTGTTGGAATTTATTTAAGAAACAAATTGATAAAAATAATCTACTGGTATTTAGTAGGCAGATTCAGTTTGTTTGACTCTCGAACACTTATATAAATGAACATTGAATCTATACTGTAATACTGTCTGCGTCATGGAACCCTCAACTCTCACTTGTTTCTTAGTAGTCCAGTCAACGAAAAGTTGTGGAGGGAAATGGAAAGAACACAATTTTTAACTTTAGGATTTTGTTTGGACAAGTTAGAAGGTAAACATACTAAAAGTCCCCACTCGTAGGAAGTGAGCGTCCCCTTTTTCAGTTTTTCGCTTATATCTCGGAAACTATGCGTCCTAGCGATAAGACCATTCTATACAAAATTAAAGCTGACAAAATGTGTCAAAAGATTGATATTATTCAATTTTTCACTATCACGCATAGTTTCCGAGATATCCGCGCTCAAAGTTCACTAATTATGCTGAAGAGTAGCTAGTCAAATAAGGCAAAAATTTCCTTTTCACAATTAGTAAACTTTGAGCGCGGTTATCTGGGAAACTATGCGAGATAGCGAAAAACTGAATGCAGTCAATCTTATGGTGCATTTAGTCTGCTTTAATTTTATATCGAATGGTCTTATCGCTAGGACGCATAGTTTCGGAGATATAAGCGGAAAACCGAAAAAGGGACCTTCTACGTGCCCCCTTGCACCACGCTCACCTCCTAGGAGTGGAGACTTTTAGCATGTTTACCTTCTAACTTGTCTAAACAAAGACCCAAAGTTAAAAATTGTGTTCCTTCAATTTCTCCCTCTACACCCCCCTTATGAGCATTCATTGACTGTTATTTTCTGGAGCGATCCTCTCCAGTGTTCCGATATGGTGCACCTTTTCTGGCACATGCGCGGCCAAAACAGTAACGTATCTATATTAGGATGATGAGGTAGCAGAGCCCTAAGGCAGTTATATTGGCGGGAATGTACCGAAAGAATCTGTTCCGAACAAAAAGACGCTAGGACGTGTCCTACGAGTTACAAAATATATACAAATACACATGTTAAACATTAATTTTTCAGAGTCAAGTCATAATAATTTTTTAAAATTCTATGGTGTGCTCAAGGTACCCCATTTTATCTAGAATCTAACTTTACTGAGGCTGAAATCGTCGCGCATGCGCGAGAAAAAATTCACCATACCGGAACACTGAGCCTCACTTCTCTCGTGTTTGTCAAATAGCAAAGACGTGCCTCACAACGTGCCTTCATATATATTATATGGAATAAATTCTATTTCATATTTAATCGTGAGTGGTTCATTGTATACCCATATTCCAATAATTTCAAGTATCAAATGTATTAAAATTTGTTCAGTTGTGTTCGAATAAATGATCCATTAATTTTCATGAAATAGCATATTGAAATAATTATATGTATATGGTTACGTACCGACATGGTGGGTAGCTACACGGTGCGTGTTCGAATGCGGCGCAAATCAATTGGCATACTGCACGACACTCACCGGAGAGGAACATTTTATTCAGCTGTGATAAGATTGTACTACCTACTTCGTATCGAGTATCTTATATCTCGTGTTTACTCCCTTTTAAAACTATACTTTTGTATGTTTCATTGGAATATGATAATTACATGGTCGGGTACAATCTAGAAAGTGATTGCTGTGTCATTTATAATACTTATGCAAGACAGATAACAAGCAAGTTTCGAATTATTATACATGCATATAACTGTTCATAACTGTTTTATATGCCTCTGTTTTGGTTGATTTTGATTATCTTCTATGGGATGATAAGAACGTCGTTATTTTCCAGAAGCTATTTAATTTTAACGCTTTATCCATCGCATCGGATGCTTGTTATTGTGCGCGTATCAGTGTCGGGCAATAATTAAATTTATTTAAATAAAAATTTAAATAACAAGTTATTTGATATTTGGATATTAAAAAAAACGCAAAAATAATTATGTATTATTTGAGCAAGTCTAAATGAATTTATTTAAAATAATAAAGTTAATTGTTATTTACAAATACAGTTTGCAATTATTATTTGTATTAACAAATTGTTCAAATTTGTATTAACACTTTGTTCATTGTATATATACAAAATACAAGAAATAAGAGAAGACCAAAAACTATTTATTTGATTTCCACCTCAATCCAAATAATAAATAATCTTTTATTTGCAAATAAGAAATAGTAAATAGATCATTTTTGGCATAATAAAAAGTTTAGTTATTATTTGCAATTAAAATCACACGTTTACTTATTATTTAAAATGAAATTTGTCCAACACTGACGCGTATGGTAAGTTTTCAAATGACTGCGTTAAGCATAAAACATTCCCAAAAAGAAACGGTTCGATTAGGGTCAGCGAATAAAAACCACGAGGATTATTTATAAAAATGCTTTTCATGTTTATTTACATGTAGATTTTCTTTTCTTCAACAATACCTGTGGTATATTACCACGGGGGTACCGTAGTGATAAATTATACATAAAATTCAAGATGGCCGCATGCGTTTTCTCCGTTTACGAGTACATATTACAACCGCTCGTTCGTTCCTTGAGACGAGAACGTAGTACTACGTGGGAGAATACACCGTAACGCCAAAGAGCATTCTACATAATGACATCTGCTGCTACTCGTACAACGTCTTCCACATGTTCCACCGTTTTTCATTTACATAAATGCAATCACTTGAATCAAACGTTTATATTTGTTTCTTTTCCTCTAGCTCTCCGTAATTTCTCGACACACTCGCCATGTCTCGGCGAACATTACGCCAACTATTAATACAACGTTAGAACTTGCTGTCTGCCATTTTTTTTCAAGAATTAAGCTTTATACTCTACGATGGAATTTTTTAAACGTACACCTCTGCCGTTAGTACTAACGTTACTAGGATAATTAATACATATTTCGTTTGAATCGTTCTCGGTAGTCGATCAATTGGAAGCCGTACGTGTTTTCATAATTATGTTTTAGACGGCGAACATTATGACAAATACTAAACGCGCGAATCGAATGGAAAACGGTAAAGGTAAATAGTCCAGTCAACGAAAACTTGTAGAGGGAAATGGAAGAAACACAATTTTTAACTTTGGGTCTTTGTTTGGACTAGTTAGGAGGTAAACATACTAAAGGTCCCCTTTTTCGGTTTTCCGCATATATCTCGGAAAGTATGCGTCCTAGCGATAAGACCATTCTATACAAAATTAAAGCTGACAAAATATACCACAAGATCGATTTGATTCAGTTTTTCGCTATCCCACATAGTTCCCGAGATATCCGTTCTCAAAGTTCACTAATTGTGAAAAAGAACTCTTCAGCACATTTAGTGAGCTTTGAGCGCGGATATCTCGGAAACTATGTGAGATAGCGAAATACTGAATACAATCAATCTTATGGCACATTTTGTCAGCTTTAATTTTGTATTGGATGATCTTATCGCTAGGATGCATAGTTCCCGAGATATCCGCGCTCAAAGTTCACTAATTGTGAAAAAGAACTCTTCAGCATAATTAGTGAACTTTGAGAACGGATATCTCGGGAACTATGTGGGATAGCGAAAAACTGAATCAAATCAATCTTATGGCACATTTTATCAGCTTTAATTTTGTATTGGATGATCTTATCGCTAGGAAGCATAGTTTCCGAGATATAAGCGGAAAACCGAACAAGGGGACCTTCTCCGTGCCCCCCTGCACCCCGCTCACCTCCTAGGGGCAGGGACTTTTAGTATATTTACTTCCTAACTAGTCCAAACAAAGTCCTAGAGTTAAAAATTGTGTTCCTTCCATTTCCCTTTACACCCCCCTTATGAGCATTCATTGGCTGGACTAAAAAACATTTGAAGAATTTAAAAATACTATCGTATTACTTTCAACTCATTCGAATGGTTAATACAAGATATAAATACGCAAATCCGCAGTCTACTTGTTAATCTTTTGAAAATTGATTCTGCAGAAACAAAATGTAATTAGACTCGCATGTAATGGATTTTCTTGTTTCACAAATAAAGTAAAATCTTCTCACTGAATGAGTAACCAATTTAAAGTTTATTTTTGTAAAAGATGATTATTTATCAGACGTGAAACATTGTGGCACAAAATTGCTCGGTACAATTCCTATTGTTTTGGTTACAAGCATCGATGCAGCTTCGCGAGGCGATCTACATGATTGCTTCGCGAGTATATGTATGTATACTTATTTTCAGATAAAGTATAGTTACCACTTACGTAAGAACGCTGTAGTATCTAAGTGGTGACGTAACCAGATAACGATGCAAGTATATCTGTACAGTATATGTACTATTCTCACTCTCACAGATGTGTCGGAAATAAAGCGTGCGCCGCGCCGCGCCGCACAGTGGGCTGGATCGAGAAATTTAGTGACATTTCACGAAAGAGTCGACTTTCTCATATCGATTTCTAATAAATTTGTATTGCTTCCTAAATGTCCAACAACATCGAAGCTGAAAAAATTAATGTTCGTTCACAAAAACTGTAGGAGTTAATATAAATTCACAAAGATAGACATTTGGGATGCAGTATTTTTCGGCCAAAAATTGCTTCTTTTCATCGAGGTGTCCTGATTACCCTATTTAATATTTCTTCTGGCTCTTTTGTGTAAATGAAAAACAATCCTTTGGGGTAACAATTAACGCTGTTAGTTGAGGATGTTTGCTAGCAATGTATTAGAAATTAATAATTAATGAAATGAATAAAATCTATACACTTTCTTAGACTTTGCAAGGTATATCTTTTGAAGGACCTAACTGGACCTAATCGGATAAATCAGATCATTTCCATTAGACCTTCGATCCTTTACATATCCCAACAAAAATCGTATCAAACCCGATCTGACCGTGGAAATTATGATTGTTTAAAGTAATAGCAACTCACATATAGTACTTAAATACCATCCAAATATGAATATTTTTGCAATTGCAGTAACAGTTCATACCTACCTAAAACAAGTATGTAATTTTTAACAATAATATAAGTAATCTATTAATTTTATTGTTAAAAATATAATAAACGGTAATAATATAACTGGACTAAGAGTTTCTTAGTTTTTCTTAGCGAGTATCACTGTTTTTGGGTAAGTATATCTGTCATTGAATCATAGTTAACAATTAATGACTCTTCTAGCGAACTGTTTAGATTATCGTGACACGAGATGTTTATGCTATGCTGCAGATAAGGTTTCGACTAAGGTCCACCGTTATGTCTGCATTTAGTTGAAACAAAATCTTTGGAGAGATCACAGTGATCCATATTGAGAGAACTTTTACATATTTAAACGTTTTGTTTTAGTTTTTTACGTTTTCTACAGTTTAATTTCGGTTTAAAGTTACAGTTTAAGTCTTACAGTTTAAGTTTTGTTTTTTTTTCTGTAGTTTATAAGCGTTTATTATGTGTATAGTTTATTATGTGTTTCTATTGACATTTGTGTTATTAATATATATAAAAAAGATAAAAATATGAATAAAAATAAAACAAATATAAAAGATAAGCCAATTAATCTTACCAAAACGTTTTTAAATTGATGTTAACAGGTAAACTTTTGACCAATTTGTTTAGTTTAATTAATTATTAAATCTGCAGCTATATATATATTAAACTAAACAAATTGATCAAAAGTTTACCTGTTAACATCAATTCAAAAACGTTTTGGTAAGATTAATTGCCTTATCTTTTATATTTGTTATATTTTTGGTGATATTTTTATCTTTTATAAACACATTACACAAACATGAAATAATACGAAATAACAACGGTCGTAATATATAGAATAGACATGGTTTTAAAACAATTAAATTGAAAAAATTATTTATAATTATTATAAATTATTATAAAAAATATCTTTTGACACGCTTCACACTGGTCCACGCGCTCGATCTAGCTGTTCATTCATATTTTAGCACTATTTGAAAGTTTAAAGGTATCGTAATTTAGGTCGCTGGATTCATTTTGATATCAGCCACAATATTATGAAGTCAAAAATACATATTGACTTTTAAAAATTCAAGGTGACTTTAATTATTTATGCATTACAAATTTCTTTTTTAATTTTTTGTATTGAAATTTGTAGATTGCTGAATGCTAATTAAGTTTTGTTTAAAACATTTCTTTCTCAGATTATCGGAAGTATCTGATAAATCAGGTTCAGGTTTTAAATAAATACAATAATCAATCATTTTTGAAGTAATAGATTTTATAAACATAATTAAAAATATTTTATTCAAAACTGTGCGAGAAACATAATATTAATTATAAAAAACAAAAATATAATTTTTATTGTATAAACAACAATAACAATTGACATTATACTATATTACATTGACAAATCATTATTGTCATCACTTTTTTCTTTAACATCTTTCAATATTAATTGTTCGACTGCATCATCAAAATGCCAGAGGTTGGGCCGCAATTCAGGCGACACGTACGCTTTAAACAATAATAACTTGTGTACCAGGACCGAACAGGATGTGATTCTTGCACGATTTCATAGAGAAATGAACGCTGATAATAATGCACATTGATACAATGAGGGCCCATGGGGGACTCGAAAGATATCCTTCACCAAAGATTGAAAACATTGAAGATTCTCTTTAGTTTATTGAGCATTGTTATTTCAATAAATTATAAATATTAAATCTTAGTACAAGAGATATACTCTAAATACAGACAAATACTATTCATTTGCAACAAAAATGGACACATAATATAAAATAGATTCTCCAGAGTATCAATAAGAAAAGAGGTAATTTTTTCGGTGGCAAATAGGATTCATAAAATGTTGATCTTTAAATGATTGTTTTAATCACAATTTTCAATAAATCTCATTAATTTCATTGTTTTCGAATGTCATGGACATTTAGAAAGCAATATACATTCAATAAACATCGATTTGGGCAAGTTGCTTTTTCACCAAATGAACAGCTAGATCGAACGCGTGGACCAGTGTGCGCTTGTGAGGCGTTTTTACCTCCTCGGTACATTTCGTACGCGTTGATTATAAAAAGATTTCTCGAATTTATATTTTACGTATTCCATAAAACATCACATGTATGAAATGCAAATATAAAATACATATTTAGTAAGTAAAAAATAGTTTGGAAGATTATATCTGAACAATTTTATTTTAATAAGAAAAATCAATGAAAATTAATTAACAATTATTGTTTAACAAAATAGAAAAATTTTTATTTGTTTACAGTTAAAATTGACTATTTTTAAAAATGAATTTTAGTGTAAATTTCATACCGATATCTCTTATGGTTCAAGAGTTATAACTGGACTACGGATCTTTATGCAAAATAAAAATGTTTTGCATTGATTGTGGGAAGCAAGAATAACATAAAAATTTATTTCATCCCTTGACGACCTTATTGCATTAAAAGCAACATTACGACATTCTTGAATTTTTTAAATCTCTTACTGTTGTATATTTCACTCAACCAATTTCTTCATAAATGCATAAAGATCCGCAGTCTAGTTATAACAAAATGTCACTAAATTTCTCGATCCAGCCCACTGTGCGCCGCGACAAAACCGAAATAAGAAGCATACGTTCGTTTCTTCCTTTCTTTTTCAAAGTATAGAAAGTTGTATATTAAAATACAAAATTTGTATAGTACAAAATACAGAATATAATTATATATTATGTAGAGGAGGCTTACACGGTACGAACATCTATCTGTACGACAAGAAAAAATTGAACAAAGAACCAAGAGGTCGAACGAAAAAACACTGGTCGCTTGAGCTCTATGTATTCGTTTAAGGGTTAGACGGAATTGTTAGCCGTGCAAAAATGAAACATCAAAAAGAAAATAATAGGTAAACATTGTTTCATCGTTCTCGATAATGTCGATAACGAAAGTCGGAGAGAAAGAGGGAGCTTTTAATGAAATAACGGGTGGTTTATTGGCATAATTACAAATGTTCTAGGGAGCATATTAAACTTATCGATCGAACGCTTAATTAAAGAGCGTATAAGCACGTTCGGATAGAGTTCTCGAACCAACACTGCGAACCGATTCCGAGCTTCTCACACGTGTATGAAAAAATAAAGTTACGGCCTGTCTGGGTTTGTTCACGAACAAAGGTTTTACATCGTACAAAAGTCTCAATTTAAGCAGTTTACTACTATGGAGAACAAAGCGATCGGTCCCGACCGCCTTTGGCGCTATTTGCGACGTCTCTTCTCCCAGGCTGGTTACGTTACTACCGTTCGGTTTTACTTAACAAATCGATCGCCGACTATACAATCGATCATTCGCAAACTGAATCGATAGTCACACCGACCTAACTTATACTGATAAACGCACCGAAATAGCCGGCCAATGAGAATGCAGTGGAAACTAACCACAATTTTATTAAATCCGTTATCGCATGTATACAATAATATATGTATATTACATAATATATAAATTTCATATATAATATATAATATATATATATCTATATGTATCTATATAGATTCATGAACGTTAGGTTAATACATATATGTGTTAATATATGTATATGTATCATAAAACTCACACTTATGAAAAAGACATTTTATTAAATATTATTAGACAGATTAACAGCCGTGGCCGGGCCAGCCTGGCCATATGGCAGAAACGTTTCTTCAAAGTGTTCATCAACTTTTCATGTTATCGATAGCCTTTTTGTCTTTATTTGGCTTCGAATCGCGCGCCTCGAAGATGCGCCGGAGAATTCATAATCGTTAAGAGTTACGCGTACCGTCTGACTAGACCACAATCGCCACAATTTGTATAAAATAATCAAAACTATACGTGGTATATCATGTATGCGGTTCTATTTTCTTTACACGGGTCGATTTTCTCTGTAACGAACCTATCTTGTGTGGGGGAGCCGTGTATAACATTAGAAAATTCATTTAAACGCGTTCGAAAATTATTTTAACGGCGGAGTGGTTCATGTGATCGATTGTTATCGAATCATTCGGTACATTCCAATTTAAGCCTATACATGCATCGATACGCGTGAACTGGGCGGAGCTGAAAAGTTGACTGGTGGGGGAAACGTTGGGTCGAAACGTTGGTTACATGCCTGTCTCTCTCTCTCTCTCTGCTGCTTCTTTCAACGTTATTTCGAACAATTAAAGATGTTCTGGAGGTATATAAAAACGCAACAAAATTTTCTAAAATTTGACAAGATATAATTATTACTAAATTAATGCAATTATCAAAGTTTGAGTTCGATTCACTGCACCGTTTAAGAATTACAGCAACTTAAAGTTTGCACATTTTAACACGTCTTCTTAAGGAGAATTCATAAAATTCCACTTCAAACCCTATTTAAACCTTGAAAAAACGCAACTAGAAACTCCAGTTTTTCTTTTTATATATAGTAAAAATTATGTAATTAATTATGTTCAAAATTTATTAGGGTTCACTGAACAGTTACAGAGCAAAAAATTATAAACTGTTACAAAACGTCAAAATCGTGTTGCAGAATTGGGCAGTATTTAAACTCTTCCCGCCTTGGCTCTACAACGCCATCTCTGTACTATGATATGGATTAACGAATATCGTTTCAACCATTAAAATTATTTAAATACCGATTGGAATAAAAGATACATAACTTTTATTCGTTATTCGACTTTTATTTAAATAATTTTGTATTAGCCGAGAATATATTCGATGAATAATAGTTACAAATTGTATTCGAAGCTTCGAATACATCCACTTCGAATACAATTTGTAACTATTATTCATCGAATACATTCTCGGCCAATACAAGATTATTTAAATAAAAGTCGAATAAAAAATATTTTTGTATTCGAACCTTCGAATAACGAATACAAATTTTGTATCTTTTATTTGTTATTCTTTTTATTTAAATACAATTTAAAGACAATGTAGCATGGAAACGCGACAACAGTGTAAAAAGAAGTATACAAAAGTATGCAAAATACACTCATGAATGGCTTTCATTGCCGATATATTGATGGATTTCGAATTTCTTGTACTTTTGTCTCCCATTGTACCTCCAGAACATCCTTAAACGAATAATCTTACTTCTTTACAGAATTTACTGTATATACTTGACTCCAAATTAGAATGTACTTACTAGCCGACGAATTTAAGACTCTACTGCGCATCTGACTCTAACTGAACTCGTTCATTGGCTAATCCCCCCCTACTCGTACTTCGCCGACCACGCGATCATTGGCTGACGCCATCAATGTTATGGCTGACGCGCAACGACTTGCGCAGTACGAGTACATTCCTATTTGGAGTAAAGTATAGACAAAATCAGACATCTGGCGCAAGAACGGTCCCCTCCAGTCAATTTTCCAACTCCGTTCAGCGCACATCGTACACAGGTGATAGGTCTACCGAGCATCGGAGGCTGTTACTAGCGTTCAACCCCACTGTCAGCGTCTAGCGAAGACTCTCGCGCGCATTCGTGGCACGGTAGACGAAAACTTGAACAGGATAACTACGATATCGAATGAGCACCTCGACAACTGGGCGGGCCTTGGATCAATCTTCTTCGTTGCTCCGGCCACGTGCGTTTAACACTCGGTAGACCTGCGTGTGAGCCTATCACCGCGCGAGTATACATATTACGCACGAATGCAAATCATTTATCCATTTAGCTATTTGTTTAGATATTACGCGCACATATTTAATGTAACAACTATCGAAGAACCACGGATATGTACAATATGGATATGCCCGATCAAGTACAGAGTATAATATATATCATACTTCCTTTCGAGTGCATTGGAACGCGTTTCGTATACGTTCCGAAGGTTCGATTCGATTGAAAAGTTTCACCGATTCGGCCGATGTTCAATGTCGTCGCCCGAGCTCTCGGGCATGGTGCATTATACAGGTGTGTCGACTTAGAATCTCCGTAACGTTGACGTTTTGTGATAGATGGGTGGTAATTCTCTGGCCGCCGCCAGACGGCGCATGGGTCGTAGAATGCGCCGTCTGGCGGCGGCCAAAGAATTACTACTCATCTGTCACAGTTTTCTGAGGGAAGTTCGCACACCTGTATAATGCACCGTGCTCTCGGGGTTTCTGGACACAAACTTGCTAATTTTCTCTGAGATTGATCAACCTGCTATCTTTTAAACACCCTGTATATTTCGCGCGAAAGTTCTCACCGTAATCCGATGAGGTTACGGTTACGGTACGTAATTAGAAAGCGTCTAAAATATTCTCTCGTGTGATCAGCGATTAATTGGATACATCGATCGGGTCCTTTCGAACCTCGTCGAGTATCGAACATGTATTTCCTGCGCGGAGTTCGTTCTTTCGTGTTACATCGTTCTTTCTTGCTTTTCGCTTTTTCGAACCTTTACTCGTTTTGTGCGGTTCCAACGTTCTTCTCGGCGTTTCTTTTTCCCATCGACGTAAAGAAAAATTAATACTGCATCGTTCGCGTTTCAATTGGCTCTCCGGAGAGAGCTCGCTCGAGAAAGTGTGCTTAATGAGAATGGTCCCAAAAGTTTTAAGAAGTACATAGAGAGTCGTTTCTCGTTTTGATGGAGTACAATGTAGGTTTCTGTCTTATAAATAGTTCTTTCTTTTTTTTTTCAACAAACTTTTCGGAGTCGGTCGCGAGGAGGGATCTTTCTCCAAGCATAAACGCCGCGCCTTTACGGTCCACGCGAATGGAATCGAGAGAGAAGAAAAAAAGAGAGAGAGAGACGTCCGTTTTTTAGTCGATGATATTCTCGATGCGGGGGTTTTCGCCGAGACCCAAGGAGCATCGAAATGAACCGTTAACAATCAATCAGTTATCGTTATTAGTAGCCATTGTTCGTCTATTTACATCGCGTTCCGTTCCCCAGCTGTCGTACACCGTGAAATGTCGTTTCTCTTCGCGAAATGCGAGGAACATAAATGTCGTCGAATAGATTAAATCGTTAAACAAATTTCATAAAACGTATTCGAAAAAACATAAACGTCGTCGAACAACCAATGATCAAACACAGAAATGCCACGTACATTTCTTGTGGTTTAATAAAAATGAAGTACTCGAAGGAACATAATGGTCGCCGAGTAAATTATTAAATATCGTATGTATAAATGTTGTAAGTATATACGCGTGTTTGTTGTACATGTATTTATACGCTTGGAATCTGTTTTATACACGTTCGTACAGCAGCTACTCGATAAACAACAGCTCTTTAACTCGATTCCGCTGCTCTGAGAATGAGAATTAGCCACGCCCCTCGCTAGTACGCAGCCAGTAGCGTGACTACTCCCAGAGCCCCTAACCACTGACGCTCATCGAGCGCCCACGCTTCGAATGCTTGAAATAATGATTGAAACGTGTTTGTCGATCAAGAAACTTGTCAGCTGAACCTGTTTACATTTCCTTTATAAATCTAGTGATTCTGTAAACTGTAAAATGATATTTGTACCGGATATGATGGAAGACGCACTCGGAATGTCGCCACAGTGGGCCGTATGCCCGATTTCAGCGGTCAAAATCCAATTTTTAAAACTTTACATAAATTGTAACATTTTTGTGGCTCGAGTTAGTTGAATATCTGAGGATCTCCCATCATTCGTTTTCCCATTCGTGTATCCATAAAGCACTGAAATTTGTCGGAAGTTCTGTTAACACGCTTTCATTTTTCAACGAATTCACCTATTAGTAATTGTTACCTTATTTACACACACTAACAGATTTTTGTTTTATAGAAGTTTGTTTAGCTAAGTATATGGTATACTTTTAAGAGAAATTCACTTTTGTACTATATACATTTTTTTAGTTATTAATATTTAGAAAGAACCAACGATTCAGTCACTTTCTTTATGATTCTAAGACTTTGGCAATGGCTTTGTTATACCTCTGGGTGCGACCGGGTGTTCTTTTCTGTGCCATTGTGTTCTTTGAAGTTTTCTGATTAAGATGCCAGAAAAAAAGGCTGCTACTACGCGCTACTCCGTGTTTTAAATCGCAGCATTTCTCACATCCTGCATGTTCGCATTCGCTATATCTTGGTGTTAACACTTTACCTACCGGAAGCCTATTAAAGGGATTTTCAATAATTGTGCTGGACCAAAAGAAAGCATAGAAATTTCCTTTTACATTGCAATCTTAAATGAAACTATTAGATGACGTTATTGAGGGTGACTTGTTAATTCACAATGAAAATTGCTGTTGCTACTGAAGATTCCATTAAAAAGTGTTTAGCCATGTACCATAGATTTTTCAAAATTATGCAATAGTCACCGGTCGGTAATGTGATAACTTAAATAAATACTAATTAATAATAATAAACACACAATATACACTAAAATAAGAAAACAGTATACACATGAAATTTAAATAATTTACAGGGTGGGGCAATAACTATGTCCACTTTGAATATTGCCTTTATTTGTAATAATATGAAAAAATGTTATGGACAAAATTTGCACGGTATAGAGAGGGACATGTTGTGACATAAACATTTTCTGCGTGGGTGGAGGCATAGAGGAAATTTCAAGGTCACCTTGATTTTTTAAATCGGTAAACCTACTTTTTGTATCATAAATCGATAGACTATCGAATTCTGAATGAAAATGTATTGACCTCCATATGTCTTAAATCTAATAGTTAACGAGATATTATCGAAATAATTTTCTTTCTTCTTTTGATAATATCTCGTTAACTATTAGGTTTAGGACATACGAAGGTCAACACTTTTATACTCAGAATTTGATACTCTATCGATCTACGGTATAAAAAAGGACATTCTGTTTAAAAAAATCAAGGTGACCTTGAAATCTCCTCTATGCCTCCATCCACGCAGAAAATGTTTGTGCCACAACAAGTCCACCTCTGAACCGTGCAAATTTATAAATAACGGAGATTATTCTTGGTAATAACTATTTTAAAGAGATATTTTAATTGTAAATGATTACACTTTTCGATAGTGTACATAAAATAGACGAATAACGTTAAAATATTGATTATAATCCGCAGTACTCGATTGAAAAATAGCTACAAACTTTACAATTTAATATACGCTCCTCTTTATGGACAAATTTTGCACTGAACACATCCGTTTCAACAAAAAACGTATACGGTACAAAAAGTAAAAATCTCAAGCTTTAAAATGGTTGTTTTTTCATCAAATTTTGATCAATTTTAGCAAAGTTACAGCAGTTTCAATATTAAGCGAATTTTGAACTAGCTGTGGCCGCTGAAATCGGGCATACAGCCCACAGTGTGTCGTTTCAAACCCAAGAAACTGGGAAATAGAAAATCTTCGAGATGGTTCAAATGAATTTCCCTTCACGATCTTGACTTTCGAGCGCATCTTGTTTATATGGTACAGCAGGTCGCCGGTCGCCGGCTCGCATACTTTCATTCGATCATCCGCGTTCGCGACCTGCGTCGAGATATGTTGTCGAGTGATCGCTTATCATATTAGTCGAAGATAACGGGGGATAGTTATACTAAGGAAGTGGTGTCCAAAAATATATCAGGGTGCTCAGCGGCGCCACGAAATTCTCTAAAAAAATTCATGTGTGTTCTCTTTGAGGCGTCCTGCGACGCTCCGATCCCAGGAACCGTAAGTCTATCTTCTATGATAATTATTCTCGTTATTATATCGTTCCTCTATCTTACTTTCTTATATTTACGATAATCTGTCATCAAGCACATCAATCAAGCGAAAATCGATTCTCGTGTGGAGTCGGCGGTGCTAGACGAAGCGGATTAGGTTCGTTCCCGGGATTCGAGTGTCGCCGACACACCGGCAGAGGAAGATCACGTGTTACGAGTATACGTTTGAAATTGTCAGTCGTGGCTCATCGAAAGTATAAAACACGTTCATTAGAATATGCTAGCGAATGGAAGACGAAGGGCAACGTGTTCGTGGCGTCTCCGGCCCGCGGTAGAAAGACTTCGTATTAATTATTCTCCGCTAGTTATTCCCGCCTATACATAGAATTATACAGTGAGAAAAAGTTAGGCTGGATGTCTCGATCAGTATATGTATGTATACCGAAACCGAGTCGACAGTATTGTAATATTTGCGTTATAAGTACCGCCGCGCCGCGCCGAAGCAACTGGAATGACGCTCGAAAAATGGAAAACGACCGACGCTCCTTGGTCTCTCGTGATTTACAATAAGTAACTGCGCTCCTTAACAATCCGGGGGTGAGGGGCCAACGATTGTAAAAGGAACATTGATCTACTGTTTTTTTCTTTTCACTCGCCTCAGTATCAACAATATATAATAAATATGATTTGCAACGAAGGGAGCGCAAGACGCTCGAGTCGCCCAGTGTAGTTTGCACTGTTGAACATTTTTTGCTAAATTCTAACTTGGGTTTCTGTGCTCGAAATTGTCCCTTTTCAAACGTTCTTCCTATCTTAGAGTGTACGGAATTTTTTGGAACATTTTTATCCAATTTCTATACCTCAAATCGTTTAATCTTCGAATATTTTTTACTTCTTGCACGGTGCAGATTTTTAAATGCTTTCCGCGCAACATCAGTATCTTGACAACAAGCATGTCCGACGCACGTAACACACCTGTCACGCATTTATCATAAATTTATTTTCCCCAGCAAGCGAGTGTGTTTTTATGAACAATATTTCTTATATTCAATCATTCAGTAGTCCTGTTTCTTAAAATTATTATAACATATTTACTTTACAGACGCGATTCAAATAAATCTTGAAAAAATCCAAACTAGGATGAAAACGTTGATTTTGTTTGACAATTAGCAGAATTGCTTTACAATTCGCAATAAACGATCGAACCGTTGCGCCGAAAGCATTTAAAAATTTATTAACAGCAAATACGATCGATAGAAGAAACATATTTACGGTTCAGATTGTTTGAGAAAGGGTTAAAACTCTACAGAAAAATTGTTCGCACAAGCGTCAAACGTTTCCTCGTAAGTAGCAAGACTCCACGCGCGTTAAGAACTCTCGTCAATCGTATAATGTATATATATATATATATATAATATCTATTATGTATAATAGTAACAGAGAAGACGATGTGTGAATATGTACAAACATTGCCCGCACTGCATTCTCGTAACAATTGAAATAATAAAACAGATGACTCCGTGGTGATAGAACGTCGTCGACTAGCGTTTTTCATTTTCTCTATGCTATTGGCCATTAGCTGGGGGAGCAGGGGGTAGGGGGGGGGGTCGACAAGATTTTCATAGTTCTCCGAACTACTGGCGAAGACTATGCGCGCGCACGTTAAGATAAAAGCTCACCTAACCGCTCAAGACTGTTTTTCCTCGACCGTAGATCCGCGCGTCCCAGTCATAGCGATCGCTATACATACTTGCAACAGGGGTGGCGAACTTGTTCGTCGGGAGCCAGAGAACCCCCACTACCGATGCGACGGTTCTCCCAATATGAAAGAGAGCAGCTGACTAACTGCCGAACTAATCCGTGTGCCAGACCGATGAACATGTGATACCCCACTCTTCCACGTTCGTTCATGAACCCAGTAGAGAGGGCAACTCCTGTTTACCTACGCCGGAGAGAAGAGTGGGGATGGGAGCAACGCGGACAGGCTCGCGAGCCGCCATACAGTGGTCTAGAAGTCAGTTCCAGTGCGAATTAATTATTGTGCGAGGAAAAAATTGACATTCTGTGTACAAATTACTTTGAAATATTTGAGTAAAGTAAATAAAACATAATTTACGATACTGACTACTTGTTTATTACGAATTTATGACTCTACTGCGCATATGACTCTAACGCAGGGTTGGCCAACCTGTGGCGCATGCGCCAAACGTGGCGTATTGGATGATTACAAGTGGCGCATTGGATCATTGCGTCCATACTTATTTTTTTGTAGTAGGCGCCATAACTGAATCCATCTTCATATTTTCAACACCTGAGAGCTCTCAGTTGAATTTATACAGCCTTCTTACTCATTAATTCGTCGAAATTTTTTGACAGTTTACAATTATAGGATGGGAATTGCAGTGTTCAAGACAGCGATCGCCTTCTCGTCCAAAAGATCATTTCTCACTATTGTAGATTGTAGATTTTCAACTAGCGTAAGTTAATAAATAATTAATTAATAATAATTAATTTAGTTGCGTAATTGAGTTATTCCTTTTCCTCCCCTAACCGAAGCAGATCCTACCCTATTTTCCAACCGCAACGATGAACGTAAGAAGGTAGAAAAACTGCTTAAATTGTATGGCCCATCTGAACTTGTATGTGAAAAAAATTTACGCATGGTATGCAGAAGGTTGGCCACCCCTGCTCTAACGGAACTCGTTCATTGGCTAATCCACCTACTCGTATTTCGCCGACCACACGATCATTGGCTGAAGCCATCAATTTTATGGCTGACGCGCAACAACACGCGCAGAACAAGTACCTTCTTATTTGGGCCCAAGTATACATTCATTAAAATTTTTTAATGGCCTTCCAACTCTTGCTGGTTCAACTATACTATGGTCGATTCTAACCAAGTCTTATTTTTTCACAGAAATCTATCTTTATAATTATTGCCTATTTTCCAACGTTTCTCAATATTTTTGATAAAGTTCTCTAAAATTCCTTCAATATTGTGTCCGCTCACATTTATTCCGGTAAAAATAGCCTCTGGTAATCCACTAACGCAATCCTTTCGTTTTAAATTCTTCAATTTGAACCATTCTTCGAAGAACTCTAAGCGGGTGATCGTAGATACGTTTACTTAAATATTAAAATAAAATGATAATGGGATTGCGGGGGATCGCGTTTTCTCTTTGCTGTTTATGGAGACGAAGTAAGCTTTCAAATTAAATACTTCGCAACGCGTGCAAATTTTGTAAAACTTCCGACATTTTAATAATTTTTCTTAAAAAGTATCAGTTCATAAAATATATCATGAGGCGTGTGAAGGAAACGTAAACCTACCATTTCCAGTTACAGCCATACTGATAATATCATATGTAACAAGATACTAACACAATTTATGCACACTTCAAGAAAGAATATTATGAGGTTATATTTTGAGGTTATAATTTGTAGCGATTGACTAACGCGTAAAAGCAAAATGTGGTTACTGGAATGTTGACAGTCTTGCCAACAATAATACGGTGATGTGATTTACTAATGTTGCTTTTGTTGTTGTAGTATACATATCAAACTATCACACAAGTACAAATTTTAACAGATCCACGTTAGTTGGTATTTTTAATTTATTCGCGCTGGAACTGACTTTTAGACCACAGTGCGCCAGGTCGTCATCCCTGTCTTACGATAACGAAACGATAGAATTGGCTACTGGAAAAAACGAATTCAGCGAAGGTCTGGGTTAGGTCGATGATCTTGAGCGGTTAATTGATCATCGAACTCCGGATTGCAACCGTGGTTTTTGCGTGTTTCCTTCGCGAGCGAACGAGAGCGGCTCCTTGACTAGCATGATCTTTGTTATACTCACCGAGGATTACGTCGGTGGCTTAGGAATAATACTGTTTCCATTCCTCCCCTTTTTCGCTTTCTTTTCCTTAATTCGGCGAAGGTTCGCTGTTGACAAATCAACTTATCGCGAGAACTTTGTTCCGTGAACCATTTCGTTCGTGTCGAATGGGTGGATCGCGCCTATAAAATCATTGAATACACCTCGATTCGAGAGATACATATCGATGATAGAGCTTGACTAGACGTCTTCACTTTGCATTCGAATCGTGTGCGATCCGTCGATCGTTGCTAATTTGTCTGTCTAATTGATGCTTTCGATAAAATAAAAGAGAACATCCACGGATGAGAGTCAGGTACTCAAAGTGCAAGCGTTAATAACTGGGGGTAAGTAAATGCTTATAAAAAAGAATCAGGTCCCGGTGTAAGTTACATCGATATTGGAAATTGATATAAGTAACGGCTTCGTCATCGAAATCAACTTGACTAGTTTCTCAACTTTTCTACGAAGTCTCTTCTTCTGTGATCTCACGACTCACGACGATATAGAATTTTTGTTATCTTCTTTTTTTTCCTTTTGGTATTTTAAGTACAATGTATCCGTTAAATGTAAATATATATATACACATATTAAAATATATAAGTTTAGATTAAAAATATGTACACGCGTATACAAAAATATGGAAAACAGGATTATGCCGATCTAGAAACTCAAATAAACCTTAATCGTGTCGAAACTGAATGCTGCGATTCAATGGTGTTTCTTAGTGAGTATGTATTTCTTTGGGAAATGCATGGGGAAGCGCCGAATTCGGTAGCCCTATTTGTCCTCGGAAAAACGAAATTCGCACGACGATTATGGTTGACTAGAAAATGACTAGAAAATTGGTTAGAAAATGAATCACGGTTACGCTTGCCATTGTCAAACTCGCTTATCGGGCGCGACGAAACAATCGAAATTGTGCGGATAAGCACAGAAAGACCACTGTGCGTTTTAACCCTGCTACGAACGAGCATCGATTCGACTGTATAATTGCACTATAATAATTAATCATAGTTCCTAAGTGGTTCTCAACCGTTAGAAAAGGCGGGTCATACTTGACCCATGTTCCGCTTTTACGTATATCGTTGGCTGCGAATCTGCAAAATTCGATTTGCATTGATTATTTTCTAAAAATCAGGGCACTAAAAATACTCCTATTGAAAATAATGAACATTTTAAATTGCTACGTATTAATTAGAGAATGAATAAACAATCTGACGAGTTTCTCCATCTCTCCAATCGATACTTGGAGCCTTCAGCTCTGAAAAATACAAAGAACCTGTCCTCTCCTAAAATCGCAGCAGGGTTAATGAAAAGTATCAGCACCGAAGCAAACAATAAAAGTCCCGCATCGACAGGGGGTGGTCGGACCGTCGAGACTCTCGAGAATTCTTACAAATACTACGTCCAATCAAACTCCGTCTGTCTCAATCATACTACTCATTTAAAACCGGGTTCGCCTGACTCCGATCCGCATGATCGATCGCCGTCGAGTACAATTAGGCGTCTGTTTGGTTCGACAGCGTTACAATGCTGTTCGTAGACACGAGGCTGTTTCGAGACCGACCTACGGGATTCGTGTCGAGTGTGTGTACGCGCGTGTGGGTGTGTATGTGTACATATGTGCGTGTGTATCGCCGTTCACCGGTTGGCTGACTAGTTTCGTTAGTTAGCCTCCGTCCTCCGAAATGCAACGGTCTAGGGTGGGACTTACGACTCATTCCTCCGAGTGGCGAAGATCGATGAAATCGACGTCGCCCGGGACTGCCACTATGACTTCCATACCCGTAGCTTCCTCAAGGAAAGTTTCTTCAAGTGCAGAGCCGCGTTGATAATATCAGACTCTCTGACGTCTTCGCCATCGGAATGGACCTCTCTCCTGCGTCCAGGAGTGAGCAGACGGTGTCTGGCCCCCCTGGACGTAGGATCGGACAGTGCCTCCGAAACAGGGGCCTTCTCCTTGCTGGACCCAGGAAGGGAAACCGATCTGCCAACGCCGAAGCCTTTGCTTAACCTGTCCAGGGTCGCCGGAAGCAGATGGCGTCTGGGGATCACCTGCTCCCGCTCCCTCAAGATGAATCTACCGAGCGTCTTCCAGAACGCCTGTGTGCTGTACACATTTTCGTCGTCGCGCAGGACTCTGAGCTGCCGATTGCCACTGCCAACGGCTCCGGTGCCTCCCCACTCCAGCTCCTCGACGAGAGCGAACTTCATCGGGTCCTCCATTCGCCTAGCCTTCACCAGCGCCTGCGCCAGGACATCCTGAGCCGAACTACTCACTCTGACCCGCAGGATCGCGTAAGGAATGTCCGGAGAGACATTGTAGATGCAGACCAGGAAGGTGTCGGTCTCGTCCCAAATGTGGGTGGACATGTCCCTCTCCGAGTCCAATTTCGAGTGACCTGCTGTGCTCCTGATGGAAGCTAGCCAGGCTCTGGTGCTGGGATCGTCGCCGACTCGTTTGAACAGGAACCGACCCTGACCTTTCCACAGGGCTTGCGCTTGAAGCGGACGTTCCGTGGGGTCCAGGACTCTTTGAGTCGGTAGCTCTTCTTTGTCCTTCTTCTCCCAACCTCGGGACACCTCCTCCACCAAGATGTACTCGTCTACTCGGTCTGCCGAGATCCCAGCCTTTTGTAGAGCTTGCAACATTACTTCCTGCGTGGTGCTCTCTTGAGTCACTTTCAGAATGGTGTACGGTTCGTTGGGTACCACGTGGAACACCATGAGGAAGAACATCCTTCTCTTCAACGTCACTCCGCCCAGTCCTGGGTCTACCGTGGTTAGCTTCTCCGGCTCCTTACCGGTTAACGATCGCTTCGATGGCTCCTTATGGTCGCGGCAGCAGGTGTTGTAGTCCAAACTCTCCTCTTCCAAGCGAGAATAGATGAATAACGTGGACAGGGCCAAAGGCTTGTTCTTGCAGGATCGTAGTCGAACGTGTCGGTACCCAGGACGTAGACATTTTAAGGGAACCACCTTTTGAGCGATCACGTGGTGGGAACTAGCCTCGACGATCCCGAAACGCAAGAACGCCAGATCCTTGAACATCACTTGGAAACAGAACCGCTCGTTCCAGATGGGATTTAGAGCGTTGTTCTGCACTACTTTGGTCTTGTGCTTGGCACAGTCGCTCGGGATCCCGACTAACTCGATTTCCACGTAGGTGCTCGCCATGAAGTTCGTTGGGGACACGTACTGACCGGAGACTATTGAGAGGGTCAGATGCGCCGAGTGCAGGCCGTCAAACTCCTTGTCCCAAGGGTTGAACCGTCTGGAAGTTGACGGAACATGTTTGTAGATATAGGCACTACTCGGAGATTAGACCGAATTAACACCGTTCGCTGCTGAACGGTCCAAACAACTCTGTCAATCGAAACTACAGAGTCGAAGCTTGTCGCTAGACTACGAATTCTATTTACGAGGAGACCTCGCGTATCGAGACCGCCGGATCGCAATGAGTTTTTGTGTGGACATAGCTTACGCACCCTCATGAACTATCCAATTGGTTTTAGCCGCCAACGCGAACCCGTTTTCGAGAAAATCGATTTTGAAATTGGAAAAAATTCGTACCACTCGGATATCCCAGGTTCGCGCCCCGCGCGGGGACATTTTTTTTTGTTTCTTTTTCGAAATTTTTGCGGTAATGTACAATAATTTTACAAGAAATAAACAACAAATTAAATATATTAACAATATTAATACTCCGATTCCCGCTTGCACGTAGTGGGGCGATGGGCGTCGAAAAAGCACCCGAAACATAAGTATTTCCTGCACCACGAGCACCGCAGAAATGCTGTTGTATCCTCGTTGCAGTTGCACTTTTTTCTTTTTTCAAATCTTCCGGAAACGCTACCTCGCTTACGTTGGCGAAGATTTCTTCACTCGTAAGGGTGAGTAATAGATCGAACATTTCATCCTCCACATCCGCAATACTTTCCACGATCGCTTCCGAACTGTTTGGTAGAGGCTCCATTGTATGTTAAACTATACGTGTTTAAACACACAGTTTGAAATTTGCCGAAGTACACCCCTAGACAGAGGGTTGGGTAGAATTATAGTTCCGGCATTTTTCGCTAGGAGCGCTGACGTCTGTTTCCGATCATTCAGTCACTGTTTTACCGATACAGGCACTATATAGGTAAAACAATGACTGAATGATCGGAAACAGACATTAGCGCTCCTGACAAGCGCTGTGACAAGAGGTTTTCACTCATGACATATAACTCAGATGTCGCGTTTCAATATCGATTATCTCGAAAATAGGGTTCGCGTTGGCGGCTAAAACCAATTGGACAGTTCCTGAGGGTGCGTAAGCTATGTCCACACAACAACTCGTTGCGATCCGGCGTTCTCGATACGCGAGGTCTCCTCGTCAGACTTTTCGCGTTTCTAATTAGATTCTAATTGAATTTTCAGACTCGTAAATACCTGTACATCATGTGTCCCTTGTCCCACATCACCGACGGTTTCCTGACGTATCCGCACTGTCCAGTTTGCTCGAACATAGCAGCGTTCAGATTTAATCCTGCATCGTCCGTTTGATAATTTAGCGCCACCATCTGGATCCCGAAGGCCCAGAAGATCACAGGATTAAAGTTCGTGGAATCGATACGCATTCCAGCTGGATATGTACGAATTAACTGGGTCTCAGAGTGCGCCAGAACCGCTAGAGGTTGTTTCCTGCAGATCTTCTTTGCTGTACTCTCGTTTAACGAGGAGCATTGGAAACAGGCGGGGATACCGCGATTTGTTCTGAAATCAGTCGAATGCAATTTTTATTTTTTTTGTTAACAGATAGAATGTACAGTAATTCTTCAATCGAAGTCCTGGGTCGCCTATCTAATCTAAGTCCAGTGCCTACTCACTCCACTGCCGGCCAACTCTGCGCCGCGCCGTAGGGCGGCGATGATTGCTCTCGGCTCGGGTATATCGGTGTGAACACCACACATTGACAAGAGTGAATCGAATTCTCAAACTTCTTAATTTTCATTATAGTTTTATGGGACTTCTACTAGCTTATTTCTGGCATTTTTCTGATTAAAATGACACCAAACACGAAAGAATTCCAACTGTATTTAGTGGTTTAATCGACGGTGAAAGTTTCGGGAGCAAGGAAGGACAGCGACAACGCAGGCCTTTGAACTGTGCCGGCGACGGCGACTGTCCGCGTCTCTTTTTTTCCCATACCCTCTTCTTCGTTGCGTTGGAAACTTTCATCGTCGATTAAACCACTAAATACAGTTGAAATTATATCGTGTTTGGTATCATTTTGCATTAGAAAAATACCACGAATATGTTGGTGAAAGTTCCATTAAAAAATAATGGAAAATAAAGAAGATACAACTTTGGTGATGACGCACGGGTCTTTAAACTGTGCCAACGACGCGACGACGGCACGCTTCGGCCACGCGATCCTATTTCATTCTGTCCTTCTCTATGTTCGGCTCGTCGATTGAAGTCTCGGCGCGGTCGGTGCGGCAGGCATCAAAAAATAGCCTCTCTACGCTACTGAAGTCCGTTCAAAACACGGGTGTTTGGACTTCGATCGAAGAATTACTGTAATTTTTAGTCTTATGGGGGATAACAATGTTGACAGTTACGAAGATAGTACCGTAGCGGAAAACGAACCTAAAAAGATTGTCGATGTTGCTACTTCCGCTCGCGAGCGAGGCCGACGTCGACAGCGACTGCGGTGAACCGGAAGTGCCAGGTATGCTGGAGGTTGCTATACCAGCGATGCTATGCCTCTGAACAGGGCCTGTGTGTGGTTGATGACGCGTTTTTCCAATCGCTGCGGTTCCCGGCGTTGTGTTTAATCCTCGAAATTTAATGGCTTGCAAGTAAATTACCAAATCCGAGAGTTCCTTGGCTATTTGGCTACTTTGCTTCTGGGACTTGTCGTCGACCGCAGAATCGGATTTTAATCGAGTATGCGGCACCTGCATCCCGCCTAGGTACCTCTCGTAACTGGAAATCGAGTTATCTGCAAAGAAAATTGATTAAAATTGATTGAAAAATATTTTCTGGTGATCGATAATAATATTCAGCATGATAGAAGACAATATTTTTAAGAACCAATTGTTCCCGATTGTCTGAAACGTTTGTGCAGCGATGAGTCGATGGATAAGACACAATTGAAACGGATGAAATAATGGGAAATCTTATGGCCCTGGTATTTAGGTTAATCCATGGCTTGAAATAGATTATGAAACTCGGGTTTAACGCTCCCGAAGATTGCCACAGACTTTCTTGGATCAATCGTGTAAAGTTAGCTGGAAATTTTGGAGAAGCAATTATAGAAAGGTCAAACAGTTTGTAAAGTACATTTTATAGATCTGTATGGAGTTTTGTATGGTTTAACATTAAAAAAGTGATGGTCCTTTTAAAAGTGGCCGAATATTACTGCGAATCTATGAGTGACATATGCATTTGCATAGGGAGGTGATTTAGGACTGTGATTTGTTTCGAGAAGCGAGATGTTCGGTTTCGTCAGTTCGGCGGAGAAAATATTTCAAAGTAATTTGGCTCACCGTCAATATTGTCGTCCTCGTCATCGTCCTCCTCGTCGTCATCGTCCTCGCTGAAATATTCAACGACGGAAGCAGCGCTTACGTCAGTGCGCATCTGTTTCATGGAAGATGCACGATCGGACATGAGCATCTTGCCACGGTGATGCAAGTGAGCGTGTGCCAGAGGACCGGTAGGGTCCACCACCATTTTTTTGTTTTTGATCAATATTCGGTGTCGCAACTGCGACGGCGATGGTAGCTGCGGGTCGTCGCTGAAATCTGACTCGAACAGGAATTTCGTCACCAGCTTCTCGCCGAAAACCGACTGAAACAAAAAAGCGGATACATATTTAGTAACGATGTTGGCTATTAGCAAAAATTAATCTGTATCCCAACTGAAGGATGCAGAGAGATTCAAAGAATGTAATCGATTTGATCTTGGCAATTTCGTTTTAATTTTCTAAATTACTGCAGGTTTGTAGAATCTTCCGCTTGCAATATTTATCCATCGACGCACAGTGGTCGGAAATCGCCAAAACGTGATCGAAATAGGAAGAAGTACTCCAATTTAGTTCAAAATTGATAATCATAGATTTTTCGGGTCGCTGATTATAAGTCTGAGGTAACCCAAAACATTATTTGACTCACTTAAAAATTAGTATTCCCATATTTTTCGTGCCGGTGAATATGAATCTGATGTGAAAATTACGAAAAACAAAATGGCGGATTCAATATGACAGATCCGAAACCCAAAAATTATTGGACTCCCTTGAAAATTAGTATTCCCATATTTTTCGTGTCGTTGAATGTGAATCTGACACCAAAATTACAAAAAACAAAATGGCGGATTCAATATGGCGGATCCGTAACCCAAAAAATTATTGGACTCCCTTGAAAATTAGTATTCCCATATTTTTTGTGCCGGTGAATATGAATCTGATGTCAAAATTACAAAAAACAAAATGGCGGATTCAATATGGCGGATCCGTAATCCAAGACTTTATTGGACTCCCTTGAAAATTAGTATTCCCATATTTTGCGTGCCGGTGAATATGAATCTGATGTGAAAATTACGAAAAACAAAATGGCGGATTCAATATGGCGGATCCATAACCCAAAAAATTATTGGACTCCCTTGAAAATTAGTATTCCCATATTTTTTGTGCCGGTGAATATGAATCTGATGTCAAAATTACAAAAAACAAAATGGCGGATTCAATATGGCGGATCCATAACCCAAAAAATTATTGGACTCCCTTGAAAATTAGTATTCCCATATTTGTTGTGCCGGTGAATATAAATCTGATGTCAAAATTACAAAAAACAAAATGGCGGATTCAATATGGCGGATCCGAAACCCAAAAATTATTGGACTCCCTTGAAAATTAGTATTCCCATATTTTTCGTGTCGTTGAATGTGAATCTGACACCAAAATTACAAAAAACAAAATGGCGGATTCAATATGGCGGATCCGTAACCCAAAAAATTATTGGACTCCCTTGAAAATTAGTATTCCCATATTTTTTGTGCCGGTGAATATGAATCTGATGTCAAAATTACAAAAAACAAAATGGCGGATTCAATATGGCGGATCCGTAATCCAAGACTTTATTGGACTCCCTTGAAAATTAGTATTCCCATATTTTGCGTGCCGGTGAATATGAATCTGATGTGAAAATTACGAAAAACAAAATGGCGGATTCAATATGGCGGATCCATAACCCAAAAAATTATTGGACTCCCTTGAAAATTAGTATTCCCATATTTTTTGTGCCGGTGAATATGAATCTGATGTCAAAATTACAAAAAACAAAATGGCGGATTCAATATGGCGGATCCATAACCCAAAAAATTATTGGACTCCCTTGAAAATTAGTATTCCCATATTTTTTGTGCCGGTGAATATAAATCTGATGTCAAAATTACAAAAAACAAAATGGCGGATTCAATATGGCGGATCCGTAACCCAAAAAATTATTGGACTCCCTTGAAAATTAGTATTCCCATATTTTGCGTGCCGGTGAATATGAATCTGATGTCAAAATTACAAAAAACAAAATGGCGGATTGAATATGGCGGATGCGTAATCCAAGACTTTATTGGACTCTCTTGAATATAATTACTCTGTTTCTTGTGTCGTTGAATATGAATCTGATGTCAAAATTAAAAAACAAACTGGAGGTCGGGTATGTGAAAAAATGATTTATTTCCACATATATTTGGTAATAGAACGTTCGCGAGGTATATTATTAGTACAAATTGTTATGAGATGACTTCAGATAGTGAAAAATGTAAGATTTTAGTGTTAAATATTGCATCCGAGGTAATTTTTTAGTACTAAAATATAATAGAATTTTCTCAGTTCCGTTTCGCTCCGATATTTCGCTCACCTCTAGTAAAATAAATATACATATAATGTATACTATGGTTTTTCATCTGATCCATATATGTATAAATAGTATTAAGATGTCATGTACAAAAAAGATGAAACAATATCCCCCCGAAGTCACACAATTTTTTGAAAAACCTGATATGAACGAAGATATGTCATGTGACGAAATATTGTAAAGTTACTTGTATACAAATTATTTTGTATTTTCCATAATTGTGATTGTAATTGGTGTTTTAAATGCAATATTTACCATTAAAATCTTACACTGTTGACTATCTGTCGCATTGTATTGTAATATATAACAACAATGTACCTTACATTTGCGAATATTAGTTTTGTCTACGATTTAGAGCAAATTCGCCATTTCGGAACGTTACCAGTCGCTAAGAAAATGGCGATAATTCATAAGGTCGCGATAGGTCGCAGGAAAATGAAACGTACACTTGTTTAATAGCCTTAACAGCTTCTTTTTAAAAAAAATGAACGCTTGATCACGATTGATAAACAACTTTTTCGTTAATAAAATGTACCAGATGAGTACATTTCCCTGTATCATCTCCCAGAGCTTTAAAAAATTAAATAAAGCAATAAAATCAGAATATTATATTAAATTAGGACATGCCCAACAATAGCAAGAAAGATAAACCAGCGTTACAGCGCGATAATAAATTGCAGAGGTAATTTCAATTATGATTGAAAATGCCGGTCTTCTAGAACTACTAACTTTGAACTTACGTATCTCCGACAGAAGTACGTATTAAATATTGGCTGTAACGAAAAAACGTGCTCTGGAACCTTACAAATAAAGTACTATTATACAGATTTTTAAACAACGGAAAAAATTTTTCACTTTTGACCACGATTTGGCGATTTCCGACCACTGTGCGACATATTAATTTCGGAGAAACGATAAACAGACGAGTGTTAAGAACTTGTCGAAAATTCATGTCTGCTTAGGCGATAACATACTTGAAAGATTTGGGCCATCCTCGCCTGTTGACTTTGGGAGCAATGATTCTCGATGGAGAGAATCACGGGATATGGGGAGCTGACAAAAGCACTTCTGTCAATTGCTTCTACGACCGAGCGAAATGGTATCTTGGTGGTGAAGGTGTGCCCATGGTAAATAACCGGAGACCCATCATCGCCGTCCCAGCAATCGAGCTCCACACACCTACAACCCGTCAGCAGTACCTGCGAAGCGAATTTACTGTCACGAGAGCGCACCGGAAACTGCCGCCGATGTTTCCGCGTTATAGGAAAACTTCCCGCAGTTCCTACTTTTGCCAGCGGGAACCGCTGGAATTACTTCGACGCATGCTAAAACGCTCTTTTGCATAATAAATAAAAATTCCGAGAACTCTGGATTTGCTGTCCTACATTGGCGCTTTAAACGCTAATAACTTGCGTGGGTTGGACGAATTGGGAGATCCAAATACCGTTACGTGACGTATGAATTATTGCCTGTGGAAATACTTCTACTAACTTGAGAATAAAGTTGAACGGAAGATTCTCCTTTGAGCTGATGGCCAGTCAAATAAGTATTATGCGAGCTGGCGATGTAATACTGGGACAATGGCTGTTGCATTTCAATCTCGGACGGTGTCGCGTACTCGTTTGGGAAAGCATAATTGTCCTTGTCCATCATGTACCGTGCAAAGCCCTCGAAAGACAAACACCATTGTGTACGCAGCGCTGGGTCCGGCTCGTGTCGCTGGAATCGGAGCAAATCGTTCTGGTTGATTGTGCTATCCCCTGTGCATGTCGTCCTCGTACGAGTATTCAAATACGGTTCTACAATAACTCCCGTTGTAATAGTTAGGTTGCGCCTCTGACAAATCTTACTACGTATTAGGTTAATCGGAAAGTTCCATTTGTTTAGTATCGAGTAGTTGTAGCTCGAACTGTCGTTAACTATAACGTCTGAAGTAATGTTAACTTTTTAGTTTGGACATCTTTCAATAAAATTCAATGCATAACAATATACGCTAGCATCAATAACATCGTTTTTTCTACATTGGAAATGTCGGAATTTGAGCCGAATAAGCGTCATTTGCGCGAAGTGTTAATCTTTTGCTTCAATTGGAAGAAAACTGCAGCTGAAGCTCATCGAATGATTGTGTAGACGTTTATGACGATAATGCTGTTTCCGATAAAACATGTATGTAGAGAATGGTTTCGACGCTTTAAAAATGGTGATTTTACTGTGGAGGACAAAGAACGTTCTGGACGGCCACGAGTATTCGAAGACGAAGAATTGCAGGCATTGGGGGATGAAGATCCATGTCAAACGCAACAACAAATTACAGAAGCGTTAAATTGTGCTCGATCTGCCATTTCCGATCGTTTAAAAGCCTTGGGGAAGGTCTACAAGGAAGGAAAGTGGGTTCCACGTGAACTCGAGCTAAGAGACATTGAGAAGCGAGAAACCATCTGCGAAAAGTTGTCAAAGAGACGTTAGAAGCACTTCGCTGGGAAGTGCTACCCCATGCGGCTTATTAGACAGACTGTGCCCCTCCTGACTATCACTTGTTTCGGTCGATGGCACACGCACTTGCTGAGAAACGATTTAATTCTTACGAAGATGTCGAAAAATGGATCTCTGACTGGATAACCTCCAAAGATGACTCATTCTTTCGTCGCGGAATTCGCTCAGAGTCGCCAGAAAGTGACCAAACCAGCACTCGAGGGGAATACAAGGTACCCCCTCTCTGATGATCAGAGTAGAGTAATATGTGACACATGCCGCGTGCGCGGCGCAACGTGCCACTATTATTCTACTCTGGTCACACTGTCCAACACCTTTGTTCCACAATTACTGTTGGGTGGTTCTCATAGAGAACCATGATTGTTGCGCTGCTTTCGAATCTGTCCTTAATGTTTCTCCTAGACGAATAGTTTTTGAGAAACATGGCTTTAAAAAAAACATATTTTTCAATTTTAAACAAATATTGTGATATTATTATAAAAGATATTGAATTGTTCTTTACAGCAAAGGATTCTGTAGACTTTCCCGGATACAGTGATATGCAATATTAATACATTATGATTGTTTAAACATGTTTAAACATGTGCGTCTAGGAGAAAAATTAAGGACAGATTCGGAATTAGCGCAAGAAACTCTATAATAACCACCCAACAGTGATTGTGGAACATAAAAAAAGTTGGAATTTGTTGGGCAGTGTCATCAGAGAGGGGGTACATCATCTCACCGTGACTCCCCTCATCTGGCGACACTGAATTCGCTTGCTGCCCGAAAGATGGGGAAAAGTCATCGCTAGCGATGGACAATATTTTGATTAATGTACTTTTTCATTTTGTTTCTTAAATGAAGCTCTACTTTTTATAAAAAAACGGACGGAACTTTCCGATTGACCTAATAATTCCAAAGTACCGCGTCGAATATTCGCCTTAGACATTTTCAATTCCCTGTAACAAAGTTGTTACCTTGACGAGTGCTTTGATCTCCTCATCCGTCAGTTTCTCCTGCTGTCGCGATTCCAAGAATTTCGTGAACGTTGCCAGTGTGATCACTTGTGATTTCGATGTGTCGACGCCGGAACAATTATTGACGATACTGGCAGCAGCCACTGCATCGAAAACTTGTTTCTTCTGCAGGTTGCTGCTAGTTTTGTACTCGTGACAGTCGATAGAGTTATTCCGTGTGAGCAGACCTGTTGACAAATTTATTCGTTTAACTCGATTATGTTATGGTTCTACAAAACGAAGTAAACTGTTTAGGAGATACTGCAAACGCACACTCGTGATTAATCTGTGGATGTTGTTGTAAATGTGTTCGCGTTAATTTTCAAGCATTAGGGCAAAAGACATAATTAGTGTACTCTAATAAATAATAATTTGTGAATATTTCTCCTTCGCGATTGTCATAGGATCGCAGTAGGGATTGCAATACCGGTACAAAGGCATACCGAATACCGGTATTTCGTGCTATTTCGCAATTTCGTGAAACCGGCATTTGCTAAGGTAAAATACCGGTATTTTCGGTGTTAGCTATAAATAATAAATATTTTTTTTTTGGGCATCTACTCTTATTTCAAATGCGTATTTACGGTAGTACCAACATCAATCATTTGCTGAAACCTAATCTCACAGTTGTAAGGGTTCGCCGTTAACTATGGCGGTCTGTGCTGTTTAAAAAATTACATTTCGGGAATATGCAGTTAATAAATTAGTTAATGTTTTTTCTATTAATAGATATTATACAGGGTGTCCAAGACCACCCGTCCAGGAGTGTTAACTTCCTAGATAAGCATATTCGGTAAAAATGTTTGGAATAAAAGTTGCAGGGATTAATGGAGGACATGTGTCCATGACCTTGTAATTAACCTTCGGATCCATTTTTAAGGTTATTTGAAGGTCAGTACGTATTTTTTAAATGGGAACTCCTACTTTTGACTACGGATTCTGAAAGAGCTCGAAATTTCACGTTCAGATATGTACTTATGTCCTAGATTAAAATGACTGCTTGAAGCCATTCAGAGGTCAAATCACTGTTTGTTTGTAAATAAAAGATGACAGTAGATACTGTCATCAAATTGGACGAGGCTTCTGATTCATAAACTTGTCTTGAAAGGTAGATTTACGTTATACTCGGCCTCTATGCTTGACCTCGAGTTGCGATAGAATACTAGAGCCGAACAATAACATTCGTAAATGTTCGTCCACCAGGCAGTTGTGTTCCAGCAATCGACCTTTCAATGACTTTGGAAATGGAGAACAAGCTTAACGTCGGACACAAGTTTATGAATCAGAAGCCTTGTCCAATCTCGATGCCAGTATTTACTGTCATCTTTTATTTACCACCAAAGAGTGATTTGATCTCTGAATGGCCTCTAGCAGTCATTTTAATCTAGGACGTAAGTACATATCTGAACGTGAAATTTCGAGCTTTTTCAGAATCCGTAGTCAAAAGTAGGGGTTCCCATTTAAAAAATACGTACTGACCTCCAAATAACCTTGAAAATGGATCCGAAGGTCAATTACAAGGTTATGGACATATGTCCTCAATTAATCCCTGCAACTTTTATTCCAAACATTTTTACCGAATATGCTTATCTAGGAAGTTAACACCCCTGGACGGGTGGTCTTGGACACCCTGTATAATAGACTACACTACAAGATTTTTATGTGCGATATTTACTCTTAGCATCTATACTATCTCTTTACTCGTAGTAATTAGGATCTTCTTAATAATGATACTATATGTTTTGTTCCTTTATTGTATTATAATACTGTAATGGTTTATTTTTCATATTACATTTTTTGTTTCTATTGTTAAAAATTTATATTTTACTGCTCTCATTAATAATATTTGATTATAACATTTGTTCCTTGATTTTATATTTGTACAAAAGAAAATTGTTTTTATCTTTATAGTTTATTATTTTTTGTATAAAACTAATAAATATGGCAAAGAAACAACTGTGTTTTTGTACCTTTTTGAAAATTCCTAATACCGGAATTCCGGTACGTTTAAAAAAATATCGAATACCGGTATTGTATTTTTGGTCCGGTATTGCAAACCGGATATAGACTGCGGATGTTTATGCAAATGCACATTTTTATCGAAAATAGATAAAAAAAACTGGGACCTAAACAGAAATTTGTTTTGTCATTAGATGATTTTCAAAATATAATTTTTATTTTGCATATTTTGCATATTGCATATGATTTGCATAAGTGCATATTTCGTGCATAAATTTTCCATAAATGCATAAATTTTACATAAATATTCGACTATTTAATGCTACGCCAGAATAAATAATAAATTATATACTAAATAAATTATGCAACTATTGCTCGATTTGTGAATTCAGCAATGAGAGTATTACAGCCAAGTGGAGGCAAAGATAAAGTACTATTGCTCGTCACAGATGCAGCGACGTATATGTTGAAAGCTGGGAAGTATTTGAAAATATTTTATCAAAATTTGTTGCACATAACTTGTTTGGTACATGGATTAAACCGAATTGCTGAGGAAGTGCGACTGCAATTCCCTTCAGTTACTAAATTAATGTCTACTGTTAAAAAAAGTATTTTTAAAAGCTCCACTACGCGTCGAAATTTATGAAAATAAATGACAAAATATGCCATTGCCACCAGAACCTGTAATAACAAGATGGCGAACCTGGTTCGAAGCAGCGTTTTTTTATGCAACGCATTTAGAAGGATTAAAAGACGTTATAGAATCGTTCGATTAAAAGGGGGCTTGGTCAATTAGATCGGTGAAAGAAGCATTACGATGTAAGCATTTACAACAAAATTTAACATTTATTCAGAGCCATTTCCAAATGTTACCTGAGGCCATGAAGAAATTGGAAACAATAGGATTGCCTCTAACGGAATCTATAGATTTGGTAACTACAGTTATAGAAAATTTAAAAATTATACCCGGTGATTATGGAGAAAAGGTTACACATAAAATGGAACCTGTATTAAAACGAAATGTACGCTTTAATGTATTATTACAAAATAAGCAAGATTTTGAAGGGTGAACACGTTGAAGGACCACGAGAGTTTCTGGTACATCGTTGGGGTAAATTTAAATATGCCCCTATAACATCATGTGATGTAGAACGCTCTTTTTCAGCGTATAAATTAATTTGAACAGACAAGAGGCATCAATTTACAATCGATACTATAGAAAAAACTATTGTTGTATATCGTAATTTAAATTATAATAAATAAAACAATAAAATAATTACTATTTTACAGATCCGTACATGAATTTCCTATACATTATTTAGCATATATTTTGCATACTTCGACATATAATAAATGCATAAAGATCCGCAGTCTAGTTATAGGTATATTCGTGTAAAAAGAATTCTAAAGGAAAAAGAATTTTGGAGAATTCACGGTGGGATTTTAGGTTCGATAGATTTGAAAAATCGTCCAGACCGCAAACACACGAGCATTCCCGCCATCTGTGCATCACGTATCTTCCGTAACTTCCGCTGACCTCTGGGCATGCAAAACGCAGATACGCAGGCTCTGTTCCAGATACCAGATCCGATGTCAAGGACTCGAACCCGTTTGACCAAGTTAAAACGAGAAAAAGGGTTGCGAAAGATACGAACATGCGTAAAGATTCGAGATTTCAGGATTTCAGGCTTTCACGGCTCGGATTGGTGTTATTGATTGAGGTTTCGCTACCGTAGGCCGTGGCCGAAACGGATTTTCTCGTCGGCGTTGCAGGCAGCTTTATCAGAGGTCTGAAGACGAATTGATGCTATCGCAGGGGATCACTCAGAATTCGATAAAGAAATCCTATGGATTTATTTGTCAGAGAATTTTTTTTATCGAAAAAAACAAATAACCTAGTTCCGGGCTATTAAACTTAAAGACGAATAAACTTTGATTTATCGTACCTATGTTTTCAACGCTGCAAAATGCAATTGCAACATACAAAATAAAGAAACAATTACAAAATACAACATACCGCACTGACGAAACATTCACTTGAAAAGGATCATAGATTTGATTTTGAGAACGCCAAAATTATTGACAAAGAAGAAAATTTACATCAAAGGAAAAAAAAACTTTTTGAAAAAAATTTTCAAGTTCAACTGCAATTTTTCAATTTCAACCTCAATTTTTCGATATTATCTTCAATTTCAAAACTTAATTTTCAACTTCAATTTCAACATCAATTTTTCAAATTCCACTTCACTTTCAACTTCACTTTTTCAATTTCCACTTCCATTTTTCAGTCTCAATATCAATTTCTCAAATTCAACTTCAATTTTTCAGTTTCAACATCAATTTCTGAATTTCAACTTCAATTTTTCAAGTTCAACCTCAATTTTTCGATTTTATCTTCAATTTCAAGTTCAACTTCAAATGCACGTAGAAGGCCTCCCTTTCGGTTTTCTGCTTATATCTCGGAAATTACGCGTCCTAGCGATAAGACTATTCTATACAAAATTAAAGGTGCCAAAATGTGCCATAAGATTGACTACATTAAGTTTTTCGCTATCTTGCATAGTTTTCGAGATATCCGCGCTCAAGGTTCACTAATTGTGCTGAAGAGTTAGCTAGTCAAATCAGGCAAAAAACGTGAGGCAAAAATTTGAGCGCGGATATCTCGGAAACTATGCGAGATAGCGAAAAACTGAATCGAATTAATTTTGTGGCACATTTTGTCAGCTTTAATTTCGTATATAATGGTCTTATCGCTAGGACCCATAGTTTCCAAGATATAAGCGGAAAACCGAAAAAGGGGACCTTCTACATGCCCCCCTGTACACCGCTCACCTTCTAGGAGTAGGGACTTTTAGTATGTTTACTTCCTGAATAGTCCAAACAAAGTCCCAAAGTTAAAAATTGTGTTCCTTCCATTTCCGTCTACACCTCCATTACGAGCATTCATTGACTGGACTAAAAGTTGAACGTTAATAACGATTTACCATCAAGGTATATTCGTAAGAGTGGATTTAAGAACATACTATGACCTTTCAAATTTACCGCCTTATATCGATAGATATAACCTAGATCGTTTTCAATACGTTCTTACATCAGTGTGTTGACAACAAGCATGTCCGACGCACATAACACACGTGCCACACAATTATTATAAATTTATTTTCCCCAAAGCAAGTGGGTGAGTTTTTATGAACAATATTCCTTATATTCAATCATTTAATAGTTTTTGAAATTATGATAACATTTACTTTACAGACGTGATTCAAATAAATCTTGAAAAGGATCCAAACTAGGATCGAAACGTTGATTTTGTTTGATAATTAACAAAATTGCTTCATAATTAATAGTAAACGATCGAACCGTTGCGCCGAAAACATTTAACATTTATTAAAATACAATTGATCGGATGTTGTTTAAATTCTGATTTCTCCCGTACGTAATATAGGAAGAACCAAATTATTGCTTATATGTACTATAGCGCATAAAAGTTTAAGACCGCTCTAAAGAAGACGATAACTTTTTAAATATTGTACTATACGATTTAAACTTTTTTGGGAAGCTAGAGCAATTGCTTTACTAAAGGGTGCGAAAAGAAATTTTTTCAAAAAATTCAATTGATCGGAATTGTTGAAAAAATACTAAAAGTTGAATTTTTACCTTTTATATGTGGGCCTATATTGAAAATTTAAAAAGTACGTTTTGTAGATCTGTGTCAATTAAACATATTCTGAAAATTTCGTCAATATCGGTCGACGTTGCAATGAGCTACAAACGTTTAAAGATGGTAAAAATTGCAGATTTTCAAGATTTTCGGCAATAAATCGTGAAAATCTGCAATTTTTACCATCTTTAAACGTTTGTAGCTCATTGCAACGTCGACCGATATTGACGAAATTTTCAGAATATGTTTAATTGACACAGATCTACAAAACGCCTTTTTTAAATTTTCAATACAGGCCCACATAAAAAAGTTAAAAATTCAACTTTTAGTATTTTTTCAACAATTCCGATCAATTGCAATCTTTGTAAAAATTTCTTTTCACATCCTTTAGTAAACTAATTGGTCTAGCTTCTCAAAAAAGTTCAAATCGTATAGTACAATATTAAACTAGAGGGCTATTGTTGCTCGCTCGCTTCGCTCGCTCGCGAGTAGGGTTGTTTTTGCACGCTTGCTTCGCGAGCTCGCGGGTAGGACTGCTCTTGCGAGAGGGTTAGTGATACGCATGGCTAGTAGGGCCTACTGATATTAATGTTTTTTATTTGGTGTGTGACTCTCCAAGAGTCACACAAAGAACTTCCCGATTCGTTACTCCTTCGCCAACATCGCTAACATCGTTTTTTTTTTGTACTTTCATCGATATTCTCCCAAAACGTATTCTTGGGAGTAGAGATGATAAATTCACTGTTGCATTGGAATAACTTTCGATTATTCCAAGCGGTAACATTAGCATCAGTTAAAAAAAAATTTTTTTAAATCTAAAAAAAAAATTTTTTTTAAATCTAAAAAAAAATTAAGAAAAATTTTTTTTATGTAATTGCGTTTGGTTCTTTGGTGGAAAATTTTCGTCCTCCCTTATGAATTGCATTGTAGAATCAACTCTTTTCGAAAAAAATTAAAAATCTAAAAAACTACTTGACCAATATGGACCAAAATCTAATCAGCTCTAAGTTACGACGGGGCACATCGATTGCATCATTCATCATCCTGATCGCGTTGTTACTTTTTCTGAAAACGTTAACGAAAAATTTGATTACATAGAAACGGACATACGCGCACACACACACACACACACACACACACACGAACATTTTGCTGAAAATAAACTCAAATGACTGCAATGACCATGAAACGTGAAGATCTGCTAAAAAATCGATTTTCGATTTTCGGGGTCATTACAATAACTTCCCTATAAAATCGGGAAGTTAAAAAGTTATCGTCTTCTTTAGAGCTGTCTTAAACTTTTGTCTGCTACTGTATTTATGAGAAAGATCTATTTTGAAGAGGCTAATGGTCTAACCCCGCAATAATCTAGTAAAAGTTAGGGAGCCAATATTTTTGATAGCAGAAACTAGGTCTCCCGCAGGAGCATCTATCGACCCCTATAAGCCCAGGCCCCCGTGTTGCTCAAATCCTAGTCCACCCTCTATCAATAGCATCATATGTCACATTGCGTCTTCAGCTCCCCTGATGAGCTGCAACGGTGGGGCAAACGAGAGAAAATTCCTTTCGGACACAGCTTAGAGGGCCGGAAGCCTCGATCGATAATTACGCGCGTAAGGGTTCGATAAAACAGCGTGAAAACCGACCGATTCGTTGGGGCGTTGCATCGCTGGTCTGCCGTAGCACGGGTGGCCGTATATTGAAGTCCCTCAAAGAACCGTCACTCTGGCTGCGACAGGTGATCGCCAGCTGGCCAAATAGGTCGCGCAAATCCTTTCGGGCTCTTAGGCTGAACGAGCGGAACAGTGCGACGAACTCGACGAAGTTCAACTGCGTCTCGTACATTATGGAAGTGCGTGCTTTCACTTGCCAGGGCGTTTCCAGTGCACCCGACATCCCCGATCCGTTCCTGTCTTTGTCCCTGTCGATGCCTAATAGGCTGCACCAATCCAATTCAAACATCGGTCGCATTAGTTTCGAGAGCCTGTGTCCTCTATCGAGTCTACGGGCACCGTTCTGTCTAAAAACCTGACTTTACAAGCGAACGTTCTAGGCAGGGTGTGCTTCGATTCATTTTAAATGGCTAAATATACTTAACGAGATTATAGAATTTCATTTCGATCTTAAGGAAATGAGAAACACCTACATATACATATGGTAAATACATACAGGGCGTTTCGTCTAAAACGGGACACCTAAACATCTCCTCTATCTCTGAAAGTACAAAAAATGTTTCTAACGTAATCTAAATGGTTTCAAAAGACGAATCAGATGGAAGAATCGTTTTTTATAAATTGTAATTTTTTAATCGTTTTTTCAAGGTCACTCCTGTCTTTTTACATATATACACACATTTTCTGTAGTTGTATGTTATATCAAACATTATTGTGCAATCAACCATGTTTAATAGCACGACCTTGAAATGACCGTGAACTCTAAAATTTGTTAATTAATGCAGTACTTACTTTCAGCGACATTTCAGATTCTAAAGGTAACAGAAATTCGCACATGAACTTGAACTTGTAAATAAACACATTGTATCATTCCTCTGTGTACATAGAGAGTGAGAGAGATATGTATTTAAAACTTTGCCCACTGCTAGATTTCTCAGTGTATCGACAAGCGATCCATAATGCGTTATTCGGAACAGGAGAAAATTCAAATGGTTTTAATTTACGGGGAAGCTCGAGAGTGTCTAAGAGATGCAATACGAATTTACACAGACAGATTTCCAGAACGTTCTTGTCCATCACGTTCTGCATACTCAATTATTGTTAAAACATTTGGCGAGACTGGTAGTGTCAACAGAAACATTCGTGTGAGACGTAAGACTGTTACCCATGAAACAAATCTGAACAATATCATCGCTGAAGTTAATCAAAATTCGCATGTTAGTATAAAGCAGCTTGGACGTGAAACCGGTATTAGTGTGACAAGCATACTCCGGATTCTTCGTTCACAAAAATTTCATCCTTTCCATTTATCTCTTCACCAAGAGCTCCACGGAAGAGACTTTGAAAACCCCGTACACTTTTCTCAATGGGGTATACCGAAATATGAAAGTGATGAAATGTTTTTCCGAACAGTATTGTTTACGGATGAAGCATCCTTTACAAATCATGGTCAGGTGAGCCTCGAGAACATGCATTATTGGTCGGTTGAAAATCCACGATGGTTCAGACAACTCGATAAGCAGAGACCATGGACCATAAATGTCTGGTGTGATATTCTAAATAATAGGATAATTGGGCCGTATTTTATCAACGGTACGTAAACTGGGCAGAAGTATCCTGAATTTTTAGAACATATTCTACCAGGTTTATTAGAAGATCTACCATTTAGGGTCCATCTAGTATTATGGTATCAACACGACGGGTGTCCAGCACGTTTTTCCCATACTGCTACACGTGTTCTCAACGAAAAAATTCCCAAATCGTTGGATTGGACGCAATGGACCTGTATCATGGCCGGCTCGTTCACTCGATCTCACCCCACTTGATTTTTTCTTATGGGGGGCATTAAAGGGTACGGTTTATCAAGAGCAGCCCACGACGCCAGAAAATATGAAGGAACGAATAATTGCTGCATGTGCTGATATGAAACCTGAAATCATCGAAAGAGCTGTACAAACTGTCGTTTTTCGCTTCACGAAATGTAACACAATGGAAGGACATCATTTCAAACATTTCTTACAGTAATAAATGTGATTATTTATAAGTTCAAGTTCATGGTCGAATTCCTGTTACCGTTGAAATCTGAAATGTCGCTGAAAGTAAGTTCTGCATTAATTAGCAAATTTTAGAGTTCACGGTAATTTCAAGGTCGTGCTATTAAACATGGATGAATGCACAATAATGTTTGCTATAACATACAACAACAGAAAATGTGTGTATATATGTAAAAAGACACGAGTGACCTTGAAAAAACGATTAAAAAATAACAATTTATAAAAAACGATTCTTCAATACTTCAATACAACAACAGAAAATGTGTGTATATATGTAAAAAGACACGAGTGACCTTGAAAAAACGATTAAAAAATAACAATTTATAAAAAACGATTCTTCCATCTGATTCGTCTTTTGAAGCCATTTAGATTACGTTAGAAACATTTTTTGTACTTTCAGAGATAGAGGAGATGTTTAGGTGTCCTGTTTTAGACGAAACACCCTGTATACAGGGTGGTCATTTTATCTGAAGACATTGAAATATCTCGTGAATTATGCATCGGATCAAAACAAGTGGGTAATGAAAGTTGGATTCTCCAGAAAAAAATACACAAATTTGACCTAGGAGTTTTTGCATTTTGGTTCACAGATGGCGCCGTAATGGACAAAAATCAAAATGGGTAAAAAATCGTTGAAAGTTGGGGATATCTCGAGAGATACACATCAGATCAGAAAAATAAAAGTAGACGTATTTGATATTTTTAAAAATGATATTCAATAACGCCATAATAGAACCCCACCCCCAACTCCTGCGGGTGAGAAAAAACTAAAAGTAGTTTTTGATTAATTGATAAACACACCAATTAATTTTTCCACCTGCTTTCGATTGCAGCGACATCTGTGAAAGAAATTACACCAATAATATCAAATCAATGGAGAACCAAGATTTGCTATAAAAAAGGGTTTCCCATTGAAGACTTTGAAATAATTTTCTGTCTCACCCTCAGGAGGTGGGGGTGAGGGATCAATTATGGTGTTATTGAATAGCATTTTTTAAAATATCACGGACGTCTACTTTTATTTTTCTGATCTGATGTGTATTTCTCGAGATATCCCCAATTTTCAACGATTTTTTACCCATTTCGATTTTTATCCATTACAGCGCCATCTGTGAACCAAAATGCAAAAACTCCTAGGTCAAATTTGTGTATTTTTTTCTGGAGAATCCAAATCTGCAATGAAAAATGGGGGTTCCCATTTAAGTTTTTTTATCTTCCCCCACCGCCAACCCCGGGGGTTTCATTACCCACTTGTTTTGATCCGATGCATAGTTCTCGAGATATTTCAATGTCTTCAGATAAAATGACCACCCTGTATATGTATCCAGTAGATTCTGTTCGAAATCTTCATCACGAGTCCGACGAGATATTGCAAGTCAAAGGGTTAATACTACATAAATTACCATGTTTATGAGGCATCTGCTGTAAGATACAGAGTACTATAGTCTGCCTAACCCAGATCTAGTAACCGCTAGTTAATTCACGGTAGCACGAAGGTATGGACCAGGTATAGGTTGCGGTTAATCTAAAATTAACCTTTTTCGCGATCAAGTTTCGTTGGTTGCAGTAAACCAAGACGTACAATAAATTTATAGATGTCATCGTGGCCTGAATTACTTTTTGTTCGATTAAAAAATGTGCCCGTGTTAAACAAAGTATTATGAATTAATATGAATATAATAACGTGTACAGATGCACGCTATCAAAATTAAATAAAGCTAAATAAAGCACCGAAAGGGACGTACAGCTTCGCGGTCTAGTAACAAGATTTCGCAGAACTCTGGAGCTATGTATAAAGGATTGATGCAACTCGACAATGACTAATTGGTGAGATAATGGGGTGTGTTTCGGTCTCGACGGTTGGTTATGTGTTTCGGTGGTAGAATTATTCAGATATTTACCTCTGAAAGCCGGAGTAGGGTAATGTAGAAGTTATGATTCGTTGGGCTGGACCAGGCGGGCTACGCGGGAGGATTCGATCTTTGCTAGACCGTGGGGATGCTGGTATAAATCTCGTCAAGCTTTCTCTGCTGCCCGTGATCTGACGAAGAGGGGTAGACGATAAGCCGCCGTCCGAGGACGAGGTCTCATACTGTTTTAGGCTCAAATCCTGTTTCACATAACCGTACACGATCTCGTTCGGTATCAATTTTGCAATTGGTACGCAACATTTTAATTTTCTGTCATCTGCATGCACGACTAACGTGTGGCAGGCAACGTGTTGTAATGTAATATATTATTATCGTAAAATTGGAATGAATTTAACGAATGATAACCTATTGATTTGTACGGTACAGACCTTTGTCAATGCATGAATATTGCCACTGGATTTCGTTTTCTTCGCCTTAATGTTTCGTTTTCGCAGCGTGCTACTCGTTGGCGACAGCGTGCCTATTGTTTCAGTCGCAGACCAATCGCGGCCACCGAAAGCTCTTATGGCATCCGCTGTTATGGGCTCCACGCAGCCATCTTCGAAGTATAGCTGAAGGTATTTCTCTTTTAGCCATCGCGATCTACGGTCCGTTAATTGATGTTGCCGTTTCAGGCCTCGCAAGATCCAGCAGAGGCCCATATACCATATTCTGAAACAGAAAACGAGTACTTTTTAACAATTAATAACAAAAAAGAGGACAATTTTTAGAAAACGAAAATATAACTATTTTTGATCCGGTAAATTGGCAAAAATTTTGTCCCGCTCTGGAAATGGAAATGCCTCGTCGAAATGAAAAGAAAAATCGCGTTAGAACACGGTCCACTACGGCAAATAGCTAAGAAATAACTGTGTAACTGTGTTGAGCAGGCTTGTCATACGTATGTAGATTGTCGCAGAATCAACAAGTGATCGTTAATTATTCCGTGTCAAGTCTTTCGGAAGCGCATGGTCGCTCGTTAAGAATTCCAAGTAAGCATAGTATATGAAAATTCCTTAGGAAAAGAAGAAGATGTCTGGGAATCTTTGCGACAAGCTGCGAGCGTTTCAAAGATCTCTCAATGGGATTGCGACGAAAGAGTTGTCGCGGAAGCGATTCGAGCAAGTCGCATTGTTCTCAAAAGATATTTTTAAAAATATATACCGCTCCGGGATGTACTTCCAGAGGAAGTATTTTCTTTGCTGAATATCAATGGATTTAAAGAGCTCTGCCTGTCTCAGCGCGGCGGTTTCAAACAATCCAACTTCTTTTCCCTGCATTTTCTTTGCGACTTTATACAACGAGAAATAGGAATTCCAAGCTCTTGGCCAACTAATCCGAAAAAGGGGGAACATTTTTAGGAACACGTTAACGGGCTTCCAATGGGTACAATATGAACGAGACAGATTCGAAAATTTTGGCCGGTAGTGTACGTTGCAATTTCGAACCGCAACGCCCTCGATGCAGATATTTTAACCGCGCAAAATACATGCAACGACCGAGTTAATTGTCGTAATTCTAGCGGAGCATCCATGATTCACATCCCCAATATTTAACTTCCGTTGGACACGTCCAATTATCCTGTCTCTCGATTTGCGTGGTAGGTATTTTTTATACGGATCTCTACGTTACTCGCGGGCCGCTAATGACTTCGTTTACACGGCATTTTTAAATGTGTACAGCTGCGCCGATGTTGCGCGGTATCGATTTTCACAATCGAAAGGGTAGTTTTCCAACTGGTGTTCATCGATGAGAAGTTTTCCTGATGAATGGGTAATTCAGTTCTGTTACTATTGGCAACCGGAGACCGTCGGCAATTAGATTCGTTCGACATGGATAATTTTTGCAAGATTGGTCAACGGGTAATACCATTGAATCGTTGACGGAAACGGACGCAAGAGTTCCCTGTCCGATGGCTCGCGAAACTCTCATTTCGGCAGCTATTGTTGAATACTGTTAACGTCTCTGTGTGGTATTCAAATCCTGAATCAATAATAATTGATAGAGGAGCCGTGACCACCAGGCAGTAAACCAGACAGGGGCATGCGGGCACAGAAATTTCTCCAATTGATATCAACAGGAACTGATGAATATTCAGAGACGATTGCTCTCCTCGTACCGCTAAGTATCTTTAAACTGATCGTGTAGAAATACACTCCTCAAAAGAATTAAGGGACCACTTCTGCGAACCCGAAAAATTGCTACCACTTTACGTGATCACAACACCGTCAAAAATTGCCGTATCGATATCGTTAAATAATGGTTTGAAAGCCTGAAACCTCTAATTTCAGATGCTCTGTTTCAAATTCTTGCTATGTAGTCCGGTCAATGAATGCTCGTAAGGGGGGTGTAGAGGGAAATGGAAGGAACACAATTTTTAACTTTGGGACTTTGTTTGGACTAGTCAGGAAGTAAACATACTAAAGGTCCCTACTCCTAGAAAGTGAGCGGTGTACAGGGGGCACGTAGAAGGCCCCTTTTTCGGTTTTCCGCTTATATCTTGGAAACTATGTGTCCTAGCTATAAGACCATTCTATACGAAATTAAAGCTGACAAAATGTGCGACAAGATTGATTGGATTCAGATTTTCGCTATCCCGCATAGTTTCCGAGATATCCGCGCTCAAATTTTTGTCTCACGTTTTTTGCCTGATTTGACTAGCTAACTCTTTAGCACAATTAGTGAACTTTGAGCGCGGATATCTCGGAAACTATGCGAGATAGCGAAAAACTGAATGTAGTCAATCTTATGACACATTTTGGCACCTTTAATTTTGTATAGAATAGTCTTATCGCTAGGACGCGTAATTTCCGAGATATAAGCGGAAAACCGAAAGGGAGGCCTTCTACGTGCATTTGAAGTTGAACTTGAAATTGAAGATAAAATCGAAAAATTGAGGTTGAAATTGAAAAATTGAAGTTGAAATTCAGAAATTGATGTTGAAACTGAAAAATTGAAGTTGAATTTGCGAAATTGATGTTGAAATTGAAGTTGAAAATGAAGTTTTGAAATTGAAGATAAAATCGAAAAATTGAGGTTGAAATCGAAAAATTGAAGTTGAACTTGAAAAATTGATGTTGAGACTGAAAAATTGAAGTTAAAATGGAAAAATTGAAGTTAAAATTGAAAAATTGAAGTTGAAATTGAGAAATTGATGTTGAAACTGAAGAACTGAAGTTGAAATTGAAAAATTGATGCTGAAACTGAAAAATGGAAGTGGAAATTGAAAAAGTGAAGTTGAAAGTGAAGTGGAATTTGAAAAATTGATGTTGAAATTATTGTTGTAATTGATGTTGAAATTGAGAAATTGATGTTGAAACTGAAAAATGGAAGTGGAAATTGAAAAAGTGAAGTTGAAAATGAAGGGGAATTTGAAAAATTGATGTTGAAATTGAAGTTGATATTGATAAATTGTTGTTGATACTGAAAAATTGTTGTTGATACTGAAAAATTGTTGATACTGAAAAATGGGAGTGGAAACTGAAAAAGTGAAGTTGTAAATTGAAGTTGAAATTGGAGTGTTGAAATTGAAATTGAAGTTGAAATTGAAGCAAAAACACTAACTCGGACAAATAATACCAAAGTGAACTTTGAGCGCGGATATCTCGGAAACTATGTGAGATAGCGAAAAACTGAATCCAATCAATCTTGTGGCACATTTTGTCAGCTTTAATTTCGTATAGAATGGTCTTATCGCTAGGACACGTAGTTTCCGATATATAAGCGAAAACGGAAAGGGGGACCTTCTACGTGCTCGCCTGCTCCCCGCTCACGTTCTAGGAGTGGGAACTTTTATTATGTTTACCTCCTAACTAGTCCAAACAAAGACCCAAAGTTAAAAATTGTGTTCCTTCCATTTCCCTCTACAACTTTTCGTTGACTGGACTAATGTTGGTTTTTTTACAAAGATATAGCGAGATGAAGACAACATTGACGGTTAACAAAAATTTTGTGCAAATGTGGAACATCACACGGGGAGAAACAAATTTTTTTGATAAATCGCGTTAATATCATTTGGAAGGGCTATCTTTCCTGTGTAAAATATGTGGTTGTTAAATATTGTGCGATATTTTTATTCGAGTTATTCAACATTGAAGTAAATGTTGACATTTTAACTTTAACTGGCTACAGAAAGTGAAAAAATTATTGTAGAATCTTGTGCAAAAAAGCAATAGAAAGAGCGTTTCTTTCTCTTCAAGGCACTCCTTATGTTTTTTCAATTTCATCATTGATTTCACAAGAAATCAAGAATCCTTATCTACAAAACCCAATAACTCCGATACTTTATCCGGCCATACCATAAATTTGCATGTCCCAGCTGAGTTGCCGAGACTTCTTAACCCTAAGCCCTAAACCGCAAAATTTTAAACTGTAAATCTGGCCCTGAGAATTACCAATTGAATAGAATTACATTCGGCATTTATGAAGCTTACCATTAATCTATTGATCCAACAGCAGCGTTTTCGCTTCTTGAGAAAGGACTTCCTCGTGCTTGCCATCCTTTATTCTTAGGGAGCTTATAAGTGGATCGGATGATAATAATAAGACCGCGGATCTTTATGCAAAATAAAAATTGTCTGCATTGGTTGCAAGAAACAGAAACCAAATTGAATGTTATTTCTTCCCTTCATGATTTTAACAGAGGAGAAATTATACAGTGACGTCTTCAATTCTTAAAATTTTCCAACAATCTTGGAATTCATCTACTCAATTTTACTATAAATGCATAAAGATCCGCAGTCTAATAATAATGATATATGCCGTATAATATCTACAATTTGGACCGTTTATTTTGAAAGTGGTGTAAGTCCATTTTTGAAAAAAATGAGATATCACGCAATTCATGCTTAATTTAATGTAAATAAAATTTAAAAAAAAATAAAAAAACAAGAGAAAATGGACTTACACCACTTTCAAAATAAACGGTCCATTTGTCTTTTTGCGGCAACACATTCGGGAGTTTTCAGCTCGTGATTTCCTGAAGTCTTTATTATTTGCCTCTTGTGGCTCTTCTGAATACAAACCAATTGGCAGTTCAAATGTAGCAAGTACTTCTGTTAGGATTATTTGGACGTGGATCTTCAATAGACTTTATCAGACTTTATTCAAACTACAAGAATGATCGAGAAAAGAAAAGATCACGAGGCTAACGGAATCACCGTAAAAACAAAGAACGATCAGTCCGATAGATCACGCATTCTTACACAGATGTCGCGAATACAAAATAAAGGTCGAGTATTAATTCTCAACAACTTCATTTCCCTGTTGCAGTTCCTTATGAACTGATGGAGGTAGTTTATAGTTTATACCATGGATAAATTTTAATACACAATTTAGCCGTCTCCGAACAATATTCTTTGAATTTCGCAGAATCAGATTTCTTGTCTTGCGGATGAAGTAGCGGAGTTATTGGGTTTTGTAGATAAGGATTCTTGACTTCTTGTTACAGTTAACGATTTTCGCGCAGAACGTCACCAAAGTATAGTCTTTCACGAACATTTTTAAAAAAATTCCAATTGAATCGATGACAAACTGAGTTGTCGGCCGATTTTTGTCCAAAAAGATCGGTTTCTGGCCCACTGTGCGGCGCACAGTGTAAAATTTAGACCAAACTCAATTCAAAATCAAAGAACTTTCGATAGAAATGAGGTAGAGCGATGAAATTTTGTTTTTAAATTAAAGCTGAAACTTTGCAGAATATGGGAAAAATAGGGAGATTATGGTACGAACGTCTTTTAAGCTTGAGAAAATTCGTTAACCTTCCGTCGGGCGCAACCAATCTGTGAGAGGCGCAGCGCGAACATTTAGGAACCTCTCCCTCCCACCAGGCGACCTTGGCACTTGGCTCTCCCAATAGCTGCCTGTTTTGACGTACTCTAAGGATCCTTCCCACTTAAATTGTCTTTAACCGTCAATACGGGAAGTTATTCAAGTTTTGTTCAGATAAGCTATATATTTCTTAGCATCGACCCATTGCCATTTCTTTAATAGACCGGTCTGCAGCCAACATGTGGCACATTTTAGCACAATTAGAAGGTTTCTCAACCAATGCATTCAACTTAGTCTCCCAGGTCCAACAGACCGTATCGTAAAGTCGCAGTGCCGAACGTTCAGATAGCAAGTAAATATCTTGAAAACACAAGAGACTCAGTCACCTCCACCCTTGGCCCACGTCGGCCCTACGAGTATAGACGGCACCAAGTGCACTATTAAGTGTAAATGAACTCAATTAGGTGTTTATCATGTTTCTTGAATGTGTGCCGTCAAGCAGATTGCGCCCGAACTCGGCGGCCCAGATATTGCGCCCGACGGAAGGTTAAGCATGTAGAATTTCAAGAAAACGTGGTTTCTCCAGTGCCACGCGCGGACAAGTTTTTTTTAACATGCTATATATCATTTCCCATAGATTTTATCACGCTGATTTCAAATCTGGTCTCAAAATTTGTCTACGACTTCAGGATTTTGCAAGAAATCGATGTTGATTTTGGAGCCAGTTAAAGTTAAAAAGCCTATATTTACTTCAATGTTGAATAACTCGAATAGAAAAAATCGCACAATGTTCAACAACCACACAATTTACACAGAAAAGATAGCCCTTCCAAATGATATTAACGCGATTTATAAAAAAAAATTGTTTCTCCCCGTGTGGTGTTCCAAAGTTGCACAAAATTTTTGTTAACCGTCAATGTTGTCTTCATCTCGCTATAACTTTGTAAAAAACCAACATAGCAAGAATTTGAAACAGAGCATCTGAAACTAGAGGCTTCAGGCTTTCAAACCATTGTTTAACGATATCGATGCATCAATTTTAACGGAGTTGTGATCACGTAAAGTGGGAGCAATTTTTCGGGTTCGCAGAAGTGATCCCTTAATTCTTTCGAGGAGTGTAGTTTCTATGGCGAACGCCAAGCACGCAATGTTCTCATAAGAATTCGAAATACCGTAAGGGAACTGAAAGGTAATCGATGCGCTAACGAACGGTGGAAAATTCGAGTTGCACAGATCTGAATGGTGGTGTATAGTTACGCGTGACAATGTACACCGTGGACCGTGGACAATGGACCGTGTGTCGGTGGAATGGTCGATCACGCTACTCACTTGCTGAGGGCCGGAGGGCAGAGCAAAAACATCAGTCGATTGTCCGGCAGGCTTGAGCCGTACATGAGGCCGATACACGAGTCGGAGCCCGGTAGCCCGTACCTCTTGCAAATGCTTCGTAGGTCTGTCTCTCTGTCCCGATCGCAGCAGCCGATCATCACTTCCTTGACGGAACTGAGATCTAAAAACCCCTCTTCGAGTGTGACGGAGGCGCAATCCGCCTGCGGCGTTGTATACCTTCCTAGCAAGCCGGCTGGCACCGTGTCCTCGGGATTGGCAGTCAGCGAGAAATCGCCGGACGAGGCTGCACCGCCGACCTGCGCTGTTTTCAGAAGACCCCAAGCTGGCTTCTCCCATACGAACGTTCCGCAAGCTCGATCCACACGACCGTAAACCAACGCGGTCCTTGTTGTACCACCTTCCGTGTCCCAGTGCACCAACGTTGTACCGTGATGCAGCACCTGACGGGAAACTATCTTATTAATCATTGTCATACTCCGGTCAGAGCAAGAGATTTTCGTGCATTCGTGTTCACAGTCTCCCTATCGAGCCAATCGAAACATATTCACATCTTTAGGAATTAGCAACGCAGAGTTGTTACCGGAGCCTTACTTTTCTTGCATTTTTTATGTAATTAATAAATATGTTTCTTCTATCGATCGTATTTGCTGTTAACAAATGTTAAATGCTTTCGGCGCAACGCACAGTTGTTCAAACGGCCGATTTAGGAGTGCAAAAGTCTAAACGCTATTAATAATCGATAATTCTGTGTTACATGTATTCTATACACATTAAGCAAGTATAAAGAAGGCTGAAAGAGTTCCGTAAGTTTATTGAAATATTTTTTTTGCTTAAAATAGCGCAGAGTAAGCAACGTATTTCAATTTAGAATGCCAGTTTTAATTCGCAATGACAGGAAAGAGAAACTTGTACACAATTTTTATTTTACAAAAGTATAATTTCCAGAAATTAAATTTACAACAAAAACAATAATAATAAAAATAAAAAGGAAACAATATTTACATCTAATAATAATCATTATAATTATTAGTAAAACAATTATTATCTAAATGAAGTTTATATAAAATTTAATGTTAAAGTTAAGTTAAAAATTAATAGAAGTTTTTATAATACATTTTTATATTATTTTAAACGGGAACTACGAGTGGCAGATGTGTCCTTGAGATCGACGAAAGCATTAACTACATATTCCATTCCTAATATTCATGCAAAAATTAACGCAAATACGGGCATGTACCATTAGTATTTCCTGAAACAAACTTAGGAAATGAATTTCTTAAAACCTCTTCGTTCCACGTACTCGTCATCGTACTGTACCAGAATAAATAAAATAACTTGCTAATCTGCATTTTTCTGCAAATAAAATTGATATAACCAAAAACTACATATTCCATTCCTAATATTCATGCAAAAATTAACGCGAATACGTGCGAATGTCGTTAGTATTTCCTGAAACAAACTTAACAGATTACCGACCGGTGATTATTGCATAATTTTGAAAAATCTATGGTACATGGCTAAACACTTTTTAATGGCACCTTAAATAGCAACAACAATTTTCGTTGTGAACTAACAAGTCACCCTTAATGACGTCATCTAATAGTTTCATTTAAGATTGCAATGTAAAAGAAGATTTCTATGCTTTCTTTTGGTACAGCACCATTATCGAAAATCCTATTAATAGGCTTCCGGTAGGTAAAGTGTAAATAACTGTACCAGAAAAAATAAAATAACTTCCTACTCTGCAATTTTCTGCAAATAAATTTGATGAAACCATAAACTACATATTCCACTCCTAATATTCATGGAAAACTTAACGCAAATACGGGCGAATATTATTAGTATTTCCTACAACAACCTAAAAAAATAAATTTCTTAATACTTCCTTGAAAAACATAATTTAAACATTTTCGAAAAACTGTTTCATTTTATTTTTGTATCTTCCTAATGCTTTTAAACACGGCTATTATAATTAGAATTGATAGTAACGTTCTAAACAATAAATTATAGGTGAAAAGGATGTCCTTTATTTCGATGCTATTTTTCACACTGTTACGGTCAACGTTTGCCACGCTTAAAATTGATTTGAGAAGTAAAATTGTCGATTTTAACTTCTACAGACATGTGTGTTGATGTAAGAAATAGTAGTAAATGCCAACTCTATGTATCGAATCAATCCTGTGGCACATTTTGTCACCTTTAATTTTGTATAGAATGGTCTTATCGCTAGGACGCATAATTTCCGAGATACAAGCGGAAAACGGAAAAGGGGGACCTTCTACGTGCATTTGAAGTTGAAATTGAAATTGAAGTTGAAAATGAAGTTTTGAAATTGAAGATAAAATCGAAAAATTGAGGTGGAAAATGGAACATTGAAGTTGAACTTGAAAAACTGAAGTTGAAATGGAGAAATTTATGTTGAAACTGAAAAATGGAAGTAGAAATTGAAAAAGTGAAGTGACGTTTGTCCAATATATACTTCACTACATCCCAAGCAAGGTATTGAGTATACAATATTGCAACTTTCTAAACGTGGTAGCTTGTCTTTAACAGGTGGAAGCAAGGTTTTAAGATAATGTGGTGTCCTGAGTAGAAATTGTATGAATTTCTACTCTTCGAAAGATCCTTTTCATGTCATTTGAGATGTTTTCACCATAAGGTATAACAACGGTATTTTTCCAATTGATTGGACCAGTTCTTTTAAATCTATTTTCCTTTCGTTTTTCAACCAAAAGAGGATGATATAATTCAAAAATACGTTCCTTGACGATGTTTGACGTAAAATTTTCTGAGTAACCGTTGTGTTTTAATACATTCTTTATTAACAGCAAATTGTTGGGTAGAAATTCAGGATCAGAGAGTAAGATAGCTATATCTATCAAACCTTTGATTAAGCCCACTTTATGTTGCAAAGGGTGAAACGAGTAGAAGTTTACATATCTACCCGACCAGCTTGTTTTATGAAACCAATTCGTTTTTAACATATTTTCTGTTCTAATGACACTCACGTCGAGAAAGCTTAGACTTGAATTGCTTTCCATTTCATATGTGAATTGTAATCTTTCATAAAACCTGTTAAATGTATTCAACAAAATTTTCAATTGTTCAGGTTTTATACATGTGATTATTTCATCAACATACCTTTTATACAGAACCAATTCAAAGGGCATTTTTATGTAATGCGTGTATGTAAAGACTAAATAATAATGTACAGCTAGAAGACTTTTTCCGTTGTTTGTAAAAACCTGATAAATTGTATTTTTCACGCCTTCAAAAACTTCCTTAATAAATTGACAGATAATAGTTCGCACGTTGCGATACTAGTACAGCCGAACGGGGTCGCAGGCGTGAACAAGCTTAAGATTCAATTTGAATGGATTACATAAATGTAAAGGCTGACAGTTTGATTAGGGCTGCTGAGCCTCTCCCTGCTATATGAAATATTATTTTTCTGTGGTGTAACGTGGAACGCCGTTTTCTCGATTCTACTCGTAAAGACAATAATCTCGCGGTATATTATTGGCTAGCAATCTCTGTCGACGATTAATTATTTATTAACGTTGTTATTACGCTCGCTGGTAGCCAAATGGGGACAGTGTTTTATTCTTACATGAAGCGAGTGCATAAAATGTAATATACCGTCTCCATCGAAAATCGATACATTGCATTACATCGTACTATAATGTTATTCCAGCTATTTTGGTAATATCATAGCTGGCGCATAGGTTTCACTGCGCTGCGACAGTAATATGGAAGTAATCTGTTATTCACGACACAAATGGATTGTATTAGTATTCTCGGCAACAAAAGCAAATAAATCGTATTAAACGGTCTATTGACATCCAGCTTTGCGTAATTACTTACGCTGAATGTGACGCGATATGTTTGGATTGGCTTTAAATTGTGCCGATATTCGCTTTAGAGATTACTTATAGAAATACAGCTAAAATGACTAGAACAGAGCTAGCTTGCTAAACAAGACTCACTATTTATTCAAAATCGCTAGAAGAAATATTAAATTGTCAGAGAGACGAGGATTAAATAATAAAATTGTGTACTGTAGAACGAAATGTGATTGTCATCGTTTACCCACAATCGCGGCGACGCTCAGTGGGCCAGAAACCGATCTTTTTGGACAGAAATCTGTCAACAACTCAGTTTTTCATCGATTCAATTGGAATTTTTATTAAAATGTTCGTGAAGGACTATACTTTGATGACGTGCTGCGCGAAAATCATTCACTGTCACAATCAAGAATCCATATCTACAAAGCCCAATAACTAAAAAGTAATATATGCTCAGTCGAGCCCAAGTTAGTTAATGATTTGGAACACGTTAACAGTTTGCCATGTAATGAAGAATATTATAAATACGGGCTCTCGACCTTACACTGTAGGATCCGTTTCATGGAATACCTTCTACATGTTTCATACAACTTAGATTTCGAAAAAGGATCAGCGAGAACCATAGAGAAAAAAAATTAAAGGCGGCAAGGAAGATAAAAGTCAAAATTCTTTGAAAGAGCTATCAATCGCAGTTGATGTTGTCAAACAGGGAGCTGGTACATCAAATACTGGGAACGTGGCCCGAACTTTCTTTAGAAAAGCCGAATCAGTTGCTGCGGTGACTGGATTAAACGCGGTTAATATCACAAGATTGCATAACATTCTTCAGGTAAGTACATGTGACAAGAAAGCTGATTCTGTGAAATTCAAAGAATATTCTTCGGAGACGGCTAAATTGTGCATTAAAATTTATCCATGGTATAAACTACCTCCATCAGTTCATAAGGTACTGCAGAATGAAGCGAAGTACTTGCTACATTTGAACTGCCAATTGGTTTGTATTCAGAAGAGCCACAAGAGGCAAATTATAAAGTCTTGAGGAAATCACGAGCTGAAAACTCCCGAATGTGTTGCCGCAAAAAGACAAATATAGATATTATACGGCATATGTTATTATCATCCGATCCACCTGTAAGCTCTCTAAGAATAAAGGATGGCAAGCACAAGGAAGCTTTTTCTCAAGAAGCGAAAACGCTGCTGTGGATCAATAAATTAATGGTGAGTCTCATAAGTGCCGAATGTAATTCTATTCAGTTGGTAATTCTCAGGGCCGGATTTACAGTTTCAAATTTTGCGGTTTAGGGTTTAGGGTTAAGAAGTGTCGGCAACTCAGCTGGCACAAGCAAATTTATGGTATGGGCGGATGAAGTATCGGAGTTATTGGGCTTTGTAGATAAGGATTCTTAATTGTGATAGTCAATGATTTTCGCACAGCACGTCATCAAAGTGTAGTCCTTCACGAACGTTTTAAAAAAATTCCAATTGAATGGATGAAAAACTGAGTTGTCGGCAGATTTTTGTCCAAAAAGATCGGTTTCTGGCCCACTGTGCGACGCTTGCACCGTTGTTATTTTATGAGTCGAACAATTTCCATTCGACAAGTAGTTGCCTCGCAAGGACACTAATAATACTATTTTACTTTTACCAGGAACTTGCCTCAACTTTTTCAATATGGCCAGCTCGGAACTAAAGGCTCCCGCGACCCGACGTGACCTACGAAACGAGGAAGTTGCTATTATGTATATGGGTGATTCCGCACCAAATCGATCATTTCTTGCACTCGATGCCCGAAATTTCCATGAAATCGATCTACGATGTATCGCGTGTGTAATTACGGCTAACAAAATTGTTGGAAAAATCGTCTCTCATTTTCCCTTGAGAAAAACGAAACTATATAGTTTCCGAACAATGTAAGTAAGAATCTCGTTACAGCAACATTAATGTGGTATGCAAAGGCCGTTAGACACGATCGACGGTTGAGACGTTCCGAGAGGCAAAAACGGCATGCATCAGCAATACACTACTCAAAAGAATTAAGGAATCACTTCTGCGAACCCGAAAAATTGCTCCCACTTTACGTGATCATAACTCCGTCAAAAATTGCTGTACCGATGAAATTGCTGTAGGATTGAGAAAATTCGTTAAACATGTAGAATTTCAAGAAAATGTGGTTTCTCCAGTACCGAGCGCGGAAAAAATTTTTTTTTAACATGCTATATATTATTTCCCGTAGATTTTTTCACGCTCTTACAAATCTGTTCAACGAAAAACTTATTACATTAGTTTTGTTCAGAAAAATCGATTTCTTGCAAAATCCTGAGGTCGTAGATAAATTTTGAGACCAGATTTGTAATCAGCGTGATAAAATCTACGGGAAATGATACATAACATGTTAAAAAAAATTTTTTCCACGCGTGGTACTGGAGGAACCACATTTTCTTGAAATCCTACATGTTTAACGAATTTTCTCAACGTTAAAAAACGTAACGTACCATAATCTCCTTATTTTTTCCATGTTCTGCAAAGTTTCAGCTTTAATTTAAAAAAAATTTCGTCGCTCTACCTCATTTGTATCGAAAGTTCTTTGATTTTTAATCGAGTTAGGTCCTTTTCCATTCAGTATTCAGAGATGTGAGGCAGCCGCTGTACGTGGCACGCTAATTTCTGCGAAGCACTAACTTCAAACACATCTGCCATAGGTAAAAAATTGTCGCGGCGAGTTCGTGGGGTACTCAATCGATTCGGCAGAATCTCTGCTTCAATCTGACGTTCGGATCATGGTATTACGATCATTTCTTGCCGAGATATAGCGAGTTAAAGGAAAAATGGAAATTGTGCCTTTTTTAAGCATATTTTCACAACACCTTGTGTATCGAAATGTTAATGAAATTGAAAAAACAGAAGGAGTGCCTCGAAGAGAAAGAAACGCTCTTTCTATTGCTTTTTTGCACAAGATTCTACGATAATTTTTTCGCTTTCTGGAGCCAGTTAAAGTTAAAAAACCCATATTTACTTCAATGTTGAATAACTTGAATAAAAAAAATCTCACAATAATCAACAACCACACATTTTACACAGGAAAGATAGCCCTTCCAAATGATATTAACGCGATCCATCACAAAAATTTGTTTCTCCCCGTGTGAAGTTCCAAAGTTGCACAAAATTTTTGTTAACCGTCAATGTTGTCTTCATCTCGCTATAACTTTGTAAAAAACCAACATAGCAACAATTTGAAACAGAGCGTCTGAAACTAGAAGTTTTAGGCTTTTAAACCATTGTTTAACGATATCGATACGGCAATTTTTGACGGAGTTATGATCACGTAAAGTGGGAGCAATTTTTCGGGTTCGCAGAAGTGATCCCTTAATTCTTTTGAGGAGTGTATAATCGAGCGACAGGTGAAAGACCTAGTGACCAAGTGTGACGAAGGTGTGACGAAGGTGTGACGAAAGTGCGACGATGGTGCAACGGCCGTGGACTCCGTATGGGAGCCGATTTGTATGTGTGTGTGTGTGATGATTGGCCTATATGTATATGCGAGGTAGGTATAGAGAACATAAGAATTGCGAGTGAGAGTAGAGAGAAAGAAAGTAGACACAAAGAGCGCAGAGTTCGGGTCAACTCAGGAAACCGGGCTTGCAATTGTATTTGTACCGTTAATAATTGAAATAAAGTCTTTGTATCCATCAATCGACTTTTCGGCGGCTCTAGCGTTATTAATCCTACATTAATATAAGGACAATGGGACGCCAGTTACGCGACCCGAAACGGGTATCGGCGGCATAGCATTAGCTTTCGCGTTCGTACCATTAAGAACGCATGAAAACAAGCGGAGAGCATGTTTCTTATGCTCGATCCTGGCTTGTTCTTAAAAATCGTAGGTTGGTTGTTTCGAGAGCCAAACGCAAGGCCGCCCGGCGAAGAATGCGCCTTTGAGTAACTAAGGCCAGAGCGAGCTCCACGGAGATTGAATGAGCATTCGCTTAAAAGCGTTTTAAGCCACTGCTCTTCGACTCTTTGTCTGACAGTGAGTCTCCTGTGATACAATTGCTCAGCGGAGAGACCCCGCGCAATTCCGCGATAGCAGGTCGTAAGACATGGGAACTCCCTTTTCCAAAGCAAGACCCGCAGGAGGAGCTCGCTGGGTAATCTGATTTCTGATCGTTTCGTGCACTTCCTGCTGCTCGACCGATGTCGATTGATTTTTCTACCCTTGCGCTGCGTGTCACGTTGCACCACCGCCACGACACGCTTCCTCAATTTCGGTGCAGATATTGTGCCACAAGCTAATCTGCAGAAAGATTCTCAGGGTTTCTTATTAACCCTCTCCGAAGATAAACGCTACAGTTGCAGTTTGTGTTGGTTTATTTGAAATAGTATAATCGATAAAACAAGAAAATGAATTTGTTTAAGGGGGATCTATACCCTCGGATTTTGGGGTATTTATCAATGTTATCAACCTCTGTGCAGAAAAAAAGTTTGGTAACATTGATAAACACGCAACTGGATAATGAACACGAGATGGAGTTGCTTGCTATTTCCATATTTTATTCATCTCGTCGCGAATGCCGTTATACAGGGCAGGTCGCACTAATATTAGTGCCACCGATGAGAATATGTACCTCGTCTGTGTCAGTTTTGCTATGATTCCACATTGACAGCAGTGCAGCAGTGAAATGTTGCACAATATCGTAGCACTGATTGACAGTCCTTCTGACTAGGCACCATCTCGTGTAAACTAACTGAAATGAAATTGGCTCTAGATTGGCTCTACATCAGAAATAACCTCTGTCTTCATGAACGTAATATGGGGAAATCTCTGCTAATGTGAATGAAATCACGCGCGGCGATTTTTTGTCCTTATACGAGCATATTTTGAGCTACACAAAGGCTCATTTGATAGAGGAAGGTTCATCACGGCGCGCTCTGCTCATCATATCAGTCAGAAAAATCTCTTTGAGACAGGAAAATACATTGAAATCTGCGGTTATTTTTCTAGATTTTTTCTTTACTTTGGGCACTCATATTATTAGATATAAACATAATCTCGTTAAATCAATAGCAGAGCGCGCCGGATTTAACCTTCCTCTATAGAATGAGTCCTCACCCAGTCCAAAATCCGCTCAAATAAGGACAAAAAATCGCCGCGCGTAAACCCATGTTTCGACCCAAAATCTAGTAAGATTCTAGTTCCTTTCTAGTTACTTCATTGGGTATAGATCCCCCTTAATACAATTGAACACTACTTTATAAGTTACTTTTGTTTCACGTTCACATTATTTCTGGTAATCATTGTGTCACGACCATGAAGTAAGAGTAAGGAGACCTATCTCGATAGCGTATAGAAGAAAAAAGTGGCGACAAAACTTGTCCCCGGTTTGGGGAGGTACGCCAAATGGAATGGATTGGACAGAGAATGTCAGTGTCAAACACGTGTCAAACCACAAAGGTTAGAAATACATGGTTATGTTATGACCGGTGAAGAACTAAGGCTTTAGACCAGGTTAGGTCCATAAACTGGTAATTATGATATAAAACTTATTAAATACATTCTATCCTTACGAACTAGGTTAACAGTACAAAAATAAAGATATAAAGTACAATATTAATGGTAGTATTGGGTTAATAGAAAATACACAGTGATAATAATAACATCCCAGACAGCACACCGGCTCGATTTGTAGGTGTAGGTTCTGTTCCATGCTAAAGATGATGTAGGAGCTGTTCCAGGCTTAAAAAGTATATAAATACATATATATATATATAATATATATTATATACATATATATAATCCTATTAATTACATTATAAGAAACCTACTTTCTTACAACTACTTTTAATTATATTGTAAGAAAAAATATATAACATTTATTTGTGTCATACTTATTAATTATTAAATATATAACACTTCTTCATTTTATAAAAATAATAAGATTTTGCAAATCTTTTTTAAAAAATTTATAACATTTTTCTTCAAATTTTGCGTATTTGCACATCATAACATAACCATATATTTCTAACCTTTCCGTTTCATCGTTTAACACGTGTTTGACACTGACAATCTCTGTCCAATCCATTCCATTTGGCGTACCTCCCCAAACGGGAACAAGTTTTGTCGCCACTTCCAAACTGTACAGATAGATCTCCTTACTCTTACTTCATGGTCACGACGTCGTTCCTTGAGCGTAAAAATAAATGATAGCTTATTGGTTATAAAACGAGGTTCAGTTTATTTATCCCATATTTCCATTAGTTTGTATCTGCACAAAATTACACTGTCCAACAGCCAAAAAGGATTTCGATTCTCACTATACAATTCTTATAGAGTTTTTTTTGCGCTGATTCCGAATCTGTCCTTAATTTTTCTCCTAGACGCACAGTTTTTGAGAAATTTGAGTTTGAAAAAATGACTTATTTTTCAACTTTGAACAAATATTGTGATGTTATTATAAAAGATATTGAATTTATCTTTATAGCAAAAGATGCCTTAGACTTTCCCGAATACATTGATATCCAATATTAATACATTATGATTGTTTAAACATGTTTAACCGATCATTAAAGACGGAGAGACACCACTATTGCACCAATTTTTGACGATATTTTTGAATTTATCTCAAAAAATAAGGGTCCAGCGGAAAATAGAACTATGCCGCGCGATAGAGCAGACTTTTCTGTCTCTTCGTCTTTAATGATTGGTTAAACATGTTTAAACATATTAATATTGGATATCAATGTATTCGGGAAAGTCTAAGGCGTCTTTTTCGGTAAAGATCAATTCAATATCTTCTATAATAACATCACAATATTTGTTCAAAATTGAAAAATATGTCATTTTTACCACGTTTTTATTAGCTCGCTTTCTTGTTTGTCTGTTTGTTCGGTACAAATTTTGCAATTGATTTTAAACTAACTTCCCGATGAACTAGAGACTTGAAATTTTAAACATAGCTCAGAACGTGATGACAATGCAATATTTAAAGAAAATTTTTTAAAAAAGCCTATGCGTTCAGGAGATATAAATTATTAATAATTTGAACCTTTGCACCCCCCGCCGCATGACGTAGTACGTCTTCGCGTTCAGCGTCCCCACTCTACTACGTGTTCCCACTCTGACTCATCCGCACTCCACTAACCCGCTTCGCACCAAAGAAGCTCAGTGTGCGTCAGTGTGCGTTCGAGCTCAGTGCGGTGTTTACAAAGTTACTACGTATTATTATAGTATATTGTTTGTTTACCAAGTGAAAGAACAGTTACACCTAAATTCTCCGTCGAACCTTCATCTTTGACATTTTACCACGTCGTTTGTTTTCGATATGACGCGTCGCAATACCGTCTGAAATTTACTACATGTCTCTGTTATAATCTCATCAAAATGTTCAAAATCGATTGTAAAATGTCACACATATAAGGCTAAAAAGCAGAAAATAATTATTTAAATAAAAATAAATTAAAATAAAATACCACGCTTTTAAAACGAACTAAAAAGTATAAAATAATTTTTTCTAGCCCCATACAGATTCCTAACCCCGTACAGATAGTCCTGAAAATTTGTGATTGTGAATTTTGAATAGCTATGAAAATAATTGTAAGATTTAAAACGAAAAACGTAGGGCGTATGCAATAGATAATTGTATCATGAACATCTAAATTACTAACAATTTTATTGCACTGCAAATGATATGAACTGTTTTGCGAGTTTCCTCAGCGGCAGCTACTCTTTACACTCCTTACTATGCATTATCTTGCGCCCCACGTTTTTCGTTTTAAATCTTACAAGTATTTTCATAGCTATTCAAAATTCACAATCACAAATTTTCAGAACTATCTGTACAGGGTTAGGAATCTGTATGGGGCTAGAAAAAATTATTTTATACTTTTTAGTCCGTTTTTTAGCGTGGCGTTTTTTAAAATTTTATTTTATACTTTTTAGTCGGTTTTAAAAACGTGGTATTTTTAAAAAATTTATTTTTATTTAAATAATTTTTCAGACTCAAACTTCCCAAACACTGTGCGTCTAGGAGAAAAATTAAGGACAGATTCGGAATCAGCGCAAAAAAACTCAATAAGAATTGTATAGTAAAAATCGAAATCCCCAAAAAAAGTTGAAATTTGTTGACCGTGTTATACTTTACATAGTTTTTCTTTCTTCGATGACAACCGTGTAATAATGTGGTAAAGTTATTAGTAGATATACAGGGTGAGGCGCCAGAAACAGGCCATCTAAATAACTCGACTGCTATTAGTGTTAGGAAGAAATGCATCACATGGAACTTGCTTTGTTTCGACGGGGTATTAATCAGATATTAGTAACTTTTTTATAGGTGGACGCGTAAAGGATATATGAAGGTCAACTTCATTTTTTAAAATGGAATGTGGTATTTTTTAATACATCAATCGATGCAGCTGGACATTCGTTATAAAAAAGTACTAACCTATGTATGTCGAAAAGTTAATAGTTCAGGAGATATTTCAATTTAAACTAGAGGGCTATTGTTGCTCGCTCGATTCGCTCGCTCGCGAGTAGGGTTGTTTTTGCTCGCTCGCTTCGCGAGCTCGCGGGTAGGACTGCTCTTGCGAGAGGGTTAGTGATACGCATGGCTAGTAGGGCCTACTGATATTAATGTTTTTTATTTGGTGTGTGACTCTCCAAGAGTCACACAAAGAACTTCCCGATTCGTTACTCCTTCGCCAACATCGCTAACATCGTTTTTTTTTTGTACTTTCATCGATATTCTCCCAAAACGTATTCTTGGGAGTAGAGATGATAAATTCACTGTTGCATTGGAATAACTTTCGATTATTCCAAGCGGTAACATTAGCATCAGTTAAAAAAAAAAATTTTTTTTAATCTAAAAAAAAATTTTTTTTTAAATCTAAAAAAAAATTAAGAAAAAAATTTTTTATGTAATTGCGTTTGGTTCTTTGGTGGAAAATTTTCGTCCTCCCTTATAAATTGCATTGTAGAATCAACTCTTTTCGAAAAAAAACTAAAAATCTAAAAAACTACTTGACCAATATGGACCAAAATCTAATCAGCTCTAAGTTACGACGGGGCACATCGATTGCATCATTCATCATCCTGATCGCGTTGTTACTTTTTCTGAAAACGTTAACGAAAAATTTGATTACATAGAAATGGACATACGCACTCACTCACACACACACACACGCGCGCGCGCGCGCACACATACGAACATTTTGCTGAAAATAGTCTAAAATGACTGCAATGACCATGAAACGTGAAGATCTGCTAAAAAATCGATTTTCGATTTTCGGGGTCATTACAATAACTTCCTTATAAAATCGGGAAGTTAATAAGTCTAAAATACCATTACTGTCGTACTAAGGCGTTAGTGTTTACTTACTTGTGTCACGTCTTAGTACGGCAGTAATGGTGATTTAGAATTATTTAAATTGAAATATCACCTTAACTATTAACTTTTCGACATACATAGATTAATACTTATTTATAACGAATGTCCAGCTGCATCGATTGATGTATTAAAAAATGCCTCATTCCATTTAAAAAACTGAAGTTGACCTTGATATGTCCTTTACGCGTCTACGTACAAAAAAGCTACTAACATCTGATTAATGCCCCCTTGAAACCAAGCAAATTCCATGTGATGCATTTTTTCCTAACACCAATAGCAGCGGAGTTATTCAGGTGGCCTGTTTCTGGCGCCACACCCTGTATAACTTGTATAGTCGGACAAATGAGAGAGCGTAAAGTGAAATATGTTCCACATATTTTAATTTCTACTAAATATAAATATCGAAATATGGACATTCCTGTATTAAGATAATTAATTCGTACCGTACTTGTTCAAAGGAGTATTCATTGCGCTGGGGAAGGTACAATGCAAACATAATATTATATCTGTATACATATAATAACGTATAATGAACAAAGCATATAGAAATACATATGTATATCCAAGCAGAGGACGAGATGGTATTTGCAGTCGATTTCACCCAATTTAGTATATCGCGACCGTCGTTCATACCGGTGGGCTGAAATTTCAGACGAACTGACACCGCGAGATTGAGTTTCAAAAAATATAATAACTTCGCCAACGCTACAACACGATTTCGGATCAAGTATTTTCTGTCCGAGGAAAAAGCAGTTACAAGCAATTCGAGGAAGAAACAAAATCAACTTTTAACAAACGATACCAATTTTTGCAAAGTGTCATACCGCGATCTTCCGAAACATTCTGAAAAAATGTTGTTAACTAATTTTCTCGACTATTGTACCGTACCGATGCCGGTACAGCAAGCATAACGTTAAGGACGTTCTGGAGGTATATAAAAACGCAACAAAATTTTTGAAAATTTGACAAGATATAAAACTGTCCAACATAAAGGATTTCGATTCTCACTATGAAATTCTTATAGAGTTTGTTGCGCTGATTCCGATTCTGTCCTTAATTTTTCTCCTGGACGCACAGTTTTTGAGAAATTTGAGGTTGAAAAAATGACCTATTTTTCAACTTTGAAGAAATATTGTGATGTTATTATAAAAAATATTGAATTGATCTTTACAGCAAACGATTCCTTAGACTTTCCCGAATACAGTGATATCCAATATCATTACATTAAAGACGGAGAGACCACTTTTGCACCAATTTTTGACGACATTTTTGAATTTATCTCAAAACATAAGGGTCCAGCAGAAAATCAAACTATCAATCAAACTAACTTATCTTGAGAAACCACCCTTTTCAGTTTAGAACGTCGACGTTTTTACCGAACCAGAAAGCAAAATATCTTCGCCCGACATGAGCTGCCGCCAGTGGCACTTATCGCCAGAATAGACGTTCCACGGGATACGCCGCGGCGAAAGCCCGTTGTAGTGGTGAGCGCCACTGGCGGCAGCTCATGTCGGGCGAAGATATTTTGCTTTCTGGTTCAGTAAAATCGTCGACGTTTCAAGCTTCAAAGGGAAGTTTCTCAAGATAAAAGTCTGCACTATCGCGTGGTAGAGTTCGATTTTCTGCTGGACCCTTATTTTTTGAGATAAATTCAAAAATATCGTCAAAAATTGGTGCATTGGTGGTGTCTCTCCGTCTTTAATGATCGTTTGAACATGTTTAAACAATCATAATGTATTAATATTGGATATCAATGTATTCGGGAAAATCCAAGGCATCTTTTGCTGTAAAGATCAATTCAATACCTTTTATAATAACATCACAATATTTGTACAAAGTTGAAAAATAGATCATTTTTTCAACCTCAAATTCCTCAAAAACTGTGCGTCTAGAAGAAAAATTAAGGACAGAATCGGAATCAGCGCAAGAAACTCTATAACAATTGTCTAGTGAGAATCGAAATCCCCAAAAAAAGTTGAAATTTGTTGGACCGTGTAATTCTTACTAAATTAATGCAATTACCAAAGTTTGGGTTCGATTCACTGCACCGTTTAAGAATCATAGTAGCTTAAAGTTTGCACATTTCAACACGTCTTCTTAAGGAGAATTCATAAAATTCTACTTCAGACCCTATTTAAACCTTGAAAAAACGCAACTAGAAACTCCAGTTCTTTCTTATATGTAGTAAAAATTATGTAATTAATCATGTTCAAAATTTATTAGGATTCACTAAACAGTTACAGAGCAAAAAAATTATAAACTGTTACAAAACGTCAAATTTATCGTGTTGTCTCTCACTAGCATGGAAACGCGACAAGTGTAGACCACTGAATATAGCTACAGGGGGTACAGTATTCGCAAAACTTTAATGCAAAATATACTCATGAATGGCTTTCATTGCTACTATATTGATGGATTTCGAATTTCTTGTACTTTTGTCTCCCATTGTACCTCCAGAATATGTATCCTTAAAACAACTCTCGATCGTTTTAGTATGGGCATAACGCACGATCATTTTACGGGGAATAAAAACTGTATCGATAGGAGCACTTAAAAGAATGAAATTCTCCCTTGAAAATAAAAAGGCTCTGTTTCGTGTTTTAGTCCAGGTTCTGTGGAAGTGAAATAGGGGTATGCAATCTCCAATAACATTTAATTTTGATTTACGACATTTTTTCTATGCCCGGCCATTCAGAGATGGATTGTGTCCCAGGTGGACCATCGCGCACACAAAGAATACTATTTTATCTTTTGTATCTGTACAAAGTACAAAGTTTCCAGTAAGATAAACTGCGATGAACGGAACGTCGCACAGTGGGGTATTTAGCACGCCTGTTATATTTGGCCTGTTTAGCACGTCAAAAGCCGAAATTTATAGTTTGTTCAAAATGACTAAAACTTTTTACCCATGTACCTGAATATACATATATGTGAGTAATCTACAATAATATTTTTCCATAAACAGTACTATTTAGTTACCTATACAGGGTGTCCCAAAATTCCTTCAACAGCCGGAAATGGGAGGTTCCTGAGATCATTTGAAGCACCATTTTCCTTTGAAAAATTTTTATCCGCGGCTTTGTTTAGGAGTTATTAACGAAAAATACGGACCAATCATAGCGCGACTTAGACGCGAGTTGGCACAGTCGGCCAATAGACAGTTGGCGCGCCGCACAGTGGGCCAGATCGGCGCGCTAGCTGTTTACGCGTATTTCACCATTATTTCAAAACATAAAGACCACATTAAATATATCGTCGGATTCGTTTTGGCATCAGCTATAATATTATTGAATGAAAAATATATAGTTATAAATAAATAATGAAGGTAAACACCATTTTTTATTAAAAAAAAGAAATTATTGAAATTTTTTGTATTGAAATTTGTAGAAGACTGAGTACTGATTACTTTTTGTAGGAAACATTTTTTTGTTACATCACCGGAAATGTCTGTAAACTCGTGTGAATAATGAATAATATTTGAAAGCTGGCTATTCAGGCATTCAAACAAGAGTAATTCATAATTATTGAATGAATGAAGTTTATTGTATTTAATGAAATAACAAAAATGTGTTATTACTGTCTCATTTAAAAAATTACAAAAATTCAAACAAGATTAAATATTATATTTTACAAAGTTCCTGACTATATTCGATTGATCATACGGATTTTCTGCTTATAACTCTGTTTATCTATGAATAAACAAAAATCTATACTATAATTCCTCTTAACAAAGATAAAATACAGGTCTTTAATATGGAAAAACTGCTCTGATGCTATACTACGATGCTGTTACTATAATCTCTCAAATACAAATGATTCAACTGTGAGCTAGTAATAAGTTCGAATGTTTATCAATGGTCATATAATCTAAAAACTTCATAAGATAGGTCTGGGCTAGGTCTTTACACTCTTAAGAGCTGCTGAGTGGTCGTCAATGCGTCTCGCGCAACGTGATTCGCCGCGGAATTACGTGACACGCGACGGTTTAAACCTTCATAATTTCCAAGTTTGGATCGATTTGGGTGTGAAATTTGTAGGATCTTTTAGAGGAGACGTTGCTGAAAATGTTTCACTTTGTTAGAGCACGACACTATATAACACTTTTAACTTATCCCTTGTCAAAGGTGAAAAACTTTGACGGTATTCCTTGGTTGACTAAGTATTTTTTTTATAACAAATTATGAACATTAATGTTTAGTTCCTGGTGCGTTCTCAACATAGATATACATTCTTCATACAAAAACAAATTGGGCACTTAATCTTTAGTAAGTTTTCCAGGACATCGTTATGAAGAAAAGGAATTTTTTCGGTGATAAATCGTATCTGAAAAAGTTTGATCTTTGAACGCTTATTGTAACGAGAGTTTTTAATAACTTTAATTAATATTATCGTTTTTGAATGTAATGGACATTTAAGAAACATTGTACATTCGTTAAAAATCGATATGAGGACTTCGATTTTTTAGCTCATGAACAACTAGCGCGTCGATCTGGCCCACTGTGCGCCGGGCCGACTGTGCCAACTCGTGTCTAAGTCGCGCTCTAATTGGTCCGTGTTCTTCGTTAATAACTCCTAAACAAAACCGCGGATAACATTTTTGCGAAGGAAAATGTTGCTTCAAATGATCTCAGGAACCTCCCATTTCCGGCTGTTGAAGGAATTTTGGGACACTCTGTAGATACTTGGAGGTAACATTCTCGTGATAGAGAGTAGCATGGAAAAAATTGTGTTAAAGAAATGATCTTTCTCAGAAGATTAGTGTATCAAATCGAACCTAGGATGTAAAGGAAGGTATATAGAGTAACTTTACTGCTTTTTGTTTTATACTCTTCGGTGGTTTTGATAGAATAAACTATTGAATAAACTTTTGATAGAATAATTCAGAAAATTAATATGTATCATGTAATAACTTTTTTTCTCAGCATAACTCCTCTTTAATTTTTGGTGTGGATAATCAGTAGACATTGCGTTGCACAATCCTTAAATGTTTACGTGCAGATTGTTGCTGAAACATACCTTTTTATGCGATATAGATCAGTATGGCATGAACCGACCGTATATCATATGACTGATAATGATGAAATAATTGAGCTGTAGGTGATAGATACTTGGAAGTAAATGAAGGAAAATGAATGTCATTATTGCTAGAATATTAATTTATATTACCGGAAGAATGTAATCGTGGTTTAGCAATTGAGTATCGGTGTTTCTTCGAATAGTGTAGTAACTGTGTTCTGTAGTGTTTCTACAGTCCGAAGACTCGTATTTAGAATATTCGCTATAATTTATTTTATAAATATTGTATAGTTTTACATGAGTCAGTATGAATCGAAGCGAATGTGATAAATTACAAAATGAATAGTTACGGATACGTGCAATGAAGAGTGTTTGGTACAGAGTGGACAGTTTCAGAGATACATTAGAGCGAGTTATCTATAACAGTGAGTGTAAAATGAGTTTTAAGCGATTTAGAATTAAGTGTTTCGTTGTTAATGAACTATGATTTTGTTATTTAGACTTTGTGTTTAAATCTTTACCACAGCCACGCGGGAAATTTGTTTGCGATAGCTATTTCTCTAAATCTGGCGAAAAAATGTTTCAAATAAAAGTTTAACAGTATTCATGCATGTATAAATTGCAATATAAAAAACATTGACAAAATTTTCTTTAAAAGGAAAAAACAAGACCGCTTCGATTGTTTAAATATTAAATTGTATTTTTGATTTGACAATGTTGTAGCTGGTGTTAAGACGAATCCAACGATATATAATATTATGACCTTGACACTATTAATAACGTTGCAATAGTTTTGGCGCGCTAAACTGACCAAATACCCCACTGTGCGTCGATCGTCCGAATACTTTTTAACAGAAACTCCGACTAGCAAAAATTACAATAATCAATTTCGTGGTTTTTCGTTTCTTCTGTCACGTGGTAAATCGTTCTCGTAAGAATTCCAAAGACCGAAAGGGGACCGAGCCGTCAATCGATGCGCTAATGAACGGTGGAAAAATCACGCGCCGGGCAATTCCGCTTGATCGCAATCTACGGGCTATTAAGATCGTTTCAGTGATCTCTGTTCGGTTGCGGTGTGCACCGAATGGTACTGCGCGAAAACCACGTTCATCGTGGCCTGTGTTTATAAGCCTGATGGAACTTCTAATGCATTTAGAAGAGCTTTTATGCGGCCGCCTCTGAGTGCAGCCTCGCGCCGCGCCGCGCCGCGCCGCGCCGGACACTTACAAAAGCACGGGCCCAGGCGAGGGAGCGTGTATGTATGGTACATACGTATGCGCGTGAAATTATTTATCTTCGTCGGAATGCGAGTATGCTAATTTATGGATAGTCGGCGTATCCCCGTCTCGAGGCTTGGGGCATCCCCCATGATATTCCACATATGCATTTCCGTACGTTTTATAGCGACCAAGTTGCTTTTTTTATTTGAGTACGCGCACGATACACTGTGGTTGTATCTCCTACGGTAATTCCTTGTCGCTCGTCGCTCACAAATAACGTTAATTTGGTCACGGTGGAAAGAACATCGCTTTTATTGTTTATCGCCGCACGGTGTCCCCTTATACAATGTTGTTCTTATATTACATACGACGCTTTTTAGACTACGCTAAATCCTGTTATTTTTAATTGCTCAAGTACTGCGGTGGTTACGTTGCTCTTATTATGTAAGCAAGTATAGGATGTTTTTGTTACGCGGTATACGGAAAAATGTCACTTTCACGCTCGACGGCCTCCTAGAAGTAACCCCCCCACTTGTTAAATTAAATAATTTCAACAGTTGTGCTGAGTTTGTGCTACATTGTGCTCGAATATTACAGCTATAATATAAAAAATAAGACTAAAAATTGAAAAAAACGATTTTTCGAGTAGCCCCCCACTTTTCCATTTTTTTCAATTTTCTCAATTGCGCTAAGTTGTGCTAGGTTGTGCTAAGATTGTGCTAAAGTATTACTTCATAGAAATAATAAATAAAGGAGTTATGGTAAATAATCGTTTTGGACATCTAATTAACGTTTAAGTTAGTAACAATTATCCAAACAGCACATAATCATACAGGGTGGTCCACGTAACTTGCACACCTATAATAACTTCCAAAGTACGCGTTGCACGATAAAGTTTTGCATACAGAAGTTGCATGGTCTGAAGGGGTACATTATTTAGTGTATTTATTTTTTTTACAGACGGACGCGTAAAGGACATATGAAGGTCAACTTTATTTTTTTAAATGCAATGAGGTATTTTTTAATACATCAATCGATGCTGCTGGACATTCGTTATAAATAAGTATTATTTATTATTAAGTACCTATGTATGTCGAAAAGTTAATAGTTAAGGTGATATTTCAATTTAAATAACTCTAAATCACCATTACTGCCGTACTAAGACGTTACACAAGTAAGTAAACACTAACATCATAGTACAAAAATAATGGTATTTTAGAGTTATTTAAATTGAAATATCTCCTGAACTATTAATTATACTTTTTAGTCCGTTTTTAAGCGTGGCGTTTTTTAAAATTTTATTTTATACTTTTTAGTCCGTTTTAAAAACGTGGTATTTTTTAAAAATTTATTTTTATTTAAATAATTTTTCAAACTCAAATTTCTTAAAAACTGTGCGTCTAGGAGAAAAATTAAGGACAGATTCGGAATCAGCGTAAAAAAACTCAATAAGAATTGTATAGTGAAAATCGAAATCCCCAAAAAAAGTTGAAATTTGTTGACCGTGTTATACTTTACATAGTTTCTCTTTCTTCGATGACAACCGTGTAATAATTTGGTAAAGTTATTAGTAGATATGCAGGGTGAGGCGCCAGAAACAGACCATTTAAATAACTCGGCTGCTATCAGTGTTAGGAAGAAATGCATCACATAGAACTTGCTTGGTTTCGACGGGGTATTAATCAGATGTTAGCAACTTTTTTGTAGGTAGACGCGTAAAGGACATATGAAGGTCAACTTCATTTTTTAAAATGGAATGTGGTATTTTTTAATACATCAATCGATGCAGCTGGACATTCGTTATAAAAAGTACTAACCTATGTATGTCGAAAAGTTAGTAGTTCAGGAGATATTTCAATTTAAATAACTCTAAAATATCATTACTGTCGTACTAAAACGTTACACAAGTAAGTAAACACTAACGTCTTAGTACGACAGTGATGGTATTTTAGAGTTATTTAAATTGAAATATCTCCTGAACTACTAACTTTTCGACATACATAGGTTAGTACTTTTTTATAACGAATGTGTCCAGCTGCATCGATTGATGTATTAAAAAATACCTCATTCCATTTAAAAAAATAAAGTTGACCTTCATATGTCCTTTACGCGTCCACCTGTAAAGAAAATAAATACACTACATAATGTATCCCTTCAGAGCATGCAATTTCTGTATACAAAACTTTTTCGTGTAACGCATACTTTGGATGTTATTATAGGTGTGCAAGTTGCGTGGACCACCCTGTATATCTGAGTTGTGCTAACATAGCACAAGTCAGCACAACTTCCGATTTCTTCAGCACATTGATTTAAAGGGCACTTTACTTTTTAGTCGTCTATATAATTTTGTTTTTGCGGAAAACTGTACGGAATCTTTTAATATTGTTTTTTAGTCTTTATCTATGGTACAAGAGTCATCTATATAATTTTGATTTTACGGAAAACGAAATTATATACAAGACTCTTGTGGCATAGACAAAGACTAAAAAACAATATTAAAAGATTCCGTACAGTATCAGAGAATTGACGGGAAACCCGAATATTTTCGGGAATCCCGTTCCGGTCCCGCATACCTCTACTAATTAATGATACACTATCGAAGCGCGAAGGGCCGCACAGTGAGTAATTTGGTCGAAACACGATTCAAAATCAAAGAGCTTTCGATAGAAATGAGGTAGAGCGATGAAATTTTTTAAAAATTAAAGCTGAAACTTTGCACAATATGGGAAAAAGAGGGAGATTATGATACGAACGTTGTTTAACGTTGAGAAAATTCGTTAAACTTTCACAATTTCAAGAAAATTGCGGTTTTTTCAATACCACGTGCGGAAAATTTTTTTTTCAACATGCTACACATTTCCCGCAGATTTTTTCACGCTGATTTCAAATCAGGTCTCAAAATTTGTCTACGACCTCAGGATTTTGCAAGAAATCGATTTTTGTGAACGAATGGTTTAACGAATTTTCTCAAGGTCATAAAACGTTCGTACCATAATCTCCCTATTTTGCCCATATTCTGCCAAGTTTCAGCTTTAATTTTTAAAAAATTTCATCTCTCTATCTCATTTCTATCGAAAGTTCTTTGATTTTGAATCGAGTTTGGTCGAAAGTTCCCACTGTGGGCCGCGGACAAGAGTAAAGTGCCCTTTAAATCATTGTGCTGGAGAAATCGGAAGTTGTGCTGACTTGTGCTAGTCTAGCACAACTCAGATATATGATTATATGCTGTTTGGATAATTGTTACTAACTTAAACGTTAATTAGTTGTCCAATACGATTATTTACCATAACTTCTTTATTTATTATTTTTATGAAGTGATAGTTTAGCACAATCTTAGCACAATTGAGAAAAATGAAAAAAATGAAAAGTGGGGGTCTACTAAAAAAATCGTTTTTCTCAACTTTTAGTCTTATTTTTTATATTATAGCTGTAATATTCGAGCACAATGTAGCACAAACTTAGCACAAGTCAGCACAACTGTTGAAATTATTTAATTTAACAAGTGAGGGGCTAACTTCTAGGAGGCCGCTCGACGATACCGCAAACCAATCATTTATTTGCAACAGCATCGAAACAGCGAAAGCGCGTCTCTGAAGCGTCGGATAGCTTCTAACAGCCCTTCCGTTGCGCGTAACCCTACAAACATCGGAGTAAAAGTAAATCAAAGAGTACAAATGCTTTTACAACAGACTCAGGGAGGCGATGCACGAAGGAACGTACTCTCTTCTTTCCCTTGCGCGTTCGGATTCGCATTTTCCAGCGTAGACGAAGAAAGAGAGAAAGAATCGATTGTTACACGGCTTGAATATTAATCACGCGGTTACAGCCAGTTCCTCCTTTTCCCCGTTAAACGCGGCCAATTAACAAAAAGAGCACTTTCATCGAAAGGATGACCTGGTTTTGCCTTTCTAACTGTCCTCCCTCGTCTTCTGGCCGTCTTTCACCTTTAATCCTTTTCATTTCTGGCTGTCTGCTACCCCTCCTTACTCGCGGATCTTTGCCCCATTCCTCCCTTTCTCTCTGCCTCGCTCCATCTCTGCCCTCTCTTCCACGTGAATTTCTATGAGATATACTCTCGAGGCAGGTCGGTAAGGTTTGGCCCCCTTTGAAATCCTTTTGAAGTGCAAGGAAAACTACACCGACGACGATGCCTTTTATCTTAACGCTACGGCCACGGCCCCCCACAACTATGAAAATAGCTGAACGCTGGGCGTATTAATATTTCGAAATCATCCGAGGGTAAGGTCGTGTCTTTATGCTCTTCCCACCACCACCACCACCACCACCACCACCACCATCTCTCCCCTTTCGCAAGGCTCGCATCATCGCAGTTGTTTACGCAGAAACGCGCCCTCGACAAATAACCGGGGATTCCAAGGCACTTTTCGCTTAATCGACCGAAAAATACGCGTCTTTCGCGATCCTTTTCACTGGAAACTGCACGGACGCTTCATGATTTTTTAATGGCATGTAGCGCGGATGCTTTATTCTGTGAAATTTCCAATAAACTCTTCATCTTGATTCGGAATCTTGTCAAGTTTCTTTTGAAGCAACCATATACAGTAAGGAGCATAACCGATTCCACACACTTTAAATCAGAACAACTTTTTTTATGAATACACCGAACGACTTCAATTTCTCTGTAAGGCTACAAGAAATAGTTTAGTAAATGATGTGTAAAAAATATGTTGAAAGAATGCATTCGGACGGAATTGTGAAAAACAATAGTAAAAATTGATTTTTACAACTTTTTTAGCTGGGCCAATAACGAAAATTCAAAAGATGTGTCTGGTCAACTGATGTAAATTATACACGCTCTGAAAATTTCATTGAAATTAGCTAATTGGCTTACGAGTTATAAACGATCAAAATTGGTAAAAATTACAATTTTTCAAGATTTCTTGCGTTTTCACCAATTTTGATCGATTATAACTCGTAAACCAATGAACCAATTTCAATGAACTTTTCAGAGCGTATATAATTTATACCAGTTGACAAAATTTTTTTAATTTTCGTTATTGGGGCAGCTAAAAAAGTTGTGAAAATCAATTTTTAGTATTGTTTTTCACGATTCCGACCAAATGCATTTTTTCAACTTATTTATTAGACGTCATTTACTAAACTAATTCTTCTAGCCTTACAGAGAAATTGAAGTCGTTTGGTCCATTCGTATAAAAGTCATTCTGATTTAAAGTGTGTGGAATCAGTTATGCTCCTTACTGTATGTATTTATGTAGGTTATGACTAGTGTCCGACGTGTAAGAACATTTCTTTTAAAAGAAATCCTATGATAGATATATTTCAAATGGAATCTATTAAAGAAGTTCCATAACTCTTTCAATCTGTGTCGTGAACACGAATATACACTCTATCCACTTCCAACTAATTAAAATCAGGTTTATTCGTGCAGGATGAATCTCTACGGGATCAAAGCGTAGTTTCTAAGCTGGAAAGCCATGCGCACTCGAATTGAAGAGCTCGGTGCAGAAATCAAATAAATCTAAACTTTGAAAATTGTTGATTCGTTCTTGAAACAATTCGCGATATATGTACACATAATTATGGTCATATGGTCTGGAAAATACGAGAAACAGTATCCGCTACTCCTCTATCATTTTATCTTTTTGCAATCCCTGTTTCGTTACTTTGAATAAATTACTTTGATTTGAAACTACGTCAAGCAGAATTTTACTAAAAAATCGACTTGTCTTGTGTGTTGCACCAAGGTCCTCAATTGCGAAGGTACATACTACGAAAACAAGAAAACGAAGTGCATATTATGTGTTGTATACAGGAGAGCTTTACCTGGAGAAGATGCAAATCCATTCCAGAGTGCGGCGCAGCGACAGGAAATAATGCAACGCCATGGTCGATTGTGAATGGCTGCACCGGTTTGTAGGAATCGAGATCGAGGTGATAGTCGTTCTCGTCGCATTCTTCGACCATGTAGGTTTGCTCGATTGCGGTCGTATGAATGCTCAGGGTGCGATGAAGCGAGCTGGTCGTTGCATCCTTGCCGCGCGCGTGTCGATGCTGCACAGAAACGCGGCACGGTCCTCATGAATATTTAGGAACGTTTCGGCGATGCCGTATATATGTATGTATTAATTTCGCATTTCTATTTCAGATCGTGAACGAGGGAACTCGCGGTCTCCCGACCAACTCCGTTAAGGCGAATTTAGACTTTTCACTTTAGAACCGCATCCCGGATGATCCATTCACGGCGAAACGTAGAAAATCGTTTTAATTTGCATTTTGTCCAAGCGAACATCCAAAGCGATCGACGAAACAGGATCAAGGCGAATTTACGCTTCTTCGCTTCGGACGAATAATAATTGCACGATAAACAAGAAAAATTCTACACCATTTTCAATCGTTTATAACTCGTACTCGTAGAGCAATTAATCGATTTCGATGAAATTTTTAACATGCGTATAAGGTGAAGTGCCCTATGCCTGGACAGCATGTTTTTCTATTTTAAATTTTATCACTTTAAATAAACAAAAACAATTTCTTAAGAGTTTTAACATACAGTTCAGAGTTTGTAAAGTAATTTAAAATAAAAAAATCATTGTTTAGGTTAATATCTTAATTGTATTAACAAGAATAATTCAAACCTATAGTTGGACATATTAAATCCAATCTAAGCTAGTACCTGGACAGAGAAGTAAAGCCTATATCGGACCAAATTCAATTTACGAGTTGATCGAGCGAACATAACCTAAAACGTTGGTTGGTGGCGCTGTTGCGCATGACGAATAGAAGATGCTTTGCGTAATATGTAGTATTCTTATCATAGATTATAGTATTGTATTATTTAACCAAATATATATTTATTTTCATTTACTGTTTTCATAAAACTTGTCATAATACAACTTTTAAGGTTAGGTAGTAATACTGATAGATTTAAGATGTAAACATAAAGTATTATTAACGTCACAACCGGAATACATTTTCTACATACGTTATTCAAGCTAATAGAAGACTAATTATACGTACATGTAGTTAAATAATTTGCAAACAATGCGTTGATTTTATTCACAAACACGTGTCCGGCTTCAGGAGTAAGCACATTGCGTATAAGCTTAGAGTGGGACAGCTACTGTCATCGCGTCCCAGTATGGAGTACTTATATTTGAAAACAGTCCTAATCTTGGACATCTAATATTTTGATTAATAATTATTATTTACGTTAAGTTTGATTGCCAATTTATTTTAAAATATCAATATTATTATGCGTGATAATTATTTTTTGTCTGAGGGCTTAAATTATATCTTTTTTCTAACAAAAGTTCGAACTATAAATGCACATGATTCGCATGTAAATAGACTATTTTGTATACTGTTTTCAGATGAACTTTGAATTCATTTTTAAATTTCAATTGATGTCTCAATGAAATAATATTCACACCTACTTGTAGCTAAGGCCTCAGAATATATAATATAATTATTTAATCTCTTAATTACTGATTTTACTATGAAAATTCAATTGTCCAGATTTAGGTATCACTTTTGGACTGTCCAGACTTAGGGCACTTCACCTTACACTGCCGCTCAAAAGTATGTGGACACTTCCTTAATTCTTATAACTACCTGAAAAAAGTTCTGATATCTTTGGTAAATTTGATTATCTTGTATGTATTTCAGTTTGTACAGTATTGGAGAACATATTTTAATAATAATTTATTAAATATCTCACCGATAATAATAAAAAATAATTATATTTTCTTCCGCGTTTACTAGTCGTGGCATTCTGGCTATTAACTTTTTCATTACTTCACTTTCAATAAGGTTCCACTCAGATTCTAATATTTCTCACAAATGTTTTTCAGACTTGGGACATCGTTTTCGGACTTAACTATCTATGTGATCCCATGGTTTTTCTACTATTTATTTAAGAAAATTCAATAACTAAATTGTTTATTTTGGTACTATTAGAATACATTACATACATATTCATAATAGACTTTAGCAACAAATATTGTTTGCTAATAAAAATATACATTATATATCACAAATTTCATGAACATGGTAAGTGTCCACATACTTTTGAGCGGCAGTGTACGTATCTTGCGTAAAGCCCTTGCGAAAAAGTCATCAAAATCATGAGAATGAATCTTAACTAGGGATTGCAATCCCGCAATCCCGCAGGATCCCGTGTCATTTTGCGAAACTATGCGTATAATCAAAATTTGACAACGAACTATTTCGATATCTTCGACAAAACATTAAAAAAGAGATGATTTCCTTTGAAATCATGAGCGACGGCGAAAAGGGGAAATATTTACGTATGGCTTACGAATATTTCTTAACTATTCGACGTACAAGTGTAGAGGCTGAACAAGTTTTGTCCGCTGCAGGATATATCTTTGTAATGACTTGAAGAGCAAATTAGAAGATACAACAATTAATAGACTTTGCTTTTTACGGTCATATTTTCAAAGTTCTAAAATTGGTTTTTACAATTTTAACATTTTTCAGATTTTAATTTAATTAAAATTATATTCACAGACAGGTCGATTATATATAGTTCATTCTAAACAATTTTTATAGTTATTTTGAAGTTTTAAACAACATTTTTGTAAGGAAAAAAATTCTTCCGATTCACCTCAGCAATTAATGTACATAGCTTCATTATTGATATATTTTTTTATTTAAATACCTTCTTTTAATAATTATTAGATCTAACGAATTATTGTATATAATTATCATATTATATATTTTATATTATTACACATAAATATGTAATATACGTGTATGTACACATATATTTCAATTATAGTTTGTTTCCCAAAAGAGATTTATTTTAATTTGTGTAGATTTAGATTTTGTTTGTATTTCGTTAATGAATTTTGACTGATATGATTAAAGATGTTCACCTCGTTAAGTAAAATTTGTTTCTTTATTAAATATACAAGGTGAGTTCCAAGAAACAGAACACCTAAATATCTCCGTTATTTTTCGTTCTACAAAAAAACTTCTTAGGATAAAGTTACACTGTTTGAAGGGCCACATGTAACGGTGTAAGGGAAAAAGTTTTCGAGGTCATTTTTTTACGAGATTTCAAGGTCATCGATATTTTTTTTAAATGGAATGAGGTATTTTTTAATACATCAATCGATGCAGCTGGACATTCCTTATAAAAAAGTACTAACCCATGTATGTCGAAAAGTTAGTAGTTCAGGAGATATTTCAATTTAAATAACTCTAAAACACCATTACTGTCGTACTAAGACGTTAGCGTTTACTTGCTAGTGTAAATTGAAGAGTTGACATTGAAACATTAACGTTGAAAATGAAATTGTAGATTTGAAATTGACGTTGAAATTAAAAAATTGAAATTGAAGAGTTGAAATTGAAAAATTGACGTTGAAATTGAAGAACTGAAATTAACGAAGTGAAATTGAAAAATTGAGGTTGAAATGGAAGAGTAGAAATGTGAAGTTGAAATGGAAGAGTAGAAATGGAAGTGTTGAAATTGAAGTTGAAATGGGAGAGTTAAAATTGAAGTTGAAATGGAAAAATTGAAGTTGGAAATGAAGTTGAAGAGTTGATATTGAAATAGGAGTTGAAATAAAAATTTGATGTTGAAATTGAAGAGTTGAAATTAACGAATTTGAAATTGAATAATTGAAGTTGAAATTGAAAAATTGACCTTGAAATTGGAAAATTGAAATTGAAGAGTTGAAATTGAAATTGATGGGTTGATATTGTAATTGAAGTTGAAGGGTTGATATTGAAATTGAAGTTGAAGGATTGATATTGTAATTGAAGTTGAAATGGAAGAGTAGAAATTGAAGTTGAAATGGAAGAATAGAAATTGAAGTCGAAATTGAAGTTGAAATTAAAGTTGAAATTGAAAAATTGAAGTTGAAAATGAAGTTGAAGAGTTGATATTGAAATTGAAGTTAAAATTGAAAAATTTACATTCAAATTGAAATTGATGTTAGCGTTTACTTACTTGTGTAACGTCTTAGTACGACAGTAATGGTGTTTTAGAGTTATTTAAATTAAATATCTCGTGAACTACTAGCTTTTCGACATACATAGGTTAGTACTTTTTTATAACGAATGTTCAGTTGCATCGATTGATGTATTAAAAAATAGCTCATTCCATTAAAAAAAATATCGATGACCTTTAAAGCTCATAAAAAAATGACCGACAATTTTTTCCCTTACACCGTTACATGTAGCCCTTCAAATAGTGTAACTTTGTCCTAAGAAGTTTTTTTGTACAACGTAAAGTAACAAAGATATTTAAGTGTTCTGTTTCTTCGGACTTACCCTGTATATTAGATTGAAGAACAAAATTCTTAGTCCCGCCGGATTGATAATGTCGCGGGATTGCAAACCCTAATCTTAACGTTGGAATAAAATGAACAATGGATTATAAAACTAGCCGGGTAACCTTGACTTGGCAGCATCTTGCCATCGAGGATTCACATTGCATTTACTGTCAAAGAAAACTGTTTGAAACTTTTCCGAAAGTATTTTACCCGGAGACTCTGCCAGCTCTTATCCTAGAGACTTTGATTTCACTGTGTGGATCCACGTATGAAAGTTAGCTATCCTCAGGAGATCGCGTGTCCGAGTGTGAACAACACGTTAGTCACGGCACGACTTCTATGGCTGTGTTACGCGAGTATGTCTGCAGGTTTGCGCTTTCTGTCTGTCAAACGTAATAGCGGAGTGGAGTGACAACGGAGCGAGGAGAGTAGAGATAGAGCCGCGGGCTATCCCAACGATGCGATGTGGTGGCAATAGCTCTTTAGCTACCTTGACAGCTCAACTACTTCTGCTTCTAGACAATGGTCCTTGGGCATTGTCGAGCATCTAGCAGCGGATCTTAGACGCAAGACATTCGGTGGTGAGCGGATAAGAGGAGGTTCGTTTGTGAGTTTTCCTATGCGAATAACTATGCCCAACGACATTGCATTTTCCTGCACATTGCAATATCTTCTACTATTATTCTATTCTACTATTCTACTATTTTACTATTGTAACATATAAAATTTATTATTATTATTTTTTTAACGAAATTATCATAGCTTAATTATCGACGACAGTTTGACGATCAATCAAATATTTGTAAATATCTAGCGCCAAATGTCCCCTATAATTAGGGTTGCCAGAAATGTTTTATCCAAATATAGAAGAAGTAGTGGAAACTGCAATTATGTATATATACAGGGTGTCCCGAATTTAAAAGCAAAACTTCAGGAGCGTGTAGGGGACCGAGAAACTAAGACAAAAAGTCTTTTAGAAAATTTGCTCGTTTTTACTTCGTTTTGGAGAAAATCGCAAAAAAGAAACAAAACAAGCTTTCATTTTTGTACCTATTTATTTACATTTTATCTACGTTATCATCTACTTAATGTAGATATTGTTCAAAATGTTGCCCTCTGACCACAATGCAAGCATTACATCTAGCACTGACTTGATAAATTCCAGCTAAACATTGTTCTAGTGATATTTGGTGCACTGTATCAGTGAAAGTTTATTCGGTGTCAATCAATTCAAGCAATTAAGAGCAATTAAGAGACAGAATCATAGATACAGTGTACCAAATATCACCAGAACAATGTTTAGCTGCAATTTATCAAGTCAGTGCTAGATGTAATGCTTGCATTGTGGCAAGAGGGCAACATTTTGAACAATATCTACATTAAATAGATGATAACGTAGATAAAATGTAAATAAATAAGTACAAAAATGAAAGCTTGTTTTGTTTCTTTTTTGCGATTTTCTCCAAAACGAAGCAAATCTCTAAAAGACTTTTTGTCGTAGGGTGCGGTTATAGTGGAGCGGCGAGCATCGATGATAGCGGCGCGGTGAAAACAAACCAACATTCGTGACAACATTTCGACACATACTAAAAAAAAAGTACATATGTATTTTCTTTGTTTTTCTTTTTTTTCACCGCACAGCTCACCTCGCTGCTCCACTATAATCGCATACTTAGTTTTTCGGTCACCCTACACGCTCCTGAAGTTTTGTCATTTAAATTCGGGACACCCTGTATTAGATAGGCTCAAAATATAGGAGTTCAAGTAAAAGAGGCACACAGCACATTTTAAACTTTTTTATTCAAACAATGATTTTTGAAAATTCCTATAGGTACGTAAAGATCAAGTTCAAATATAGAAGATTCATATCAAATATAGAAGATCTGGCAATCCTACCTATAATATTCTATACTCTAATATTTATAAAATACTGTTTATCGTTGTTTACGTTCCCCACGACAACAATAGAATTTTTATTCTAGTAAAAATGTACCCGAAAAAACCTGTCGGACTTTCGTAGATCCCTTGTGAATATGGATTTTAAGCGAGGCGAACATTGCACAAATTGCCACCAATTCTTTATACTTTCCAGTTGACTTTGAAAACAAAGGAAACGAGAGAAAATTCGTTAAAAAAATTCTTTTTGTAGGAAAAAAATCCATATAACAGCGGTTGTATTTTATAGGGCGTTTGTATTGGCAATGAGACTTTTTTCTATATTTTCTATACGTAGCTACGTTTGTCGAAAAAAACCGAAGGATCCTAGTTTCGTGTCGCTCTCGCGGATGAGCGACAGGTCGCTCGAAAACCCTATTGTGTTCGCCCTATGCGTCACAAGGAAATACGTATAACGATACAAGTGTTTCAACACTTTAACGGGCGTTATCCCGCATACGTGACTTAGCTCCTCTATTCGGTGGTTATCAGTGGCTGTCGCGTGTGCGTGATTTTAATCTTTCGTACATTATGCCATCGTCCACTAAACTTATCTGACGTTTGTTTAAGTTTAGGTCTTTGCCCGTATATTCATGAGGATATCTAGGCTTATATGTACATACGCATACGTACATGTATTGTATGTATATATCCTGCGACACATAGTCTCACCACGAAGAAGATACATAGTATATAAACGGAAAATTAGCACGAGCGTGCGCATAACAGTATGCTACAACTTTAACCTCATAGAAAAATTCATTGTTATTAGAGGTGTGCGAGATCCCGGTAGGGACGGGAATTTCTCGCAGGATCGAGAAAGTCTTTCGGAATTCCCGAAAATATCTATGATTCCCGACATTTTGAAGTTTCTCCATACTTCCAATAATTACAAGAATCTGAAAGCCATTGTGTTCTCGAAGATTACATATCTTATTAGTCGGGAATGTTTATGTTAGTAATATTGTAGAAAGTAATTGCGAATAACGATATTTTCGGGAATCCCAAATATTATTCTATATCCCGTACATTGTTGGGAATTCCGAAAATTCTCGGGAATTCCGAAAATTCTCGGGAATCCCGGATATTTTACAGAAATCTCGCACACCCCTACTAATCATTCTTCGAACTACCGTCAAACTATTTTAAATATCTAATTTAATGATGCTTTCGGCGCTAACGTTTCGATCAATTAATAAATCTAGCAATTTTGCAAAAAACTTTTGTTCTTTCCTGACGTTTCGGTTCAGCTTTGAACCTTTTTCAAAGGTAGAAATTGCGTCTTCAAGAAAATACATATACAGGGTGGGGCACCTAAGACAGGTCACCTGAATAACTCGCTTGCTTTTGAAGATAGAAAAAAATGTATCAGACCAAACTTACTTGATATCGAGGCGCTCGTAATCTGATGTCATTAATTTTTCTATAGGTGGAGACGTCAAGGAGATATGAAGGTCAACTCTGTTTTCTTAAATGGAGTTTAAGCTCTGCTTTCATGTATTTTTTAATGCATGAATCGATGCAGCTAGACGTTCGTTATAAACAAGTATTAACCTATGTATGTCGAAAAGTTAGTAGTTCAGGAGATATTTCAATTTAAATAACTCTAAAATACCATACATAGGTTAGTACTTTTTTATAGCGAATGTCCAGCTGGATCGATTGAAGTATTAAAAAATACCTCATTCCAAACAAAAACACAAAGTTGACCTTCATATCTCCTTGACGTCTCCACCTATAAAAAATTAATGACATCAGATTACTAGCGCATCGGTATCAAGTAAGTTTGGTCTGATGCATTTTTTTCTATCTTCAAAAGCAAGCGAGTTATTCAGGTGACCTGTTTTAGGTGCCCCACCCTGTATATACAGGGTGTCCCAAAATTCCTGAACATCCTAGAAATGGGAGGTTCCTGAGACCATTTGAAGCGACATTTTCCTTTGCAAAAATGTTATCCTCGGCTTTGTTTAGGAGTTATTAACGAAAAACACGGACCAATCAGAGCGCGACCTAGACGCGAATTGGCAGTCAACTGTCTATTGGCCGACTATGCCAACTCGCGTCTAGGTCCGCTCTGATTGGTCCGTGTTTTTCGTAAATAACTCCTAAACAAAGCCGCGAATAACATTTTTGCACAGGAAAATGTTGCTTTAAATGATCTCAGGAACCTCCCATTTCCGGATGTTGAAGGATTTTTGGGACACCTTGTATATAATACAGTAAATAGAATAGGTGAAATGAATTTAAGCAAAAATGACATTGATACGTACTTGCTATAATAACTTTAGTTATGTAAAGTTGTGCATTGAAAATTTGATTAGTACATTAGTACATTAATTAAATGAGGAATTGTTATCGATCGTTTTTTTTTGAAAATTTTGGAATAATGTTCTCGGCGCCACGGTTCGATCAAATACTACACTAAATAGCTATTTTGTAATACTCGTGCGTTTAAATCTGTTACGTCACGGATTACGTTTTGCTTGTGTTTTTCTATTGGAGGAACTGAAGGTGGTGTTTCGCCTTAGACCCGCTAGAGGACTCATCAGTAAGGCTATCTTAAGTACATTAATTGATGGAAACGGTAGCGCCGAAAGCATCATAAATTAGATATTGAACATTTACGATCGATAATTGGGATTATTTTGTCCACGTTTATCTCGTCGTTTCTAATGAAAACAAAATACATAACGAGAGATTGATCGTACCTTATGGAACTCGGCAATCTTCTCGAGGACAGAGTTTGTATCGCGAACGGGAATATCCTTTTCCGATTTGTCCAAGGAACTGTTTCTGGAGATACACTCCGACGGCGATTCCGCGATAGTTTCGATTCTCGTAGGTTGCCTCGCACAGGACACGATTTCGGGGTCCCTGTGGCGCGGAGTCTCGCGGTTGTCCTTGCTATCATCCTGAGGCTGCAACACAACATTTTTCAAAATCGTTAATTAAAATTTCAGTGAAATAGAGTTGAGTTTATTTGTAGAATACATTACGCTCGTACCTACTCGACGGAAATAGGTATCTGGCAATCGATATGGACGCGCAAGAATCGAATTGGTTCGCTTGAAATCAATGACGTGGACGAAGGATACGGTTGATTAAGCGCCGAGTAAAATGTAAAAGCTGGTTCGATTTTTTTCCGGGAAGCCGATAACATGTGATCGTCGCCGGCACGGCGATGGTTCATTCGCGTGATCCTTGGGGAGAATCTTTGCTTAGTCGCCGGCTGAAAGCTCTCGGTGTTCTCGGAACCGTATTAATGTTAATACACGCTGTCGATTCCCTTTCAGGCAAATAGAATCTCTCGATTCGAGAACGTGAGAGGCAGGAAACGACCGGTAGAAATAAAGGATTCGTCTCGATAGAGGGCACTTCTCCCCTTTTTCCATTTCACGGTATTCATTTCGTTGTATGTATTTTAGCCCGATCCCCTTTTAAAGATGAAAATTGCTTGACCCACAATCGATTTCTGTCCTCCGTTTGTTGTTAATATTCCAAGAGCGTCGCTCGCGCTACAGTATTCGATTTGAAAGGTTCTAGGATAAGATATATATATTTCATTCCTTTTTTTCCCATTCAAGGGAACGTCACGGCATCTAATATCTTTATTATATTTGCTTCAATAATAGATATTGATTTTACTGACATTAAAGGACCTTTCGGTCAGAGGTGGCCATTATTTGGCGAAAAAATATTTGAAATACTATTTAATATATTAGATTTTATTTTGCTTAAAGAAAATAGTATTTTATTTGAACAATCTAAACCTCGAAATAAAATATTTTTATTTGAACAATCTAAACCTCGAAATAAAATATTTTTGTTTGAACAATCTAAACCTCGAAATAAAATATTTTTGTTTGAACAATCTGAATCTCGAAATAAAATACTTCTATTTGAACAATCTGAACCTCAAAATAAAATATTTCTATTTAACAATTTCATCCACAAAATAAAATATTTCTATTTTAATAATCTGAAACACAAAATAGAATATTTTATTTTTTGCGTCGTTATACCTAATACTTTCAGAAATCGCATTACTTATTTAATATTTCTTATTTTAGCAATAATTTAAAGAAGAAATGGTACTTAATATAAGAAACTATATCATTTGCCACATTTCCGTTTTATTTTTTTGTTTGTCTCTGCTGCTATTCGCATACAACCAAGGTGCAGCGTTACACGGAATCAGTCCAGCAAAGCTAAAAAGTCTCTCAACTGGGGCAGAAGACGGAATAACTGTGTTGTATTTTAAAAATAATGTTTTTATGTATTTGTACTTTGCAATACTTTCAATTCGTGTATCACTATCGCTCAAATATTGAAATAATTCTAATTTTGCAATGTTTGTATGACTGATATCATTTATTTCTTTTTCCATAAAGGAAAAAAGTCATCTACTTCTTTGTTTTGTGAAAGTAATTGAGGTCGTGACTCTGAATCTGGATTTGCTATCTGTTTCAAAGCATTAAATACGGTTTCTTTGATAAAAGTACGTTTTTCTTCATTTAAGTCTTTCGGAATCCATCATAATTTCCATTTTGGATGGCTAACAGTAGCAATTATATAGTCGCTTGCGTGTTCAGAAAAATCGAATAAATCACGAAATCGAGATTTTAAAGTCGATAAAAATGAAATTTCAAAGGTTCGCAATATGTATTGAATGCGAACCATTATTTTGAGCAATAATATTCAAAATTGAAATTGAAAATACAGACAAAGTCCAAACATTTTCGATATTCTTCAAATAAAATACTATTTTCAAAAATTACTGCATCAAATAAAATACTTTATTTTCAAAAATTACTGCACCAAACAAAATATTTTATTTTTAAAGTTGTACAGATACTGTAAAATAAGTGGGATTATTTACTATTTACTATTTAAAATACTATTTTAAAATACAATACAATCTTTTCGGAGGCGGTGCAAAATTGAAAATTTTCCAAATGACAGATGTTGCTGATTATGATTTCATTGGAATATGGTAGACTTGGAAATCAGTAGGTGGGAAGAGACGATACATGAATATGTAAAAGCATGTAGAAGAATTTAAGGATTTTCGTAATTTCCAGTGCCGAAAATTTTCAATTTTGCGCCGCCTCCGAAAAGATTTTATTGTATTTAAGTTCGTGTGTATTCACATAAATTAAATGGAAATTATTTTATACTTTTTAGTGCGTTTTTTCGAAGTCGGTTTATTTTTTTTTTTTTTATAAAATTGTTTTATTTCACACTTTTTATCAAGGGATCAATCGGGAGATATACCCTACACTGATTGGTCCATCCATCTCGGAGTAATCGGTCAACATACATGAAATGTAAGATCAAAGATATCTTTCGTCTGAATATTCACAAATCTCCGCCCGAGATTTACAAAAACGTCTTTCTCTGTCAACCGTCACATTCCAAATCGTAATTTATAAATATCTGAAAGCCGCAATCAATAACGGTAACGACGTCGCGTCGTTACTGTTCCTAAAGCGGCTCCTAGACGTTCAATAATATTGTCAATACGCCCATCAATAATATTGACGAGGCGCACTGAAAGGGCATATTGACCGTTTAGAAGGGGTTCAAACGCATTGATCAATATATTGAAGCATATTGAATGAAATTTTGATTGAAGCGCATTGACAGGAGCCATATTGATGCGCGCATTGACGTTTACGAGGTTTATTGTCAATATTTCGTCAATCTCACTAGACAATGATGCGATATGGTGCAAAATTTCTCGCGCATGCGCGGGCGAAACAGTTAACGTACAGTGGGTGTACAAAGTATTCGTACACCTTTTAAAAACTAATAACTTTTTTATAATTGTACCAAACGACCTGATTTTTTATAATCAATTAGAAGCATTAGTTTACAAACTGATATGCCATATTGAATCGACCATTTTGAATTTGATAATTTTGATTAAAAATTTGAAATCTATGTCCAAAACAACCTAGAGATACCAATTTTCTAAAAATTTACTGCAGAATTCATTGAGTTATCGAATTTTGTCCATTTCAGCCGGACTGTTCAGATTCCACTGTGCGCCGTTCGAATTAAGGAGTATACGAATACTATTTGGTGGTGTATTTCAGTCGACTTTTTGTTTTTCCTTATTACATTAGCAAGTTAATCAAGAAATTAATTTTTTTTGCTTTGTATCTGTTATATATTGACAGGATAGTTTATTTAATATGAGCAAATACAATGTACATTAGTTAGTGTGACTATGTCGAGCGTAAGATCGAGACTGCCTATGCGTAGTAATAATCGGTGTACGATGAACGTCTGATCTGTCGGTAACGCAGATAGCTAATTACCAACTGAATACATTACAACTTCTCCGCTTTTTTATTATTAGCTTAGATTCTTAAGACGCTCTGAACGCCGTAACACAGGCGTTTCCGATTGACAATTAATTATCTGATCTACATGACGCTTCCAAACTTGGTTTGGCGAAACTTGCACTTCTTACGTAGAGGGGGATACTTTCTTGATTATTTGGCCTTTAATTCTTTTATTATTTCCTACGGCATGATTATCAGTCATTACAGTATCACCTTCTTCGAACGATACCCTACGCCAGGGGTCGGCAACCTTTTGAGTCGGAAGAGACAAAAATTACAATTTACAAAATTTCAAAGTTTTTAAAGAGCCACAAAATTTTTTCTTGCCAACAATAAATAGTACTCGCATAAATAAAGTTTTTTGATAAAAAAAAGTAATCTATTTATTCATAAGAAAAAACATCCAAAGAGCCGCATGTGGCTCGCGAGCCGCAGTTTGCCGACCCCTGCCCTACGCGAACCGCTTCTGTTTACAATTTGTAAATGCTGCTTATCATACACATCGTCTTCTGTACTCTGTCGTAATACGTCGACACGCGTACGGAATTCTCGCTTAAACATTAGAAATGCTGACTTTTTAGAAATGCGGACTTTTACCCGTCGTGCAATGAGGAATACTTCGATAATCGAACAGAAATATATTAATAGCTTCCGCTAACGCTCTTCCTAACTTCACAATTTTAGTTACTTTATTTTTAAAAATACCAACGAAATTTTCGGCCGCTCCATTTGTCGCCGGATGGTATGGAGGCGAGAATGTTTGTTTTACTCCTAATTTACGCAAAAATTTATTGAATAATGAGCTGCTGAATTGGCGTTCATTATCAGTAACCACGTGTTTGGCTAACCCATATTTAGCAAAAAGATCTTTGAATTTGGCTACTAGCCTTTCAGATTTTGTATTATTTTTGAAATCAATTATTTCAGGCCATTTGGAATGCGCATCAATTACAACGAGGAACATATGGTCCATAAATGGTCCCAAAAAGTCGCAATGAATTCTATACCATGCCTTGTCGGGCCAAGGCCGCGGAGTTAATTAAGGGCGTGTACTGCGGCTTTTTTCGTTCTTCTAAACATATTTCGCATGAGCGTACTTGTTGCTCAATATCTTGGTCTATACCAGGCCACCACACATATGAGCGTGCCATCATTGTTATTTTGACCATACCTAAGTGGGAAATATGCAACTCCTTTAAAATGGTAGCTGTAGCCCCATACAAACATCCTTTTTCTACGGACAACTCTGATCTTTTTGACGAATATTGTTTCCCTTCGTTTGTTAACATGTCGCGATTACTTGGCCAACCTAGTAAGGTGTACTTTGTGATGTTACTTAAAACACTATCTTTTTGTGTTTCGCCTGCGATTGTATGCCAATCTAGATTATGCATGTTGTCTGTAATATATTGAATCGGAGTAAAATCTGTGTCAAAAATATCGGTCTCGTCATCGATAGGCAGTCTAAATAAGGCATCACAGTTACCGTTGGCATCTGATTTGATGTGTTCAATTTTGTATTTGAATCCTGACAAGTAGTACGCCCATCGTTGCAATCAGACTTAGGCAGGAATTAATTACATGAGTAATTAATTACATCTTCAATTACAATTACATGTAATTGTAATTGCAATTACTTGACGAATCACTGTAATTGTAATTGTGGTCCGCAATTACAATTACTGGTTGAGCCAAAGTAATTGCAATTACAATTACAATTACATGTAATTGTAATTGTATTTCTTCAATTCCCAAGTAATTGTAATTGTTAGCTGCAATTCCTTTCCAAACAGACGATGGACGACAGTCGCGCGTGAACACTCACACACCGCTAGACCATGCATGCGTACGCGAGGATTGCAAGGGTCCGGGATTCCACTTCTGATTTCTCGATAATGCAAAGTCAGGGTTTTTTAGTAATCCCAATCGCTAGATGAAAGATCAATCTAGGCCATTGTTTGCCTCAAAAGTCCATCTTTTACGTTTCCGAGCAATGGTTTTGCAATATTCGGCTGCATGTTGCCCGTCGGAGAGGCTACTACGCCGGCGTGGCTGCAGCGTGCGTCATGTGACGGGCAACATGCGACGGGCAACATGCAGACGAATATTGCAAAACCATTGCTCGGAAACGTAAAAGATGGACTTTTGAGGCAAACAATGGCCTAGATTGATCTTTCATCTAGCGATTGCGACTACTAAAAAACCCTGACTTTGCATTATCGAGAAATCAGAAGTGGAATCCCGGACCCTTGCAATCCTCGCGTACGTATGCATGGTCTAGCGGTGTGTGAGTGTTGACGCGCGACCGTCGTCCGTCGTCTGTTTGGAAAGGAATTGCAGCTAACAATTACAATTACTTGGGAATTGAAGAAATACAATTACAATTACATGTAATTGTAATTGTATTTCTGCAATTCCAAATTACAGTAATTGGTAAGTAATTGTAATTGTAATTGAAATTACATTTTGCCCAACTCTGGTTGCAATCTACTAGCCGCTGTTAACGGAATACCAGATTTCGGTCCTATAATATATTGTAGAGGTTTATGATCTGTCCGTAATGTTATCTCTCTACCGTATACAAAATGGTAAAAACGCTTAAACCCGAATACTATAGCGCTCGCCTCTTTATCAATAATTGCTCGGTTCATCTCTTTTTTAGGAATTTTTTTGGACGCGTATGCTATTGGACGTTCGGAGCCATCCCTGTACTTATGGGATAAAATTGCAGAAATACCGTAAGCGGATGCATCGCACGCTAGGATTAGATCTTCGTTTGGATCGTAATGAGCTAATACGCGTGGCGAAATTAGTTCATTTTTAACCCAAACGAACGATTGTTCGCATTGTTCAGTCCAACGAAAAGTTTTTTCATTCACGCAATCATATAAAGGTTTTAATCTATCTGAGCGCTGCGTTAAAAATCGTGCGTAGAAATTAATTAGGCCTACAAACGACAATAACTGCTTGTTGTTTTGCGGGCTTCTACCATCGCCTTAACTTTGGATTTAGATTTATGTAGACCGCTTGCATCGATTACAAATCCTAATACCTCTATTTTTTCTTTCATTATTTTGCATTTATCTTTGTTTAAACGCAATCCGTAGTTTTCTAAACGTTTGCAAACTTGCATTAAGTTTTCTGTATGTTTTTCATCGTCTTCGCCCGTAACATAAATATTGTCTAGATAAACGATTGCTCCCGATATACCTCGAATACAATCCTCTATTTTTTAAAAAATTCCGCCGGGCCGGTAGCAACGCCTTCGGCCATTTTAGTATAACGATACAACCCCAAATGAGTGACGATTGTTAAATACTCTTGACTTTGTTCGTCAACCCCAATTTGCATATACGCGTGAAATAGGTCAAGTTCGGTGATTTTTTAATCGCCGCGAAGTGTCTCAAAAATATCTTCTATCCTCGGAAGCGGATTTTTACTCGTAATAATACTCGGGTTTAACGTTAACTTGAAATCCCCACAAATTCGCAATTTACCATTATTTTTAATAACAGGCACAATAAGAGTGGCTCATTCACTAATTTCAACAGGCATTAAATGACCTAATTTAACTAGACGTTTTATTTCGTCCTCCATTAACTGCCTCATTGCATACGGGACCAGTGTTGTGAACTGGTACGGGAAAACTCGCGCATGCGCGACGATTCTAGCGTCACTGAAGTACAAAATCGGGCACCTTGGTTGCCCCGCATAGCTTCGCAAAATCTTTTCTTCTCGATTTTCAAACATGACGTTTAACATGCGTATGTTATATTAAAATTTGATGTGTATGTAAAATGTAATATATAAATATATTCTAATTGTATATGTACAGTAGCGGACAAAAGTTTAAGACCGCTCTAAAGAAGACGATAACTTTTTAAATATTGTACTATACGATTTGAACTTTTATTTATTTATATTTACGAAATTAGTTTACTAAAGGATGCGAAAAGAAATATTTTCAAAAATTGCAATTGATCGGAATTGTTGAAAAAATACTAAAAGTTGAATTTTTAATTTTTTTATGTGGGCCTATATTGAAAATTTAACAAATACGTATTGTAGATCTGTGTCAATTAAACATATTCTGAAAATTTCGTCACAATCGGTTGACGCTGCAATGAGCCAGAAACGTTTAAAGATGGTAAAAATTGCAAATTTTCACTATTTTCGTCAATAAATCGTCACTTTCGTGAGCCACTGTATGTGCGTCGTGTGGTCGTGCGTCATCCGGTTTCCCGGCAGTAACAGTTCGCCCCAACTTGCCCCACAAGCTACGGACTGTAGAACGCAGATACGTTCCTGGATTCGCCGCGCATGCGCGAATTTTCCCGTACCAGTTCACAACGCTGTACGGGACGTGTCGCGCTTTCAGGGCGACTGGCGTTGTGTTTTCCTTCACATGGATTTTTAAACTTCCTTTGTTGTATAACCCCGGTGTTTGCCCGAAAAGCGAAACGAATTTGTTAATTAATTGATCATGAATATTTGTCACATTTATTTTTTATAGGCGTTCGTTTGCTGAGAATGTCTCTGTCAATGTTAAAGGCCAAAATTCAAATGCCGCAAGCCATTGTCTACCTATACGTGAAGGTCCCGAGCCAGGCATTACAAAACAATCTAATTTACATGTTTTACTATTTATTGTTACGTTTACGTTTTCTAATAAGCCAATGGGTTGTAGCACTTTATTGTCATAGCCGCACAAACAATGGTTCGTTTTTTTCAATTCTGTATCACCGAATACTTCGTTTTTCGTATTTACTGAAATTACGGTGACATACGTACCCGAATCTAGTTCCATCTTTAAACATTTTTTGTTGATAATTACTTCTAAAAACATAGGTTCGGCGGACATGTCGCTTACGTAATTTACAATGTTTCGGTTTCGTGTACAATCATTACTTACTTGATCGGTCGCATGGCATATTCTTAAGGGAAAAAACTCATAGTTTCCGTAACACTTGCTCTGGTCGTCGTGTTGTTGCGTTGAATCGCCGCTGCCACTCGAAGTCTCCAAGAATTTGACGTTGCCCGAACCTCTGGTTGTTTTTTTATGTCGACACATGACGTCCAGATGCCCTCGTGTGTTGCAAATACCACAGTATCGAAAACGATGTCGGCACACCGAAGCTCATGGAAGAAAATTATTACACTAGCCACTTTTTCACCATCGATTACGTTTATAATCTCCGAAATACAGTTCGCACACGTGCTGATTAAACGAATGCTCCTGTTCACTGTGGTATCACGAATTATCCTCGTCGCCAGTGTTATATATTGACAGGATAGTTTATTTAATATGAGGAAATACACTGTACATTAGTGAGTGTGACTATGTCGAGCGTAAGATCGAGACTGCCCATGCGTAGTAATAATCGGTGTACGATGAACGTCTGATCTGGCTGTAACGCAGATAGCTAATTACCAACTGAATACATTACAGTATCTATTCTATAGACTTCTCAGAATATGCACATATTCATTGTTTACAGAAAAAGTAGTTAATAAACAACAATTTCACAGTTTTGTTTGAAATTTATCAGTGTACGAATACTTTCTACACCCACTGTCAGTATTACAAAATTTTTAAAGTTAAATTACAATTAGCCAATCCTTAGCCATTATTTCCTAAAAAAATTATTTCCTAGAAACGTCTTTTGTTCATATCACAACGTAAACAAGATACGCTAAGAATTGATGTACTATTTCATCTTCCTAATATTCGCTTACAAAATTCGCTGCAACTAATTTCCTACTGCATTTTTTAAATTTTTGTTTTCAAAAAATGATTATTTGGACATTTTAACATAGTATAAACATAGTTTTGAATCGATATGAAGATGTGACTTTTTCGATTTTTGTCCATGGTTTGCGACACTGTGCGTCGTAACAAATGCGTCACAATGCGCAGTCGCCGTATTGATAGCTACATTGACGAGATTATATTGAAGCATATTGACGGAAGCTTCAATATTATTGTCAATCTACATTGACAATATTATTGAACGTCTAGGGGCCGCTTTATATCTAACATTCAGCGGAGTTCACAACGGCATCACCACCCCACACTTTCGCAAATAAAATCGTAAGGAATAAAAAAATGGCAAATTTTTTTTCACGGGACCACCCCGGGGACATACTCTACAAGATGCAAAAGGTTTTGTTCCGATTGGTCCCAGTGTTCCGATATCGCCTAAGATTTTTTGTACGATGGATGGCCGCTAGAGGCGCTGCGCGGAAAAAACAGTAACGTATCTATGATGAGGTAGTGGAGCCCTGCGTCCTGCGCCTTAAGACTGTTATATAAGCGCGAAAGTACCGAAACAATCTGTTCCGGACAAACAAACTTCAGGACATGTCCTACAAGTTACAAAGTATACACAAATGCATATGTTATACATTAATTTTTCAGAATCAAATCATACAAATCTTTTCAAATTCTGCGAGGTGCTCAAGGTACCCCATTTTATCGAGAATCTTACATTACTGAGGCTGGCAGCGCCTCTAACGGCCATCCATCGTACGAAAAATCTTAGACAATATCGGAACACTGATGGGTCCATCCATCTTGGCGTAATCGGTGAACATACATAGAAAAAGAAGAGAAAAAAGGCACATACAGATCGAATTGAGTAACCTCCTCCTTTTTCGAAGTCGGTTAAAAATACAGGATGAATCGCTTAATTGTTTTTCTACAACATCATAACGTGTTTTGTATTTAAATATGTGCGATTCGACTCGCGCGCGCGTAATTTTTACTTTCGCGAGGGCATCGTTACTAAAAAGAACTGGCAGATACGAACGGTTGTACAGAGATTGTTAATCTCGAGGTTTAGTCGTTAAGTTAAGGTAAAACACAATCGCGGCAACACGACCATGCTCGGCCCGGTAAATCCTTTTTGTTCAGTTCGCGAGTGCATTATTAAAGCCACCTGCAAAACCCAGTCTTACAATTAAACACAGGGACTCGCAAGCGCGCGGCGGTGCTCTGTCGCAGACACAATAGACATTGAACAGTGAATATGATCGGGAACTAACTAGGCTAGAACTGGGACTGATTGTACTGTTTCATGAATTGCATAAGCTATTTCAAGAGTCGACGAAACTGGCGACTAAGCTGTCTCGAACGTGGCGGGGGCTGCACGAGCTGCCTAACAAGGAAACTTCGGTAACCCAAAAAACTCGGAACTCTTTCTTGAAGCTTTTCAAGGCTTCTTCGGAGAACTCCGACGGAAGTATCCGGCAATCTTCTTCTGCCACTTTTTCGAATCTTCAACGTGAAAACAAAACATAACGGACTATTCTGATTTACAGAATTAATTCCAAGAGATTATTGTTTCGCACAGCGACGACGTCCAATTGGCACGCGGAATAAATATAATCTATTGCCGATGTTTTAACCAGGGGTGACACTCGAAGTTGTTAGCGCAACTATGGGGCGCACTTTGCACCTGTGAAATTACCCCTAAATCCTTTAGATTTACAACCTTCGTCTGGTATGTTTTCGAGTTGACAAAGCACTTTGTCGAAGGCATTAAGGTCATTGAAACTGAGAATCCCTCTTGTAGGGATTGGTCGCTGTCACGATAAATTTTATGTTTACGACGGAACAAGAGTGCACAAGGTGTCTTACAATTAATAGTGCGATAGAGGATGCAATTCATCGTGGAAAATTAAATCGGGAAAACAAGATAAAACGCTTTTCTCTTAAGCCACGTTTTTTTTCGAACCAATTTTCAGACTTTTAAGTTAGACAATTTTTGGAAACTATTTTTACCGAAAAAAACCTTCTAACATTTTTAATAAGAATCGATCGAGACTGCAAAGATGTATTTAAGGGAAATTGTGACACGATCCGAATTTCTGCACAGCACCTAACCCGTTTCCTTTCAAGAGTCAATAAAATGAATAGCTCAGCTTGATGGTACTTTCAATAGCAAAACGAATGTGCACGTAGCAGTTAATTAAATATTTCACCTGTAGCGGCTATTAAAACGACGATAGCGACCGTGTTAATTGCGGCAATCCACTTTAGACAAGCGAATTCAGGAGGGCAAATTCGCAGCTGCGAACGAGTTCGGCAAATAAATAAACTTTCCTCGTGTTAAACGCGTATACAGCTCCGCGATACTGTAAGTTGCATAACGCGTAAACACGAACGAAACGGTCCGATGTGCATATGCGACGAACGCGTGCGATGACCAGAGTGCATCAAATATTTTGCGACGGAATGATTTCGTTACGTGTCACCGGCGAAGCGTAACAACGTAAAGTAATCAAGCCGAATATCAGTAAGTACCTGCATACGTGCCACTGTAAAGTCTCTGTCCACTGCAAAACAACTGCGGCCCCAGGGGAGGAAACTTCGAACCCGCGACCGTTATCTTCCGACCATTGGACATCGCCTAATTAGACCATTCGCCAGTGTGGTTATTTTATCGCGGCCGCAGCCGTGCGAACCAAAATGAATCTATATTAAGTTTAAAAGTTTTTCGATAGGGTACCTTGCACAGTTCTATAATCGCAAAACCAATCTCCATATTCCTTGAAAAATATCGCTTATTAACTTCCCGATATATAAGGAAGTTATTGTAATGACCCCGAAAATCGGAAATCGACTTTTGCGCAGATCTTCACGTTTCAAGGTCACTGGAGCCATTTTAGATTATTTTCAGCAAAATGTTCGTATATGTGTGTGCGTATGTATGTGCGTATATTATCAAGTTTTTCGTTAACGTTTTCTGAAAAAGTAACAACGCGATCAGAATGATGAATGATGCAATCGATGTGCCCCGGTGTAACTTAGAGCTGATTAGATTTTGGTCCAATTTGGTCCAGGTTTTGTTTTTTCGAAATAAGTTGATTTAACAATGCAAATTATTCAATTTCCACCGAAGAAACAAACGTAATTATAGATATATTTTTAATAAAAGATTAGATATACACGGTGTCCAAAACCACCCGTCCAGGGGTGTTAACTTCTCAGATAAGCATATTCGGTAAAAATGTTTGGAATAAAAGTTGCAGGGATTAATGGCGGACATACGCCCATAACCTTGCATTTGACCTTCGGATCCATTATCAAGGTTATTTGGAGATCAGCACGTATTTTTTAAATGGGAACCCCTACTTTCGACTACGGATTCTGAAAGTGCTCGAAATTTCAAGTTCAGATATGTATTGTGTTGGCAAATAAGTTCGTTCGGTTTTTTAGAGTGGAATAAATCACAAAAACCGAACGAACTTATTTGCCAACCCAATACTTATGTCCTAGATTAAAATGACTGGGTTCCCATTTAAAAAATACGCACTGACATCCGAATAACCTTGAAAATGGATCCGAAGGACAAGTACAAGGTCATGGACATATGTCTTCTAATAATCCCTGCAACTTTTATTCCTAACATTTTTACCGAATATACTTATCTGAGAAGTTAACACCCCTGGACGGGTGGTTTTGAACACACTGTATATTGTATATGTCTAAATATCCAGGGTGAGGCATTTAACCTGGCCACCTGGAATATCTCGAAAACTAAATCCCGGAGAAAAAAATGTTTCAAATAAAAAGTTTAAGTTAAGGAGGGGCTGATGCAGCAGATATATCCGTTTTAAATTTTCATCATGTTTTCAAGGTCATTCCATGGTCAACTTAATTTTTTCAAATGGAATATCCTATTTTTTATACCATAGATCGATAGAGTATCAAGTTCCGAGTATAAAAGTGTTGACCTTCATATGTCCTAAACCTAATAGTTAACGAGATATTATTCAAAGAAAAAAGAAAATTGTTTCGATAATATCTCGTTAACTATTAGATTTAGGACATATGGAGATCAATACATTTTTACTCGGAATTCGATAGTCATTCATGATACAGAAAATAGATCTTCCCTTTTAAAAAAATCAAGGTGACCTTGAAATCTCCTCTATGCCTCCAACCACGCAGAAAATGTTTGTGTCACGATATGGCCCACTCTATACCGTATAAGTTTCTTATATAACATTTTTTCATATTATTACAAATAACGGCAATATTTACAGTGGACATAGTTATTGCCCCACTCTATATGCAATATATGGAGGATAAAATTGCAATCGAAAGTGAAAAGATTTTGATAGGCGATTTCAATTACAATATATTGAATTGCAAGGATAATGGTAATAATTATTTGTTTAACCTTTTGAACAAGTACAGTTTAAAAACTAAATCACCATCCGAAAGTATAACGAACAATTTGAATACGCAAATAGATATCATTTTTTCAAATGTTGATGATATAGATTGCGGTGTTTATGAAACATATTTCAGCTATCATAAGCCAATTTATGCAATCCTCGATAAGAAGGTTGTCAAAGATAAAAAAGAAGAGAATGAAGAGAAAACAGATGTAGCAATCACAAATCAAAAAATGAATCCTGAAAATTACACAATTTTTGATGAATGTATAATGATCTCGGACCAGCATATCGAGCAAAATAATCATGAATGTGCAGTGCCTGCAGAATGTTTCCTCAATGATGGTTATAACTATGCTTTAGTAACAGCCGAATGTAAAGAAGTCATAAAAACTGATTGTTATTTACAAGATAAACATATTAATTTATTTCACGAAATTATGAACAGAAATCTAAACGAGCGTGGAATATACATCTTTGCTCAAGATACTGGTTATGTTCGAGCTTTTTTGAGTAATTTACAAGAGATCTCAGAACATGAGACGAACATTCAGATAATATACACTGGTGAAATTGGAGAAAAGGTAGTAGGACATTGGATTTGCACAAGATCTGATGGTAACGGCAATGTACACATTTATGATAGTTTTAATGCTAATCATTTGAACCATGATGTAATAGATTATTTGAATGTCCTTTATAAATATAATAAGAAATATATATATATATATCTCACAGAATACAATATCAAAACAATGCGTTTGATTGTGGAGCATTTGCAATTTATTTTGCAACATTACTCTGCTATAACAAGGAACCAAGCAAGCAACGAGCATACGATGTTGGTTTAATGCGACGCCATATAGCAAACATTTTGACAAGTAGAAAACTATTGAATTTCCCTGAAAACGTATAATCTGCTTACAACGTGCACTTAATAATGATAATAATATACTGCAACTAACGAATCGGGAAGTTCTTTGTGTCGCTCTTGGAGAGTCATACACCAAATGAAAAACATTAATAGTTGTAGGCCCTACTAGCCATGCCTACCACTAACCCTCTCGCAAGAGCAATCCTACCCGCGAGCAACAACAACCCTCTAGTTAGAATATTAAAGACAACCGTAACAGCAGTGGTCGCAGCTTTCGGGAACGGCGAGTATCGGCAACAAGAGCAAGTAGTTTCCGCCGGCCTACAACCATCATTGCTGCTGGAGGCCGATAGAAACCCCTAACCTTATTGCCACATGCATTTCTTCTCTCTTCTCGGTTTTCGTCGACTCCATCTTCATATTCGGTTTCCCTATCCGATCTTCAGTTTCGCATTCTCATACATCGCAAATACGTGTATCGTATTAACCCTGAACCGCAGACAGTTTCCCAAGCCGGTGCTGGAAAGCTTATACACAAATGTTGATATCTCTTATCGATATACGTATAACGATATTACGATGTGACATTAGCTATACGAATGAGTCCTTGCCGCGTTCTTTAAATAAGTGCGATAGACTTAAACGAGGACAAGAAAAATCACAAAATTGGACTTGCGGGAGGTGAAAAAGAAAAGCTATTTTAAATTTTGGAGTAAATGGAGTGCAGTTGACGTAAGCGTTTCGCGTTGTGTGGGGGTAAAAATACCGTGGCCGAACCGGTGAACCAGGATTTAATAAGAGATGACAAAAGGGCGTTCGCGGACTCGTGTTTCCGAGTTTCAACAACTCGGCGTGTTAGTAGCCCCGTATCGGTGTTTTTTCTTTTTCGTTTTAAAGTGGTCAAACGAAAGGAAAGGGGGTCCGGTAATTTGAGTAGCTCTCGTATCTCCGGGGTAACCTTTGACCTCGTTCGCTGTTCGTATTCCATGGTTCGACGCTTTCGGCAGAGACACGGAGAATGTACGGATTTTATCGAGGAAGTTCCTTGGCCGGCTGCCAAATCGTACGTGTAGCTCGCCTGTGAAATCATTCGATCTCCGCGGATCTCCTACTCTTTTCTACGTTTCGCGTTGCCCCCCTACGATTGCTGCCATTCGAATAAGCGATAGCGAAAACGCCCAACATTCGCGCCACGTGCGAACTGCTCAATCATCGATTCGCGTTAATCCTTTCGCGAATACGCGCAACGATGTGTCGCCTTAATTACAAAAGTAACAATTGAGTTTCCTGGTAAATTAACAGTTGAGTTTCCTGGTGAATTAACCAAGCATTAACAATCGCGAGCGTCCATTAATCCGAACGTAACAAAGGTAATTCAAACCTACCTGCCACTCACTTTTTCTTACACCGATCGCCTACTTTGCGTTTACATCGCGAGTTGTGTTCGCGAAATGTAAAACCGATGCGTTCGAATTGGCACAGTTCCACGCGACGCGAAGCGACAACAAATAGGGATTCGTTTACTAGAGATATAAACTTCACTGGTGAAAATCCAGCTAGCGAGCGAGCGGCGTGACACAATAACGACGAAACAAGGCTTTGTCACAGCCTCGGAACGTTCGCGGCGCGTCGTTAGAATTCCCCCGAATGATCTATGCAAAGAGTTCCGCCGGCGCGCAAGTCAGAGTTTAACAGTTTACCTTGGACTCGGTTGCGATGATGTCCCGCAATTCCTTCAGGAACGGGCCGAAGAACGGGATCACAGGGCATTCCGGCATCGCCAGCGCGCGGCACAGCGCCGACTCATATTCGTTCGACAGAAACGCGGCGGACAGAGTTTCCAAAACTGTTGGGGGCTCGCTTATTATTTGCCAGAACTGCTTCAGATTGCTGGATCTGCAAGCAAATATTTGATTTTATTAGTAATGATACCGTAAACGTTCGTCTATCGATTTAGTCTGTCGTTATTTAGATTCCTCGCCGATTTTACCGAGCTCCGAAAATATATTTTCGGTGACGTCGTGCTGCGCGAAAATCATTCACTGTCACAATCAAGAATCCTTATCTACAAAGCCCAATAACTAAAAAGTAATATGTGCTCAGTCGGGCCCAAGTTAGTTAATGATTTGGAACACGTTAACAGTCTGCCATGTAATGAAGAATATTATAAATACGGGCTCTCGACCTTACACTGTTGGATCCGTTTCATGGAATACCTTCTACATGTTTCATACAACTTAGATTTCGAAAAAGGATCTGCGAGAACCACAGAGGAAAAAAATTGAAGGCGGCAAGGAAGAAAAAAGTGCAAAATTCTTTGAAAGAGCTATCAATCACAGTTGATGTTGTCAAACAGGGAGCTGGTACATCAAATACTGGAAACGTGGCCCAAACTTTCTTTAGAAAAGCCGAGTCAGTTGCTGCAGTGACTGGATTAAACGCGGTTATTATCACAAGATTACATAACATTCTTCAGGTAATTTCATGTAACAAGAAAGCTGATTCTGTGAAATTCAAAGAATATTCTTCGGAGACGGCTAAATTGTGCATTAAAATTTATCCATGGAATAAACTACCTCCATCAGTTCATAAGGTACTGCAACATGGAAGCGAAGTACTTGCTACATTTGAACTGCCAATTGGTTTGTATTCAGAAGAGCCACAAGAGGCAAATAATAAAGTCTTCAGGAAATCACGAGCTGAAAACTCCCGAATGTGTTGCCGCAAAAAGACAAATAAAGATATTATACGGCATATGTTATTATCATCCGATCCACTTGTAAGCTCTCGAAGAATAAAGGATGGCAAGCACAAGGAAGTTCTTTCTCAAGAAGCGAAAATGCTGCTGTTGGATCAATAAATTAACGGCAAGTCTCATAAGTGCCGAATGTAATTCTATTCAATTGGTAATTCTCAGGGCCAGATTTACAGTTTAAAATTTTGCGGATTAGAGTTTAGGGTTAAGAAGTGTCGGCAACTCAGCTGGGACATGCAAATTTATGGTATGGGCGGATGAAGTATCGGAGTTATTGGGCTTTGTAGATAAGGATTCTTGATTGTGAAAGTTAACGCTTTTCGCGCAGGATTTTCGTCAAAGTATAGTCCTTCACGAACATTTAAAAAAAAATTCCAATTGAATCGATGAAAAACTGACTTGTCGGCAGATTTTTGTCCAAAAAGATCGGTTTCTGGCTCACTGTGGCCGTTCCGTGTATGTAATAATATTCAAGAATGGTCCGACAAAGTAAAACTTTGAATAAAAAATTGAATAAAACCGTACAGTGTACAGGGTGACAAGAAATAACGGAGTTAACCATTTCTTATTATAATTCTGTCAAATCGACGAATTTTGAAAAACCAAATAATAACAACCATAACATAGACCTTTAGTATTCATATATTTAAGAAGTTCAAAAGTAGCAACCCTTTCCGCTGATACAGTGGCTCAAACGTGTCTTGAAATTTTCGGCAATGAGCCGTAGCGACACACAGTGGTCTAGAAGCCAGTTCTAGTGCGAATTAATTATTGTGCGAGGAAAAAATTGACATTTTGTGTAAAAATTACTTTGAAATATTTGAGTAAAGTAAATAAAACATAATTTACAATACCGACTACTTGTTTATTAGTATAATAATTATTAATCTAATACTACATTCATTAAAATTCTTTAATGGCCTTCCAACTCTTGCGGATTCAAGTCAATCTCATTAAAGGAGAATACTATGGCCGATTCTAACAAAGTCTTATTTTTTCACAGAAATCTATCTTTATAATTATTGCCTATTTTCCAACGTTTCTCAATATTTTTGATAATGTTCTCTAAAATTCCTTCAATATTGTGTCCGCTCACATTCCTTCCGGTAAAAATAGCCTCTGATAATCCACTAACGCAATCCTTTCGTTTCAAATTCTTCAATTTGAACCATTTTTCGAACAACTCTAAGCGGGTGATCGTAGATACGTTTACTAAAATATTAAAATAAAATGATAATGGGATTGCGGGGGATCGCGTTTTCTCTTTGCCGTTTATGGAGATGAAGTAAGCTTTCAAATTGAATACTTCGCAACGCGTGCAAATGCGTGCGAATTTTGTAAAACATACGACATTCTAATAATTTTTCTTAAAAAGTATCAGTTCACAAAATATATCTTAAAGTGTATGAAGGAACATTTCCAGTTACAGCCATACTGATAATATCATATATAACAAGATACTAACACAATTTATGCACATTTCAAGAAAGAACTCGATATTTTGAGGTTATAATTTGTAGCAATTGACTAACGCAGAAAAACAAAATGTGGTTACTGGAATGTTGAAAGTCTTGCCAACAATAACATGCTGATGTGATTTACTAATTTTGCTTTTGTTATTGTAGTATACCTATCAAACTATCATACAAGTATAAATTTTAACAGATTTACATTAGTTGGTATTTTTAATTTATTCGCGCTAGAACTGACTTTTAGATCACAGTGCGTTATTCGGTCCCACTCCCGGCGCAGAGATTTTTTCAAAGAGTCCAAATTTTGATAGGGCCGAGCACAGGCCCTGGCCTCCAAAATCGCCCACACGCTGTAGTCCATCGGGTTGAGATTCGGTGAGTACGGCGGTCATTCCGCACATGTGATGAAACCTGCAAAATGGGCTTTGCACCACTCCCGAGTCGTTTTCGCCCTGTGGGCCGGCGCGGAATCCTGCTGTAACGTCCATTCCGGATCGCCGAAGTGCTGTTGGGCCCACGGAAGTACGACGGCGTCGAGAATGTCCCGTCGATACACTTCTCGATTGATTTTGACCCCTTGATCCACGAAAACCGTAACAAATCCCATTTTCCAGGTTTTATCACATCTGCGAAATGGCCGCCGTACTCACCGGATCTCAAGTCTATGAACTCCAACGTTTGGTCGATTTTGGAGGCCAGGACCTGTGCTCAGCCTCATAAAAGTATCGAGTCGCTGAAAAAATCTCTGCGCCGGGTGTGGGACCGAATGACGCCAGAAGAGCTTCGGCCCATTGCCGAAAATTTCGAAACACGTTTGAAAGGGTGGCCACTTCGAAACCTCTTAACTAGGGATGTGCGAGAACCCGAAATATCGGGAACCCGATGGTCGGGACGAGTCGAGAAGAGGTCGAGTCGGGTCGGGTCGGGTTCCCGAAAATTTCGAGATTCCCGCAGAAATCGGGTTCCCGAAAATTTCGAGAATATGACATAAGACACTCTTGAAAAGAATTCGTGATGGACAACATTCTTTCTATCTCGAAAACATCTAGAATAAAAAATCCGAAACTATGAATGTATTCATTAAAACGAATATAAATGATTACTGGGTTCTCGAAATTTTCGAGAATCCCGATTTTTTTCGGGAATCCTGATAAATTCGAGAATGTCGAAATTTTCGGGTACCCGTCCCGATCCCGAAAAAATGTCGTGTTCCCGAACCGACCCGATATTTTTGGTTCTCGCACACCCCTACTCTTAACTATATGAATACTAACGGTCTATGTTATTGTTGTTATTAGTCGTTTTTTCAAAATTCGTCGATTTGACAGAATTATAATAAGAAATGTTTAACTCCGTTATTTCTTGTCACCCTGTAATACCCCACTTTAAGGAACGAAATTCGGAATTGGGTCACGAGAAAGGTAGTCTAAAATTATAGTGTTCTACATTCATTGTCTATTTTGGTAGCCGAATGCGACAGGAAAATATGAAATAATTGAAAGTTTTACGTTCAACGATATATTCGAGAATAATAATTAATCTTTCGCTGTGAAATTAGCGACATTCGCGCGGAAGTTGTATCAAAGATTCCGTTAATTTTCAAAGTTTAACATCTCTATTGTAACAGGGGCTGCATGAATGAAAGTTCGACGGTGTAATAGGTCACGGTGTCGCCGTGCCGGTCGCGTAAAATTTCAACTATTCAGTTAATCGCATAGTTCTCGAAACAGAAACTCAACGGTGAAACCGTGCAGCTAGGGTGAATTACACGTACAGTCGCTCGTGAAAGTATTCGAACACGGATATTCGCAACATTTAGCAAGTATCTACGTTAAAGCGAAGTGTTCCGAACAATGTAGCAGAGTAATTGGCTCAAGATCGTACCGGGAAAATTCGAAAATAATTCTACAACTTATTGCTAACCGTAGAAAGTACATTTGACAGACCTGTGAAACTAATCAAATTGTTTAAGGAAGAGATCGTTAACGATGGAAAGTACATTGGATAAAATATTCTCGGTTTTTCTATTCGAAACAAACAAAAATCTAACACTTCTGGACGGTAGTGTACATGGAAACATAGTCATCGAGTGGGTTGGTCGTGCATGGAACGAGGATCGAGTACGAAGAATTATCATCCCGTTCGCGGTTGCACGAACGGCTTCCGGTTTTACAAGTGACGGCCAATAAAAACTACTTTATCTCTACATTCCCCCGCGAACCATCGCGAGAGGGGCCCACTCAAAGGGCAAACCTTGTTCCCTCGGCAAACGCATGGAAAAGCTCGAAGCCGCACAGTGGACTCGATTGAAGAAGCACGCGACATTTTGCGAAAAAATCAGCTTTTGATATTTTTTCAATTGATATCGATTTCTAAATGTCCACCGACCACGAAAATAATAAAATTAATCAAATAAAATAGCAGTTCTGGTTGTGATACACGCATGAATTTAGACAGTTTAGGAATATCGATTTTCCCTACATAATTTGGCTGTTCATTCAAAGTGTCCTGATAACAGTGATCAACTTCTTGCCCTGAACTTTTTTCTACATCAAAATGCACACTTTATTGATAAGAAATCATAAATTTCATTGACAATTATGATATATAACATATTTTTAAAAAATACTGAGCAAAATGAAAATAATCGTTAAAAATTTGTATCTTTGGCATGCGCTGTCTTTCAGGTCCCAAGAGGGCCCACTTTTTAACAAGTAAGGATCTTTTCAGTGAACCTTCCTCTATGTAATGTGACAAAATTTATTTCCTTGGTCGAGTCCTTTTTCAAGACATTATTGTCTGAATACATCCGCGTCGCGTTATCTTGTCCGTGCCTGGACGCGCGCTACGCGCTGAATTCGTCAAGTACGCAGCCTCTGAAAGGCTGACAGAACTGGGTTGAATATTTATATTTATATTATATTTTTACTCAATATTAATTTATATTTTGCAGTAGATAAGTCAGTCTTTCATCTCTGATATTTTTACTGCGTTGAGTTTGACGAATTCTTTTCGACAGTGCATAAGTTGCATTGTAATTATTTACGCGCATCGATCCTCAAATCTTTATGTTTTGTTTCGCCGACGCAAATTGTGGATTGGAACAGAATTATTGTCAGTCAGAGCAGAACTATCAGCCTGTGCAGTACTGTGATTCCGAAATTATTACCAGTTTTATGCGTTTTCTGTTCATATTATTTAATATAATACATCAAGTAAGTTAATATATATCAATTATATTTTATTTTTAGAACTTCATGTACAGTAAGGAGCATAACTGATTCCACACACTTTAAACTTTAAATCAGAATAACTTTTATATGAATGGACCAAACGACTTCAATTTCTCTGTAAGGCTAGAAGAATTAGTTTAGTAAACGACGTCTAATAAACAAGTTGACAAAATGCATTTGGTCGAAATTGTGAAAAACAATACTAAAAATTGATTTTTACAACTTTTTTAGCTGGCCCAATAACGAAAATTTTAAAAAATGTGTTTTGTCAACTGGTATAAAATATATACGCTCTGAAAATTTCATTGAAACTGATTAATTGGTTTACGAATTATAAACGATCAAAAGTGGTAAAAATTGCAATTTTTCAAGATTTTCGGCCTTAACAAATTTTTCTCAATAATGTAAAACTTAAACATTTTATCTATTTGCATTGAATAGCGAAAATATTAAATACATTATCGAATAAATAATTTACAAAACTGTTTTAAATTAATAAAACTGGTTAAACAAATGTGAAATATGTTAAGTTAAAAATCATTGATAAGGAATTATCTTTTTATGTATTCAGTTCAAATTTCATTGCAATATCTTCAGTGGTTTAAGAGTTATTCACAAATGTCGCGTGCTTCTTCAATCGAGCCCACTGTGGTCCGTTTTAATGACAGTAAGAGAGACCGGCGAATTCAGAAGCGTGGAGCCAATGATTTGAAAGCGGTTGAACCTCTTCAGGAACGATTATGGCGATGCTTGCGTTTGCACCTTTGACGACGGAACGCTTCCGTAACGTCGTCCATTTACGTTGAAATATAACGGCACTCGATTTAATGGTACTTCGAAAATGGGTCTCCCGACTCGTTTGGCCTATAACTGTAACAGCGTCGAACAATAAAAATGTAACTCGGATACGGTCTTGATGCACATCATTTGCATATCGCGTTATTCAGCTTTTCGGTCTAGGTTATTTCGTCTGCTGTAATCGTGCCTGTTACGTTCTCCGTTATCTCTTTCGCATTGGAGCCGCTTGTCGCGAAAGATACCCTGTCATTAATCCCGCGTGTCTCGCGATATCAAATTAGTTTCGCGACGGAGACATTTAATGGAATTGAATGTAAATTCGAAAATTCCAAGGTGAACATTAATTGAAGGGAAATAATACCTCGTGCTTATGAATATTTAACCTTTGCTACGCTCCCCGAAGATATTCGTATAATATTTTCCCTTGTGCGAGATTATTAAATGCCGTCCATTAAGTAATACGTATCCTGTTGTAAATAACCTGTCACCTGTGAAATTGCTTCTATCGTAAATATCGCGTAAATTGTTATGGTTCCCCAAGATGTTGTTCAATCGTATAATCGTAACGTCTGTTTACGAAATTATGTTAATGTAACCAATTTATCCCTGGTAAAAATCGCAATAACTTCGCCGAGGCTACGTAGATATAAAAATCCCGTATGTTCTCTAAAGATGGGCTAAAGTACCAACAGAATTTGCATGTACAAACATTGCACCGCTACGCAGCGCACCAGTAAAAGTAGAGGAGCCCTTTAAATCTGAATGGGGTCGGTAAACGTGGTTGTACATATAGTATAAATAATGTGTTCGCGTGTTTGATGGGATTGAAAGAACTCTCGGCTGAATGCAGTAATTCTTAGCCGCGAATGATCCATTGGCTGGCAAAGAGTCCGTGAAAAATTCGCGGAGAACGGTTCTGGATTATTTCGCGCGGAGTTTACCCTGCTTTCCTCCTCGGGCATGGTCGAGTAAAGTAGAAACAGTTTTGCGGAAGTTCTCGCGGCGCAGCGGAACGCGGTTAGAGTGCGAAATGATTTTAGAAACCGGTGCGGCGAAACGGAGAAATACGTTTTAAGGAAAAACTGTGCCGCTCGACAGGTGGGGAAATTTCTTTTGGAGTAGACGGAATACATGTCTCGATACATACATATATAAGAAGTACGAACCGCGGGAGCACGTTGCATTCCATAATGCATGCGACCTCAAAAATACGGAGGATTTTAACAGTCGAAGTCTCGATATTTGTTTGTTTCCTCTCTCGATTTTCCCGGCAAGTGTAACAATTCTTTTCTCCAGCGATGGCGAAGCGTCTGGAACGTTTCAATTATTCGGAGCACCATTATTTCGAGCATTACCATCTCGAGTGTCATTTCAACTAGCATTTTTACTCCACCGTCGATCCCGATAACAATAAAAATGTTACGAATTCGGAACAGTTTATTCGATGGAAACGAACCTGAGATGTACGTATTGGGGATCGTTCATCGATGTCGAGGTGTGAATATTTTATCCGGAAACTGCACCGCCAAACAGAACTGTTTTTATCTTTGTATTTGTCGCTAGACCCGTATCCGTATCAAGTTATACAGTGGTCGAAATTTCCATAGTTCCACTAAAAATTTGCCTGTTTTTGATCGTTCTCGACGGAGTTTTTCATTGTTACCGACTGAGCGTGATTCTTCTTCGGTTACGATCAATTTCTCGACTGGTATTTCGATTGTTGTGATTAGCCTCGATTATTAGAGTTATATTTGATATTTTATTGAAAATTTCAGCGAAATTACCATAGTTCCAGCTGATATATTCCTTTATCTGTAACAGTGTGAGTACTGTGTATAAAAATATACTTACTTGATTTACTTTTATTTTTATAAAATAGGATATAGTTTTAGGTTACATCGATTTTTCTTAACATGCCACGGAATAAATTATTAAATGTGGAGGAGCAGATTAAAAGAAAGGCTTATAAAGATGGAGGGCTTTCTAACAGGCAAATTGCCTTAAAAATAAACAAATCCCATCATGTCTATAAATAATTTTGTTAAGTTATTTATAGATTTATACGGCACAAATCATCCGAAGGGTGGAAATAAAAAGTTGAGTCGAAGGCAAACATCGTTAATTTTACGTGCTGCATCAAATCAAAATGTAACAGCACGTCAGATAAAAACGGATTTCGATCTCCCAGTATCTCAAAGACGTGTTCAACAAGAAAAGTAAGCGCTTCGTATGGACGAAGAAGGATTCAAAACCGCCTTTAACGCATTGTCATAAACCAGCAAAACTCGCTTTTGCTAGAACTCATATGTCGTGGAATGAAGAATGGGAAAAAGTAACTTTTTCGGATGAGAAAAAGTTTAATTTAGACGGACCAGATGGTTTTAGGTACTATTGGCACGATTTGAGTAGACCACGTGACATTGCCATGAGTCGAAATTTTGGTGTGGAAGTGTCATGGTTTGGGCTGCATTTATCTTTTCCGCAAAGACCCCGATGTGTTGGATATCAACGAAAATTAATTCTGAAAAATACACAGAACTTTTGGAAGTCGCTCTAATTCCGTTCATGGAAGAAATGGGTTTGGATGACTATGTATTCCAACAAGGTAATACAGCCGTCCACACTTCAAGAGTCAGCAAGGAATGGTTTCAAACGAAAAATATTTAATTAATGCAGTGGTCCGCTTGATCTCCGGACCTTAACCCCATAGAGAATCTGTGGGAAATACTAAGGTGAAGTGCCCTATGCCTGGACAGCATGTTTTTCTATTTTAAATTATATCACTTTAAATAAACAAAAACAATTTCTTAAGAGTTTTAACATACAGTTCAGAGTCTGTAAAGTAATTTAAAATTAAAAAAATCATTGTTTAGGTTAATATCTTAATTGTATTAACAAGAATAATTCAAACCTATAGTTGGACATATTAAATCCAATCTAAGCTAGTACCTGGACAGACGTAAAGCCTATATCGGGACAAATTCAATTTACGAGTTGATCGAGCGAACATAACCTAAAACGTTGGTTGGTGACGCTGTTGCGCATGACGAATAAAAGATGCTTTGCGTAATATGTAGTATTCTTATCATAGATTATAGTATTGTATTATTTAACCAAATATATATTTATTTTCATTTACTGTTTTCATAAAACTTGTCATAATACAACTTTTAAGGTTAGGTAGTAATACTGATAGATTTAAGATGTAAACATAAAGTATTATTAACGTCACAACCGGAATACATTTTCTACATACGTTATTCAAGCTAATGGATGACTAATTATACGTACATGTAGTTAAATAATTTGCAAACAATGCGTTGATTTTATTCACAAACACGTGTCCGGTTTCAGGCGTAAGCACATTGCGTATAAGCTTAGAGTGAGACAGCTACTGTCATCGCGTCCCAGTATGGAGTACTTATATTTGAAAACAGTCCTAATCTTGGACATCTAATATTTTGATTAATAATTATTATTTACGTTAAGTTTGATTGCCAATTTGTTTTAAAATATCAATATTATTATGCGTGATAATTATTTTTTGTCTGAGGGCTTAAATTATATCTTTTTTCTAACAAAAGTTCGAACTATAAATGCACATGATTCGCATGTAAATAGACTATTTTGTATACTGTTTTCAGATGAACTTTGAATTCATTTTTAAATTTCAATTGATGTCTCAATGAAATAATATTCACACCTACTTGTAGCTAAGGCCTCAGAATATATAATATAATTATTTAATCTCTTAATTACTGATTTTACTATGAAAATTCAATTGTCCAGATTTAGGTATCACTTTTGGACTGTCCAGACTTAGGGCACTTCACCTTATCTCGCAAGGTGTACGCAAATGGAAAACAATTTGCTACTGTTGCAGAACTTAAAAGTAGTATAAGACAAGCGTGGAGTAGTATAGATGTATCGACGTTACAAACCTTAATTAGAAGTATGACTCACCGAGTTTTCCAAGTTATTTTGAAAAATGGTAGGAATATGCAATATTAACATACAATTGTTAAATAAAACGTGTAGGTTTTGTAAGATAAACAAAGTATTATATTGAGTGGAACTATAGAAATTTCGCACAACCCTTCATCAAAAATACATACATACTTTTAACTTTATCACTCGAATGAGAAGACATTCTATTTTGAAACTATTCAGATGTCTTTGTAATCATCTTAATACGACATAAATACTTAGAGCCTATTTATTAACTTCCCGATTCATAGGGAAGTTATTGTAATTACCCCGAAAATCGAAAATCGATTTTTTAGCAGATCTTCACGTTTCATGGTCATTGGAGTCATTTTAGACTATTTTTATCAAAATGTTTGTATGTGTGTGTGTGCGTATGTCCGTTTGTATGGTATCAAATTTTTCGTTAACGTTTTCAGAAAAAGTAACAACGCGATCAGGATGATGAATGATGCAATCGATGTGCCCCGTCGTAACTTAGAGCTGATTAGATTTTGGTCCATATTGGTCAAGTAGTTTTTTAGATTTTTAGTTTTTTTTCGAAAAGAGTTGATTCTACAATGCAATTTATAAGGGAGGACGAAAATTTTCCACCAAAGTACCAAACGCAATTACATAAAAAAAAATTTTTTTCTTAATTTTTTTTTGGTTAAAAAAAATTTTTTTTTAATTTAAAAAAAATTTTTTTTTTAACTGATGCTAGTGGTACCGCTTGGAATAATCGAAAGTTTTTCCAATGCAACAGTGAATTTATCATCTCTACTCCCAAGAATACATTTTGGGAGAATATCGATGAAAGTACAAAAAAAAAAACGATGTTAGCGATGTTGGCGAAGGAGTAACGAATCGGGAAGTTCTTTGTGTGACTCTTGGAGAGTCACACACCAAATAGAAAACATTAATATCAGTAGGCCCTACTAGCCATGCGTATCACTAACCCTCTCGCAAGAGCAGTCCTACCCGCGAGCTCGCGAAGCGAGCGATCAAAAACAACCCTACTCGCGAGCGAGCGAAGCGAGCGAGCAACAATAGCCCTCTAGTTTTTTTATAAATCAACCAAAACTGCCAACAAATAAGTATGGAACTATGGAAATTTCGACCACTGTAGATCCACAGCACGCTGTTGTTTACTCACGCGAATAAGTCCGAATAAATGTGCCTGTTGTTCTACACAATCGCTAAACACCACACAACACAGTTTCCAAAATCGTGACAGCGAACGAGAGGAAGTTACTCCGCGACCATGATATCAAAATAGTACTGCGATCTAAACGCGACTTCCGCACGAAATCACTGCCCTCCCATCATACAGTGTATTCGATCACTGATCGATTCAAACGAAAATAATCGTTTGCAAGAAGGTACATATTGATTTTTCGAGAATCATCTGTGTTCCGTCGCGTAACACTTTTTCATATTATTGGTTCGGGCACAAAGGCCCGCGAAATAGTACCTGGAAAAGATGTTATGGCAGACAAAAAACGCACACGGTTGAGCTCCGAACTTATTTTACATTATTTTTTATTTTACAACCACCCCGCCCGCTCCCTAAAAACTTCAACCCCCACAGATGTAAATACCAACACGTGCGTCAGATCAGAGGTGGGCATTATTTGGCGAAAAAAATATTTGAAATAGGGTAAACTGTACTATTGCTGGCACTGCAATAGTTATTGGCGCTTTTGAATTAAACGGCAAATATTAAGGATTCCTTGTATAAAAAATTATTTTATACTGCTTTTTATTTATATTTCAAAGCAACGCTGGTATGTACATCAAGTAAGAGTGACGGATAACCGTGTAACAGAGTTGGGCATTAATCGATTAAAATTTTAATCATGATTGATTGATTAACGTGTACGATTAAAACAAGAAATCGTCGAAAAATCGGCGATTGATTCAATTGATTGATGAAGTTAATCGTCAATCGTTTATTAAATGAAGAAATCGTCGAAAAATCGGCGATTGATTCAATCGATTGATGAAGTTAATCGTCAATCGTTGATTAAATGAAGAAATCGTCGAAAAATTGGCGGTTGATTCAATCGATTGATGAAATTAATCGTCAATCGTTGATTAAATGAACAAAAACGTCGAAAAATCGGCGATTGATTCAATTGATTGATGAAGTTAACCGTCAATCGTTGATTAAATGAAGAAATCGTCGAAAAATCGGCGATTGATTCAATCGATTGATTTAATTGTCAATCGTTGATTAAAAAAAGGAATCATCGAAAAATCGGATGATTTAATCGATTGTTGAAGTTAATCGCCTCACGGTCTATCCATAAATTGTAATAAGGAGGGAGAGAGAGAGAGAGAGAGAGAGCTAGAGAGAGAGAGAGAGAGAGAGAGAGAGAGAGAGAGAGAGAGAGAGAGAGAGAGAAGGAGCAGAGAGCGCATGGAGAATTGACAGAAATAATAATATATTTCAACAAAAACATGTTTCAACAAAAACATGGTCGTAGCTTTCCAGGAATAATAACTTCAAACATAAAAGCACGTAAACAGAGTTTGTATTATAGACCAAATGACAATACACCTAAACTCAGTTTACATTTTTCTCAGTACATATTCATACAATTCTGGTTACGTATTTCATTTCGAAACTTCAGCAGTTAATCATTAATCAATTATCCGATTGACGATTACTAATCGTTAATCGCAATTAACGACTAAAGTAGAAATTTAATCATTAATAAAAATTAACGATTAATAAGTATTTAATCGCAATTAACGATTAATAAGTATTTAATCGTTAACCACAATTAACGACTGAACGAGGAGATTAATTGTTAATTGCGATTAACGATTGAAGTAGAAATTTAGTCGTTAATCGTTGATTAAACTTTTACCCAACTCTGCCGTGTAAATAGTGTTTTATTAAAATTTTCGTTACGAGTAAGTATACTTCATCGCTTTTGAACTTAATTTCGGACTGTACTACAGATCTGAAAGTGCGTATATGTTTAATTATAAAACAAATATCCTGTTTAACGTTTACTTCTTACTGTGCCAATTGCTGTTCTATTTGTCTTACCATTGTTATTCACTGAATATATTTTATAATACAAGATTTATGACTCGTAAAACTGTTTGATTTCGCTGCAAAATCTCTATTAGCTTATAATAATAGCAAGTTAAGCTCGTTTAAACGTTTCAAAAAAAGATAAAAAAATGTTTACTACGATTTTGGCTTAGGGTGCCAATTAGTGTTTCTTCTCGAGAATTCTTTCTCGAGAAATTTTATAATTGGTAATTTCTCATTTCTCGAGAAATTACAATATTTCTCTAGATTTCCATAAATTTCTCTAAATGTCTTCCCTAGAAATCTAAATCTAGGAAAATTCTTCAGTTCTGCGTCAGATCAACCGAAGCGAAGCCTGACGCGGGCGGACATACAGTTATAGTAAAATCATGCCATTGACGAAGACAACGCGAAAAGGAATTTTCTTGACCTTCGCGTTCGCTGCTGTCACGATTTCGGAAAGTGTGTTTCGAAAGTATTTTTTTTCGCGTATTCGCGTAAATGGCAGTATGCTGTGGATCCAACGGAGGTACAGAAGATTTCTAATCAACAGAAACATTTGTAATCAAGTATACGACAGCAGTGTCTCGAGTGTGTAACAATTTTGGGATCGGAATGTCGTCGCTGTATGTCGCGTCTGTACGCTGTAGAGAATAGTATCTGTATACTATTCTCTCGTCTCTTACTAAACGAAAGAAATGTGTTTTGAAATTGATGGAATATTGGACGCAGCGAACGTCGCTAAAAAATGTAGGATTAATAAAATCTTTCACGAGTCACTTCCGCCGGAAATGATAGCAGAATTGTAGTTCACTGTCGACGCAACGATGCGATACAATAAAAGTGGATACGATAAAACAGCCCTCCGGGGCAACCTGGGTGGAATAATAGAATCGTAAAACAAATGAAAGTGACAATACTATTTTTCTGATACGCGTATGCACATATTGGTTTCACGCTCCTCAAGTATCATGTTTCCTCTATGCAAACATGGGTTCGTTGTGCACATAATAACATCAATAGGGTGACTGGAGCTGAACTGCTTCGCGTGTTTGCGTGAACAGCTTGTAAATATTAGATAACGGGAACTGTTCGGCATGATTTTCTGTCGACGATGCTTCGAAAGCAAGTTTCCATTACATATTACTATTACCAAATCAACACACATTTCTGAACGAATGTGTCCAGAGAATCGAATGGAAAATTGCTTAACACATTACCGACCGGTGATTATTGCATAATTTTGAAAAATCTATGGTACATGGCTAAACACTTTTTAATGGAATCTTCAATAGCAACAGCAATTTTCATTGTGAATTAACAAGTCACCCTCAATAACGTCATCTAATAGAGTTTCATTTAAGATTGCAGTGTAAAAGAGAGTTTCTATGCTTTCTTTTGGTCCAGCACAATAGGCTTTAATAGGCTTCCGGTAGGTAAAGTGTTAACACGAAGATATAGCGAATGCGAACATGCAGGATGTGAGAAATGCTGCGATTTTTCATATTATTACAAATAAAGGCAATATTCAAATGGACATAGTTATTGCCCCACCCTGTACATTATTTAAATTTCATGTGTATACTGTTTTCTTATTTTAGTGTATATTGTGTGTTTATTATTATTAATTAGTATTTATTTAAGTTAACACATTACCTACCGGTGACTACTGCATAATTTTGAAAAATCTATGGTACATGGCTAAACACTTTTAATGGAATTTTCAGTAGCAACAGCAATATTCATTGTGAATTAACAAGTCACCCTCAATAACGTCATCTAATAGTTTCATTTAAGATAGCAGTGTGAAACAGAGTTTCTATGCTTTCTTTTGGTACAGCAAAATTGTTGAAAATCCTATTAATAGGCTTCCGGTAGGTAAAGTATTAACTTAATTTCGGACTGTACTACAGATGTGATAAGTGCGTATATGTTTAATTATAAAACAAATAGTCTGTTTAACGTTTATTTCCTACTGTGCTAATGACTGTACTATTTGTTTCACGATTGTTATTCATTGAATATATTTTATAATAAAAGATTTGTGACTTGTAAAACTGTTTGATTTCGCTGAAAAATCTCTATTAGCTTATGATAATAGCAAGTTAAGCTCGCTTAAACGTGTCAAAAAAAGATAAAAAGATTTTTACTACGATTTTGGTTTAGGGTGCCAATTAGAATTCCTTCTCGAGAATTTCTCGAAAAATTTTGTAATTGGTAATTTCTCATTTCTCGAGAAATCACAATATTTCTCGAGCAATTTAAATCTAGGAAAATCCTTATGGATCTCATTCATATTATAACATATTTTCGGAAATGAACAAATACATACAGTGGGTGTACAAAGTATTCGTACACTTTTTAAAAACTAATAACATTTTTATAATTGTACCAAAGAACCTGATTTTTTATAATCAATTAGAAGCATTGGTTTACGAAATGATATACAAAAAAGATTTTCCAAAAATTATAATTTACAAGGTTAAATGCAAAAATAAAAAAGGCATTTTTTAAAACTTTTTTAGTTGGGCCCTTGATGAAAATTTAAAATGTATGTTTTGTAGATCTATGTTAGTCATACACATGTTGAAAATTTCATTGAAATCGATTAACATACACACAAGCTACAAGCGATTAAAAATGGTGAAAATCATAGTTTTCCACGACTTTTGATCAGTTTCTGCTTAAAGTTTCCACAGAATCGTACATCTATTGACACCAGTTGTTTTTTCCTGCGACAATCGATTTCGATGAAATTTCCAACATGTGTATAAAGAACATGGATCTAGAAAACATATGTTTTAAATTTGCATTAAGGGCCCAAATAAAAGAGTTTTAAAAAATGCCTTTTTTATTTTTACCTGCAACCTTGTAAATTGTAATTTTTGGAAAATCTTTTTTGCATATCAGTTTGTAAACTAATGCTTCTAATTGATTATAAAAAATCAGGTTGTTTGGTACAATTATAAGGAAGTTATTAGTTTTTAAAAGGTGTACGAATACTTTGTACACCCACCGTATGTCCTACCATCAGTCAAAATATGCTACATTTTAATGTAGGTATTTAAATATGTCTGTTACTTGTGATGATACGAAAAAATGTCAGAGGAGAAATTTGCACTGTTCAATGACAAAATAAAAAAATTTGGACAATTTTATATTTAAAATAATTTCACAATTATTGAAAATCCTATTAATAGGCTTTCGGTGGGTAAAGTGTTAAAATGAAACGGTCGGAATAAAGATAATATGGTAATAAACACAATATGGTATCATAAATGAAAGTTGCGCAAAAGCGAGTCGCTCGTACCAATTTTATTGCCGGTGATTTGGAATGTCACAAGTGAATTTCAATTAATTTTCTTCTGCCTTCAAAGTCAACGTCAAGAATGTTTTCCTTAAACGCTGCCACGAGCAACATGGTTTTTACTTCGGACAGCTTAAATTATGAGTTTCTTTGCAAGTGAGCATACATATGTACACGAAAGAGCGGAAACAGTTTCTGAATACGAAGATTAATAGCGTCGTCGACGGCGAACGTGGCTTAATTATTTGCCTCGCAATTAATTAAGGAGCTTGTAATGGCTTTACGAATTGCCTTAAGATTGTTCTATTAATTATATTCAACTGGCGTGGTAAAAACATTATTATCGTTTCGCTAACCACCAGTTAAACTGCGAATAGTCCAAATACATAGAAACCATGTATGCTCTTCGTGAATGATGAAATTTAATAATATGTTCCAGAGAGATACTTACTTGAGGCCACCGATAATTTCCATGGCTGAGTTAAAGTTCCCGATGTTCCAACAGGTTTGCGCCACACGAAGCAAACAGGACAAAACTGCCTGCTTCTCTTCTAACGTTGTGCTGTTTAGTATCATTTGCGTGGCCCATGAGCTTACCTAAACAACGCGTAATACTGCTTCAGAGAATAATGTAATTTACACAATAAAATCGAACGTGTTTGTCGATGAACGAGTAGAACGCGAGTATACTGCGGATCCTTGTGCAAGTTCTCATTCCTCATGAATTACACTGTCCAACAAATTTCAACTTTTTTTTTGTATTTCGGTTTCCACTATGCGATTCTTATAGTGTTTTTCGCGCTGATTCCGAATCTGTCCTTAATTTTTCTCCTAGACGTACAGTTTTTGAGAAAATTGAGTTGTAAAAAAAGACATATTTTTCAACTTTTAACAAATATTGTGATGTTATTATAAAAGATATTGAATTGTTCTTTACTGCAACAGATTCTGTAGACTTTCCCGAATACAGTGATATCCAATATTAATACATTATGATTGTTTAAACATGTTTAAACAATCTACACCACGCGAAAGAGCAGACTTTTATCTTGAGAAACCACCCTTTTAAGTTTGCATGGTCGACGATTTTTTCGAACCAGAAAGCAAAATATCTTCGCCCGACATAAGTTGCCGCCAGTGGCACTCACCACTAGTACGAGCGTTCCACCGGATACGGCGCACAGTGGAACCTTTCGTCCAAATCGGAGACAAAATCAAAGAACTTTCGATAGAAGTGAGGTAGAGCGATGAAATTTTTTTAAAATTATAGCTGAAACTTGGCAGAATATGGAAAAAATAGGGAGATTATGGTACGAACGTTTTATAAACTTGAGAAAATTCTTTAAACTCTCACAATTTCAAGAAAATTGCGGTTTTTTCAATAACACGAGCAGAAAACATTTTTTTTTAACATGCTGCACATCATTTCCTGTAGATTTTTTCACGCTGATTTTAAATCTGGTCTCAAAATTTGTCTACAACCTCAGGATTTTACAAGAAATCGATTTTTGCGAACGAATTGTTTAACGAATTTTCTCAAGGTTATAAAACGTTCGTACCATAATCTTCCTATTTTTCCCATATTCTGCCAAGTTTCAGCTTTAATTAAAAAAAAATTTCATCGCTCTACCTCATTTCTATCGAAAGTTCTTTGATTTTGTCTCCGATTTGGGCGAAAGGTCCCACTGTACGGCGCGGCGCGGCACGACGAACGCCCGTTCTAGTTGTGAGCGCCACTGGCGGCAACTCATGTCGGGCGAAGATATATTGCTTTCTGGTTCGAAAAAAACGTCGACCATGCAAACTTGAAATGGTGGTTCCTCAAGATAAAAGTCTGCTCTATCGCGTGGTGTAGTTCGATTTTCCGCTGGACCCTTATTTTTTGAGATAAATTGAAAAATATCCTCAAAAATTGGTGCCAAAGTGGTGACTCTCCGTCTTTAGTGATTGTTTAAACAAGTTTAAACGATGTTTGAACAATCGTAATCATAATGTATTAATATTGGATATCACTGTATTCGGGAAGTCTACAGAACCTTTTGCTGTAAAGAACAATTCAATATCTTTTACAATAACATCACAATATTTGTTCATCGTTGAAAAATATGTCTTTTTTTAAAACTCAATTTTCTCAAAAACTGTACATCTAGGAGAAAAATTAAGGACAGATTCGGAATCAGCACGAAAAACACTATAAGAATCGCATAGTGGGAATCGAAATACTTTTTGTCTGTTGGACAGTGTTATTTGATAAAAATAATTTCTCGTGGTAAACATAAAATAATAGGGCAATCATAATTTGATTTTATAGAGATCCACAGTCTACTAAGAAGAGTTTCAATGAAGCGTACCTCGTTAAATCGATTGATGAGCGTTTGAATGGAACAGGAAATGTTGGGAACAGGCCAGTTCGACTCTTCCTCGGTCTGGGTCGAGTTGTTGGTGGTGCTGGGAGCGATGTAGCTGCGACTCGGCGACGGGGATGGCCTGGCAGGTGGGTTCTGCGTTTTCAGGTCCTGCACCACGTGCCGAAGGTATTCTTGCGGAGGTACCTGGTAGAACAGCTGGTATTCGGTCTCCGTCAACCTGAGCGCCACCTCCTCGGGGAAGCTCAGCAGCTTGTGCAGATCCTCCAGCTCCTCAGAGCTCCGAGGCGGCTGCGGCTGCGGCCGCTTCTCCAGCTCTAATTAAACAATCGCGTCGGAACTAACGTTAGAACTTTGCCAGAGTTCTTCTCGCAAATTCACTATTTTCTGTCAACATCCACTTTTTATTAAACTACACTGCTCAAAAGAATTAAGGGATCACTTGTGAGGACCCGAAAAATTGCTCCCACTTTACGTGATCATAGCTCCGTCAAAAATTGCCGTATCGATATCGTAAAACAATGGTTTGAAAGCCTGAAATGTTGGTTTTTTACAAAGTTATACCGAGATGAAGACAACATTGACAGTTAATTTTTTTGATAAATCGCGTTAATATCATTTGGAAGGGCTATCTTTCCTGTGTAAAATGTGTGTTTGTTAATTATTGTGCGATTTTTTTATTCGAGTTATTCAACATTGAAGTAAATATGGGCTTTTTAACTTTAACTGGCTCCAGAAAGCGAAAATTTATCGTAGAATCTTATGCAAAAAAGCAATAGAAAGAGCGTTTCTTTCTTTACAAGGCACTCCTTTGGTTTTTTGAATTTCATGAACATTTCGATACACTAGGTGTTTCTGAAAATATGCTTAAAAAATGCACAATTTACATTTTTCCTTTAACTCGCTGTATCTCGGCGAGAAATGATCGTAATACCGTGATCTGAACGTCAGATTGAAGCGGAGATTCTGCCGATTCGATTGAGTACCCCATGAACTTGCTGCGACAATTTTTTACCTATGGCAGCTGTGTTTGAAGTTAGTGCTTCGCAGAAATTAGCGTGCCACGTACAGCGGCTGCCTGAGATCTCTGAATACTGAAAATTTGAACCAAACTCGATTCAAAATCAAAGAACTTTCGATAGAAATGAGGTAGAACGATGAAATTTTTTAAAAATGAAAGCTGAAACTTTGCAGTATATGGGAAAATAGGGAGATTATGGTACGAACGTTTTTTAACGTTGAGAAAATTCGTTAAACATGTAGAATTTCAAGAAAATGTGGTTTCTCCAGTACCACGCGCGGAAATTTTTTTTTAACATGCTATATATCATTTCCCGTATATTTTTTCACGCTGATTTCAAATCTGGCCTCAAAACTTGTTTACGACCTCAGAATTTTGCAAGAATTCGATTTTGATTTTGGAGCCAGTTCAAGTTAAAAAGCCCATATTTACTTCAATTTTGAATAACTCGAATAAAAAAAATCGCACAATAATCAACAACCACACATTTTACACAGGAAAGATAGCCCTTACAAATGATATTAACGCGATTTATCAAAAAAATTTGTTTCTTCCGTGTGAAGAAACTTGTTCCAAAGTTGCACAAAATTTTTGTTAACCGTCAATGTTGTCTTCATCTCGCTATAACTTTGTAAAAAACCAACATAGCAACAATTTTGAACAGAGGATCTGAAACTACGGGTTTCAGGCTTTCAAACCATTGTTTAACGATATCGATACAGCAATTTGTGATGGAGTTATGATCACGTAAAGTGGGAGTGATTCCTTAATTCTTTACGAGTGTAGTAAAATATTGTAATAAAAATACGATCGCGAAGTAATAAAGACCAGAGACTTCTTTTAGTTCGTTAACGGTGTTACGTAAATCCATTTTCAGCTAAAAAATGGTAAGAGATGTAAAAAAAGAAACTGTGAAAGTATAAAATATGAGAAAGTCGTGATAGAAGTAAAAAAGGAAAATTCGAGTTGTTGAAGTTGTCGAAGTAGAGAGGGAGAGAGAGAGAGACGGGGGCGGGTGGCCACTTTAAATAGAACGGTGAACATTGCGAGAACAACAGTGATTCCATTTCGCGAGCCGTTTCGCGAATAACTGGAAAGGCGTGTGTGTAAAAAAAAGAAGGAAGAAAAAAGAAATATAGGTCTGCGCGTTCACCGAAGCACACCGAAAAATTGTAAATCTGTGACCTAGTTCCGTGAAAAATAATTAAGATTGGCGCGACTCGTTGAACCGGACGTGTACTAGCATAAATACGCGTATATCTAACTAACAGGAGGCCCTGGAAAATGGCGCGGCCGGCATTCGTATACGCGCCTCCGAGTAATTCGACGTATCCGGCACTGTTATTAAAGCAATTCATAATACCGGGCTGTCTAGATTTGAATATAATACCGAGCGAGCGTTGCTCGAGAGTCGGTGGCATAAGTGATTCACTTATCCTTACAAACTTCGAACGATAATGTAAATTATACCGCTGAACGCGCCGGGCGCATCTATCATCCGCTCGATGCGATGGAGGGAGAGGCGCGTTCCGATGAAACGATTCGCTCGATATTTCATGTTTCACGGAAATAATGCCGAATTCGTGTTACCGTCGCGTCGGTGTAAAAATCGCGCACTCTTCAAAAACGAATAATAACGTATAATGAGAATAACAACGAATACTTCCGCAATACAATAAGAAACGTAACGACCCAAGTTACAAATATTACCAGCACAGAGCATAACGGAGATAATGAAAATGAAATTGTTCTCGTATTTCGTAATTATCATACTCCACTCCAGTAGATTACAGGTAATTACCTGCACTGGAATTGGTATGGTGAAAATTTGATTATTCTCATAATCGTAGGTACATACTATGTTCTTCATTGTAATATTTGCATAATACATCTTTATATTGTTCGTAATGTAACGATTCGCGAATACAGATTCAGTCAGACTCACCTTATCAGGTAATGGTTCGGCCACGTGGGGTGGAGGAAGCGGAAGTGGCTGTAGTATTCGCCGTTGGCGGTGATGAAAACGGCGCTTCCACCCGCGGGTGGAATCGCCACTGTTCACCGTTGAAATCAGCCCAACGACCACGTCGGGTAATCCCCACGTAGTTTTGCAGCCTGCATCAGGATGGCTCCATTGACCTCTATCTAGAAGGATCACTGGAACAGTTTTCACCTTCTTCCTCGCTCCGGCCGCTCCTTCCTCGCCCCTTAAGGATTTCCGCGTGCCCTCTCTGCCGACCTGGAAATTAAAAAGACAAAGATCGTTCGGATACCAATTACCGCGATAATTGAATACAGATTAGCCGAAGAGAGATCGCGATCGAAAGATACCACGAGCTTAAAGCGAACGCTGAGACCCTTTTCTCGAGTACAATGTCTACAGGGGCTGTAAGACAGCGGTTTCCAACCTTTACGCTACTATGCCTCCCTAAAAAAAATTGTTTCTCCGCGCCTCCCTATCTTTTAATCGATATAATAATATAGACGCGTTTTAAAATACTGAAAACTACAATTAACAGAATAATAACAAGGTTTTGCTATAATAATACGAACATGCATATTTATTTTTATATTAAATTACTAATTAAACTACATCTAATGCATCAAAATTTAATGCGAGTGTTGTTGTTGATGTTTATTAGCACGAAGTTTGTCAAATCTTGAGGGCAATGTGGACAATGCCACTCGCAACTCTTTTTCGACTATTAACCTGGTTCGATATTTGGTTTTCATTGCAGCCAGTGCCGAAAAGCTCGTTTAGCATAAATAGGACGTTACAAACGGTAGAAGCGCATGCATTGCTTTGCAATACAAAGATTCATACTCTCCGCTAAGATTCACCCAAAATTGAATTATGGCTCCATTTTGAAACTTTTGTTTCAGTGAGCTGTCGCATGATAATTCTATCAATTTTTCCTTTTCGATGGTTGTCAGCTCAAATTCGTCTTCTCGATTGTCGATAAATGGATTCTGTATCCACAAAACCTCTGAGAAATCAAGGTCTTTGAAATAATTTGAAAAATGCAGCACTGAACCATCCAAGCGTTCGATAAAACGATTTTTGCTCGCTTCAATATTGGCTGTGTCCCAGAAATCTTTTGCAAGTGAAAACATATCCAACTCATTCTTCTGTAAATTTGATTTCCATAACTCCAGCTTTTTAATGGAAGCTTTTACTTTGTCTTTTTGAACAAGGGGATGCATTTGTGATTCCTGCATCGATTTATTTAAACCGCTCAATTTTCCAAAAAATTCAACCAAATGGGCAAGTTTAACAATAAAATTATCATTCGTCCACAAATGTGCCTCTTCATGGTGGTTTTCTTCGAGAAAACCACTTTTGCACGAGATAGCCAGCGAACTTTGCAATAATACAGAAGTGAAGTATAATTAGCTCCCATATTAACACACAGCTTTGCAAACAGCCTAGCTTCCAAAGGACTGTTCTTAATGTAGTTTATAATTTTTATAACTTTTGTAAAAATGTTGTTCAGTTCCTCGCTCATATGTTTTGACACCAAAGCTGTTCTGTGAAGCATACAGTGCGTCCAGATAGCATGTGGTGCTTTCTTTTTGACCAAAGCTCGAAGACCTGCTTTGTGCCCGGACATTGAGTTAGCTCCGTCGGTGCACACAGTCCAATGCAATTATTGCACGTTATGTCGTTTTCGTAAAAAAAAACTGTCTATTATATTAAACATCTCAATGGATGTGTTCTTTCCAGGAATGGGTTTGCAAAATAATATATCTTCTAATATATTATTTCCCGCAACATATCGAACGTATGCAATTAAATGGGCATCTTTAGCTATATCAGTTGCCTCATCTACTTGAATGGAGACTTTCGAAGTACGCAGCCGAGAAACTAATTGATCGCAAATATCTTCAGATATATCATTGATTCCTCTTCCGACTGTATTATCAGCAAGCGGAATTTGCCGCAACTGTTTTGCATACGATTCGCCGAACAGAAACGGAGCGTTTGCAAAGGCGTCATTTTTAAAAGCTTCAGCTCCAGATAATTTTTGAATAGGGCTTAAATGAATGTATAAAAATGTAAGAAAAATAAAAATAAACATTACTTCACTGAATTTGTGCTGTTACGTTATGATACGAAGTTTATTTATTTGTAGATATTATGGTATGAACATTAATTTTTTATTAAAAATTTTGGCGCCTCCCCGGTTGGAAACCACTGCTGTAAGGGATACTCGATTTTTAAACTGTATAAATCAAAGTAATTTTAAACATCCTCTGTGCATATATTATTGTTAATAATGTAGATGCTCCCCAATTGTTCGTTTACTCCGTCCCTTTTTCAAAAGGAACAACGTACAGGCAATTGTTCCCCACTCTTCAGGAGACTACGCAAATATCTTGCAATTTGCTCGATTGTTTCGTCGAACATTGTGGAAAGTAGAAGCACGCGATACCATTGCGTGAGTTACACCGCAATGCCAATATCAATTAGCCTCATTGCCATTATTGCGGAATTATGTAGCTAAATTTAATCGCGATGCGAATTGCCCGGCAGTCGTTTTCCCTTGCGGAATTGCGTAGCAAAATTCCGCTGGTCCGCGAGTCAAACGCGCAAAATGGGAAATTACCCATTGACGCGAACCGAATAAATTACATCGTCGGAACACGTTCCTTTTGAAAAATGTCGGCTGCCTGTAGAGAGATTCTGTACATTTCGGCGAGAGGACTTTTTTTCTAGCTGAACGTAAGTTTGTTCATTCATCGCGAGGATTAACGGACTAATATTAATTTTTTGTCTCGTTGTGCTTCCCGGCTTAACCATCGACCGTCTTTCGGAAAATTTGTCGACTGAAATAGTAATCGTCAAGAAAAATTCGAAAGTCATCTGAGCTACTTAAATGTCTCCTAATGTAGGTTCAATTGACATTTTATATTATCGAAATGTCGTAGACACGAAGTTATCTACAGCGTTCGACATTTATTCGCAATAAAATCTCCTGCGATCGTTCGCAAGAGTTGAGAAGTACTCGTTCCATATTAAGATAAGCGTTCCATAAATACAACTCGTTTGCTCACAGGTCGATAATCGGTCGTCTAGAAACCCCTAAAGACGAGCTTAAACGCTGTGTAACCACTGTTTGTCGCCTTAACGTACCAGCTGCTAATTCCGGCGAGAAAAAGTGTCGGTAAAACTGTTTCACCGTTGCTTGGATAATATGTATTCGGTGTCGTCGAACACTTTAAACGCAATCTTCGTATCTTTATTAGTAATTTCAGTACCAATAAAGATATATCTTTTCTGTACTTGAACTTTTCTGTACATTGATTCCGTGGTAGATTACGCTTTCCACTCATTTTCTTACGTGTCTTGTATCTTTGCCGCGGTGCGTATTTCATGACATGAAAATTGAGAATAACACCGATTTTATAGAAACGGTTCACACAATTCCGCGCCGCACAGTGGGCCAGAAACCGATCTTTTTGGACAAAAATCTGCCGACAACTCAGTTTTTCATCGATTTAATTGGAATTTTTTTTAAAGTGTTCGTAAACGACTATACTTTGATGACGTACTGCGCGAAAATCGTTAACTGTCACGATCAAGAATCCTTATCTACAAAGCCCAATAACTAAAAAGTAATATATGCTCAGTCGGGCCCAAGTTAGTTAATGATTTGGAACACGTTAACAGTCTGCCATGTAACGAAGAATATTATAAATACGGGCTCTCGACCTTACACTGTAGGATCCGTTTCATGGAATACCTTCTACATGTTTCATACAACTTAGATTTCGAAAAAGGATCAGCGAGAACCATAGAGAAAAAAAATTAAAGGCGGCAAGGAAGATAAAAGTCAAAATTCTTTGAAAGAGCTATCAATCACAGTTGACGTTGTCAAACAGGGAGCTGGTACATCAAATACTGGGAACGTGGCCCGAACTTTCTTTAGAAAAGCCGAATCAGTTGCTGCAGTGACTGGATTAAACGCGGTTATTATCACAAGATTGCATAACATTCTTCAAGTAATTACATGTGACAAGAAAGCTGATTCTGTGAAATTCAAATAATATTCTTCGGAGACGGCTAAATTGTGCATTAAAATTTATTCATGGTATAAACTACCTCCGTCAGTTCATAAGGTATTGCAACATGGAAGCGAAGTACTTGCTACATTTGAACTGCCAATTGGTTTGCATTCAGAAGAGCCACAAGAGACAAATAATAAAGTCTTCAGGAAATCACGAGCTGAAAACTCCCGAATGTGTTGCCGCAAAAAGACAAATATAGATATTATACGGCATATGTTATTATCATCCGATCCACTTGTAAGCTCTCGAAGAATACAGGATGGCAAGCACAAGGAAATTCTTTCTCAGGAAGCGAAAATGCTGCTGTTGGATCAATAAATTAATGGCAAGTCTCATAAGTGCCGAATGTAATTCTATTCAATTGGTAATTCTCAGGGCCAGATTTACAGTTTAAAATTTTGCGGTTTAGGGTTTAGGCTTAAGAAGTGTCGGCAACTCAGCTGTGACATGCAAATTTATGGTATGGGCGGATGAAGTATCGGAGTTATTTGGCTTTGTAGATAAGGATTCTTGATTGTAAGAGTTAACGATTCTCGCGCAGTACGTCATCAAAGTATAATCCCTCACCAACATTTAAAAAAAAATTCCAATTGAATGAATGAAAAACTGAGTTGTCCGCAGATTTTTGTCCAAAAAGATCGGTTTCTGGCCCACTGTGCGCCGATGAAAATCAGTGGCGGCCGGGGTGTAAACGGAGAAACGTATCCGCGCCAATTAGTCAACGGCGATGGAACTTTGTTTCAATAAGAAGCCGAGCACCACCCTTGAGACTAATAAACCTGAAAAGTTACTGAACATTCTCCACCCCCGCGGAGTTTTCCTTGGCAACGCACACGCTATACCAGTTTCATAAAATCTGTGGCGGAAAAACAGGACGCGGCTACAATATTGTACACTGCGCGCCGAGTGCAAACGAGATAAACTTCTTTAGTGTAAAATGAGCTTGAAGGGAATACCGGAGGAACTATTCTACACCCCTGTAATTTTCGATAACTATCTTCTCTTATGTACGTAGCCAACTGCAACGGTTACCTATCGCGCATGCACAGGTACATACACACGTGTGTACATATGTGTACGACGTACGTACATAAATGTGTATGCATTTACGCAGATACCTTCGAACTGACCTTAATTTTTATCACAAACGGGACCCTGAATGTTTCTGGTGCACAGGGTTTCCGCTCCGACGGACCTTGATACCGGGAAAATGAAACACGCGCGTTTCTTTTCAATGTCGAGTCGCATATTTCATTTCTCCGCTAACGTTTTTAATATAGTAGCTATTCCATTTAAATCAGCCCCTCACCCCACCCTCGAACGTCTGCCGAGACTGCCGGGGACACCGAAAAATGTTGCAAATAAATATGCAACGGTCTCGAGGACCGAGTAATTTCAGTTGAAGCGGTTTTTGCAACGTCCCGGGGCCAAATTAAAATTGTCTACCGATGGCGAGCGGTTTTCTACCGGACGCTTAGCCGAGACTAAAGCGCTCGAAAATATATTAGCCGGCCAGACATTTTTCCGTTTTCGTCGTATCGAAAACCGTATTTAAAATATGTGCTTTTATATTCATTCTTTTCCATCGTAAGTAACGCAGTCTAAGAATTGCATCAAGCAAAGAAAAAAGTGAATATGTGGATAGGTTTTTTGAATACGTAGAAGTTTGCTGGAAGAGAATGCAGTCGATATTGTTGGTATGCAGCCGCTCCTGTTGAGGTTTTCGAAGGTAAGCCGCATCCGTGTAGAAGAATTATCCCCGCGTTTCGCTAACACCGCAGTTGCCTTCAACAGGGGATTGAAATGCACATTGAAAGCCTCGGCAGTAGTAACTGCATGTACTGCACCGGCGCGCGGCGCGGCGGTACAAGCTTTAAATCTTTCATTCCTGACATCATCGCTGCGGTTTACGGTACGAAGTTATACATTTTGACAATGTAATTCTCCAGAAAAATATTACTTTCGTTCCAGCACCCGCGCTCGTTTGACCTGCTGCCCTCTTTCTTTTCCGAAGTGAAAACTTTAATATAATTCTAATCACTGCAATCGTAAGGTAAATCGTAGCGCAAGGGCTTAGAAAAAGAAACAATTTTCTGGTTACATACAGTGGGTGTACAAAGTATTCGTACACTTCTTAAAAACTAATAACATTTTTATAATTGTACCAAACAACCTGATTTTTTATAATCAAATAGAAGCATTGGTTTACGAAATGATATGCAAAAAAGATTTTCCAAAAATTATAATTTACAAGGTTAAATGCAAAAATAAAAAAGGCATTTTTTAAAACTTTTTTATTTGGGTCCTTAATGAAAATTTAAAATGTATGTTTTGTAGATCTATGTTAGTCATACACATGTTGAAAATTTCATTGAAATCGATTAACATACACACGAGCTACAAGCGGTTAAAAATGGTGAAAATCGTAGTTTTTCACGACTTTTGATCAGTTTCTGCTTGAAATCCACAGAATCGTACATCTTTCGACACCTGTTGTTTTTTCCTGCGTCAATCGATTTCGATGAAATTTCCCAACATGTGTATAAAGAACATGGATCTAGAAAACATATGTTTTAAATTTTCATTATGGGCCCAAATAAAAAAGTTTTAAAAAATGCCGTTTTTATTTTTACCTGCAACCTTGTAAATTGTAATTTTTGGAAAATCTTTTTTGCATATCAGTTTGTAAACTAATGCTTCTAATTGATTATAAAAAATCAGGTCGTTTGGTACAATTATAAAAAAGTTGTTAGTTTTTAAAAGGTGTATGAATACTTTGTACAGTCACTGTAGCTTCCATTTCTTACTGTTCGTTCAAACAATTTTTATTTTTCATACAAAATCCGCACTGGGTACATAATAGTTTTTACAGCGGACTGGATTCCAATTAATTTGCAGCCGAGGTTGTAACTGTATATAATACAAGAATCTCCGCGATCTATCGCGTTTGATCAACTTCTTTCGGCTCAGCCATTAAAATACTTTCAATCACAGTTTATGTACCCGAGCCTGCAGTGTATATTTTCCCCCAGATTGAGTCGATAGCATTTCATCGTAGCACAAAAGGGAAAAAAACTGTTGCAGCTACTTCGTACACACACGGGCGGCGCACACGATACAATATATTGATACATATACATGTATGTATATTTGCCCGCGTTTATATAAGTGACGCAAAGGAATATTTCATTAGATTCCCTGGAACAGAAATTGAATTCCATCGATTCGTTTCCGCTTATTTCGCCGATGTAAAGCCTGACGAATGGAATTCGCTCGTTTATTTCTCACTCCGCTCGGAATTAACAGGATGGCTTGCCCCGTCGATAAAATGAAGCGCATCTTTCGGTTTGAAATATGTAAGAAGCAGAACACGGCCCGGACACGGTCTCGCGACTTTGTCTCTGACAGAATGAACGCGAACGGTGCGCTGATTGCTCGAATAAATTCGCGCGAGTTTCTACCATTTTTACCACGTTTTTATTAGCTCGCTTTCTTGTTTGTCTGTTTGTTTGTCCGGTGGCAAATTTTGCAATTGATTTTAATTTTATTCTGAGAACTATCCTTCTGTATTATCTATCTATCTATATAAATAAAAATGTAAATGTCCGTTTGTTTGTAATCGAACAACTCCGTAACGGTTGAACGTAGGAAGCTGGGGTTTGAGCTATTAGACGCAGCGTTTCTTCGGGAAGGTTTTAGGACAATCCGCATTCGAAAGAGTCCATTCGTTCAAGAGTTTTGACGACTTTTTCCACCGGCTACAACGCTAACTGCTTACTTCAAGTTAAGTGAATGTGGCGCGTTTGCGAAAACATTGATGTAGAATAATCGATATGGTTTCGTGTTGATTCGCGTTACAACCAATGCGTCACGACGGGAATCTTCTCAGTGGTATTCTGCTTCAAATTATATCGTGAAATATCTATATAAATAGGAAAACTATCTATATAAATAGAAAGATTGACGTATTTGGAATGATTAATTCTGTAAGTTTCTCACTGCATTGGAATTCAGCTGAGTAGATTGATCTGCGTTTGAATTGAAGTATTTGGTTAGTATTATAGGTTAGTATATATGTTATTGATATAACTTTCTTTCTACTTTAATACATAAAAAGAATGACTCGCAGAAGAACAAACTTAGGTCGTCGTGCTCGCGGAACGGAAGCAGTACGACGATTAAGATCAAATCAAATTGAGGAAGAACGGGCATCACAAATAATGGTTAAAATACGTGTGCCAGGCTTGAGGATGCACGGTTGCGAGCACGGCGATCGGGTTCTGCAGCTTCGGATCTGCATTAAACTCAACAGAATGAACGCGATAGGCTGAGAGTTGCTGAAAGGCGACAACGAGAAACAGCAGATCAGCGTCAAGATCTGCTGTTCAGAATCAGACTCCGTCAGAACAAGACTCCGTGATCAGCAATCACGTGATTAAAATGTCACATGTGTAACAAGTAAAAACATGCTTTTAAAAAATACTGAGCCACAGCAACGCGATTTTTGTTTATCTCTTTCTTAATTACTTTAATTACATATGATAGAATAACCGGACAATTTTTTAGAAGAGTCTCAGCACTGCATGGAATTCAGAGGATACGTATTTGACAACGAGCAGAAAACAATGCGTTAATGCAATGCGTAAACAGTGCCTTCGATTCTTCGGCGACTCCCTCTCTCCCGAGATTGTTTGCTTTCAGTTTCCGGGGTTGGCCACGCTCTCCGGAAAATGTATAACCAATCAGAGTAGAATAAACCGACGGGATTGATTTTAATTAATTTTTCTTTCGTGGTTTCTCCGCGGGCTGCGCCTATTTCGTTACGTTTTCGTCTCGTTGATTTCATTCCCGGCTTTCTTTACTTACCGTCCGCCCGCGGATCGTAACGAAAGCTTTTTATAAAATCGCGGTTAAATCTCATCGCGAGACAGCTTTCTCTACCCCTTGCGAGACAATGCTGCTCCCGGCAACAACACGGCGAAGCATCGGAGCATAAGCGAAGAAGCGCACCGAAGGAAAAAACGTGTCGTTCTTTTCGTTCCGCAAGCACCGCGGAGAAATGTTAATACCATATTTTCAGGTTAACCCGCCATTTTCTTCGTGAACGCTCGCGGCCCAAGCATAAACGCAACGAAAAATATCTCGGCAAATTTCAACCGCGAATATGCCTTTCTTCCTCGTTTCTTTGTTTGACCCGTTACATAGTTTACGGGCATGCATAGGGCGCTGCACTAATGAACGGTTATAATTACACCGCGAATGTTTTTGCTGCGATTTTAGGCAACGTTCCGAAAATACAGTTTCGTTGTTCAACGTCGAACAGAGCAATAGTTTAGAGTTTAGGAGCTAAACTTGTTGTTAGATTTCACGGTGAAACCGTAATTTCGAGAAATATACACTTTCCAATGAGGACTGAATTTATTTGAAACGCAAGCTCCTCGGAAGGCCTGGAGTTTTCCCTTTAAAATAACGCGGAGTCCATCTCCATTACTTTCAGCTTCCAAATGATACGTTCCGACTCGTGTGGAAGCTACTTTTCTTACTTCCACGTTTTCTTTACTGTACCAATTTTCGGCAAGTGACAAACGATCCTAGAGTGACTGGCATTCATTTAAAACGACGCCTCCTCTGGCAATACGGACGTAGATTGTTCAAGACAATTTCTTTCGACACTTCAGTGCCTACGGTTTCATATATCACTCGCAGCGGGTGCGAGAACCTAACGGTCATAATTCTTTCGACTTTCGAAGTAAAGAATTTGACTTCTAACTATTATATCTGAATTTTTCCCTACACATACATTGTAGAATTTAATATTTCAAAAAGTGTTCGACGTACACATATTTCTCTTGTAAAGTTCGCTGTGCTTTTTCTTGCGGACTTACAGTGCCAAAGAAATTGATTGAATTTATTATCGATACAACACGGTTAAAGAGAAGCCCGGTATTAATGTTCCGACAGGTACGGTGTTAATGGATAAATGTTAAGCAAACTTCTACAGAAATCTCAACTTTTTCCCTGAACTTTCTTAGATCCCGACGTCTATACCTCTAGAGCACTCTCGGCACGATTCCACCGGGGAGGGGGCTGCAATGACCATCTGTCGACGGAATGGGCGACAGTTTGGTAACATTGTGGACTTTTCCCAAAGTTCCGTTCTTCCGGTAGAGATCGGACGCGATATTACACTCGAGGAAACCGACCGCTCGTAATGCGTTCGTAAATATTAATCTAATATTAATTCCGTATTTATTCGCGCACCCCTACAGGTTCACAAATAACCCATAACTCGATGCCTCGAGAAAATCGTATTGTCTTTAGTTATTAACTGTTGCCTTCTTCTACCTTCTTCTACCGAATATTCCTGAAAAATTCGAGAATCCCGAATATATTCGGGATTCCCGAACATTTTCGGGATTCGAAAACGTGTCTTGTTTTCTTGAATATAACCACAGTGTTTGATTTATCTAAATAAAACATCAAGTTTCATTTTACTTGATAATTTATAACTAGACAGCGGATGTTTATGCAAATGCTTGTTTTTATAGAAAGTAGGTAAAGTAATGGGACTTGGAGAGAAATTTACGTTGTTAAAACTTAACCAAACTCTATATGCATCCACTACTGAAGGACCAAACGAAATTAATGCAAGATATTGGAAAAATACTCATATGCACCAATTACGTCCTGTGATCTTGGAAGGACAATTCCAGTGTACAAATTAATCTTCAGCGAGAGAAGACGTCAACTTACCGTTGACAATATGGAAAAAATCATAGTTACATATTGCAATGCAAATTACAGCAAACAATAAATGAAAATACAGTATACATTGTATAATTAAAAACTGAGATATAGTATATACATAGTTTTATTTTACATTCTCGTGTAAAAAAATTAATTTCTCTACGTTTGTTGCCAATAGCTTGGTTCTTTTGATGGCAACAATATTTCCAGTTGTTGAAAACAGCCTTTCGCTAGTTGTTTGTGTACTTGGTACAGCGATGTAACGTTTTGCAGCAGCTGATAATATAGGATGTCTTTCTGAATTTTTCTTCCACCATTTTATAATATTAATAAATTTTTAAATGTTTTCGGCGCAACGGTTCGATCTTTTGTTATGAATTATTATAAAGCAACTTTGCTAATTTAGTCAAATAAAATCAACGTTTCGATCCTAGTTTGGATCTTTTTCAAGATTTATTTGAATTGCGTCTGTAAATTAAATATGTTATAGTAATTTTGAAAAACAGAATTATTGAATGATTGAATGCAAAAAATATTGTTCATAAAGACACACTCACTTGCTTTGGGGAACTAAATCTATGATAAATGTGCGACACGTGTGTTGCGTGCGTCGTACATGCTTGTTGTCAAGATACTGATGAACGTACGTATTTGAAAGCGATCTAGGTTATATCAATCGATACAAGGCGGTAAATTTGAAAAGTCATAATATGTTCTTAAAGTCCACTCTTACAATATACCTTACAATATACCAATATACCTTGATAATATTTTATAATATTCTCAGAGATCCCGAACACATTCACGGGATTCCCGAAAATATATTAATGATCGAAATGTTAGCGCCGAAAACATTTTCAAATTGAATCAACATTTACGATCGATATTCTAAATAATTTTATTCTCGAAAATGTTCGGGAATTCCCGTCCCGTCCCGCACACCTCTACTGTTTAGTAAGTTTAGTATTTATTTATATTTGTTGCTTTTACTTTGAAATCGCACAGTGACCCCATATTTCTGTACGTTTCCCTGGCATATCGGTGGTCGTAGAAAATGGCGCCGCGCCGGGAGAGACCAGTAATAACTCCAGCGACAGGATGAAATAGTTTACTTTCACGTACGGCGCGCGTTACACGGTGCTTGTGCACGTAAACCCGAGCGGTACTTCTTCCCTTTATGCGTTCTCCGCCTTCCACTCGCGACCACGCGACGCGACGGTATAAACGCGTATTCATGCATCGCCATTTGTTAATTTGCTTCTACTGGTTGATGCACCCAGAAACACGCCAATGAGAAACCTCCGCGGGATCGCATAGAAAGGTTCTTCTGGACAGGCTGCACCGTTGCACGAACACTGGCCCGGTGCGCGCGGAGTGGTGCATCCGTGCACCAACCGTGGTCAATTGACTGTCGTGCATTCAGAATTGTGCTGGTTACGCGCGCGGATTCAACTTTGTTATCTCCACGAAATTACGACTGCGATGGCCGGCCTCTCACCGTCGCGTAATTCTCATTTTTGCGGGCACTCGAAACGATTCGCGACCTATTTTCGCCTGTGTTTTCAACCGTTCCGGCTGTGTTCGTAACACTTTTCGTGCAATCTCGTGCGCGATCGACGCGACGCACAGTGGGCTGTATGTCCGATTTCACCGGTCAAAATTCAATTTTTAAAACTTTACATAAATTGTGAAATTTTTGTGGCTTGAGTTAGTTGAATATCTGAGGAACAATCTCCCATCATTCGTTTGAAGTAATGATTGAAACATGTTTGTCGATCAAGAAACTTGTCAGCTGAACTTGTTTACATTTTCTTTATAAATCTAGTGATTCTGTAAACTGTACAATGATATTTGTGCCGGATATGATGGAAGACGCACTCGGAATGTCGCACAGTGGCCTGTATGTCCGATTTCAGCGGTCGAAATTCAATTTTTAAAACTTTACATGAATTATAAAATTTTTGTGGCTTGAGTTAGTTGAATATCTGAGGAACAATCTCCTCATCATTCGTTTTCCCATTCATGTATCCATAAAGCACTGAAATTTGTCGGAAGTTTGAAATTCTGTTAACACGCTTTCATTTTTCAACGAATTCACCTATTAGTAATTATTGCCTTATTTACATACACTAACAGATTTTTGTTTTATAGAGGCTTTCTTAGCTAAGTATAAGGTATACTTTTAAGAGAAATTCACTTTTGTACTATATACATTTTTTTAGTTATTAATATTTTAAGATAACCAACGATTCAGTCACTTTCTTTACGATTCTAAGACTTTGGTAATGACTTTGTTATACCTCCGGGTGCGATCGGGTGTTCATTTCTGTGCCAATGTGTTCTTTGAAGTTTTCTGATTAAGATGCAAGAAAAAAAGGCTGCTACTACTCGCTACTCCGTGTTTTAAATCGCAGCATTTCTCACGTCCTGCATGTTGGATGCGCTATATCTTCGTGTCAACATTTTACCTACCGGAAGCCTATTAATAGGATTTTCAATAATTGTGCTGGACCAAAAGAGGGCATAGAAATTTCCTTTTACATTGCAATCATAAATGAAACTATTAGATGACGTTATTGAGGGTGACTTGTTAATTCACAATGAAAATTGCTGTTGCTATTGAAGATTCCATTAAAAAGTGTTTAGCCCTGTACCATAGATTTTTCAAAATTATGCAATAATCACCGGTCGGTAATGTGTTAACTTAAATAAATACTAAATAATAATAATAAACACACAATATGCACTAAAATAAGAAAACAGTATACACATGAAATTTAAATAATGTACAGGGTGGGGCAATAACTACGTCCAGTTTGAATATTGCCTTTATTTGTAGTAATATGAAAAAATGTTATACACAAAATTTGCGCGGTATAGCGAGGGGCATGTTGTGACGTAAACATTTTCTGCGTGGGTGGAGGCATGGAGGAGATTTCAAGGTCACCTTGATTTTTTTAAAACGAAATACCTACTTTCTGTATCATCAATCGATAGACTATCGAATTCTGAGTAAAAATGTATTGACCTCCATATGTCTTAGATCTAATAGTTAACGAGATATTATCGAAACAATTTTCTTTCTTCTTTTGATAATATCTCGCTAACTATTAGGTTTAGGACATACGAAGAACACTTTTATACTCACAATTTGATACTCTATCGATCTACGGTATAAAAAAAGGACTTATTGAAATCTCCTTTATGCCTCCACCCACGCAGAAAATGTTTGTGCCACAACATGTCTCCCTCTGAACCGTGCTAATTTTGTTCATAAAATTTTTCCACACTATTATTCTTCGTAATAACTATTTTAAAAAGATATTTTAATCGTAAATGATTACACTTTTCGATAGTGTACATAAAATAGACGAATAACGTTAAAATATTGATTATAATCCGCAGTACTTGATTGAAAAATAGCTACAAACTTTGCAATCTAATACGCTCCACTTTATGGACAAATTTTGCACTCAAAACATCCGTTTCAGAAAAACGATATACAGTACAAAAAAGTAGAAATCTCAAGCTTTAAAATGGTTGTTTTTTCATCAAATTTGGATAAATTTTAGCAAAGTTACAGCAGTTTCAATATTGAGCGAATTTTGAACTAGCTGTAGCCGCTGAAATCGGGCATACAGCCCACTGTGCGACGCGATCTCTTTACCTTCCATTAGTTTATTCGCGAAAAGAATGGCACAAGTTTTTCCCAGTACTCGATATAAAGAGACTCGGTTCCTAAGAAAACAATTGTAGAACTGAAGCAGATCGATGGAATACTTGAAATCAATTTCTAGTAATAAATCCCATCGTCCGAGACCATTAGCCTAGTAACAGAGGAGACTAGGGGCACAAACAGATCTCAACATTTCGTTCAGGAATGATTATTATTGTTGACTGGGCAAGTAGTAAAGTAAAGGGAATCCCGTACGTACATTCGAGGCACGTTACCGAACACGTGCTCAAGTGCAACACAAACGTGCAGGCGACCGTAACATAAAGTGATGTGTGCAGCACACATGTATGGATATATTGTATATGTATATACATACATACATATATCTATTATATATGTGTATACATATATATGTATATGTAGAATGTATATATATGTATACATATACATATAGCAGGTTCTCGACGATGGACACGTTATCGCCGCTACCACCGGAGGACCATGATCGATCCTATCGCCTATCAAACTCCATTAACTCGTTCGTTCACCTGCTACCACCTGTATACCTGTGTTCACAGATGTCAGGTTTGCTGCGTTTGTGACGCGAAAGCTAATTTCACCGAGGACAATTAAGACACGTCGAGATGACTAGGATGTAGAATGATCGAATGACTGCGACGTGGTTCGCGTGGATCGATTTCATCGCACAGAACAAACAGACCATATTTCAACTTACCGAGCTATGCATGCGACACCCGCTGGATTCTCATACAGTTTTAGTGCTATCGCGGATTCCGTTTACCCTAAGTGAATCTGTGAGCGAATCTGGGAATTCGAAAGAAGAGGTCGATGTGAAAGGAGACATCCTTAAATACAGATACGTCATCACTTTTGTGCACGTATTTGTGTAGAGTTATTTGCCATTCTATAGACCAACTTTGAATGAGTTTTAAAGGGAGTTTCGCAAACAGGTTGAAAGTGCTTCGCGAACTGTGAACTGGTACTTTTCGAAACACTTAATTGGGCTGAATTTACAATTTTAGTTGTAACTTTCGTCGCGGGAAGATCCTCCGGGTTGAAATATTTACTATTAGCATTCATGCTTTCAGGGAATGTTGACGGAATTCTCTGACAATGCGTAACATCCATTGTGCTCCTTCGTGAATTATTCGCTTGTAATAATAATAATAATTTGCTTTATTTCAGCCTTACAGCTAAGAAATGTGACTTGGTTTACATTAACCTATCTGTACAAAACTATCTTATTTCACACATTTGATCCATACCTTCTCTCATTCATTTCTATGTCTCACACATTCCTACCCTGTCCTACTCTTTTAGTATCCTAATTATCACTAACCAACTTAATTCCTTACTTATTGCTTCCCTCCCCATTCCCTAACTTTTGCATTTTTGGTTTGTTATTCTCTTTGGTTTATTTATGCTCTCTTATTTATTCTCTTTTCTTCCTCAACTTCTCCAACGACTCTTCAACTTTTCTATCTTTTTTCCCGCTCACTACATCCTCGAGCTTGATCGTTTCCCCCATTACCCTGCAATCCCTTGTCAAATGCTCCAGGTTTCAATACTTGTCCCCACATAGATCGCATTCTCTTGCCTCTTCCTCCAGCCAGTATCTGTTCCAATTCTCTGGATTTGTAATAATTCTTAAACAATTCATTCGTTCATTAGTGTAATGAAAGAATGATGGATTAATTATGTGGAGTGAAGGAAGTGTTTGCTACTTTTTTAATCCATCAAACGTTTGCTTGTTGCCTTCAAGGTAATGTAAGAGACGATGTTATTCTCCTATTAAATTCGCTTTTCCAACGAAAAACATCTCTGCACGGCCACTTTAATGTCTGCCGGACAACTTTACGGGACCCATAAACTCTCGGCCAACTCGAGGGGTAGGAGAGTCGAGCCGAATAAGTGGGTTACCATGGATTCGTCGACAACTCATTTGACCGACACAGTTTTGATCGATACGACTTGACCGACAATAACTTCCGTCGACACTATGTGTTCGTCGACAAATAATTTGACTGACACTATGTTTTCATAGACACGGTCAAATTGTCGACGTCTGCTGCTTTCATCGACAGCCCTTGTTATGTTTTGTAATCTGTATATGTATATGCGTAGCATTCGTTCTGTTCATTCAAATTATGTATATGTATTTACACAATTATGTTTGAAATTAAATGAAATATTATGAATTTTGTTCATTTGTGTGTACCTATTAATAAAGTATGTTTATTTGAAAAAATCCTTTGTACTTCTCCTTATTTTTTATTATACAAGCAACTAAATGCGTCTAGAACATAACAGTGATAATAACGATTAGTCAACATTAGCAAATACGAATCAAACCTGTCGCTAAACACGGACTGTCGATGAAAGCAGCAGACGTCGACAACTTGACCGTGTCTATGAAAACATAGTGTCGGTCAAATCATTTGTCAACGAAAACATAGTGTCGGTCAAATTATTTGTCGGCGATTTCACAATGTCGACGAAAACATAGTGTCGACAAAAGTTATTGTCAGTCAAATGAGTTGTCAACGAACCCATGGTAACCCGAACAAGTACCCTCATCCGCCATACGGCGAAAGCCGCGCCTCACCATCATCGTCTTGTATCGAACGAAAAGCCGACACTGTCCGTGCTTACATGTCGTTAGCCTTTTTCCGAGGTCTCCGTGGCTGGTTCACGGTAGCTTTTGTTAGGTACGATTTCAGGTAGAACATTACCATATAAGGAAATTCTGTGAACCGCGTCGCGAGCGGTTCTCTAGTGGTCTCGAGACTGCACGTACTGCTGAGGCGTGCATCTTCGCACGGAACGGCGCGTGCGGACGGTACTCTCCGAGTGTTCTTCTCTTCGGGTCTTCGGGGCACAACACAAGTAATCGCAGATACGGAGTTGACAGTATCGACGTTGGCCAATTAGAAACCGGCGCACGTTCTTTTCGAAACTTGTTTATCCTACTACCACCGTCCATTAACACAGAAATCTTTCACGGTAATTTCCTTTACGCTCGCGCTAAAGGGAATTTCAAACGACCCAATTTTTTTTCAACGCGCTTCGCTATTGTAGATGACTTTGTTCGTGTACATATAGCTTAAATTATACTTCGCTCGACATCAACGCGATTACGCGATATACAGTGACTCTCATGCATACCTGGGCATTCGGAAATTAAAAAATCGGAAGTAAAATAATTATTTAAATTAAAATAAATCTTTTAAAAATACCACGTTTTTAAAACGGACTAAAAAGTATAAAATAAATTTTTTAAAAACACCACGTTTAAAATACGGACTGAAAAGTATAAAATAATTTTTTCGAGCACCAATTTTTCTGTGCTTGGAGAACAAACCACTTTCGAGATCACTGAATTAAGATTTTCTTATCGTGGCAGACGCAGCCAGGTTCATTCTGATTCTTGTCAATTTCTTTTCGCATATTTTTCAACCTATCTTTTCGATATCTACGTCTACCTCGATCCTTTTATTCGGTCTGACCTCTATAAGTGGATCTTCAATAAAAATAAATTTTTAAAAAATACCTCGTTTTTAAAACGGACTAAGAAGTGTAAAATAAATCTTTAGACAACACCACCTTTAGAAAACGGACTAAAAAGTATAAAATAATTTTTTCTAGCTCCATTCAGATTCCCAACCCCGCACAGATGGTCCTGAAAATTTGTGATTGTGAATTTTGAATAGCTATGAAAATACTTGTAAGATTTAAAACGAAAAACGTGGGGCGCATGCAATAGATAATTGATGCATGAACACCTAAATCACTAACAATTTTATTGCACTGCAAATGATATGAACTGTTGTGCGAGTTTCCTCAACGGCAGCTACTCTCTACACTCCTTGCTATGTATTATCTTGTGCCCCACGTTTTTCGTTTTAAATCTTACAAGTATTTTCATAGCTATTCAAAATTCACAATCACAAATTTTCAGGACTATCTGTACGGGGTTAGGAATCTGTATGGGGCTAGAAAAAATTATTTTATACTTTTTAGTCCGTTTTTTAAACGTGGTATATTTTTAAAATTTATTTTTATTTAAATAATTATTTTCTGCTTTTTAGTCTTGTATGTGTGAAATTTTACAATCGATTTTGAACATTTTGATGAGATTATAACAGAGACATGTAGTAAATTTCAGACGGTATTGTGACGCGTCATATCGAAAACGAACGCCGTGGTAAAATGTCAAAGATAAAGATTCGACGGAGAATTTCGGTGTAACTGTTCTTTCGCTTGGTAAACAAACATTATAGTATAAAAATACGTAGTAAGAAGACGTAAGAAGACGCGAAGACGTACTACATCACGCGGCGGGGGAGTGTAACGGTTAAATTTTTAATAGTTTATATCTTCTGAACGCATAGCTTTTTTTAAAATTTTCTTTTTTAAATATTGCATTGTCATCCAGTTTTGAGCAATGTTAAAAATTTCAAGTCTCTAGCTCATCGGGAAGTTAGTTTAAAATCAATTGCAAAATTTGTACCGAACAAACAGACAGACAAACAGACAGACAAGAAAGCGAGCTAATAAAAACGTGGTAAAATATGAGAAAGGAAGCGAGAGGAAGAGTAAGAGAGAGATAGAGGAAAACTAGAAAAACATTCCGATCCCATATTGCTTCGTGCAATTCGTTTCGGCAGAGAGATATGGTAAAAGAGCCGGAGAAAATGTGCGAAAAATTGGCGACCGCTCTCCTCATAATTGAATGGCTGCACCGTTCTATGGATTTATCTCTGCTGCTAGAATTTTCCAGTGTTCCCTGAAATAGTTAAACCTTGACCTTTCAAATCGAAGCGATCCTCCCGCTTGTCCCGAGTTTCTGTCGAAGATGCAATTAATAAGCGCAAAACCTAATAGCCGACTCAATCGTACTTAACATTCCCTACCTTTATCCCGTTGATACCGATTTCATCCCTGTTTCGATAGCTTCGTACAATTCAATCAAAGATAAACAAAACCGACCAACTTTTCATTTATACTCGCCTCTCGATGGGCAACGATTATACGGTACAATCATTATAAGGAACAACAAAAGTATTTCATAAACACCCGTGTAGGTAGATCATTATGCAAAATATCAGGTTTCTGTGCAAGTCAGTTAAATATTGTACAATTCATATTGAATTTTGCCAACGTTCGCTATTCATACTCCACTTCGCGTATCGTACACAATACGATCCTCTCGGAAGAAGAAGAAGAAGAATCATAAATCCTCCGTAGAAAGATTGTACTGAAAACTCTCGAGATTTGCATTTAATTTGATTATCAAAGTGACGAGGAACAATATGCCGGCAAAGTCGCTTCGGTACCGTAGACTCGGCTGCGGCTGCAATCGCGGAGTTCCGGTACGCGTTGAATTGCAATCCGGTGCTTTGTCATATTATTCCGCGATCGTTTTCCGCGATCGTTTTAGACCACTTTTACATTTATAGGGTGTCTTAGAACGAAAGTGTACTCGCAAATTCGAATGGATCTGGTCACGGATACCGCAGGGTACGTCGAAACGATCCTGCTTCCGAATGTTAACGCTTGTGGACCAGATTGTACACGCGCGTATTAATGGACATTGACAACTACGCGGTCAAGTGAACACTTTCATTATAATGGTTTATAAACCATGGAGATTGGTCAGGTATTGACGACGCGCGGTCCCCAATTTTTCGGATAAAGCACGAGGCCATTCGCGATCGCGCGGCGGGCTTCATGGTCGCGTTTGATTCGCCCGTGATTGTGGTTTAGAGTTGTATAGTAAGCCATGGAGTATACAGGCGAATGGCCATGCTCTGATACGAAATATGCTAGAGCGAAACCACTGCCAAAGGTACGAATCGGTTAAATTGCATTGTCGCCTGTTAATCAGTTAATTTGGTTACGATAATGATACTCGTAAGTTTACGGTAGAGATTGAACATCGTTGCGTTGTATATTACGCTAATTGTAAGGGTATAGTCGAATAAGTAGGTCGAATGTGTCCTTGAACCAAATTAGGCCGGCGATGGACCGTTCGATAGCGTACACAGAAAAAACATTTTGTGCCAAGTCTCAATCCTCTATGTACATCGAGCGGGGCGGGAGGGAGAGGATAGTTACTGGGAGAAAATTCGGATTATCTGATTTCGTCCTATTTTCCGCGTTTAATCGGACGCCGAAGGACAATACGATTTTGTAACAGTTTATAAGTTTTTGCTCTGTAACTGTTTAGTGAATCCTAATAAATTTTGAACATAATTAATTACATAATTTTTACTATATATAAAAAAACTGGAGTTTCTAGTTGCGTTTTTTCAAGGTTTAAATAGAATTTGAAATGGAATTTTATGAATTCTCCATAAGAAGACGTGTTAAAATGTGCAAGCTTTAAGTTGCTATAATTCTTAAGGATGTACTGGAGGTACAATGGGAGACAAAAATACAAGAAATTCGAATCCATCAATACATGGCAATGAAAGCCATTCATGAGTATATTTTGCATTAAACTTTTGCGAATACTGTACCCTCTGTAGCTATATTCAGTGGTCTACACTTGTCACGTTTCCATGCTAGTAAGAGACAACACGATAAATTTGACGTTTTGTCACAGTTTATAATTTTTTTGCTCTGTAACTGTTTAGTGAATCCTAATAAATTTTGAACATAATTAATTATATAATTTTTACTACATATACAAAAAAACTGAAGTTTCTAGTTGCGTTTTTTCAAGGTTTAAATAGAGTTTGAAGTGGAATTTTATGAATTCTCCATAAGAAGACGTGTTAAAATGTGCAAACTTTAAGTTGCTATAATTCTTAAACGGTGCAGTGAATCGAACCCAAACTTTGGTAATTACATTAATTTAGTAAGAATTATATCTTGCCAAATTTTCAAAAATTTTGTTGCGTTTTTATATACCTCCAGAACATCCTTAAACGGTGCAGTGAATCGAACCCAAACTTTGGTAATTGCATTAATTTAGTAAGAATTACATCTTGTCAAATTTTCAAAAATTTTATTGCGTTTTTATGTACCTCCAGAACATCCTTAAATAGTTTTGGATAGAATAAATATAACATGAAATTCACTAATTAAACGAAAGCTTTTTAAATTAATCTATTTTTTTAATGCAAAATATACTCATGAATGGCTTTCATTGTCAATATATCGATGGATTTCGAATTTCCTTAACAGAACATGCTTAAAAGTATCATTCCTGACTTTTAACACCAAAAATTTTAGTCGTGAAATGTTCTAAACGTTGAAATCTGATATTTTTATCGATACAACGATTCGATATTTAGAAATCTGTTAGTAAAAATTAGTATGGATCGTAGACCAGTGGGTGTGAATGATTGACTACCAAAACAAATGCCTCTAGCGGTCCATGTTAATTCGTCATCACATTTTCTTGTCGGATACATCAGCGTGACGCGCGGAGCTTATGTAAACCCGGGGATAATGAAGTGGAAAAGGTAGCTAAATTAACTAATGGAAATAGAGTTTTATTTCTGCTTTCGTGTCCCGTCGCGTTACGTTTCCTCTGTACTGAATCACGGGCTTTGTGTTTTATATTGTTGCAGCAAAGCAGAGGGAAAGTAAAATGAATTCTCGACACACCGTGTGTGCTCGTGTGTGCGCGTGTGTGGTGGATGAAACATTACCGATTGCAATGGCAAATTGTAACATCATGAGACACCGGCTCCTCGTGTAATTCGAACCAGAGCTGACGCTTGCATCAGCCCGTGGATCTTTCATCAGGAAAACGCGATGACTGTTATCCTTTTGTTCGGAATTCCTGGAACCACGCCCAAACAGAAACTTCTCAGATCGATATCGCGTATATGTGTAGTTTCAAACTCTGCACATGATGTTTTTAAACATCTAAGGTGCGGATTCAGCATTTTGGGAACTCGAGAGTAGGCGGGTGGCGTGAATCAAATTGTCAAATGTCAATATATTGTACTAATTTAACAAATATATAACAATTTCATCCGGAGGGGATTAAATTTTAGAACAATATTTTATAATGAAATTTTCTTGAAGAATTACTCTGTATCTCGAGTAATATGAGCCATTTTGACTAAAACGTTGGGGGTAAGATAGCTAAGAGGGTGCTCGACAGCATCATTGGCAAAAGGAATCCTTATAATCGTTAATATGCTAATATGTTAATATCTTATAATCCTTATAATGTATAAGTATATGTATATTTATATATATCTTTGCTGTTTATAAAAATATGAACAAATTTTGTAGACAAAAGTTGTACTGTTTAATCAATTAGATATAATGCCAAAGAAAAAGAAATTTTTTAAATGTCAATTTTTGAGATTTCAAGATCACGAATTTTTTTTTAAATCAATATTACATTTTGTTTCTAAATTGTTATAGTGCGTAAAAAGACAAATTCAACGATATATAAACATATATGCTGACCATATACTGCAGTGGAGAAAAGCGAGTTACAAAAATAAAAAATTTTCAAAGTCGATTTGCCACAATTCCCCGTTATTCGATCAATTTCAAATTTTGCACAGATTATTTTTTCGTCCACTGGCACCATTCTAGGGATTGTCCCACAAAAAAAATCTGCGAAATAATTTTCGCCGAGTATAACGAAGGTCCACCCTACTGCGTTACTAATGGTTAGTCGGTCAATCGGGCCTGGGACCGGTGTCGCCAGTTGATGACCAAGTGGTCATCAATTACTCTCCTCCTTTTCCCCTTCCACTATCCCATTCCAGCGCCATGCGCACACTCCAACGTCCCCCACTAAGACCGTAGACCCCGTGCCGTAGTCATCAGAGAGGTCATCAGAAAGGGGTACTTGATTCCCCTCGATTTCTGGCGACCTGGCGACACTGCCTGGGACTGGGACTGGGACTTGGACTGCAACAGGAGCGGTCGTACTCCGGGACTAGGAGAACCTGGGGCTGGCCAGGGGTCATCTACCTGGCCCACTTTCAAACAAGCAAGCCTTTTGCCGTGTCCTACCGTGCTTGTACGTATCAGATCGGTTGCTATGCACCGGTATTCGGCGTAGATACATTGAGAGGAGTAGCTGATCGTGAGACCTGTTCACTCGTGTAAAATCCTCTCTCTGTAGTTAATCCAGCCGATTTCACCTCAACGCTTGTCGTTGCCTGGTGGCAGGTGGTCGGCAGAAACGGGTATCGTTTGAACATTTCTCTTAGCCATCGCTCTTGTATCGGTTCTCGCCGAAGTTGGGCTGCAAGCGTTGTACGTTGTACGCGCCGCGTCACCCTCGAACCAGAGCCCTCTGCTCTGCCTGGCCTTGTTAAGTACGGACGCTTTGCCTACGTGACTTTTACTCCCTTCTTGGAACCACGTGCTCATGCAGGAGGTCCAGCTCGCATGCCCAAATAAACAGTTTTCCCATTATGGGATAGTGCATACATCTGGGAAACATAGACAATCTTCCAGATTTCCGTTTACCCCCACTTCCATTTTCTGAGCAATTTCACTAGTATATAAAGGACTCGAGCTTGGCCACCACGGGCTTAGTTGAACACCGAACACGAACCTGTACGCGTCTTATGAGATTGGGTTTTATTCCCTCTTGATCGTAATAGCTTGAAAGAAGTTTCGAAACGCGGTTCTTAAGGTAAGTCTACTGACTTACCCCCGCATTTCTCAGTGCGTCAAAACCGAGAGCTCGGGAATTAGCTTCCGCGAACCATACGACACATTACATGTGTATTTCCATTTTATTATAGAATATATTGTACTCTTCGTATTAGATATTTGAGAGTCTTTAATATCATTCCTACATTCTTTAAACTTCAGTAGCTAGCATTTCACCCATATCGATAAACCTTTACCGCACGAGGTTTATCAACAATTCTATATATAGAGTTACGAGAGGTGAACTTCCTAATACTTTACCTTTTTCCGAAATCCTGTGACACCCGGTGGTGAAACAGACATCGGCTAGTCCCCTTTCTCCTAACCTCGTGGCAACCCGGTGATAAAACAGGCACCGGCTAGTTCACAACTTACCATCTAGTGGCGACCCGGTCGTGAAACAGACATCGGCTAGTCCTCGACTACCCCTTTCTCCTAACCTCGCGGCGACCCGGTGATGAAACAAGCACCGGCTAGTCCACGAAAACCTATCCTGTGACACCCGCTGATGAAACAGGCATCGGCTAGTTCACAACCTTCCATCTAGTGGCGATCCGGTGGTAAAACAGACATCGGCAGGTCCACGACTACCCCTTTCTCCTAACCTAGTGGCGATCCGATGATGAAACAAGCATCGGCTAGTCCACGAAAACCTATCTTGTGACACCCGGTGATGAAACAGGCACCGGCTAGTTCACGACAATCCTGTTCACATGAACAATCCTCGGTCACGTCTATCCGACCGCCCTCTGCTCTGCCTCGCCTTTGAATTCCTCCGTGAATCGGAGATTTCTTCTTTTTTGCATGTCAATTAAATTTTAATAATAAATGCATTATACGTTTATATGTTAATGTTACATTAAAGACTTCCTGCAGTCCATATGTTCACTCGTACAACAATGTTTTTTCCGACTAGTAAATTTGTTTCTAGCGTGTGGTTGTTCGGCCACGGCTCGGCGCGGCGTATTCAGGTGCCGGTATTAGACAACTTGATCTACGCTCCGTCTCTTCCTCGGGTATTTTATGGTTTCTAATTTTCCCACGAAATACGGATCTGTGTGAAACGTACAGGCCAACGAAGTCACGGTTCGTTTGAATAAAACTTACGTAATAAAGTACACGCGCGTATGCATAAACATTTGATATTAATGTGTCCGCCTTCAGACTTTTTCTCGTAAAACTCGTAACCTTCGAGAGAGGCTAGAAACTGGAACGAGGAGATTCGTTTTTGATTCGTTTCCCCATAATTACTTTCGTGCAATTTTTAACAATTACTTAAAAATTTAATTTTTCTTTTATATTGTCCTATTATACATATATTTATATTATTGTGTATACAGGGTGTACACGTTAAGTTATGTCCATCTTTTAGGCGTTTCCGGTAGTGCAATTAAAAAATGTTTTAGACAGAGGTTTGTCAGTACATATTGCGTTGGCAAATAAGTTCGTTCGGGTTTTGTGATTTATTCCACTCTAAAAAATCGAACGAACTTATTTGCCAACCCAATACTTGGTGAGCTACATGTTCGCATGTTCTTAAATCTGAAAAAATGCTTTTTACGTAAAAAAGTAAAGGTCACCTTGACTTTTTAAATGGCACCATATGTTTCGAACGTCATAGGATTGTTGCTGACGTCGAGACGAATTCAACAGTGTATTACACTATGACCTTGAAATGACCTCAAACTCGAAAATTTTGTGCAAACGTAGCTTTAATGAAACATTATTTCTTACAAAATAAAGCAAGTTACATTAGATGTTCGAACTGCGTATCTTCTGCGATACAGAGCTCCACTCTTTGTATTAGACCAGGCCTGGCCTGGTCTGGTTTCACGGGCCACTTTGATGACCTGTAACGTTACAGCGGGCCGCATTTTAGATAAACATGCTTTTAAAAAATGTGATACAAATACAAAATGAATAAAACTTTATTATTGTACGTCGCATTATAACAATGACACATGCAAATTTTCATTTACTTAATATTTTTGTTTACATACAACGAGAAACAAAAACTTCGATAGAAATATAAAATCGCCCGGCGGGCCGCGTGTTGGCCAGGCCTGTATTAGACTTTTCGCTGTCGTCAAAATTAGGGCGTCTCGATTTATGTCATTACATGCAGCTGTTATGCGATTCCGAAGTTCTTTGGGGATATCTGCAATCTGTTGCATACGATACAGCAATCAATAATGTTCAAGAACTTCGAAATCGCATAACAACTGCATGTAATAACATAAACCGATTATGGCGACAACGAAAAGTCTAATACAAAGAGCGGAGCTCCGTATCGTAGAAGATGGATCGCAGTTCGAACATCTGATGTAACTTGCTTTTTGTTTTGTAAGAAATAATGTTTCATTAAAGCTACGTTTGCACAAAATTTTCGAGTTTGAGGTCATTTTAAGGTCATAGTGTAATACACTGTTAAATTCGTCTCGATGCACAGTGGGGTATATGGCTGAAGAACGGGAATAAAATATTGTAGCGTTATTTATGGGCTCAGGGTCATAAAAAAGTAGGTCGTTGGATTCGTCTTGATTCAGCTATAACATTATGAAATAAAAAATGTATCTTAACATTTAAAAAATCAAAATATTTTTTATTTTTTGTAAAAACAATTTTCTTTTCGAAATTTTTAATATAGAATTTTGTACATGCTTAAGTACTGTTCAACTTTTATTCGAAACAGAGGTCAGGTAGGTGTACAGGGCACTCACAGATTTCATTCGATTATCATCTAAATTAATATTGATATTAGCCCTTTGCACTCGGACCTATTTTAACTGGAAAATTAAACATTTTTTCGACCTACAATAATTCCATTCTATATTGATTCTTTTCTCACGCAATACTTAAATATTTAGTAATTGATTAGATACTAACATATTTAGTAAATTAAACAATATTTTGAATAATGGTACAGCAATTTTTAATAGCGCCTCAGAGTCGCCACTCGAGTGCTAAGGGTTAGTATTTGAACAGTACCAATCATTTTGTAAGTTTTTTTTTCGATTTCAAAACGAAAGTCGCGACTTTCGATACTCATTTATACTTAAATTAGTTATAACTCGCCAATTCAGAACGATCCGGAACCAATTCTTTTTGGACTATGATCGTAAACCTTTATGGAATGTAATGGTACAAGAAAGAGTGCGGAATACAAATCGAAAAAAAACTTACAGAATGATTGGTAATGTTGGAATATTAATAACAACACTAATTTAGATGATAACAGAATGAAGTCTCTGAAGAGTTTGTACACCTATCTCAACTCAGCACATCGTAATCGAAGCATTCAATTATCACTACTTTTCAAGAGTTCGGATAATCCGACGACAAAATGTTTGAAATAAAAGTTGAACACTGTTTAGACATGTACAAGATTGTATATTTAAACTTAAAAAAAAAATCTTTTTTCGACAAAAAACAAGAATTATTTTTATTTTTTAAATGGTAAAGTACAATTTTTATTTCATAATCTTATATCCGGAGCCAAGACGAATACAACGACCTACTTATTTATGGTCCTAAAACATTTTTTAATTACACTACCGGAAATGCCTAAAAAATGGTGACATAACTTAACGGGTACACCCTGTATATTCCATAATATGTATAATATATACGTATTCGTTACATTAATATTCGTAGTCCAATAATCGACTTATTCCTCACTATAAAATTGAATCAATTAAAACGAGATCGGTAAACGTTAGAATGCAGGATTTTAATTCGCATTTGTCAGAAAAGCTACGCCACTCGGAAAATTCCCCAGGTTCGAAGGATTGTTCGAACAGTTTGAAAAGGGGCGTTTCTCTTTTTGTTTTGCGAGTCATTTGAAAAGACCTTGACCCCCTGTGAGACATAGGAGCGCATGAAAGCGGGAGTTTAAACCCTGACGAGCTCTATGTCTAACGAACTGCATATGTACATGTTTTCCAATCTCTCTCTCTCCCTCTCTTGTTATTCGAATGCGATGTTCGGACGGCTTAATTAATATTCCGCATAAGCTTGGAATATTATAACTATAGAAACGTGTGTATGCTGCTACAGATTTGAAGCGTTTATATCGTGCACGAGAACAACAACACGACATAACGTACATAACGAAGATTTAACCATGTTTTTATATTATTCGTGTTCAAATAAAATTCTCAAATTCTCCGCAAAAGAGATACGAGATATTAATGACTTCCGTGTGTACTGGGAAAATTAAAATTTACTGAATGATCGCGGGCGGATCACGCACGAAGCAAAATCTTCATAAAATAAAGTTAGCTCGATGAAAAGCAATAATGTATTATTGTACCAAGAGAATTTCCGATTTGACGTTTAAAATTATTTTTGACGAAGATTTGTGAAAGTAACTGTTTCGTTTATCTCGATCGACAATTTGTTAATAACGTATATTAATGTTTTCAGCGCACTGGTTCGATCTGATTGGGACAGGACCAGTAAATTGGAAAAATACCGTCGTTATTCCTTGCGTTCAAAACATTTCTAACGATATTAAAAGCATATTCAGAAAGATATGAATTCACCAGTGTTGAGTAAAAATTGTATTTAAATACATTGTCTTTAAATTGTATTTAAATACATTGTCTTTAAATTGTATTTAAATACATTGTCTTTAAATTGTATTTAAATACATTGTCTTTAAATTGTATTTAAATACATTGTCTTTAAATTGTATTTAAATACATTGTCTTTAAATTGTATTTAAATACATTGTCTTTAAATTGTATTTAAATACAAATGGACCGTTTATTTTGAAAGTGGTGTAAGTCCATTTTCTCTTGTTTTTTTATCTTTTCTTTTAAATTTTATTTACATTGAATTAAGCATGAATTACGTCATTTTTTTCAAAAATGGACTTACACCACTTTCAAAATAAACGGTCCAAATTTCGAATAACGAATAAAAGATACAAAATTTGTATTCGTTATTGTAAGATAATAGCCTACTAAACTATTATCTAAACTATGAAGGTGTGGGCGATAAATGAATACAACTATTGACGGTGAAGCCGTCCGCAAAGGTGCGATTTATTAAAGCATCTCTCAGTCTTGACACTCCGAGCGTCACTGGAAGAGTGACCGCTCAGGTAAACTCTAGTCTTACGGACACCTTGTTGCCAGCGTGTTCGCTACCTGCACCCCCAATTGTGCAGGGGTTTTTTACCTGAAGGGTACGCGTCGCGCTGTCGAGCCGCACGCTGCCCGCTCTCGACGTTCGCAATTTCGATATTCCTTACACTCGGCCATACTGACAACAAAGTCTGTCCTCAGACTTTACATACACATAATTATACAAAGAAATAAAAAATGACTCTATACAATCAATGCAACCAAAAAAAAAATTCTACACGCAATACCGTCGTATTGCGCGACGCTACGTCGATACCGTCGTATCTTTCAGTCCATCCGTAATACCGTCGTATTCCTTCTGTGGACTCTTACCACCACCCTCCCTGAGGCACCTCGTGCCCTTCTGGTTCGGTGTTGACCTAGAATGCGACGCATTCGTCCTGGGTCCTATGGTACCGCTGTACCCTTTGTCTATCCGTAATACCGTCGTATTCCTTCTGTAGACCCACCACCCTGCCTGAGGCACCTCGTGCCCTTCTGGTTCGGTGTTGACCTGGAATGCCGCGCATTCGTCCTGGGTCCGGTGATGCCGTTGTGTCATTCAGATGACTTAACCACCACCCTGCCTGAGGCACCTCGTGCCCTTCTGGGTCGGTGTTGACCTAGAATGCCGCGCATTCGTCCTGGGTCCGGTGATGCCGTTGTGTCATTCAGATGACTTAACCACCACCCTGCCTGAGGCACCTCGTGCCCTTCTGGGTCGGTGTTGACCTAGAATGCCGCGCATTCGTCCTGGGTCCGGTGATGCCGTTGTGTCATTCAGATGACTTAACCACCACCCTGCCTGAGGCACCTCGTGCCCTTCTGGTTCGGTGTTGACCTAGAATGCCGTGCATTCGTCCTGGGTCTGGTGATGCCGTTGGGATACCTCCGTATCCCCCCTGTGGATTGACACATGTCGTGTCGCTGATATGGCTCCCGTTGGGCCCGTGGTAGTCCTGATACTGCCCTCGCTGCGTCAGGTGTCTGGGACCGTCATGTCCACATCCCTTCGTCGTCGAGTGTCGCAGGGAACGCCTCTCCACGTTCTGACGTGCCTGCTACACGTGCAGCCGCGCTGCCACGAGGTCGAAGATGCTCACATCCTCGGTCTCCTGTTGTTAATAATATCGTTCCGTCTCTATAAACATATGTAAACACACGTGTAAATTACTATGTCTTGTCAAGTAGCGGCCTACTACAACCTTGTTGATGTCTTTTCTATAGTGAGGAATTACGTATATCACGAAAATAGAAACAAAAACCAGGAAAAATGAGGAAAATTACAAATGAATTAATCAAAACGATTTTTTCAAGACGAATCGTGAACGTCCCCTTGAACCATGATCCACGGTTTTATCCTGTCTGCTGCAACTACGGTTCGTTGTCGCTTCGCCTTCTCCCGGAGGCCCTCTATTTCTACGTCGGTCCCCTCGTAGGACAGTTCGGATCCGGAAAGGTTCTTTGAGTTTTGTCAACAGGTTCCTACTGCCGCCCGTTGATGGTTGGCTGGTGATCTGAACCAGCAACAACTCGTCCATCGTGAATTTGCGAGCCTCTCGCCTCGTAAGATCGTGTCGTTCCTTCTGGGCCCTTTTGCTCCTCCGTAATGTGTCGGCTGATATCTCCCCTTAATTGTGGCAGATCCAGCTTGTCCATTTCGTCCTTCGCGGCACTAAGGATTATTCCTTCGGTGACTGTCTTCATGTCGCACCCGATGAGAGTTTTCATCGGTGTTGTATTAATGCCTTTGTTCTGTAATTGCCGTACCTGCTTTACGGTCCTCGGTGCTGCGATTTCTTTAACGGCATCTGTTTCTGTTGACCTGGCCTTACTCCTCCTTCATTTTTCCGCGGCTCAGGTAGTCGAACGTTTTTCTCAAAGAATAAACATTCTTCTACTTTTAGCGTCAGACCATGTGCGCGAAACACCTCTAAGACCCGCCGTAGTCGTTCAAGACCTTCTTTAATGGTTTTTGACGGTATAATCACGTCGTCCAGGTATGGGAACACTATTGTATTTTTTTAACGGCCCTAGGGTCTGTCCATTGAACGTTGGAATGCCGCCGGCGTGTCCGTTAGACCGAAGGGCATCCGAAGGAACTCGTAGTGTCCCTCTGGTGTTATAAATGCCGTCTTTGTTATTGAATTTTCTGCAACTGGTATCTGGTAATTACCTGACGCTAAATCGAGGCCCGTGAAACACCGATTGCCTCCTAATTTATCTATTTGCTCGTCGGTGAGCGGCAACGGGTATTTGTTCTTCACTATTAGCGCGTTCACTTTTCTTTTTCCACGGGCAATTCTCCCTCGCGTGGCCCAGGTTTTTCCAAACGCCGCACTCTGTCTTTGGGTTTTCGGCAGTCTTTCGCCATGTGTCCTGTCCCGTTGCAGTTGAAGCACACGATGGGAGTGCTTCTCTCTGGCTTCGTCGGTGGATTATTGCGTCTGCTTGATGCCGCTTGATGATCCTCTTTCCCGGGCATGTTGCCGATTGTACGCATATATGCATACAATTTATTTAAACTGGTGTGCTGTGCCGCCCGGATAGTACGTGCTAGATTCTCGTCCGGTATTCCATGGATGATCATGTCAACCGTTTTATCGTCCGGGAATTTTACGTCCAGCCGCTGAATCATGTTCATCTTGGTGAAGCAGTAATCGCCAAGGCACTGTCCCGGTTTTGCTTCGTAATTGACGGCTTCCTTCAACAGCTGGGAGAACGGCATAATTCGGTGGAATTGTTCCGTCAATAATGCCTTCGTCTCTTTCCAGGTGTGGTTGAAATCCAGCCGGGTATCGTACCACTGGCGGGCATGTCCTTTTATTCGTGACACAATTAATTGCATCACGTAGTGATCGTCCCACTCGTACCGCGAAGCTAGGTGATCCACGCGGGTTACCCAGGTTTCGATTGAAATGTCACTTTTCGCCGGGTCATAAATCGGGATTAGCAGATCGTCACCAGTTCGCGGATAATGTAACCATTTCGTGGCGGCACTGGAGCTACGCGAGTTCAGAGTTTCCTCAATGCGTTCAACGCGATGGAGGCAGTCACTACGCGGTCGCTCACTCGACGCGTGCCCCCGTGGGCTGCGTGATCGTTCACGCACAATGTCTCTTCGCGGGCTACGCGACCGTTTACGTGACATGTCACCGCGTGGGCTGCGCGATCGAACGCATAAATCGCGGGTACGCGAACTACGCGGCCGTTCGCGTGAAACATCATCCCTTGGGCTACGCGACCGAACGCGCGAATCGCGGGTACGCGAACTACGCGATCGCGACCTCGATCGTCGGCGGCTCGGTGCACGCGATCGTTCACGCGATTTCCGCAAAATTTCGCCCATCATTATTTCGAGTCTTTCGAACCGGGATTCAATATCATTCGCGTTAATAGCTCGTTCCGCACTACCGTCGCTGCTACACCCTGCGCGATCCATCTTCAAAAGTACGTCACGACACAGAGGCACACACGATTCTCGAAGTTCGGAACACTTAACACAACCGCACGTAAAACGCGAATTTTGGTAAATCCCACTTCTGATTTGTAAGATAATAGCCTACTAAACTATTATCTAAACTATGAAGGTGTGGGCGATAAATGAATACAACTATTGACGGTGAAGCCGTCCGCAAAGGTGCGATTTATTAAAGCATCTCTCAGTCTTGACACTCCGAGCGTCACTGGAAGAGTGACCGCTCAGGTAAACTCTAGTCTTACGGACACCTTGTTGCCAGCGTGTTCGCTACCTGCACCCCCAATTGTGCAGGGGTTTTTTACCTGAAGGGTACGCGTCGCGCTGTCGAGCCGCACGCTGCCCGCTCTCGACGTTCGCAATTTCGATATTCCTTACATTATTCGAAGATTCGAATACAAAAGTATCTTTTATTCGACTTTTATTGAAATAATCTTGTATTCGCTGAGAATGTATTCGATGAATAATAGTTACAAATTGTATTCGAAGTGGATGTATTCGAGGCTTCGAATACAATTTGTAACTATTATTCATCGAATACATTCTCGGCGAATACAAAATTATTTAAATAAAAGTCGAATAACGAACAAATGTTATGTATCTTTTATTCCAATCGGTATTCAAATAATTTTAATGGTTGGTTAATGGTTTATTCGTTACTGCATATCGTAGTACAAAGATGGCGTTGTAGAGCCGAGGCGATAAGTATTTAAATACTGTCCAACTCTGGAATTCACACAATTTTCAAAGTACCACATTATTTAAAGGAATTTTTCCCCGCGATCAAAGATAAAGTACCATTGGTAAAAAACTGCAATTTAGTTTATTCAAATACCTTGTAAGGGTTGTAGCCAACTATACATAGGACAAACGTCTAGACTTTTGGAGACTCGGATCAGAGAACATAGACACAACGTATTTCCACCTCCAGCACAACACACAGCATTGACGAGGCATTTGATAGAATTTGACCATGCTTTTGATTTCGAAAATGTGAAAATAGTAGAAAAAAGAAGCCAATTTACACCAAAGGATTTTATTAGCAACAATTCACATGATTAAACATCATAGCGTAAATCTTAGGTATGAAACACCTAAGATACATGAATATTACGCAGTAATATTAATTACACAGTAATTACTGAACCAGTAATGTTTTATGATGAATTTTTCTAACAAATAAAATCTGTTAATGGTTTAAAATACATCAAAAATACATTGAATGTCAATTAATGAATTACCACAACTTCGTATGGTATACAAACAGTGGAAACTTGTTGCTTGGATTTTTCACGGTTCATATTTACCGCCAAATATTGATTGGCCAATGGATCGATCGATGTTTTCTGATTCATTGCCTCTTCAAATTCTAACGTTTGCCTCAATTCGTATATCATAGGCATGGAATCAACATCTGTTATAAAGTTGTAAAGAGTTTAAAATAATTTGTTCACTTAGCAAGTAGGTTTGGCTTTTCTTAGAACATTTGGTTTTTTGCGCGGAATGCAACATAAATTACACATTATACATTAATTTAATCATTTTTACAGACCCAATTATATGAAAATTTTTCTTGAAAATGGTCTAAATATTGACCGGAACGTTGAAAAGTTTGTGGTAATTTGCAAAATTGTTTTAAAACATTAATATACGTTATTTGTGAAAGTATGTAAAATTTCTTTGAACTGCTTGTTTGAACGCTTTAAAACAAGTCCTTTATTGTGCTGCGATCACTTTTTAGGAAACGATCACAATTTAAACATAGGCAATTTTTCGAGAACCGAGTGTATTTAGTGTTTAATCTCGAATGCTTTTAATTGAAAATATTACTGATGTTTAAATGAAGGATTAAAGGCGGCGCGGCGTTTTATGCGTGTCGCCTCCATTATTCGTTAATTTCATTTCCATTGATAAAGGGGTAATTTAGAAGGTTAATTCATGCATCGCAGCGTAAGCCGGCATACGTACCGGACAATTTAAAAAGCTTTACTAAGAATATAACGGGAATGAATGAGTTTTTTACATTTCATCGCGGTTGAAACCGTCCGGGGGCTTGGCAGCCCCTGTAGACTGTAGACGATAGGTTATGTGGAGCTTTCAAAGCCTTTGAATTTAGAACAATTTCCCATTCACGGCTATATCATTCCCGAGGAAATCTACTCACCCCTTGGGTTTAATGCAGACGACAGTAACGGTGTTTTTTCGCCATGGTTTGTACAATTCTAGCGAGAATCTCTTTCGCCCTGGAACAGAAAGGAAAGGATACATTTTTCTTTGCGGTCTTCGAGAACATTTTTATTCGATAGCTTTGTCAACGACTTGGATAATATTTTACCTAGTTTTATTTTACACGATAAATCAACGAATAATGTTGCAGCTCTAAGATAATATAATTATTCAAAGTTAATTGACTTCTTGTTATACGTATTGCGTAAAATGAATTAGTCAGCGATACGTAGACTGCGGATGTTTATGCAAATGCATATTTCTATCGAAAATAGATAAAAAACTGGGACCTAAACAGAAGTTTGTTTTGTCATTAGAGGTTTTTGAAAATATAATTTTTATTTTGCATATGTTTTTCATAAGTACATATTTCTTGCATAAATTTTGCATAAATGCATAAATTTTACATAAATATTCGACTATTTAATGCTACGCCAGAATAAATAAGATAGATGTGCCTAAAAGATTGAGCAGCTACGATCCACAATTAATAGAAACAAATTATGCAACTATTGCTCGATTTGTGAATTCAGCAATGAGAGTACTATAGCCAAGTGGAGGCGAAGATAAAGTACTATTGCTCGTCACAGATGCAGCGACGTACATATATGTTGAAAGCTGGGAAGCATTTGAAAATATTTTGTCGAAATTTGTTGAACATAACTTGTTTGGTACATGGACTAAACCGAATTGCTGAGGAAATGCGACTGCAATTCCCTTCTGTTAATAAATTAATATCTACCGTTAAAAAAGTATTTTTAAAAGCTCCACTACGCGTCGAAATTTATAAAAATAAATTACAAAATATGCCATTGCCACCAGAACCTGTAATAACAAGATGGGGAACCTGGTTGGAAGCAGCGTTTTTTTATGCAACGCATTAAGAAGGAATAAAAGACGTCATAGAATCGTTCGATGAAAAGGAGGCTTGGTCAATTAAATCGGCGAAAGAAGCATTACGATGTAAGCATTTACAACAAAATTTAACATTTATTCAGAGCCATTTCCAAATGTTACCTGAGGCCATGAAGAAATTGGAAACAATAGGATTGCCTCTAACGGAATCTATAGATTTGGTAACTACAGTTATAGAAAATTTAGAAATTATACCCGGTGATTATGGAGAAAAGGTTACACGTAAAATGGAATCTGTATTAAAACGAAATGTATACTTTAATGTATTATTACAAATAAGCAAGATTTTGAAGGGTGAACACGTTGAAGGACCACGAGAGGTTCTGGCACATCATTGGGTAAATTTAAATATGCCCCTATAACATCATGTAATGTAGAACGCTCTTTTTCAGCGTATAAATTAATTTTAACAGACAAGAGGCATCAATTTACAATCGACACTATAGAAAAAGCTATTGTTGTATATTGTAATTTAAATTATAATAAATAAAACGATAAAATAATTACTATTTTACAGATCCGTACATGCATTTCCTCTACATATATTTAGCATATACGTTGCATATATTTTGCATATTTCGACATGTTATAAATGCATAAAGATCCGCAGTCTAAGTGATACATGTTCCGTTTCACACGCGAGCGAACAAACACAGTCGTTTCTTCCACGACGCGACGGCTGCGACGCGATTCCGCCGATGAAATCATGGATGTTACTAATTCTGACTGATTAATTGTTTCCTGGTAATGAGAAACGTAGATGCCTCCCAGACAAATCGAACTTGAAATGGTTTCACTCAATTAGCCGAACGATTCCGAGAATCGACTGCGCCAGCCGCAGAGGGTGCCTTGGAAGAGTAGTGGTTTCCGGGCGTATTTTTACGAGGATTGTCAGATACGTGACGCTGCGCTGCGGTCTATCAAAATCAGGACACGATACAGTGTCATCGGACATCCTCGCAGCGAGAAAAACACATCAAATCTCCGCGTTCGCGTCCAACGCGTATATTTTGAAATGAAAAATTTGTTTTACAAAGATTACACTCGCCTAATCACCGTCGCTCGTCTAAATAATATTAATTGACGAGAGAAGAATATTTCAAAGCGATAGAACATTGGTTCGCGATCAATCTAAATCAAGCGAGGCTGCCAAAAAAACTTCTACACCAATATCTTTCACGAAACTTTGTTTTCGAGCTATCAACCATTAAAACTTCCGAACCTGTCTCCGGTGCACGAACTAAAATGGTGTAGGATAGTGGAGACACATAACGGATATAGATAGCGTGGGTGTTTGAGTTATGTCGGAAGGAAAACAAACGTTTACCAAAAATAGTGGATTACACCTAATAGCAACAGAGTAGAAAATAAAATGTGGTTTTATGCGTTTTAGCGCGGTGATTAATGGACTGCGGATGTTTATTCAGTTTTTATCGTCGACTATCGTAGAGTTGGCCTTGAAAAGAATCTAATGTCTTGTATCCATATTGTCTCAATATTTCCGAAACTATTATTAAAACGAAAGAGATTCTATAAACTATAAATGCTATAAAAATTTGTAATAATCCACAGATTAAAATTTGTATGTGTATAAAAATCTATGTATGTACACTCTGTATGTTCTTCTCGATTGAGAAGAACCGTTTCAATCATCGTAATCTTTAATGACTCTCGAAAAGGGCAAGACCCTTTTCATAGGCGACAGTGTAGATCGCAGTATTTCAGACCATTAATTACATACACTCCGCGACAAAACGATGAGACACCTCTAGATTTCTAATGTTTCTCAATACCAATGATGTGTACAAAGATTTTGTATATAGATCTGTATAGAGTATCCTCTGTTTAGTAACGTACGAAGTAATTGCTATTATATACATTGTGTCTTGGGAGTTATATCAGTTTACATGAAAAACCGGTGCGTCAAAACGATAAGACACGGTGAAGAAGAATAGTGATTTAATTACACTGTCCAACACCAAATTTGTTCCACAATTACTGTTGGGTTGTTCTTATAGAGTTTCTTGCGTTGATTCCGAATCTGCCCTGAATTTTTGTCCTAGATGCACAATGTTTGAGAAACATGACTTAAAAAAAAGTATTTTTCAACTTTAAACAAATATTGTGTTGTTATTATAAAAGATATTGAATTGTTCTTTGCAGCAAAAGATTCTGTAGACTTTCCCGAATATAGTGATATCCATATTAATACATTATGAATGTTTAAACATGTTTAAACAATCATTAAAGACTGAGAGACACCAATTTGCACCAATTTTTGAGGATATTTTTGAATTTATCTCCAATAATAAGAATCCATCGGAAAATCGAAGTATATCATCCGGCAGAGTTGGGCAAAATGTAATTTCTTGCAATTGGCAATTACTTGCCAATTACTGCAATTTCCAAGTAATCTTAATGCTATTACAAGTAGTTGTAATTGATAGTTGCAATTACAAGTATTTCTAATGGGTAGTTTCAATTACTTAACGCTAAAATGGCACTAAAAAAAGGTAATTAGATACCTACTCAATGGAAATGTCTAAAAAGAACAAACAAAATGCATATGTTAGGAAATACTCATTATTTATATTAAATAGGTTCACTTGGCACTTACATTGACAATGTAGTTTTCACTAGAAAATATTTATTGTTTATTATGCTTTTTGGAGGACGGAGATAGCGCATCTGTGCAATATTTGAATCTTTTTGAATTCGCGGATGACGGAGGTAGAGCCAATGCTGAATGTGAAAAAGAAACGAAGCTCAGTTACAAATTAGTCATTATTTTTCGGATAAATCGATTTCTTATTCAATGCTTGAAGTCTACCCCGCTATAAAGCAAACATTTTTTCGAACTAATACTGCTCTAATATCCTCAGCTCCAGTCGAAAGACTTTTATCGTTTGCTTCCATGACAAACACTCCGAAAGCAGATCGATTATCCGACTCCAACTTTGAAATGAGGGTCATTTTGAAAAGTAATGCTAAACGTTTTTGTGAAATATCAAATAATTAGCTACAATAAATATTTAATAAATAATAAATATTTCCCAATACATAATATATTTAATAAATAATAAATATTTCCTAGTGAAAACTACATTGTCGATGTAAGTGACAAATGAACCTATTTCTTAAGAGTTGTAATTTAATAAATAATAAATATTCCTAACATATGCTCTTTGTTTGTTCTTTTTAGACATTTCCATTGAGTAGGTATCTAATTACCTTTTTTTAGTACCATTTTAGCGTTAAGTAATTGCAACTACCCATTACAATCACTTGTAATTGCAACTACCAATTACAATTACTTGTAACTGCATTAAAATTACTTGGAAATTGCAGAAATAAAATTACAATTACATGTAATTGTAATTGGCAATTGCAATTACTTTGGCTCAACCATTAATTGTGAAAGCAGTAATTGCAATTACTTAACACGATTACAGCAATTGTAATTGAGTCTAACAATTACTTCAGTGTAATTATTCTTTTAAACCACTAATTTTTATGTTTTGGACCATTTAACCGTTTTCTTATTGTAATTATGGTCCACTTTTGCAGATTTAATTGAAGATGTAATTAAATACTCATGCAATTAATTACTGCCCAACTCTGAGATAGAGCAGGCTATTATCTTGAGAAATCACTCTTTGGAGTTTGCTACTTTGACGTTTCTTTCGAACCACAAAGCAAAATATTTTCGCCCGACATGAGTTGGTCAATTTATGTTGAGACCGCGCTAGTGGTGAGCGCAACTGGCGGCTACTTATGCCGGGCGAAGATATTTTGTTTCAAAGGGTGATTTCTCAACAAAAAGTCTATTTTACCGGGTGATATAGTTCAATTTTCCGATGGACCCTTATTTTTAAGATAAATTCAAAAATATCCTCAAAAATTGGTGCAAATTGGTGTCTCTCCGTCTTTAATGATTGTTTAAACATCCATAATGTATTAATATTGGATATCACTATATTCCGGAAAGTCTACAGAATCTTCTGCTGCAAAGAACAATTCAATATCTTTTATAATAACATCACAATATTTGTTTAAAGTTGAAAAATACTTTTTTTAAAGTCATGTTTCTCAAAAATTGTGCATCTAGGAGAAAAATTCAGGGCAGATTCGGAATTAGCACAAGAAACTCTATAAGAACAAGCCAACAGTAATTGTGGAACAAATTTGGCGTTGTACAGTGTAATTAAATCACTATTCTTCTTCGCCATGCCTTATCGTTTTGACGCACCGGTTTTTCATGTAAACTGATATAACTCCTAAGACACAACGTAAATAATAGCAATTACTTCGTACGTTACTAAACAGAGGATACTCTATACAGATCTACATACAAAATCTTTGTACACATCATTGGTATTGAGAAATATTAGAAATCTAGAGGCGTCTCATCGTTTTGTCGCGGAGTGTATGTAATTAATGGTCTGAAACACTGCGATCTACACTGTCGGCTATGAAAAGGGTCTTGCCCTTTTCGAGAGTCATTAAAGATTACGATGATTGAAACGGTTCTTCTCAATCGAGACGCAGACGTTGCTTTTACGAGGTTAAGTTTCTCTAATAAACGTTCATATCAAATAACTTCCCCACGATGGAAATTAAAGACGATACACACTTCTGCTCGTGAAAGGGAAAGCTACAAACTTTGCCGATTCTCGAGTAAGATTAAATCGTTCATTTACCACCGACATGTTTCGAGAATAATCCGTCGTTAATATCATAAAGAGGAAACGTTTGTTACCATAAAAACAGAATACATACATAGATAGAAAGCGGCATATCTTCCAAAGCAAGGAGAATCGTCATTCGAAAATTTCTGAAATAATCTACCGGTAGAACGCGAACGTAACGGTGACACGATTCCGGAGACAAAAGCTTCAGAAATAGCACGGTTAGAGCAAGCTCGATTCGTGAGAGTAAAAGAAGAAAAAAAGAGCGTAAATACGAAGCGACCCTTTGGCGGGGCAAAAATTCTCTGACAGCTTATACGAGATTACCTCGAAATCGTAGGGGTCGAGGTGCTATGATATTTCTGTCGAAGACGACGCGACAGTCTCGCTGGAACGGAACGGAACAGGGGCTAGGCTATCTAAAAAGTGAACGGAGCCGGGTCAGACTAAAAGTTACAGTAGGATAAGAAGAAGAAGAAGCAATAGTTCGTCCGGGACTGAAGTTGCAGCTCGATTTCGTCCGAAACTCGCCGCGTTTTATATCGCTATAAATATCAGCTGGAAACTGGAGCGCTTTTAAAAAATTCTCATCTCGCGTAAGCAGCTTGTCCCGTTCTTTAGGGATATCGGGCAAGATTACCGTGTGCCGTGTGTACTCTTCATTCGAAAATGTCTTAACTTTCTGTCGGAGTTTTAATAGTGGTTAGAGTGAATCTTCAGACCTGCAAATTTATTAATCATTTTCCAACAAAATAATTCTCTAGTCAATCTAATCTCTAGTCAAAATGACTATAAAATAACTATTTGATGACTATATATACTATTTAATGACTATATAATAAACTATAAAATAATTCGTTTAAACAAATCCCAAGACTTGTTTCGCTAGCTATTAAGATTCTTCGCTTTAAAAAGAAATGAAAAATTGTTCGAGAAAATTGGTGCAACGAAAGCGTCTCTCTTCGAACGGAGCTTACGCGGCGCGGCGTGTCTACGTGTTTACAAGAATATTATTTTTAAAAAACGCTGTTATATTCAGGAGATTACAAAATCGCTCTACGCAAAAACCATACCTACGATTTATCCGATTAAATCAGCAAAAATCCGGCTTTCCGATCAAAATGAAATTTCTCGGCGTCGCACAGTTGACCCAAACGCCAATCTAACTGATAAAAAGTCGTATTTTCAATCACATACTATTACTTTCTTTTTTATTTGTTTCCATTCTTAAATCCCTGTAGATCTTCAAATTATATTCTGTTTTGCTCTGAAGATTTTTTATATAGAGCCCCACTTTAAGAGTCCCACAGACCGGTCAGTGCTTTTGCTACTGGTAAACGTTAATATTAAATGCGAATATTTTGCCTTTCATGGGTTTTGTAGAAGAAAGTACGTACTTTCATTCTGCAATTACAGAATTTGAAAAAGTTAATGAATTTTCCAAATACCCGTGTTGAAAGGTAGTCAATTTTTTACTTCATACATTTCAGTTTTTCGAATGAAAGTAACCAAATTTACGCGTATTCGTCGAATCTCCTGTTTGATTTCGTAATGTAGACTCTGTTCTTTAATTCTTGTAAAAATCAGCTGCCACTATTTGCAACTAATTGTTTAATGTAACTTTAAAGATTGTGAACAGTTTGCGATCACTCGTAAAGAGGGTTTAAGATTTTTGTGGTTCATAGTATTGACTGAGAGAAGTAGAAAATGCTTAATCAATGTAGGTCATAATATTAATACTTCTAGTGTAAAACGGAATTTTATGTTTTCTTGTGACAGCGCATAAACGAATAGGATAGCTGTATGAGATTTAAACGACTGATACCTTATATTACTTACTTAATTGTACGTGATATGAAGAATGTTTTGTGAAAGATTTTTTTTTATATTCTGAAAATTGATAGGATTAGAGTAAAAATTGCACGAGTAAACATGACAAGCAATGATGACTGTGTGCACACACGGCGATAGACGAACATTCAGTAATCGATGAAAACTCTGAACAGGATTCTGGTTATTATAAATGTTTTTAGAATCCAAGACTTTCGGTTTTCCGTGCAAGTCAAGTACCTGTCTATCATAAAATAAGGACCTGGTGCGACCGCGGGGCCTCGGCTGCAGCCGCGAAGTCTCAATCATGGGCGGGAGGAATCGGCCTCGGTCGTAAGGGTTTTCCCGTAATAAACACGAATTTTTGGAAAAAATAGCTATATTTCCCAGTCCAGAGAACGTCAGTATCTCTTCGTACGTTTTGCCATGTCCATCGTTGAGTAAAATTATTGAAATAAAATAGTCGTGAAATGAAAACTCAGGATCCAAGAATGCTGTTAAAACAATAATATTGATTCTGACGTGGGAACATAGAGAATATATAGAAAATAAAACTTTGTTAAAGTGTAGGTGTGTTTTCAGTGCATGGATGTGTGTACAAAACTGAAACGATGTAGAAGTGTAAATAAGTCTATCTAATCAAGTGTGTATGTTTGTAGATATATGAGATGTTTATTATAGTGTCGGTCTCAGTTCATTCTGTGACTAAAAACGCTAGTAACTTTAATTTCCGCGGAGATGCTTCTTCTCTCTAAAATTACATTAATAATAAATGACTATAAAAAGTTTAAAAAATTTTGTTGTGGTCCAAATTACCATAAATTTAAAGATTGAAGTCTCCCGGTTACAACGACTCCATACAAGTTGCAATAGGAAGCTGCGTCTGATCACTATGATTTTTTATCAGCCAGATTGGCATTTGGGCCCACTGTGCGTGACAGAGAAACGGTATGCAGATTCGTAATCGGCACACGAGATTCTCTAAGACTGGTCTGGAAGGTCTAAACCTCCCACGGGAAGAAAAAGAAACTAAAATTTTGTCGACCAGCGTAACCAGGAAAGCAGTATGCACTCGAGAGGGGAGGGGTGAAGTCGACGAAAGTGACGGACGGATGGGTGAAGGGGGAGAAAAGAAATGAAAAATCGCAACGGGCATCGACGTGGCCGGGGCGGGGTTTTTGCCGGTCCGGATACATGGCGGACAGGGGAGCAACGCGCGGGCCAAGTATTATTTTCCTATGCAAACAGTAACGTACGTGACCACGATGTTAACTATCCCATTTTCTTCTCGGCGCGGCGCGGCGGTATCGGCACTCGGCTGCCGACGCGACGGGCTATTAATCAATTTGGTGCCGGTAATACGATTCCGCCACCAGTCGAGAAAGAACGTGGATGCACATTCGGTCACAGTGCTGGCGATCCGCCAGCCGGTGACTTCCTACGGATTCAATCCTATAACTATAGATATAGATTCAGATTCAGATGAGTTCTTGTATCTGTCGACGGCGCTTTCTTCCTCTATGCCGCCTTTCCAAAGCAACCACCGAGGGGGATGTACCTACACGTGACCCTAACGAGAGAAAAGAGGAATCCTGACTTCGTTATACATATTCCTTCGCTACGATGAATAACTGGGTCCCTGTTTCCAGTTTTTGCCACGGGGCACAACCAGCCGGCAAACAGAGGGCCAGAAACCGATCTTTTTGGACAAACATCTGCCGACAACTCAGTTTTTCATCGATCCAATTGGAATTTTTTGTAAAATGTTCCTGAAGGACTATACTTTGATGACGTGCTGCGCGAAAATCGTTAACTCTCACAATCAAGAATCCTTATTTACAAAGCCGATACTTCATCCGCCGATACCATAAATTTGCATGTCACAGCTGAGTTGCCGACACTTCTTAACCCTAAACCATAAACCGCAAAATTTTAAACTGTAAATCTGGCCCTGAGAATTATCAATTGAATAGAACTACATTCGACATTTATGAGAATTACCATTAATTTATTGATCCAACAGCAGCGTTTTCGCTTCTTGAGAAAAAACTTCTTTCTGCTTGCCATCCTTTATTCTTAGAGAGCTTACAAGTGGATCGGATGATAATAACATATGCCGTATAATATCTATATTTGTCTTTTTGCGGCAACACATTCGGGAGTTCTCAGCTCGTGATTTCCTGAAGATTTTATTATTTGCCTCTTGTGGCTCTTCTGAATGCAAACCAATTGGCAGTTCAAATGTAGCAAGTACTTCGCTTCCATGTTGCAATACCTTATGAACTGACGGAGGTAGTTTATACCATGAATAAATTTTAATGCACAATTTAGCCGTCTCCGAAGAATATTATTTGAATTTCACAGAATCAGCTTTCTTGTCACATGTAATTACTTGAAGAATGTTATGCAATCTTGTGATAATAACCGCGTTTAATCCAGTCACTGCAGCAACTGATTCGGCTTTTCTAAAGAAAGTTCGGGCCACGTTCCCAGTATTTGATGTACAGCTCCCTGTTCGACAACGTCAACTGTGATTGATAGCTCTTTCAAAGAATTTTTCACTTTTTTCTTCCTTGCCGCCTTTAATTTTTTTTCTTCCATGGTTCTCGCAGATCCTTTTTCGAAATCTAAGTTGTATAAAACATGTAGAAGGTATTCCATGAAACGGATCCAACAGTGTAAGGTCGAGAACCCGTATTTATAACATTCTTCATTACATGGCAGACTGTTAACGTGTTCCAAATCATTAACTAAGTTGGGCCCGACTGAGCATATATTACTTTTTAGTTATTGCTCTTCGTAGATAAGGATTCTTGATCGTGAGAGTTAACGATTTTCGCGCAGCACGACGTCAAAGTACAGTCCTTCACGAACATTAAAAAAAAAATTGCAATTGAATCGATGAAAAACTGAGTTGTTGGCAGATTTTTGCTCGAGCCATAACTTTCGATCATTGTTGCGTCGAATTACGTGACGCTGTAAATATTACGGAATTTAACATAATTCAAAGCATCCACGTATGGTTGGGTTGAGTAAATTTGCTTCCTTTATCACCCTAAAACAATATGTATCGAGTTCACGACACTCGATGTTTAACCAGCGTCTGCACTTTTCCGATGGTGGTTTAGGATCAATATCTTCCCAACATCTTACGTCTCCATATATTTGCCGTTAAAAATGCTATTTTCGTAACCTTTTAGATTTTTTGTTCTTTTTTTTTCTTCTGTGTTCCCCAAAAGGTAAATATGTACATGATATGATAGACTCCATCCAATTGTACCCATTAAAATAACGAAAACAAAGTTTCGTATTACATGCATCGAATTGTTAAATATCGTAAGTTAAATATCGTATATATACATTGATGTATGTTAATCGTACAATAGTGCACTGATGACTAAAAATTGATGACTGATCATTTAAACTAACTAATGATTAATCATAACTAATAAGCAATAACTAACGATTACTTAGAGTCGTGACTAACTAGTGCCATGTAGTGTATGACTAACTAATCAAAAAGTTTTAACTAACTTTTTTAAGTTTTGACTAACAATCAATGAGACTATTAGTCATTTTTAATTATTAGTTGATTTTTGCCCAACTCTGATTCGTTTACTAGATTTATCATTTTCTCAGCAGAGAAAATTTCACATATCTTCCTCCGAATATTTCAGAAAATATATTCCGTTCATTTTCGGAATTTGTCGAATACGAAAAGCAAGTACCGCCGCTTTTCCTCGAATGCCTGGCGCTTTTCAAAAATAAGTCACTTTGATCTCTTTGCTAGGAGTACGTATTCAAAAGTCGTCGGTGGTCCCAGTGTCAAAAAACTCGTCGACATGTTCTCGAACGACTTTTCTCCATTTTCTAACTTTCTTCGCCATACTTTACCCGCCACCTGAGCACACCATTTTTCAAATGTAAAATTTCCAGGTCAGAGAAGTATACTTTTTTCTACAACCGTTGAACATAACGTAATTGAAGCACGCTTCATATTTGCCCGCTCTCGTTCATCCGTATTCTTCGCGGAAAAAAAGTAAAACAAGGACATCCGATTCACGATTCACAGATAAAGAAAAATGTTAGTTTTTTAAAAAAAGTTGGATAAAACAAAAAATACCTAGTCCGCATTCCATCCGATAACATTTTTAATATTTTAATGTACAGATTTTTGTCGTAATTGTATAAAATCCGCAATTTATTTGTAATTAAGTATTTCTATATTATACTCGCCGAATATACACGTATTAGTGGCATATTATTCGGGGAAGTGAACTATAATTGCTCGAAATCAAATAGTACTATTAAACGGAAGAAGAGCAAGAAGACTAATTAGTCGGCTATTCGAAAATGTTTAGAATTGCTTGTTATTATAATTGCAATTGAATTTCGCCAAGCGCGCATTTCCCATGATTATTAGGCAGTGCTAGTGTGCGACGTTTGGCGTGCTTTGATCAAACGCGGCGAAATGCGCGTTAGTTTGACGTTCCTTCCATTTCGCAAGAATATTAAAGCAATCGCCAATAATTTTCCTAAAAGCCTGTAGCAAAGTGCCGCTTTATATGCGGTAACTTCGTAATAATTAAAGGTAAATTCAGGTCACTGTGTTGTGATTAATAAGCTGTCTCGTGTGCCAAACCAACGCGTTGCCAACCAACGGAAATCGTTTCCCCGCGACAGGAGACGCGACGCGGGTAAATTTCTCTGTAGGGTAAATGCGCGCGGTGTATTTATCAAGTTTCCCACTTTTCATGCGCTTAAGGAACACGTGTACCATGAACACGACGCTCATTCTGCAATATTGTCGCGTATACGACACACCAATTACTCCTGTCCACCCCCAAATGGAAATAAATTGTACATACAGTCTTGGCGCCTTTTTCCCTCAACCCGAAACGCCTTTCCTCGTTTTCAAACTTTTAGAAAACACTCCATTTTTACAGAACGTTCTATGAAAATTTACAGAAAGATGCAGAACATTTCCCTGCTGTATCTCCAAAAAATTCGATATCGATTTCACAAGGAGAATTTGTTCGAATTTTGCAGAAGACGGGCACCGGCACACAGTGGTCCGGCTCGAAGAAGTTGGTGTCATTTTGTTATGTATAACTTTTGATCTATTAGAGATATCGCAATGAAATTTTCACCAAAAATATTTAATAATAGTCATTCTTACCTAGAGATAATTAAATATTTTTTGCATTTGTTAAACAATAATTTTTACTAACTTTTTATTAATATTTTTTGTTAAAAAATGAATTGCTCAAATATAGTTTTTCAATCTTTTTTTGCTTGTTATGAACAATCATTTTTAGTGTTGGTCTTAATTTTTAATACACAAAAGAATGCTTCCCTGTGTAAAAAAAAGAAATATCTTAAATACATATTGCGACTAGAATAGTACTAACATTATATTCAGTCAATATTACCACAAATAAAAAAGTAAGCTAATAAAATAAACATACCATAATTTGTCTTTCGTGGTGATCTATGATGATCGATTGCATTAGTTAATTAATAACTCTACTGCCTCAGGATTCAATATTCTAGGATTTCTTTTACATGTTAATCTTACAGTCAGCGTCAATATTAAGTCGACACTCTTAAAAATCGCATAACTTTTTAAAAATTGGTCGAAACGACTTGAATTTTTTAAAGATGTTAGACCGACTAGTTCGCTAGAGAATAAGTAAACAAAAATTTATTAAAATTGCAATTGGTAGGAATCATACGAAATTTAAAAAATGATGATTTGTCAACTTTTTTATCTGGGCCTGTAACGATAATTTAAAAAATGCGTTTTATAGATTTCAGTAACTAATATGGTCAACGTTTGCGATGAGCTACGTACGTTTAAAGATGAGAGCTTAATGGTGAAAGTCGCAGATTTGCAGCCTTGCCAGGGCATTTCACCCTTACGTGATCATCTTTAAACGTTTTTTTAATGTAATTTTCAATATGTGTATAAGTTACCGAAATCTATAAAACGCATTTTTTAAATTATCGTTACAGGCTCAGATAAAAAAGTTGACAAAACAACATTTTTCAAATTTTGTATGATTTCTTTTGCAATTGCAATCATAATAAATTTTTGTTTACTTATTCTCTAGCGAACTAGTCGGTCTAACATCTTTAAAAAATTCAAGTCCTTTGGACCAATTTTTAAAAAGTTATGCGATTTTTAAGGGAGTCCACTTAATATTGCCGCTGACTGTAATTGTGACATGTACGGGTCAGATGTTAACAATAATCTCAAATAGTTTTCGAACGCTGCACAAGGTTCCAAAGATAGAAATAAATGCAGCGAGAACGCTAAGAAACTCTCATCATTCGTTTCGTTATATTTTTTAAAAATAAAAGTGACTATCGAAGTTAATTTACATATTCATCTTTACTCTATTTATGTCTTATAATGTTATTGCAAAAACGTTCGTATTTGGGAGACATTTGATCAGTTACACGAGCCTGTTTTACGCAAGCGAAACTCGTCGCGAAGTAACATTGACAGTTTTGAACAATGATAAGTTGCGAAGTAGGACGAGGTAGGACAAGATCTTTGCATGATTATATACTGGAAAGAATACTGAAATTATTCAATTTGTTATAAATCATGACTTTTTATGACTCCCTAGATGTTCCTTGTCAAATGTAAAAAATTTGGCCAATTTTTTTATTTCATTGAATATTAATTTTTAACATATCGTGAACAATAGCTTTTAGTGTCGATGTTAATTTTGTAACACAAAAGAGTGCTCTTCATCGTAAACAAAAGAGAATAAGAAATATTAAGTGGTGTGATCAGGGCACCTCGAAGAAGAGAAGCAATTTTCTTGATGAAAAGTACTGTCTCTAGATGTCTACGCTTTAAGTATTCGTCCTAATAACAATTCTTGGTAAACTGTATTAATTTTTTGATTTTCGAGGCTGATTGACACTTAGGAAGCAATAGAAAGTTAGATATCGATATGAGAAAGTTGACTTCTTAGCTAAATGACACCAACTTCTTCGATCCGGACCACTGTGCGGCACCGGCACCAGTTGTGTTTGCACAGTGTTTTCACTTTTCACGTGTTTGCTGATATCGGATGATACATTACACACAGGAAGGACCAGATGGTTCGGTTCCTCGGGTGGATGCAAATTTTTCCGGCGTAACGCCAACGGGATATTGTTAATGGCAAAATGTATTCATGTCACTCGGGTCAGGCGAGCATGTAAACCTCGCCACGTTCGCGAGGTCTACCGACGATTCTTATTTTTACCAGCCTGTGTTTCCCTTCATTTTTCTTTAAAAGAGTCGAACCAGAGACTGGAATATTTTTCAAGAGAGACGATAGCTGGTCGCGTGTAACCGATATCTTTATTGATTTTCCATGACGTACATGTTAACGCAAAAATAAGACGACTGTTCCCGTCGCCGCGCCGCGCCACGCCGTTTATTTCGGATGTTACCATCCAATCTGCCCCGTACTTTGACAGGACCAATTTTTCTGTGCTTCGAGAACAAACCACTTTCGAGATCACTGAATTAAGATTTTCTTATCGTGGCAGACGCAGCCAGGTTCATTCTGATTCTTGTCAATTTCTTTTCGCATATTTTTCAACCTCTTTTCGATATCTATGTCTACCTCGATCCTTTTATTCGGTCTGACCTCTATACGTGGGTCTTCAATGGAAATAATTTTTTTTAAAATACCACGTTTTTAAAACGGACTAAGAAGTGTAAAATAAATCTTTAGACAACAACACTTTTAGAAGACGGACTAAAAAGTATAAAATAATCTTTTTTAGCCCCATACTGATTCCTAACCCCGTACAGACGGTCCTAAAAATTTGTGATTGAGAATTTTGAATAGCTATGAAAATACTTGTAAGATTTAAAACGAAAAACGTGGGGCGCATACAATAGATAATTGATCCATAAATAGTTCACCTAAATCACTAACAATTTTATTGCACTGCAAATGATATGAACTGTTGTGCGAGTTTTCTCAACGGCAGCTACTCTCTACATTCCTTACTATGTATTATCATGCGCCCCACGTTTTTCGTTTTAAATCTTACAAGTATTATCATAGCTATTCAAAATTCACAATCACAAATTTTCAGGACTATCTGTACGGGGTTAGGAATCTGTACGGGGCTAGAAAATATTATTTTATACTTTCCAGTCCGTTTTTTAAACGTGGTGTCTTTTAAAAATTTATTTTACACTTTTTAGTCCGTTTTAAAAACGTGGTATTTTTAAAAAATGTAGTGGAGTAAGGAGCGCTGTCGCGCGGAGTAGGGATCGTTGAACTCGACACGTAAGTACTACTGAGCGTCGTGCGGGGAGGTGTAACAGTTAAATTTAATAGTTTATATCTCCTAAACACCATAGGCTTTTTAAATTTTTTTTTTAATATTGCATTGTTATCCAGTTCTGAGCTATGTTTAAAATTTTAAGTCTCCTAGCTCATCGGGAAGTTAGTTTAAATTCAATTGCAAAATTTGAACCGAAAAAACAAACAAACATACAGACAGACAAGAAAGCGAGCTAATAAAAACGTGGTAAAATGATATTTAATCCTCATTTCTATCGAAATGATAACGAGATAGTAAAGTTGATAAAGTTGAAAAATTGCAAACATGTTTTACAGATCTGAATGAACCCTAGAGCCGTGCGAATCGAAATGGGCGAGAATCATGGGAGGCTAATTCATTAATTCGAACTACTAATTTGTCTAGCGTTATTCTACGCGTTAATTAAGGCCCTGACCACTTTGATGTCGGCTTTAATTAATAAACCAATCTGATATGCAGGAACTTGCATATCTAGGGCGCATTACTTGAACTGCAACATGAGCTAGTACAGAACATACTAGTTGCTTAAGCAAACATGGAACGCTGTGCCCTAAGTAAATAATGAATATTAACGACAATTGTGGGGGAAAAAGTGGGAATCGCGCGGGCATGTTGATGCGCGCTTTGCGCATTTTATGCTATTCTTCAGGGCTGTGGAAAGGGAAAGTTTAAAATTTAAAACAACCATTATTTCATAAAATTAGATTTCATATGCAATCAATATTTTTTATAATAGAAACGGCGGAACAATATCCTCTCGTTTCTATTTGTCGTTGTTTCATATTTATTGAAAGCACAGAGAGACGCTTCCACAGGAAATTGTTTAATAATTTGATTTACACTCACTCGCTCTGTAATAAATGTCTATCGACATTGGTAAATGCGCCCTCGTAATTGTGGAAAACAAGTCACTTTGACCACACGATGCTTCCGATGTTAAAATTTAATTAGCACGTATTTACGTTGGCCATGCGACGACCACGATCTCGTATTTTACACGAAGGAAACTAAATTAATTTCATACACGTTGTTATTTAATATTACACCGCACCACCTGATATTCAGGAAATCTATTCTCCCACCTCCCTTTCTTTGTTAAATTTTACCCATAATTCGTCAAGGGATATCACTCGTTTCATAATGACATCGATACAAACGCTGGTGGAACGTGAAACAATGGTTTCGATAACTTTCGCTCTTAAGGATGTTCTGGAGGTATATAAAAACGCAACAAAATTTTTGAAAATTTGCCAAGATATACAGTGACGGACAAAAGTTTAAGACCGCTCTAAAGAAGAGGATAACTTTTTTAATATTCTACTATACGATTTGAACTTTTTTGGGAAACTAGACCAATTAGTTTACTAAAGGATGTGAAAAGAAATTTTTTCAAAAATTGCAATTGATCGGAATTGTAGAAAAAATACTAAAAGTTGAATTTTTAACTTTTTTATGTGGGCCTATATTGAAAATTTAAAAAATACGTTTTGTAGATCTGTGTCAATTAAACATTCTGAAAATTTCGTCAAAATCTGTCGACGTTGCAATGATCTACAAACATTCAAAGATGGTAAAAATTGCAGATTTTCACGATTTATTGCCGAAAATCTTGAAAATCTGCAATTTTTACCATCTTTAAATGTTTGTAGCTCATTGCAACGTCGACCGATTTTGACGAAATTTTCAGAATATGTTTAATTGACACAGATCTACAAAACGTATTTTTTAAATTTTCAATATAGGCCCACATAAAAAAGTTAAAAATTCAACTTTTAGTATTTTTTCAACAATTCCGATCAATTGCAATTTTTGAAAAAATTTCTTTTCACATCCTTTAGTAAACTAATTGCTCTAGATTCCCAAAAAAGTTAACATCGTATAGTACAATATTAAAAAAGTTACCGTCTTCTTTAGAGCGGTCTTAACCTGTGTCCGCTACTGTAATTCTTACTAAATTAATGCAATTACCACAGTTTGGGTTCGATTCATTGCACCGTTTAAGGATTATAGCAACTTAAAGTTTGCACATATTAACACAATACCGACCGGTGATTATTGCATAATTTTGAAAAATCTATGGTACATGGATGAATACTTTTTAATGGAACCTTCAATAGCAACAGCAATTTTCATTGTGAACTAACAAGTCACCCTCAATAACGTCATCTAATACTTTCATTTAAAATTGTAATTTAAAAGAAAATTTCTATGCTTTTTTTTCGTCCAGCATAATTATTGAAAATCCTATTAATAGGCTGTCGGTAGGTAAAGTGTTAACACGTCTTCTTATGGAGAATTCATAAAATTCCACTTCAAACCCTATTTAGACCTTGAAAAAACGCAACTAGAAACTCTAGTAATTCTCTATTTTGTTTTAAAGAAAGGTGTTATATATTTACTATATTATATTTATTATATATTTACGGGGACGATGCTCCTTTAAAACCCATGATTTCGTCATAAGGGCAAAGGTTGCGATGGTGTGCCAAAAAATTCGAAGATACAGTTTTCTCAGCACTATTTGATGGAAATCCACGTCAAGCACTTGTAGAACTGTCAATTGAATTAAACGTCGATCGATCTACTGTTGGAAAACGTTTTCACGCTATGGGAATTGTTTATACGCTTCTTTTCAACAAAAAGGGGCGGAAACTTATTCCCATACCCAATATATATAGTATAAATTATGTAATTAATTATGTTCAAAATTTATTAGGATTCACTAAACAGTTACAGAGCAAAAAATTATAAACTGTTACAGAACGTCAAATTTATCGTGTTGTCCTTCTCACTAGCATGGAAACGCGACAACTGTGTAGACCACTGAATATAGCTACAATCAGAGGGTACAATTATTAACAAAAGTCACTTACAATTTTGTATAATATGAAGACAATTTGATTAAAAAATAAATATAACATGAAATTCACTAATTAAACGAAAGCTTTTTAAATTAATCTATTTTTTTAATGCAAAATATACTCATGAATGGCTTTCATTGCCAATATATTGATGGATTTCGAATTTCTTGTACTTTTGTCTCCCGTTGTACCTCCAGAATATCCTTAACGAAGCGTGAAACTGTGAAATATGATACTTTAACAGTTTTTTTAAACACTTATTCAACAATTATATAGTAATCTCATTTTCGTGCAGTTAAAAACCGTCCTCGCGTTATGAATCAAGAAATCGTCTGTCTAACTACGTTCATTGCCACCCGAAAACCGCAGCAAATTTTCGTCCACAGTTGGCAAACGATCCGGTTCAGTTCTCCTTCATTCGTCCCTCGAATTTTGAACAAACTAATTCCGCGCAGCCCCTGTGCGAGCCTGACCCTTTATCGATTACGCCAGTCCATATCTGGCCTAACTTCTTTCATCCCCCTGTGTATGTTTCGCTTTCCAGGCGCAGATTACTCCAGAAAACCGTGCCGACTTCGACTCGACACGAGTTGAACGGTATGCGAACAGTGGGGATAAATCGTGGAAATGTAAGTGTAACGGATTTAGCAGATTTAGGTAAGCACTATACCGTACTTTAAGAAACGTTTCCGTGGGTTTGGCTTTCGAGAAGCCGCGCCGCGAAAACACCGGGCCGGCTTTCGCGTTTTACTCATTGTTGCATTTCACGCGCTGCATGAGCTGTAACGTTGCAATTTTGCGGTTCGTTCTCTTGTTAGCCCCACCGCCGCGTAATCTCATGGTACACGTGTTCCCGCTATCGATTTCCGCAGCATTAACACAGCTGCCTGTTTTTAAAGCACTGTCAACGTCAACTACATCTCTTTAACAGCTACAAAATGTACAAAGTGTAGAAATTGGCTCTCTGAAATCCGGCGTCATTTCCTTATTTCATGGCAAATTTTCTGGGCTGTTTCACAATCCCCCGGGGCTCCCCGCCCTTTTCCTCAAGTGGTTACGCGGAATTCTGTCACGTGTCTGCTTCGCGAATTGTTGGCAGAATGAAATGCAAGGGATTGTTAACGGCTCCGAAGTTCGCGGAGAACCGACACCGACTGTGTGAGAATTATTTTCTAGAAAATGTTTTCGAGATTTTTCGGGCGTCGAGTGGGTTTAAAAATATCACCATTCTGCAAATATAGTGGACGAAATTTCTATGAGAACATCATAATTTACTGCCAAAAGTTCATTTATTCGGTAAATTTTTGTTAGTACAGCGTGAAAACCTTATGAACACAAATGTATTATTACCGTAAAGTAGCGCATGTAAACAAATTTGAAAGTTCTCAGTGTTGTAAACAAAAATAATTGAATGCTGATCGTAGTAAGTACGAAATTTGTATAAGAACGATAAGTTTTTCTCAGTTCTGTATCATCATTACTACAAGAAACATCGTCCATACCTCAGACAGAGTAAATATTGAAATTTAAATACAACATTTTTTAACGTACATATAATAATTCTTCATTTATTAAAATGCCACGCGGAAAAGTTTTAAGTTCCGAAGAAAGAATAAAAATAGATGCGTACCATGATGCAGGTTTCTCTATTCGAGAGATAGCCAAAAAAATTAATAGATCTAGTACTTGCATACATCATTTTCTAAAATTGCGTGAAAAATATGGCAAAAACCATTGTACAGGTGGAAATACGAAACTCACAAGGCGTGATCGTTCTCGTAACATGAACATTGATAATCAAGCAGCACAAAACAGTAGAAATTAATTAAAAAATATCTGTAGCAAGCCACAAATTGTAAAAATGTATATTATTGCACAAACAAAAAAAGCCACTATTTTGAAAATAAAACAAGCTAACATCAACTACGCTAAAATCTAAAAAACTTGTTTCTTACTTTCAGTTCCGCAAACTTTTTTATTACATCTTTTAAATCTACTTGATCAGCAATTTCATGCTCAATTGTCAAAATGGCCAAACCATTAAGACCATATTGTGTAGTAGTCGAACGTAAGAAGTTATTAATTAATTTTAACATAGAGAAACTCCTTTCGCCACTTGCTACAGCTATTGGTATCGTTAGCAATATTCTTAAAGCAATAGTAAGGTTTGGGACAAAATTTAACTTTGTAATTAAGCTCAGTACATTGCTTAGGCTTCCTTTTTTGCCCAAAAGCGCAGATACTGCTTAAATTTTCTCTGCTAATTCTACGTAATGTGAAATTTTCTATTAATTGGGTATTTAACACATCAATATTTTTCTCACGCTTCAGCCAAAATGGCGCCCCTAAATTTTGGCGACCCGAACAAATATCCGGGTTACCCGCTCCTAGTGCGGGCCCTGTGTCGCTACGGTGGACGAAATTTCTATAAGAACATCATAATTTAATGCCAAAAGTTCATTTATTCTGTAAATTTATGTTAGTTGCAAAAATTAGTTTGTAGTATGGAAAATAGAATATTAGAAGTGATTAACAGTAACGGTGGAAGTACTGAACACTAATAATTATAAACTTGGTTTTTTGTTCGCATTTATTAGATTGTTCTTATATAAATTTGGTTATACTTATGTACATTAAGTTATAATATTTTGTTTATAACAAAAACAAAGCAGTTTTTTTGAATTCAGAATATTGATTTCTGCTTTCTTATATTCCTTAATTATTTTCTAGTCTTCTTTTAATCATATTATCAAAAATACTTTACTTTTTTTGTTGAAAATAGTAGTGTTCTTTTAGAATAAGTGGGACACTATTTCTTCAAGAAACTGCCGGCACAGTTTAACAGCAAAACATTCCTCAGCCTTTTCTTTTTCGGAAACGGGGCGAGGAATATTGGGGAACTAGGGTAAACATTATTAAAACAGCACGGGCTTCCAATTTCCCCAAAAATCGATTCCCAACTTCGTGACTCTCAACTCGCCTGACCGAAGTTCGTATAAAATCCGAAATTGTTACATCCAGTTCGCGAAAAATAAAAATGTCATGGACAAATAAACAACGGACACTCGTCCGTCAAAGTTTTGTTTTCGGTATCCCATCGCGCGTCGAATATCTGATTGTGAGTAAACGGATCGCTGCATCCATTTTGTTTGGCAATCGAGCTTAGCAGCCATTGGCGTTTAAGAAGGGCGTATGGCGGGGTTGCGTTTTCATATTTTCTACCTTGCGTTACCTTCAACCTGACGCTGAACCGCATTATTTTCGTGAAAAGTCTGCCCTTCGCAATCAGTCTCAAGAAGATTGCGAGTAAGCTGTATCGACAATCTCTCCTTTCCTTGCGTGACCTTTTCTTTGGTAGTGCGGACGCGTAAACTTCAAGTCAGCGAAAATTAGAAATGCATGGCCTCGAGCGACACCTACATTGTACTTACATGTAGGTAACGCTTCGTAAAAAAACGGGAGAGACGTAGCGAAAATTAGCTGCGACGTTGGCCCTTGTGTTCTACTTTTTCGATTGATTTTCGTTTTTTTTTTTTCGAAAATTCTAGTACGCGTAATCAACACAGCAGTAAACGATTTAAAATCATACGAAATTCTTTCTAGAGTTTAACTTGACTGGAATTTGACAGTTTATTAAGGTATTTAGTATTTATATTTGTAAATCCAACGCATTTACATTCGATTATTGATACCGAATTGGATCGGCAAACAGAACTCTGCCAATGGCTACTGCGCGAATACCAATATTTATAATACAAATATTTTACAATAAACTGTTCTTCTTTCCTAACGTTTCGGTTCAGTTTTGAACCTTTTTCAAAGGAAAAATTTGCGTTTGCTGTACTAACTTTAATTATGTAAATTGAGCATTGAAAAACTGATTTGTACTTTGACCGCAGTACGTTCTAAACCACCAGCGTGTACAAATCAGTTTTTCAATGCTCAATTTACATAACTAAAATTATTATAGCAAACGCAAATTTTTCCTTTGAAAAAGGTTCAAAACTGAACCGAAACGTTAGGAAAGAAGAACAGTTTATTGCAAAATTGCTAGATTTACTAAGTGATCGAAACGGTAGCGCCGAAAGCATCATTAAATTAAATATATGTATTACGAAATAGGTACTTACGTAGGATATTTGTTCTATGAACATAGCAGCATAACATATGCGTAAGTATACGTAAGTATACTGATGAAAAAAACAATCGCTCCAACGTAAACAAAAGAAACTGCACCGAGGTAAACGGATCCGCGAGCGTCGCCGGCAGATTGTTAATCTTCGATACATTGAATTTGGATTTTGTCTTGCAGATTAGAAAAGGATTTTTTTTCTTTGATCGTCGCTGCGTTATTTAGATTTTTTCTCTGTCCTCTACTTTTCCATTTGGACTGTTTAGAATTGAATGACTCAGGGATAAGAGTAATACCTACTTGATAATTGATAAAATTTCAACAAAAATTGATGATATCCCAACAAAAACATCCTGTAAATAGGAGCCAAGTTCTTACGGCCGTAAAAAGTTGCGAGATCAAACAAAATACGGCCAAGTTCGTTAGCTTAGAAATACCTCTTGCAATACTGAAGAAAGCGTTTGTAAAAATTAGTTTAAAAGAACGCCATTTAATTTTTAAAGAGTTACATGGACGGCTAAATTATTCAAATTTGGCCGCTACCTAACACCTTTTATGTCCATTGGTTTAAAGAGTAACGGCCCTCCGTGTAACGCTTTAAAAATTAAATAGCGTTCTTTTAAACTAATTTTTACAAACGCTTTTTTCAGTATTGCAAGAGGTATTTCTAAGCTAACGAACTTGGCCGTATTTTGTTTGATCTCGCAACTTCTTACGGCAGTAAGAACTTGGCTCCTGTTTATAGGATGTTTTTGTTGGGATTTAGTATGCAGGACAAATCTATTAAATACAACAGCATAGCAAGAAACACGCAAACGAGCGTAGACTACGATTAGAAATAGCTTACAAGTTTACGCAAGTGTATAGATCAACGAATAATATTTATCCATAGAGATAGATATGCACACAGAGGTGGGCATTATTTGGCGAAAAAAATATTTGAGATACTATTAAATATTTTAGATTTTGTTTTGCTTAAAGAAAATAGTATTTCTATTTGAACAATCAGAACCTCGAAATAAAATATTTCTATTTGAACAATCTGAACCTCAAAATAAAATATTTCTATTTGAACAATCTGAACCTCGAAATGAAATATTTCTTTGTATTTGAACAATCTGAACCTCGAAATAAAATATTTCTATTTGAACAATCTGAACCTCGAAATGAAATACTTCTTTGTATTTGAACAATCTGAACCTCCAAATAAAATATTTCTATTTTAGCAATTTCATCCACAAAATAAAATATTTCTATGTTAACAATTTCATCCACAAAATAAAATATTTCTATTTTAATAATCTGAAACACAAAATAGAATATTTTAATTTTTGCATCGTTAATACCTAATACTTTCAGAAATCGCATTACTTATTTAATATTTCTTATTTTAGCAATAACTTAAAGAAGAAATGGTACTTAATTTAATATAAGAAACTATATCATTTGCCACATTTTCGTTTTATTTTTTTGTTTGATTGCTGCTATTACTGCGTATATCCACTTCAGTTCACAGCATGTGTCTAGTGAGGTTTGTTGATAAACATACAGTGTATCTTATCACCAGAAAACTATTATTTCTATTCAGAAATCTATTGAATGCGAACCATTATTTTGAGCAATAATACTTAAAATTGAAATTGAAAATAAAGACAAAGTCCAAATATTTTCAATGTTCTTAAAATAAAATACTATTTTCAAAAATTACTGCAACAAATAAAATATTTCATTTTCAAAAATTACTGCATCAAATAAAATATTTCATCTTCAAAAATTACTGCATCAAATAAAATATTTTATTTTAAAAGTTGTACAGACACTGTAAAATAAATCGGATTATTTACTATTTACTATTTAAAATACTATTTTCCCCAGCTCTGGATGCACAATATGCGACAACTGCTATTGATATTGACACGTTGACTGCAGCGTCGTTCACATATGGACGATTACATCCTTGTTAATCTAATCGTAAGCGTTACCCGCGCTCGTTTACACAGAGCATCCGCGTTTCCCTTCTTAAATTATAGCTCGGCTGGCCAGTTCCGTTTGCTCGGCTGAAATTCTCTAATTTATCGCTGCCTATTTCGCCATGCCCTCCCGCCAACCCCCGGTCCCTCGATGAGTCTGAATTTACAAGTGATGTATAACTCTTTTTAATTACTTACGAAACACCGAGAGAAAAATTCCCGAGGCCCGTTTAAAACGAGTTTACGTTCTGTATTCGCATAGCTTGGCCACCTCGAACTTTTAAATTATGGATCCGATGAAAAATTGTCCGATGCGATAGTTATGGTAGCATGGCTTCGACAAAAATTCACCACGAAACTTTCGAAAACTCTGCGCGTACGAGAAAAATTCTGTGCAACGTTTGTATCCACGCTTTGCAATGTTTTGACGTACTGTATGTTCCCTTTTCCGATACATCATGCCTGTCCAAAATAGAGGCATACCACCGAACCAATACTACAATCACTGTTCAGGGTTCATCCAAGGCCAAACCTTCTTTGAGCGTTTTTTGTATCTCTAATCGAACCCCTTGGTTTGCCAATAAAAACTTTGAAATTGTTACCACCGTTAATCGCATCAGGGCCAATCACTACAACATGCCTGCCTCACTGTTCCGGTTGGGCATTGTTAACTATACCAACTGTAAGTGTGGCTACGAAATGGAGGACCTAGCCACGTCATATAGCAATGTTGCCTATTTGACGCACACAGAACTAGACTAACTGATGATCTACGCAGGATGGGGTTCTTTCTGCCCCTCAAAGCCGATATGTTCTTTACCAAACCCAACATCAGAGCGTGTTTGCGTATCTTTACGTTCTTGAAAGAATGCAACCTGCGCATGTAACCAGATATGCTAAACAGTCTGCTAACTGATACACAAACCGTAAAACTCTGAAAAAATGTGTAATTCTTAAATTTTGTAACTCAAACTATGTAAAATAATGCGATTCAGGTTCAGCTGTATAGACCCCATTTTGGGGCCTGGGTAAGCTTAATGAAAAAGAAATGTTTTTTTTCAACTGTGAATTCACTGTTAAATCGTGTCCAGAGGATGATATTTGCTGTTTCCGAGTTGAACAAAGTTTTTGAGCTGCGCCAGTTAGGCGAATCATCCTGTACATACATCTCTGTTTCGTTCTCTCTTGCTCTCGGTAAGACCTGGATTCTTTGATAATGGAGAAGGTGACCCAGAAAACACGACACCTACGAAAGATATGTATCTTGTATATGTACATACATATGCGCGCGTACACACGGTGCACGTATGCGGTGGCGCCCGCACGGTGTGGAGCGTGTGTACGCGCGCGAATGCAACGTACTACGAAGAATGCAATTGCGTACACGATTGCATTCATCTCACGCGGTACATAACCCTACCCGTCCCCGTCCCCGTCCGCCAAAAGGGACACCGATTCCTCCTCCGCTTTGTAACGCTACCCTCGATACTTACGGATACCCGCGGAACTGACTGCGATTTACCGAGCACAATACGTCGATCGCTCGATCTTGAAATCCGTTTGATCCGGAAATTGCTGCCGTTGGCGTTATCGCGCAGACGGTAAAGAGGATTACTATTTCATGCCGCGTTTTACCTTAGGAAGTGCTGGCCCGTGTAATTCGTCCGATTTTTTTTTATTTTCTATGGAATCTATGCTATCCCTAGTAGCATTTATGGTTGGCAACCGTTGGAAATGTCGCTCTGTTTTGCAGTTGGGCCAACGATCACACCCAACCTAGAGCCAACGTTGCTGCAAGACGAACCCACAGAGCCCACATTCTGATTTTCTCCTTTTATGGTATATCATAAATAATATACATATTAAAAATGTATTTTGACGGTAAAATTTTCGGAAAAAAAGGAAAAAACTAAAATAATAACCTACCCACGTCGGACTTGAACCCGGACCCACTTGCGTAGTAAGTACTGCTGAGAGATGACAAGAAGGTCCCTGGCAGGAATGCGGTGACGTAGACAAGAATGCGCGCCCGATTGGTTAGCTTGGAAGGTGCGCGCCTTCTATTGGCCGAAGCGGTCACACACACACTACTACTGCTATGCAGAACAATAGACCCCTCTTGCCTCTACGCCCCCTCAGGGACCTTCTTGTCATCTCCAAGCAGTACATGCCCTATCGCTGAACCTACAGATGATTCTTGTTCGTAGATGCTATGTCGGAATTTGAGCCGAATAAGCGTAATTTGCGCGAAGTGTTAATCTTTTGCTTCAATTGGAAGAAAACTGCAGCTGAAGCTCATCGAATGATTGTAGACGTTTATGGCGATAATGCTGTTTCCGTTAAAACATGTAGAGAGTGGTTTCGACGCTTTAAAAATGGTGATTTTACTGTAGACGACAAACACCATCGCGCAAAAATTACAAATTTTAAGTATATTTAGAAATACGAAAAAAATCAATTTGGAATATAACTTATTTTTGGTTGCAGCAACACTACTGGCGTCTGTTAGACGATATATTTAAATGTTGGCAGATTTTCGTTGGGCCAATGTAGTATAATCGTTGTAAATTTCACGTTACCCGACTATATAATATCTATAGGCCAACGTTGGGTATTCGTCGTCAAATTGACATACTTTTTCGTCGTTGGGGATTTGTCGGCAAACCACTAACCATTCTCCAACAAACTCCCAACCGTTGGCCAACCGTAAACGCTACTAGGGATACTATCTGTTCTCACCTTCTATAGAATATTTATAGCTATATTAGCTGCACGTTATTTGAGAAACAAGCGTCCGAAACAGAGATAGCAATGCAAACTAGAAACGAGGGACAAAAAAGAGCGAACTCTTATCTGACCTACATCCATGGTAAAATCGTAGACGTAGAGAATTTCATAACTTTTGTTCCCATTATCATGAAAGAAATTAACGTGCCCGGCGAGGCAGCGTGATCTTGACGGAAAAGGATCATTTTCTCGGTGGAAAAGTCGTGAGCCCAAGGAAAAGAAATAACCAGGGAAATCGGATGTCGCGGGAGCCTTCGACGCGCTGCAGTAGTTCACTCCTTTTTCTCTGACGGAGAATGACTGCCACGGGCGCGAGAGCGGGCGCAAATCCCGCTGGAACAGTCCAGATTGCCTTTCTCCTTCTACACTTGCTTCCCCGCGATAACAAGTCGGAAAACTACTCGGCTAACATACCCCTATTATGCACCTAACATTGTCTCGAACTCGAACTACATACGCTTTGTACTGTCGCAAACAACAATGTTATCAGAATATCTAACGCTTTCAACCCCTTCAACCAGTCATCTAATCGTTTCGTGAATGCAAAAACTATAGGCGTGCAAACTGTACGATTGGAAAACTAACTTCCAAGGAAGTACAACATTTTCCGGACACTCTGGTATACATATTATGTATGTAGTTGCGTTTAGTGCTCGGTAGAGTTGTAGCGTTCAACAATATTAAGGATGTTCTGGAGGTATATGAAAACGCAACAAAATTTTTGAAAATTTGACAAGATATAATTCTTACTAAATTAATGCAATTACCAAAGTTTGGATTCGATTCAATGTACCGTCTAAGAAGTATAGCAACTTAAAGTTTGCACATTTTTTTTCAATAACACGGGCGGAAACATTTTTTTTTTAACATGCTGCACATCATTTCCTATAGATTTTTTCACGCTGATTTAAAATCTGGTCTCAAAATTTGTCTACGACCTCAGGATTTTACAAGAAATCGATTTTTGTGAACGAATTGTTTAACGAATTTTCTCAAATTTATAAAACGTTCGTACCATAATCTCCCTATTTTTCCCATATTCTGCCAAGTTTCAGCTATAATTTTAAAAAAATTTCATCGCTCTACCTCATTACTATCGAAAGTTCTTTGATTTTGTCTCTGATTTGGACGGAAGGTTCCACTGTGCGCCGCACAGTGGTCCGGATCGAAGAAGTTGGTGTCATTTAGCTAAGAAGTCAACTTTCTCATATCGATTTCTAACTTTGTATTGCTTCCTAAGTGTCAATCAGCCTCGAAAATCAAAAAATTAATACAGTTTACCAAGAATTGTTATTAGGACGAATACTTAAAGCGTAGACATCTAGAGACAGTACTTTTCATCAAGAAAATTGCTTCTCTTCTTCGAGGTGCCCTGATCACACCACTTAATATTTCTTATTCTCTTTTGTTTACGATGAAGAGCACTCTTTTGTGTTACAAAATTAACATCGACACTAAAAGCTATTGTTCACGATATGTTAAAAATTAATATTCAATGAAATAAAAAAATTGGCCAAATTTTTTACATTTGACAAGGAACATCTAGGGAGTCATAAAAAGTCATGATTTATAACAAATTGGATAATTTCAGTATTCTTTCCAGTATATAATCATGCAAAGATCTTGTCCTACCTCGTCCTACTTCGCAACTTATCATTGTTCAAAGCTGTCAATGTTACTTCGCGACGAGTTTCGCTTGCGTAAAACAGGCTCGTATGGCTGATCAAATGTCTTCCAAATACGAACGTTTTTGCAATAACATTATAAGACATAAATAGAGTAAAGATAAATATGTAAATTAACTTCGATAGTCACTTTTATTTTTAAAAAATATAACGAAACGAATGATGAGAGTTTCTTAGCGTTCTCGCTGTATTTATTTCTATCTTTGGAACCTTGTGCAGCGTTCGAAAACTATTTGAGATTATTGTTAACATCTGACCCGTACATGTCACAATTACAGTCAGCGGCAATATTAAGTGGACTCCCTTAAAAATCACATAACTTTTTAAAAATTGGTCCAAAGGACTTGAATTTTTTAAAGATGTTAGACCGACTAGTTCGCTAGAGAATAAGTAAACAAAAATTTATTATGATTGCAATTGCAAAAGAAATCATACAAAATTTGAAAAATGTTGTTTTGTCAACTTTTTTATCTGAACCTGTAACGATAATTTAAAAAATGCGTTTTATAGATTTCGGTAACTTATACACATATTGAAAATTACATAAAAAAAAACGTTTAAAAATGATCACGTAAGGGTGAAATGCCCTGGCAAGGCTGAAAATCTGCGACTTTCACCATTAAGCTCTCATCTTTAAACGTACGTAGCTCATCGCAAACGTTGACCATATAAGTTACTGAAATCTATAAAACGCATTTTCTAAATTATCGTTACAGGCCCAGATAAAAAAGTTGACAAATCATCATTTTTAAAATTTTGTATGATTCCTACCAATTGCAATTTTAATAAATTTTTGTTTACTTATTCTCTAGCGAACTAGTCGGTCTAACATCTTTAAAAAATTCAAGTCGTTTCGACCAATTTTTAAAAAGTTATGCGATTTTTAAGAGTGTCGACTTAATATTGACGCTGACTGTAAGATTAACATGTAAAAGAAATCCTAAAATATTGAATCCTGAGGCAGTAGAGTTATTAATTAACTAATGCAATCGATCATCATAGATCATCACGAAAGACAAATTATGGTATGTTTATTTTATTAGCTTACTTTTTTATTTGTGGTAATATTGACTGAATATAATGTTAGTACTATTCTAGTCGCAATATGTATTTAAAATATTTCTTTTTTTTCCACAGGGAAGCATTCTTTTGTGTGTTAAAAATTAAGACCAACACTAGAAATGATTGTTCATAACAAGTAAAAAAAGGTTGAAAAAGTATATTTGTGCAATACATTTTTCAATAAAAAACATCAATGAAAAGTTAGTAAAAATTTTTGTTTAACAAATACAAAGAATATTTAATTATGTCTGGGTAAGAATTAATATTTTTTAAATATTTTTGGCGAAAATTTCATTGCGATATCTCTAATAGTTCAAAAGTTATAACAAAATGACACCAAGTTCTTCGATCCGGACCATTGTGCGCCGCTCCCCACGGCCGGGGAAGATAAACGTTTATGTAAAATTAATGAATGTTTCAAGAACAATGGAACATCAGTCAGCGGGAACCACGAATATTCGAGTGTTGAGCATGTAACAACGGCAGCTGGGGATATAAATAGCGCATCCTTCCTGGCGCAACTATGCAAAATTCAAGTGAAAAGTGCACACGCGTAAATTGTTCATTCCATGGCTTTAAATCGATCCCGGAGACTGCCTGTATGCCCGTGCCTGGCCAGAAACGTTTTCAAATTAAACGTCGCTCGCTACTGTTCGAATGAATAACATCCTGTCCGGATCCGTAACCGTGATACATACTGCCTAACTAATGTTATCGTTATTGTGTCAAATATATTGAAACTCCGTCAAGATAATGAACACGATTGCCAAAATGCATTGAAACGGACATGGCGCTCGATGCATTGGCTCGGATAACGAGCCGCCACGCTCCCTTTCAATGTCGGGCTCCGATTATTGAGCGTACATGATTATGTATTTCGAATTAATAAACACACCGACGAACGATAAAAAATTGTCAAACGCCATCAGCGATACAGAGATTACTTGATTGGGCTATACATTCTGTCAAGAAAGTACCGGGAATCGATCATTTAAAAATCCCGCTTAAAGGGATCGTTGAAATTCTTTTTGTCGCTAAGTTGGCACAACTGTCCTCTATGCTCACGCGGAGTTTGAGCGTCGCTTGTCATTTAGTTTGTTTACAGTGCGCCATTTTGTCAGTTCATCTCAAGTGTTTTGCGATTTTTAGAATGGATAAAAATATCGAAGAAAGAATCTGTCTTAAATTTTGCATTGCAAATGGAATTTCGTGTGCCGAAGCGCTGAAAATATTACATAAAGCTTACGATGAATCGACTTTATCAAAAACACGTGCGTATGAGTGGTACAGTGCATTTAAAAGCGGTCGAGATGTAGTGGAAGATTTGCCTCGCTCTGCTCGGCCATCAACGTCTTCGACTGAACTTCACATCGCTAAAGTACAGGAAATGATGACTGAAAATCGTCGTTTATGTCTGAGAGAGATAGCCACTGAACTTTCTGTGTCTCACGAATCAGTTCGTACCATTTTTAACGATTGCTTGGGCATGAAACGCGTCGCCGCTCGACTAGTGCCGAAAGACCTGAATTTTCTGCAAAAACTCAAAATCATTGTGAACGAATTTCTGGCCAAAAACTCAACAAATCTTATCGAGCAGCCACCGTATTCCCCTGATATGGCTCCGGCCGACTTTTTTCTTTTTCCAAAACTCAAATTACCACTTCGAGGCACCCGTTTTCAGTTGATAGATGACATAAAAGAGAATTCGCGGCAAGTACTGAAGTCGATTCCAAAAAATGCGTTTAAAAAATGTTTTGATGATTGGGTTATTCGTTGACATGAGTGTATTATTTCGAAAGGGGCCTACTTTGAAGGCGATACAATAAATTTGGATGAATAATACATATTTTTTGTTTCATTGACCAATTCCCGGTACAGAATGTAAAACAAGAATGATTATAATCTACGTTACGAAATACTAAATTTCATAGTTTAAATGATGTGTTGAAATACGTCTTGGTTGCACCGTGTATGGATATTCTTGATAGAAAGCCAAGAGAAAGAGAAATGTCGATCGGCGGAGCGCGACGGGACGCAGAAAGTTCATCAAAGTGGATGGGAGGGAGTTCATCAAGCGTTGGGCTACTCTTGATCTAGTAAACCGGTAGTGCCGAGCGTCAACGGTGGCCATTAATAATTCCTCGGGCCCTGAAATTCCTGGTCCCTCGGATACCGTCGGCCACCGATACACGATCGAGTTTGTATCGATGCCGACGATCGCGTCGTTTCCGATGGAAATTCGTCTAACTCGGCTAAAAACCGCAAATTCGAAAATCGATCGTCCGCCGCGCGCTCGTCGGCCCACCGACGGAGTAAGTATGTAATGCTCTCCCGTTCAGTTTGCTCGCACAATTTGCCGGCCATCAATGCGCATTATGAAATTTTCAATTTTCGGTCTCCCTAACCGTTTCGTAATGCCGCGCCGCCGCAATTAACGGCGACGATAATTATGAATCGAAAGTTTCTGCCGGCCCGCCGCGCCGCCGATCATTAATGCAGTTAACGGTGTGTTTTCAACGGGGCTTTCTGCACGTATCATGACCCCTCTCGTAAGCTAATATCGTCGGAAGCTGTTGTAAATGTTCCGTTGTTCGCGCAAATTAGTTGAACGCGATTCGTCAGTCGGACCTCCGTAACATATTGTTTGTCGTAACGCGATAGCGAACACCGTTGCGCTGTTTATGCCGTTCTGCGGAATCGGAGTCGCGAGAATCGATGAGTTCGAATAGTCGAGGTTCGATTACGTCGCGGATCAAACAAGTAAATACGATTCAGATTGAGACGTGTTCGATCTGATTTCAATCGGGAGAATGTCAGAAATACGTCGATTCAAGTAGCCGATAGTCGATTGCCTCGCTTAGAAAAGTTGACAAGAGAAATGCCACGAGTAGAATCACTTTACGATGGAGAAAAGGCAACGATTCGCGTCTTTCGAGTTGAAGGTTGGGGTTACGACTACATTGTGAAAAAATTGCCCGTTCCAAAAGTACAATCGCAGACTTAGGTCGCTAAAAGAAGTAATCGAGTTGAAAAGAAGCATTCGGATTGATCGGCGGAGCTGCTCTCCGAGATGAACGAAAACTACGTCGCGTCACTTCCTATTCCACTGGATCATTGAGTGAAATGAAAAAGGAATGTCAATCGAACGGATCGTGAAGTACAATTGACAGGTGGATTTCAAGATCATTGGGAGAGTAAGAATGAAAAGCAGATAAAGAAGCAAGACTTTGTTTTTTTGCTAAAGCAAGCACCAATAGAAATTAGGAAATGTAATAAAGCGCATTCTAATATATAGCAATAGAATAAATAAAGAAACAGTAATTGAATTGGAATCTGTTGGGTTTAAAAGGTTTGCAGAAGAAAGCACCGTGATCGATCCGACTGTGCAGTTTCGTTCTTATTAACTAAACCGCTTTGATCTGATGTGGTTTTTCTAAACGGGTCGCCCGGCATTTAACGAGTTCAATTTAAATGGGTTAAATGTAAAATTCATGAGTCGGTGGAAAAGTGTTGTAACAAAACGGCAGGTAAAACAATGGGTAGATGCACAAGATGTATGCCAAACTATTCTAATTCTAAGAATATAGAGAAATGTATTGTAACTTACACCAACGAAGTGTAGTTCTGCAACAGATGCATACAACTCGAACTGAAACAGATGAAAAGTCATTACATAGAATCTTAACGATGTCAAAGTACATATGCAGTTATATCAAGTAGAAACAGTGAGGAATGATCAAACACATGTTAATCCTGCCATCGTAACTATTTTCAAAATAACTTTACCAGTTTCAAAATACTGTAATTGTATACACAATGATAAAACAGAATAAAAATGCAAACATTTTAAAAAATATATTCTATGTAAGGATGAAATTGTACAAGGGGAAATGACTTTCTCGGATAACGCGATGAAATCACCTCAAAAGTGACGTTGAAACGAGCACGATTGAGACTTTAGGAGAATTTATTGCGAGAACACAGTGTTCATTCCCATTTATTTTATGGAAGCAATTAAATTCATCTCTGCCGATGCATTTGATCGGTTGCATATCGCCGATTCCATGTTGAAATTGATTACACGCGGGACGAGAGAGAAAACCAAAGAAATCGGTGTTACCCGTGGCACATTCCACCGATAAATATACTCGGCGGTTCGTCGAAAAGTCGAGAGCTCCGGGCTCGTAAATTTCAATTAATTGCTCACGGTTGTATGTACATGTGTGTTGTTATTGTTGTTGTTGTTGTGTTATGTTAATACATAACAACGTCTGACCGCGCGAGATTTGTTGCTGATAAACAGGACAAAGACCAATCAAGAAGACGCAAAGGCCGAGGTAGTCATGTTGGACGAAATAACAGTGATGGGCATTATCAACTAAATTCAACTATCGACTAATTACTATTTAGTTACTACATACTATCGAATATTTAGTCGATAGTTTTTAGTCGACTGAAATTTCGTTTTAATGGTTACGTCTAGATTGCGGGCTATAGTCTATGCCAGGGGTGGGCAACTTTTGCATACCATGCGTAAATTTTTTCACATACGAGTTCAGATGCGCCATACAACTCGAACACTTTTTCTACCTTCTTACGTTCATTGTTGCGGTTGGAAAATAGGAATAGGGGTAGGATCTTCTTCGGTTAGGGGAGGAAAAAGGATAACTCAATCGCGCAACTAAATTAATTAACTTAAGCCAGTTGAAAAGACACACGTTCATTGGAGCACCAATCTACAATAGTGAGAAATGATCTTTTAGACGAGAGGGCGATCGCTGTCTTGAACACTCTAATTCCTATCCTATAATTGTAAACTGTCGAAAATTGCGACGAATTGATGAGTAAGAAGGCTGTATAAATTTAACTGAGAGCTCTCAGGTGTTGAAAATATGAAGATAGATTCATTTATGGCGCCTATACTTCAAAAGAATAAATAGAGGCGCAAGGATCCAATGCGCCACTTGTAATCATTCAATGCACCACAGGTTGGCCACCCCTGGTCTATGCCTACGTATAGATCTCATTTCTCACTAAATAAATATAATCAATAATTTAAAAATGTATATAAATTATTTTTTATCCTTTAATAATAATGCAATATAAAGGCAAAATGTTAATGAACTTTTTAAAAAAATATCTAATATCGATAGATGTAATTATAAAATACTATTTTTTCATTAGGTTATGATTAATATTTTATTCCCATAAATGCAATATATAAGTATTTATTGTTATTTAATAATTGTATAATATTTGTAGTATAATAATTGTTATTTATGCTAAATACACATTGAACGAATTATTCGATATCGCTAATGAGTGAATGTATTTGATAGTAAAAACTGAATTTAGTTGATAGTTTTCAGTCGACTGAATTGCTTTACAGGTTATTCTCGTATTTACTCTTATTCTCGATGTTCGCTAGTTAAATAAATAGTAGGACAGTACAGAGATAGCAAATTTCGTGATTGAATGATTTTGTCTGAATCTGTCTTTATTTAATAATAAATTCATACACTATGTTATAAATATAAATATACACAATTTAGTTATATCACATATATAGCTTATATCGCATAAATAGCAATAAGATTTTAACATCTAATATGAACTAAAGTATTGAAATACCTATTACATATTTCATTACTTGCATATTTGCACGTCCTGTCATAATCATTGATTTCTAACCTTTTCGTTTCATCGTCTGACACTGACATTTGAAATTTCAAGATGGCGACGTGTAAAACAGTCGACTGAAAATAGTATCCCCACTACTATTAAATTCAGTCGATAGTTTAAAAAATCAGTCGACTAAAAATAGTAGTTCGCTACTATCGATTTAGTCGATAGTTTTTAGTCGATGGTGCCCATCACTATTTTTGGGGTAAAAAGCAGTGGGTACATTCGAGAAAACTCGCCAAGTCAGTATGATTCAGCTATAGCAAGAGGCGAACAGTTGTGGCGACTTGAATGAAGGTATGCGCTTTATCAACAATAATTCAGATCGTGCGAGTAGGAAATTCAAGTTGCATGAGACGGAAAGAGCAGTTTATAGAACAGTGGAGGCCAAGATCGTTCTGCGTTATAAAGTTTACCTACAACAAATCGCATACCGAATCGTATTCCAGGAAATAAATTGAAATTGAAATGGCTTCTCAAACAGCCAAACGTAGTTATTAATTTTAAATTTAACCAATTTTCTGTATAACTTTCCACAAAACGGAAATTAAACAACGCCCCCATCGATTTCAGTTATAGTCGTATACATGTATCTGCGAATGTATTATTTGAATCGAAATTATGAATATATAATATTGTATAATAGAATATTCGGTACTCTGTGAAATAAACGATCTCGTTATTAGTTTGTATACTAATTAATAGACTGCGGATTTTATGCATTTATAATATGGTGTGGGCTTATAAAAAATATTTAAGGACATCAATGTGTTAGTTTTGGCTTAATAGGATAATTACAAGAAAAATACAATATTTATTTGGCTCCTGTGTCCTGCAATCAATGCAAACATTTTTTATTTTGCATAAAGACCCGCAGTCTACTAATTAATCACCGAAATGTAGAGAGCAATCTCTGTTCTAATTACAGAGCGACGTGTTACTCCGAGCTTGACAAAATAGATTTAAACGACGCATCCATCAAAAATCTAAAAATAATGAGAAGACGGAATTAGATAGAGATGATCTAAGAATTAAATGGAGCTCGTGCCAATGAAATATTGGCTTGATACGGAAATAACTTCCACCGTGTGTGACGTTACATTACTAAATTATAATTACCGTCAAGAATAACAGTCGCTAAGTTTGACGACGATCGATTTTACAAATGGAACCGAAGTTAACTTTAAAGATTATTTATGTCTTAACCTAAATTATTCCCTAATACTTTCTTCTAATTTTTAAATACAATTACTCAAGAGAAATTTCTATTTGATCTATCAATTTATGTCGTAAACGAATAAAATCAAAATTAAAACCATCGCAATTATAAGTGATTATTAAACCTATATTGTTCTATACAGTGGCCGAAATAATGATAGGTTCACTGGCCGCGTCGGCTGATTAACTGCTTCTACTTTTATTTTCGTTTTCGGAAGTGCACTGTGGCATTTCTTTTTATTTCGCAAGAATGTGTGCCACTTGTGGCATTGTGTAAGCAGTCAGTCGACTATCGACAGTATTAATGTAATGATGTACCTGTTTCAAAAATTCTTTGAAAATTATCGAGTACGAGATACGAAATAATCTTAGGTTCACGGAGAAATATTTAAAAATTACTATTGATAGAGCAATTTTTTGAACGTTTTTGTGTGGTAAGTACACAGATTTATGAAGTTTAAGAATTATAAAAAATATTTTATGTTTGTTTAATATTATTAGAGCACAATGACACGGGGAAATCGTTAAATGATAACGAAAAGGTCCAAATTATTGCTTTCCACAATATGAGTCTCTCTAACAGAGAAATTGCAAAAAGATTGAAAAGCTCATTAAATGTCGTAAACAATTTTCTAAAATTAAAAGAAAAATACGACAGTAAAAAATCTACAGGTCATCCAAAAAAATTGACATAGGGACAAATGTAAAATTTTTCAAAACGCACGGCAAAATATTCTTAATGCCTCTAAAATAAAAATGAAATTAGACTTGCCAGTTGGTGTTCGACGTGTATAGCAAGTTCTGAGATCGAGTGGGACACTTGAATATTCTAAAATAACGAAAACACCTCCGCTAACTAAGTCCCATAAGGAGGAGAGATTGAAGTTTGCAGAATATCATATGTCATGGACCGAAAAATGGAAGATTGTGATTTCTCTGATGACAAAAAATTTAATTTGGGCGGTCCACGTGGATTTTAATATTACTGACACGATCTGCGTGATGAAAAAGTGTAAAAATGACAAGAGTACATGGAGGAGGATGTGTAATGGTTTGGGCTGCATGCGACTGGAACAGTAAGACTCCAATAATGTGGTTCCCACAAAAAGCCAATGCTGAAAAATATTAGGAACTATTGGAATGCATACTGAATGAATGTGGCGACAAGATTGGTGGACCTAATTTAATATTCCAACACGATAATGCAGTAATACGTCGTGCAAAAACAATTAAAAACTACTTTGAGAGGGTAAAAGTTGAAGTTTTACCCTGGCCATCAAGGAATCCGGACTTGAATCCGATTGAAAATCTTTGGGGAATATTAGCACGAAAGGTATACGACAATGGAAAACAGTAGGGGAGAGTCGTGCAGTACCGACCGGCGTACTGTACCGACCAAAATTAGTTTATGACTTTCCAGGTCAAATGGCTACACTTCCTTTACGAAAACAAATGAATATGACTATTGTGGGTAATATGTTTCGTTGCTATATTGGTCATTTGATTGTTTTCGCAGTTCTGACACATTTAGCGTGGGCGTTGATATTTCGAGTGTTAAGAGTTATTTTCTAGATCTGATAATTCGTTTCTCTGGTAAGTATACGACTTTGTTGAATTATGTATATTATATCTAGTCTATTAAGTATAATTAAGGGGCCCTGTTTTGGAATTTTCTTTGTATATTATGTATACCATAACCTAAAATGTTTCCTCATGTTTGTCGTCCAGTACCGACCATCCAACTGTCGTGCAGTACCGACCAATCAATCGTCGACCAGTATAAGCCAAACTTTTCTTATCTGTAAGTTCAATCTGTTAGCATTTGAAATGAAGTTAGAAGATGTTTATTTAATCTTTCTTTTACCTTTTCCCACAGAAAAATGTCCGAAATTCCAAAGCAGAAAAAACCATCATCACCGCTCACTTGAAATATTAACGATACTTTTTCATTAACTTCTTCACCTGGTGTAACTTCAAATTTCATGGAAATAGTGAAATCTATATCTCCTAGAAACGACACATTAGAGTTGCAAACAAAAAAGAGAAGACAACGGACGCAACAATCCGAAATCTTAACTTCGACCGTTTTTATAAACGAAGTTCAGAAAAAAAGGACCTGGCTGAAGAAAAAAAGATAAATGCGGAGAAAAGAAAAGCTGCAAGAAACGAAAAAGTCAAAGAAGCAGAAAAAAGAAAAGTTGAAACGCAAGTAAGGAAAGGAAATAAGGAAAGATGTAAAAACTAAACAAAAAAATGACATAATATATAAAAATATATAATTATTTTATTATATGTATAAATAAAATTTGAATAAAAATGCGTATTCTATCATCTAAATGTCTTTTTTTTAACATTATTAATGATTTAGACTGAAAAATCTACTAAATACGTAATTGGTCGGTACTGGACGACAATTCTTTGTTTCCTTCAAATTCTAATATCTTTATTTTTACAAATAATGAATACTAATTATTAAATTTTACAAAATTAATTTCTGGCCTTTTATTAAGTTCCCTTTGTGTTACAAATTCCTTTTTTTAATTTTAATTTTTACCGATTCTAGTCCATCTAATAACAAGAAAACTTAGAGCTGTCGGTACTGCACGACTCTACCCTATAGCACTGTTTCAGAATTAAAAAATGGGATTAGAGAGGCGAGGTCTGAAATTAAATTAGAAACATTAAAAAAATTAATTGAATCAATTCCACGCAGAATATTTGAAGTTATAAAACACAAGGGAGGTTCAACTAAGAACTGAATTGTTTTTTTATTAATTTTTTATGTAAAAATACATAATGAACCTATGTTTATTTAGCAACTAAATTTCAAGTATTGTAATTGACATTAATTAACATTGTGTTATTCACTCGAGCTGTGTATTTTGTTCATTTTATTAGAATGAATAAATAATAATACGTAAAATCAAAAATACTGCATTAAACACAACATTATGTCAAAAAATCGAAGTGAACCTATCATTATTTCGTCCACTGTATTATGCATACATATTTCTCTTATTTTAGACCTTGTACGATCTTGGAAGTCGTACCACGCTTTCATTAAAATCGCGTTGGTAAGGTATACCGTAAGTAGTGGTCCGAATTCCCGCAGACACCCTGTATACTGTATAGTATCCGAGTTCTATAGCATCCAGCACGTTAAATCTGACACAAAACGACACAAAACGGCAAAACACGAGAAGCGCAAGTATAGGGTGAACGAAGAGGGTGGAGGAGGATCGCGCGCGCGCGAAATTCAAGTCCACAAATCGGTGCTAGCCAATTGTAACAGTAACAGACCGAACCAATTGCAGATTGCACTCGGACCGGGCAATAAGGTCATTCCGGTTCGCTTCATACCGATTGCTCTTCCATTCGCTTCGATATTAACTGCCGAACCCATTTCTGTTTTTCCCTCCTCGTACAATCCGCCTTCTCATATCGAGACCGCGCGCTTTTCCTTTTTCCCCGTCCCCGTCCCTTTCCCGTCCACCCTTTTCCCCTCGTTTCATCCACCCGCTTGTCAAATCGACGAGTTCCTTCATCTGTCTTCAACGTATTAGCACAGCGCTCTGTCCGTCACGTGACACGAGCATTCAAATTCGAGTTAGCGCGGGGGAGGCCCGCACATCAGAAGCGACGGACCAGGCTAATTTAAGGAATCAATTAAAGTCGTCCTTGGCTATCGGTCGAAGCGAGGCGAGGCGCGGCGAACAATGCGTCGAGAGACACGTCCAATTGTTTTTCAGTTGCCGGACGCGAAACGAATGGGATTCCTGGTTTAATCGGCCGCAGATTCGCCGTGGGTCCTAAAAGTATTCGACAGTAAACTTCCGACTTGCGAAAATCGTCGACATTTGAACGGTGCACAGTGGTCGGAAATCGCCAAATCGTGGCCAAAAGTTAAAAATATTTTTCCGTTGTTTAAAAATCTGCGTAATAGTACTTTATTGATAAGGTTCCAGAGCACGTTTTTCTGTTACAGCCAATATTTAATACGTACTTCTGTCGGAGATACGTAAATTCAAAGTTAGTACTAGAAGACCAGCATTTTCAACTATAACTGAAATTACCTCTGCGATTTATTATCACGCTGTAACGCTGGTTTATCATTCTTCCTATTGTTGGGCATGTCCTAATTTAATATAATATTCTGATTGTATTGCTTTATTTAATTTTTTAAAGCTCTGGAAGATGATAAAGAGAAATCTACTCATCTGGTACATTTTATTAACGAAAAAGTTGCTTATCAATCGTGATCAAGCGTTCATTTTTTTGGAAAAGAAGCTGTTAAGGCTATTAAACAAGTATACGTTTCATTTTCCTGCGACCTATCGCGATCTTATGAATTATCGCCATTTCCTTAGCGACCGGTAACGTTCCGAAATGGCTAATTTGCCCTAAATCGTAGACAAAAATAATATTCGCAAATGTAAGGTACATTATTGTTATATATTACAATAAAATGCTTCAGATAGTCAACAGTGTAAGATTTTAATGGTAAATATTACATTTAAAACACCAGTTACAATCACAATTATGAAAAATACGAAATAATTTGTATACAAGTAACTTTACAATACTTCGTCAAATGACATATCTTCATCCATATCACGTTCTTTAAAAAATTGTGTGACTTCGGGGGGATATTGTTTCATCTTTTTTGTACACGACATCTTAATACTACTTATGTATAGATCAGATGAAACACCATAGTATACATTATATGTATATTTATTTTCCTAGAGGTGAGCGAAATATCGGAGCGAAACGGAACTGAGATACTTCTATTATATTTTAGTACTAAAGAATTACCACGGATGCAATATTTAACACTAAAATCTTACATTTTCCGCTATCTGAAGTCATCTGATAACAATTTGTACTAATAATATACCCTCGCAAACATTCTATTACCAAATATATGTGGAAATAAACAATTTTTTCACATACCCGGCCTCCCGTTTGTTTTTTAATTTTGACATCAGATTCATATTCAACGACACAAGAAACAGGAATTGTATTCAAGAGAGTCCAATAAAATCTTGGATTACGCATCCGCCATTTTGTTTTTCGTAGTTTTGGTACCAGATTCATATTCATCGGCACGAAAAGTATGGGAATACTAATTTTCAAGAGAGTCCAATAATTTTTTGCGTTACGAATCCGCCATATTGAATTAGCCATTTTGTTTTTTGTAATTTTGATCTCAGATTCATATTCACCGGCACGAAAAATATGGGAATACTAATTTTCAAGAGAGTCCAATAATTTTTTGGGTTACGGATCCGCCATTTTGTTTTTTGTAACCTTGACATCAGATTCATATTCACCGGCACGAAAAATATGGGAATACTAATTTTCAAGAGAGTCCAATAATTTTTTAGGTTACGGATCCGCCATTTTGTTTTTTGTAACCTTGACATCAGGTTCATATTCACCGGCACGAAAAATATGGGAATACTAATTTTCAAGAGAGTCCAATAATTTTTTGGGCTACGGATCCGCCATATTGAATCAGCCATTTTGTTTTTTGTAATTTTGACCTCAGATTTATAATCAGCGACCCGAAAAACCTACGATTATCAATTTTGAACTAAATTGGAGTACGTTTTGGCGATTTCCGACCACTGTGCGGTGATCGTTTCGTTGCGAAAAATAGTACAATAACAAACCTGGTCTCGATCTAATAACTTAGCGATTTGAAAGCTGTTCAATATTGCGCGGTACCAGTAAGCAATTCGTTATTTTGTATTTATTTGAGAAAATATTACGAAAATACTGCTATCTTGACTCGCTTTAACAATTCGCTGAAGGATTTAAAACAATTTATGATACATAAAACGCCAGAGATCGCGAGAGGAAAGAAGAGAGTCCGACTCGTCCGTTCATATTTTCGCATCTATCCATCTCACGTTTTATACAACATGCGCATACATAATTCCCTCGTTGAATAGATATCAGATCGAGGTTACATTTTAGAAATATTATGCAAACCCTGACCCAACATAATCCGTCGGTTTTTTCCCCCGTGTTACCAAATCAATGTCCTGGCGTAAGGGAAAAGATTGCGTAAGGTGATTTATAGCGAGGAGAGATTTTAACGACCCCTTGTCGTTATGTTGTCACCTGTCCCGAAGCGCCAAAGAAGTCGCATTATGGTCCCATGCACGGTTATATGGCACTATCGATAACCGTCAATGTTACGTAAAACGACTGCTGCTCGAAAATGAAAGAATTCAACACCGGGGAACATGATCTGTTTCGCGTCGCGCCATAACCACAAATTTCTGCGTTTCACATATAAATTTTTACCTTTTCCCTGTGTCATCCAGTAGACTTGGACGAGAACCTAGAGAAGATGCAAGAAATCCAAGATTCCATTCTGCAGGATCAACGATTCGCCACTTATCGATACAATGGTTAAACTTGAGCACTGTCCAGTATTTTTGACAGGTTAGCGCCGCCATGTTGTGTGTGTGCGTCAGTGCTGCGCTGCGATATGGTGCAACATTTTACGCGCATGCGCGGCCAAAACAGTAGCGTATCTATACTTGGGCCCAAATAAGAAGGTACCACGGTGCATTATACAGGTGTGCCGACTTAGCATCTCTGTAACGTTGACGTTTTGAGATAGATGGGTAGTAATTCTCTGGCCGCCGCCAGACGGCGCAGGGTCGTAGGTTCCGTACGTGTGGGAATGAGATTGTGTGTATTCGGACGCGCTGCTGACGTAATTGTCATACACACAATCACACTCATTCGCACATGTACGGAACCTATGACCATGCGCCGTCTGGCGGCGGCCAGAGAATTACTACCCGCCAGACGACGCATGGTCATAGGTTCCGTACGTGTGCGAATGAGTGTGATTGTGTGTATGACAATTACATCAGCAGCGCGTCCGAATACACACAATCTCATTCCCACACGTACGGAACCTACGACCCTGCGCCGTCTGGCGGCGGCCGGGGAATTACTACCCATCTATCTCAATTTCTGAGGGAAGTCAGCACACCTGTATAATGCACCGTGGAAGGTACTTACTTGTTCTGCGCATGTTGATGCGCATCGGCCGTGAAATTCATGGCGTCAGCCAATGTTCGCGTCGTCAATGAACGAGTTCCGTCAGAGTCATATGCGCAGTAGAGTTTTAAATTCGTCGGCTAGTAAGTACCTTCTTATTTGGGCCCAAGCATATATCAGGATGATGAATGATGGGGTAGCAGAGCCCTGAGGCACTTATATTGGTTGGAATGTACCGAAAAAATCTGTTCCGAACAAAAAAACTCCAGAAAGTGTCCTATGCGTTACAAAATATACACAAATGCACATGTTGTACATTCATTTTCCAGAATCAAATCAAACCAATTTTTTAAAATTCTGCGTGGTGCTCAAGGTACCCCATTTTATCGAGAATCTTACTTCACGGAGGCTGAAATCGCTGCGTATACGCGTGAAATGTTGCACCATATCGCAGAACTGGTGTATGTGTGTGTGTGTGTGTAATGACCGATAATTAATAAATTATGTAACTACATCCTGATTGGTGGAAATCTACGTGATGAAAATCAGCGCGTGATTGTGGTGCCACCTATCGGCTCTGTTCGGTAAGCGGCGCGCAATCGTCACTACACACAACATGGCGGCGCTAACCTATAAAAAACACTGCAATTGTTCAACTTTAAACAGTTTTAAATGGCGAAAAAATCCTGCAGGATCGAGACTTGTGAAAACATCTTCTCGTCTAAATCTATTGGATAACATAGGTACAAGGGCAAAATTTATAGAAAAAACGCAAACATTTCGCAAGGAAAAGTTTACCCTTAGTATTATTTTTATTTTGCCAGTCATATCTATGTTTCAATTTTTATGTTTTTAAGAGATAGTATTCGTAGACAAATGAGATTCGATGTAACGAAATTATTGTAACATAAATAGCGTGGAACGTGATTTCGACTCAAACTGCTCGCAAAAAGTGAAGATAACGCAAAAGGTTCTTCCTTGTCGAGGAAATAATGTCATTATTATACGAATGAATTTTATTTTCACTCGGATTACCTGCAATTACTGTGCGCAAGTGTAACGGCAATCTCGATGCAGTGTAACGGAAATCTCGATGCAGTGTAATAAGACGACGTAAGAAGATAACAGTAAGTAAAAGGATACACGAATGCAACTTCGCTGCACGTTATCCATTCGAGCGGAATTGATTTCGTCTTCGAGGGTTCGCGAGGAGGATCGATCGCGTTCGAGATCTATCGATAACTCGAAGAATATATGCAACCATGTCCAGAAATTTGAATCTCGCACACCGATTCACCCGCAACCGCAACCACGCACGGGCTCGAACATGGAAAGAGGAAAAGGTAAAAGAGGGAAGCAGGAAATATATTCAAATAGTTTTGAATAAATGAATGAGAAGAGCTAAGAGTAGTTAATAATTCGTGATAAATTAAATTTGGTACTTTGGGATTATTCCGTTGACCTCTCGCGCCATCATAATGAAATGCAAATTCCAAACTACATAATACAATAATAATAATTTAATAATAATATAATATAATAATTATTATTTTATTTATTATTATTTAATAATTATTATTTTTATATTATATTATTATAATATAATATAGTATAATTATAATATAATATAATAATTATTATTTTTATATTATATTATTATAATAATGTAATAATATAATAATAATTTCGTGTTTGGCGAAAATGGTCGACGGGATAATCCCAAAGTACCTTAAATGCGCATATGTGAAAAATGATAGACACATAGTCGAAAAATAATGTATTCTTTATGCGGAGGAGAAACAAAAAAATTTCATTGCAACTGATTTTCACAAACAGCACTAGTGAAAAAGTAAAACATTTGAAGTGGTTCATGTATCGATTCGGTCAATAGTTCTGCTTTTATCTCATGCTGCTTTTTCACGTGTTCGTTCGAGTGTACGTATACAACGATAGAAATATTCGAACCGAATAAAGTGTTCCTTCATTAAATAAACGTCCCTTTGAAAATATCGTTCTGTTTCAAAATTTTTTAAATTCTCAATCATTGCGAGAGTTATTCAAACATTAATATCGGCTGCTCCCTGCCAACGGTAATTTATTTGCATAAGAAGAAATTAGACTATACAAAATGCATCCGCGGACTCGGACGGAATACTTTCGAAGATTGTCATTATAGGTACGTATGTATGTATACTCCTCTCCTCGCACAGCTAGACTTAAGATACATTGGCACACAGGCAACGTCCTCGGAGACTCGCTATATCATTGTCTAAGATCGCGAAATGTCTTACGCGAATTCTCCTTGTTCTCGTTTCCGCAAAGCCAATACCTACATAGTACTTTGCACCGAGAACGTGCGCGGATTGCGGTGTACGTTCGCTTAAAAAGTCGCTTGAGTTTCGATTTTTTACAGAGGGTGGTTCCGAAGTCGCGGCACAAGTTGCCGCCGCGCCGGATGCTGATTCTACGATACATGCCGAAACAAGTCGGAAAGAAAGGAATAACACTATTAGATAGCAATCGGCTGACGCGTCTGCTCGTCACCTACCGATTCTACTTGCTGGAAGTAATAGGGTATTATCTCCGTACCCGTAAACTGTAAAGCGAAGATCTCTACCGGAACTGTCAAAATTGTTTCCCCACCATTGCGGGATCCCCCTTGAAACCAGTCAAGCGGTAAACGCGCCCGACACGACGCACAGTGGGCTGTATGCCCGATTTCAGCGGTCAAAATTCAATTTTTAAAACTTTACATAAATTGTAAAATTTTTGTGGCTTGAGTTCGTTGAATATCTGAGGAACAATCTCCCATCATTCGTTTTTCCATTCATGTATCCATAAAGCATTTGTCGGAAGTTTGACATTCTGTTAACACGCTTTCATTTTTCAACGAATTCGCCTATTAGTAATTCTTACCTTATTTACATACACTAACAGATTTTGGTTTTATAGAAGATTTTTTAGCTAAGTATAAGGGATACTTTTAAGAGAAATTCACTTTTGTGCTATATACATTTTTTAGATATTAATATTTAAAGATAACCAACGATTCAGTCACTTTCTTTATGATTCTAAGATAATGTACAGGGTGGGGCAATAACTATGTCCACTTTGAATATTGCCTTTATTTGTAATAATATGAAAAAATATTATGGACAAAATTTGCACGGTATAGAGGGGGACATGTTGTGGCACAAACATTTTCTGCGTGGGTGGAGGCATGGAGGAGATTTCAAGAAAAATGGCTACAAACTTTACAGTCTAATACGCTCCTCTTTATGGACAAATTTTGCACTGAAAACATCCGTTTCAGCAAAAACCGCATGCAGTACAAAAAGTAGAAATCTCAAGCTTTAAAATGGTTGTTTTCTTCATCAAATTTGGATAAATTTTAGCAAAGTTACAGCAGTTTCAATATTGAGCGAATTTTGAACTAGCTGTAGCCGCTGAAATCGGCCATACAGCCCACTGTACGATGCGACGCGACGACCTCGAGCCTCGAGCCGGCAAGACTCGCGCTAATGGAGCTAATGTATTCTTATACTGTTCGGTATCTTTTGTTGCAGAGACGTTCACACGTTGTACACACGTTGGAGTGGAGAATACATATTGTTGCGCACTCACGAGAGGCACGCGGTAGAATCGCGCGAAATTTTCGCGGAATTTTATTCGATTAGGCGAGGAAGCAACCAGCTCGCTGTCAACATTGCCCGATACCCAGCCACGGTGCGGAATAAAGCAAAAAATAGGCGGCACGATGACTCGGATATACATACATAGGTGTAAGGACGTGATTCCGACCTGCACACCAGGTTTCCACGGGATCGTCAGACTTCTTGCTGGACTTTTTCTAGACCGCCGCGATATGGAAAATGCGGTGCACGTTCGCGTTCGAGATCTGCACATGACAAGCGTTTCAAACACGCACGTGTGTGGATATCGAGTGCACCGTCACAGCCGGAACAGGTATTAACTCGAAATAGAATGACAAATGGAGAAAAAAATGGAAAGTGAAACGTTCGATCGGGGAAAAAATCGAGGAGTGGTAATTAATATAATATATTTGATGTTCGCTCAAATGTCACGAGAATTCAGAGCTGTGATGTCGAAACTGGCCGTGTCTAGTCTAGACGATGATTCGATTAGAAGACTAATAAAATTACGTTTACATTTACGAAACAACAAAGTGAAACGGGTCAGTATTATTAAGGCTATTAATCATCGATGCTCGGAGCATCGCATTTATTTGTTTCTCTTTTTAATCGATTTCCCGTTCCAATCATTACATCTCTCTGGTCATTCTTCGCGGTGTGTTCCCGACGCGACGCAACGTATTTTAAACCAATCCGCGCACAGGAATCAATTAATGGAAACAGATATACAGACAATATGCGTTGTTCCTGCCACCATTCAGTTTCCGACAGCGCATACGAATGAGTTGATGTAAATTTACCGACAAACCGATCGAACAATAAAGTCGCTGGAAATAAAAGAAAAACCGAAGAAACAAAACCACACGGAGGAAAAGTCACACGGAGGCGGGTAGGGGGGTCGGGCCTATTTGCACGTTCCTGGAGGGGAAAACCGTGCGCGAGAGAATTCTCTCTCGGGAGAAAAGGAACGGCCCGGTGTGTAAATTGTCCGAATTTCCCAATATTTCATTAAAATTGTTTGGACAGTTGGCGGGGAAAAAAATTTCAGTTACGGTTTCCCGGGGCGGTTGCTTTTATCGATTAACTAGACGACCGAACTTTGCACTTTTGTTTATTCTCTTTATGTTCCATATAACTTCCGTTTTCCCATTAATTCCGTCCCACCCCTCCTCCCCTTCCCATCCCTTCCCTTACCATCTCATCGTTTTGTGTCTTGCTCTGTCCTTCTCGCTTCGTATTTAATTACACACATCGGAAAAAAGTTTCCGCGCTGCTGAGACACGCAGCCTTTCGAGAAAACGTTATTTGCATAATTGTATTCTCTCGGAGCCGGGGCAACATATTTTCAACTTCGCCCGCATGAAAAATTGCAAAAGTTGGATTATCGCCTGTGAAAGTCGTCCCGTGTTTCTTCGCGGAAACACGAGGTTACGTACCTCGTGGAATTTGTCGGGCTGATCTGTCGAGCAGACGTCAAGGTATCTGTAAACAAATAAAAACCATATTTAATATCCGCGGATCGTCCAATTTCTTTTTATATTTCAACCACTTCACGCAAACGCGACACAATATTCCGCTACGCTACGATTATGTAAATATTAATCTAAGGCGGAAATTTTCGAGCAGCCTGAACCACGAATACAGCCAAAGTATCACGAATACAGAGCTGGGGAAAATAGTATTTTAAATGATAAATAGCAAATAATCCCATTTATTTTACAGTATCTGTATTTGAAAATAGGTACTTTGGGATTATCCCGTCGACCTCTCAACGCTCACGAAAATGCGCAAATCCTTGAAAAGCAAGTTCCAAAATAAACATTCTAAACACATTAAATGTATGAAATAATAATAATAATAAAATGGTCGACGGGATAATCCCAAAGTACCTGAAAATAAAATATTTTATTTGATGCAGTAATTTTTGAAAATAAATATTTTATTTGACGCAGTCATTTTTGAAAATAGTATTTTATTTTAAGAATATTGAAAATATTTGGACTTTGCCTGTATTTTCAATTTCAATTTTAAATATCATTGCTCGAAATAATGGTACGCATTGAGTTGAGAAATAATGGTACGCATCATCGAGTTTGAAATCTCGATTTCGTGATTTATTCGATTTTTCTGAACACGCAAGCGACTATATAATTGCTACTGTTAGCCATCCAAAATGGAAATTACGATGGATTCCGAAAGACTTAAATGAAGAAAAACGTACTTTTATCAAAGAAACCGTATTAAATGCTTTGAAACAGATAGCAAATCCAGATTCAGAGTCACGACCTCAATTACCTTCACAAAATAAAGAAGTAGATGACTTTTTTCCTTTATGGAAAAAGAAATAAATGATATCAGTCATACAAACATTGCAAAATTAGAATTATTTCAATATTTGAGCGATAGTGATACACGAATTGAAAGTATCGCAAAGTACAAATACATGAAAACATTACTTTTAAAATACAACACAGCTATTCCATCCTCTGGCCCAGTTGAGAGACTTTTTAGCTTTGCTGAACTGATTCTGTGTCCTCGAAGGAGCACCCTAACAGATTCCAAGTTGGAGCGCTGCACCTTGTTGTATGCGAATAGCAGCAGTCAAACAAAAAAATAAAACGAAAATGTGGCAATTGATATAGTTTCTTATATTAAGTAGCATTTCTTCATTAAATTATTGCTAAAATAAGAAATATTAAATAAGTAATGCGATTTCTGAAAGTATTAGATATAACGACGCAAAAAATATAATATTCTATTTTGTGTTTCAGATTATTAAAATAGAAATATTTTACTTTGTGTTTCAGATTATTAAAATATAAATATTTTACTTCGTGGATGAAATTGCTAAAATAGAAATATTTTATTTTGTGGATGAAATTGTTAAAATATAAATATTTTTTTTTAGGTTCACATTGTTCAAATAGAAGTATTTTATTTCGAGGTTCAGATTGTTCAAATAAAATACTATTTTCTTTAAGCAAAATGAAATCTAAAATATTAAATAGTATTTCAAATATTTTTTTCACCAAATAATGCCCATCTCTGCATGAATATTACTACCCGTGTACACAATCCCTGCCACGAGTTACCGGAGTAGGCAGGGGAGTTCAACATGTGAACCCGTTTACGAATATGGCATACATTACAATGATATTTAAAGTTACGGATTAAGTATAGAGTATTTGCGGGTCGCAGAGTCGATACACAAGCTTCCTAAGTAATTGGTTAAACAGTCTCGGGAGCTGGTTAAGCTGCCACAGAAGCTGGTAAAGTTACCTGAGAAGCTCATTAAGCTGTCTAAAGAACTGGTTCAGCTGCTTCGAAATGCGCACAGTGGTATAGGTTTACCAAGCAAACTTGAAGCTTATGGGAGGAACTAAGCACCGCTGGTGGGGGAGGAAAAGTGTTCATCGATGGTTCTTGAATGGCCTTCGACCGACTACATCGTCCTTAGACTCGCGCGACTACTCGATTACTATGGACCAGCCAGGGACAATTACTCTGATAAGCGAATGTGCCAACATAGACCTGTTATTTCATTCAACTGCCGCTATTAGTACAATTTTAGAAATTATGAAATGCGACTTTTGAAGTGAAACTTGTTTGGTGAGGGGGCTACAATTTTCTAGCCTTACAGAAGTGACGAAATTTTGCGAATAACCTCGAATAGTTTGACAAGTAACATTTTCATAATTAATTTACTAACTTTAAAGACTTCATTGGTGAACTTTTAAGATTGTAGAATGTAAAATGAAGCCTTGGCTACATGCCCATTTCAATTTTATGCAGGTTCGATGCTTAAATTGTTAATTATTAACAAATTTTGGAGAAGTGGTATGTTATGTATGTCTGTCCTTTGTCGCACAGTTCGACCCTCCTTGTCTTACGCATAATGGAAACTTCCGAAACAATCAGCCCGCGCAACAATTGTTAATAACTAATTAACCAGAGTTAATTTGTGAACATTTGCAATTGGATAACATAGAATCAACCTCCAGCTACTTTCACATGCAGTTTCTCGTCGGATTTTGTTCCGACTGAAAGATTTATAAACAATTATCCAAACCCTTGTTCTAAACTAATCTGAAAAATTTTGACAGGTGTCAGGTACGTAAAAAAACATACGCGTGGAAAACCACGCACGGCAGAAGTGAAACTTCTTGCAGTCTAGTAATGTTTAGAAGTAAATTAAGATTGGAAATGGTAAACAATCCTAATGAAGTGACAACAAGATCAGGAACAACTCTCGTTGCAGTATTTGCAAGACATTTTAGACAAAATTGAATCAAGAATATTTATATCATACTAGCTTTTGCCCGCAGCTTCGCTCGCACAGGAAACCGTTTAATGCCCTCGGAAATTGATATTGTTTCTCCATAAAACCTTTTAACCCCCATTCACCCCTATAGAGTTTTAATTTTATGTCATGTCGCTATCTTAGATTTCAAAACCCATTTTCATCCCCTTGGAGGTTGAATTTTTTAAAATGCCGAAATACGCGTTTGACTAATTAAGTCAAAGAGCATAAAGACCAAGTTTCAAGCAAATCCGACCACAAATAAAATATTCCTCATACAAACGTTGCAACCCCTTTTCACCCTCTTGGGGGTTGAATTTCGAAATATCCTTTCTTATCCCTTGTATAGATCATAAAGGAAACCTCTGTGCAAAGTTTCAGCTTTCTAGATCCAAGGGTTTGGCGTTGATCAGTGAGTGAGTCAGGAGTCAGGACTGTCTTTATATACAGGGTGGCCCACATAACTCTGAACAGCTCAATATCGCCGTTACTTTTCGTTGTACAAAAAAACTTAGTAGGACAAAGTTACACTGTTTGAAGGGCCACATATAACGGTGTAAGGGAAAAAAAATTTCAAGGTCATTTTTATGAGATTTCAAGGTTATCGATGTTTTTTTAAATGGAATGAGGTATTTTTTAATACATCAATCGATGCAGCTGGACATTCTTTATAAAAAAGTACTAACCTATGTATGTCGAAAAGTTAGTAGTTCAGGAGATATTTCAATTTAAATAACTCCAAAATACCATTACTGTCGTACTAAGGCGTTACACAAGTAAGTAAACACTAACGCCTTAGTACGACAGTAATGGTATTTTGGAGTTATTAACTTCCCGATTTTATAGGGAAGTTATTGTAATTACCCCGAAAATTGAAAATCGATTTTTTAGCAGATCTTCACGTTTCATGGTCATTGCAGTCATTTTAGACTATTTTCAGCAAAATGTTCGTATGTGTGTGTGTGTGTGTGTGTGTGTGCGTATGGCCGTTTGTATGGTATCAAATTTTCCGTTAACGTTTTCTGAAAAAGTAATTTCAGAATTTATTATTATATTATTTTTATGTGGGCCACCCTGTATATATAGATATTAGCTATCACAAGCCAATTGTTTCAATGATAGAATCATAGAAAATCATAGGAAAAATAATGTACGAGCAAAATTTGCGACGCAAAGAAGAGCGTATGGGAAACAAAGAGACATGGTTCATAGCATTTCCCATATGCTCTCCTTCTTAACGTCGCAAATTTTGATCGTTCATTATTTCTTCTATGATTTTATATGATTCTATCATTGAAACAATTGGCTTGTGATAGCTAAAATATGATATAAATATTCTTGATTCAATTTTGTCTAAAATGTCTTGCAAATACTGCAACGAGAGTTGTTCTTGATCTTGTTATCGCTTCATTAGGATTATTTACCATTTCCAATCTTAATTTACTTCTAAACATTACTGGACTGCAAGAAGTTTCACTTCTGCCGCGATAGTACACCGTCTTACGCAATTTTTACTCATAAATCATCCACAATGTACAAAATAAAGAAACGCATTCAAGAAATTACAAACAGTACTTGTTTCTGTTTCACCGTGTTAATTGTAAAATTAATGAAATATACGCGATTAGCGGATGAAAAACAACTTGTAACAAATTATACGAGCAGATATCTGAAAAAGCGTGTAAAGTTCGCGGCGCAGATCGTCCGGGGATTATCAACGGCGGAATCTGCAGCAAAAGTTGGTCTCTGGCAGAAATCAGTAGTTTACATAGCGGTGCAAGTTTGTTATAAATTTTATTGACACTCGTCGTTCGGACAGAAGCTGCGCGAAAGTTACGGATTCCGCGAGGTCACGCCCGCGCGCTGTAACATGCTTCGTCGTTCCTTTTTCAGAATTCTCATTTCTCTGTTAGTTCAATTGAATTTTCTCGAAACCTGTGCGGGAACGGGGACGAAGTTAGCCGCCGAAGCAGAGCTGACAAGTAACTGGTTGATGGGCTAACATGACTTTGGTGCGCGTTTCCTTGCGGGAAGACTGGTTCAAGCTTCAGCTTGTCCTTAATACTCCGGCTTAGAGGGACCATCTCGCGTAGTCGGGCCAAAAAATCGATCTTTTAAATTCCATCGAATATATGAATGATTCCAAATGTATTCGAACAACAGTTAGAGCATAGAAATACTTGTTATCGCATTCTATTCGCGATCGGAATGGGAAAAGAGTTTCACACCGAACATGTTTCAGATAAAGGTACCAGTAGTTGACCATTTTATAAGAAAACATAAAAAATAAGATTTTTATAAGATGTACACCTTTGATGAAAGTGAACCTCGGATGCCATACCATCTGTTAGTTAAATTTCAAAACAATTACATGCGAAGTGAAGTATGCATAGTTTTCGCGACTGAATTTAAATTCTCACAGAGTTTTATAAGTGATAAATTCATTGTTTTTGTTATTCTAACTTGAAAAACAATAGTATATTAGGTGGTCAAATACTCTATATTGTTTTCGAACAATTTTCAGAAGTTGACAGGCGTGGTCAATTACTGACGTGACTCATTTAAATTTGTTTGCGATTTATAATGTATCCATTTTACATCTACGATTGTTAGGAGTACAAAATATAATTCTAAATTTTGTAGCGTGCTGTGTTTTAGAGGATGACCACATGGTCAACTGTTGATTGCATTCACGGCCAAGTATTGACCAGTGTCCACTTTTTTGGTCATACCTCAAAGTATGACCAATTCATGCGTTACGCCCGTTGCTGGTCCTTCATACGAAGTCGCGAGCCCATTTAAAAGACATCTTTATTATTCACACGTAGGAAACCAAAAAACAAATTACAGTAACTTCCCTATGAATCGGGAAGTTAAATAAAGAAAATGCCAAGAGAAAGGATGCCTTTTATTGCCTCAGGGAAACTTTGTCAAGAATGTTACCTGAACAAAATAAAGTAAAAAGAAGAGATGGAACGATTAGAAAGAGAGCGCGCAGCAGAAAGGCAAATGAAGAACGAAGAAAAGGAGAGAGCTAAACAAGACAAGGCACGTCAACTGAAATTGAAGAGAACAAAGAAAATCTTACAATTTTCTTCCGAGAGTTCGAACTCCAGTTGTGAAATGTTCGATTCTGTTGTAGAAAGTGAAGGAAATGAAGAGGTCAACGAAGAAAACGAACTGTTGAATAGCAATAAACTGCGTGGTTGGTTGCTTGTTGAAAAAGTTGTATTTTGATATGAAGGAAAACATTTCCCTGGAAAAATTCTTCGTGTAACGAAAACTGAAGCGACTATTTCATCAATGGGAACGTACGGGCGATTATGGAAGTGACCAGAGAAGCCTAATGTGCTGGACTACGAGTGGAAGGCTGCACTTTCTCGTATCAATGAGCCCACGAAATCGAGCAGAACTCGCAACACGTCTACTCTGTTCCTGAATTGAACTTTTTATGCAATTGATTTGTTTTATTTCTTATTTTATTTTTCAATTGTAATTTGTGCTGGTAATTGTTGAAACTAAATGATAGTAAAATGATTCCCAACATTATTGCTATTGGTTCGATCAATTGTTATTTACACACTATTTGCAAATTATCACAATATCTTTCTTCGACGTTTCTATTGTACTAAGCAAGTAGGTAACAGTTGTTCTTCTTGTTTTACATTCACGCAGTATGAAACATAATATTGATTATTAATTTACAGACACAATTCTTATAATTTTCTTGAAAATGATCTAAAGATCGAAACGTCGAGAAAAGATATTGTGATAATTTGCAAATAGCGTGTAAATAACAATTGATCGAACCAGTGCGCCGGAATCATCAAAATTTTGTTAGCAACAATCTACGATCGACATAAGGAAACATTTATTATTGCTTTAACCCTCTTTCTAGTATAAGTGGTCGACTACTAACGAACAGAAGTTCAATTACTAGATTTTTCATTTCCACGAGTGATCAACTTCTGAAACGATTACTGAATTTTTAAATATGTTTCTTAAATTTTTATAAGTAAACTTTTTTGAAAAAGTAGCCTCGGTACATAATCTAGAAGACTTAAAGAGTGTCTTCAGGCATCGTCTCTCGCTATTTGATGACAGAGCAAGTGGATACTATTGTTCGCGTGGAAAACTTCTCTTAACTGGTCAACTACTAGTACCTTTACCTTAAATCCATGATGATGTCTCGTTTGTAATATCGGTGAGAATGGCGCAGATCGTTAGAGAATCACGATGAATATTACTCGGAGAAGAAGCCCATTGTATACACCTAATTTTTCGATAAAGGAGCACGTAATTACACATCGGTATTGCAGAATGCGCTCCCAGCAGAATTCAATTAAAGTTGGAAAGTATCGATTATCCCGTTAATTATTGTACTCATATCGTTACAGCGAACGTTTCGGTACACGGGGAATGATGTACTCCCCCCATACAAGCTATCTCAATACCAACATTCGATTTTCATAATTAACAATCCAAATTGTTTATCCAAGGAAACGGTGTAGACTAATCTGAAAAATTATGACGCATTCATTGTATTATTTAGTCGTGTAAATCGTATATTCGATGGAAAAAAATATATAAAAAAAAACTTTTTGAAAACCACGCTTATATTAATATGCACTAAAAAGGAGAAAATAATTTTTTTAGACATTAGTGACTATAAATAAAAGCGTGGAGCGCTAAACTATACTGACGTAATCCTTGTGGGCACTCCACGCTTTTATTTCTAGTGACTAATGTCTAAAAAAAATATTTTCTCCTTTTTAGTGCATATTAATATAAGCGTGGTTTTTAAAAACTTTTTTTTTATATATTTTTTTATTTTCTACTTTTTAGTCTTCTTAAAATGGAACGCAAGATATAGTAATACTGGTATGAAATAGTAAGATATAGAAACGCAAGATATGGAAATAGACGAGATAGAATGAGGGGATGACTCCGAGAGACGACGTTTCTTGATGGAGTCCGAAATTGTCCGAAATGGAACTGAATAAACGGAACACCACACTGACTAAGCTACTTCGGTGCGAAATGGGCCAATCGAGTGGGGATGAGTCGGAGTGCGAACACGCAGTGGAGTAGGGAGCGCTGGCGCGCGGAGTGGGGATCGCTGAACGCGATGACGCTAAACCGAGTGTCGCGCGACGAGGTGTCACGGTTAATATTAAAATCTTTCTTTTCTCCTAGACGCACAGTTTTCTTTTTAATTTGGTTTTTAATATTGCATTGTCACCCAGTTCTGAGCTATGTTTCAAGTTTCAAGTCTCTAGCTCATCGGGAGGTGGTTTAAAATTCGATTACAAGATTTGACGCATACATTAACAACAACGACAACTCGGCAAGTTAATATAAACGTGGTAAAACAGAAATAAGAGTACGAATAAGAAGGATAATAAGAAGAAATTGAAATAAATTTAGCGTCGATTAAAGGAAGAGTAGCGAAAGATTTAAGCACATCATTTCGGTGTATATTCGATTTAAAAATAGGAATGAGAGATAGCAGGGAGGTCAGGCATTCCTAAATGAACCGGCTCCGTTTAACGCGACCTTTAACCCTTATGCAGCCGAAAGCGAAGTCGATTTTCGTCGTGTAACAGCATTATTCGAATGTACAGAGGGCAGACGTATCAACCGAATGGAAACTGGCTGTCAGCCAGTTTTGAAAGCCAGTCTTCCCGTACTTCTTTACTCCCCCCGATGGATGTTGCGCGCCGGTCCCTTTGGACACGTGCCATTTCATTATTTTCGCAGAGCTGTCATCAATATCCGAAGATTCATAAACTTTCAGTTTCCCTTTCACATTTCGACGTTCCATTCCTGCCACTGATCTACGCCAAGTCTGCTCGTCCAGGAATGCGACTCCATTGATTTTAATGGAACACCCATTAAATCTCTCATTCGCTGTAGATTGTATTTACTATGGCTACGTGCAATCATTTTATGAACGTGTACAAATTTCTGAAACATGAAATGCAACATGAAACGTAAAAAATATTTCTCCGTAACTAGCGGAGGTAATGTTTAACAACGAAAATAATTTACGGTTATTCTAAAAGATATCTGGACTGTACCGCAAGTTCTGAGCGTTCCGTACATATAATAATTCTATTTCGAAAGCAAGGATGTTAGGCTGTATATACAGGGTGGTCCACGCAACTTGCACACCTATAATAACTTCCAAAGTATGCGTTGCACGAAAAAGTTTTGTATACAGAAGTTGCATGGTCTCTGAAGGCGTACATTATGTAGTGTATTTATTTTTTTGTTATAACTTCATTTTTTTAAATGGAATGAGGTATTTCTTAATACATAAAAATTCATTATAACCTATGTATGTCGAAAAGTTAGTAGTTCATAAAATATTTCAATTTAAATAACTCTAAAACACCATTACTGTCGTACCAACTTAGTACTAACTACAATGGTGTTTTAGAGTTAATTAAATTGAAATATCTCCTGAGCTACTAACTTTTCGACATACATAGGTTAGTACTTTTTTTATAACGAATGTCCAGCTGCATCAATTGAAGTATTAAAAAATGTCCATATCGTCTTAGTGCGACAGTAATGGTGTTTTAGAGTTATTTAAATTGAGATATCCCCTGAGCTACTAACTTTTCGACATACACAGGTTAGTACTTTTTTCATGTATTAAAAAATACCTCATTCCATTTAAAAAAATGAAGTTGTAAAAAAAAATAAATACACTACATAATGTACCCCTTCAGAGACCATGCAACTTCTGTATACAAAACTTTTTCGTGCAACGCATACTTTGGAAGTTATTATAGGTGTGCAAGTTGCGTGTACCACCCTGTATATGTACAGGGTGTATAAAAAGTAATGGTCATCCGTCCCAGGGAAGAATCTAGATACATTTCTGAATCGGTGGACATTTGTAAGAGAAACTTGCCGCAAAATTGTTTATAACAAAGAAAATTCGGTAAGACTTTAGAAACCCCCCCTTCCTTTCGACATGTGACATATGTCATTCTATTCGTTTTGACATGCTGAACACAAAATGTACGTGTCATTTTTGGCTGAAATGAATAGTTTTCGAGACATTCGTGAAAAACTGCAGTTACTACACATTGAATTTTAAATTAAAAAAAAGTTTTTAAAATAAAATAAAAAATTTAAATTTTTTTTTAATTTTTAATTTTACATTTTTTTTTTATTTTTGTAGTAATATATTTGTAGAAACAGTTGACGAACGGTCGCATCGTGCTGACGCACACGCACAGCACGGACGTGCACGTATACACAAAATTCAATGTGTAGTAACTGCAGTTTTTCACGAATATCTCGAAAACTATTCATTTCAGCCAAAAATGACACCTACATTTTGTGTTCAGCATGTCAAAACGAATAGAATGACGTATGTCACATGTCGAAAGGAAGGGGGAGGTTTCTAAAGTTCAGCCGAAAATTCTCGTTAAAGTTTGTTTTTACATCAACACCTTCTACTCATCCAGACGAGAACAAATTTGAAAGAAGCCACATGTCGCAAACAAATACATAGTTATTCTCAATAAAAACAAACTTTAACAACAATTTTCGTTGCTACAAACAATTTTGCGGCAAGTTTCTCTTACAAATGTCCACCGATCCAGAGATGTATGACCATTACTGTTTATACACGCTGTACAACGATAACTACGCTGCTGTATGTAGTTATAAAAATCGATAAATGCCACGTGTGGGTTTATAAACCATACATATACCTTTCACCGAGAGAGAGAAAGAGAGAGAGAATAAATAATGAAACTGACAAACTCTCTTGAAAATAAGCCACTTACTTTTCACAATGCGCGGCATAATGATAATTGCAAAAGGCTCGGCTGATGAACGTCAAGTAACAAAACTGTAGTTCTTCAATTCTTATTACGGCGCGGCGTGCTTACATTTCAGTCCCCCGTTTTCTTATTGAAATAAACTCCCATTTTATACGTTGATAAAACGAACAAAAATGTTTACAATCGTGCTTCGTTACACCGAAGGTACCGTAGGTACGTGATTTATCAATTCTCTGTTCGTCCTACGAATTTGTAACGTTTCAAATCCTAAATAAATATCTTATTTGCTAAATTCTTGGACAAGATAGCAGAGATAATTCGCAATTCTTGGATGGTAAAGGGGCAAACATAACGAGCAGATGATACGATGCTTTAATGTAAAATGCTCTTAACGCCCACGCGAGCGATAAACGATAGAAAACCCCACGAGACACGGCAGAATTTCTTTCAACTCATCCGAGGCGTTATCTCGAGAATAACAAATGATATTTACAAAAAAGTTGAAACGAAAGTTGTACGAAAAAGATAAAAAAAATCGCATAAAACGGACACGCGATCGACAGGTGAGAAGCCAGTGTACGTAGGTACATGTACACGTATACATAGTCGGTGCTCGGTTTCGTTTTCACGACGAATCGGTGCTTGCTCCAACCTACCAGCTGCGAAGTGAGTCACCTCCGGTACGTTCACCTCCTAAACCCGCGACTACATATTTCTCTTCCGAGAGAAAGAAATCCGTCCAACGGGGATCTGACAATACGGAAAACGGCACACCTCCCGTTTTCTGTCCACGTCTCTCGCAGGCTGCCTTCGGTTCGTGCGAATACACCTCGCTCCCTACTGTCTCTGACCTACAGCCCTACAGCACAGCGTGAGTGACAACACGCTTGGACCGTCGATTATTATCAGAAACTCGATAAGTAGACTGCTGGTAACAAATTTATTCTCTCGGATTTCTCTTGAAAATCTTTTCTTCCATATCTTCATTGACAAATAGCAAAAGTACCGAAGGATTCTACACTCTTCAAAACAATTAAAGGATCACTTGTGCGAACCCGAAAAATTGCTCCCACTTTACGTGATTATAGCTCCGTCAAAAATTGCTGTATCGATATCTTTAAACAATTGTTTCAAAGCCTGAAACCTCTAGTTTCAGATTGTCTGTTTCAAATTGTTGCTATGTTGGTTTTTTACAAAGTTATATCGAGATGAAGATAACATTGAAAGAACTTCCTTTCAGCTCGTGATTTCCTCAAGACTTTATTATTTGCCTCGTGTGGCTCTTCTGAATACAAACCAATTGGCAGTTCAAATGTAGCAAGTACTTCATTTCCATGTTGCAGTACTGATGGATGTAGTTTATAGCATGGATTAATGCACAATTTAGCCGTCTCCGAACAATATTCTTTGAATTTCACAGAACCAGATTTCTTGTCTTGCGGATGAAGTATCGGAGTTATTGGGCTTTGTAGATAAGTATTCTTGATTTCTAGTGACAGTTAACGATTTTCGCGCAGCACGTTATCAAAGTGTAGTCCTTCACGAACATTTAAAAAAAATTCCAATTAAACCGATGACAAACTGAGTTGTCGGCAGATTTTTGTCCAAAAAGATCGGTTTCTGGCCCACTGTGCGGTGCACAGTAGAAAATTTGGACCTAACTTGATTCAAAATCAAAGAACTTTCGATAGAAATGAGGTAGAGCGATGAAATTTTTTTAAAATTAAATCTGAAACTTGACAGAATATGGGAAAATAGAGAGATTATGGTACGAACGATTTTTAACGTTGAGAAAATTCGTTAAACATGTAGAATTTCAAGAAAATGTGGTTTCTCCAGTACCACGCGCGAAAAAAATATGTTTTTAACATGCTATATATCGTTTCCCGTAGATTTTTTCACGCTGATTTCAAATCTGTTCAACGAAAAAATTATTACATTAGTTTTGTTCACAAAAATCGATTACTTGCAAAATCCTGAGGTCGTAGACAAATTTTGAGTCCAGTTAAAGTTAAAAAGCCTACATTTACTTCAATGTTGAATAACTCGAATAAAAAAAATCGCATAATAATCATCAACAACCACACATTTTACACAGGAAAGGTAGCCCTTCCAAATGATATTAACGCGATTTATCAACAAAATTTGTTTCTTCCCGTGTGAAGAAACTTGTTCCAAAGTTGCACAAAATTTTTGTTAACCGTCAATGTTGTCTTCATCTCGCCATAACTTTGTAAAAAACCAACATAGCAACAATTTTAAACAGAGCATCTGAAACTAAACGTTACAGGCTTTCAAATCATTGTTTAACGATATCGATACATCAATTTATGACGGAACTATGATCACGTAAAGTGGGAGCAATTTTTCGGGTTAGCACAAGTGATCCCTTAATTCTTTTGAGAAGTGTGTTATGCTCCCGGGTGAGATCACAGATTAATTTATATGTATCAATTGTATGTTTTTCCTTTGACCAGTCCATCTTTATAAATGTGTAATATCCGCGGTATATCATAGACACAAACATTAGAATTTTCAACAAGTATGTAAATTTATGTTAGACCGTCCATGACGCCAGCGAAAGCCGAACTAACAATTAGAAGGTGGCCGTGACAACAGTTTTGGTTCGCGTCGCGCGCTGCGCGCCCTGCCATCTCAAAGGGCTCGCTTTCACTTGAGTGGTCGTAGGGAAAAAAAGTCGGAAAAGTGGAATGCGTTGCAATTTAAATCTGAATAATGCCTGTACGAGCCGCGCAAGAACAAAGAGAAGTGTCACCGTTTATGCATCTCTACGTGCACAGCAGACACGCGAGGTCTTTACTTGTCAGTTTGCGAGCGTGCCTACACTGCACTGGCTGCGAAGGAAGCTTAGCAATGTCATAGATCAACATCGTGGCCACCGCACGAAAACGATTTCATAGAAATCCGAATGTCCCTTCTACCAGAGCCTCGAGCTCCTGCACAATTTCTATCCGATCCTGGACTTGGATTCACAGTCTCGTATTAAAATTACCGCGCTTTAATTCAAATCAGCCACTATATGTACCAACACGTTCTCCCTTTGCCCCACCGTCATCGGTCTAATCTTTTATTCATTCACGCAAGTATTTAAAAATTTATTAACAGCAAATACGATCGATAGAAGAAACATATTTACCATGGCTGGCGACAAAACTCACAACAGAGGATAGTTTTTATGCGTCAATGTCGAGACAGTTTGGAATTGAAACTGTAAGGATTCTCAAGGACTGGTCCAACACAAAATTATCAATAGCTAAGATAAGTAATAGAAAGTTATTTTTATTAAAATGTAGATCAAACAATATAATTCCGAACTTTATTAGGAATAGTATTATCAACAAATCCAACGCTTTTACCACTTCTACTTTCACGTATAACAAATTGACAGAATACGACCGAACCGTTGCGCCGAAAGTATTTAAAAATTTATTAACAGCAAATACGATCGATAGAAGAAGTATATTTAGTATTTATATACAGGGTGTCCCAAAGTTCCTTCAACAGCCGGAAATGGGAGGTTCCTAAGATCATTTGAAGTAACATTTTCCTTTGCAAAAATGTTATTCGCGGCTTTGTTTAGAAGTTATTAGCGAATGACACGCACCAATCAGAGCGCGACCTAGACGCGAGTTGCCACAGTCGGCCAATAGACTCTGATTGGTCCGTGTTTTTCGTTAATAACTCCTAAACAAAGCCGCGGATAACATTTTTGCAAAGGAAAATGTCGCTTCAAATGACGTCAGGAACCTCCCATTTTCGGTTGTTGAAGAAATTTTGGGACACCCTGTAGATTGTAAACGAATAAATAATTTTCGATACCAGTTGACGAAGCCGACTCTTTTAAAGGGTCGAGTGATCGGAAAAGTTTTAAACGATTCAACCTACTGAAAAAAGTTCCGATGAAAGTTCCAAAAGTTTTAAAGAGTTTAAAATTCTCCGAAATAATGGCACGGTCGACAAGATGGCAGATCGTCCTATTTTTCGATGGAAGGAAATTCCATGGAAAACCACATGGATTATATGGCGTAGGCTACCTTGAAAACCCGTAACTCCCGCCCGCATTGTGTAATCAGGCCGATCTATTTCTAAACTCTAGACTTCCGTCAGTCAAATACGCTGCCGTCGAAATGTCATTTTAAAGAATCCCAGAGCGCGCTTCTCCCAACGTTTCTCAATCGTTCCAGATTCCATTTTGCAAGTTGAAACACCTTGCAAATTAATCCAGCAAAACGAGTGTGATCGTTTTCTGAATATTTCAAGTGCGATCAAACTACACTGTCCAACAGCCAAAAAGTATTTCGATTCCCACTATGCGATTCTTATAGTGTTTTTCGCGCTGATTCCGAATCTGTCCTCAATTTTTCTCCTAGACGTACAGTTTTTGAGAAAATTGAGTTTTAAAAAAATACATATTTTTCAACTTTGAACAAATATTGTGATGTTATTATAAAAGATATTAAATTGTTAATTACAGCAAAAGATTCTGTAGACTTTCCCGAATACAGTGATATCCAATATTAACCCTTTGCACTCGGAGCTATTCTAACTCGAAAATGAAACATATCTTCCGACCCAGAATAATTCCAATCTATATAATTTTTTTTCATTTTATGGATATGAAATTGATATAACACGTCATACAATACTTAAATGTTTAGTAAGTGATTAGCCACCAAGATATTTAATACTGTAAACAATATTTTGAATAATGGTATCGCAATTTCTGGTGGTGACTCTGACTCACCACTCGAGTGCTAAGGGTTAATACATTATGATCGTTTAAACATGTTTAAACAATCACTACAGACGGAGAGACACCACTTTTGCACCATTTTTTGAGGATATTTTTCAATTTATCTCAAAAAATAAGGGTCCAGCGGAAAATCGAACTACACCACGCGATAGAGCAGACTTTTATCTTGAGAAATCACCATTTCAAATTTACATGGTCGATGTTTTTTTCGAACCAGAAAGCAATATATCTTCGCCCGACATAAGTTGCCGCCAGTGGCGCTCACAACTAGAATAGGCGTTCGTCGCGCCGCGCCGCGCCGTATCCGGTGGAACGCTCGTACTAGTGATGAGCGCCACTGGCGGCAACTCATGTCGGGCGAAGATATTTTGCTTTCTGGTTCGAAAAAATCGTCGATCATGCAAATAATAAAATAAAAGTATGCTCTTTCGCGTGGTGTAGTTCGATTTCCCGCTGGACCCTTATGTTTTGAGATAAATTGAAAAATATCCGCAAAAATTGGTGCAAAAGTGGTGTCCCTCCGTCTTTAATCATTGTTTAAATATGTTTAAACAATCATAATGTATTAATATTGGATATCACTGTATTCGGGAAAGTCTACAGAACCTGTTGATGTAAAGAACAATTTAATATATTTTATAATAACACCACAATATTTGTTTAAAGTTGAAAAATACGGTTTTTTTCAAAGTTATGTTTCTCAAAAACTGTGCGTCTAGGGAAAAAATTAAGGACGGATTCGGAATCAGCGCGAAAAACACTATAAGAATCGCGTAGTGGGAATCGAAATACAAAAAGAAAGTTGAAATTTGTTGGACAGTGTTATTCGCGCTAATTTTACTGGTCCAAGGCAGCGTTCAGAGAATTCGGAAAAATGTCTAAATCCGGGAGACAGACACGTACGCGTCTTATGTGGTTTCATATGATATAGAAAGTTACACCTTACACATTTAGGCGAGGAGCGGAGGTTCGGATTGAAGGTAGAGACGCCTTCGTTAAACTACCACTAACAGTTCCAGAATTCTCTGGCTACGTGCTTTTCCCTATGCTCTATCCCTATCCTATAGAAGAAACGATGCAATCGCGTATCTGAAATCGATAACTGCATCGGCAGCTAAGCTCAATTTACTCGACGTCCGAATAAAACAATGAATTAGCATTCCTTACGATCACTATTTCGAATATTCTTCGGGCTCCCAGCGGATTTGCAAATTCGGCGAGAGCGTGTCCGGCACGAGGACTCGAACCATAATGGAATCCACATTTTATTTATACTTCTTTTCTTGTGACCTCTCGAACACGACGCGAATATTTTTCATTGAGTTTAATAAACATTCGAATAAATATTCCAACAATTATTTGAACGTTTTTTGTTATCTCTCGGTTCTTTCGATCGAACAAAAATACGAGTACAATTCTGCTTATAAATATTGAATTGATTAAGTACTGTAAACAATAGCGCCTATAAATATTATATTACAATATATTTGCAAATATTTAAAATGTAAACGAATCGTTTTCAATTATAATTTCTGTTTCCGAATAATGAACAATCGAAAAAAATCACGAAATTATTAAACGATTGTCTATTTGAATAACTAACGATTATTCGTTCTTGCATATTAGCAGACATTAATAATAGTAAATACATACTTGTTTCTATTAACTCGTTAGCGTTTCGATTTATTAAAGTAAAATAGTATCTTGAATATATCAATGAATTAATAACAGTTTTATGAATTTACGTAGGTACAGTAAATTATGAATACATTCGTAAATAGACCATTAGTACGCCAATGCTAATTAGCTTTGTTTACCATTGTTGGCCTAACAATAACCACTGTGTTTGGCACCGTTGAGAAATGTAAACAGTTGAGAACTGTACAACCTGGTCTAGCTATTTAGCGTGTGTTAAACATTCAAACTGGTTGTTCGATTAATTCTTTGTTGCTGTAAATATAGCACCTACTCTTTTTATACTCATTTTATACAGTATATTTTATGTAGTACGTACAGTCGCGCACGAAAATATTCGGACACCACTATAGTTTTGACTATTATAGTCCGTACTTCATAAATTTATGCAATAAGAACAAAAAGAGGTTTCACGTATGTTACTATGCAGTGTGTAGGTAACATAAACATAAGAGGTATATATTTACGATAAGTGATTACATAAATAATTAGACTGCGGATCTTTATGTAAGATAAAAATTGTTTGCATTGATTACAAGACACACGAGCGAAATAAACATTTCTTTCTTAGTGTAATTATCTAATTAAACTGAAACTAATACGATGATGTCTTTAAATCTTTTTAATATGTCCTCTGCTTTAAATGGTGCTTACCCATTTTTGTCATAAAAGCATAAAATCCACAGTCTATAAATAATAAAAGAAAAATGGAATTTACGCTCATTTTCATGTCACGAAAATATTCGGACACTATTAAAACAAAGTTTATAACACTATTATATAAATCTTGTTTTTATAAATTAATATTTTGTTGGATATCCCATATGTTTTATGACGTGCTTCTTTTCAAATAATCTTGCCCAATACGTAGCCATTCTTCTTGCAGACGTCTTTTTAGTGCGTCCTTTATGTTTATGGGAGTTGTTTGAATTCGGAGATCTAATTCATCCCATAAATTCTCAATGGGATTCAAATCTGGCGATTGCGGTGGGGGGTGGAGGACATTCTTGCAAGTGTATAATAAGAATTGGCGCACAATACGCAATTTGTGCTTTGGGTCGTTATCCTGATAAAATTGTATCCCACTGTGAAGTTAAAAATTGTTTTGCAAAATGTGCAGATACCTATTTTTATCGAGGATGTCGTCGATAAAAACTAATTCGCCTACTCCATGGGCCGAAATACAGCCCCACGCCACCACAGATCCACTACCGTGTTTCACAGTCGGCTGCAAATGTCTTGGATTTAATTCTTCTTTCGATTTCCGCCATACCCTAATTCTTCCATCGCTTCCGTAAATATTAAATTTGGTTTCGTCCGCGAAAATTACGTCTTCCCACCACTGACTTTCCTTTGAAATATAGTTTTTTGCAAAATTCAGTCTCTTCATCCTGTTTTTAGCGTTAATATACAGCTTTTTTCGAGCTATTCTTCTATTATAGCCCTCTGATCGTTACACTCTTCTTATGTTTTCTAGATGCACCGATATTCCACGGTCGTTATTTAATTCTGCTGCTAACTTTGGAGCACTTATCCGAGGATCACATTTGATTCTCCTAATTATGGAGCGTTTATCACGAGAATTGAGGATCGGTTTGCGTCCGTTTTGAGGGATAGATTCAATTCTGTCTTCGTTCTTGTAACGTCGCACAATATCCCATACCGTGCTCTTACTAATATTTAATAAATCTGTAATTTTGTGAATCGATTTCCCCTTTTCCCGATGAAAAATTACTAATTGTCCCATATCAAACGACGTGTTCTTACTTTTCCGACCCATTTCGCATAAATTTTGAGCAAGACTGACAAATATTCGATCTCTAACATACTCTGTACATAGTATGAATGATATGGGTAATTATACAGAAAAGGTCTGCATACTCCGATTTTGATAAAATTTAAATATGTTATGCAGCAACACATTCTGAACAGCTTTTCCTTTTCCAATATAAGGGGGTCGCTTTTAGTTTTTGAGATATTTGCAAAAAACTATCGCGAATACTGTATTGAATTTTTCGTATTCCTGCACGCTCCGCTGCAACGTAAACTTGTTTCGGTGCGACGTTTGTTTACATTTTTAACCCAGTCCTAATGTATGTTGTATTCGTCTCAGTTGATTTTATATTGTATAATATGAGAACCTTCTTTTTAGAAACACTGGGTGCGTGTTAAGCACTGGGTGGGTGTATGTGGTGTCAGGTCGGCCCTTTCCGCCCTCCTGTTTTCTCCCTCATCTCTACAGAGTCAAAATGTAAACAAACGCCGCACCGAAACAGGTTTACGTTGCAGCGGAGCGTGCAGGAATACGAAAAATTCAATACAGTATTCGCGATAGTTTTTCGGAAATATCTCGAAAACTAAAAGCGACCCCCTATAATGGAAAAGGAAAAGTTGTTCAAAATGTCAATATCTATAACATATTTAAATTTTAGCAAAATCGAAGTATGCAGACCTTTTCTGTACAATTACCATGATATGTTTACAAACATTGTTTCTTGGAACTTGAGAAGTATAGTTTCTTATGTTTATGTTAACTACACACTGCATAATAACATACGTGAAACCTCTTTTTGTTCTTATTGCATAAATTTATGAAGTACGGACTATAATAGTCAAAACTATAGTGGTGTCCGAATATTTTCGTGGCCGACTGTATATTAAAAAGTCAAAGTTTCAATCGTAAACCCCATCGAACCACCGATATAATCCCTGCTTCCTGCTATCTTCCGCTCCACCTAGGCGATCGCGCAATGCGAATAATAACACCTCCGCGGTACCCATTCATCGGAATGCATAACAATCGAAAATGGAATATTTGTGATGCAAAGTGCTGATATAATTTCGATTCTCCCCTGCTACTGCCACCGCTAGGCTCGCGAATCGATCGTAACATTGAAATCTGATTCTGATTGATTCGACGCTACACAATAATGCCAACTTTTGCTAAATATGCAAAATTGCAAAATTCTATTCGATACTTATCAACGCGCACTGTGAATCTCTATGCAAATTTCTACTTTATAACAGTTACTTGAAATATCCTTGAAAGGTTACTTGTTAAAGTGCTTGAAAAAAATGGACAGTCTTCGCGAGGACGCAAGAGATGAGAAGATTGAAAATCATTGTAAGATACGTTCGGGCATCGTCGAATTACGGAACGCATATAATCATTTATTATTTGAGCAAGTCTAAATGAATTACTATTTAAAATAATACAGTTATTTCTACTGACAAATAATACATTAAATTGTATTTTTTACCACGTTTTTATTTTTATAGACAGCGGGGCCCGACCACTGGCGTATACCTGAAAAGGTTGCTATACCAGGCAAAGAACGCGTACGTGTTCATTGTGTATACAAAATACAAAAAATAAGAGAAGACCAAAAAATTATTTATCTGATTTCCACCTCAATCCAAATAATAAATAATCTTTTACTCGAAAATAAGAAACAAAATTGTATTTAAATAAAAAGTTTAGTTATTATTTGCAATTAAAATCACACATTTATTTATTATTTAAACAATAAATAAGAAAAGACCAAAAACTATTTATTTGATTTCCATCGTAATCTAAATAATAAATAATCTTTTATTTGCAAATAAGATATAAAATTGTGTTTAAATAAAAATTTTAGTTAATATTTGCAATTAAAATCACACGTCTATTTATTGTTTAATTATGTATTATTTAAACAAGGAATAAGAGGAGACCGAGAGCTATTTGTTTGATTTCCACCTTAATCTAAATAATAAATAATCTCTCATTTGCAAATAAGAAATAAAATTGTATTTAAGTAAAAAGTTTAGTTATTATTTACAATTAAAATCACACGTTTATTTATTATTTTAAAAAATCAGGGATGATACGTTCGGGCATCGTCGAATTGCGGAACGCAAAAATAATAAACGCTATTTACCTAAGAACTGCCCCACCCCACTACCCCAAGGTACAACTTCCGTTACACATTTGTGAGACATCCTACGTCACGCTTTTAGCCGAACGAAACCTACAAGATTTTCAATGTTGACACATTACCGACCGGTGATTATTGCATAATTTTGAAAAATCGATGATACACGACTAAACATTTTAATGTAACCTTCAATAGCTACAGCAGTTTTCATTGTGAACTAATAAATCACCCTCAATAACGTAATCTAATAGTTTCATTCAAGATTGCAATGTAAAAGAAAATTTCAATGCTTTCTTTTGGTACAGTACAATCATTGAAAATCCTATTAATAGGCTTCCGGTAGGGTAGGCAACGTGTTAAAAATGATGTCGCGGCCACTCCATCGTTAAACGATCGAGCGAGCCTAACCGCGATCGGGCCTCGTCCATTCGCCCGGTCAGGGAATAGCTGGCACAGAAAGTGAAGTTTAATTCCCATGGATAATTGCATAACTTAATATTTCGTTGGATTCATTAGGGTTGTAGCGAGGCGAGGCACAGGCCGCCGCGCCACCCGAGGTATCCCGTATTCGTCTCTTGTTTCAAGTTACGATGTCGCGACATAGAATATTTATGGTGTTCACCTAGCCTTCCGCCGCCATCGTTGCCAGAGGGACACAGGGCTCTATGAATATTTAGAAAATTAAATTCGTCCAACTTTGTGATCCCCCTGCTCCGCGACTGCCTGCGCGATCTACACACGCTTGAATTTACAAGTTGGAACAGCGCGATTCTTAATACATAGATCGCCAAGTATAAGGAATTATGCCATTTAAGAATGACTAACTAGCCTTCGCCCAGCTGTCGGCCTCTGCGACTTAAACGATAACAGATGAAACAGACTAGACGATAAGAGAGCGAATCGTTTATATTTCTCGTGTATTGCAACTGTGAAAAAGAATGAAGCAAAGCGTCCCACAGTGGGCTGTACGCCTGATGTCGGCGGTCGAAATTCAATTTTTAAAACTTTACATAAATTGTAAAATTTTTGTGGCTTCAGTTAGTTGAATATCTGAGGGACAATCTCCCATCATTCGTTTTCCCATTCGTGTATCCATAAAGCACTGAAATTTGTCGGAAGTTTGAAATTCTGTTAACACGCTTTCATTTTTCAACGAATGCACCTATTAGTAATTGTTACCTTATTTACATACGCTAACAGATTTTTGTTTTATAGAAGATTTCTTAGCTAAGTATAAGGTATACTTTTAAGAGAAATTCATTTTTGTACTATATACATTTTTTTAGTTATTAATATTTAAAGATAACCAACGATTCAGTCACTTTCTTTATGATTCTAAGACTTTGGTAATGACTTTGTTATACCTCCGGGTGCGATCGGGTGTTTATTTCTGTGCCATTGTGTTCTTTGAAGCTATCTGATTAAGATGTAAGAAAAAAAGGCTGCTACTACGCGAACTCCGTGTTTTAAATCGTAGCATTTCTCACATCCTGCATGTTCCGCATGCGCTATATCTTTGTGTTAACACTTTACCTACCGGAAGCCTATTAATAGGATTTTCAATAATTGTGCTGGACCAAAAAAAGGCATAGAAATTTCCTTTTACATTGCAATCTTAAATGAAACTATTAGATGACGTTATTGAGGGTGCCTTGTTAATTCACAATGAAAATTGCTGTTGCTATTGAAGATTCCATTAAAAAGTGTTTAGCCATGTACAATAGATTTTTCAAAATTATGCAATAATCACCGGACGGTAATGTGTTAACTTAAATAAATACTAAATAATAATAAACACACAATATACACTAAAATAAGAAAACAGTATACACATGAAATTTCAATAATATACAGGGTGGGGCAATAACTATGTTCACTTTGAATATTGCCTTTATTTGTAATAATACGAAAAAATGTTATCGACAAAATTTGCACGGTATAGAGGGAGGCATGTTGTGACATAAACATTTTCTGCGTGGGCGGAGGCATAGAGGAGATTTCAAGATTACCTTGATTTTTTAAAATCAAAGACCTACTTTTTGTATGATGAATCGATAGACTATCGAATTTAGAGTAAAAATGTATTGTAACCTCCATATGTCTTAAATCTAATAGTTAAAGAGATATTATCGAAACAATTTTCTTTCTTCTTTTGATAATATCTCGTTAACTATTAGGTTTAGGACATACGAAGGTCAACACTTTTATACTCCATCGATCTATGGTATAAAAAAATAACATTTTGTTTAAAAAAATCAAGGTGACCTTGAAATCTCCTCTATGCCTCCACCTGCGCAGAAAATGTTTGTGTCACAACATGTCCCCCTCAGAACCGTGCAAATTTTGTTCATAACAATTTTCCATACTATTATAAATAACAGACATTATTCTTTGTAATAACTATTTTAAAAAGACATTTTAATCGTAAATGATTACACTTTTCGATAGTGTACATAAAATAGACGGATAAAGTTAAAATATTGATTATAATCCGCAGTACTTTATTGAAAAATGGCTACAAACTTTGCAATCTAATACGCTCCTCTTTATGGACAAATTTTGCACTGAAAACATCCGTTTCGGCAAGAACGGTATACAGTACAAAAAGTGGAAATCTCAAGCTTTAAACTGGTTGTTTTCTTCATCAAATTTGGATAAATTTTAGCAAAGTTACAGCAGTTTCAATATTGAGCGAATTTTGAACTAGCTGTGGCCGCTGAAATCGGCCATACAGCCCATTGTGCGTCCTTTTTACAACGATATCGCAAACTTTTGTACATATTCGATTTTTAGTTGCGGTCCCATAACACCGATTTCATCGTTCCAGTGGTTCTGGTGGAAAAAATTTGAAATGCTTTATTTCTCTCAGTCCGGTGGTTACTCGCAGCTGAACTAACCCCGCACGATCAAAAAGTGTGTATCGTTCTGCTCGAACGAAAATACGTGCAGCCCGACATTTTGCAACCCCTTTGACCCGCCGCTGTTTAACGTATTTTTCACGAAAAAATTCGGTGCTGTAGCGGTCGATACAATTAAACAGAAGTTATATTTCCTTGCAAAAAAAAGAACAAGTTAAAAGCGTGATATATGGATAGATAGTTTGGCTTTGAAAAATTTCAATTCGAAAAGTTGATCAACCCAATACCTTCTTAAACAACGCGTTTATATGCGCTAGTGTACTGACTAAATTCAATTTTGATATTTTCGTTGTAGTGTATCTTCATATTTTAACTTGTTCGAATATTTATAAATTGAAAATGTGGTATCGTTATTTACTTTCTGCTATAACTTATAGTCCAGTCAATGAATGCTCATAAGGGGAGTGTAGAGGGAAATGGAAGGAACCCAATTTTTAACTATGGGACTTTGTTTGGACTACTTAGGAGGTAATCATACTGAAAGTCCCTACTCCTAGGAGGTGAGAGGGCTACAGTGGGCACGTAGAAGTCACCTTTTTCGGCTTTGTGCTTACATCTCGGAAACTATGCGTCCTAGCGATAATACCATTCTATACAAAATTAAAGTTGACAAAATGTACTATAAGATTGATTTCATTCAGTTTTTCGCTAACTCGCATAGTTTCCGAGATATCCGCGCTCAAAGTTCACGAATTGTGATTGCCTTATTTGACTAGCTAACTCTTCAGCACAATTAATGAACTTTGAGCGCGGATATTTCGGAAACTATGCGAGATAGCGAAAAACTAAATCCAATCAATCTTGTGGCACATTTTGTCAGCTTTAATTTTGTATCGAATGGTCTTATCGCTAGGACGCATAGTTTCCGAGATATAAGCAGAAAACCGAAAAAGGAGACTTTTAGTATGTTTACCTCCTCACTAGTCCAAACAAAGTCCCAAAGTTAAAAATTGTGTTCCTTCCATTTGCCTCTACAACTTTTCGTTGACTGGACTATTAGCAGAAACCAATGATTAGGGGGCCGGTCGAATAACCGAGAAGGTAACAACGCGTCATTATGTCCATTACGAGTAGAAATGGTGCGCAATAGACCAGACACATTAGCCAGTCGCAGTTGAAATCACGTTCACCGCGGCGAACTTTTTCATTTTATTCGTTTTTTTTCTGTAAATGAAACTGGTTTATACGCAACGGAGTATATTTTTGGAAACGGAGATTCTCGACGCAGATGCACTGCGAGTGGCAGTGTTCCGTCACAAAACGTGACAATTTCCACTTGATTGTTTTCAAAATGAATACATATTAGATAGTATGTATAGGTAGCTCTTAATTTTCGACATTTCAACCAGCCAAAGACGAGCTTTTGCATTTCTTCTTTATACATATACAGTGGGTGTACAAAGTATTCGTACACCTTTTTAAAACTAATAACTTTTTTATAATTGTACCAAACGACCTGATTTTTTATAATCAATTAGAAGCATTAGTTTACAAACTGATATGCAAAAAAGATTTTCCAAAAATTACAGTTTACAAGGTTGCAGGTAAAAATAAAAAAGGCATTTTTTAAAACTTTTTTATTTGGGCCCTTAATGAAAATTTAAAACATGTTTTCTAGATCCATGTCCTTTATACGCATGTTGGAAATTTCATCGAAATCGATTGACGCAGGAAAAAACAACAGGCGTCGAAAGATGTACGATTCTGTGGATTTTAAGCAGAAACTGATCAAAAGTCGTGGAAAACTACGATTTTCACCATTTTTAACCGCTTGTAGCTCGTCTGTATGTTAATCGATATCAATGAAATTTTCAACATGTGTATGACTAACATAGATCTACAAAACATACATTTTAAATTTTCATTAAGGACCCAAATAAAAAAGTTTTAAAAAATGCCTTTTTTATTTTTGCATTTAACCTTGTAAATTATAATTTTTGGAAAATCTTTTTTGTATATCATTTCGTAAACCAATGCTTCTAATTGATTATAAAAAATCAGGTTTTTTGGTACAATTATAAAAATGTTATTAGTTTTTAAAAAGTGTACGAATACTTTGTACACCCACTGTAGTATAACATAACGTAGATTCTTTTAATCCAACATGAATAATGTTTTCTGTTTTTCATTCTTTTTATTAGCCTGATTGTGCTCTCGCTGTACGCACACTTCGCGATTGAAGTCGACGAACAATGAAAACAGCAGCCAGTTTGGATTGTTACGACTAAATGCAAGTAAAGTGCTTCGAAAATGAAAAAGATTGTTAGGTTAATCGAGTAGAATATGTATGAAAAAGAATGTCAGCGTCGCAACAGAAAAATGAGGAGAACAATAATATGGTCCGTGCACTGTTGCTAGTTATTATTAATTAATGTATTGGCTTTCGGTAATCGATAAGCACGGCAAAACAACGGGTACTGGATCAAACTTCGATTATTCATGCGATGCAAAACCAATTCCTGCATATTTTATCTTTCTCCGATTACAAACGAAGCCTTTTTGTTCCCGGTAAAAACACGGCCGAAGTGGAAAACGAAGAGACAGCCGCGCGAGAGAAAAACAGATCCGATTGGCAAGACCGAAAGCTGCAAAGGTATTTTTCATGAGTTTTTTCATGGATGTTTTCACGAATGGAATGGAAAACAACAATTTATCCCCTACAATTAATCATTCCGAATTTAGTTCTGTTATTACTAATTTTAAAATTGACTTTTTTTAGCTGCATAATAAAAAAGTTATTTTTTGTTGGGTGCAATTTTTAGCGCGTCGCTTTTCAATCAACTAGACTGGACGATGTTTCAAGTTTAAACTGAACAATTTGTTCACACAAATTATTTCAAATTATTATTTTGTATTTTTACGACAGATTCATCGATGAAATCTTTTATTTTTACGATATCGATATTTATTGTTTTCGATTACCGATTAAGGAAGGAATCGGATAAGGGAGGAAGATATAACTGTAGCATGATTTGTTACGACACGGTAAACTAGAAAACGAATTAAAATATCAGTGGTCACGAGCGATTCCTGAGAAGGTTTTAATTCGCTAAAACCCAGGTTTCAAACGCCTTTCTTGGTAAAAGTATTGCGTGTTACCTGCCCATAATTTCTTCCTTAGGGAAGTGTCATTAACGGAATTACCAACTAGTTCACATGCGTGCACGGACACGATGCTATGGGAAATAAGGTCAGAAGAAAGCTTTATTTTTAATTAAGGGCTAAACTGGCTCACACCGTGCAATCGAAAACAGCAACTTCCCACAGGCTTTAGCGTTCGATGCTAACCGCGTTACATGTTACGTACATACTATGAATCTATTATTTCTACACTTGTTTCGGCAACAGATCATTGAAAACAACAAATCAAGGAGTAAGCTGATAATTGGACAGCGGATCTTTATAAAATACGGATTCTGTTGTCTGAAGCATCGATTACGCGGCGCGGCGCGTCGACGAATCGCGAGTAATCAAGCACCGCCGCGCCGCGCCGCGCCGCGGCGTCGAGCGAACTCGCCTTTCGACTGTGAGCGAGTGACGATCGCTTTGGTTACTAGCTGCCATGCGGAGTGACTGTCCTTATCGATTACGCCATTGCGAGAGCCACAGGGCCAACCCCACTTGTATCACGATTTACGGGCCACCTTCTTTCTGCAACCCCCTTTCCTCTACAAATTAGTTTCTTTTCGATGGAACTGGAGAATTCGGACTGGGGCGAAATCATGTCGGTCATTTGTTACAACGGCGACTCGAAAGTCGCGATTTTAACACGGTATTCGTCGACGATTGTTTCCTAATCGGGACATTTTGACGGAACATTCGACTTTCGGATTTGTTAGTTGAACAAGCGAATGCCTTCTATTTTCTTCTCTATTTTAGTATATTCATTTGGTAGTTTTACCTGGAAAGTTTTCCGGGAGTTTTAAAAATGTGTAATTTTATACATTTCGATGTGCTCTTTCCGAATTTCAACTTTGCCACCTCGTAGAGTACCATATTGGAAAAATAGCGCCTAATAGCAGTTTTTTGACAATATCTCCTTTCCGACTCATTTTACGATAAAAACATTTATATAGAAAATTAAACTAGAGAAGATTTCCTACAATTTATGTAATAACAATGTTTTTTGTAAAATCAATAGTTTCGGCGTATAAGCGCCGCAAACTATTATTCATCTACACCAACACGTGTTTTTCTTATATTTACGAAAAATATCTTACTGTGCGTAAAAACAAAATAAATAATTAAATTACACATGGAAACATTTTAAAAAATGTTAATTTCTCATTTTAGACATGGAGAAATTTTCAAAGTGTACATAGTTCAATATGTATAGAGGTTGTCCTGCTGAAATGAGATCAGCAGGATATCTCAGAAGACGTTGTCGTTTATTAAAAAAGTGTTCCTACAAAAATTGTTTGGTATGATGGGCTACATAATAAAAAATAAAAAAAATTTTTTTGATTTTTGCTTTTTTTAGCAAAGCGAAAAAGATTGCGCTAAATTTCGGAATTGTGCATTGCATGTGGATTAGGCCTACACTACGATAAAAAAACGCGCCGCTTACTCTACCTCAAGGTGGTTAGGTGGTAGGTGTGGAAATAAGTTTTTTAGCCAAAACGCATGTTGAAGTACACTTTGCGGCGCTCGTACGCCAAAACTATTGATTTTACAAAAAATATTGTTATTACATAAATTGTAGGAAATCTTCTCTAGTTTAATTTTCTATATAAACGTTTTTATCGTAAAATGAGTCGGAAAGGAGATATTGTCAAAAAACTGCTACTAGGCGCTATTTTTCCAATATGGTACGATACGAGGTGGCAAAGTTGAAATTCGCAAAGAGCACATCGAAATCTATAAAATTACCCATTTTCACAACTCCCGGAAAACATTCCAGATAACCTCTTTTTTCGAACCAAATGACTAGTATTGCAACCAGAGTTGGGCATTAATTAATTACATCTTCAATTACATGTGCAAAAGTGGACTATAATTATAATAAGAAATCGGTTAAATGGCCCAAAACATAGAAATTAGTGGTTTAAAAGAACAATTACACTGAAGTAATTATTAGACTCAATTAGAATTACTGTAATCGTGTTAAATAATTGCAATTACTCCTTTCAGAATTACTGTAATTGTAATTGTGGTCCCAAGTACTATTACTGGTTGAGCCAAAGTAATTGCAATTACCAATTACAATTACATGTAATTGTAATTTTATTTCTGCAATTTCCAAGTAAATTTAATGCAATTACAAGTAATTGTAATGGGTAGTTGTAATTAATTAATGCCAAAATGGCACTAAAAAAGGAAATTAGATACCTACTCAATGGAAATGTCTAAAAAGAACAAACAAAAAGCATATGTTAGGAAATATTTATTATTTATTAAATTCCAACTCTTATGAAATAGGTGCACTTGTGACTTACATTGACAATGTAGTTTTCACTAGGAAATATTTATTATTTATTAAATAGTTATTGTAGCTAATTATTTGATATTTCACAAAAATGGTTACCATTACTTTTCAAAATGACACTCATTTCAAAGTTCAAGTCGGATAATCTATTTGCTTTCGGCGTGTTTGTCATGGAAGCAAACGATAAAAGTCTTCCAACTGGAGCCGAGGATGGTAGAGCAGTATTAGTTCGAAAAAATGTTTGCTTTATAGCGGCGTAGGCTTCAAGCATTGAACAAGAAATCGATTTAACCGAAAAATACTTACTAATTTGTAACTGAGCTTCGTTTCTTTTTCACATTCAGCATTGGCTCTGCCTCCGTCATCCGCGAATTCAAAAAGATTCAAATATTGCACAGGTGCGCTATCTCCGTCCTCCAAAAAGCATAAAAAACAATAAATATTTCCTAGTGAAAACTACATTGTTAATGTAAGTGACAAGTGAACCTATTTCTTAAGAGTTGTAATTTAATAAATAATAAATATTCCCTGACATAATGCTTTTTGTTTGTTCTTTTTAGACATTTCCATTGGGTAGGTATCTAATTACCTTTTTTTAGTCCCATTTTAGCATTAAGTAATTGCAACAACCCATTACAATTTCTTGTAATTGCAACTACCAATTACAATTACTTGTAATTGCATTAAAAGTACTTGGAAATTGCAGAAATAAAATTACAATTACGTGTAATTGTAATTGATAATTATAATTGGTAATTGTAATTGGTAATTGTAATTGGTAATTGTAATAGGTAATTGTAATAGGTAATTGTAATTGGTAATTGTAATTGTTATTGAAATTACATTTTGCCCAACTCTGATTGCAACGCATCAAATATTCTTCAGGGACGGTGGGTACACGCCTATGTTTGTGTATGTAAAACGCATAGAGTATTGTTTTTAACATTACTCTATTACGTTTACTCGCTTAGGACAACACCTCCTGACCTCCTTTCTTTTCCGCTCCACTCTCGCTGTCACCCTCCACCCTCCTGCCGGTTCCAAACTCGCTTTGTCAGACTATACATTATTCACACGTGCTCCATCTGTTCGTTGAAAGTATGCGAACGCAAAGAGACCGGCCAAAATAAGTTATTATTAGACTCCGAATGTTTATGCAATAATAACTCGAACGAATCCTCGAAGAACTCTCCTAACAGTTCAATAAAGGGTGACATAATCTTCGGTTATTCCTAATCCAAAAGAATTATTCGGTACACAGAATGAAATTATCAGATATATAATAATAACTAAAATTTAATGTTTATTTCTAAGACCGATCTACGGGAAATATAAAACATTTACTAGACTTTTAATATCGATTAAATGTATGAAATATTTGTTTCGCGTATTTGTCTATAGAATGTATAATATATTTATTGAATATCTGTCCATGAAATATACATAGAAACTACATATTATAAACTTATATCTGTCGAATCTACAAAATATTCATGGAACACCTGTCTAGAAATCGAGGTATAATAAAATCGAAAAATTATTTATCAAGTATCTATCTGTAGAATTTATAAAATACGGTAACTTTTGATTTGTTGTTTCTATTTATTTTCCCACTGTAGAACACTTGGAAATATCAATTTTGTAGAAGGAAATCGGTACATTCGATACATCGACTGTCAGGCGCATAGTTGACGAGAGTTGGCAATGAACAAATTGTTCAAAACTTCGAGCACGCGTCAAACGTACTACATAAAGAAAGAAAAAACACGATGAGTACTATGTAGGATCTCTACAATTTATATTGGCAGAATGTTTGCAATGTTGCCATAAAAGGCTGGAGTTGATGGGTCTCGTGTGCCACGACCGTTAATCTATCCGAGCGATCGAGTCGAACTTGATTCTACTCGAAAACGTTCAGCTGCTAATGTTTCCGTTCTCAGTTGCCCTGTTCTACACTCTATGCGCACACTGGGTGTCCTAAAATTCTACACCCCTCTGCAACGTATTCCACACCCACAGTCCAACAGTCAACCGCGAAATCAAAGCGTTATAATGTCGCTCAGTCGCTACAGTGGACGAAATTTCTATAAGAACATCATACTTTACTGCCAAAAGATCATTCATTCGGTAAATTTATGTTAGTATAGTGTGAAAACTTTATGAACACCAACGTATTGTTACCGTAAAGTAGCGCATGTAAACAAATTCGAAAGTTCTCAGTGTTGTAAACAAGAATAATTGAATGCTGATCCGTAGTAAGTACGAAATTTGTATGAGAACAATAAGTTTTTCTCAGTTCTGTATCATCATTACTACAAGAAACATCGTCCATACCTCAGACAGAGTAAATATTGAAATTTAAATACAAAATTTTTCAACATACATATAACAATCCTTCATTTATTAGAATGCCACGCGGAAAAGTTTTAAGTTCCAAAGAAAGAATAAAAATAGATGCGTACCACGATGCAGGTTTCTCTATTCGAGAGATAGCCAAACAAATTAATAGATCAAGTACTTGCATACATCATTTTCAAAAATTGCGTGAAAAATATGGCAAAAACCATTATACAGATGGAAATACGAAACCTCACAAGGCGTGATCGTTATCGTATTTTTAAAGAAATATCAACTAATAATAGCATTGCCAGTGAAGTAACAAGAGTTTTGGATCTCCCAGTAACTACACGACGTGTACAGCAAATATTGCAACACGATACACGGTTAAAATGGAGCAGAAAAGTAATGAAGCCACCTCTTAGCCAGGAACACAAAACTGCAAGATTAAAACTCGCAAGAGATCACATGACCTGGCGTCAAGAGTGGAAAAATGTTATATTTTCCGATGAAAAAAAGTGTAATCTAGACGGTCCTGACGGTTTTAGATACTATTGGCATGATTTACGTAGGGATAAAGTCGTAGCGATTAGTAGGAATTTCTGCGGTGGAAGTTTAATGGTGTGGGCTGCGTTCAGCTATAATTCAAAACCACCAATATGCAAAATTTGTACGAGAATGAACGCAGAAAAATACATTGCTCTATTAGAAGACACTTTAATTTGCTTCATCGAAGAAAATCATGACGACAACGTTATTTTTCAACAAGATCACGCTGCGATACACAATGCTGAGAAGACTCGGAAGTGGTTTAGATAAAAGAATTTGCAACTAATGAACTGGCCTTCACGTTCCCCCGATCTAAACCCAATAGAAAATTTATAGGGAATCCTATCACGCTCAATATATAAAAATGGGAAGCAGTATAACAACATTAAAGAGTTAGAAAACGCAGTAAGATACAAGTGGAATCAAATCCATAAAACAACGTTGCAAAAATTAGTTTGTAGTATGGAAAATAGAATAATTGAAGTGATTAACTGTAACGGTGGAAGTACTAAATATTAATAATTATAAACTTGGTTTTTTGTTGGAATTTATTAGACTGTTCTTATAGAAATTTCGTTATACTTATGTACATTAAGTTGTAATATTTTGTTTATAACAGAAATAATGCAGTTTTTTTGAATTCAGAATATTGATTTCTGCTTTTTTATATTCCTTAATTATTTTCTAGCCTTCTTCTAATCATATTATCAAAAATACTTAACTTTTTTGTTCAAGATAGTAGTGTTCTTATAGAAATTTCGTCCACTGTATACGATGTCGCGAAAACTTCGGGATTGCTCTGCGATAGGTCCCGCTGGGCGGTAATTACCGATATGTTCGTATGTATGTACATGCCGAGATATTCAATTAAACTGAAAAATGAAATCTGGTCCGGCAGTGTAACAATAATTATTTTCACCAGGTGCAAACGATTATTCATGATTAAACGCACGATACAACGTAATCTCGATAACCGCCGTACAAATCTCCTGTGAATAATGTCCTGATAATACGCGTCATTTATTTCTAGTAGCTACGCAATTATAATTATTGAATTTTATTCGTACAGTGTTTCAATGCCGCACCGATAATTACGTTTCATTGGAGACGCCGCGCCGCGCCGCACCGGTAGCTACTAACCCAATGTCACAAATACGCCACCTACGCCTCGCATAGTTACACTTTTAATTGTGTAGCGAAACTGTTGTTTGCATACGGTCAGGGAAATTACTGTGAAATAATTTCATCCTCCCAGTAATAAAACTGGCAAATTGGCAAACTGGCCGTTAACTTCTGCAAAAGAGATACGATAAGACATTTCTAATAGATATTTAAATATTCAAGATTTTACAATAATAGTTTCAACGATTGTAATTGCGAAGAAAGTTATGCAACAAGCAGGCAATGCGTTAACGATAGTCGGAAGAGTCTCTAGAGAATTTTTTGAAAGTTCATTAGCGTGTTATGTATTCCTGTTCAGCTAACGAGGCATTCTATTTGAACGCTGTTGCAGAAATGTATCCGCGCATCGACTGAGTTTTAAGGTTCACAATATTATCTGGTATAGAATTGGACAATGGCGGGACGAACTCAAACTCGGATAAGGATAATATAGTTGATACACAATGGCACGACAATAACAAGGAAATCGAATTTCTACCCTTTTCGCATACCCTACATGCCCAATGTCGTAGGCGTAGGCTATTCCGCCTCAACGCGTCGACGCACTGTGGTCTGAAACTCAGTTCTAGCGCGAATAAATTAAAAATACCAACTAAAATTTATACTTTTATGATAGTTTGATATGTATACTACAAGAACAAAAGCAAAATTAGTAAATCACATCACCGTATTATTGTTGGCAAGACTGTCAACATTCCAGTAAACACATTTTGTTTTCCTGCGTTAGTCAATCGCTACAAATCATAACCTCAAAATATCGAGTTCTTTCTTGAAGTGTGCATAAATTGTGTTAGTATCTTGTTATATATAATATTATCAGTATGGCTGTAGCTGGAAATGGTAGGTTTACGTTTCCTTCAGATACTTTATGATATATTTTATGAACTGATACTTTTTAAGAGAAATTATTAGAATGTCGTAAGTTTTACAAAATTCGCACGCATTTGCACGCGTTGCGAAGTATTTAATTCGAAACCTTACTTCGTCTCCATAAATGGCAAAGAGAAAACGCGATCCACCGCAATCCTATGATCATTTTATTTTAATATTTTAGTAAACGTATCTACGATCAACCGCTTAGAGTTGTTCGAAGAATGGTTCAAGTTGAAGAACTTGAAACGAAAGGATTGCGTTAGTGGATTACCAGAGGCTATTTTTACCGGAAGGAATGTGAGCGGACACAACATTGAAGGAATTTCAGAGAACTTTATCAAAAAATATTGAGAAACGTTGGAAAATAGGCAATAATTATAAAGATAGATTTCTGTCAAAAAATAAGACTTGGTTAGAATCGACCATAGTATTCCCCTTTAATGCGATTGACATTCGCGAATTGGAACCCGTAAGAGTTGGAAGGCCATTGAAAAATTTGAATGAATGTAGTATTAGATTAATAATCATTATATTAATAAACAAGTAGTCGGTATTGTAAATTATGTTTTATTTACTGTACTCCGTTATTTCAAAGTAATTTTTACACAAAATCTCACCTTTTTCCTCGAACATTAATTAATTCGCACTAGGACCGACTTCTAGACCACTGTGCGATATTCTCTGTATTTTCAAAATTCTATTATATTTTCTATTACCTATTATCCATTTATTTGTGTCAAATTTTTCAGGTCGACTCTCGTTAGCCTATCGATAACAGATGTTCGCAGTAAAGGAAAGTTAGAAAATAAAAGAAAATGAGAATGCCGATGATCGACACTTATCGAGTACGATAAAATTGCTTTTCTGTGTGTACCGAAGTGATTTCAATTGTAACGCGACAGAGATTTAAACAACAATTCTTCCCGGAGAGAATACTTATAAATGTTTCCCCAGTTCAATAACAGTTTGACATTTATCCAATACACTGTACTAATTTCAAAACTCCCAATACCGTGAGAACGTCGAGCACGTGCAGCTTCTATTTTCCGCGAATGCTTCTCTCGACTAACAGACAAGGGCTGCTCTACACAAGAAGCGACTGTTCCCTAAAGGTCTACCCGCATTTCGATGCGCTTTATAAATATATAACAATCGAGAAACACCAACAACAGGCCGTACGAAATATTCTTCAAGTTTTCAATAATGTGCGTCGCCGTGCCGCGGCCGTTCTGAACGAAAATAATTTGTTAATTGGACTCTAATTGGGTGTCGAATCGCGGGAAGGAGCAAGAAATCCTCGCGAAGCCACTCCCATAGCTAGCACAATTATTCATTTTTCTTCTGTACAATTAAAATAGAAACGAATCAAGTTCTCCAACGCATACATGAACGACATACATACAGATGTACATCAGAGATAGCATTTGAAACAAGTTTTACGATTCCTTCGAACCAGCAGGTGGTTGAAATGTTATAATAACTCACCTAGCGATTACAATGTTTTATAATAACACCGTACACAAATTAAATCACTCGCAAACGTAGCTAGAGATTGATTAAGTTAGAAGTTAAACGTGTTTTACAATTTCCTCGAACAAACAAGCGATTTCGACGCGGTTCAACAATCCTTTGGGAAAATACAAGCTTCGACATTAATTTATTTCGCAAGTTTTACAAGTTCTCATTGAATTTATCGCGACGTCCCAAGCAAGTTTCGCTATTTCCTCGCATAAATCAATTACTTCAACGCTATAGCAATTCTTCGCTGGACCATAATTTAGAGCAGTATGACCCAGTGTAACAGCCTCGCTATTCATCGCTATTCCCTACAAAAAGAAATCGATAATATTCAGTCTCAAGCAACTATTAAGAACAAGTTTCAAGATTACAGCAACAGTCGAAACAAGTTTCATCGTATCTTTAAATTTTAAATACAGTAAGTGGTTTCAACCCTGCAGTGGCTCTCCGCAATCACAATTTTTACATGACGCACACGTCCCACAAATCTTTCATTTTGACGGCGCACATCATGTTTAACGATATTAATTTAGAGCATTAAACAAGTTACAAAAGGAGTTGCAAACTTCCAGCAACATTCGAAGAATGCTTTACTATTAATTATTCGAATAAAACAGCGGTTTTAACACTTTGTAACAATGAAGAGCAATGAACATCGAAAACAAGTTTCACACTTGCTGCAAACAGAGTCCTCTCGAAGAGCACAATATTTCCCTGCAGATCAGCAAATCGTCGTGAGATAGAGTATCCAACCGATCAAAACGGAGCCGTGGAAACAAAAGAAAAATGAAACCTACCTGGCTCCGTTCGGGAGCAACGATTCCCGTTGGCGAAAACAGATTTCGCCCGTTATCCCGGTGACTTTTCACGCAACGCGAGAATGTCAACGCACACACACTGCGAACGAACGAACGAACGAACGAACGAATGAACGAACGAACGAACGAACGAAAGAGCAAGGGAGAAAGAGAAAACGTTCGGCAGCAAAGGTCCTAGCATTTGCTAGTCGGATGATTCACCCTCTGTTATCGAGGGGTTGCGAAGGGGCGGGAGATTCACCGCCGTCGAAAACGAGTGCATTCATTCCGTGCAATCTTGTTATTCCGCAGAGAGGGATAGAGATAGAGAGATAGAGAAAGACGCGCTCCGGAACGCAGGCCGAGAATCCGTCCGAAAAGCCCGACAATCCCGCAACAATTACCGGCAATTATACGCGCACCGTGACCATCGAACAACCCGTGTCGATCATCGGCGATCGAATCGGGCAGAGTCGAGCCGGGCCGGAATGGGACGCGTTATACTCGCGTTGCGTGAACAATCACTCTAAACCGTGCAACAAAACAGGGAGGGAGGGAGGGAGGGAGGGACGGGGGAGTGCTTGACGGAAGAGAAGCGAAACGATGGGAGCGAAAAGATCGAAGATCCCTTTTTCTCCGGAAGTGCCGATGCAAAACAGAAAACACCCACCGTAAACAACACTGTTTTAGCTACTCACTCTAGAGCCAGAAACACTTCGCGACTGCTCGAGGATTCGCGGTCTCCTATTGTCCGAACGGGTTCGTCGTACAGCAGAGCGCACGAGGCTGCGATTAGGGGACAGCTTTTTTTGGACTGTGGACGGAGCAGAGAGAAAGAAGGAGAGAAGACAGAGACAGAAAGATAGAAGAGAGACTCTGAGGAATATAGATAGATAGAGAGATAGACAGATAGACAGATATAGAGATAGATAGATAGATAGACAGATGACTAGATAGACGGAGATAGAAAGAAAGAGAATCGAAAGGGAGGAAACGAGACGAGGCGAGAGTCCGAGTCCGACGGAGAGGGAAAACTTGGTGCAGACGCACTCGCGGTGAAAACACGTAAACGCACGGAAAAATCGACGTGCACGCGACGGCGGTCGCGACGATACTGCGCCCTATCGGACAGCCCTGCGCAAATATAATGTCACCCCTCTCCTGCGATCCCGACCACACTATTCTCCGCGCCGCCACCGAATCGAACCCACCCCCTACCGTCCTTTCTCCCTCTCTATCGTTCTCTCTATCTTCCTTTCTTTCGCTTGGCTCTCTACCCTCTTCGTCCTCTCATCCCTTCGCGCTCCAACAATCTCCCTGCATGTGGATGATGTGCGAGCGTGTGCGTATCCCGCGGCGTGTGTGCGCTTTCTATTTTTTTTCCCTCGCTCTTTTTCGCGGCGTTGGCGACTCTTGTCACGCCACCGCGCACACCATGGAACCTGCACACCCCCTGACTAACCCCTGTGAACATCCCCTGGTGGCTGCGTGTAGCACATCCAGGGGGATGGCATCCCTTTTTCTGAAACAGGGAGGGAGCTTTGCGATGGAGCTTCCGGTGCACACCGATGGCTATTTCCGTTCACGCTCCGAGGACTCAAGACGAGGACAGGGTTGCTAGTCGGCGAGAGGGTAGCCGCCCGGCTAGAGTAACAAGAGCGATTCCTAAGGGGTAATCGGCCCCTGCCCCTGCCTCTGTCTCCGTCTCTCTGTATCCCTATACACCATACGCGATACGTAGACCCCGTTCAGCTACCTGCGCCTGTGTACCGATTATGTCCAATGACCGATAAGATTCCTTTCCCCGGATCCCTGGCTATTCCGAGACTCTTTGTGAGCTTGCGACTCACTGGACAACCATGTTCAGCCTGATTTAGCTGGTTGCACCGACGCAACGCATTCTGCACGGTTCTCTCTCTCTCTCCCTTTCTGATCGGAGACCTCCTCAACCTCCTTCTAAAGGGGGACACTGTTGAGCTTTTTATAAAATGTTTGATAGGTTAGTCAGGGTGGATCTGGTAGCTGGATGGGTGTAATGCGTGGGAACTGCTGAGAGGGTTAATTAACCCCTTTGTGGTCCGTGGTGATTGGACGTGGTTAAAAGACGGGTCGAGCGAGAGAGGTTTTATGGAATTTTCGAGTGGGGTTCCGTGGATGACGATGTGAGTAAATAGCTTATGCTATCTTTATTATTAGCTCGTTGCATACACTCCGGGACAAAAAGATAGCACATCGTCTATTTTTCCTCATATAGTACATTAAACTGAAGAAAATGAATATTTTAATATGTCAACATATTCTGACATGGCTGTACATACAATGTACTGAATATCATCCACAATATTTACTTCGATAGAATTTTCGAAATGAGAACGTAAATATTGGGTCCCACAAGCGGGACAAAATGATAGCGCAAATAGCAGTTTTACATTTGTCAGTTGTGCAGAAGTTACCGAAGAGCAAACATTCATTGCGAAACGTAATTGGTAAAGTGGGTACTAGCTTCTTTCGTGCTTATTTAACACTAGATCTACCGAGCACTAAACGCAATTGGCATACATTGCCTTATATTAATGACAAAATTGCATTTATTTAGATCTCGTTCGAGTTTTGTTTAAATATGTGCTTCAGTAAAGAAGTTCGCTAAAAAAATTTCTCAGAAAAATATATTTATAATATAAATATTTCTAAAAGAAAAAATCTGGATCCAGTCAAGATGACTGGTCTGGTAAATCTAATGTTAATAAAACAACATGCTAAATCGTTAAGATTGGGTCGTGGAAAGGAACTAACTTAAGGAGAGGAAAAAACTTAAAGGAAGAACAAGATTGAATTACACAAATATCAAAAACTGTAAATAGATGCCGAAAAGTTATTATGAGCTTGTTAAAAAATCCCGAAAATTACGGGAAAATGAAGAGTTCTGGGCGCCCACAAAGTTTAACTGTCCGTGAAAAACGTACAACATTGAGAACAGCATCAAATTTGACAGCGAGACAAATCGCCGAAAATGTTGGCGTAAACGCTAACGGAAAGAACGTACGTTGTGTTTTACAAAAATGCGAAGAGAATTGCACTTAACGCGAAGAGAATAGCAAAAGAAACCTTGGTTAAAGATGGAGCATAAAGCGTTACGCTTACAATTTGCCGAAAAGCATATACAGTGGGTGTACAAAGTATTCGTACACCTTTTAAAAACTAATAACTTTTTTATAATTGTACCAAACAACCTGATTTTTTATAATCAATTAGAAGCATTAGTTTACAAACTGATATGCAAAAAAGATTTTCCAAAAATTACAATTTACAAGGTTGCGGGTAAAAATAAAAAAGGCATTTTTTAAAACTTTTTTATTCGGGCCCTTAATGAAAATTTAAAACATATGTTTTCTAGATCCATGTCCTTTATACACACGTTGGAAATTTCATCGAAATCGATTGACGCAGGAAAAAACAACAGGCGTCGAAAGATGTACGATTCGGTGGATTTTAAGCAGAAACTGATCAAAAGTCGTGGAAAACTACGATTTTCACCATTTTTAACCGCTTGTAGCTCGTGTGTATGTTAATCGATATCAATGAAATTTTCAACATGTGTATGACTATCATAGATCTACAAAACATACATTTTAAATTTTTATTAAGGACCCAAATAAAAAAGTTTTAAAAAATGCCTTTTTTATTTTTGCATTTAACCTTGTGAATTATAATTTTTGGAAAATCTTTTTTGTATATCATTTCGTAAACCAATGCTTCTAATTGATTATAAAAAATCAGGTTGTTTGGTACAATTATAAAAATGTTATTAGTTTTTAGAAAGTGTACGAATACTTTGTACACCCACTGTAAATATGAGGACAAAGCGGGGGAAAAAGTCATATTTACAGACGAAAAGAGATTTAATTTGGATGGTCCAGACGGCGTAGGCTATTACTATCATGATTTGAATGAGGAACAGCAATTTTTAAGCCGTCGCCAAATGGGAGGCGGCTATGTGATAATTGGGGCCGATGTTGGATATTGGGGTAAAACAGAAATCAAATTTATAAAAGGACGAATGAATAGTGAACGGTATATTGAAATGATAAATGGCGGCGAAAGCGGTCAGGAAATACTTTTCTTAAAAAATTATTCATGTTTTGGAGTGATCAGCAAGATCTCCAACCTCAATATTATTGAAAATTGTTAGGGACATCTTGCCAGAGCTGTGTACGAAAATAGCAGACAATTCCAAAATATTAACGATTTAAAATAGTGTATTTTGGACGAATGGAAGGATATTAACCAAAACAGTATTAAAAAATTGTATAAATACTTACCAAACGGTGTGATTAAAGTCGTTAGCTATAAAGGAGGTCCTACAAAATATTGAGCATTGATTTTCGTCGATTAATTATGTTATATTTCAAGTTTTTCGTTACGCGTGCTATCATTTTGTACCTCTATATTTCGTTAATAATTCTACTTTATTCAATACAAATAGATAAGTTCACGAAGCTTTGTTTCGTTTCATTCATATTTGTTGAGAAAGACACACGAAAAAAATGTGTATAAAAAAAATTGAATTTCTAATGCTCAATAACCAGAAATTACATTGATTTCAAAGTGTGCTATCTTTTCGTCCAGGAGTATATGAAATCTCCGATACCAGAATGCACATATTCGGAAGCGTTTTAATCCAGAAATATTGTTATAATCTACAGGTTTGTTCCACATCGTTTCAAGTTACGAAACTAATCTTTAATATACTATTTTTAACCGACTTCGAAAAAGAAGATCACTCAATTCGATCTGTATGAGTCTTTTTTTCTATGTATGTTCACCGATTACGCCGAGAAGGGTGGACCAATTGGAACGAAACCTTCTGCATTTTGTAGATTATGTCTCCCGATTGGTCCCTTGAAACCAAATTTTGCATTTTTTCGTTCCCTACGATTTTATTTGCGAAAAATGAATCATTTCATGTATGTTCACCGATTACTCCGAGATGGATGGACCAATCAGGACGAAACCTTCTGCATTTTGCAGGTTATGTCTCCCGATTGGTCCCTTGAAAACAAATTTTGCATTTTTTTTATTCCCTACGATTTTATTTGCGAAAAATGAATCATTTCATGTACAGTCGCGAATAAAAGTTTAAGACCGCTCTAAAGAAGACGATAACTTTTTTAATATTGTACTATACGATTTGAGCTTTTTTGGGAAGCTGAAGCAATTAGTTTACTAAAGAATATCAAAAGAAATTTTTTCAAAAATTGCAATTGATCGGAATTGTTGAAAAAATACTAAAAGTTGAATTTTTAACTTTTTTTATGTGGGCCTATATTGAAAATTTAAAAAATACGTTTTGTATATCTGTGCCAATTAAACATATTCTGAAAATTTCGTGAAAATTAGTCGACGTTGCAATGAGCTACAAACGTTAAAAGATAGTAAAAATTGCATGTTTTCAAGATTTTCGGCAATAAATCGTGAAAATCTGCAATTTTTACCATCTTTCAACGTTTGTAGCTCATTGCAACGTCGACCGATTTTCACGAAATTTTCAGAATGTTTAATTGGCACAGATCTACAAAACGTATTTTTAAAATTTTCAATATAGGCCCACATAAAAAAATTAAAAATTCAAATTTTAGTATTTTTTCAACAATTCCGATCAATTGCAATTTTTGGAAAAATTCCTTTTCACATCCTTTAGTAAACTAATTGCTCTAGCTTCCCAAAAAAGTTAAAATCGTACAGTACAATATTAAAAAAGTTATCGTCTTCTTTAGAGCGGTCTTAAACTTTTGTCCACTACTGTATGTTCACTGATTACTCCGAGATGGATAGACCAATCAGCACGAAACCTTCTGCATTTTGTAGGTTATGTCTCCCGATTGGTCTCTTGAAAACAAATTTTGCATTTTTTTATTCCCTATGATTTTATTTGCGAGAAATGAATTATTTTATGTATGTTCACCGATTACTCCGAGATGGATGGACCAAATCGGGACGAAACCTTCTGTATTTTGCAGGTTATGTCTCCCGATTAGTCCCTTGAAAACAAATTTTGCATTTTTTCATTCATTGCGGTTTTTATTGCAAATAACCAATAAGACCAAAAAGCCATCCAACGGTGTTCTACAAATTCTACTCGTTCCACTAAAAAGAGTGAAATAAAAAAATTTTATAACAAAAAATTAAACCGACTTGGAAGAAATGCACTAAAAAAGTGCACTAAAAAGTACGAAATAACTTCCATTTAATTTGTGTGAATACACACGAACTTAAATACAATACAATCTTTTCGGAGGCGGCGCAAAATTGAAAATTTTCGACACTGGAAATTACGAAAATCCTTAAATTCTTCTTCATGCTTTTACATATTAATGTATCTTCACTTCCCACCTACTGATTTCCAAGTCCACCATATTCCAATGAAATCATAATCAGCAACATCTGTCATTTGGAAAATTTTCAATTTTGCCCCACCTCCGAAAAGATTGTATTGTATTTAAGTTCGTGTGTATTCACATAAATTAAATGGAAATTATTTCGTACTTTTGAGTGCACTTTTTTAGTGCATTTTCAGTTTTTAATTACGGTAATTAGGAAAGTGGTCCAAGTCGTATACTATTCTTTTCTTTATTTCGAGATACGTAGACTAAATAAAACGTGATTGGACAGATGTTTTTTAGAACGTTGGATTATTTAAACTTCGATCGTATGATGAATACAGAAATGTCCGATTTCAGAAGCTCCTCCTTTTATGTATTCCTCAATTTATCTCGTTTGTCTTTTGTCTCTTTTGTTCCTTATTGTACGAACGCAATGTAGTGACCAACCGTTGTCGGATCGTTATTGATAAATTGGTGATACGACAACGAAAAAATTGATTTATTCGCTGTTTCCACAACTCGAGGTGTACCGAACGAGTCAAATGAAAACGGTGTACGGCAAGCGTGTTACTCTAAGATAAAAGTTTAGAATACAAATGGCACGCAACCACCCGATACGATATCCGGCTCTCCGAAGGATTAATTGCGTGATATTAATTGGCTCGCGTTTCTCCGTACAATTACTTGGAATCGTTTTATCAAGGACTCGTTGGTGCGTCGTTTTATCAAGAAATCTTAGCCCCAAACTGATCCGATGGGATCTGCGGGAGAAATCGGACTGGCAGTTTTTAATAGGACCGAAAGAATTTCAAAATAATGAATTATACATAACGGTACACATTTATCGTACCACCCTGGTTCCCGCTCAGTTGTGCTTTATGTTGATTATTATTTAACTCCTGCCGAAATAATCCCTGGCCGAGTTTACACAGAGCTCCATTCACCGTTCTCTCCCGTGGAATGAAACAATGTCGAAAATTCACGAAAGATATCGTCCTTAGCTGCAATCCCGTGTTTCCATGAATGTTTGCTACTCCTTCAAATTGTTCCCCTTTGAGATGGCTGTTTGTTTTGCGAAACTAAAAGAGCTTGCACCGCGCTGAATCCAAAATTCAGGCGCGGTGTACGTTCGTGTAATCTTCTTCCGCTAAAATTCTGCTCTACATTCTTCGTATTCTCATCCCGCGTATTCTCTCCGGGGAATCGTGTCGGCAAGACTGTTACAATCAGAAAAAATCATTCGATCTTTCTTACCGACTCTAGTTACGATTATAGATAGACACACTTGTGTAAATTAAAAATCTTTCGCAGTTCTTGATGTAAATAACGTTCTTTCCGTGATAACAACTTACTATTTTACTCGATAGATGTACATTCTGTCAAGAAAGTACCGCGAAGCGATCATTTAAAAAGCCCGCTTAAAGGGATTGTTGAAATTCTCATTGTTGCTAAGTTGGCAAAACTGTTCTCTATACTCATGCGGAGTTTGAGCGTCACTTGTCATTTAGTTTGTTTACAGTGCGCCATTTTGTCAGTTCATCTCAAGTATGTTTCGCGATTTTACCTGGATTTTCTGCAAAAACTCAATCGCGTTAAGGTCGCTGAAGACATGTTAGAACGAGTCAATTCCGACCCCACATTCATAAAACGTATTGTAACTGGTGATGAGACATGGGTTTACGAGTTTCACATGCAAACTAGTCAACAAGCTTCGGAATGGCGCCTTCCAATTGAGCCGAAACCGAAAAAAGCACGTCAAAGTCGATGAAAAGTAAAGGTGATGTTGTCGACAGTTTTTTTCGATTACCGCGGTGTTGTGCACTCGGAATTCTTGCCACAAGGTGAGACAGTAAATAAAGAATATTATCTGAGCGTTATACGGCGTTTGATAGAGCAAATTCGTCGAAAAAGGCCAGATTTGTGGAAAGAAAACTCATGGATTTTGCACCACGATAACGCAAATCTTATCAAGCAGCCACCGTATTCCTCTGATATGGCTCTGGCCGACTCTTTTCTTCTTCCAAAACTCAAATTATCACTTCGAGGCACCCGTTTTCAGTCGATAGATGACATAAAAGAGAATTCGCGGCGAATACTGAAGTTGATCCCGCAAAATGAGTTTAAAAAATGTTTCGATGATTGGGTTAGAATTGGATCAGAATTTAGGTTAGGTATCATTGGATGTCCTCCTTCGCGACGAACAACTTTCATTACCCACTTGTTTTAATCCGATACATACTTCTCGAGATATTTCAATGTCTTCAGATAAAATGACCACCCTGTATACACACATTTTTTTGTTGTTGTATGTTATACTAAACATTGTTGTGCATTCATCCATGTTTAATAGCACGACCTTGAAATGACCGTGAACTCTGAAATCTGCTAATTAATGCAGAGCTTACTTCCAGCGACATTTCAGCTTTCAACGGTAACAGAAATTCGACCATGAACTTGAACTTGTAAATAAACACATTGTATAATTCCTCTGTGTACATAGAGAGTGAGAGAGATATGTATTTAAGAGTTTGCTCACTGCTAGATTTCTCAGCGTGTCGACAAGCGATCCATAATGCGTTATTCGGAACAGGAGAAAATTCAAATGGTTTTAATTTACGGTGAAGCTCGAGAGTGTCTAAGAGAAGCAATACGAATTTACAAAGACAGATTTCCAGAACGTTCTTGTCCATCACGTTCTGCATACTCAAGTATTGTTAAAACATTTTGTGAAACAGGTAGTGTCAACAGAAACATTCGTGTGAGACGTAAGACTGTTACTCATGAAGCAAATGTGAACAATATCATCGCTGAAGTTAATCAAAACTCGCATGTTAGTATAAGGCAACTTGGACGTGAAACCGGTATTAGTGTGACAAGCATATTCCGGATTCTTCGTTCACAAAAATTTCATCCTTTCCATTTATCTCGTCACCAAGAGCTCCATGGTAGAGACTTTGAAAACCGCGTACACTTTTCTCAATGGGTTATACGGAGATATGAAAGTGATGAAATGTTTCTCCAAACAGTATTGTTTACGGATGAAGCATCCTTTACAAATCGTGGTCAGGTGAACCTCGAGAACATGCATTATTGGTCGGTTGAAAATCCACGATGGTTTAGACAACTCGATAAGCAGAGACCATGGACCATAAATGTTTGGTGTGGTATTCTAAATAATAGAATGATTGGGTCGTATTATACCAACGGTACGCAAACGGGACAGAAGTATGCTGAATTTTTAAAACATATTCTACCAGGTTTATTAGAAGGTGTACCATTTAGGGACTGTCTAGTATTATGGTATCAACACGATGGGTGTCCAGCACACTTTTCTCATATTGCAACACGTGTCCTCAACGAAAAATACCCAAATCGTTGGATTGAACGCAATGGACCTGTATCATGGCCGGTTCGTTCACCCGATCTCACCCCACTTGATTTTTTCTTATGGGAGACACTAAAGGGTACGGTTTATCAAGAGCAGCCCACGACGCCAGAAAATATGAAGGAACGAATAATTGCTGCATGTGCTGATATGAAACCTGAAATCATCGGAAGAGCTCTACAATCTGTCGTTTTTCGCCTCGCGAAATATATCACAACGGAAGGACATCATTTCGAACATTTATTGCAGTAATAAATGTGATTATTTACAAGTTCAAGTTCATGGTCGAATTTCTGTTACCGTTGAAATCTGAAATGTCGCTGAAAGTAAGTTCTGCATTAACTAGCAAATTTCAGAGTTCACGGTCATTTCAAGGTCGTGCTATTAAACATGGATGAATGCACAATAATGTTTGTTATAACAAACAACAACAAAATGTGTGCATATATGTAAAAAAACACGAGTGACCTTGAAAAAACGATTAGAAAATTACAATTTATAAAAAACGATTCTTCCAGCTGATTCGTCTTTTGAAACTATTTACATTACGTAAGAAACATTTTTTGTATTCTCAGAGATAGAGGAGATATTTAGGTGTCCTGTTTCAGACGAAACACCCTGTATATTGTATTTAAATATTCAATAACATTTAGTCATTTAAAATCAAGATTTGTGATAACTATAAACGTTGATTTTCTCAGGACACTAGTATATTGAGACGAAGTTAATGCTTTAAAGAGCTCGAGTAAGTAAAAGGACGTTTTACCAATAAGCAGCAGGTCTTTCAGAATGATACGCAATTAATCCCTATAAACAGAAATATTGATTTCGTAATTATAAAAGAACTGCATTGAGTCGACTAAAGAAGTCCGTGCAGAATATGGGAAAAACAACACGATAAAGAAATTGCATTTGTCTTTATGATCGACCTTTTTAATGTAGTTTTATTAGTTTCTTGTTTGTTCAGCTTGCTCCTCGACGAACAAGCCTAAACATTATTCAATAGAAACTGCCGTGCCGAGCATGATCATATCATTTTAGCATGTAGCATCAGTATTTGAATGAAATCTAACAAGTTGTTGTCTCAGTCCGCTAAACCGAATTATATTTTATTTGGCGATTAACATTGAACTACTGCAGCCAGAGATCGTATCGCATCGGAGCCGCTGTTTGTATAAGCATTAGAACAGGTAAACATAAACGTGAAACGTGAAACGCGAACAGAGAACGGTAACGAAACGAGACGAGACCGTGATCAGGTCGACGAATTTACATATTCGATTTTGCCCCAGAAGAAAACTCTCTGTCGATTTTACTTTATTTAAGCGACGGAGTTTATCATAATCTTCTGTAGACTGTGGATCTTTGTACAATTATACTCGGAAAATTTCGAGAAAAGTGCTAGAATATAAAATTCGACAGAATTTTCTACCGCCGCGAATTGTTATCGAGAAATTCGGGACGAGTACTATGGCAATTGAAAAGAATGGTCAGGACCGAATGCAATATCCTTACGGGAAATATGATATTTTGCTAAAGTTATTCCGTTATTGGTCGTCCATCTTTTCCCAAAGAAAAATATTGAAGCGAAGCGGTGACCAACTTCGGTGTCCCAGGCACTGCAAGCACAATAGGATTCAGCCCTGCGAGATAAGAGAGACCTTTCTACTTCCTCCGAGGACGGGACTCTTCTCCTCTAGCGTTTACCGTTTGCCGACAAGCAACTTTATGTGCAGAAACGCAGGAAAAGATACTATGTACTCCGCGTCTGTCTTTCAGCTTTTCGTACGTGAAGAATATCGTGGGGGGAGACACGATAACAAAAATATTGTCGGAGGCGACCCACGATGAGAAACCAATAGTCCGAGCGTACATATATGTATGTACATCAATATGTTAACAATGGGATTGCGGATGTTTATGCAATCGTCAGTTCTCGGAGACAATTTCCAACGATCGATCCCGCTTGTGTACGGCCTTATTTTTTAATCGAAACACCTCCGCAGATCGGAAATGTTTTGATCGTTTCATTCGAATTTCTGTAGTGCTTGTTTCGCCGTGCTCCGCACGGTAAAATACTGGGTGTTCCATTATTCAGAGAAGAACCATATGTTTGCGAGAGAAACGAGATTGAATTTTCGCGAGGCGAGCGTGCTATTTACCCTTTAACCGAGCATGACGAGTTCATTCGTCGTTCGAGTTTGCTATCGCCAAGCTGGGAAAAATTTTATGCAAAATAGAAATCTTCTAGCCCAACGATCTCCCACCCTTAACTCCTTGCGCTATCATTTCTTTTACGTTCAGAATTTCCTAAAAGAAGAAGAAAATTTGCATCTATCGTATGCCTGCGTACAATATTCTCCCTTGCCTCGGCTAGGCGCAACGAGGAAACACTTTCTTTCGGAATCGGACACACGATAAACGCCATCGGCGAGTCGCTGTGCAAGAAGTTTAATTTAACCGCTGCTCGATTCGGAGATTTTAAACGTTGCAGCCCCGATACGACCTTCGTTAGCCCCTGGCGAACTCATTTCATCCATATCTCGTTCGGTCGTCACCAAGGGCACACAATATTTATAGCTCGTTTGCACGAAAGACCTCGTTTTTTCAATGGGACCATGGTGGACTCCCAATACAGTGGACGAAATTTCTATAAAAACATCATAATTTACTGCCAAAAGTTCATTTATTCGGTAAATTTATGTTAGTATAGCGTGAAAACCTTATGGACACCAACGTATTATTACCGTAAAGTAGCGCATGTAAACAAATTCAAAAGTCCTCAGTGTTGTAAACAAAAATAATTGAATGCTGATCGTAGTAAGTACGAAATTTGTATAACAACGATAAGTTTTTCTCAGTTCTGTATCATCATTATTACAAGAAACATCGTCCATGCCTCAGACAGCGTAAATATTGAAATTTAAATACAAAATTTTTTAACATACATATAAAAATTCTTCATTTATTAGAATGCAACGCGGAAAAGTTTTAAGTTCCGAAGAAAGAATAAAAATAGATGCGTACCACGATGCAGGTTTCTCTATTCGAGAGATAGCCAAACAAATTAATAGATCTAGTACTTGCATACATCATTTTCAAAAATTGCGTGAAAAATATGGCAAAAACCATTATACAGGTGGAAATACGAAACTCACAAGGCGTGATCGTTATCGTATTTTTAAAGAAATATCAACTAATAATAGCATTGCCAGTGAAGTAACAAGAGTTTTCGATCTCCCAGTAACTACACGACGTGTACAGCAAATATTGCAACACGATACACGGTTAAAATGGAGTAGAAAAGTAATGAAGCCACCACTTACCCAAGAGCACAAAACTGCAAGATTAAAACTTGCAAGAGATCACATGACCTGGCGTCAAGAGTGGAAAAATGTTATATTTTCCCATGAAAAAAAATGTAATCTAGACGGTCCTGACGGTTTTAGATACTATTGGCATGATGATGATTAGGAATTTCGGCGGTGGAAGTATAATGGTGTGGGCTGCGTTCAGCTATAATTCAAAAATACCAATATGCAAAATTTGTACGAGAATGAACGCAGAAAAATACATTGCTCTATTAGAAGACACTTTAATTTGCTTCATCGAAGAAAATCATGACGACAACGTTATTTTTCAACAAGATAACGCTGCGATACACAATACTGAGAAGACTCGAGAGTAGTTTAGACAAAAGAATTTGCAATTAATGAACTGGCTGTCACGTTCCCCCGATCTTAACCCAATAGAAAATTTATGGGGAATCCTATCACGAGCAATATATAAAAATGGGAAGCAGTATAACAACATTAAAGAGTTAGAAAACGTAGTAAGATACAAGTGGAATCAAATCCATAAAACAACGTTGCAAAAATTAGTTTGTAGTATGGAAAATAGAATATTTGAAGTGATTAACTGTAACGGTGGAAGTACTAAATACTAATAATTATAAACTTGTTTTTTTGTTCGAATTTATTAGACTGTTCTTATATAAATTTCGTTATACTTATGTACTATTAAGTTGTAATATTTTGTTTATAACAAAAATAAAGCAGTTTTTTGAATTCAGAATATTGATTTCTGCTTCCTTATATTCCTTAATTATTTTCTAGCCTTCTTTTAATCATATTATCAAAATACTTAACTTTCTTGTTCAAAACAGTAGTGTTCTTATAGAAATTTCGTCCACCGTACCTTTTCCCGCAAATACTACATTGTATTGCACTTTTCTTTTGATCTAAGACAACGCCAAATTCCTGTTCCGCCATCAATTATAGTAAGACTGACCGTAAGCGTGCCTGTAAGGTTGAATGGTTTGCTGTTCGGGAACGGATCCCAGTATATTTAATTAATCGGAGGTCGCTCAGGAAGTTTTCTCTTCCGCCTGTCGGTTGCACTGTTAAATAACTATGAAACACGCTAACCGTCCAACCGGGTTTATGCCAATCCGCCGCGTTGCGTTGCACATCCTTGCGCGTTTACGGCTTATTTGTTTACGCGCGATTCAACTATGTTTAGTTATTCTTCCTTAGCGTCAATGTGGAAATCCGAGAGCATATTTACAAGGAGACCGAACACGGTTTCGGACCGGTTGCACGGCAGTATTTGTTTCCGTTTCCGAGGCCGTTCCATCGCACGTGGCCGGTTTTCTAATATTATTCCCATTCCCCGTTTGAACGCTGGATTTGCCACTCAAATCCCAACGATCCTCCTCAATGTCGCAGAAAATCAACACCGGTCGAATCACCGATCTCTGTGATTTTTTATTTCCCAAAAATATAAAAATTATACAGATACTTTAGATTTCAATCGAACATTTCTTGACAGTTTCGTTTTTCACCGACTCATTCTTGTCGCAAACGCGTCAAATATCGGATTCTAGTTTCCAAATTTCGCTGTGCAACACACGCATGCACTCGCGATCGCATAATTCTCGCGTCGACGCACAGTGGGCCAGGAACCGATCATTTTGGACAAAAATCTGCCGACAACTCAGTTTTTCATGGATTCAATTGGAATCTTTTTTTAAAATGTTCATGAAGGATTATACTTTGATGACGTGCTGAGCGAAAATCGTTAACTGTCACAATCAAGAATCCTTATCTACAAATCCCAATAACTAAAAAGTAATATATGATCAGTCGGGCCCAAGTTAGTTAATGATTTGGAACACGTTAACAGTCTGCCATGTAATGAAGAATATTATAAATACGGGCTCTCGACTTTACGCTGTTGGATCCGTTACATGGAATACCTTCTACATGTTTCATACAACTTAGATTTCGAAAAAGGATCTGCGTGAACCATAGAGGAAAAAAATTAAAGGCGGCAAGGAAGTAAAAAGTACAAAATTCTTTGAAAGAGCTATCAATCAGAGTTGATGTTGTCGAACAGCGAGCTGGTACATCAAATACTGGGAACGTGGCCCGAACTTTCTTTATAAAAGCCGAATCAGTTGCTGCAATGACTGGATTAAACGCGGTTATCATCACAAGATTGCATAACATTCTTCAGGTAATTACATGTGACAAGAAAGCTAATTCTGTGAAATTCGAAGAATATTCTTCGGAGACGGCTAAATTGTGCATTAAAATTTATCTATGGTATAAACTACCTCCATTAGTTCATAAGGTACTGCAACATGGAAGCGAAGTACTTGCTACATTTGAACTACCAATTGGTTTGTATTCAGAAGAGCCACAAGAGGCAAATAATAAAGTCTTGAGGAAATCACAAGCTGAAAACTCCTGAATGTGTTGCCGCGAAAAGACAAATATAGATATTATACGGCATATGTTATTATCATCCGATCCACTTGTAAGCTCTCTAAGAATAAAGGATGGCAAGCACAAGGAAGTTCTTTCTCAAAAATCGAAAACGCTGCTGTTGGATCAATAAATTAATGGTAAGTCTCATAAGTGCCGAACGTAATTCTATTCGATTGGTAATTCTCAGGGCCAGATTTACAGTTCAAAATTTTGCGGTTTAGGGTTTATGGTTAAGAAGTGTCGGCAACTCAGCTGGGATATGCTTTATGGTATGGGCGGATGAAGTATCGGAGTTATTGGGCTTTGTAGATAAGGATTCTTGATTCACGTCATCAAAGCATAGTCCTTCACGAACATTTTACAAAAAATTTGAATTGAATCGATGAAAAACTGAGTTGTCGGCAGACTTTTCTCCAAAAAGATCGGTTTCTGGCCCACTGTGGCGACGCGACGTAGGTAAGTAAGTACCTACACGCGGTACTACAACTTCATTTTCGCTGTTGGGAGCTATCGCGCGGCTCGTCAGCTTTTACGCTCCGCGGCCGTTGTGTCGATTCCTCCTCGATAGTGTAGATATCATCGTAATGACCACATGACTTCCTTGCCTTTGAGGAGCAGAACAAAGTCACGCGGAATCAGATTAGACGAAATAGAGAGGATCCTCGAACACACTGGCAATGCAATCTCGTCACGAAATTCTCTTACATTGACCTGACCAACACGTGTATGATACCGTGTTATCCTTTTGTGTGTTCCATCTATTTTTTGCCACACCGTCGTCGACCCGACAAGTATCAGTTTCTACCGCGGGAACAATTGCCGCATTTTATCGATGCTCCCTTGCGTACTACATACTACGGCCGTGGGTTCACTGCCAGTTGCGTTGTCGTCCGCCAACACTTATTCGTTATCGTTAGCCTCCTTTTACGTAACGGACAGACTTGTATGCGAAAAGAATCAAGAAACAAAAAGTCCAGCCTGGACATTCGGCCAAAAGCAACCAGTGAAATCGTTTCGGGACCGAAATCTCACCTGTATCGTGTATTTAGAAACAGTTGTCTTCGATAACAGCGTAACTTTTCCGAGGAACCATTTCTTTTTTTTTATGCATAGTTACTTAACCTTTAACTACCCGCGCCCAGAATTTTCGCGTAACTATCCGCGCGGTGTATTTAGTACACCACTGAGTACTGTGCGGAGCACGAGAGAAAACTAGCGGGCGGGGAACGGGGAAAGAAGATTGTCTTTGCGTTGCTCTTGCCCCGTTCCCCTCCCGCTAGTTTTCTCTCGTGCTCTGGACAGTACATATATTATTGTATTGGTGTACTTTTTACACCAGCGCGGGTAGTTAAAGGTTAAAAGTGACGCAGCATCCTTGTAGAAATATCATTCGGGAAGTTGAAGTGTACTGCATATATATTCGTTGAACAGGTGGACGGGTCAAGCTATATTTTCTAAAAGAGATCATAAAGCTGAGCGTTAGCGGTGGATGCAGGGTACACACCTGGGTAAAAATATTTCTGTGTGACCCAAATCCAGCCAGCTAATCGTCCCGATCGAGACGTTCCTGGGGTTATCGCGCGGCCGGATCGCGGCGTATGGCGTATGAAATAAGGGTATCGCGGTGGCAACCTCTATCAAAGTGTGAAACGATGAAACGAGCTGGTGCGGCGTGTGTGGCTTGTGCGGGTGCGAGGGGGTGGGGCAGCACGCGAGAGAAAAAATACAGCGGAACAACAAAGCGAGAAAACGGGGATAAAGGGTGCGAGGGCATGCAGCGTGCAGAAACGGGTAGGATAGCGGGATGCACATGGCTGTTAACTATCCTTTGAGTCTCGTTCGTGGAACACCTCACCCGTGCAATGTCTCACTCGGACCACGGGGCTGTGACAGTGTATGGTTGAGCTACGATGGCGGATATGCTCGGCTGCCCCGTAAAAAGACATTTTCACAGCTCTACTAGCGCACAAAATAGTAGACAGCCCGGCTCTTGGACCCGTGTAAGCATCGTGTAACGCTATACCTGATTACACACAGTGATCAGTGAGCCGAGCTTATCCACCGTATGCTTCGATAAGTTGTTAAGAACGCACCTCGTTGGGCTCCAACCACCGTGCTAACAGAATTGTCCAGTCTTCTGTGATTTATGTCCACGTATTATTAGTCCCGTGGAATATGGCCGACCGACGACTTAAAAGGCGACCCCATAAACGCGCGCGTTGTTTATTATTATGTACGATACGGTTCCGAACGGCTTCCGACGATACGCCGCGCCGCGCCGCACAGAGGGCCAGATCGACGCGCTAGCTGTTCATGAGCTAAAAAATCGAAGTCCTCATATCGATTTTTAACGAATGTACAATGTTTCTTAAATGTCCATTACATTCAAAAACGATAATATTAATTAAAGTTATTAAAAACTCTCGTTACAATAAGCGTCCAAAGATCAAACTTTTTCAGATACGATTTATCACCGAAAAAATTCCTTTTCTTCATAACGATGTCCTGGAAAACCTACTAAAGATTAAGTGCCCAATTTGTTTTTGTATGAAGAATGTATATCTATGTTGAGAACGCACCAGGAACTAAACATTAATGTTCATAATTTGTTATAAAAAAAAATACTTAGTCAACCAAGGAATACCGTCAAAGTTTTTCACCTTTGACAAGGGATAAGTTAAAAGTCTTATATAGTGTCGTGCTCTAACAACGTGAAATATTTTCAGCAACGTCTCCTCTAAAAGATCCTGCAAATTTCACATCCAAATCGATCCAAACTTGGAAATTATGATGGTTTAAAGCGTCGCGTGTCACGCAATTCCGCGGCGAATCGCGTTGCGCGAGACGCATTGACGACCACTCAGCAGCTCTTAAGAGTGTAAAGACCTAACCCAGACCTATCTTATGAAGTTTTTAGATGATACGACCATTGATAAACATTCGAACTTATTACTAGCTCACAGTTGAATCATTTGTATTTGAGAGATTATAGTAACAGCATCGTAGTATAGCATCAGAGCAGTTTTTCCATATTAAAGACCTGTATTTTACCTTGTTAAGAGGAATTATAGTATAGATTTTTGTTTATTCGTAGATAAACAGAGTTATAAGCAGAAAATCCGTATGACAATCGAATATAGTCAGGAACTTTGTAAAATATAATGCTTAATCTTGTTTGAATTTTTGTAATTTTTTAAATAAGACAGTAATAACACATTTTTGTTATTTCATTAAATATAATAAACTTCATTCATTCAATAATTATGAATTACTCTCGTTTGAATGCCTGAATAGCCAGTTTTCAAATATTATTCATTATTCACACGAGTTTACAGACATTTCCGGTGATGTAACAAAAAAATGTTTACTACAAAAAGTAATCAGTACTCAGTCTTCTACAAATCTCAATACAAAAAATTTCAATAATTTCTTTTTTTTAATAAAAAATGGTGTTTACCTTCATTATTTATTTATATCTATATATTTTTTATTCAATAATATTATAGCTGATGCCAAGACGAATCCGACGATATATTTAAAGTGGTCTTTACGTTTTGAAATAATGGTGAAATACGCATGAACAGCTAGCGCGCCGATCTGGCCCACTGTGCGCTGCGCTGCACAGTGGGCCAAAGTCCTCATATCGATTTTTAACGAATGTACAATGTTTCTTAAATGTCCATTACATTCGGAAGCGATAATATTAATTAAAGTTATCAGAAACTCTCGTCACAATCAGCGTTCAAAGATCAAACTTTCGAAGTGAAACTTCTTTTGGCAGGGTGTAAGCGTCAAGTGGCTAATTTCGCGTCATGGAATTCGCGACACGAAAATGCGTAACGGAAGTGATGTGGATGGTTAGCTGATCCCCTTTCGAGCGGAGCCGCGAGAAGCATTGGGCGGCGCGACAGTGCTGCTACTGTCAAGAGACATACATTTTCTTAAATATCGAGAGATGTAGGGTTCTTATAGAAAAAGTTGGAGGCAACCCCGCTGTCAGGGATACGTACAATGTCAATGCAATGTTTATTATGTTAAACCATACGTTTTTAAACACACAGTTTGCCAAATACAGAAATACAAAAGCGACCCCCCACATAACCCTTATGTGACGATACACTTCCGGTTCGAGCGCTGATGTCTGTTTCTCACATTCAGTCACTGGCGAGTCGTCGGTCACTTTATCGGTAATCGGTAATAATTTATTAGGTTGGAACGAAAGATCTCGTCTTTTGTTTTACCGATTGCTGCTGTCCTACATACCCCCACTACTCAGTGCTATGGCGAAAACACCGGCAGAACGAGCAAAAGAGTTTCGTGATCGAAAACGTGCTAACAAGCCACCTAAACAGCCAGCAAAGACCAAAAAAAGCATTACGGGCTAATATTAGCGAAATTTTAGATAATAAAAAACATACGCGCGGCAGAAGTGAAACTTCTTGCAGTCTAGTAATGCTTAGAAGTAAATTAAGATTGGAAATGGTAAATAATCCTAATGAAGCGACGACGAGATCAGGAACAACTCTCGATGCAGTATTTGCAAGACATTTAGACAAAATTGAATCGAGAATATTTATATCATATTTTAGCTATCACAAACCAATTGTTTCAATGATAGGATCGTAGAAAATCATAGGAAAAATAATAAACGATCAAAATTTGCGACGCAAAGAAGGAGAACGTATGGGAAAGAAAGAGACATAGTTCATAGCATTTCCCATACGCTCTCCTTCTTTGCGTCGCAAATTTTGATCGTTCATTATTTTTTCTATGATTTTCTATGATTCCATCATTGAAACAATAGGCTTGTGATAGCTAAAATGTGATATAAATATTCTTGGTTCAATTTTGTCTAAATGTATTGCAAATACTGCATCGAGAGTTGTTCCCGATCTTGTTGTCGCTTCATCAGGATTATTTACCATTTCCAATCTTAATGTACTTCTAAACATTACTAGACTGCAAGAAGTTTCACTTCTGCCGCGCGTGGTTTTTCCAGATACGATTTATCACCGAAAAAATTCCTTTTCTTCATAACGGTGTCCTGGAAAACCTACTGAAGATTGAGTGGCCAATCTTTTTTTACATGAACTATGTATATCCGTGTTGAGAACGCACCAGGAACTAAACATTATTGTTCATAATTTATTATAAAAGAAAATATTTAGGTTACTAAGGAAAATCGTCGAAGTTTTTCACATTTGACAAGGGATAAAGTTGTCATTCGTGTCGATTCGTGTGTTCTAACAAAGTGGAACATTTTCGGTAAGATCTCCTCTAAAAGATCGTGCAAAATTCAGATCCTAACTAATCCAGAGTCCGAAGTTATGATAGTTTAAATTTTAAAACGCGGCGTGTCGCGTTGCACGAGACGCATCGACGACCACTCAGCGGCTCTTAAGAGTGTAAAGACCTAACTCAGATCTATCTTATGAATTTTTTAGATTATATGACCATTGATAAACATTCGAACTTCTTGCTATATATAGCTGATAGACTATATTTTCCTACAATTTTATTGTATTATGTACCTATAATGTATTTATTACATTCAGTATTCAGTTCTATAATTTCATTCATCTTCCCTATACCAAAATTTTTAATATACAGGGTGGGGCAATAACTATTAGCACCTCAGATATCTTCGAAACTACAAGTTTCAGAGAAATATTTGCTGAAACAAAATTGCACAGTACGAAGGGGGCCATCCGGTGGTGATAATAGTTTTTTTGCAGGTGGACGTACTTCGGACATTTGAAGGTCACCTTCATTTTTTTAAATGGAATGAGATATTTCTTAATACATCAATCGATGCAGCGGGACATTCTTTATAAAAAAGTACTAACCTATGTATGTCGAAAAGTTAGTAGTTTAGGAGATATTTCAATTTAAAAAATAACTCCAAAATACCATTACTGTCGTAGTAAGGCGTTACACAAGTAAGTAAACACTAACGCCTTAGTACGACAGTAATGGTATTTTGGAGTTATTTAAATTGAAATATATCCTGAACTACTAACTTTTCGACATACATAGGTTAGTACTTTTTTATAAAGAATGTCCCGCTGCATCGATTGATGTATTAAGAAATATCTCATTCCATTTAAAAAAATGAAGGTGACCTTCAAATGTCCGAAGTACGTCCACCTGCAAAAAAACTATTATCACCACCGGATGGCCCCCTTCGTACTGTGCAATTTTGTTTCAGCAAATATTTCTCTGAAACTTGTAGTTTCGAAGATATCTGAGGTGCTAATAGTTATTGCCCCACCCTGTATAGTACGATAGATTTCAACATTTTTTTCAATATCCATACACCACAACTGAAATTACCACACGTTACAAATTCATTTCATTTATAATAAAGAAAGTTCATAATCTGCAGAACGATTCGTATGATTCATTTCATAACTACGATGCGCTGCAATAACCTAAAACCTGCAAAATGTCATGTCATTTTTGCGTCCCCATCGCGCACGCGCAACGTGTCTTCCATTCGCCCCACTAAATCCCCGTTGCGCACGCGCAACGTGTCACATATTACTCTGGTCATCAGAGAGGGGGTACATAATTTCAGCGTGACTCCCCTCATCTGGCGACACTGCAGGGTGAGGCGCCAGAAACAGGCCATCTGAATAACTCCACTGCTATTGGTGTTAGGAAAAAATGCATGAGATGGAACTTGCTTGGTTTCGAGGGGGCATTACATTAGCTTTTACAGTAGCTTTTTTGTAGGTGGACGCGTAAAGGACATATGAAGGTCAACTTCATTTTTTTAAATGGAATGAGGTATTTTTTAATACATCAATCGATGCAGCTGGACATTCGTCATAAATAAGTACTAACCTATGTATGTCGAAAAGTTAATAGTTAAGGTGATATTTCAAATAAATTTTAAATAACTCTGAAACACCATTACTGCCGTACACTAAAGTCTTACAAACGACAGTAATGGTATTTTAGAGTTATTTAAATTGAAATATCTCCTGAGCTACTAACTTTTCGACATACATAGGTTAGTACTTTTTTATAACTAATGTCCATTTGCATCGATTGATGTATTAAAAAATACCACATTCCATTTTAAAAAATGAAGTTGACCTTCATATGTCCTTTACGCGTCCACCTACAAAAAAGTTACTAACATCTGATTAATACCCCCTCGAAACCAAGCAAGTTCCATCTGATGCATTTCTTCCTAACACTAATAGCAGCCGAGTTATTTAGGTGGCCTGTTTCTGGCGTCTCACCCTGTATAGATTCTTTATAAGTACCTTTGGTTTACTCTAAAATGTGTCACCGGATATGTAACTTTGCCGTTCCTGGTCCAGCCAAACATTTGATTCAACTTTGGCCAAAAGGGCGAAGACAAGGTTGGCTTGGAATCTTATCGAAAAGGTGATGCGGAATAACAGCGCGTTTAGCCAAGTGTTTTAGTCGAGGCGAAACAAACGAAGCGAAATGCGAAGCAAATCCTAGAATATTAGAAACTAGAGGCTCGCAGCTTTAAAACCAGTCGAAATTTATTGTCGTAGAATCATTTTTTTCGAGATTATAACAGTTCAAGTATATTTCCTCGTTGAAAATTCGACGGTCCTCTAATTTTGCGCGGCAGTGTATATCGAAGCGAGTAGTTGCAATTAGTCATAAGCGGTCAGAGAAGTTATAATAAAGATCATTGATGAGCCAGGTGAACGGGAGGTCGTGGCTAGCCATGGATGTTATCCACGAGTTAAATTGAGAATTAGTGCTCTATCCACCGTACCCGCTCAATCTCGCCCCTAGTGACTTTCATTTGTTTCCTGCATTGAAAAGACCTCCACGAGGGCAACTGAATGAGCCGCAGCCTGAATGAGGTGAAACAGCCTATTACCGGAATGGATTATGAAGTAGTTCTTTCAGGTTGAAATTTGAAAGAGAAAAATGCCCGGTGATCGAGGCAAAATGTTTTCGAGTATTCGAACTTTAATGTCTTCGAGGATTCTATGTATACTACTGCGATTACGCAGTACAGTAAAAGCTCCTTCGTTGTCCAAAGGCCGGGGGTTTGAGCGGACAACGATCGTGCCCGGACACTATTTTACCACGTTTTTATTAGCTCGCTTTCTTGTTTGTCTGTTTGTTCGGTACAAATTTTGCAATTGATTTTAAACTAACTTCCCGATGAGCTAGAGACTTGAAATTTTAGACATAGCTCAGAACTGGATGACAATGCAATATTTTTAAAAAATTTTTTAAAAAGCCTATGCGTTCAGGAGATATAAATTATTAATAATTTAAACCTTTGTACCCCCTGCCGCGTGACGTAGTACGTCTTCGCGTTCAGTGTCCCCACTCTACTACGTGTTCCCACTCTGACTCATCCCCACTCCACTGACCCGCTTCGCACCGAAGGAGCTCAGTGTGCGTCAGTGTGCATCAGTGTGCGTTCGAGCTCCGTGCGGTGTTTACAAGTTACTACGTATTATTATAGTATAATGTTTGTTTACCAAGCGAAAGAACAGTTACACCGAAATTCTCCGTCGAACCTTTATCTTTAACATTTTACCACAGCGTTCGTTTTCGATATGACGCGTCGCAATACCGTCTGAAATTTACTACATGTCTCTGTTATAATCTCATCAAAATATTCAAAATCGATTGTAAAATATCACACATGTAAGGCTAAAAAGCAGAAAATAATTATTTAAATAAAAATAAATTTTTAAAAAATACCACGTTTTTAAAACGGACTAAAAAGTATAAAATAAAATTTTAAAAAACGCCACGTTTAAAAACGGACTAAAAAGTATAAAATAATTTTTTCTAGCCCCATACAGATTCCTAACCCCGTACAGATAGTAATGAAAATTTGTGATTGTGAATTTTGAATAGCTATGAAAATACTTGTAAGATTTAAAACGAAAAACGTGGGGCGCATGCAATAGATAATTGATGCATAAACACCTAAATCACTAATAATTTTATTGCACTGCAAATGATATGAACTGTTTTGCGAGTTTCCTCAGCGGCAGCTACTCTCTACACTCCTTACTATGTATTATCTTGCGCCGCACGTTTTTCGTTTTAAATCTTACAAGTATTTTCATAGCTATTAAAAATTCACAATCACAAATTTTCAGGACTATCTGTACGGGGATAGGAATCTGTATGGGGCTAGAAAAAATTATTTTATACTTTTTAGTCCGTTTTTAAACGTGGCGTTTTTTAAAATTTTATTTTATACTTTTTAGTCCGTTTTAAAAACGTCGTATTTTTTTAAAATTTATTTTTTTGATTTATGACAGCGCCGACCGTGCCGAGCGAGACTTCTGTAGAGAGCCGAACATAGAGAAGGACAGAATGAAATACGGATCGCGGGACCGAAGCGTGTCGCCATCGCCGGCACAGTTCAAAGAATGTCCCATACGCTGTTCTTCGTTGCCTTCGAAACTTTCATCGTCGATTAAACCACTAAATACAGTTGAAATTATATCGTGTTTGGTGTCATTTTAATCAGAGAAATGTCAGGAATAAGCTAGTGGAAGTCCCATAAATGAATAATGGAAATTAAGAAGTTTGAGAATTCGATTCACTCGAGTCAATATTGTGGTGTTCACACCGATATACCCGAGCCGATATTAATCGTCGCCGCCCTGCGGAGCGACTCGGCGTTGACAGGCAGTGGAATGGGTAGGCACTAGGGATGCCGATTATTTTCAAAAAGATCGATTTTTCTGAATCGATTATAATCGAAGCTTCAAGAAACGATCCACTAAAAAATCGTTTCCAAAATAATCGATGTCTTGAATAATCGATCTTTTTAGGAATGTCTAAAAATGATAAAAAAACGAAGATCAAAATTTTGTTGGAATCTTTTATTAAAGAAATAAAGTAATAATAATTATTAGACTGCGGATCTTTACGCATTTATTTAAAGCAAAATTGAGTATATGAACATCGAAGAAGTTGAAAAATTTATTACGTACTTGTTTGGCGCATGTCGTTGCGCGTCAGCCAATGGTCGCGTGGTCGGCCGAGTACGAGTAGGGAATTAGCCAATGAACGAGTTCCGTTAGAAACATTATGCGCAGTAGAATTGTCGCGTTTTAGGAACATTTATATACAGTTACTTTTGATGCTCGTTGGATCTCTTTATACAGTCTCCACAGTAAACACTCCACGGTCTCCACGTACACTCATACAATTTGCCATGAAAATCGATTATTTTTATAATTTTAGAATCGATTATTTGTAAAAATCGGATATTGAAGAATCGATTCTAAAAATCGATTTATTTTATGAAAATAATCGATTTTTTAAATAATCGATTAAAAATCGACATCCCTAGTAGGCACTGGACAACGATCGTGCCCACGATTCAGGACAACAAAGGAGCTTTTAACTGTAATACGCAAGAAACGAGAGCCGAACAGAAACTTCTTCTTTCTCCTTTTAATAAATTCAATCAACTAAACGTAATATACATATCGGTGTTCTCAAATCTTTTTAACATTTGCGCTATTTCAATTTGCAGAACTGGCCGTGGCGATCTTTGATGTCACTTTTCTGGTCAATTTGGGATTTTCCGGTGGGACGGCGCATCAATTCTCAGGAAATCGAGTCTTACAACTCCAACAGTTATTGCTTCGAAACTAATTTATCACTTTCGCGAACTTCTCCACGCGAACTTGACCTTTACTTATCGGTACATCTGGAAATAGTTTTCAATGCATTTATTGTATCACAGTCAATCTTTTTACTAAACCTAATATAATATTGTTTCAAATCTTACTCAAATACTAAAACTCAGCTAAGAATAAAAGAAAAATTGTTAGTAAATTCCATATTGTATAATAATAGACTCCTCAAAAGAATTAAGGGATCACTTGTGCGAAACCGAAAAATTGCTCCCACTTTACGTGATAATAACTCCATCACAAATTGCTGTATCGATATCTTAAAACAATGGTTTGAAAGCCTGAAACCTCTAGTTTCAGATGCTCTGTTTCAAATTGTTGATATGTTGATTTTTTACAAAGTTATAGCGAGATGAAGACAACATTGACGGTTAACAAAAATTTTGTGCAATTTTGGAACCTCACACGGGCAGAAACAAATTTTTTTGATAAATCGTGTTAATACCATTTGGAAGGGCTCTTTTCTGTGAAAATTTTGTGGTTGTTGAATATTGTACGTTTTTTTTTATTCGAGTTATTCAACATTGAAGTAAATGTTGGCTTTTTAACTTTAACTGGACTCAAAATTTGTCTACGACCTCAGGATTTTGCAAGTAATCGATTTTTGTGAACAACACTAATGTAATAATTTTCTCGTTGAACAGATTTGAAATCAGCGTGAAAAAATCTACGGGAAACGATATATAGCATGTTAAAAAAATATTTTTTTCGCGCGTGGTACTGGAGAAACCACATTTTCTTGAAATTCTACATGTTTAACGAATTTTCTCAACGTTAAAAATCGTTCGTACCATAATCTCTCTATTTTCCCATATTCTGTCAAGTTTCAGATTTAATTTTAAAAAAATTTCATCGCTCTACCTCATTTCTATCGAAAGTTCTTTGATTTTGAATCGAGTTTGAGAGATGTCAGGCAGCCGCTGTACGTGACGCGCTAATTTCTGCGAAGCACTAACTTCAAACACAGCTGCCATAGGTAGAAAATTGTCGCAGCGAGTTCATGGGGTACTCAATCGAATCGGCAGAATCTCTGCTTCAATCTGACGTTCGGATCATGGTATTATGATCATTTCTCGCCGAGATACAGCGAGTTAAAGGAAAAATGGAAATTGTGCATTTTTTAAGCATATTTTCAGAAACAGCTGGTATATCGAAATGTTAATGAAATTAAAAAAAACAAAAGAAGTGCCTTGAAGAGAAAGAAACGTTCCTTCTATCGCTTTTTTGCACAAGAATCGACGATAATTTTTTCGCTTTCTGGAGCCAGTTAAAATTAAAAAGCCCATATTTACTTCAATGTTGAATAACCCGAATATAAAAAATCGCACAATAATCAACAACCACACAATTACACAAAAAGATAGCCCTTCCAAATGATATTAACACGATTTATCAAAAAAATTTGTTTCTCCCCGTGTGATGTTCCAAAATTGCACAAAATTTTTGTTAACCGTCAATGTTGTCTTCATCTCGCTATAACTTTGTAAAAAACCAACATATCAACAATTTCAAACAGAGCATCTGAAACTAGAGGTTTCAGGCTTTCAAATCATTGTTCTACGATATCGATACAACAATTTTTGATGCAGTTATGACCACATAAAGTGGGAGCAATTTTTCGGGTTCGCAGAAGTGATCCCTTAATTCAGGGGTGGCCAATCTTTTGCATACCATGCGCAAAATTTTTTCACATACGAGTTCAGGTGCGCCATACAAATCAAGCACTTTTTCTACCTTCTTATATTCGTTGTATAGGGGTAGGATCTGCTTCGGTTAGGGGAGGAAAAGGGAGAACTCAATCGCGCCACTAAATTAATTAACTTACACCAGTTGAAAAGACATACGATCGTTGAAGCACTTATCTACAATAGTGAAAAATGATTTTTTGGACGATAGGGCGACCACTGTCTTGAACACCGCAATTCCCATCCTGTAATTGTAAACTGTCAAAAAATTGCGACGAATTGATGAGTAAGAAGGCTGAATAAATTCAACTGAGAGCTCTCAGGTGTTGAAAATATGAAGATGGAATTAGCTATGGCGCTTACTTCAAAAGTATAAGTATAAACGCAAGGATCCAATGCGCCACTTATAATCATCCAATACGCCACAGGTTGGCCACCCCTGCCTTAATTCTTTGGGAAGTGTAAAACTCAGCTAAAAAGAAAAGAGGAATTGTTAGCAAATTCCATATTGTATAATAATAAATTGTAATATCATGCTTCAATTAGATATGAAATCTGAAATGCTATTAAACATGCATTTCCGTGAGAAAATTTAACATCTGACGCGGTACGAAAAATATTTTTTACAACTTTATGAAAGCCGATTGAATTTCTATTATAATACACGTTCGTTGATAAGTTTATCAAATAATTGTCGCGAGGCGCTTTGACTCACGAGAATATTCATCGAAGGACAATGTTATTTGCAAAAATTAGCAAGAATTTCGAGATGCACGAGCACATAATGGCTAAAAATAAATATCATTATTGAAATATTGATTAGCATTTTCTGTTCGCGATCGTTTCACGGTTTCGCTGTATTCGCGGATATTTCGTGTGATGTATTCGAAGCAATTCTCGATTTGCGTGGAAATTGTATCAAACCACGATTTACGCGATGAATATGTAATACGTGTAAGCTGCGACGCGATTCAATGAAAAACTGCCTTGGAAACGCAGCCTAAAAACGCGCGGATTTATTCAGCGCGATTTCGAATCGAATTATCGCCAGCTCGAAAGGATACAGATGAATAATGAATAATGGTTATTATTATAGCTACGTTATGCATTATGCTGATGTAATACGTTACGTTGAAGCGCGCGCTGCGCGGCCTGGATGTGGGTGTCGCGGAATACAGATATGTAAATGCTTGTCCATCTCGCTACGTGGGAGATGATCGATGCTGAAAATTTTGATCCCGGGGCCTAGCCCGGCTAGGCTAGCCGGTGACACGCTTCGATCAATTTTTATCGCGAATACTTGAAACTCTTGAAATTTTCAAGACCGATTCTACAGTGGATGTTACTCTCATTTAAACAGCTGAATGTGAGAAATAGTCGATGTTTCGATAATAAACGACTCGTTTCAAAGCTCGGAGTCTATAATTCCGTTCTCGATACATTTTTATACCACCGATTATTCGCTAGAAATGATAATACCAAGATTATAAAGAGAATTCACGGTTTGACCGCCGAGGTGACAAGACGTGTTTACGGGGGTCCCATGGAAATCACCGACACAAATTTCCCCGACACGGTTTTCACCGACAACATTTCACCGACTCCAGATTTGACCGACAATAGCTTTGGTCGACAACTCCTTTAACCGACAACGAATTTGATCGACAACGATTTTGACCGACAACGAATTTGATCCACAACAACTTAACCCTTAGCACTCGAGCGGCGACTTTGAGGCATCATTAAAAATTGCTCAGCACCATTATTCAAAATATTGCTTACATTACTGAATATGTTAGTACCTAATCAATTACTAAACACTCAAGTACTATGTGAGGTATTATGTCAATTGCATGTTGATACAAAAAAGAAAAGAATTAGAGGGTTATTGTTGCTCGCTCGCTTCGCGAGCTCGCGGGTAGGACTGTTCTTGCGAGAGGGTTAGTGGGACGCATGGCTAGTAGGGCCTACTGCTATTAATGTTTTTTATTTGGTATGTGCCTCTCCAAGAGTCACACAAAGAACTTCCCGATTCGTTACTCCTTCGCCAACATCGCCAACATCGTTTTTTTTTTGTACTTTCATCGATATTCTCCCAAAATGTATTCTCGGGAGTAGAGATATAAACACACTCTTGCATTGGGATAATTTTCGATTATTGTAAGCGGTAACATTAGCATTAGTTGCATAAATTAAAAAAAAATTAAAACAATTAAAAAAAATTTTTTTTAAATGGAAAAAAAAATTTTTTATGTAGTTACGTTTGTTTCTTCGGTGGAAAATTTCCGTCCTCTCGTATAAATTGCATTGTTGAATCAACTCCTTTCGAAAAAAACTAAAAAAATAAAAAACTGCTTGACCAAAATGGACCAAAATCTAATCAGCTCTAAGTTACAGCGGGGCACATCGATTGCATCATTCATCATTCTGATCGCGTTGTTACTTTTTCATAAAACGTTAACGAAAAATTTGATAACATACAAACATACATACGCACACACACACACACATATACGAACATTTTGCTGAAAATAGTCTAAAATGACTGCAGTGACCACGAAACGTGAAGATCTGCTAAAATATCGATTTTCGGGGTCATTACAATAACTTCCCTATAAAATCGAGAAGTTAATTAATACAGAATGGAATTAGTTTAGGTCGAAAGAATTGTTTAATTTTCCAGTTAAAATAGGTCCGAGTGCAAAGGGTTAAGACGACCACAGCATGTATTATCATACAGTATTATCATACGTATTATCATACAGTATTATCATACAATATTATCATACTGTGTCTCAAGTCGTTGTGGATCAAATTCGTTGTCGGTTAAAGGCGTTGGCGGCCAAAGTTATTGTCGGTCAAATCTGGAGTCGGTGAAATGTTATCGGTGAAAACCGTATCGGGAAAATTTGTGTCGGTGATTTCTATGGGGCCCGTTTACGGTGAGGCTCTTGAGTAAACATCTATTTGTCTAGTTTTTCGTTAATAACTCCTAAACAAAGCCGCGGATAACATTTTTGCAAAGGAAAATATCGCTTCAAATGGTCTCAGGGACCTCCCATTTCCGGGATGTTCAAGAATTTTTGGACACCCTGTATGTTCGCGCGTGTCTACAGTACAGTGTAGATGAACCAGTGAACTCTCGTTAAACAGTGACATATTGTGTTTTTCGCTTTCCTCCGTCTATCCAAAGGGTGCAACATGCACCCTTTTCTATCTCCAATGACCCTTGACTACAGCAGTCAGATGGAATCTTCGAAATCAACGAATACAACTCTACAGAACCACTTCTCGTCTCAAGCTCCCAATTACGTAGCTGCTGTACAAACCACACTCTTCCCTACAAGAGAACAAGCCATCGTCATCGACGCCTTAGAAGGCGTATACATCAAGGAGTATGATAAAGCGATTAGTTCACCGATTAATTCCTCCTACATCAGGCTTGTGTCTGAAATCGACGATAAGACATTACAAATCCGCCCACTAATCTCCAAATTCAAGAGGATCGTATTATCAAATGTGTGCCCCATTATACCGCATAACGTTCTGGAGGGATACCTCTCAAAGATGAACATTAGATTGGGTTCAAAAGTGACTTCCCTACGCCCAGGCCTTTCTGAAGCCGACTTCGCTCATATCATGAGCTCTCGGCGTCAAATCTTCATCCACAATGACGACGTAAACAAACTACCTGAGTCACTATAGATAGTTTTCGACGACACAACCTTCTGGCAGAATTGGACAAAATGTAATTTCAATTATAATTACAATTACTTACCAATTATTGCAATTCCCAAGTAATTTTAATGCAATTACAAGTAATTGTAAGTAAGTGGTAGTTGCAATTACAAGTAATTGTAACTGGTAGTTGCAACACCGCTAGGTAGTCGAGTCAACGAAAAGTTTTAGAGGGAAATGGAAGGAACACAATTTTTAACTTTGGGACTTTGTTTGGACTAGTTAGGAGGTAACCATACTAAAAGTCCCCACTCCTAGGAGGTGAGCGAGGTGCAGAGGGGCACGTAGAAGGTCCCCTTTTTCGGTTTTTCGCTTATATCTCGGAAACTATGCGTACTACCGATACGACCATTCTACACAAAATTAAAGTTGATAAAATGCGCCGTAAGATAGACTTCATTTAGTTTTTTGCTAACTCGTATAGTTTCCGAGATATCCGCGCTCAAAGTTCACTAATTGTGCTGAAGCTAGTCAAGTAAGGCAAAAATTTCTTTTTCACAATTTATGAACTTTGAGCGCGGATATCTCGGAAACTATGCGTCCTAGCGATAAGCCCATTCTATACAAAATTAAAGCTGACAAAATGTGCCGTAAGATTGATTCTATTCAGTTTTTCGCTAACTCGCATAGTTTCCGAGATATCCGCGCTCAAAGTTCACGGTTTGTGAAAAAGAAATTTTTGTCTTTCTTGACTAGCTTCAGCACAATTAGTGAAATTTGAGCGCGGATATCTCGGAAACTATGCGAGATAGCGAAAAACTGAATCCAAGCAATCTTGTGGCACATTTTGTCATCTTTAATTTTGTATGGAATGGTCTTATTGCTAGGACGCATAGTTTCCGAGATATCCGCGCTCAAACTTCACTAATTGTGAAAAAGAAATTTTTGCCTTATCTGTTTAGCTAACTCTTCAGCACAATTAGTGAACTTTGAGCGCGGATATCTCGGAAACTATGCGAGTTAGCGAAAAACTAAATAAAGTCAATCTTACTGCGCATTTTGTCAACTTTAATTTTGTGTAGAATGGTTTTATTGCTAGTACGTATAGTTTCTGAGATATCAGCGGAAAACCGAAAAAGGGGACCTTCTACGTGCCCCTCTGCACCTCGCTCACCTCCTAGGAGTGGGGAGTTTTAGTATTTTTACCTCCTAACTAGTCCAAACAAAATCCCGAAGTTAAAAATTGTGTTCCTTCCATTTCCCTATACAACTTTTCGTTGACTGGACTACTAGTTTAGATAATATCTTCTTTGAATTCTTTCTATTCTAAATTCAATCCATTCGCGACAATTACACAATTGTAACACGACGTCTTATAGGTAGTAAGAATATATTTTTGTTCTTTGATAATTAACGCAAATTCATTAAAACCCTTCATAATTATTGTCCAATATCCTAATCAAGTAATTGAACGTCCCCACACGATGCAATCTTACCGATCGGATTGTATCAATTTAATTATACTAGTTAAGAGGCTTACTAATTATCCTAGCGACTCCCTGATTTCGCATCAATTTCGTTCGCGACATTCCAATTGTCCAAACAGAGATTTATCCAACCTAGCGGCTCCCCAATTTCGCATTGGGTTTGTCCACGAAAACTATACTATCCTAGCGGCTCCCCATTTTCGCATTGGGTTCGTCCGCATCCTAACAGCTCCCTGATTTCGCATCAGATTCGTCTGTGCTCTTATCCAACCTCCCAGCGGCTCCCCAATTGCGCATTGGGTTCGCCCGCGTCGTTATACAACCTCCTAGCAGCTCCCCGGTTTCGCATCGGGTTCGCCTGCGCGTTGTTCCTAGTGACTCCCCAATTTCTCATTGGGTTTGTTCACAAAGTTTCACCTTCCTAGTAGTAGTAGTAGTAGTAGTAGTGTTACTGCCGGGGAGAGGCGGCTCGGCTTCCTTAAAACACACCGGATCTTTCATCACCAGTATCACAATTGGCGCTGCCGGCACTCGGCCCTTTAGCGGGTTGCAGTTATCCACGTTTTTCAGCTGTCCCCTCTGTTTTATTCGGCCCGGACCATTTTCAGAGTCGTCGACTTACTAGACGGGTCGGTCATTATTGATGAGACGGGCCATGCTACCTAATTTGGCAGTTTTTGAGCTATTTTACGGCTCGGTATGAACGTCGGGCTCCCTCACCTTCAGACCTGCAGGGTGTCTCGCTTGCCCTTTCAGACTCCCCCCACTTCACTACATTTTCATGTCGAATGTGTCAAGTTTTTTGAAGCCCGTCCCTACTCTGTTTCCGGATAGTCCAGAAACCTGCCCACCTTAGGGCTAGTCCGTCCGCCTGTGCCATGAGTCTATTGGGAGTACAAATGCGAAGGACCGCTTGAAGAACAATTGCAAATCTCGGCTGGGCCGAGATATCAATTCCATTCGGTCTTCACCTGTTGACCTACTTCGCGATGGGGTTGAGAAGGAAGGGTTCACCAACTTCACCGAAATCTGTCTCCTGAGAGATTTGTTATCAGGTTCATCGGGATCTTTTCTTTCTTGGGTGGGCTTGACACATCCTAGAAAATATGGCTGATTATTCGGATGTGACCACCATCCTCAGTTCTGGTCGGTGTTCAGCTATTAGCTCCGTCCACCCGGCCTTTCCCTTAAAAGATTTCTAATTGATGTGCCGTTTGCGTTTTTGATTTCGTTTTTTGGTAGGGTCCGTGCCCAGTTTCCTCAAGTAGTACCATTTTTGTTCGCTGACCACCCCCTTCCTTACTCTATCCCCCAAACAGAGGAGATAGAGCCGGCGGGTACCCTTTTGAGGCGGGATAGAAAGACAAAAAGATCGGAGATGATATGAGGTTCACCTTTCCTCTCCTCAACGAGAGAGTCATGAAGAGCAGATTCAACCGACTGTTCACAAAACTCTCCGCTATTGATGCCTGGATGTCAGATGGCAACATGCAAACTGGAACCTCCGACGAAAACGTAGAAAACCGCCTAAACTGATATCCAACTATAGTGCCTGACAAAAATGACAATCTATTTTGCATTAGAATATTAACGGTTTTCACCCTCAAAGGGTACTATTAGACTTACTAACAATAACCTGAACCCTATTGCCATCTGTGTTTAAGAAACTAATTTTATTTTTAAAGATACGTATTGTCCGACGATCAAAGGGTACCGATCATTTAACAAGAATCGCTCAATAGCTTTACACGCTAGTGGGGATGTACCTACATTCAAGAATAATATCGCTAGCCAGATAATCTCTCTTAATACAAATTTCGAGACAACAGCTAATTTTGTATTATTTTCTTTTGGGTATGTTGCCATAATAACCTAAATCACTTGTACAGAATTTTGAAAGACCTCCCTCCCATGTGTACTCGATGTAATACTCTACTTTCGATTGAATATATCATACTGCACTATCCCCTTTTCTCCTTCCAAAGACGTCGCTTGACTATCTCTAGCAAATTAAGTGAATGCCTCAATGTTATTAGGTCAATCGGAAAGTTCCGTCCGTTTTTTTACAAGGAGTAGAGCTTTATTTAAGAAACAAAATGAAAAAGTACATTAATCAAAATATTGTCCATCGTTAGCGGTAACTTTTCCCCATCTTTCGGGCAGCAAGCGAATTCCGCGACGAAAGAATGAGTCATCTTTGGAAGTCATCCTGTCAGAGACTCATTTTTCGACATCTTCGTAAGAATTATATCGTTCCTCAGCAAGCGCGTGTGCCATCGACTGAAACAAGTGATAGTCAGAAGGGGCACAGTCTGGCGAATAAGTCGCATAGGGTAGCACTTCCCGGCGAAGTGCTTCTAACGTCCTACAGTGGGGTATTTGGCCTGAAAAAGTGGAAAAAGCTATTGTAGCGTTATTTATAGGCTCAAGGTTATAATATTATATATCGTTGGATTCGCCTTAAGATCAGCTACAACATTATGAAATCCAAAATACATTTTAGTATTTGAAAAATCAAATTTACCTCAATTTTTTGAAAAAAAAAATTTTTTTTAAACTTTTATATATTGAAATTCGTAGACGTCTGTATACTGTTCCTCTTTTGTTCGAAACATTTTTTCCTCAGATTACACTGTCCAACAAATTCAAACTTTTTTTTTACTTTTCGATTCTTACTATGCGATTCTTATAGAGTTTTTCGCGCTGATTACGAATCTGTTTTTAATTTTTTTCCTAGACGCATAGTTTTTAAGAAATTTGAGTTTGAAAAAATGACCTATTTTTCAACTTTGAACAAAGATTGTGATGTTACTATAAAAGATATTGTATTGTTCTTTACATAAAAAGATTCTCTAGACTTTCCCGAATCCAGTGATATCCAATATTAATGCATTATGATTGTTTAAACATGTTTAAACAATGATTAAAGACGGAGAGACACCACTTTTGCACCATTTTTTGCGGATATTTCTCAATTTATCTCAAAAAATAAGGGTCTAGCGGAAAATCGAACTACACCACGCGCTAGAGCAGACTTTTATCTTGAGAAACCACCCTTTCAACTTTCCAAGGTCTACGTTTTTACCGAAACAGAAAGCAAAATATCTTCGCCCGACACGAGCTGCCGCCAGTGGCGCTCACCACTACAACGGGCGTTCGCCGCGGCGTATCCCGTGGAACGCCTATTCTAGCGGTAAGCGCCACTGGCGGCAGCTCGTGTCGGGCGAAGATATTTTGCTTTCTGGTTCGGTAAAAACGTCGACTTCTGAAAGTTGAAAGGGTGGTTTCTCAAGATAAAAGTCTGCTCTAGCGCATGGTGTAGTTCGATTTTCCGCTAGACACTTATTTTTTGAGATAAATTGAGAAATATCCGCAAAAATTGGTGCAAAAGTGGTGTCTCTCCGTCTTTAATCATTGTTTAAACATGTTTAAACAATCATAATGCATTAATATTGGATATCACTGGATTCGGGAAAGTCTAGAGAATCTTTTTATGTAAAGAACAATACAATATCTTTTATAATAACATCACAATCCTTGTTCAAAGTTGAAAAATAGGTCATTTTTGCAAACTCAAATTTCTCAAAAACTATGCGTCTAGGAAAAAAATTAAAAACAGATTCGGAATCAGCGCGAAAAACTCTATAAGAATCGCATAGTGAGAATCAAAAAGATTTTTGGCTGTTGGACAGTGTTATCGAGAACCCCTGAAAAAGCAAGACGATAGTGGAATATTTGCACTATTATAACTTGAAAAATATTTAAGAAAAAAATATTTTAATATAATGTTTTGGAAAGCTGTCAAAACAAGCTACAAGAATATGCAACAAAAAGTAGGGAGTTCTATTTAAGAAATGGAAGATGACGTTCACGTGATTTTCAAACGACTATCCAAGGTCAAATCAATGACACCATTTTATGCCCCCCTCTAAACCATACAACTTTTGTCTGAAACATTTTTCTGCAAAATAGCTTCATTTCCCAGATATACGTCTGTTTCACGTTAAATGACTTACCCGGTATATTATAAGAATATTTTAAAATGATTACCATTAATTTTCATCGGGAAATACATAAGAAATTTCTTCCTCGGATAATGTTTCTTCTTCATTTGAGGCCAAGTGTAGCCGAACGTACGCGTGCGCGAAACGCTGCTAAACACTTAATTCTAAATAGGCTATAAAATTTGAATTCGGACATATTCGGAATCAAACTTTGTTGGCTTATAATCACGAATCTTTACCGAATGTAATGACACCAAAAAGAGCACTCAATACGGCTTTATACTATAACAAAATTGTCAATAAAGTTTTGTAATTTTTGAAAAGCTTACAGAATGATTGGTAATATTCAAATATTAATAACTATACTAATTTAGATGATAACAAAATAAAATCTATGCGAAAGTGCTCTGTATACCTACCTGAACAACTTTTGTAATACAAGAATTTACAGAATTTCCCTTCAAACACATGAAAATCGCCAATGAACAGACGCTGTCTTAGAGACTGTTTAAGAACGCCAAGCGCGCCTTAAAATCTCTCGACTTTCGATGAAGTTTACTACTTCACGGGTGTACAAATAGAAAAAATAATATTGCAGCCTTATTCTTCAGACCTTTAACTACAACGAACAACAAAAATTTTATGGCATACGCAAAAATTTAGAAATTGAATTTTTTCCACTTTTTCGGGCCAAATACCCCACTGTGCGTTCCTTTGACAACTTTTGTGACGTTTCGCAAGCAGAATTTTGCAGATGGTTTTTCGCTTTTCAATGTTTCTTGGCTTGAATTCATATGGGACCCACTTTCCTTTCTTGTAGACCTTCCCCAAGGCTTTTAAATAATCGGAAATGACATATTAAACACGACTTAACGCTTCTGCAATTTGTTTTTGTGTTTGGCATGGATCTTTATCCACCAATGCCTGCAATTCTTCGTCTTCGAATACTCGTGGCCGTCCAGAACGCTCTTTGTCCTCTTCAGTAAAATCACAATTTTTAAAGCGGCAAAACCACTCTCTACATGTTTTATCGGAAACAGCATTATCGCCATAAACGTCTACAATCATTCGATGAGCTTCAGCTGCAGTTTTCTTCCAATTAAAGCAAAAGATTAACACTTTGCGCAAATGACGCTTAACACTGCTTAACAGCCAAAAAGGATTTCGATTCTCACTATGCAATTCTTATAGTTTTTTGCGCTGATTCCGAATCTCTCCTTAATTTTGCTCCTAGACGCACAGTTTTTGATAAATTTGAGTTTAAAAAGATGACATATTTTTAAACTTTGAACAAATATTGTGATGTTATTATAAAAGATATTGAATTGATCTTTACGGCAAAAGATTCCTTAGACTTTCCCGAATACAGTGATATCCAATATTAATACGTTATGATTGTTTAAACATGTTTAAACGATCGATGTTTCAAACTGCAAAGAGGGTTTCTCAAGATAAAAGTCTGCTCTACATCGTTTAACCATGTTTAAACAATCATAACGTATTAATATTGGATATCACTGTATTCGGGAAAGTCTAAGAAATCTTTTGCCGTAAAGATCAATTCAATATCTTTTATAATAACATCACAATATTTGTTCAAAGTTGAAAAATATGTCGTCTTTTCAAACTCAAATTTCTCAAAAACTGTGCGTCTAGGAGAAAAATTAAGGAGAGATTCGGAATCAGCGCAAAAAACTCTATAAGAATTGCATAGTGAGAATCGAAATCCCCAAAAAAAGTTGAAATTTGTTGGACCGTGTAATTGAAAGAAAAAGGTTAGGAAGAGTGTCACTGCAGAACAATTTAAAAGCAATGATGCACGGATGAGTCCTCGGAACACATCGGCGCTATTCGGTACGCAAGTCACAATGCTACGACAGAAACTACTCGAGTCATTTGAATAAATGTTTTAATACTGGCTCATCCAGTATTTAAAAATATAGCGCAGCAGAGTGCAATAATGCCTTCCGGGTCAAAACGGAAAAGTTCGTCGCTTCTACAACGCTCAACATGTTCCCCTGAGACAGTCGCGTCGCATCTGTATGCACCCCTGAGAAAGGATGTAGTCTGCACCCTTGTAGTAGCGAACACGAACAAGGAACTGTTCAGAGGAAAATGGAGAATGTTGCAGAAGTTGCAAACTTTTTTGCCTTTACTCTATAAAATATTACGACATTTCTCTGTACGCATGTCAGGTTTGATTTTCTGCAACAGCAACAGCTAATTGATCATTATATTTATTCTTTCCGTCGTTTGGTTCTAGTTAATCAATCATTGAATCGAGAATAATAAATGTTCCCGTGACGTTTCAAACATACTTTGTCCCAGTTAGTATGCTCTGAATAATAGTTAAACTCCCCACTTTGTTCATTACTAAAATAGCCCCATACAATTATGGAGCCACCACAGTGTTTAACGATTCGAGTCACCAAAGTTTAGTTCTTGTCCATCGTTTAGGTCACTTTGCTCTGACTATACTTTTTATGATAGAAATACATACACGAACCAATGATTAAACGAAATGTGACGACTCCCTAACCACTGACAATATGAAGAAAACGTTCTCAGTGATTTTGAAAGGGTGTAACAAAATTTAGTGTCATGGTTTTGGCAGATGGTTGTACACCTTCGGATTTGTAAAAAGAAATTGCCTCAAAATTGACTTTGACCTTGAGATTCAACTTTTTTACGCTTGTATCGCATTCTACTCACCATGGGGACCAAACTTGTCAAAGGAACCATAGGTCGTAACTCAACCGTTCTCTTATAAAAGAATGTTACATGTTTTAACGTCGTCTTTCGTTCCTTGAGTTGAGAATCATCATGGTTTATGGCTGTTATCAATCGTCCTTGAACAGCAGCTTCGATTTGGCCACCATTATTTTGTAAACGGAACGGATGTAAACAAACAGAGGACAGTAAACATCAGAACTTTCAGATGACCACTGCCAATAATCACAGTCTTTTCTGGTCTTTCGTGTAGTCAGTGTTAGACGTCAGTTATGCAAAGTAGAAGAAGAAATTATAACGTTCGTCAGATGCTTCATGCTATTGAGGAAGCATTTGGAAATTACACCTTAGCTCGCAATATACAGTCGGGGACAAAAATAAGTGGATAGTTAGTGGATATAGGTAAAAATGAAGTTTAGTCGAATTAACATGACTGTTATAAACTTAAGTTTTATTTATTATATATCCTTATAGTGTATAGATTATTTAACGAATAATTGAAGTTCACATTTACATCTTTGTGTAAACACACCGTACCATAACGAAAATGTCAGCTATTTATCAGGAGACAAAAATGAGTGGACACTCAATGAAATGCGTAATAAATGAAACACATAACAAAATTAGTACTTGGTATTGCCGCCTTTTGCATGTATTACTGCTTCCAGGCATCGAGGAATACTTTGTAATAACTTTTCAATATAATCGATACTAATTTTTTCATATTCAGACTGCAAACTTTTGAAAAAATCGACCTTATTATTTCGCTGATCCAATGGAACTTTTGCGTCCAGTAAGTTCTCAATAGGATTCAAATCAGGGCTCTGGGCTGGCCATTCAAGCAATTTAATATTGGAATCCTCAAAAAATTTTTTAGTTTTCTTAGCAGTGTGCTTAGGGTCATTGTCTTGTTGCAAGACAAATTCATCGTCGCAACCCATTTTTACCACTGCTTCTTCCAAATTATCATTTAATATATCAATATACTTATCTGCATTCATAATGCCGTCAATTTGTACTGACGTACCAATTCCGTTTTGCGAGAAGCACCCCCACACCATTAATGATCCACCGCCAAATTTAACTGTGGGTGTAATAAATGGTTTTTTATACGTTTCATGTTGTTTTCTCCAGACTTTATGCTTCTTTTTTAATCGTCGCAACTCAAATTTACTTTCGTCGCTCCAAATTATATTTTTCCAGAATACTAGTGGCATATTTACATATTTTTCTGCAAATGCTAAAAGTTTTCTCATATTTCTTTTATTAATATGCGGCTTACGTCTAGCGTTGCGGCATCTTAAACCAGCTTCGCGCAGTCTTCGTTTTATTGTTTTTGTTGAAACATTTAATTCCACTATTTCTGCAATACTTCTTGCTGCAATCGTTGGATCTATTCGACTTGTACGAAAAATTCGACGGTCTTCTCGTATGGTGGTACAGCGTTTGCGTTCACGACCTCTTAAATTTTTCACGGTCTTATGCGCTAGATACTTTTTATAAATTTTTTCTACTGCACTTTTAGATACGTTGTACTTCCGAGCTATTACGCGGTAACTTAATTTCTTACAGCAATCCGATACAATTAAATGGCGAATTTGATATGAAATTTCTTTCGTTTCTAGCATTCTGCAATTATTGTATAAATGTTCTTACTTGTACGAAGCCTGAATTGGTACTAATAAGATTGATGGAGTATTTGTATACATTTCTTACCTTACAATAACGTTATAACCAAGTCCACTCAATTTTGTCTCCTGATAAATAGCTGACATTTTCGTTATGGCACGGTGTGTTTACACAAAGATGTAAATATGAACTTCAATTATTCAATTAATCGGCAATTTTTTTTAACAAATCTCCACCGATCCGAAGGTGTACAATCACCTACTAAAACCATGACACCAAATTTTATTACACCCTGCACATAGGATATTGCACATCCCTCTGCCCGTTTTTGAGAAAGCCGTCTCGAGTGATCGTCTTACATATGTACCAGGTGCGCAACTAAGTTTCCGGGTTGCACATATTAATGGCGCTAACGACGCATGTAGTCGACATACATGTGTGAAGTTGTATTGTTTTTATAGTGCAAACATCTGTGAACAATAACCAGTCCTAATATTAAAAAATATCGATACGCAAAAGTATTTTTTCTAACAACAAACATGTCGAGTTTTGTGCCAAATGAACAGCATTTGCGGGAAGTTTTGCTTTTCTATTTTAACCTAAAACGCAATGCAGCTGAAGCACGTCGTTTGCTCGAGGAAGCCTACGGCGAACATGCACCATACAAAACTACCTGTGAAGATTGGTTTAAACGCTTTAGTCCAGTCAACGAAAAGTTGTAGAGGGAAATGGAAGGAACACCATTTTTAACTTTGGGACTTTGTTTGGACTAGTTAGGAGGTAAACATACTAAAAGTCCCCACTCCTAGGAGGTGAGCGGGCTGCACGTAGAAGATCCCCTTTTTCGATTTTCCGCTTATATATCGGAAACTACGTGTCCTAGCGATAAGACCATTCTACACGAAATTAAAACTGACAAAATGTGCCACAAGATTGACTCGATTCAGTTTTTCGCTTTCTCGCATAGTTTCCGAGATACCCGCGCTCAAAGTTCACTTTGGTATTATTTGTTCGATTTAGTGTTTTTGCATCAATTTCAATTTCAATTTGAACTTCAATTTCAACACTCCAATTTCAACTTCACTTTTTCAATTACCACTTCCATTTTTCAGTTTCAACATCAATTTCTCAATTTCAACTTCAATTTCAACATCAATTTTTCAAATTCCACTTCACTTTCAACTTCACTTTTTCAATTTCCACTTCCATTTTTCAGTTTCAACATCAATTTCTCAATTTCAACTTCAATTTTTCAATTTTAACTTCAATTTTTCAGTCTCAATATCAATTTCTCAAATTCAACTTCAATTTTTCAGTTTCAACATCAATTTTTCAGTTTCAACATCAATTTCTCAATTTCAACATCAATTTTTCAAATTCCACTTCACCTTTTCAATTTCCACTTCCATTTTTCAGTTTCAACATCAATTTCTCAATTTCAACTTCAAGTTTTCAATTTTAACTTGAATTTTTCAGTCTCAATATCAACTTCTCAAATTCAACTTCAATTTTCCAATTTCAACCTCAATTTTTCGATTTTATCTTCAATTTCAAAACTACATTTTCAACTTCAATTTCAATTTCAACTTCAAATGCACGTAGAAGGTCACCCTTTTCGGTTTTCCGCTTATATCTCGGAAATTATGCATCCTAGCGATAAGACTATTCTTTACAAAATGAAAGGTGACAAAATGTGCCATAAGATTGACTGCATTGTTTTTCGCTATCTCGCATAGTTTCCGAGATATCTGCGCTCAAAGTTCACTAATTGTGCTGAAGAGTTAGCTAGTCAAATGAGGCAAAAAACGTGAGGCAAAAATTTGAGCGCGGATATCTCGGAAACTATGCGAGATAGTGAAAAACTGAATAGAATCAATCTTGTGGCACTTTTTGTCAGCTTTAATTTTGTATAGAATGGTCTTATCGCTAGGACACATAGTTTCCGATATATAAGCGGAAAACCGAAAGAGGGGACCTCCTACGTGCCCCCTGTACACCGCTCACCTCCTAGGAGTAGGGAGTTTTAGTATTTTTACCTCCTAACTAGTCCAAACAAAATCCCAAAGTTAAAAATTGTGTTCCTTCCATTTCCCTCTACACCCCCCTTATGAGCATTCATTGACTCGACTACTTCAGAAGTGGCGATTTCGACATTAAAGACAAGGAGCGCTCCGCAAGACAAAAAACAATTGAGGACGCCGATCTGCAAGCGTCATTGGATGAAGATGATACACAAACACAAGATCAACTTGCGGAAGCATTAAACGTGACTCGTCAAGGTATCTACAAACGTTCACGTGGCATGGGAAAAATCCAAAAGGAAGGAAAATGGGTGCCACATGAGTTGACTGAAAGACAGATGGAACGAACGAGTGATATTGCAGCACGACAACGCCCCGTGCCATCGCACTTCCATCGTCAAGGAGATCATCACAACGCTGAAATGGGATCTGCTACCGCACCCGCCGTATTCGCCAGACCTCGCACCTTCCGATTATCGCTTGTTCCGGTCGATGGCGCATGGCTTGGCTGGCCTACACTTGGCAAATTTCGAAGAAATGCAAAATTGGTTGGATGAATGGTTTCGGTCCAAAGATGCGTCGTTTTATCGTCGCGATATTGATGTATTGCCAGAGAGATGGCAAAACTGTGTAGCTAATGAGGCACGATATTTTGAATAAATAATTTTTTGTATTTCTTTTGAAATTTTCTGTTTTTAATTGATCAAAAAAACCCGGAAACTTTGTTGCGCACCTAGTATATCGAAAGAAACGCGTAATACTCGGGAAACGAAGTAACCATTTCTAAATAATAATTTACTTAGGCATGCTTGCTTAAGCACATTAAGCGTTCGTTCGCAGGACAGGTAACCCTAACCGTGTCGATCGCAGAAACCGCACGAACATCCCGATCAAACGAGCACAAACAACAACGGATCGTTGCAGGGTAAATGAAACCGCGGCTGCAAGGTGCATCGATTACAGAAAGATGACGCTCTAATGGGTACATTAACGCCAGGTCTTGTCAGCGGACCGCCGCGCCGCGCCGCGCGGACCGGTTTGTTAATTCATGCGAAGAAACACCGCATCTTTTATTTGCTTCGCTCGGTAAATTACTAAACGAATTACTTACGCCCCTGATGAAAGAGAGCTCGCGGTGTTCTCGATTAGTGCTTGGTCGAGCTTATCCATGCTTCCCTTAGCGATCGCCGCGCAGCAGCCCCCTGACCGAGGGAGGTGTCTTCGGCTTACACCCTATTTCTGGATCGGTCACGGAATATATGTATGTACGTATGTACGGTGGAGGTTACACAGCGTTTTCCGTCAAACGAACCCTAGGAGCTAACGAGACTTTGCCGCACGCTCGATTGTCCTTTCAGCCTCTTAAAATAACCTTCCCTCGCGTCTCGCGCCTCCCGGCTCCCTTCGCGTCCACTTTGAACTTTTGTCTGTACGGTTAACAATTATGCTCGGCTCGAGCTTCTTTTTTTTTCTAACCGTTTGTACTGTTTATCAAGCGGCCAGTAGGGCCTTGTTGCTGAAGAAACGTTGCACGTTTTATAGCAAACTACATACGTATGTACATTATATCATTTTCTCGGTTTTCCATTACCCTTTTATTAGGTGCGCAACTAAGCTTCAAGGTTTTTTTCGATCAATTAAAAACTAAAAATTTCAAAAGAAATACAAAAAATGATTTATTCAAAATATCGTCCCGCGCTAGCTACAAAGTTTTGCCATCTCTCTGGCACTACATGAATGCCGCGACGATAAAACGACGCATCTTTTTCGGACCGAAACCATTCATCCAACCAATTTTTCATTTCTTCGAAATTTGCCAAGTGTAGCTCAGCTAAGACACGCGCCATCGACCGGAACAAGTGGTAATCGGAAGGTGCGAGGTCTGGCGAATACGGCGGGTGCGGTAGCAGATCCCAATTCAGCGTTTTGATGATGTTGTTACGTATGCAGACGCTACCGTTGGTGACTCTTGTCCCTTCCGGAGATATGTGTCGAAACAGAGGGCCTATTTAAGAACAAAGGGCTTACTCAAAATCGAATCATAGAGGAACTCTTGCAAGCGATATAACTTCTAAGAATTCATTTCTAATCAGAAGTAGCACGTGGCCCCCACCATCGCTAGATCCGATTTTGGGTACTAAATAAGGGCATGGATCCTTGCTATTTAGTTGGGTTGATTCAAGTGAATACGCGCAGTACGTACCGTTCCACGTCGAAAGTCGCTTCGCGCTAGATCGGTTGTTAAAGTTCTTGTCTACCACTCTGTAGTAGATCGCCCCCGCATTTCTCGGTGCGTCAAAACTGAGAGAGTTTAGTTCGCGAGACCGCGACACATTAAACTAAACATTTGTATGCAACCTTTTTTCTATCAACAATATATTATTTGTATTACTCTATTCGGAGTTCAATCCTATTAGGCATATTCCTTTTCGATCTTCCAGTAGCTAGTATCCTATGACGATACACCTTTACCGCCCGAGGTGTATCTATTCAAATCAATAAGTTACGAGACAGCGGGACCACGACCCTATCCTTTATAGTGGCGACCCGGTGGTGAAATAGACATCGGCTAGTCCACTCCTTTGTTCCCTCGAGGCGACCCGATGGTGAAATAGACATCGGCTAGTCCTCGTGTACCCCTACAGTGGCGACCCGGTGATGAAATAGACATCGGCTAGTCCACTTCTCCATATTCCACACACGAGGCGACCCGGTGCACTATGGTCTGGAAACCCGTTTTTCGTGGCCAAAAGTCAATTTTTCAAGATAAAGATTTTCAAAAAATTTTTTTTGGAACAGAGTAAGAACCATTCAAAGCTTCCAAATCCAAATTATTAATCCTTTCCGATTATTCATTGCTGAGATATAACCTTTTGAAGACAAACATCGTAAAATTCAGATTCAAAAAAAAGTTTAAAATAGTCATCATAGACTATCAAAATACAAGATTAAATGATAATTTCGTATGTGTCAGCAGGTATATTTTAGGTGTGTAATACTGTTGTTAGCATCTTTTTATCCATAAACAAATAGTGAAAAGTTTAAACAATATAAACTTTGAGAAAGGTTTTACAAAAACGGCAGCAATCGGCATAAATTGAACCTTTTGCATATGAAATTATAGACATTTCTGAATATAGTGTATAAAGTTTCATTTGCCCGTTTTTGCCCGTTTTAAGGTCGTCGCTCACTAGAACGCACCGACGCCCACCCGGCACCGCGCGGCCTCAGCTGTTTTGGATTTCTTCTATGTATTTTAAATAGATGTGCGCACACCCATTTAAAATACATAGAAGAAATCCAAAACAGCTGAGGCCGCGCGGTGCCGGGTGGGCGCCGGTGCGTTCTAGTGCGCGACGACCCTTAGTTGTACAACGTTTTTAATAAATAGTAACCGGGATTTTCAGGCGTTCCGAACGCGTTCGCTTGCAGCTGCTTGACAAACTTTGAGAACGGTTTTACAAAAACGGCACAAATCGGCATAAATGGGACCTTTTGCATATGAAATTGTAGACATTTCTGATTTTTTTAAGTAGCCTGCATTTTTCCGAACAAGTAGCTCGGATTCGTACCACGAATCGTGACCAGTAGATATTACTCTGCTATTAGCAATCCGATCGAAAATGTTTTTATCAGGTATAGCATGGTTTCAAGAGAGATTTCACGTGATTATAGCAATTTTTTTGTCAAATCTGTTTTTCATAATTTTTTAAGATCTATTTTTACGCCTATTTGTTAGAGAATTATCTCGAATTGTCAAGGCGAATTCGGTAAGTATCATAACATAAGAATATTGCAAAAATTGTTTTTTTAATTTTTGTACAAAAAGTTTGCTATAATCGTGTGAAAGTTCTTTTGAAACCATGTTATATGTAATAGAAACATTTTTTATCGACTGCTAATAACAGAGTAATCTCTACTGCTTACAATTCGTGGTCCATACTGTATATACAATTATTGCAAGTAGTTTTTCATCGTTACCCGTTACTGCGCAACCATTTGGCGGCATAACAATGCAGAACAATTGCCACGGGTTTGGCTTGTTAACTTCCCGATTTTATAGGGAAGTTATTGTAATTACCCCGAAAATCGAAAATCGATTTTTTAGCAGATCTTCATGTTTCATGGTCATTGGAGTCATTTTAGACTATTTTGATCAAAATGTTCGTATGTGTGTGTGTGTGTGTGTGTGTGTGTGTGTGTGTGTGTGCGTATGGCCGTTTCTATGTAATCAAATTTTTCGTTAACGTTTTCTGAAAAAGTAACAACGCGATCAGAATGATGAATGATGCAATCGATGTGCCCCGCTGTAACTTAGAGCTGATTAGATTTTGGTCCATTTTGGTCAAGTAGTTTTTTAGTTTTTTTTGGAAGGAGTTGATTAAACATTGCAATTTATACGAAAGGCGTATCCACCGAAGAAGTAAACGTAACTATATATATATATATATATATATATATATATTTAGACATATTTAAAAAAAAAATTTTTTTTATAAAATTAAAAAAAAAATTTTTTATAAAATTAAAAAAAAAATTTTTTTCTTGTTTTTTTTTAATTAAAAATACTTTTTTTCCAATAATGCAACTAATGCTAATGTAACCGCTTACAATAATCGAAAATTTATTCCAATGCAAGAGTGAGTTAATCATCGCCGAGAATACATTTTCAAAGAATATCGATTAAAGTACAAAAACATTTATATTACAATCTTTAAATAAACAATCAGTTCAAAACGAATTGTGAACTGAGATTAAATTGAAAATTAATATAAAATATATGATAATTAATAACATTGATGTTGAAGACGGATTGGTTAATGGAGCATGCGGAATATTAAAATTTATTACTTTTCAAGAAAATACTAAAATTCCGTCTATATTGTGGTTAGATTTTCAATTGGCCATAGTAGGAGTGAAAGTAAGAACTCGTTATCGTGATTATATGAAAAATGCAAATATAAATCAAAATTTAACAGCAATAATAAAAAAATATCGAATCAAGTAAATATTTCGAGTGAAGAAAAATAACAAATCACACGTAGTCAATTTCCAGTGGTTCCTGCTGAAGCGATTACGATTCATAAAAGTCAGGGACAAACATACGAGAAAGTATGTATGGATTTTAAAACATCAGAAATACGAACTTTACAAATGTTTATGTAGCAATGAGCAGAGTTTCAAAATTGAGCGGTTTATGTATTTTAAGAAAATTTAAATTAATAGTATCGAAGAAAACCAAGATCAATACTGCAAACCCGGATAATGATGAGTTGTATCGTTCGCGAAAAACTAATTAAGACAATTTATTTTGTAACATTAGTATGCTATAACTAGGAACCAAGCGAGCAACGAGCATACGATATTGGTTTAATGCGACGCCATATAGCAAACATTTTGATAAGTAGAAAACTATTGAATCGGGAAGTTCTTTGTGTGGCTCGTGGAGAGTCACACACCAAATAAAAAACATTAATAGCAGTAGGCCCTACTAGCCATACGTATCACTAACCCTCTCGCAAGAGCAGTCCTACCCGCGAGCTCGCGAAGCGAGCGAGCAAAAACAACCCTACTCGCGAGCGAGCGAAGCGAGCGAGCAACAATAGCCCTCTAGTTTTCAATTTTGTTTAGCCTCATCTCCGTTCGATTGTTTACCGATCGTCTTTTGTTAAATTTGTAATATGTCGAAGAATCGTCGCACAGTGCAGTGTGTCCAAACGGCGAAAAGTGATAATTTTATTGTGTGTAAGTGTGATCAATTTAAGATTGGTTCATGGGAAACCGGCGCGCAACGAAATTCAACGATATATTTGTCAAGATTTTAAAAAAAATTTCAAATTCGTTGCGCGCCGATTTCCCATTTTCTCAACATTTGTCACAATTCTGAGGGGTCAAAGGGAAAAAATTCTTTGGTCAAAAAATAAGGTCCACTCTAAATGTATATGTATGTACATTTATTGATTATATCATTCGTATTTATATTTTATATATTTTTATAGTTTATGTACATTTATAAATAATGCATATATATGATATACATTAATACATTAGTGATTTTATTTATGTATTTATCTTATTTGTGCTAGTATTATTACTTATGTTATTCCTGCGGCAGAATAGTACTATTAACACGATTTTTAAGACATTTCCTACGATCTTCCCAAAAAATGTTTCCAACAAAAGTTGAACAGTATTTACATATCTATAAATTTCAATATACAAAATTTAAAAAAATTTTTTTTTGTTTATAAAAATGTTAATCACGTCAATTTTTTAAATGTTACCATATATTTCTGACTTTATAATATTATTGCTGGTGTCGAAACAAATTCAACGACCTATCATACTATAAGCTTCAACTTTAAATAACGCTAAAATACTTTTGGCCATGAAAAACGGGTTTCCAGACCATAGTGCGGTGGTGAGATAGACACCGGCTAGTCCTACGTGTACCTTTATAGTGGCGACCCGGTGCACAGTGGTCTGGAGACCCTGTTTTCGTGGCCAAAATTTAATTTTTCAACTTTAATACATTGAAAAACAATTTTTTCCTATAAAGTAACAACCTTTTAAAGCTCCCAAATCCAAAATATTATTCATTGTAGATAATTCTGTGATGAGATACAGCGTTCTAAAGACAAAGTCAGAAAATTCAAAGTAAAATAAAACGTTTTAGATTTCAATCACCGAATATCAGAAAATAGATTTTAACGATGATTTTATATATGTTAGTAAGCGCATTTCAAATATTTAATCCATTTTTAAGCGTTGTTTAGTCCATACACGAATAGCGGAAATTAATGACATTTCAAACTTTGAAAAGAATTATACAAAAAGGTTTAAGACCGTTAAGCATCGGACTTGTTTTATATGAAAGCTTGAACATTTACTAAGAAGATCATGTAAATTTTAACTGCAATCTCCCGCAATCTTGAACTATAAACGGATTTTTACAAATACGGGCCCGCGATTATTCGACGCCTGGATACGCAGTTCCACTTGAATCTTGGATAGCAGCTTGGAATTACAATGTATGTATATGTTTTCTCTATGCCAGTCACAGACCTCGAAAACCTCCCATTACTAGTTTTCGTATAATTCCTATGAAAAATTCAATCTTATCTACTTTTCCACGATTTCTAGACAATAGTATGCATTGTGATAATTGTTAACAAGATTTTTCAAATATTTCCGATGATCTGACAAAAAAATTATTCCAACGAAAGTTAATCAGTATTCACTTTTCTACAAACTTCAATACAAAAAGTTAAAGAAAAATTACTTTTTTTATAAAAAATGAAGGTCACCTCAATGTTTTAAATATTAACATATATTTTTTACTTCATAATATTCTAACTGGTATCAAGACGAATCCAACGACATATAATAATATAACATTAAACCTTGAAATAACGCTACAATAATTTTGGCCACAAAAACCGAGCTACCACCACTGTGCGGTGGTGAGATAGACACCGGCTAGTCCACTCCTATGTTCCACACGAGGCGACCCAGTGGTGAAATAGACATTGGCTAGTCCTACGTGTACCCTTCCTACCTAGGCCCAAGATATCTCTAAAATCCAATCTCCCCTCGGTTCCCGCATCGCTGCCTGAACCTTGGCTCGTAACAATGCCCTTGACGATGGAAGTGCGATGGCACGGAGCGTTGTCGTGCTGCAATATCGCTCGTTCGTGTCTCGTGTTCCATTCTGGCCGTTTTTCGAGCAATGCTTGTTTCAAATTCATCAGTTGTTGTCGGTAGCGATGCCCATTGACAGTTCCGCCCGGTTTCAGCTGCTCATAGTAAACGATTCCTTTTTGGTCCCATCAAACGCAGAGCATTGTTTTCTTTCCGAAACGATTTCGGCGTGCCATCGATGTTGATGCTTCGCCAGGTGCAAGCCACGATTTTTTGCTTTTGGGATTCTCGAAATAAATCCACTTCTCATCGCCCGTAACAATTCGATGCAGAAAACTCTTTCTTTCTTGCCGCGAAAGCAAAATTTCGGAAGTGGCTCTTCGATTTTCCATCTGTCTTTCTGTCAAATCATGTGACACCCATTTTCCTTCCTTTTGGATTTTTTCCATGGCACGTACAGTGAGTGTACAAAGTATTCGTACACTTTTTAAAAACTAATAACTTTTTTATAATTGTACCAAACGACCTGATTTTTTGTAATCAATTAGAAGTATTGGTTTACGAAATGATATGCAAAAAAGATTTTCCAAAAATTATAATTTACAAGGTTACATGCAAAAATAAAAAAGGCATTTTTCTTAACTTTTTTATTTGGGTCCTTAATGAACATTTAAAATATATGTTTAGTAGATCTATGTTAGTTATACACGTGCTGAAAATTTCATCGAAATCGATTAACATACACACAAGCTACAAGCGGTTAAAAATTGTGAAAATCGTAGTTTTCCACGACTTTTGATCAGTTTCTGCTTAAAATCCACAGAATCGTACATCTTTCGATGCGTGTCGTTTTTTTCTGCGTCAACCGATTTCGATTAAATTTTCAGTATGTGTATAACTAACATAGATCTACTAAAAATATATTTTAAATTTTCATTAAGGACCCAAATAAAAATGTTTAAAAAGATGCCTTTTTAACTTCTCGATTTTATAGGGAAGTTATTGTAATGACCCCGAAAATCGAAAATCGATTTTTTAGCAGATCTTCACGTTTTATGGTCATTTTAGACTATTTTTATCAAAATGTTTGTATGTGTGTGTGTGCGTATGTCCGTTTCTATGGTATCAAATTTTTCGTTAACGTTTTTTGAAAAAATAACGCGATCAGAATGATGAATGATGCAATCGATGTGCCCCGTCGTAACTTAGAGCTGATTAGATTTTGGCCCAAATTGGTCAAGTAGTATTTTAGATTTTTAGTTTTTTTCGAAAGGAGTTGATTCTACAATGCAATTTATAAGGGAGGACGGAAATTTTCCACTGAAGAAACAAACGCAATTACATAAAAAATTTTTTTCTTAATTTTTTTTTATTTTTTTTTCATTTTTAAAGAATTTTTTTTTATTTATGCAAGTATTGCTAATGTTACCGCTTACAATAATCGAAATTATCCCAATTCAAGAGTGAGTTTATCATCTGTTACGTACGGAAGCTTTGCCTACGTGACTTTTGCTCCCTTCTTGAAACCACGTGTCCATGCAGGAGGTCCAGCTCGCATGCCCAAATAAACAGTTTTTCTCTTTATGGAAAAGTGCATACATCTGGGGAAACACAGACAAACCTCCAGATTTCTGTTTACCCCCACTACCATTTTTTGAACAATTTGACTGGTATATAAAGGGCTCGAGCTTGGCCACCACGGGCTTAGTTGAAGTTTGAAAGATAACCTGCACGCGACTATAGTGAGATTGGGTTTCATTCCCTCTCGATCGGTATAACTTAGAGAAGTTTAGAAACGCGTTTAAGAAAAAGGCAAGTCAAAATTCATTTACCCCCGCATATCTCAGTGCGTGAAAAACGAGAGTTCGGGAATTAGCTTCCGTGAAACCCTATAACACAATACATTTGTATTTCCCTTTACCAAAGAATATATTGTCCTCTTTACATTTAGATAATTGAGAGTTTCCAATATCTTTACTACATCCTGTAAACTCCAGTAACTAGTATTTCACCCGTTTCGATAAACCTTTACCGCTCGAGGTTTATCAACTATTCTATATAGAGTTACGAGAGCTGAATTTCCCAATCCCTTACCTCTTTCCGAAATCCTGTGACACCCGGTGATGAAACAGGCATCGGCTAGTTCACAAATTCCTATCTAGTGGCGACCCTGTGGTGCAACAGACATAGGCTAGTCCACGAAAACCCATTTCCTATCTAGTGGCGACCCGGTGGTGAAACAGACATCGGCTAGTCCGCGACTACCCGTTTTTCCTAATCTAGTGGCGACCCGGTGATGAAACAGGCATCGGCTAGTCCACGAAAACCCATCCTGTGACACCCGGTGATGAAACAGGCACCGGCTAGTTCACAACCTTCCATCTAATGGCGACCCGGTGGTGAAACAGACATCGGCTAGCCCACGACACCCTCTGTCTTTCCTAACTTAGTGGCGACCCGGTGATGAAACAGGCATCGGCTAGTCCACGAAAACCTATCCTGTGACACCCGGTGATGAAACAGGCACCGGCTAGTTCACGACCATCCTGTTCATAAGAACAAACCTCGGCCACGTCTATCCGCCAGCCCTCGGCTCGTAACACATCACTACTCCCGAGAATACATTTTGGGAGAATATCGATTAAAGTACAACAAAAAAAACGATGTTGGCGAAGTTGGCGAAGGAGTAACGAAACGGGAAGTTCTTTGTGTGACTCCTGAAGAGTCACACACCAAATAAAAAACATTAATAGCAGTAGCCCCTACTAACCATCACTAATAGTAGTAGTAGTAGTAGTAGTGTTTATTGCCGGGGAGGGGCGGTTCGGCCGCCCCTCGCTTCCTTAGGGCACACCGGTTCTTTCATCACCAGTATCACAATTGGCGCTCCGGCACTCGGCCCTTTAGCGGGTTCCAATTGTCCTCGTTTTTCAGCCGTCCCCTCTGTTTTATTCGGCCCGGGCCATTTTCAAAGTCGTTGACTTACTAGACGGGTCGGTCATCATTGATGAGCGGGTGAGTTTTTGAGCTGTTTTACGGATCGGTGTCAACGTCGGGCCCCCTCACCTTCAGACCTGCAGGGTGTCTCGCCTGCCCTTTCAGACTCTCCCCACTTCACCATATTTTCATGTCGAATGTGTCAAGTGTTTGAAGCCCGTCCCTATTCTGTTTCCAGATAGTCCAGAAACCTGCCCACACCCTCCCCTACGACTAATCCCTCCGCCTATGCTGTGAGTCTATTGGGAGTACAAATGCAAGGGACCGCGTATTGTTTTTGACCATTGGGAAGAAGTTACTGCTACTTCGAATCCAATCCGACTTCATCGAAATCTCGGCTGGGCCGAGATATCAATTCCATTCGGTCTTCACCTGCCGACCTACTTCGCGATGGGGTTGAGAAGGAAGAGTTCACCAACTTCACCGAAATCTGTCTCCTGAGAGATTTGATATCAGGTTCATCGGGATCTTCCTTCTTGGGTGGGCCTGACACATCCTAGAAAATATGGCTGATTGTTCGGATGTCTTTCTCTTAAAGGTTTCTAATTGATGTGCCGTTTGCGTTTTTGATTCCGTTTTTTGGTAGGGTCCATGCCCAGTTTCCTCAGTAGTACCCATTTGTTCGCTGACCACCCCCTTTCCTTACTCTATCCCCCAAACAGAGGAGAGAGAGCCGGCGGGTACCTTTATGAGGCGGGATGGCCAACTTGGGCTCCCAATAGTTTTACCGATTCCCTGGATAAAGGGGAAATCGTTGCCATTGGTTGCCCCATGACCCCTACAGTAGGCATTGAGCAAAAACAACCCTACTCGCGAGCGAGCGAAACGAGCGAGCAACAATAACCTTCTAGTTAACTTCCCGATTTTATAGGGAAGTTATTGTAATTACCCCGAAAATCGAAAATCGATTTTTTAGCACATCTTCACGTTTCATGGTCATTGCAGTCATTTTAGACTATTTTCAGCAAAATGTTCGTATGTGTGTGTGTGTGTGTGTGCGTATGGCCGTTTCTATGTAATCAAATTTTTCGTTAACGTTTTCAGAAAAAGTAACAACGCGATCAGGATGATGAATGATGCAATCGATGTGCCCCGTCGTAACTTAGAGCTGATTAGATTTTGGTCCATATTGGTCAAGTAGTTTTTTAGATTTTTAGTTTTTTTTCGAAAAGAGTTGATTCTACAATGCAATTTATAAGGGAGGACGAAAATTTTCCACCGAAGAACCAAACGCAATTACATAACAAATTTTTTTTTTAGATTTAAAAAAATTTTTTTTTTAACTGATGCTAATGTTACCGCTTGGAATAATCGAAAGTTATTCCAATGCAACAGTGAATTTATCATCTCTACTCCCAAGAATACATTTTGGGAGAATATCGATGAAAGTACAAAAAAAAAACGATGTTAGCGATGTTGGCGAAGGAGTAACGAATCGGGAAGTTCTTTGTGTGACTCTTGGAGAGTCACACACCAAATAAAAAACATTAATATCAGTAGGCCCTACTAGCCATGCGTATCACTAACCCTCTCGCAAGAGCAGTCCTACCTGCGAGCTCGCGAAGCGAGCGAGCAAAAACAACCCTACTCGCGAGCGAGCGAAGCGAGCGAGCAACAATAGCCCTCTAGTTTATTTTTGCATTTAACCTTGTAAATTATAATTTTTGGAAAAACTTTTTTGCATATCATTTCGTAAACCAATACTTCTAATTGATTACAAAAAATCAGGTCGTTTGGTACAATTATAAAAAAGTTATTAGTTTTTAAAAAGTGTACGAATACTTTATACACTCACTGTATACGTTTGGAGATGCCTTGACGAATTCACGTTTAATGCTTCCGCAAGTTGTTCTTGTGTTTGCGCATCATCCTCGTCCAATAATGCTTGCAGATCGGCGTCCGCAATTGTTTTTGGTCTTTCGGAGCGCTCCTTGTCTTTAACGTCGAAATCGACACTTCTGAAGCGTTTAAACTACTTTAAACCAATCTTCACATGTAGTTTTCGATGGTGCATGCCTCGAACAAACTACGTGCTTCAGCTGCGTTGCGTTAAAACGCAACCTAACCTAACCTAAAGGTTATAATAAAAAAGCAAAACTTCCCGCAAGTGCTGTTTATTTGGCACAAAACTCGACATCTTTGTTGTAAGAAAAAATACTTTTGCGTAGCGATATTTGTTAATATTAAGTCTGGTTTTTCTTCGCAGATATTTACACTATAAAAACAATACAACTGCGCACCCACGTATGTCGCCTACATGCGTCGTTAGCGCCACCCATTACTTGCGCACCTAGTATACAGGGTCTGTCCGGAAAGTAATGCGACCACATTTTTTTTTAAATCTATTAAACATATGGGTACAAACCTTTAAATTTCTACAAAGTAAGATCCTTGGGCGTCGACACATTTTTTACAGCGCCATTTCAATGCTTCGTATGCTCCCTGGAAGGCGTTTTCTGGAACCTCTCGTAGTACCCTCGTCACAGCCTCGTCGAGCACTTCCAACCAAAACTTTTCCGTGGATTACGGGGAAAACAGTAAACGGTACTTCTTAGTTGGATCACAACACTTCCTCAACCCCCGTACAGTCCTGACTTGTCTCCCGCAGACTTCTTGTTTCCAAAAATTAAAAATGTGCTAAAAGGATACCATTTTGAAAGCGTGGAACGCGTCAAAGAAGCTGTGACGAGGGGATTACGAGGGGTTCCAAAAAACGCCTTCCAGGGAGATTACGAAGCATGGAAATCGCGCTGGAAAAAATGTGTCGACGCCCAAGGATCCTACGTTGAAGAAATTTAAACGTTTGTACCCATATGTTTAATAGATTTTTTAAAAAATGTGGTCGCATTACTTTCTGGACAGACCCTGTATATGGGCTATTAGGTCGTTGCAAGCGTCCTGATAAGATTTTCGGTTTGTCTTGAATTTGCTCTTTATTAATCGTACAACCATCGAATTTTCCATTTTCAAACATCGAAGGCTGTACTTTAGAAAATATTGAAACGATTCTGATTGCCGCTGTTCGACAATGCTTCACATTGCAATTACAGACAAGGTTTCTGCTGCATGCGAAATAAATATTTTTTCATCCGTGACACGAAAAATCGCGGAATCGATGCGAGTTCAAAATAGATAATCAAACATGCTTGTCAATCCGTGCAACTGTGTAAATATCTCTGCCATGTGACGCGGGGGCGAATTTCAACGCTTGCGTAAATCATTAAAAAACAGACGAACACGCGGACTGTTTCAGCAATCATGCTGCAAATGTTTTCCGTCGGCTGTTCGCGGTGATTGTTACGCGGTCTTATATTAGCATAAATTATTCTACATTTAGAGAAGATAATACTTAGTGTAAGATGAATAGGTACATATCGCTGCTCCGGAAGTATAATGACGCAACTGTAAAATTTTGTCAAATTGACTTTATCGTTTCGGCAGGCTCAAAAATGCATTTACTACATATTTGTAAATCGACATATTTGTATTTACAAAATTTTTACTTGTTTTCCTTACTCCTATAACGACAGAAGTGTAAAATTTCTGATGTATTTCCAAGAGAACAATAACGTATTTACATGGTACTGGTTACTGTGAGCCTGGTATTTATTATTTTATAAATTGAAATAACGTAAAAGTTGCAATAATAACCCACGATGTCTATGAACTACTCTCATAGAAAAATTAAACCGAATCTATAGGCCATTCTATTAAGACAGATTGGAATTATTTTTCTTTTGCTTGTCCTGTAAAAGGGTATAGCCGGATAAGCATGGGCCAGCAGCCCCCGCTCCGATTTTCCTGATTTCTGTCTTAAAACATCGTTTTATGTCTAAAAAAACATTGTGTAAAATTTCAAATGTCTACCCCCACCGATAGGGGTGATATATTGAGGTAAATTCCCCCGCACTTAAATGCAATTTGCGCTAAAACGAGAAAAGATATCGACATGGGATAAACGGCAAATAAAAGATATAGATACACTCTATATTTCAGATTTTTTCAGAATTTTTTGCTAATTATTTATAGTTGAAAATAATCAATTAATTTTTTGGGAATTTTTTTAACTATCTTCCCCTGGGTTGACACCAACCAAAAAATTCTAAAATATTTCTATGATTCTAACCTATTTTGTAAAAAAATCTCAGAAGTGTCCGTTTGGTGGAACAGTGTCAAAAAAAATAAAGTATGCCGGCGAACGCTCGGTTTGATCAGTAACGACGCAGCGACCGATTCCCCTTGCGGCGGCTAGTGACGGGAGCGAACGCGAAGTCGGCGCTTTTCTTGTTTTTTTTCTTTTTTTATATGTATTTATAAAGTAAACGATTTTTATTGTCTAGAATATAATTGTTTAGACTTCTAACTGTAATCATGTATTAGAAGATTTAGTCGCATTTTTACATGTATCAGCTTTTCCGTACAAGCGCCGACTTCCCGTTCGCTCCCGTCACTAGCCACCGCAAGGGGAATCGGTCGCTGCGTCGTTACTGATCAAACCGAGCATTCGCCGGCATACTTTATTTTTTTTGACACTGGTCCACCAAACGGACACTTCTGAGATTTTTTTACAAAATAGGTTAGAATCATAGAAATATTTTAGAATTTTTTGGTTGGTGTCAACCCAGGGGAAGATAGTTAAAAAAATTCCCAAAAAATTAATTGATTATTTTCAACTATAAATAATTAGCAAAAAATTCTGAAAAAATCTGAAATATAGAGTGTATCTATATCTTTTATTTGCCGTTTATCCCATGTCGATATCTTTTCTCGTTTTAGCGCAAATTGCATTTAAGTGCGGGGGAATTTACCTCAATATCACCCCTATCTGTGGGAGTAGACATTTGAAATTTTACACAATGTTTTTTTAGACATAAAACCATGTTTTAAGACAGGAATCAGGAAAATCGGAGCGGGGGCCGCTGGCCCATGCTTATCCGGCTATACCCTTTCAATTTTTGCAGTTATGTCATTATACTTCCGGAGCAACGATACATACAGTCCTCTACAAAATAATAAAACACCTAGCATATTTTTAAATTTCTTATATTTAAAGGTAGAAAATGTTCACTTCGGTGTATCGTGTATATATTATACATACTATTTCCAAAGTAAACATGTAAAATCTTAGGATCGCGTACCTGTACCGTACCTGTATCGCGTACCTGTACCGTACCTGTATCGCGTACCATAGCAAAATTGGAGAAAGATATGTAAACACGGTCTGACATTAATTCGACAAAAGTATAAGACACTAACAGTAAAATGTTTGATTAAGCAAATAAAAATACAAAATTCATACTTTGTGATACCTCCCTTAAATTGAATTACGTCTAGTAATCGCTTTCGGATAGTTTTATATAACTTTTTGATTCGTTTTTGTTCTGAATATGTTCAATTGTGATTTATACTTTCTTTTAGTTCATTTACGTTATTATATTGTCTCCCAATCGCGTAGAATCGTCTTGACGAATCTCCCCACACATTTTCTATAATATCCAAATCGGGAGAACGAGCGGGCCATTCCAAAATATTAATATTTTTTGGAAGAACGGATTGTTTCACAGATTTTGCAGTATGGATTGCTGCATTATCCTGTTGAAAAATATAGTCACAACGCGTGATACGGGCTTGTTTAACTGATCTGTTATTAGTTTAATATATTTATTACTATTCATCCGACCTGATAAAAAGTTTATTTCTGTTTTTCCATAGTAACCAATAGCGGTCCATACCATAACACTGCCACCACCCATTTGACGGCAACTTAAATGCAGTTCTGCGTTTCTGCAATCATGAAAGTAGTAGGCCCAGCCGTCAGGGCCATCTAGATTGGATTTTTTCTCAATACTAAAAATGACTTTTTTCGAGTTTTTCATCCAGTGGACGTATTCACAAGCGAACTTTAGTCCTGCTGCTTTGTATTTCTCCATTAAGGGTGGCCGTTGTTTTAATTTCTTCTGTTTAATGTGTTTGCTTCCTTGTAAAATGCGATGTTTATTTCTTAAATTTGTTTTCACATCTGCTTCTTCGGCTATTTGTCTTGCTGTGTCCTTAAAATTCGACGCAACACGCAAAATTGGACGTTTATCACGTTCGGAAGTAACGCTAGGTCTTCCACTTCCTTTCATTTTTCATAAACACTTGGATTTTTTAACACATTATATATCGCGCACCTACTTTTGTTTAATAATTTCGCAATTTTATTAATATTGTACTTTTCCGAGCGCACCAGAACGATTCGATCGACCTCACTTTCATCTAACTGCTTTCCTCGACCCATTCTTTATTTTTCGTTGTAATAAATGTACGTATACTGTAAGAAAATCACAAGATTCAACGTCTGAATACGTTCGCAGTAGAACACTTAATGGTAGAAGTCAGATGATTGGAAAATAGGCCAAATGTCTTATACTTTTGTCGAAGCAATGTCAGTCCGTGTTCATATATCTTTCTCTAATTTTGCTATGGTATGCGATACAATCCTAAGATGTCGCATGTTTACTTTCGAGATAGTATGTAGTATTCAGGATATAACACAGTGTACACTTTCCACCTTAAATACAAAAAATTGAAAAATATGCTAGGTGTCTTATTATTTTGTCGAGGACTGTATGCATACAGTGGTTAACGAAAGTATATTCGAACGCCCATTAAAACAAAATAACTTTTTTATGATTGTACCAAACGACCTGATTTTTTATAATCAATTAGAAGTATTGGTTTATGAAATGATGTGCAAAAAATATTTTTCAAAAATCATAATTTACAAGGTTACGTGCAAAAATAAAAAAGGAATTTTTTAAAACATTTTTATTTCGGCCCTTAATGAAAATTTAAAATATATGTTTCGTAAATCTATGTTAGTTATACACATGCTGAAAATTTCATCGAAATCGGTTGACGCAGGAAAAAACGACACGCATCGAAAGATGTACGATTTTGTGGATTTTAAGGATGATCTGAAGGTATATAAAAACGCAACAAAATTTTTGAAAATTTGACAAGACATAATTCTTACTAAATTAATGCAATTATCAAAGTTTGGGTTCGATTCACTACACCGTTTAAGAATTATAGCAACTTAAAGTTTGCACATTTTAACACGTCTTTTTATGGAGAATTCAAACTCTATTTAAACCTTGAAAAAATGCAACAAGAAACTCCAGTTTTTCCTTATATGTAGTAAAAACTATGTAATTAATTATGTTCAAAATTTATTAGGATTCACTACACAGTTACAGAACAAAAAATTATAAACTGTTACAAAACGTCTTTATCGTGTTGTCTCTCACTAGCATGGAAACGCGACATGTGTAGACCACTGAATATAGCTACAGAGGGTACAAGTATTCGCAAAAGTTTAATGCAAAATATACTCATGAATGGCTTTCATTGCCAATATATTGATGGATTTCGAATTTCTTGTACTTTTGTCTCCCATGTTAATTTTGTCTCGTGTGTATGTTAATCGATGTCGATGAAATTTTCAGCATGCCTATAACTAACATAGATCTACAAAACATATATTTTAAATTTTCTTTAAGGGCCCTAATAAAAAAGTTTTAAAAAATGCTTTTTTTCTTTTAGTATGTAACCTTGTAAATTATAATTTTTGGGGAAATCTTTTTTGCATATTATTTCATAAACCAATGCTTCTAATTGATTATAAAAAATCAGGTCGTTTGGTACAATCATAAAAAAGTTATTCTGTTTTAAAGGGCGTTCAAATACTTTCGTTACTATTAGTAGTTAATGAAATTTATAAAATTGATCTGGGGATGATATGTATATATGTAGATTAAAAATATACAGATTAAGAATCTTTTCTGTAATAAGTAATGTAACATAGGGAATCGTGAAGGGTATAGTATTCTATTCTGTTAAGTTCGGTTTAGCTCTGTATAAATATTTTGATATGCGAAATATGTATAGGTTAAGTATTCTCACGCTAGCAAGTCGATACATACACTGTTTTAATTGAGGCAATCTACTGGAACGATTGCATCCCGCTAACACAGTCAATGATTTCACGCCTATTATGGACCTATTATAGCAAATAACCGGTGCACACGTAAATATAAATACAATAGTAGGGGAGAGGGTACACGAGACGAGGCTAACCGTTATTTTATTACGTTTTTATTAGCTTGCTTTCTTGTCTGTCTGTTTGTATGTTCGGTACAAATTTTGCAATTGATTTTAAACTAACTTCTCGATGAGCTAGAGACTTGAAATTTTAAACATAGCTCAGAACTGGATGACAATGCAATATTTAAACAAAAAATTTTAAAAAAGGCTATGCGTTTAGGAGATATAAACTATTAAAAATTGAACCGTTACACCTATCCGCGCGACGCTCGGTAGTACCCACTCGGTTCCCACTCTGACTCATTCCCATTCCCGGCAGCTCATGTCGGGCGAAGATATTTTGCTTTTTTTGATTTTGTTTCGGTAAAAACGTCGACGTTTCAAACTTCAAAGGGGGGTTCCTCAAGATAAATGTCTGCTCTATCGCGTGGTGTAGTTCGATTTTCCGCTGGACCCTTAATTTTGTGAGATAAATTCAAAAATATCGTAAAAAATTGGTGCAAAAGTGGTGTCTCTCCGTTTTTAATGATGGTTTAAACATGTTTAAGCAATCATAATGTATTAATATTGGATATCACTGTATTCGGGAAAGTCTAAGGAATCTTTTGCTGTAAAGATCAATTCAATATCTTTTATAATAACATCATAATATTTGTTCAAAGTTGAAAAATATGTCATTTTTTCACACTCAAATTTCTCAAAAACTGTGCGTCTAGGAGAAAAATTAAGGACAGATTCCAAATCAGCGCAAGAACTCTATAAGAATTGCATAGTGAGAATCGAAATCCCCAAAAAAGTTTAAATTTGTTGGACCGCGTAATTGATCCATGAATAGTTCACCTAAATCACTAACAATTTTATTGCACTGCAAATGATATGAACTGTTGTGCGAGTTTTCTCAACGGCAGCTACTCTCTACACTCCTTACTATGTATTATCTTACGTCCCACGTTTTTCATTTCAAATCTTACAAGTATTTTCAGAGCTATTCAAAATTCACCATCACAAATTTTCAGGACTGTCTGTACGGGGTTAGGAATCTGCATGGGGCTAGGAAAAACTATTTTATACTTTTTAGTCCGTTTTAAAAACGTGGTATTTTTTAAAAATTTATTTTGATTTAAATAATTTTTTTCAATCTACATATCCTTACGCTCTTCAAAATGATATAACGACAATTTCTATTCATCTTTCTGTTTTTTCGCGATGATATCTCCGCACGGAGAATACTTGATCGCCCAAACGAAAAAACGCGACGTTCCCTGCAAAAAAATAACCGGACTTCGACTGCAGAGCAAGAACAAACAAAAGAAAGCTGTTCCTCGTGAAAAAGAAAAACTACGACCATTTGTTCCTGGAGTCTATGGAAGAAATAATATCCATTAACGCATAAAGATCCGCAGTCTAATAACGACTATCACCCCATACAGTTTATTGCGAAATATTCTGCATCGGTATAAATTGGGTCTAGCAGACTAAAATTGGTCCAGCTCCCCACCCATAATTTTTATTGATATTGTGTGGAAAACAATGGTTTTAGGTTGAAAGATAAATAAAAAAAATACCCTTAACTGTATCATTTTTTTCTCGGTTGTTAATTAAGATATTCAGATAAAAAAACGAAAATACTTGAACTTACCTCTTTCGTATCATACATTTTTTTCACCATTGTGATCAAATTATTAAGGGTAGAAAAAGTCATTTAATTTTCTAGGGGTGGGAATTGCAAGCAATCCTTGGAGTGACTACTTCCAAAAAATTCAAGAACAATGTTCTGTTGCTTATCTAACATATAAAAAAGTTTCAAGATGGTCGGATTGGTGGAACATAGTTAAATATTGAAAAACAAATGAAATTACGTCATTATAATAGTATAATGTATAGTGCAGTGTTTCTTACGACTCCAATTAATAATTCTTATCAGGATATTAAGTCCCTTCTTGATCAATTATTTCTTTTTAAACACGACGCATAACATTACATAAGTAGTATACAGGGTGTTCATTTGAAAACTTTCCCGCCGAATATCTAGAAAAGGCTGAAAGCTATTAAAAAAGTGTAAAACAAAGATTTCGAGAGGGAAAGAAGGGGGCAGTATCAGTTTCTTATTTGGGTGGCATTTTCAAGATCATTTGAAGGTCAACTTTGTTTTTTCATATGGAAACCTGCAGATAAAAACGTGCGCGGATAAAAAAGTATCCTACGAAATATGCTGGTTTTTTTACGTATAATAAGATCCCATAATAAAAAATATAGGTTTCCATTTGAATGGAACTGTAAATTGTTTTCGGTTGAACCTGGTAGAGTTGACGTTCAAGCTCGGGAATATATGTATGTATTTAGATCTATCGTTCTATTCGTTCTGCGAGGACACAAAGAGAGGATCGTTTTTGCAGGGTACGGAAAATGGCCTCTCGGTTGCACCGGGGCACATCTTTAAGCAAACCGATCACCACGGCAAGTGACACGAAGACCAGGTCAAGCGGTCGCGTGCAGAGAAAGTCCGTTCGACACCCAATTTTCGGCTCTGCCACCAAACAATGGGGTCCTGTCTCGCACTTCTCTCTCGAGGTAAAGCGCACTCAGGACACAATGGAAAGGAGGGCCGTGAACTCCTAGACAGAACCAAATAACCCACTGAGCCGACGGATCCGAAGCGAAAACCTTATTGCCTCGGAAATATCTTTTCTTGTCTCGGTTATCCTCGGGTGTCCTTATCTTTCAAAAATATATATTTCGCATGGTACATAGTACATTCTGTCAAAAAAGTACCCGGAATTGCTTAATGAAACACAAAATATGTATTATTCATCCAAAGGGTATAGCCGGATAAGCATGAGCCAGCGGCCCCCGCTCCGATTTTCCTGATTTCTGTCTTAAAACATCGTTTTATGTCTAAAAAAACATTGTGTAAAATTTCAAATGTCTACCCCCACCGATAGGGGTGATATATTGAGGTAAATTCCCCCGCACTTAAATGCAATTTGCTCTAAAACGAGAAAAGATATCGACATGGGATAAACGGCAAATAAAAGATATAGATACACTCTATATTTCAGATTTTTTTCAGAATTTTTTGCTAATTATTTATAGTTGAAAATAATTAATTAATTTTTTGGGAATTTTTTTAACTATCTTCCCCTGGGTTGACACCTACCAAAAAATTCTAAAATATTTCTATGATTCTAACCTATTTTGTAAAAAAATCTCAGAAGTGTCCGTTTGGTGGAACAGTGTCAAAAAAAATAAAGTATGCCGGCGAACGCTCGGTTTGATCAGTAACGACGCAGCGACCGATTCCCCTTGCGGCGGCTAGTGACGGGAGCGAACGGGAAGTCGGCGCTTGTACGGAAAAGCTGATACATGTAAAAATGCGACTAAATCTTCTAATACATGATTACAGTTAGAAGTCTAAACAATTATATTCTAGACAATAAAAATCGTTTACTTTATAAATACATATAAAAAAAGAAAAAAAACAAGAAAAGCGCCGACTTCGCGTTCGCTCCCGTCACTAGCCGCCGCTAGGGGAATCGGTCGCTGCGTCGTTACTGATCAAACCGAGCGTTCGCCGGCATACTTTATTTTTTTTGACACTGTTCCACCAAACGGACACTTCTGAGATTTTTTTACAAAATAGGTTAGAATCATAGAAATATTTTAGAATTTTTTGGTAGGTGTCAACCCAGGGGAATATAGTTAAAAAAATTCCCAAAAAATTAATTGATTATTTTCAACTATAAATAATTAGCAAAAAAATCTGAAATATAGAGTGTATCTATATCTTTTATTTGCCGTTTATCCCATGTCGATATCTTTTCTCGTTTTAGAGCAAATTGCATTTAAGTGCGGGGGAATTTACCTCAATATCACTCCTATCTGTGGGGGTAGACATTTGAAATTTTACACAATGTTTTTTACACATAGAACGATGTTTTAAGACAGGAATCAGGAAAATCGGAGCGGGGGCCGCTGGCCCATGCTTATCCGGCTATACCCTTTTGTAAAACTTATTACATTCTAATAATTTTTCTTAAAAAGTATCAGTTCATAAAATATATCATAAAATGTGTGAAGGAAACGTACACCTACCATTTACAGCTACAGCCATACTGATAATATTACATATAACAAGATACTAACACAATTTATGCACACTTCAAGAAAGAACTCGATATTTTGAGGTTATAATTTGTAGCGATTGACTAACGTAGGAAAACAAAATGTGGTTACTGGAATGTTGATAGTCTTGCCAACAATAATACGGTGATGTGATTTACTAATTTAGCTTTTATTGTAGTATACATATCAAACTATTATACAAGTATAAATTTTAGTTGGTATTTTTAATTTATTCGCGCTAGAACTGACTTCTAGACCACAGTGCGTTTGTCCGGCTAGCAACCACCGCGGATTTGTATTTCTGACGTTCCAGAATATTATCGCTAACGAAGGAAAGATTAACGAAGAAGCTTCGAGACCTTTAAGATGAAAATTATTCAAATATCGAGAATTTCTCAAGAATCGGAATAGCGGTGAAATAATTTTTGCCGTACGATTCGCTGTACGTTCAGAATCCACCACAATAGGACATATTCGCACAAGATCTCGGTAAATGCGACGAATCCGGAGCGTTAAGCGGACTTTGGAAAAGTTAATCATTACACCTGGAATATTTAGAGCGGCGAGCACAATGGGAGAGGTTCATTAAATAAAGTTTTGGAGGGTTGAACGAGCAGCGGCGCGTATTGTACGTGTGACATCGTGAAAACGGGGAGAAACGTACGCGAAGAATGTCTATGCACAGACAGGGGCGGAAGAGAGTAAGAGAAAAACAAAGGAATAAAGAGGTCACATGCTTTGTGAACTCTAGTTGGAAAGGCGATCAGCCGTGCAGATTGAGCTACAGGATGAAACCCGTCAAGGTTTATTGAGTGTAAAGAGAAAAAGGAGAAAGGGAATTGCGCCGCCGACGCCGCTGCCATCGTCGTCGTTCCCACATACATACAAATCCAATTTAAAGGAACGCCGGCGAACGTGGAGATACTCGAAATTTGTATCATCCTATTTCCCACCTACTCAAAATATTATACCTTCATCCGTGCCTTTCTCCCAAAAAACGAAAATATTTTCTGATTTTTGCGCGGCTTTTTCTGACACCGATTATGTATTGCTTTCCGATCGATTAAGGGGATTACGATTTTGCATAAATATATGTATGCATTAGGTTGAGTGACGAATCATTTTTGTTTTTGGAAGGAAATTGTAACGAAGGCGTGGACTGGAAGAAACTCGTGCGACTGGAACTATCTATTACCCGGCAGGTAATAATAAAGAGGCTGCTACAAAGCCGTTGTTTCGTGACTATCGGGAATCGATAAAATAAAATAAATAAGCCAGCCCAGGCCAGAAGTGCCGCATCTGCTCCGAGAACGAGAACCTCCTCTCTTCCGGGGGAAGGGACTAATGGATACAGCGGGTAGAAGATAGAAGTATGTATGTACGTAATAGAAAAAATAGAAACACAGCAAGAGAAGTCAACGATATACGGGAGAATGTTGAGCTTGTCGGGACTTTCAATGGAGACAAAATAAGGGTGTTTCGTCTAAAACAGGACACCTAAATATCTCCTCTATCTCTGAAAATACAAAAAATGTTTCTAACGTAATCTAAATGGTTTCAAAAGACGAATCAGATGGAAGAATCGTTTTTTATAAATTGTAATTTTTTAATCGTTTTTTCAAGGTCACTCGTGTTTTTTTACATATATACACACATTTTTTGTTGTTGGATGTTATAGCAAACATTATTGTGCATTCATCCATGTTTAATAGCACGACCTTGAAATGTCCGTGAACTCTAAAATTTGCTAATTAATGCAGAACTTACTTTCAGCGACATTTCAGATTTCAACGGTAACAGAAATTCGACCATGAACTTGAACTTGTAAATAAACACATTGTATCATTCCTCGGTGTACATAGAGAGTGAGAAAGATATGTATTTAAGAGTTTGCTCACTGCTAGATTTCTCAGTGTATCGACAAGCGATCCATAATGCGTTATTCGGAACAGGAGAAAATTCAAATGGTTTTAATTCACGGTGAAGCTCGAGAGTGTCTAAGAGAAGCAATACGAATTTACAAAGACAGATTTCCAGAACGTTCTTGTCCATCACGTTCCGCATACTCAAGTATTGTTAAAACATTTCGTGAGACTGGTAGTGTCAACAGAAACATTCGTGTGAGACGTAAGACTGTTACTCATGAAGCAAATGTGGACAATATCATCGCTAGAGTTAATCAAAACTCGCATGTTGGTATAACGCAACTTGGATGCGAAACCGGTATTAGTGTGACAAGCATATTCCGGATTCTTAATTCACAAAAATTTCATCCTTTCCATTTATCTCGTCACCAAGAGCTCCATGGAAGAGACTTTGAAAACCGCGTACACTTTTCTCAATGGGGTATACGGAAATATGAAAGCGATGAAATGTTTTTCCAAACAGTATTGTTTACGGATGAAGTATCCTTTACAAATCATGGTCAGGTGAACCTCGAGAACATGCATTATTGATCGGTTGAAAATCCACGATGGTTTAGACAACTCGATAAGCAGAGATCATGGAGCATAAATGTCTCGTGTGGTATTCTAAATAATAGGATAATTGGGCCGTATTTTATCAACGGTACGCAAACTGGGCAGAAGTATGCTGAATTTTTAAAACATATTCTACCAGGTTTATTAGAAGGTGTACCATTTAGGGACTGTCTAGTATTATGGTATCAACACGATGGGTGTCCAGCACACTTTTCTCATATTGCAACACGTGTCCTCAACGAAAAATACCCAAATCGTTGGATTGAACGCAATGGACCTGTATCATGGCCGGTTCGTTCACCCGATCTCACCCCACTTGATTTTTTCTTATGGGAGACATTAAAGGGTACGGTTTATCAAGAGCAGCCCACGACGCCAGAAAATATGAAGGAACGAATAATTGCTGCATGTGCTGATATGAAACCTGAAATCATCGGAAGAGCTCTACAATCTGTCGTTTTTCGCCTCGCGAAATATATCACAACGGAAGGACATCATTTCGAACATTTATTGCAGTAATAAATGTGATTATTTACAAGTTCAAGTTCATGGTCGAATTTCTGTTACCGTTGAAATCTGAAATGTCGCTGAAAGTAAGTTCTGCATTAATTAGCAAATTTTAGAGTTCACGGTCATTTCAAGGTCGTGCTATTAAACACGGATGAATGCCCAATAATGTTTGCTATAACATCCAACAACAAAAAATGTGTGTATATATGTAAAAAAACACGAGTGACCTTGAAAAAACGATTAGAAAATTACAATTTATAAAAAAAGGTTCTTCCATCTGATTCGTCTTTTGAAACCATTTAGATTACGTTAGAAACATTTTTTGTATTTTCAGAGATAGAGGAGATATTTAGGTGTCCTGTTTTAGACGAATCACCCTGTATATTTCCAACGTCGCGCGTCGAAGAACCGTTCGTCCACGAACCTAGCTTCGTTTTGTTCGACGCAGCGCGACTTCTTGTTGTCAACGAACTGTAGACTGATCCTAGTAAAGCTGTAGACGCTAATCTAGCGAACTGTCCAAGTAATTCTTGCATCTACAGCACTGACTACAAGTTTCGAACTAGCGTTTTGTATTTCTGGATAGTTGAAATACATTGTATAAGAAGAATTTAACCGTTTACATATCTTCGACTAGAAGAAATGTCTTGCACATGCAAGACTGAAACATTAGAAATAAATTCACAAAACACAGAACGCTGAAGGCCTTGAAAACGGCTTGGAACGATATTTTCCGTGTTGGTGGATACGATACTTTATAAGATTACCAGTCGATTTAGCTCAGGCTTGATAGTCATCTCCGATAGATGTTTCTTTATCGTTTGATGTAGAACCGAAAGTCGATCGTTGTAAGTTTTAAATAGGGCGAATTTACTTGCAGAAATCGAATGTCTACAGCACTACTTTCGTCTCTAATATTCTAATTGGTTTACCTGCGAATGAAAATAGAACAAGAAATCATATCGAAGAAGCAGACCTTTTGTATTTTATCTTTTTGCGGACACTCTAATGCTCGTACACTATTTTTTTATACAATTATCGATGAACGTTCTCCGCTAGAAACGAACAGTGTTACCTGACAATAATCAATTTATACAGTGTACAACAGCACCAAATTGTACAATCAGCACCAACAATCGATAACGAACTAATCGAAATGACATATGTATTACAGTACCGAAATGATTTATAGTATACATCGTTGCTATTATATCTACTGTTACAATCGCAACATTCATCCGTGACATTCGATTAATCTGTATAAAACAGTCGACTCGAAATACATTTCGTTTATTACGATACTACCCATGAATGAACATTAGACAAATAAAATCTACTATAAAACGATTACCTTTTTAAAAGACTACATATTTGGTAATTGCCGGTAGCTAAAGTGTTAAACAATCGAAAAGAAATGATTAACAGATCGGTATTTCTCGCAGGATTGCCCTGCTACAATACTCTTTCACGCATACAACTTTCGCCTAGAGTCTAGAGGTACATAACGCCATTCTTCGCCATAATAACATATTGCTTAGACTTGTGTACACGTCTACGTTAACAAAAATCTTGAAAACACTTCAACAAACTTTGCTTTAAATAAAAATAGTTTCGGACATGTAGATAGTCACAAAAGTTTATACATATACTTGCCGAATTTTGAAATAAAGATGCAAAACTTGGCATGTTTCATTGCCATTTATTCATTGATTACTTAAAATTAGACAGCCTCTCAGCCAATGACAAGTTCACAAAAATACATAAAAATAAACCCAAGTCAGGAACATATACATATAATATACATATACACTGCCGCTCAAAAGTATGTGGACACTTACCATGTTCATGAAATTTGTGATATATAATGTATATTTTTATTATCAAACAATATTTGTTGCTAAAGTCTATTATGAATATGTATGTAATGTATTCTAATACTACCAAAATAAACAATTTAGTTATTGAATTTTCTTAAATAAATAGTAGAAAAACCATGGGATCACATAGATAGTTAAGTCCGAAAACGATGTCCCAAGTCTGAAAAACATTTGTGGGAAATATTAGAATCTGAGTGGAACCTTATTGAAAGTGAAGTAATGAAAAAGTTAATAGCCAGAATGCCACGACTAGTAAACGCGGTCATAAAAGCACGCGGTGGATATGTAGACGAAAAAAAAATATAATCATTTTTTATCATTACCGGTGAGATATTTAATAAATTATTATTAAAATATGTTCTCCAATACTGTACGAACTGAAATACATACAAGATAATCAAATTTACCAAAGATATCATAACTTTTTTCAGGTAGTTATAAGAATTAAGGAAGTGTCCACATACTTTTGAACGGCAGTGTAAATCTCTATGAAGAATTGTCATAGATATGTATTAAAATATATAAAATTCATTATTCCAATAATGATAACTATCATAATAATAAATTTCGTGAATTTCACCATTTCGCGCTTTTCTTTTATTTGTTTTCGAGCAGGCAAGCGTAAACAAGCATCGTCGTTTTGAATTGTGCAAAATTACATATTCGTTTGAATTGAAAAATTTGTTTAAGTTAAGAGTGCGCGTGTATAGAAATTTTTATGACTGACTGCATGTATAGAATATATATATAGTATGTAGGGTGTATAAAAAGTAATGGTCATCCGTCGTAGGGGTGAATCTACACCTCTGGATCGGTGGACATTTGTAAGAGAAACTTGCCGCAAAATTGTTTATAACAATGAGAATCCAAAAAAGGTAAACAATCCATGCCAAAAAGAAGTGCCATTTTGGCGTTAAGTAATTGCAATTACCAATTACAATTACTTTTAATTGCATTAAAATTACTTGGAAATTGCAGAAATAAAATTACAATTACATGTAATTGTAATTGGTAATTGCAATTACTTTGGCTCAACCAGTAATTGTAATTGCGGACGACAATTACAATTACAGTGTTTTGTCAAGTAATTTCAATTACCAATTACAATTACATGTAATTTTATTTCTGCAATTTCAAATTACAGTACTTAATTGGTAAGTAATTGTAATTGTAATTGAAATTACATTTTGCCCAACTCTGCCTTATACATCACATCATTGACGACCGAAGACAATGCCAAAAAGAATTTCTTTGTCCCCGTCCAATTAACGGTACTATTTTGACTGTGGTCGAAGTAATTTGTTCCCGTTCGCTGTCACAATTTTGGATAATGTGCTGCGTTGTGCTGGAGACGATCACTTGGTACGGGCCTAGCGACGAATGTCCCTTTTTTCGTTTGACTTGAGGTACGCTCACGATCATGTTCTGTCTCATCGACACGGTCGTGTGGACTGTAGTATGTACATAGTAGGCTTTTGTCTATATGTATAACTCTACACAATCAAATTTTGCAAGAACTTTAACAGCTTATATCTCGATAACTATTTGTTTGCGACATGTAGCTCCTTTCAAACTTGCTTGTTCAATCATCTGAGCATGGACGTAATCGGAAACTTAGCCCGAGATTATAATGAAGACTCTTGTAGCATAGATAAAGGCTAAAAAACACTAAAAAAAGAAGACTAAAAACTAAAAAGACTAAAAAACAATATTAAAAGATTCCGTAGAGTAACAGAAATCCGGGGGTGTGTGAGATTCCGGTTGGGACGGGAATTTTTCTTGGGATCGGGACGGAAACCCGAAAATTCTCGGGAATCCCGGATATTTTACAGGAATTCCGAACATTTCCGGGAATCTCGCACACCCCTGCAGAAATCCCGAAGAAATTCACGGGAAACCCGAACACCACCGGGAATCCCGAATATTCTCGGGAAAAACCCAGGATTTTTGGGATCCCGTCCCGACATGATACGGGGCTTCCCATCCCGTTCCCGGCATCGGGATTCGGGAATTTCCGGGTTCCCGTACACCTCTAGTATTTACATATCAAAAGACGTGTGCGATTTTCACAACTCAGAACGCTCAGCCAAACCGAAAAGGGCGCGATGTGTGACCAACCTTGTTGTTTACGGAACGCGCTCTTGGAACTTGACCCTTCCATTTTTTATTCAGGATATGTATCGTAGAATCATGTAAAGACGAAAAGGTAATTATACAGAACAGGTCTGCATACTCCGATTTTGATGAAATTTAAATATGTTATGCAGCAACACATTCTAAACAACTTTTTCCTTTTCCAATATAGGGGGGTCGCTTTTAGTTTTCGAGATATTTCTAAAAATCTATCGCGAATACTGTATTGAATTTTTCTACCTAATAGCCCTAACCCAGTCCTAGTAGTAGTAGTAGTGTTTATTGCCGGGGAGGGGCGGTTCGGCCGCCCCTCGCTTCCTTAGGGCACACCGGTTCTTTCATCACCAGTATCACAATTGGCCCTGCCGGACTCGGCCCTTTAGCGGGTTGCAATTGTCCTCGTTTTTCAGCCGTCCCCTCTGTTTTATTCGGCCCGGGCCATTTTCAGAGTCGTCGACTTACTAGACGGGTCGGTCATCATTGATGAGCGGGCCATGCTACCTAATTTTTGTGAGTTTTTGAGCTGTTTTACGGCTCGGTGTGAACGTCGGGCCCCCTCACCTTCAGACCTGCCGGGTGTCTCGCCTGCCCTTTCAGACTCCCCCCACTTCACCATATTTTCATGTCGAATGTGTCAAGTGTTTGAAGCCCGTCCCTATTCTGTTTCCAGATAGTCCAGAAACCTGCCCACACCCTCCCCTAGGGCTAATCTCTCCGCCTATGCTGTGAGTCTATTGGGAGTACAAATGCAAGGGACCGCGTATTGTTTTTTGACCATTGGGAAGAAGTTACTGCGCTACTTCGGATCCAATCCGACTTCATCGAAATCTCGGCTGGGCCGAGATATCAATTCCATTCGGTCTTTACCTGCCGACCTACTTCGCGATGGGGTTGAGAAGGAAGGGTTCACCAAGTTCACCGAAATCTGTCTCCTGAGAGATTTGATATCAGGTTCATCGGGATCTTCCTTCTTGGGTGGGCTTGACACATCCTAAAAAATATGGCTGATTGTTCGGATGTGACCACCATCCTCGGTTCTGGTCGGTGTTCAGCTATTAGCTCCGTCCACGCGGCCTTTCCCTTAAAGGTTTCTAATTGATGTGCCGTTTGCGTTTTTGATTCCGTTTTTTGGTAGGGTCCATGCCCAGTTTCCTCAGTAGTACCATTTGTTCGCTGACCACCCCCTTTTCCTTACTCTATCCCCCAAACAGAGGAGATAGAGCCGGCGGGTACCCTTATGAGGCGGGATGGCCAACTTGGGCTCCCAATAGTTTTACCGATTCCCTGGATAAAGGGGAAATCGTTGCCATTGGTTGCCCCATGACCCCGACAGTAGGCACTGAGCCCGTAGTAGGATAACCCACAGTCCTAACCCAGTCCTAATGTACAGTCCCTGCTCACTTTATTAGACTCACCTGTATAATTATGATATTTCTATACGATATTGTATTATACGATTTGAACTTTTTGGGGAGCTAGAGCAATTAGTTTACTAAAGAATGTGAAAAGAAATTTTTTCAAAAATTGTAATTGATCGGAATTGTTGAAAAAATACTAAAAGTTGAATTTTTAACTTTTTTATGTGGGCCTATATTGAAAATTTAAAAAATAAGTTTTGTAGATCTGTGTCAATTAAACATATTCTGAAAATTTCGTCAAAATCGGTTGACGTTGCAACGAGCTACAAACATTTAATGATGGTAAAAATTGCAGGTTTTCAAGATTTTCAGCAATAAATCGTTACAAACATTTAATGATGGTAAAAATTGCAGATTTTCAAGATTTTCGGCAATAAATCGTGAAAATCTGCAATTTTTACCATCATTAAATGTTTGTAGCTCATTGCAACGTCGACCGATTTTGACGAAATTGTCAGAATATGTTTAATTGACACAGATCTACAAAACGTATTTCTTAAAATTTCAATATAGGCCCACATAAAAAAGTTAAAAATTCAACTTTTAGTATTTTTTCAACAATTCCGATCAATTACAATTTTTGAAAAAATTTCTTTTCACATTCTTTAGTAAACTAATTGCTCTAGCTTCCCAAAAAGTTCAAATCGTATAGTACAATATCGTATAGAAATATCATAATTATACAGGTGAGTCTAATAAAGTGAGCAGGGACTGTATGTTGTATTCATCTCAGTTGATTTTATATTGTATAATATGAGAACCTGCTTTTTAGAAACACTGGGTGCGTGTTAAGCACTGGATCGGTGTATGTGGTGTCAGGCCGGCCCTTTCCACCCTCCTGTTTTCTCCCTCATCTCTACAGAGTCAAAATGTAAACAAACGCCGCACCGAAACAGGTTTACGTTGCAGCGGAGCGTGCAGGAATACGAAAAATTCAATACAGTATTCGCGATAGTTTTTTGGAAATATCTCGAAAACTAAAAGCGACCCCCCTATATTGGAAAAGGAAAAAGTTGTTCAAAATGTCAATATCTATAACATATTTAAATTTTATCAAAATCGGAGTATGCAGATCTTTTCTGTATAATTACCGACGAAAATTCATCATGTTGCAACGTCTCCAAAAATTCAAGTCATTTAATCTCGAATCTGATGTCTTTAATGCTTCGTACAGACCTGAACATTTCACGTTGAAACTTTAATTCACTGAATAAATTGCCAACATTTTCTGTATTTCTTTGTGTAGTATACGCCGCTGCAGCTCCCATAGTTGTTCGCAAGAAAATCTGGAATTTAGCACAAATCCGTTCCGATCGCCGTTCGTCGAAATGTTCTAGTCTGTACGAGGCCTTACAAACGTCCACCGATCCAGAGGCGTAGATTCACCCGTAACGACGGATGACCAATACTTTTTATACACCCTGTACACGGGGAGAAATGTGGAGAATTCGCTTTGATTGCCGCATATTCCCTGATTGCATGCCTGATCGTTTGATTTCATCGAAATAATCAATCAGTCAATTAATTATCTAATTACCTCTAGTTTTGCTTGTGCGTATTCCGAACGATGGACCACCGATGGACATTGTAATAGGAACCAATTGAAAGTCGTGGCGAGTTATCCACAATGAAGTAACTCGATTATAGTTTTCCATGCGTGCATTTCACGTGTGTAAGATTTTTACTTTTACGCTACTTCCGGTCTCGATTAATTGCTCATTAATTGCTGGCCTACCACTTAAGACACCTAAAAGCGACCTCAATCCCTCGCCTTGTGATGATACAGAATCCAATTTTTTATTATTATACCTACTCACAAAAATATCATCTATTAATATCAGATAACTAGCTGCTCGTGCACGCACTGCCTACGACGCCGGCGCACAGTGCGGCCGATCGCCGATCTAGCTGTTAAAAAGTCCCAAAATTAAAATTGGACTTTGCGCACCGTTTGTGTGACGTTTAATTATATGTTCGAGAGCTCGAAACATAACAAATATTTGGCTAAAGGGACCTCGAGCTGGTTTTAAGTAAACAATGATGCGCCTGCTAATCCTGCCGGTCAATATCAGAGTATTATGTAGTGAAATCTTTTCTTTTAGTAGTGTTCTCTTAAACGTTGAGTAATAAAACCTTTCTCACGAGCTATGGAGTACATAAAGGAACGTTAGTATTATATTATATTTTAGTTAGTGGAGTAATTTCTTTGATAATTACAGTCCTTTTCAAACTTTAGAAATGTGTAATTTACTTCAAACCTAACCTAACCTCAAAAACATGGTCGCTCATCCTTTGTGGATTATTTCGTTATTAGATTTTACCAGTTTCATATCCATTATACGCCCATAATGTGACAATGAGGAATTTTTCAATTTCTATGTCAAAGAACATGTAATGAACGTAATGTCTGGTCTTTCTCTTTTTATAATTATAATTTCTTTTATAATAATAAAGTTATTCAATTTTTCTTGTTAAATAAAGTTATGGGGTGGGGGAGGAGTGAAAAACCGTACTTGTTCTGTCGCGTAAACAGTGTCTTGGTCGCGCTGGTTTTCTGAATTTTGAACAGCTAGATCGGCGATCAGCTGCACTGTGAAAGCGCACTGTGCGGCGGCACGCCCTCCGCAGCTAGGCCCTCCGGGGGCAGCGGGCGGGTTGCGCCTGACCACTGGCGGTTTATCTGAAAAGGTTATTATAGCAAACAAAAAACGCGCACTGATCAGCTCCGAACCGGCCGATTATTTACAATTTACAACCACCGCGTTCAGACAACTTCAACCCCGACAGATGGACAACACGTGCGACAGTCCCACCGAATCAGATCGATGGGATCATACATACATACACACATATTTTTCTATTTTATATATATTAAATAAATAAATAGATAAATAGATAGATATCAGATAATTGAATTCTCCTTGATTGTTATTATTACAGAGAATAATTGGATCTTGAGGAATAAATTTCACAAGTATATTTCAACATTATAAATTAGTGTATAATTATTTAAACAAGTAGTAATATTTATTGCACCATCCGTACATTTTACATGTTTTCGGATCTATATTATAAATACTGTTTAGATTTTATATGTTACATAAATTAATTATCTAATATCTCTGTATATACATATACATATATGTATATGTACGTATAACTCCACCATTTTCTCGAATTGGTTAATTAAATTTTTACAAATCATTGTTAGAACGTTCTCACAGAATGTTTATAATCAACGAACACAAGTAAATCAAATTTGATAAACAAATTGTTCTAATATAACCGTGAATGTATTGCACAACCTCTTAACAACAACAAAATTCGTCAATTATAACTGTGAACGAAAATCGTAAGACGAGGGTTTAAAGTTCAAGGTGTAAATACAGTTTATGATTTATGCTATCCAGAAAGCCAGCCCTAATTTTACACTTAATTTTCCATACAATTTCAGCACAATTTATAATTATACGACTGATGTGTGTGCTACATAGCATTTACCCTATTGCACGTAGAAAATAAACAATTCAAACCTATATTATCGACGGTAAAATTTTTTTCGGTTTTACACCGTAACATAGTTTTATCTGTTTAACGAATAGTGCATGTATACCAAACTAAAACTATACATTCTCTAAAATTTCTCACATACTGTCTTTCATTTCCATTCAGTATAGAAATAATTTGTAATAGATGATATGGATGATACTTTTACAACCCTAATGAAATGGCTGAACACTATCATACAAATTACTGCTTAAAATAGAATGTCTTTCACAGTTGCTATACTAGCCTTTGTACGATACCGTTAACGTAAACTCGTGTCTCGTTGACGCTTCCAGTCGTGCCAGGGCCCACTCTAGGGGGGATCAACCCGGACGTTTATCCGAGGCGCGAAAATTTAGGGGCGCCATTTTGGCTGTAAGTGTGAGAAAAATATTGATGTGTTAAATACCCAATTAATAGAAAATTTGCTTTTATTGCAATAAATGCTTTTGTTAAAATTTAAATAAAATGATTTGATTTTTATTGAAGATAAAAAATATGTACCTTTATTTAAAAAATATATATATATATATATTCTTAAGGGGCGGCAATTTTGTCTTTTTGTTCGGGGCGACGTAACCACTAGAGCGGGCGCTGCTCGTGCACAAATAATACAAAATTGCTAATGTAAAACAATCATGTCTTTACACAAAAAACTAAATTGCACTAGCCAATAGACTAAAATTGATTGCTATTATAAGCGCGCAGTGTAAAAAGGGTTTTCAAATTTATGACTTTCTTTATTATTATAATAATTTCAATTAGCTAGGTATTCGCAAACCCCTTGCACAATTCCGCGCGAATTTAATGTAAACAACGGTCAAGACCATTGTTTAAATTTTAATAATTAGAAGATTTTCAGCTTGATAATTTAAAAAGTTGTGTGAAATTTTGAGTACATAATATGAACCTCTTATAGCGAATTTAAACAGTACTCAAATTCTATGATAAATACCTATACATACGTCTTCTACACATCTCAAAAGTTTCACAGTTTTCTGAATTTCTAAGTTTGGAAAATTGTCCTACAAAGATCAATTGCAATCGGAAATAAATCGTATTCGGAATCATTTGAACAGGTACTCGCTGTGTGTGCGTGTGTGCACGAGTGAGTGAGTGCTGTGTCTGATTGTGAGTGTATGTGTGGTAGCGATGAAAGAAACTTGACGAAATTACTTTCGACTAGACTCGGTAAAAATCTCACATACGTGACGACATATGTTACAAACAACAATTGGACATTTACAACGTAGCGGATACACACCGACGCGACGCGACGTAACATATGAAAGTTCATTGTCCGTGGCAGTAGTCGGCAACCGACCAAACTTTTACTCATTTACAACACTTGCGTTTCAGAACGTAATACATATTGACTTCTGAATGTACAGATAATGAAATTCGAAGACAACTAAAGATTGAAATAAATAATTTTACAGAAAGTTTGAGAAGGTGTGCTCACCAAACACCGACTCGTACTACTAGAAACTCACGCATGTAGGTTCAAACCGAAAGGGATGAATTCTAAAGTACTATACGAATAATAAACAATTCTCGTTTATGCACGAATATCTCGTTAGGCTTTGTACATTTGTCAATTCCATTCATCATGAATAATCTTAAAACTTGAATTATTATATCTTGTATGTATATGTATGTATATATACATATATACATATACGTATATATACACACATAACTGCACTTAAAGCTCAAGAATATTCACAGAAATCATTACCCTATCATTGTACATCGACTTTAGTATGTATATCATTAATTGTAGACATCACATTCTCAAAATCTTAGTCTACGCTCGACTCGTACAGAAAGTTAAGGTGATTTAGAAAATTATGATATCTGTGTGCAAATAGACAAATTCATTTGTTACACGGACCTAATTTGTGTTTGCGCCGTAAGACAGTTTTACAGGATAAAATTACTCGCTAAAAGGAATTTCGTTTCTCGCGAAACATATTAAAAAACAATTTAAATGAAAGCGCGTCTTTTTCATGTTCATAAAACTGTATAAAAATAATTTCCAAAATATTTATGTCAAACTAAGTTTTTGTATGTTGCAAATTTCTACAAAATTTTTCATATAATAATTTGTATTATTTAACAGAAAATTAATTCCATTATAATTCGCGTTAAAGATTAATTAGTCTACTCGGACAGACGATTCACGATTTCCTAAATTCTCCAACTTTCCGAGTTCTGTCTCCGATTTGTCTTGAAACCGTCGTGTAAATATACATATATAATTCATTATACGAGACATCAATTCGTTCGGTTCAAGTATATCCATTCTTTCGAACGATCTACACAATTCTTCTCGCAATTGCAAAATGTGTTCGATATAAAACAGCGACGTGCTATGCCGACAGTTTTCTCGTTACAACATTCTTAACAATATAAAAACAGCGAAATTAAACGAAAATTTATTAACACTTGAACAATTGATTATGACATTAAAGTCTTGGGGAGAATAATTTGATATTACCATATATTTAGAACAAAAACTAACAAATTAATTATCGTCGGTATTTTTAGTTGAAAATGAACATTTTCGGTGGGTGAAGTATGTTATATAATATTGAACACTCCTTTTCGTGTAAATATTGCCTTTTTTTCTTTTATCAAAAGTCATGGAAAGAGTAGAAAAAATTATTACTATTTTCTATACAGTGTAGTTTACGATTTCAAGTCTATACAGTCTATGCAGTTTATGTAACCGACAGACATTAAATAATAGTAAAGCGAGCACCCTCCAAATTCGAACCCACACGAGCAGTTTATCTAAAAACCGATAAATATTCATCGAACATGTTGGTAACGCGTACAATGAATATATATCTAAATCTAAATAATGGGTAAACAGAAACTTTACAGGCTTATATCTTTGGTTTTCCAGGAACATTTAAAGCTACGGTAACATTTATACGCTCAAATTTGATACTTTTATATCAATTAATATCTGCGCTGTCTATTTAGTTTTAGAATTAAAAAATATCGTTTTGTGTGTACGTACCGACTGACAACATTAATTGTGTGCAATATATAATAATACGATGCAAAAAGAATTTCTGAAAAAAACTTCCTCGCAGTCTCTGCATTCTTCGATTGACGATAAGTTAACTAATAAACCAGAGACTTTAACTTCATATATTTCGCACAATATCCTTACCATATTCCCCTTACGAGTATGAATTTTTCCAAGTTGCGACCAATTAATTTTCGAGAAAAGTTAAACATCTTTCACAAATAATTTTGTTTCAACCGCCACTGTTTCATCCTTAACCGTTATACAAGTATGTATACAAGTATACTATGTTTGAAAAAATTAACATTTCGGAAAGTCTTGGTTTGAATGAATATAGCAAAGAGAATGAAAGTAAAATCTGGTCGAAATTGACAGAATCGGTGAAGGAGCACTATATATAGTGACTCCCACTAATATTCGGACACTCTTAAAACCACCAAAACTTCTTTAATATTGGAATATACGGCTTGAAATTTTTGGAGAAGTTAGAACAGTTGGTTTGCAACACAACGTGACAAAAATTGTTGGAAAAAAACTGCAAGTTGTCGGAATTACAGAGAGAATACTAGTTGTATTTTTCAACTTTTTTTTGTAGACTTATATGGAAAATTTAGTTTTGTGAAAATCAGTCGACGTTGTAATGAGCTACAAACGTTTAAAGATGGTAAAAATTGCAGTTTTTCACGATTTTCAGCCTCCAACTGCAGTCATTCGAAGGATTCTTACATCTTTCAATGCCTGTCGTTTTTTCCCGCATCAACCGATTTCTATGAAACTTTCACAGTGCATATATCATTGACACAGATCTACAAAACATATTTCTTAAAATTTCAATATAGGCCCGCATAAAAAAGTTGTAAAATGCAACTTTTAGTATTTTCGCTACAATTCCGACCAAATGCAATTTTTGAAAAAACTTCTTTTCACATCCCATTGTAAACTAATTGCTCTAGCTTCCCAAAAAAGTTCAAATCGCATAGTCCAATATTCAAAAAGTTATGGTGTTTTCAAGAGTGTCCGAATATTAGTGGAGTCACTGTAGGTATACAAAAGTCGTATCGAGCAACATACTAAATATGTAAATATTTAAAAGAAATTGCTCTGTGCGTAACCTTGTTCGATAATAATCAACAGTTAAAGTACCCGTAACTCACAGTATGTAAACCAATATTAAATCACTCCCGAGATCAGCAGCGGTTTCCCCTTCGAATTAGATGCTGGCTTGATGCGTAAAAGTCCACGTTGTTCGTCAAAAAGTACAAATTCTTGCGTTCCATCAAATTCATATTTAGTCGGCTCGGGCTCCAGCAGTCTCTTCTACGCAGGCGCCGGCGCCGCTCCTCCTGCCACGCGTGACAGTAAGAGTGAGACACGAGAGAGTCCGCGTCGGCGTCGAAAATCGACATAGCCTAACCGTGCGTGGCCATTTTGCCCGTGTTCTCTGTGACAACAAAAGTTTTTACTCCTTTTGGAAGTCCGGGTCCGGGCGAGGAAAGCGTAATTATTAATCGAAACGCGTCGCATCGCTTCACAAAATTCGAACGAATCTCGCGAGGAACGTTCTCACTGTTCTCAAGTGGGTTTTAAATTTCCCGCGCGCGCCAAGTCGTGCTCGCGCCACGAGCTCGTTGTGCAGACGCCGTCGCCTCTCCACCATTCGTTCACGTCCTTGTACGATTTTGGCGGTCGATCGTCGTGCAACATTGCGCACACTCGACACCAGAAATACGTGTTGATGAACTCTCCGGTGCCTTTCCAACGGAAATACGAATTGTACAGCTCGTCGTCTCGATCCAAACGGTGAAGATATCCTGCAAGCTCCTCTGGCGACTCAAACTCATCCACATGAATATAGGACCGGTAGGGCGCACTGCGAGCGTAGTCCGTTGGATGCGCGCCCATCACGATGGGCAGAACGTTGTGTCTAACAAGCAATCGAAAGAAATCTCGTGTTAGTTTGCAAATCATTTCCAAAAGTGGAGGTAATGGCCGTAGAAATGCTCGTCGAAATGATCGTGGTAGTAGAAATAAAGTACTTCAACCAAATCTCATATGTTCAATGGAATTTTTCTTTAACAATTTTTGTGGTTGTTTGTTTACATTCTTTACTTGTTCGTTATGTATTAACAATCAAACATTCGGTCAAAAAGTAGTTCGAATTAATACTATTCTTATTCAAATATAACCACTTGTGCTTGTGAGTTACATCGTTCGTTCTTTTGTTCTTGCATAATTTTCAAATGCAATGGGTCTGGTCAAAACTGCCGTTAGAGGTTTTTTAATGACTATCGAACCATTCGAAAGCTGAACCATTCAATTCTAATTCAAGATTTTAACTCTTCTCTCTTCGCGTGTCTCATTAAAATGAAACGAGAAGAGTTTTTTTATGGAAATATAAAAGAAAAACGGAAAGTGGGACATGTCTTAGTGAAGTTTAACGATACTTTGCTTTCTGGTAACAGCGTCACCCTCGTACCGAAATCTCGGCGATGACAGCACTCGAACGAAGTAGGACAGGAGGGAATCTTAAGGACCACTACATATACTAAAGTGCACTAAACAGGGGTGACAACAGCTGTGTGAAAAGCACACTTTCGTAATTACTGTAAGAACCTAACAAAATTTGCTCACCTTTTCTAAACGACTCAGAATTCGAGCATTTTTAAACAATTTTTTAGAAACAATAAAATATAGCAGTGAAATATTTTTTACAGAAGACAAGTCTCATTAAAAATATTGATTCGATGCAAGAGCCACCTGAGTTCCGAGTTCCGATGAGTTGTTGAAATGGCAGTCAGAGACGCACGCGAAACCGCTCGAATTTGTTAAAATTATACCTTTTTAAAGAATATTCCCTTACGCGAAAAGAATAAAATAGTGCAACATATCTTTTTCAAGATAGTGGACAAAAAGATGCGCGTGAAACTGACAATGAAATTAGATTTCTGTAATTGCGATATGCATAATTCTGTTACAGTAGACCGTGTTCTAAGCATGTTTAATCGATATAGAAAAATGTAGGCAAATTATGTCATACCCAAGGCCGTTCACGAAAAATTTTTCCGTGATGTAGTCCTTGCAGTTTGAGTTCTCGAAGGCAAGGTAGAACTTGTAGTCTTCGTCAAGCATATCGAAACACGCTTGAGCTTGCGAACGTGGGCATCGTAGAGTACCGCAGGTCCCGTAAATGTCCACTTGAATGTGTTTCGATAGTTCTTTAGCGTAAAGCATACGCTGATTTCTGGGATGACAATTCGAAACGAACCAGGCTACCTGAAATGAAAAACAGTGCATCAGAATATTGAATACAGTATCCACCAGTCTATTATTATTATTATTATTATTATTATTATTATTATTACATACGGACCGAGGTCCTTTTATACAAATGTACACAGTTTTTACAGTATAACTGATAAAAACAAAAGGAACATAACAAAATTAATTCGAACAAAGAATTTCTATTTACATATGTACGTATATCGTTACCTTTTTAGTCTTGTTCGCCGCGTAATTAAACGACTGTGATATTTGTGTAATGCTAGGGTCGTAATACTGCCATCTTTCATACGGCGCGACTATGTCACTGTCACGCCGATAAGTTGCCGTCCAATTGATCACGGCGTTCTTCACGCTTTGCGTGTGATAAGGACATTCTAAAAAATACAGCATCCACACCTGTTGAAAATCGCATAAGTCTCATTCGAGGTGTATACATAATAGCTACATTTAAAACGGTAGCGCGATCATACATTTCACACTCGATATATATCTGATATCGATTAAAGACCTTTCGTTTTATATTCTACAATAAACAATAATTCAATACGTATGGCTGTAGTACATATGTACGAGGGTTGTCCGTAAAATAAGGTTCCCAATGATTTTTCACAATGAAAAGCATGTTTATTGGCATTGAATAATACATTTTTGGAAAGCTTAGACCTTCCCCTATTTTTGCATGCAGTGTACCATCTTCTTCATGCCTGAATCATAGAACTCTCCCGCCGCTCGCCATCACTTTGCCGGCATACAGTGTTTGTTTGAACTTCCGCGGTTTCGGCGACTCTGGATGTTCCCACTGACGGGATTGTTGTTTCGTTTCCAGTGTCGTGTAGTGGACCCAGGTCTCGTCCCCAGTGACAATAGAGTCCAAGAATTCCTCGCCATCGGTTTCGTAGGCCTGAAGAAATTCGCGGGCCGCTTCAACACGTTGCCGGTTTGTGGTCTTCCGTAAGCATTCTCGGGACCCACCTTGCACAAACCTTGACATACCGTAAATGGTCTGTCCAAATTTTGTCAATGCAGGTCTTGCTGACATCAGGGATCATCTCGCAGAGCTCCCGAACCGTCACTCTTCGATCTTCCAGCATTATTTCTTCCACTTTCGCAATCATTTCGTCCGAAATCGATGGCCGTCCAGAACGCTGTTCGTCATGGACGTCTGTACGTCCGTCTTTGAATTCTTTGCACCATTTGCGCACGTGTTGTACGCTCATACATTTTTCTCCATAGACTTCACACAGTTGGACATGAATGTCCACCGGTGCAGTGTTTTTTGCACACAAAAAACGAATCACAGAGCGTAATTCGTACCTGGGGGGAGAAGCGAGTAGGAGCTCTATTTCTAACGGCTGCCAAGCCAAGACCGAGCGTCTCAGACATCTTGCCATGGCGGGGACTGGGAGAGGAGGAACCAAGCTACACGCCAGTGTCGCTGAATCCCGCGTAACATTCCTCGCGGCTGCAGCTCGTTGGGAACCTTATTTTATGGACAACCCTCGTATATGTACAGTAGGGTGGACCTTCGTTATACTTGGCGAAAATTATTTCGCAGATTTTTTTTGTGGGACAACCCCTAGAATGGTGCCACTGGACGAAAAAATAATCTGTGCAAAATTTGAAATTGATCGAATAACGGGAAATTGTGGCAAAACGACTTTGAAAATTTATTAATTTTGTAACTCGCTTTTCTCCACTGCATTATATGGTCAGCATATATGTTTATATATCGTTGAATTTGTTTTTTACGCACTATAACAATTTAGAAACAAAATATAATATTGATTTAAATATCTCAAAAATTGACATTTAAAAAATTTCTTTTTCTTTTGCATTATATTTTATTTATTGAACAGTACAACTTTTGTCTAAAAAATTTTTTCATATTTTTGTATTTTTATATTATATTTATTATATATTCTTTTATTAATATATATTATATTATATAATAATATATTATGTATATTATTTTATATTTTTATATTGTTTCCTATTTTCGAGAATAATTTGTAAAATACACAATTTATTGAACATATGAGTACAAACCTTTAAAATTCTTCGATGTAGGACCCTTGGGCGTCGACACATTTTTTCTAGCACGATTTCCATGTTTCGTATGCTCCCTGGAAGGCGTTTTCTGGAACCTCCCGTAGTACCCTCGTCGCAGCCTCTGACGCGTTCCACGCTTTCAAAATGCCATCCTTTTGGCACATTTTCAATTTTTGGAAACAAGAAGAAGTCGGCAGGGGGCAAGTCAGGTCTTTACGGGGGTGAGAAACTGTTGTGATCTTATTTTTTGCCAGATATTCGCGGACTCGTAGGCAGGTGTGGCTGAGCGCGTTGTCGTGGTGTAGCACCCAGTTGACGGCGATCTCTTTTTTGACGCGGTTGACTCTTTCTTTGAGTTTTTTGAGCACATTTGCAACTAAAAAGTACCGTTTACTATTTTCCCCGTAGCCTACGGACAAGTTTTAGTTGGAAGTGCTCGACGGGGCTGCGACGAGGATACTACGAAGGTTCCAGAAAACGCCTTCCAGGGAGCATACGAAGCATGGAAATCGCGCTGGAAAAAATGTGTCGACGCCCAAGGATCCTACTTCGAAGAATTTTAAAGATTTGCACTCGTATGTTCAATAAATTTTGTTAAAAAAATGTGGTCGCATTACTTTCCGGATAGACTCTGTATATTGTTTCTGCACTTCATTATTTGATAATATCCGATGATAGTCCTAAATAAGTTTAACACCACGCTCAGCAGTGTCGTTAACAACTTTTAAGTTTTGTACAATGATTAATCCAGACTTGATGTCGAACTATCGTATTATACACCACATTGCGTGCGATAGAATTATGAAAACTCGTTTTTCATTTGAATCTTACTGAACGAAATAACTGCGTAGCGAAATTATTTCATTAAATGATAGAATCACTTTCAAATATAAATCGTGATCTAATATCCGCTGAGGATTGTCCATCGAGAATCGATGAGCAATAATTGTTCGTCGCCCCACGTGTGACGTAGATGTAATTCGATCTGGCCAGGGGAGTCATAGAGAAGAAAGCATAAGAAGAAATTGATCTAGGAGATGCACAGAAGAGGAGGGTGCGGGATGCAAGCAATTACGGAGAATTGGTGACGAATTAATCACCTGACGAAATGTATAACAAAGGATTGATCGGCCTATAAAAGGGATGACTCCTCGTTAGGAGTGCAGTCTACAGTCAATTAAAGTACAATCAACATACCAAGTATTCAGTCAAAAAGGTGCGACAATTATTTTAAAAAATCAGTTAGTTTTATTATAAAGTTTCAAAAGGAAGTTTCCTGAAAAGTTATTTCCACAACGAGAACCTCCAAGTTTACATCATCTACCGGAATCATACCGAAAGATTCACGACCACTACGTAAAAGAGGACTACTTAGCGGTAATTACTAACAAATTATAATAAGATTTCGATAAAATTATATATCCGAAATTTGGAGCTTAAAATATAGTTTTGTTTATTTTTATTCAAACATATAAAAATATAAAATCATTTATTAAAGAAATTACCCAACTTCGATTTCCACGTTCCATCGTTAAAATCACATAGAATATTAAGAAATCCTCGATTACCCGAACCGAAGCCGGTGAATGCAGGTAGGTTCAAAACTGCGTTATATCTCAATTCTAATCTTTCCAATCATTTCAATCTATTCAAATTAAATTTCAATTTTAACTATTCAAATCTATAATACGTCCACCTTAGGACGTAACACAATTAAAAGAAGGGAAGAGTAGAAATAGATTTCGACAAAAATGAATTTAAAGTTAAACCAATACCAATAAATAGCTTTATCAGAAGAACGTATGTGGAATTGACATAAAAAGTGTAATAAAAATATCAATTACAATTAAAATCACAAAAATAATGGAAATTAAAATTACAATTACTATTAAAATCACAATAAAAATTGAAATTGGGATTAAAACTGAAATTAAATTTGAAATTGCAATTAAAATTGGAATTAAAACTGAAATTAAATTTGAGATTGCAATTAAAATTTCAATTGTAATTGAAATTGTAATTGAAATAGTGATTGGAATTGATATTGAAATTGGAATTGAAATTGGAATTGAAATTGGAATTTGAATTGGAATTGTACTTGAAATTAAATTTGAGATTGCAATTGGAATTGGTATTGAAATTGAAATTGAAGCAAAAACACTATCTCGAACAAATAATACCAATGCTAATACTGCTAGATTGTGGGTATATAAAAACCTCACAGTTTATGGTCCAAAAGACGTCTTTTTAGGACGTAAGACTTTCAGACCTAAAATAGACGTAAAATGGACGTCTTTAAAACGTCGTGTCCTGTCTGGGACATAACTTATTTTTTCGTCAGTAGAACGATGTAATTAATAATAATTATTTTCCTGGGTGGGACTCCACCAAGAAATATAAGATTTCGAGCCCCGGGAACTTTCCACCACGCTCGTCGGATGGCGAAAGCTTGATATTGCTTAAAAATATATTTATTTAAAATCAGTTTATGTTAAATGTCGACGAAGAAAATGGAATTCGCGACATTTGCGTCTTTCTCGCCAATATTTACATAAAAGCGTGGATTCGATCTCCGATGGCAGCGGAAGGTCCACCTCAAAATTTGACATTTTTACAAAAACTGTATGCATACCGTTCTACTGACGAAAGAATAAGTTATGTAGGATTAAAAAAATTTTGCAACCAATTATTATATTTATGACGTTAGCATTTTTTCACAAAACTGTGGAAAAGAATACGAAATTACGAATGGTGGAGGCGCTTAACCCTTAGCACTCGAATGGCGACTCTAAGGCTCCACTGAAAGTTGCTATATAACCATTATTCAAAATATTGTTTACGTTATTAAATATTAATAATTACTAAACATCTAAGTATTGTATGAAGTATTCATCAATTTCGTATCCATCAACTTTAAGACATCATAGAGAATGGGAATATTATTAGGGAAATATTCTTGGTTGGAAGAAATGTTTAATTTTCGAGTTAAAATATCTCTGAGTGCAAAGGGTTAACATTGAAGCCGACGAATCATGTAAAAAATATAAAATAACTTCTCAATACTTAGAAATGCTGATAGAGGAATTTAACATTTTATTTCCCACGAAACACTAAGATTTTTTGAAAGATTCTCAATTCCTATAGAATTTTTAAAAAAAGGTCCCGATTCATGGGAAGACGACGAGGATTTCAAATCTGTATATCTATTATGTATAAGTATATGTATATCTATATATATCTTTGCTACTTATAAAAATATGAAAAAATTTTTTAGACAAAAGTTGTACTGTTCAATAAATTAAATATAATGCAAAAGAAAAAGAAATTTTTTAAAGTCAATGTTTGAGATTTTAAGGTCACGAATTTTTTTAAAATCAATATTACATTTTGTTTCTAAATCGTTCTGGTGCGTAAAAAGACAAATTCAACGATATATAAACATGTATATGCTGACCATATACTGCAGTGGAGAAAAGCGGGTTACAAAATTAAAAGATTTTCAAAGTCGATTTGCCACAATTTCCCGTTATTCGATCAATTTCAAATTTTGCACAGATTATTTTTTCGTCCAGTGGCACCATTCTAGGGGTTGTCCCACAAAAAATTCGATAGTCGAAAAATAAGGTCCACCCTAATGTACATACATGTACTAAACTAAAGGTTTCGCGTTTAGAGGGTGATTTTCATTTTATCGATCAGAGTGTATTGGGTATGGGAATCAGTTTCCTCCCTTTTGGAGATGTCGGTGTACTTAAGTACCGATCGCGTATCTGATGGAATGTAGTACATGCTTTTGAAAGGTCTATGGCTAAGCTTCAAAATGCAGTTAGTGGCAATTGTTTCGAGCATAAACAGCAGTCAATTTTTCGCGTCAAAAATGTCGACTTTTGTTGCAAGTAAGCAGCATTTGCCGGAACTCATGTTGCATTATTTTGTTTTAAAGAAAGGTGTTATATATTTACTATCTTATATTTATTATATATTTACGGGGACGATGCTCCTTTAAAAACCATGATTTCGACGTAAGGGCAAAGATTGCGATGGTGTGCCAAAAAATTCGAAGATACAGATTTCCCAGCATTACTTGGTGGAAATCTACGTCAAACACTTGCAGAACTGCCAATTGAATTAAACGTCAATCGATCTACTGTTGGAAAACGTTTTCACGCTATGGGAATTGTTTATACGCTTCTTTTCAACAAAAAGGGGCGGAAACTTATTCCCCTACCCAATAATTATTCGTGTTACATACTTGTTTGGACGATCTTCTGCCCACATGCGTCACATAATCCTTAAAAAGGATTAAATCGGCATCGGCCGCATCTTCTCTAGTAATTGTACATGTGTTCACTGGACAACGATGCTGAAGAAATATGTCCTGACCAACTTTAGCTTCAGGCATACCATGTGGTACCATTATTTTCTTTAATTGATGCTCTGACAGCGTTTTATTGTAATCGTGTGGCACGAACATTAACTGTAAACATAGTATTCAAACGAAATAGTATTCAATGTTTTATTACACTGGGTTTTAGGACATTCGGATTGCAACAAATGTATAAAATCCACTGTCCATTATATGTTTAATGCAGAATTCGCTTTTCCAGAGTAAAACAATTCGCGGAGAAGCACCGATAGTCACGAGTAACGAGAAATTGGTAAACGAGGAAAGAATCACAGCAGCTTAAAAATGTTTCTTACTATTCCATAATTCTTTGAGAACGTTGCCCCAAATACGCGAACAATAGATTCCGTTGTGTCGTAAACAAAAGAGTTGAAAAGTAGCGCGTCTGCTTGGAGAATTTCAATGAAAGCTACTCGGTGCGGCGCGGCGTTCTTATTTCAGTCTAGTGCACTCGGGTACAACACGTCGTAGTATGTAACACCATATGTAATTCATTTGACATGGTAAATTAACAGGAGAGTAGTTCATGAAATATTTCCGTTCTTATATTCTCAGCAATTATTTAAGGGTTTATTGACGGCCATAGCAATTTTATTTATCAATCAACTTGTCACCTTAAAATAAAAATAAAGAAACTAGACTTGGGTTTTGATTCAACCTGATGATGCATCACTCGATTCGAGTAGCTCTGTGTTATCAGCAAATTTACGGTGACATAAATGCCCACACGCCCCTCGTTAACGATCGTAGATGATCAAGCGACTCGCTGACAAGCAATAAAACAGTCGTCAAGTCGTGTTAATTATTTCTAATAATTCTTACCTGATTCGTGACACGGTCATCGTAAGCAACTTCTTCGGGCCACAGTCGGGCCAGTCTTCGTCCAGTTCGATTTGATTTTAAAGCCGGAAAAGGTCTTCTGATTCCTTCTTTCATATACCAAGGCCTCCTCGATGGATCTAACGCGTCCATGGCGTTTCGCGATAACGTTGTAATGTCGGTCAAGTTGGCAACCTTTAAACAAAACAAATAACATTATTATAGAAATCACATAGCGATTCATGCACTTCTATGCTTCTCTGTAGCAGACAGCTATCGATCCATAAGCGTTCGTGCTGCGATCTAATGCTCATACTTATTCATTATTGTGGATTTATCGAGATCTCGTTAGCTGTAAAAATGAACGAGGCTAATGGATATCATTTGTACATATTTTTTAAGCAATATTGTGATCAGAACTATTATGAAAAATGGGGATTATACACTCCTCAAAAGAATTAAGGGATCACTTGTGCGAACCCGAAAAATTGCTCCCACTTTTCGTGATCATAACTCCGTGAAAAATTGCTGCATCGATATCGTTAAACAATGGTTTGAAAGCCTGAAACATCTACTTTCGGATGCTCTGTTTCAAATTGTTGCTATGTTGGTTTTTTACAAAGTTATAGCGAGATGAAGACAACATTGACGGTTAACAAAAATTTTGTGCAATTTTGGAACATCACACGGGGAGAAACAAATTTTTTTGATAAATCGCGTTAATATCATTTGGAAGGGCTATCTTTCCTGTGTAAATTTTGTGGTTATTGAATATTGTGCGTTTTTTTTATTCGAGTTATTCAACATTGAAGTAAATGTTGGCGAAATCGATTTCTTGCAAAATCCTGAGGTCGTAGACAAATTTGGAGATTTTGATTTGAAATCAGCGTGAAAAAATCTACGGGAAATGATATATAGCATGTTAAAAAATATTTTTTTCCGCGCGTGGTACTGGAGAAACCACATTTTCTTGAAATTCTACATGTTTAACGAATTTTCTCAACGTTAAAAAACGTTCGTACCATAATCTCCCCATTTTCCCCACATTCTGCAAAGTTTCAGCTTTAATTTAAAAAAATTTCATCGCTCTGCCTCATTTCTATCGAAAGTTCTTTGATTTTGAGTCAAGTTTGGTCCAAATTTTCCACAGTGCGCCGGAATGCCCGTTTTTTGAACAAAATTCCATATCTTAAAAACTATAAGTCATATAAAAAAATGTTTCAAATAAAAGTTATAGGGTATAAGGAAGATTATACGACGATTGTATTTGTTTGGAATTGTTGTAACCTTGAGAAGCTCTATGAAGGTCACTTTTAAAATTTCATATGGTAATGTACATTTTTGATTATGTATTCTAATAGGTGAGATTAAGACATTTTCAAAACACTACAAAAACATTATTTTTGCATGAACCGTTGTCAAGATATAAGCATCCAAAGTTGGCGTACCGTCTATAGTGGTATTGATTATACAGGGTGGTCATTTTATCTGACGATATTGAAATATCTCGAGACCTATGCATCGGATCAAAACAAGTGGATACGCCGCAAAGTTGGGCAAAATGTAATTTCAATTACAATTACAATTACTTACCAATTACTGTAATTTGGAATTGCAGAAATACAATTACAATTACATGTAATTGTAATTCCCAAGTAATTCAATTCCCCAGTAATTGTAATTGTTAGCTGCAATTCCTTTCCAAACAGACGACGGACGACGGTCGCGCGTGACCACTCATACACCGGTCTAGCGGTGTGTGAGAGTACCCTAGCGGTGTGTGAGTGTTCACGCGCGACCGTCGTCCGTCGTCTGTTTGGAAAGGAATTGCAGCTAACAATTACAATTACTTGGGAATTGAAGAAATACAATTACAATTACAATTACATGTAATTGTATTTGTAATTGCAATTACTTTGGCTCAGCCAGTAATTGTAATTGCGGACCACAATTACAATTACAGTGATTCGTCAAGTAATTGCAATTACAATTACATGTAATTGTAATTGAAGGTGTAATTAATTACTCATGTAATTAATTCCTGCCCAACTCTGGACTACGCCGGCACCTCTGGAATACTCCATGTGCTCTGTAGACTGTGGTGCCCAAGGTGGTTCGGAACCCACCTTATAAAAACTGTAGGGGGGGCATCCAATGATACCAAACTCGATCCCTCACCGCCAGCCCCTGGAGTTGGGGGTGGGAGAAGATAAAAAACTTAAATGGGAACCCCCATTTTTCATTACAGATTTCGATTCTCCAGAAAAACATACACGAATTTGACCCAGGTGTTTTTGCATTTTGACTCACAGATAGCGATGTAATGGACGAAAATCAAAATGGCAAAAAAATCATTGAAAATTGAGGATATCTCGAGAAACACAAATCAGATCAGAAAAATAAAAGTAGCCGTATGTGATATTTTTAAAAATGCTATTCAATAACACCAACGACGTCCACGTGGTTGTTCCTGGGTAACGCTAAAAGTAGTTTTTGATTTATTAATAAACAAACCAATGAATTTTTCCAACTGCTTTTGATTGCAGCGACATCTGTGAAAGAAATTACACCAATAATATCAAATCAATCGAGAACCAAGATTTGCTATAAAAAAGGGTTTCCCATTGAAGATTTTGAAATAATTCCCTTTTCCACCCTCAGGAGGTGGGGGTGGGGATTAATTATAGTGTTATTGAATAGCATTTTTAAAAATATCAAATACGTCTACTTTTATTTTTCTGATCTGATCTGTATTTCTCGAGATATTTCTAATTTTCAGCGATTTTTTACCCATTTTGAGTTTTGTCCATTACAGCGCCATCTGTGAATCAAAATGCAAAAACTCCTAGGTCAAATTTGTGTATTTTTTTCTGGAGAATCCAAATCTGCAATGAAAAATGGGGTTTCCCATTTAAGTTAACCATACATACTATTATTATATTAAAAATACATTCAGATATGTATAATAACATGACCTTGAAATGACCTTGATCTTCGAAAATTAAAGTTTTACCTTTAGATCAAGCTCAAGGTCATGTTATTATACATATCTGAATGTATTTTTCGATCAGTTACACGGTGCAATAAAATAAAAATGTAGTTATGTATCAAAAAACATCGATAACCTTGATAACTCCAAAAAAATGACCTTTGGAAAAAAATATCCTTGCCAGATATTTGGTCCATTGATGATATGCACATTACGTAACAAATATTTTTTGCATCACAATAGCCTAAAAAGAGATGGACCGCGCAAAGGAACGCCAATTTTCGAAGATCAAGGTCATTTGAAGGTCATAGTGTACCACATCATTGAACTCGTCTTGACATCAGCTACAACACTATAGTGAAGTTAAGTTAAAACTATATGGTGCTATTTAAAAATCATCGATGACCTTCAAAAGACCTTGAAAACGACTATAATCGGAACATTTTTTTATATCACCATAGTTGCCCCCTTTAACAGTACAACTTTTCTCTCTAACATTTTCTTCTATCTCTAATCCTAACGGACCTATTTAGGTGGCCTGTTTGTCATGAACCACGCGGTATAAACATTGCTTCCCAAATATCCACAGACCTCGGAAATGAAGAAAATAGTACAATTTAATAAATATAATAGTTGCAATAAACATTGAAAGTAGAACATTTTAAGAGGAGTATTTCTCACGAAAAAAATTGCTTCTCTTTGATGTGATGTCCTGACGTTCCTATTTAATATTTTATTTCGCTTTTTTTTTAAATTGAAGAGCAGACTTTTGTGATAAAAATCATATCTTTCTATTATCTATTAATGTAAATACTCTTTTTTGAATAATAATGCTCAATGCCGTAAGAAAAATTTGTGAAGTCCTCTCTATTTAAGATGGTATATCTTTAAAGTTTAGCCGAGTTTAGCTTTCTAACAAATTGGAATATTTTTAGTACACCTTCTAAATAATCATTAAAAAATTAATTCCGCCCCCCTCCACCTGCTCAAAGTATTATTATTTAAAGCTATTAAAGTTGGACGCGATATCGCATCAATTGATAAAACTCAAGGGTCCTTGAATATGAATCTGATGTTAAAATTAAAAAAACAAAATGGCGGTCGGGTATGTAAAAAAATTATTTATTTCCGCAAATATTTGGTAATAGAATGTTTGCGAGGTATATTATCGGTACAAATTATTATCAGATGACTTCAGATAGCGAAAAATGTAAGATTTTAGTGTTAAATATTGCATCCGAGGTAGTTCTCGATGGTATTACATGCCAGTGTCAATTCGCAAATCAGTAATATAATATATGGGGCGGAAATCATACAGAATGCGTTGTTGCCAATAGAGCAACTTTCAGAGGAGGCCCAGGAAACGCGTGACAAGGATTTCAAACGCATAAGATGTAGGAGCACACGGAGAAATTCACGATTATGCACAAATGAAGATATATTAAATCGACTACTTTTGACATCCGATCCATACGTATCCAGTGTTAGAATAAAATCATACCGTAAAAAAATTAGGCCATTAGAAGTAGAAGCTTTAGAATTAATAAATTATTAACATAACTAGAGGGCTATTGTTGCTCGCTCGCTTCGCTCGCTCGCGAGTAGGGTTGTTTTTGCTCGCTCGCTTCGCGAGCTCGCGGGTAGGACTGCTCTTGCGTGATACGCATGGCTAGTAGGGCCTACTGCTATTAATGTTTTTTATTTGGTGTGTGACTCTCCCAGGGTCACACAAAGAACTTCCTGATTCGTTACTCCTTCGCCAACATCGCCGACATCGTTTTTTTTTTGTACTTTCATCGATATTCTCCCAAAATGTATTCTTGGGAGTAGAGATGATTAACCCACTCTTGCATTGGAATAACTTTCGATTATTCCAAGCGGTAACAATAGAATCAGTTAAAAAAAAAAATTTTTTTTAAATCTAAAAAAAAAATTAAGAAAAAAATTTTGTATGTAATTGCGTTTGGTTCTTTGGTGGAAAATTTTCGTCCTCCCTTATAAATTGCATTGTAGAATCAACTCTTTTCGAAAAAAAAACTAAAAATCTAAAAAACTACTTGACCAATATGGACCAAAATCTAATCAGCTCTAAGTTACGCCGGGGCACATCGATTGCATCATTCATCATCCTGATCGCGTTGTTACTTTTTCAGAAAACGTTAACGAAAAATTTGATACCATACAAACGGACATACGCGCGCACACACACACACACACACACACACACACACACACACACACACACACACACACACACACACACACACACATACAAACATTTTGATAAAAATAGTTTAAAATGACTCCAATGACCATGAAACGTGAAGATCTGCTAAAAAATCGATTTTTGATTTTCGGGGTAATTACAGTAACTTCCCCATGAATCGGGAAGTTAAAAAGTGTAATAATAGTAATAGTAATTAACCTATCCATAGCTTGACATTTCCACATTATTCAGTTCAAGTTTCATGCCAATACCTTTTACGATTTAACAGTTACACGAACATGGTTCACGATTTTCCAATAAAAAGATTATAATCATTATAGGCCATCCTAAAAAATATCTTTGACACGCTTGTGATACGTTTTTACCTCTTCGGTAATTTTTGTATGTGTTGATTGAAACAAGATTTCTCGAATTTATATTTCACGTATTCCATAAAACGTTACATGTGCGAAACATAAATATAAAAAATACATATTTAAACAGTAAAGATAGTTTGTACGATTATATTTAAAAGTTTTTTTTAAATAAAAAATATCAATGAAAATTAATTAAAAGTTATTGTTTAACAAATGCAAAAAATATTTGATTACCTATAGTTAAAAATGACTATTTTTTAAATATTTTTAGTGGAAATTTCATTGCGATATCTCTACTGGTTCGATAGCGTATTCAGAGATGTCAGGCAGCCGCTGTACGTGGCGCGATAATTTCTGCGAAGCACTAACTTCAAACACAGCTGCCATAGATAAAGAATTATCGCAGCGAATACACGGCATACTCAATCGAATTGGCAGAATCTCTGCTTCAATCTGACGTTCGGATCATGGTATTACGACCATTTCTCGCCCAGATATAGCGAGTTAACGGAAAAATGGAAATTGCGCATTTTTTAAGCATATTTTCAGAAACACCTGGTATATCGAAATGTTACTAAAATTGAAAAAACAAAAGGAGTGCCTTGAAGAGAAAGAAACGCTCTTTCTATTGCTTTTTTGCACAAGATTCCACGATAATTTTTTCGCTTTCTGGAGCCAGTTAAAGTTAAAAAGCCAACATTTACTTCACTGTTGAATAACTCGAATAAAAAACCACACAATTTACACAGGAAAGATAGCCCTTCCACATGATATTAACGCGATTTATCAAAAAAATTTGTTTCTCCCCGTATGATGTTCCAAAGTTGCACAAAATTTTTGTTAGCCGCCAATGTTGTCTTCATCTCGCTATAACTTTGTAAAAAACCAACATAGCAACAATTTGAATCAGAGTATCTGAAAGTAGAGGTCTTAGGCTTTCAAACCATTGTTTAACGATATCGATACAGCAATTTTTCACGGAGTTATGATCACGTAAAGTGGGACCAATTTTTCGGGTTCGCACAAGTGATCCCTTAATTCTTTTGAGGAGTGTAGTAATTTCAGGTAGATAGCAAGGTTGTCTCAGCCGTGTTTTTCGCAGATACTGTCTTACAGCCATCTAATGATTCTGCGATCTAATGACTGTACCTCGGACAGAAGTTTTTTCTTCAGATTTTCCCGAGTCTGCAGAACCTGCATCGTCGGTTTCTTCGATTTCGAAGGCCAATTTCGTTTGATCTGCGATCAAAATTCGACATTTATAGCGGTCATAAATGTTTTCTCTTCGCCCCCTAATTTTGTCTTCGACGAAATACGACTTGTACGCGACAAATGTACAAATCTACAACTGTCATTTGCTATTTTCTGCGTAAAGCCCTCGGAAGGGTACGAGATACATATTAGGTCCATACGATGATGTAGTATTGCGACGTTTACTGTACCTTGGTGTTGTCGGAGACGCGGACAGACGTAGTCTGTCCAGGATGAGGCCGCATACGATGCCATATTTCGTCTTGCAACAGGTTCAGGATGACCAACAACAAACCGGACAAGCATAGCACGTAGAAAAAGGATCCCTTCAGAGAGAAACGCGGCAGACCCATGCCGCACGTTTCCTTCTTGTCAGAAATCTTTAGGAATCCATGCGCTATTTTCCGTTCCACTCACAGTGTCCATTCAGCTACACTGGAATCAGTCGAAGTACATAAATTGGTCACCGCGTTCATCGAGTTGATCGTTTAGTTCTAACCCAACCGATTATTATTGGTTATCGTGTAGTACATAGTTTTATCTTGATCGCTAAATTGATATAAATACATATAGGAACCGATAAGTTATAGATAAGTTATTGCGAGATATTGATAGTTGAATATTTAATTTAATGATGCTGTCGGCGCTACCGTTTCGATCACTTAGTAAATCTAGCAATTTTGCAATAAACTTTTCTTCTTTCCTAACGTTTTGGTTCAGTTTTTAACCTTTTTCAAAGGAAAAATTTGCGTCTACAAGACAATATATACAGGGTGGTCCACGCAACTTGCACATCCATAATAACTTCCAAAGTATGCGTTGCACGAAAAAGTTTTGTATACAGAAGTTGCATGGTCTGAAGGGGTACATCATGTAGTATATTTATTTTTTATACAGGTGGAAGCGTTTCGGAGATTTGAAGGTCGACTTTGTTTTTTTAAATGGAATACTATATTTTTTATACCAAAATATGGAAGAATGTCGAATTCCGAGTAAAAAAGTATTGACCTTCATTAGCCCTAAACCTAATAATTAATGAGTAAAATTTTGAGGAAATAAAGCGAAATTACTCGTTAATTATTAGGTTTAGGGCTAATGAAGGTCAATACTTTTTTACTCAGAATACGACATTCTTCCATATTTTGGTATAAAAAATATAGTAACCCATTTAAAAAAAACGAAGTCGACCTTCAAATCTCCGAAACGCTTCCAACTGTAAAAAAAATAAATACACTACGTAATGTACCCCTTCAGACCATGCAACTTCTGTATACAAAACTTTTTCGTGCGACGCATATTTTGGAAGTTATTATAGGTGTGCAAGTTGCGTGGACCACCCCGTATACAGGGTGGCCCACATAACTCTGAACAGCTCAATATCTCCGTTACTTTTCGTTGTACAAAAAAACTTCGTAGGACAAAGTTACACTGTTTGAAGGGCCACATATAACGGTGTAAAGGAAAAAAAAATCAAGGTCATTTTTATGAGATTTCAAGGTTATCGATGTTTTTTTAAATGGAATGAGGTATTTTTTAATACATCAATCGATGCAGCTGGACATTCGTTATAAAAAAGTACTAACTTATGTATGTCGAAAAGTTAGTAGTTCAGGAGATATTTCAATTTAAATAACTCCAAAATACCATTACTGTCGTACTAAGGCGTTACACAAGTAAGTAAACACTAACGCCTTAGTACGACAGTAATGGTATTTTGGAGTTATTTAAATTGAAATATCTCCTGAACTACTAACTTTTCGACTACATAGGTTAGTACTTTTTCATAAAGAATGTCCAGCTGCATCGATTGATGTATTAAAAAATACCTCATTCCATTTAAGAAAACATCGATAACCTTGAAATCTCATAAAAATGACCTTGAAATTTTTTTTCCTTTACACCGTTATATGTGGCCCTTCAAACAGTGTAACTTTGTCCTACGAAGTTTTTTTGTACAACGAAAAGTAACGGAGATATTGAGCTGTTCAGAGTTATGTGGGCCACCCTGTATACATGGTATTCAAGACCACCCGTACCACCCATTTATAATCTATAAAATAGGTTATTTTGAAAAATTCGAAGTGTTTCTTTTATAAATCAGATGCGCTCTATCAAATGGTGATATTTTTAACTTCCGGTTTCGGCCGGAAATAGGTGATTGAGACCGGAAGTTGCATTTTTCAAATGGAACATTGTATTTTTTATTACGGATTCGGATTCCATGCGAAAAAACAAGAAACTTTTATCTGAATCATTTTTTCAAAAATGTCATTTTATGTCCTTTAAATAACCTCCAACATGAGTCTTGGCGAAATAATGTTTCCACTATCTGCTCTTGGCATAATCCAGAAAGATGCCAGAAAGATGGCAAAAGATCATCGAACAAAGTGGAAAATATTTTATCGATTAAAGTTCATTACTTGAATAAAAAGTTGGTCTATATTACACATATAGTAAAAACATTATTTCGCCAAGACTCATTTTGAAGGTTACATAAAAGACATAAAATGACATTTCTTGAAAAAATGTTTCAGACAAAAGTTTCTTGTTTTTTCGCATAGAATCCGAATCCTTAATAAAAAATACCATGTTCCATTTGAAAAATGCAACTTCCGGTCTCGATCACCTATTTCCGGCCGAAACCGGAAATTAAAAATATCACCATTTGATAGAGCGCATCTGATTTATAAAAGAAACACTTCGAATTTTTCAAAATAACCTATTTCCTAGATTATAAAAGGGTGGGGTGGTAGGGGTGGTTTGGGACACCCTGTATATATATATTGTCTTGTAGACGCAAATTTTTCCTTTGAAAAAGCTTCAAAACTGAACCGAAACGTTAGGAAAGAAGAAAAGTTTATTGCAAAATTGAAAGATTTACTAAATGATCGGAACGGTAGCGCCGAAAGCATCATTAAATTAAATATTTAACATTTACGATCGATGATCGGGATTATTTTATTGATAGTTGAATCTTTAAGCGGGTTTTGTTCGAAACGTATACACATATACTCTGATCTGAAAAAATGACTTACTAGAATGCCCTTCTAATATGATCGAAATTAGACTAAAATTATGAGTTTTTCCAGTAGCATGTATAGCTTTCTCTGAAATTCCAGGACAATTTCACATTCAACCGGGATTCTGGATATCAACTTCAATACCGGGACAATCCTGGCCAATCCGGGACGGTTGGTAACCCTATACATACTACAGTACATACAGTACATACTTGTATGCATGATGCGGGCACTATCGGTATATGCATGTACTTCTTAATCCACCGCTCATTTACGATGTACGAAATTCTCTATAGAAACTTGTTCATGCGCTGAATTGAACAAGCTATAAATATTCATTGGCCTGTTTAATTATATTCATTTCGGCTTCGTTAGCTTGGCAGCAAAAAGGGCAACAAGCATATTTCGTGTGCTCGCTTTTAACTACATAATATACTGATTCGTGAATATTTTTTTAATCTAGCATTATGACCGAGCGACTGTTCGAACATTCGATTTCTGATTGTTGTTTCAAGTGTACACGCGAAGCTTTTCGATTCTTTAATATACATACGTATTTCTCGCAACAAGCATACACGAGAAGCTCTAACAAGGAAGAATGAAATAAACGTTGCGAAAACATAACGGAACATCTTTTTGGTCATCTCGAGCTCGTCGAGACTCTCTTCCGCTTAATTTGCAGCCTTGGGGTGTAAATAAAGTGGAAGAAGGTGACAACCAGACCAGAAACTGGATTTTACTGGAGCTCTAAGCAGCGGCGTCGCACAGTGAGCTGTATGCCCGATTTCAGCGGTTAAAATTCAATTTTTAAAACTTTACATAATTTGTAAAATTTTTGCGGCTTGAGTTAGTTGAATATCTGAGGATCAATCTCCCATCATTCGTTTTCCCATTCATGTATCCATAAAGCACTGAAATTTGTCGGAAGTTTGACATTCTGTTAACACGCTTTTAATTTTCAACGAATTCACCTATTAGTAATTGTTACCTTATTTACATACACTAACAGATTTTTGTTTTATAGAAGATTTTTTAGCTAAGTATAAGCTATACTTTTAAGAGAAATTCACTTCTGTACTATATACATTTTTTTAGTTATTAATATTTAAAGATAACCAACGATTCAGTCACTTTCTTTATGATTCTAAGACTTTGGTAATGACTTTGTTATACCTCCGGGTGCGATCGGGTGTTCATTTCTGTGCCATTGTGTTCTTTGAAGTTTTCTAATTAAGATGCAAGAAAAAAAGGCTGCTACTACGCGCTACTCCGTGTTTTATAGTTGCTTTACGAAAAAATGGCCATCGCGCCCGCGCGAAAATCGCAGCACCTTCGTATTAACTTCAATAAATACTAAATAATAGTAATAAACACAATACAGGGTGCGGCGCAAATTAGATCCCACGATTTTTCAGCCCCTTCGGATGATCGGACAGAAAAATGTTTCTTACCAAAGTTAATCAGTATTTAACCGACAAGAAATTGCAATATTTTAAAGATTTTAAATATTTTAATATCTTCGTGTTAACTTAAATAAATACTAAATAATAATAAACACAATATATACTAAAATAAGAAAACAGTATACACATGAAATTTAAATAATATACAGTGTGGGGCAATAACTACACTAACGAACATAACTGATTCAACACACTTTAAATCAGAGTAACTTTTTTATGAATGGACCAAACGACTTAAATTTCTCTGTAAGGCTAGAAGAACTAGTTTAGTAAATGACGTCTAAACATATTTTGAAAAATTGCATTTGGTCGGAATTGCGAAAAAAAATAGTAAAAATCAATTTTTACTACTTCTTTAGCTGGGTCAATAACGAAAATTTAAAAGATTTGTTTGGTCAACTCGTACAAATTATATAATCTCTGAAAATTTCATTGAAATTGATTAATTGGTTTACGAGCTATAAACGATCGAAAGTGTTAAAAATTGCAATTTTTCAAGATTGTCGGCATTTATACGAGTTGACCAAACACATCTTTTAAATTTTCGTTATTGGCTCAGCTAAAAAAGTAGTAAAAATCAATTTTTACTATTTTTCCGCAATTCCGACCAAATGCATTTTTTAAAAATATTTTTTAGACGTCAATTGCTAAACTAATTCTTCTAGCCTTACAGAGAAATTGAAGTCGTTTGGTCCATTCGTAAAAAAGTTATTCTGATTTAAAGCGTGTTGAATCAGTTATGCTCCTTACCGTATGCCCACTTTAAATATTGCCTTTATTTGTAATAATATGAAAAAATGTTATTGACAAAATTTGCACGGTATAGAGGGGGACATGTTGTGACGTAAACATTTTCTGCGTGGGTGGAGGCATAGAGGAGATTTCAAGGTCACCTTGATTTTTTTAAATCGAAAGACCTACTTTTTGTATCATGAACCGATATACTATCGAATCCTGAGTAAAAATGTATTGACCTCCATACGTCTGAAATCTAATAGTTAACGAGATATTATCGAAATAATTTTCTTTCTTCTTTTGATAATATCTCGTTAACTATTAGGTTTAGGACATACGGAGGACAACACTTTTATACTTAGAATTTGATACTCTATCGATCTGTGGTATAAAAAAAGGACATTCTGTTTAAAAAAATCAAGGTGACCTTGAAATCTCCTCTATGCCTCCACCCACGCAGAAAATGTTTGTGCACAACATGTCCTCCTCTGAACCGTGCAAATTTTGTTCATAACATTTTTCCATACTATAATAAATAACGGAGATTATTCTTTGTAATAACTATTTTAAAAAGATATTTTAATCGTAAATGATTACACTTTTCGATAGTGTACATAAAATAGATAAATAACGTTAAAATATTGATTATAATCCGCAGTACTTGATTGAAAAATAGCTACAAACTTTACAATCTAATACGCTCCTCTTTATGGACAAATTTTGCACTCAAAACATCCATTTCAGCAAAAACGGTATACAGTACAAAAAGTAGAAATCTCAAGCTTTAAAATGGTTTTTTTTTCATCAAATTTGGATAAATTTTAGAAAAGTTACAGTAGTTTCAATATTAAGCTTGAACTAGCTGTGGCCGCTGAAATTTCATAATCTAAAATCTAAAACGCAACGTTTACGAGAACTAGAAAGTCCTAAATTCTTCGCTAATTTCAAAAGTCAACGACTCTGTGAGATGTTTGTATTTGTCGCTATTACCACTTTGAAAGACTGGCACCTAGCGAGAAAAAACTACAACCATACAATTTCATTTAGTACTTGATGCGTGATCCGCGCGATCGATATGTCGGACAAATCTTCCCGTCATATCGAATTTACGCGAATGTTCTCGGATTGAAATAGGAATAGACGGATTTGTCAGGCTTCGATTAGATTCGTTTTTAACTATTTTTAATCAGTTTTCTCAATTATATTACTTCGGCTTTGACTTGTACAAAATCAAATATTGTTATCAGCTTGATAACACATCTGCCATTAAATTTCTATAACATGTGTTCGCACTTTTTCGTATTTGTACTTTTCAATCGTTATTCGTTTATCCGATCAGTAATGAAACTTCAGTTTTTCTTTGAATGAACAGTTCATACAATATGTATTATAATATTTATGTAGAATGAAACTCTCTTAATTGCCTACTTCCCGCTCATTCATTGCCAAGGTTCTATCCAACGATGTTTATTATGATAATATTCAAGATACATATGTAGAAAACTTCCGTGTTATCGCCCACATAGTGAATATCCTGTTGACGTTGGCATAACATGGACGAACAGGTTCGCAACCTGAGAACACTTTTCTACGAGAGCTTTTTCGGTGAAAAACAGAATCGATCAGCTAAATTAAATTGATCTTTACCAACACGAATCCCATGATTATAAAGATAACAATTTTTACGGAATTACAACGGCTAAAGTGGAAATTTTAGGATTTCACAAACGAGTTAACAAGAGAGTACATATGTTTCTTAAATATGTTTCTTCTATCGATCTGTATTTGCTATTAATAAATGTTAAATGCTTTCGGCGCAACGGTTCGATCGTTTACTACTAATTATGAAGCAATTTTGCTAATTATCAAACAAAATCAACGTTTGACAAGAGAGTGTTTGTTTTACCGTATATGGTAGTTGATCGAGTCACAGTAGAAGCTTTTAACAGTTTAACACTACTAGAAGAATTCTACCAATAGAGAGAGAAGAGAGATCGTAGATTAGATTGCTCAAGGTGACTTGTCGACTTACCAACAAAATTATGTTATCGATATTGACAGATCAAATCCTCGATCATTTATTTTCGATTTTTGGAAGAATATTATGTAACTGCTATGATACGTAAAACTTTTACGAAAAAGATCTTGGAATACATGAAACGAACAATGGATTATGATACTAAAAGGGCTTCTAAGAAAATGAGTCCAAATTTATCGCCGCAAGATAATTTTTTACGAAATTATCTATTTCCAATGTAGGCAACTTTTCAAGAGTCAGTGTAAAAATACTTGTTGGATTCGCTGTATGTAAAATTAGCGATATGGAAACTCACTTTTTATTCTACGGTGTAGCGGTTTAATGGCGACCACAGGACTGAACAATTTAGTTTGTTTATTTTACGAGCACAGCGATCGCTAAATCGCGAAACTGACGGCAATCGGTGTTGCTTCGCGTACTACCTGAGTATTACTATTAGCCGGTGCCGATGCCGGTGCCGCCGCGCCTCGCGCCGTCGCGCGTCGTGCCAAGGTATATCAGCGGTTTATCAGCTACTATTACGACAGGGTCAGCGAACGTTAAATCAACATCTTTTTAGCTGATTCGTCGTAGAAAAACTAAACTAAAAATTGATTATTATATTTTGTATTATAAATGCCATATTGCATTTCATGAATTCCAGCCTATTTTACGCGGTGGGAAACGGGTTTTAAAAAATGCATAGAAACCTTGTAGAAAGATTCAGATGAATTTCATGTTTTGAGAAATGAACGAATTTTATGATAATCGCAACAGCTCGCAGAACATAATCAGTGTGCGCGCGGTTTGATAGTATCAAGATAACCTAAATAAGATGAGAAGCGAGTTTTTTCCGATTTGCTGCGCTCCAGGAAGTGACGACAGAATGTGTTAATGGTGAACCGTGTAACAGGAAACTGATAGGTTTTACCTGTTTTGCATCACTATGCCAGATACTTTCATATTTGAGAGAGACTCCTAATTCAACGAGACACATACTTCTTAATTTATCTACGCTGAATTATTTCCGCAGTCTAGTGACAGTCGAAATTAATTTTCGAATACATTTTCGATTTCATATAGAATTTAAGCGTCCTCTTACCGTGTTACTTTCTTCCTATTAAATATTGCGAATGAACAAAAGGATCCTCGTTTGCTGCACCCTAATTGCAAGGTACGACGCTTCTCGTGGTTTTGCGGAATTCCATGACGAGATCAGCAAATACTTTTATCAGTGGCATAAGTTTGCCAGTTCGAAACGTCAAATATCACGGAAGACGTGTCGAAACATTTATCCGTTAGGAACATTTATCCGTTACGAACATTTCCGAAAAATTCTTTGAAAATTAACCACGCGATTGTGTTGCACTGCATTTTTTACAGAAGCGTTGCACTGCATTTTTTACAAATAAATATTCCATCATTTTCCATGAAATATTCGCAAGCTGACTTATTCGACGAGCGAAGTCGATCAACTGTATAATATTTGATTGATTCGATGAATAAGATGGCGGCCGGTGGAGAACGAGTCGTATTGTTTACTCACGATTTGTTGTAACATTCCGTATTGTTTTCACAGGTAAGCCTGTTTCGAGTGCAACGGTTTATTTCTACAATTCATTTGACGGTCTAGAAACCGGTGTCTATTCCGAGTTTACCCTAGAATAAGAGAGAGGGAGAGAGAGAGAGGAAAGAGAGAGCGACCATGCCAAACTGTATGGTGGAAATAGATTAGTGTGCAGCTACAATACAATTTGATACGATATTCGCCTCGTGGTTGCTTATCGAATATTTTATTTTTAAAATATTCTGCACCGATACTTTCGACTGAACGCGATAGATACGTGTCGTGTACGAAATGTATTGAACGAAACAAAGTTAATGGCCTTGGCCATGTGCTTTTTTTAGATATTCGTATCAACTTGTATTATATCTTATATCAAAGTATAGCCAGATACGGTACTATTATGTATGCATGTAACGATGTATGTAGCGAGCATGAATCAACTTTCACGCCCACTTCCCAATTCACCCCCGCGTACTTTCAACAGCAACCCCTATGTTTCGTATCGAAATCATCCTATAAGACGCAGTGAAAGCGTAAAATATTCGTATATATGTAGTAGACTTAAACGCGCGCGTACGCTGTGTTAGAAATTGCACGGGATAGCAATCGCAAAGGGGAGGCGAATAGCGATCACATTAATTTTACACCGAACAAACAAAACAACTTTAACCCCCCAGTCCTCAGATATATAGTTGCATGAAATGACTCAGGATAATATTTTAAAGGGATACGTCCGACAAACGTAAGACAGAAAGGGATTAATCATTTTACGGTATGTAAAAATAGGATGAAACGAGTCCTCGAGGAACGAGCGAGGGTTAAAATCATGCTTGTATTTAGATAGAAGAATAGAATTCTGCTAGAGAAAGAATTTATAGATCGTTTTACAGTAAGCGGAAACAGTAAATGGCTGAATCGAGTAGCGATAAGTACTTTAATCGAGCGATGATATACGTACTGACATATACATATACGTCGAAATAAATTCAATAAAGATTACTATCATACTAGACGGTAGCTACCTGCAAACAATGATACAAAGAAAATTCGATCAACCCACCCCCCATATAAAAGATACGGATCTTTATCTAAAAAGCTGCGGTCTCTTGTTCGTGAGCAGTGTTTCGGAAATCAAGATTTACGAAACCGCGCCCACAGGTCAAATACAGATACCCGCATCAAACGCTTTCCGAAACAGAAACAAAAACAGCTTCGCCTCGTAATTAATATACCGAACTCATCGACCACTATCGACCAAAGACATTGACCGATAACTTTCCCGTACACGGAACACGACAAATATTTACGTTGCTGCTGACAAATTACTCTGCTACAAAAGGAAAAGAGAAAAGAAAACGAAAGAAAGTCAAACAAGCCGCGCTAAAGTCAACGATAACGAAGCTAATTTACGAAAAGAGGCGAGGACGATCGAGACGCGAGAACAAAGAATACAAAATATTGAGAGATAAAATATATAGACACTTACTGTTTGAGAAACATACTGGAGAACGGGGGGTACCACGTGTCTTTTTCCGCGAAACAGTAGCAGTGCACCACGAAGATGCACCCCGATGATGCACCCGCTCTCGGTCACATGTCCAAAACTGTTCTGGCCGGGCACCACCTACGCACAAAACGATTTATTCCCGATCAAGCGATTCATGTTGTAGACGGCTGGCCTAGCCCGTCGGTTCTGTTCTCGCTCGCTGTATCCTACTCCTACTCTGCCTCGTATTTTCCTCCTCTTCCTCTTGCCACCTTGTCCGTGTTTCTCCTATTCTACCAGCTATCCGGGTGTGCAGTGTGCGCGGCTCCTTCCCCCTGCCCTTGCGCGAACGATGCGCACAAGGAACACACGACACGGCAACCCCCTTCGCCACATCGTCGACCACCCCCGCGACTTTATCGGCACTACTCGCACACGAAGGTACCAACGGGGAAAATCTATATGAGCCGCGTCTGCGCTCTCGCGCAGAACGATACGCGATGGGGTGAATTTGCGCGCTTACGCCTTCCTCGACGCGACGCGGCCGCGTAGCGCGAGCTTAATCGCCGCGCCGCACACTGCTCCCGAATTCTCTGCGATTTACCGGGTCGAAATCGATACGCAACCAAAGCTGGCTAAAATACTATTTCACAAAGTTTTTCAAATATCATTACTACGTACGTATACTCTTGTGACATTTTATTTTAATCTTCTTTCATATATTTAGATTAAAAATTTAAGTATGTATATATAGTATATAGTGTCAAAACAATTTGTTCTTCCCAACAAAATCTTACATATATAACCATAGAAAATTAGAATTATGTACGATAGCATTTTCATAATCAAACTCTTACCTAAACGTAAACGTGCTCTTCTCAACATAAAATGAATATGTCATCTTCTTAGACTTTTATCGTATTATTATAGACAATGAAATAAGTGTTTGTTGCTCTAATAAAACGAGAAAGTCTAAAACATTTCAGATAAAATAATCATAATGCAAGTTACAGCTAGACTGCGAATAAACAAAATTTCAAGAAGTTCAAGTCCACTAAAATTCTGTTACCTGTAAAGCAAACCCTACACGGTCAATCGGAATGACAGTGACTGTTCAATCAGACTGTCATTCCTGATTGACCGTGTAGGGGCCGCTTAAGAATAATTTCTATACAAATTATTCTGAAACTATATGAAATATTTTGAATTGATTAGAAATGATAAGAAAACTGTATGCAACTGTAACTTGACTTTAACTTGTGGCGCTACGATCGATCACTAAAATCGGAAGAGTAGACAATCTATAATATCGACGACTCTACGACTATACAGGGTGGTCAATTTTACTGAAGACATTGATATATCTCGAGAACTATGCATCGGATCAACACAAGTTGGTAATGAAAGTTGTTCGTCGCGAAGGGGGGCATCCAATGATACCAAACTCGACCCCCCCACCGCCACCCGCTGGGAGTGGGAGTGGGGAAGATAAAAAAACTTAAATGGGAACCTCCATTTTCAATGCAGATTTGGATTCTCCAGAAAAAAATACATAAATTTGACCTAGGAGATTTTGCATTTTGGTTCACATATGGCACTGTAGTGGACAAAAATCAAAATGGGTAAAAATTTAAATCGTTGAAAATTGGGGATATCTCGAGAAATACACATCAGATCAGAAAAATAAAAGTAGACGTATTTGATGTTTTTAAAAATGTTATTCGTTCATTCGTTATAAAAAAGTACTAACCTATGTATGTCGAAAAGTTAGTAGTTCACGAGATATTTCAATTTAAACAACTCTAAAACCGCATTACTGTCGTACTAAGACGGTAAGACGTACTAAGGCGTTTATACTTACTTGTGTAACGTTTTAGTACAACAGTAATGGTGTTTTAGAGTTATTTAGATCGAAATATCTCGTGAACTACTAACTTTTCGACATACATAGGTTAGTACTTTTTTATAACGAATATCCAGCTGCATCGATTGATGTATTAAAGAATACCTCATTCCATTTAAAAAATATCGATGAACTTGAAATCTTGTAAAAAAATGACCTTGAAAATTTTTTCCCTTATACCGTTACATGTGGCCCTTCAAACAGTGTAACTTTGTCCTAAGAAGTTTTTTTGTACAACGAAAAGTAACGGAGATATTTAGGTGTTCTGTTTCTTCGGACCAGTGATGCCAGATGCGGGGAGTCACGGTGAAATGATGTACCCCCACTCTGATGATGGGGAATGAGTGGAGCAAATGGGAGACACGTTGCTCGTGCGCGATGGGGACCGTGGAGTGTGTGCCTGCGCACGGTGCTGTAATGGAATAGTGGAAGGCGTATGTAGGGGAGTACGGGAGCTCCGTTTGGAGCTCATAGTGGCATCACTGCTTCGGACTCACCCTGTATAACCGGCTCTAAACCAGTGTTCCGATATGGTGCATCTTTTCTCGCGCATGCGCGGCCAAAACAGTAACGTATCTATATTAGGATGATGAGGTAGCAGAGACTTGAGGCAGTTATATTGGCGGGAATGTACCGAAATAATCTGTTCCGAACAAAAAGACGCCAGGACGTGTCCTACGAGTTACAAATACACATGTTAAACATTAATTTTTCAGAGTTAAATCATAATAATTTTTTAAAATTCTGTAGAGTGTTCAAAGTACCCCATTTTATCGAGAATCTAACTTTACTGAGGCTCAAATCGCCGCGCATGCGCGAGAAAAGATGCACCATATCGGAACCTGCCTGAACCTGCCATGGACATCACATAGTATGTCCATGTCCATGTTCCCCGCTCCCCCCCCCTCATCCCCCCCTCGCAGTAATATGCTCCGTCCCCTTATTCCTATGTCCATGGAACCCTTAGACCATATATACCTATAGACCTGGCATAGGTATAGTATGTGTATAGGAAAACCGAGAGTGCAGCTCGGCAAAGATAAACGGACGGTGTGACGTCACAAGATAAGTCTTAAGATAATTTCAAAGTGGCTGAAACAGCAGACCGACGCCGACACTACGCCATTGTACACTTGCTCCGTGTGAATTTTCTGTAGTGATTCCAAATTGTTCCAGAAATCCAGAAATAGAAATTAAATTGAATGTTATTTCTTCCCTGAATGATTGTAATAGAGCAGTCATGTATTGACATTTTCAATTTTTAAAATTTTTCAACGATTTTGAATTTCATCTACTCAATTTTTTTTGTAACTGCATAAAGATCCGTAGTCTAGCAATAACTAATCACAAGCGAGGTAAATGTAAATTGCCCAGATAGTACAGCCTGCCCGAGCCCACCACCCGACCAAACCTGCAAGGCCTCTGACCTACAGGTTACTAGCTAACACAATGCTTGGATCGGCTTGAGGCCCAAACCGGTTGATTCGTGCCTGGATTTTATGCGCGCATTGGCCCGGAAATAGCCAGGCATGGGCTCGAGCCCAGGGCCTGCCGGCCGTCCCAGATTTCAGCCAGATTTTGAGAGGGCAGCACGGTCACACTAATGTGGCCAATCAGTGCTTCGATTGAGCCCAACTTTTCTCGCGACATCTTCTCTCTCCACATCATGTTTAGCCTGGAACAGCTCCTACATCATCTTTAGCATGGAACAGAACCTACACCATCTTTAACAGGAAATAAATAAATAAGACTTTTGAGGGCGTTTGCTGCCTAGATTGATCTTTATCTGGCGTTTTTGACTACTGAAAAAACCCATGTTTGTATTATCACGAAATGAGAACGCAAATGCTGCACCCTTGCAATCTTGTAAATGGGCTGAAATCTGGCACGGCCGGCAGGCCCTGTGCTCGAGCCCATGCCTGGCTATTTCCGGGCCAATGCGCGCATAAAAACCAGGCCCAAATCGAGCCGGTGTGCTGTCTGGGCGTGTGAAACTAGCAGTACTACCTTAAAATGTTGTAAATGTGATCAATTTATATGTAAAAAACCATTTTGTAACCTGCATAATATGCGAAAGTTGTTAATCTTCAGAATCAAATATCGCGAGGAATATATACTATTATTACTTTATTATGCTTCATTGTAATATCTTAATAAAACATACAGAATAAACGTCTGTATCTTAAATACAGTTTATAATAGATAATTTCATGACACAATGCCAAATTCTTTGAAATTATCCTGTCCATTCTTCCCGCGTACTGGGTACATGTACAGGACGCACCCGCTCTGGTCCCCCTCACTCCCCCCCCCCCCCACATAAGCCAAGCGTAGGCACTGTCGAGGAGCATAGCTTATATATCTTTCGACAATGTGACGTCACACCGTCTTCATCTTTGCCGAGGGGAAAATTATCTGCGCCTGGTCTATAGGTATATATGGTCTAAGATGGAACCTGATCTAAACAACTGCACCAAAGACTATACGTGTAGAGAAATTCTTTCTCTGATAAAATCAACGATCGACCCCTCTATCGATGTGTTTCTGAACTTGATTAGCATCATGTAGAATGGTGGTCGAATAAAAATATACCAAGTAAAAGTATCGGTTTCATAAACAACTCGAAAACACTCGAAAATAACATTCTTATTGCAAGATTGCAATGAAAATTTTCATTCACAGATAGGTGGTATATATATATAGAATACTTGTTACGAAAGCAGAACCGTAGTCGATTGCTTTTGGAACGCCATTTTTCTTCAACGCTTGTCGCGACGCGCGGTTAAACTTTCTTTGGCATAAAGCTGCATAAAGCTGGACCATGGAATAAAGTGCAGATTATGTAAATCTCTTGTAATAAAGGATATTGAAAACATAGCAGCGTATCACAGAATAATAGTTATACACGTATATATATACCTGTGTATATATATCTGTATATGTATATATACATATATATTTAATATATATTAGAAGATTTATTTTTGTGATCGCCATAATATAAGTCAAATGTTCGTGATGAGCCAGTGGCGTACAATAACAGTAAACTATTTGATAACCGATTCGATTTAACTCCACTAGTTCATCGATTCTTTGAATGCGTCAATTACGTCACAAAGTTGGTTATCAAAATTAAGTGCAACGTCAGTAACAGTTTCCTCTTAAAGTGTCATTTGTCTCCTGGATTACAGACTTCGAAATTCACATAAAGGTCAACGAGAATATGGGTAAACCTTCGCTCCTTATATTTTACCATTTTATCGATAAGCGGTTCTATATTTTCGTATAAATATAAACAGCTTTCGAATTGTATGAGATGGCGATAGATTCTCGTATGGATTTCGGATCGGAATTTGTTATTTATATAATTTTATTCAACAAAGTATTCGTCACCATCTATTTCGTTAATGCTTTTGCTACGATCTGAAAACCAATACGTTTCGTTTATATCACAATTTCTGAGTTCACTTGTGGAAAGTTAACCAATTACTATTTCTTTAATTTCGATATTGTTTTGATTGCAGTTATTTCAACAGACAACACACACACAGAACTTTTTAGCAGAAATCCTTTATTTTATCTATTTCGCGATAGAAATATGCTTTCTTATTTTATTTACATGTTGTATTGAAATTGTAGAGAACAATATTTTTGTTAACAGAAAATCCAGGAGCAGTCACGATCAAAGGGAAAGACTACGAAGTAGTAGACGAATGCAACGAAGAAGAGGATGCATCTAATAACGCTCTAGGTAAGACTATAGAAGATTCTGCAAATGTAGAGAAACAAAGTATAGCCAAAGAAACTATAGACGAACCAAATATGGATGGATGCAAAGCAGATGAGCAAAAGACAGATGTTACTGTAACGAGCAATGTTGGAACAAATGGCAAGCAGAAAGATAACTCGGAAGGAGATAATTTGAAAGAATCTAACTTGAAAGAAGACGTCTTAGACAAAGATACCTTGAAAGAAAATATCATAGAAAAAGATAAGGATGTACCGATTGTAGATTTAACGCATGAAGAACAACCGGATAGCGTGAACATTAATAACAATGTTGAAAACAACACGTCAAACACAGATGACAAATATACCCAGTCGACGAACGCAGATCCAATTGATTTCACTGCCGATATCAGTTTGGATCAATTAAACGAACAAAAGGATGTAACGCTCGAAGATTATTTGGATAATAAATTTCAAGCACAAGAAGAAAATAATAAAACGGAGAAAAAGAGTGTCGTATCCAATTTAGAAAAAGAAAAAGCTAAGGAAATTATCAAAACGGATAAAGATATTAACGTCGAACAGAATGTATCTTCGGTTAACGATAGCGAAGATGTGAAAATGGAAGTAGAACCAGAGAATTCTGCAGAGAATGAGTGGTATGATAAAAAGGTATATAAAGAAATACATAATGCATAATTAAGTAAGAAAATAATATTGTAACTTACTTTATCGTATAAAGTTGTACATTCAATTTCTTATTTGGTGCAGCTAGCTGTAAAAGAGGCAATTGTAAAAGAACGGTTGACGAAAATGGCTAGAATTTTTGGAATTTCATATCCGTGTTACGAGAGGTGGTTACAATGGGAAGTAGAAATGAATGGATCTCCTCTATGCAAATTGAGACCAGCTCGACGTTGTTGCTTGAAAAAACCGTATAATAACCGGTGGAAATTCGTCTGTAAGTATAAATCAACTCTCTACATAATTACAAATTGAACCATTCAAAAATGAGAATTTCTACTGCGATACGACATTCAATTGTTCGATAACTATACCCTTCTGTTACTGCGAAAGTTGAAATCTTGAATTACAGAATATACTGGGCGACTCTCGTGATATGACGACATCGAACAGCTGACAAGTTATTTGCTGTACCAAAAGATTTTTCAAACAAATGGTGCACGGTCATGTTACGAGACTCGTCCTGTATGCTCGACGATTCCATTTCCTCGATTAAGTGACGATGTCGGTATAATATATTCAGGTAGTAGAAAGAAGGTTCAAGACAACGATGACACTTCGACTACCAAAAATGTAGAAACAGTTTGGAAACTGGAACCGAGCGGAGCATGGGGCGTTAATATAAACAATGAACTCGAATTTCCACCTTTTGTGTTTCGTGCTGTAAAGGTATATGCTTCAGCTACCAGCTGTTACTACAACCTATTAATAGATTTTTTAGTAACTATACCATATATCCAGAAATTATTTAATGATGGTATAATGCCTAACGCAATATGATTCGTCCATACTTGAGCACGAATACGAAGCAATAATATAGTCACATGTGCGTTTACTTATATCACATAGGTATTTGAAGAATTTCTTCAAACAACCGAACGTCCGACCGATCAAAATGGTATAGCTGAAAAGGCGCCCGACGTTACCGAAGGAGAAGTAAAAAAAGAATCAAACATCGAGTGTAAACAGGAATGGTGCTGGTTAGTGGTACGTTGCAACAGCATGGATAAACTTATGCTTTTCGCGACTGGAAAAAATATTAGTCGCAGCACAATGGATCGTTTGAAACAGACTTTTGAATCTGGGCCAGGCAAAGATTGTAATGTGAAATCACTGTATTGCAAATCCATAAATAAGTAAGTAGAGTACTATGATATATGAAATAATTAGAGGTGTGTGCGAGAACCTGAAAATTTCTGGTTGGGACGGGTCGAGAATTTTATTCGGGGTTCTCGAATATATTGGGATTCCCGAGATTTTCGAGGTCTCACGGAATAACACACGATCATCGGAAAGAAATGGCTGATTTGTGTTTCCTAATTATAGAGTTAACGATGCCATCGTGACGGACACAACGTTCTTGGTAGGATCGGAAGCGTTGGATGAAATTGTTGGAGGATTAAAAGTGCAACTTGCGCCTAAAACGAACTTTTGGTCGAACACTGCAGGAGCTGAGAATGTAGCGAAAGCAGTGATGGATTTACTAGCGCTTAACCCGAAAACAACCCTAATCGAAATAGGTTGTGGCATTGGTCTGATCGGCTTAATGATGGCATCGGTATGTGCAATATATGTATACTACTCTGTGCTACCTTTCTCGTTACTCCGAGTACCAAAGCGATGAAATCTTGTTATCGCGTTACAGAAATGTCAGAACGTTGTGGGGGTAGATCTGCCATCCGAAGTGGAAGAAGCTGAAATGACGTGTGAATTAAATAACATAAAGAATGCTTCCTTCATTATGGGAACCCCATCCGAAGTAACAAGCAAGATTGTGCAAAAAGCGAAAGGTCGGAAAACATGTGCAATAGTTAATGCAAACACTAACATTGGTCGAGGTGCGTTAGTTTATAGTTTATAATTTACCACTATGTTCGTCCAAGTTTAGTACAAGATCTGATATGTTTTCGTATATCTTGCAGCAATCGAAGTGATGTCATGCCTCAGAAAAATTGTATCAATTAAACGAATCGTGATGATAACCACATTAACGAAGCAGTCGGTCCGCGCGATATTAGAACTAGCTCGGCCAATGGAAACGACCCAATTCGGATGCGCGTTTATTCCCATCGTAGCGTGCGTCGTCGACACCTTACCGGTTGGTCCACATTTCGAAGTTGTGATCCTACTTCAGCGACGACCGATACATAAACTAGGATTCCCAAAACTTACTGCGGAAATGGCTAAACCGGCAGAAGCTGGCAAGGCAGGTCAAGAAAAGACAAACGAGCAAAAAACCAACGGAACGGATAAAAAGACAGCAGCCAAAGAAGCCGAAGCAAGAAAATCGTTGAATAAACTGTTAACAAAATTCCCGGCGAAGAAAGCGAAACCTACGATCAAGAATCTGGCTGCTCGCCCGAAAAATTTGGAAGCTGCGCCTTCCCAAAGTAAATTTAAGGGCAAACGTCCTCATTCACCGGATAAAGGTGGAGCTGCTCCGCCAAAGAAAGTGATGAAGAAATTTGGTAAATTCAATCCTAAACCTTGGCAGGCGGGTAAGTTGATAGTTTATTAAGTATTTCTGTACTCTCGTACGTTATTTTGTTAGCAAGAAACGAAACGAAAGGAAAGAATGGCTGGACAAGGGGTCAACAATTCTGTGTGAAGTTTCATTCGGTGTAATTTTTCATTCCCTTATCCAGCTACAATATTCTTTCGGTCGTGTATACGCGAGGTATTTTCCTTTAGTCGTAAACAGTACAGAAAAGTAAAAGTGTGTTTCTCGAACATTAGATACGACAGCTAAAAAGAAAAAGGAATGGAACACAGAGGGCCCGCACTTGCAGATCAATCCTCTGTACGAAAAAAAGTTGCGAGAGCACACAGAGCAAGCAGATTTAAGGGAAAGATTATCTAATAATCGGGTCGATACGGACATCGCCCAAAGAGTGAAAGAACATCAGGCACTTCTGAAGATAGCGAAGGAGAAGTTGAGCGGGCCGACGCCGACCGTGGACGTAAATACCGCCAAACAACTACAAAGCATGTTAAACATGGTCCTAGAGCAAACAAACAAACTTCAGAGTCAGCTTCCCCGTTCCGTTTGGGATCGTATAGCGCCCGCAGAAAACACTGCGGATCAACGAGACGTGAAAACGGAGGACGATTCTCTGTTAGCAGGTCGATACGTGCAAGAAATGGACGCCCAAGATATTTTAATCGCCACGGCAAATCAATTTTCGGATAACAAAATCTCTGAACAGAAGCCTTTCTACAAAAAGTACAACAACATACCACCTTTGGAGCCGAACACGGTACTTCCAGTGGGACCCGCGATCGATTACAGAACGCAAAATCCATTCCGTATATCACCGGACCGATATCACGAAACAAACATGCGCGAGCAACCGGTTCAGGACAACTGGAGCCGAGATAAGCCGTTCGAAAGGAATCGCTGGAACGAAATGGGCAACATGAGAAAACCAAGTTCGCCTATTAGGAGGCAAGCGTCCCCGACCAAGCATCGTCAGAGCCCTCCGAAAAGATTCTCGCCTAAACGTCCATTGCTGTCCCCGCCGAGACGTGTATGTTCTCCTCCCAGAAGACATTTCTCTTATAACATGTCGTTTTACAGACAGCGTTCTCCTCCCATGAGACGTCCACAGTCTCCGCCTTTAAGGCGTCCCATGTCTCCGCTTAGGCGAGCATCGCCACCCAGACGACCTCTATCACCGAGACGCGGCGCATCACCGCCCCGACGACCTGAAATCTCTATCAATCGTCCAATGTCGCCGATAAGACAGGACGCGTCGATTCTACGACGAGAAATGTCGCCGTTGAGGATCATCGTGTCGCCTCCCCAGAGGCAAATGTCCCCTATAAGGCGACAGACGTCTACGCCGCGAAGGCAGATCCCTTCTCCTAACCGAATGATGTCTCCAAACACGCAGGAGATGTTGCTCTCCAGACGGCAAGTCGTCTTATGCGAAAAGCAACAGATGTCGCCAATGAGACGCGCGGAATCGCCGCAGAGATTCATGTTTGGACGGCCCGCGTCGCCTCCTAGGAGGCAACCATCGCCGCCGAGACGACAAATGTCGCCACCGCAAAGATTCGCGGACGAATGGGACATACCGAGCAGAGGGGCCGTCGAGCAAAACATTTGGTCACGACCCACCGAGAAGCTGCAGACTCAGAACCTCTGGAGAAACGACAAACCTTCGACTTCGACCAATACTTGGGACCAAAACTCGTCCAACGAGAGACATCGTAAGAACTTCAATCTGGAGAAGTGGGACGCGAAGGACTCGAATCGCGATAATGCCTGGAACATTGGTGGAACCTCTTGGAATCCTAAACAGACGTGTCCGAAACCGATGGCCAAAGAAACATGGTCGTCCAGTTCCGATAATAGGTGGCCGAACGCGCCCAACATGCCTGGAAGCAGCAACGATAATTGGAATATTCGAGGGAAAGAGAGTTTCAATCCTCGCAAAGAATCCTGGTTGGACAACAAGAAGCAGAGTCGGTGGGATACGTTCAACGCGAAAGACAACTGGAAACAGAACGACAAGGACGACTTGAATGATTTGCCCGAAGACGCGAGAGATCCTTGGGGCGACGATGGCAATAATTTAGGTTTGAAGGAAAGGTGGCTCAAATTAGAAAATACCGCTCCGTCGTCGTCCATGTGGATCAGGGAGAACGATAAACCAGCAGACATGTGGTTGAAACATCAAGACAACTGGCAGAATAAAGATACGTCTTTCACGGCGAAACCACAGTGGCAAAACAACGGTATTAAAAATATGAGAGAGTCGCGTTGGACCTCGCAAAACGATAACGACAAGAAGCCTTCGTCGTCCACTTGGCAGAGTGGAAAGAACGTAGGCTCATGGCAACCGCAGAATTCAAATTTCCAACCCCAACGTTCCTTTTCTACCAACCAGTTCAAAGGTTTTCATTAAGATTTACGTTCCTTAATTTCACGCTACCGTTAATCGTTCACAATTTACTTAAATAAATTCTTATTGTCGCGTTACCTTGCATCGGAAACAGATGCTATAAGTTCTACAATTTAATGAATTATAATCGGTGTGATGTCATCGGCTATACGAGATAGCTACCATCGATAGAAGACCAGGGCTTATAGTATTTCGCTGCACTTTTTACAAATCGATATAAACAAAACACTCCTTTACTTTTAAACTTTTTTTTTTTGTTGTTTAAGTGTCAAGAGCATGTTAACAAAGCATCAAAAGTATTGATCGAGAACGTTAACCTGGCTATAATTATAGGATTTATAAGTTAAAGCTGTTATAAGTTAAAGGTATTATAAAACTTAGAAAACGGTATTCACGTAAACCTCCTACGTGAGACAGTGTAAAAAGTAACTTTAATTGTTGTTCTGTTATGCACTTCCCAAATTATAGAACAATTGTACTTTTTAAATAAAGTTGCATTTACATGTAACAATGAAACTTCGATTCACTTAAAACATTACTTTATATCTTACATTTAATACTTGTCCAGCAAGTAATTATATTTTAATATGTTGTTTACAAAATAAAAAAGAACATATAAAATAGAAATTTGTCTTTTCTGTATACATAATAAGGTACTTATTATGTATCACCGAATCATTATGAATCAATTTATGTGCAATCGTTACATCGGTTTTGTCGGTCCCATCTTCGTTTGTTCATATTTCTATTTCCAACGATCGGTTTAATATTAAGTACTTTCAGTACACTCATTTGATACGATTACATATAAAATGATTTTAATAAATCACTGTTCATTTAAATATGAACATGTGTATGATTAGGATTAGGATTACCAATCACCATATGTGTTTCGTAAACATCAGTATATGTACATACATACATATTTAGACGCTCTTGGCTCTTGGAGACTTAGAGACTTGGAGCATTGTTACATTGCATTTACATATATGTGACGAATACACCTATTTCGTCGAGTGCAAAAGATCAATTTTATTCAGGTTTAGAATAATATAATTTAGGCCTTCCTCGTATTTATGTAAATTAGAATAACAAATGTTTCGTTCAAAGGTATGTTATTTCGATACTTATTATACTCGTTCAGAAGAGGTTAAGGTTAACCTCTGTACCCTTTTCCAGATATCGTCGTTTTTACGAAACGCAGCAAATAACAGCTTACATCGAAAGGAGCATATCGATTTATTATCATGCTCGTTCTTTTCCACGGAACTTACACATGTCGATTCTTCAGCAGCTAGTAACGAGGTACACGATTTTCACGATCATATTCACCGGAGATTTCTTTCCAGAGGTTCCTAATTTATCAAAATACGACTATATTTTATTTCGTATATTCCAGCCTGTTCTTGATAAATTGTACAAAAAACTGGAAATTGAAGTCAGGGGAAATGATCCTGCGGTTTTAAGGAGTTACGGAGAGTTTGCTGTTATGGCAGCTAAAAACTTAAACATTACTACTGGCAGAAAGTACGTTTCAATAGAAGAAATTTCTTTTAACACGTTTGCGACCATAATTTTGCGTTTTTCTAAAGAAATTCAATTTAATCGAATAATGTTATAATTCATAGTATTGCGCCAAAGAAACCTGTCCATGAAAGATACACGTTGCTAAAGAGCGTCCACGTCCACAAAAATCACCGTGTTCAATACGAAACGAGAACATACTTCAGATATCTTGACTTTTTCCGACTGACTGGATCAACGGCGGACACTTTCCTAGAGTATCTCCAAAGAAATCTTCCAGAAGGAGTGGCAATGAAAGCTACAAGGGTACAATTTCATTTGATTATTTTTGACCAGACATATTTGCAAGCGACACTCGCTAGTTTTTCATAAAAATAATGGGAAATTATTAAACCGGCTAAAATGTGTGTTCCACAGGTTGAACTGCAAACTTTGCCAGAATCGGTTGAACAAGCCCCTCGTACAGAGGATTAACGGTAAGGACTGTTAATATGTTTATTGTAGTCAGTGATCGAATAAACTGTGCAACTTTGTTATATTTTTTTATTTTATTAATTTTCTTATTCATTTTATAAAATAGTAATAAACAGAAAAATAATGACATTAATTTACTACATATATTAATATTTATCAAACTGACCATACTCGAATATAATCAATCTCAAAATTCGTCATTATACTATCATTCTTCCTCCAAGTTGGTAGCCAGTCGTCCCTTGCTTGCCAGAATTGCAACATTGCCTGGAATATATTCATTTTTATTACTTTATAATTGTTTGTACTCTACATATATGTACAGTGGCCGAAATAATGATAGGTTCACTTTAATTTGTTGACATAATGTTGTGTTTAATGTAGTATTTTTGATGTTACTTGTTATTATTTATTCATTCTAATAAAATGAACAAAACACACAGCTCAATCGAATAACACAATGTTAATTAATGTCAATTACAAATGTTCTATTACAACACTTGAATTTTAGTTGCGAAATAAACATAGGTTCATTATGTATTTTCACATAAAAAAGGAAAAAATAATTCAGTACTTAGTCGAACCTCCTTTGTGTTGTATAACTTGAAATATTCTGCGTGAAATTGATTTTCTAATTTAATTTCAGACCACGCCTCTCTAATCCCATTTTTTAATTCTGAAACAGTACTATACTGTTTTCCATTGTCGTGTACCTTTCGTGCTAATATTCCCCAAAGATTTTCAATCGGATTTAAGTCCAGACTCCTTGATGGTCAGGGTGAAACTTCAACTTTTACCCTCTCAAAGTAATTTTTAATTGTTTTTGCACGATGTATTGCTGCATTATCGTGTTGGAATATTAAATTAGGTCCGCCATATTCATCCAGTACGTATTCCAATAGTTCCTGATATTTTTCAGCATTGGTTTTTGGAGGGAACCACATTATCGGAATCTTACCGTTCCAGCCGAATGCAGCCCAAACCACTACACATCCTCCTCCATGTACTCTTGTCATTTTTACACTTTTTTGTCACACAGATCGTGCCAGTAATATTAATACCCATCTGGGTCATCCAAAATTCAATTTTTTTTCATCAGAAAATATCACCGTCTTCCACTTTTCGGTCCATGACATATGATATTCTGCAAACTTTAATTTCTCCTCCTTGTGGAATTTAGTTAGCGGAGGTTTTTTCGCTTTTTTAGAATATTTAAGTGTCCCACTCGATCTCACAACTTGCTGTACACGTCGAACACCAACTGGCAAATCTATTTTAGAGGCATTAAGCATATTTTGCCGTGCTTCTTGAAAAATTGTATCTTTGTCCCTATGTGTTAATCTTTTTGGACGACCTGTAGATTGTTTCCTGCCGCATTTTTCTTTCAATTTTAAAAAATTGTTTATGACATTTAATGACCTTTTCAGTCTTCTTGCAATTTCTCTGTTAGAGAAACTCATATTGTGGAAAGCAATAATTTGGCATTTTTCGTTATACCGTGTCATTGTGCATTAATACTAATATTAAACGAACATCAAATATTTTTTATAATTCTTAAACTTTATAAATCTGTGTACTTACCATACAAGAACGTTTAAAAAATTGCACTATCAATATCTATCAATATGCACTATCAAAAAATGTGAACCTAAGATTATTTCGTATCTTGTATTCGATAATTTTCAGAGTATTTTGGAAACAGGTACATCTTTAAACTAATAATACTGTTGATAGTCGGCCGACTGCTTACGCCTTACACAACGTGTAGAACATATTCTTACGAAATAAAAACAAATGCCACAGTACACTAACGAAAACGAAAATAAAAGTACCCAGATAGCCAAACGATCCTCGCGCACAGATCGAGCCCGGCGTGTCGGGGTCAGGTAGACGGGCCGAACGTCGCTTGAATGGGCAAAAGGCACACGATGGCTATAATCTGAGGAGGGCACTTATGACCGTGAGGGCTCGTAACGTTCCCTCGGCGCAAACTCGGCACAAGCTTCCCCTCGGCCCGTCGGTCCTGGTTCCTGCCAAATTTTGACCGTGTGGGCTCGTAACGTTCCCTCGGCACAAGCTGCCGAGGGAACGTTACGAGCCCACACGGTCATAACTGCCCTGGCCAGAATCGAGCATTTTGGCTATCTGGGTAGAAACAGTAAACCAGCCGACGCGGCTAGTGAACCTATATCATTATTTCGGCCACTGTATTACTGTGGATTTTATATGCATTTACGGTAAAAATGAATAGATCTAATTTAAAATAGTTACCTTTGCCCCGACGTTTCGCCATGGCTTCTTGTGGTTTGAACTTTCTACACCATCTGGAAAAACGCGAATACCGCCAACTCCGAGGCCAATAGAAATATAAAACTGTAAAAAGATGAAATATTGTAAATAACACGAAATAATCCTGATACATGCATTGAATGGTATTAGCACCGACGAGATACTGATAAAGTTTAAAGACTGTCAGCCTTACTGGAGATCGTGTCACTCGAATAAATCGGTGTTTTCTTACTCCCACTCAGAGTTGAGCAGTAATTAATTACATCTTCAATTGCATGTGCAAAAGTAGACTACAATTACAATAAGAAAACGGTGAAATGGTCCAAAACATAAAAATTAGTGGTTTAAAAGAACAAATACATTGAAGTAATTGTTAGACACAAATGCAATTACTGTAATTGTGTTAAGTAATTGCAATTACTTCTTTCACAATAACTGTAATTGTGGTCCGCAATTACAATTACTGGTTCAGCCAAAGTAATTGCAACTACCAATTACAATTACTTGTAATTGCATTAAAATTACTTGGGAATTGCAGAAATAGATTACATGTAATTGTAATTGGTAATTGCTATTACTTTGGCTCAACCAGTAATTGTAATTGCGGACCACAATTACAATACAGTGATTCATCAAGTAATTGCAATTATCAATTACATGTAATTGTAATTGTATTTCTGCAATTCTGAAATTACATTTTGCACAACTCTGCTCCCACTAGGATATATTGTGGCTGACCATTGACTGACCAGTGAGTGACCAGTGAGTTGTGGTCCGCTCGACGGTACAAACTTATTCAAGTAGCTAATTGTACATAAATTACTTGTTGATCGAACGGTGCCATCTTATCGTAACTGCTATTATGCAACCATCCATCCGATTCAGGGGACAGTTGGCCAACTTTTTCATCATCGACGGAAAACGTAAATCCGTTTCTGTTCCACACTGTTGTGTAGATATGGAAATCTTCCGTCCATTTTGGACCGAATTTTTTTATTTTATCAACAATATACTCGTCGACACGCGTGCTTGCGCCGAATCTGACTCCAAAATCCAACTTTCTTGCGTCGAAAGTGCAATTCCTGTTGCGATCGACTAAATCATCGTTCCCTCTGGCAAGGCCAAGTATAACACGTCCACTTAAATATCCGTAACCATGGATGTTGGATAGTGGTTGCAGATACATTTCTGTTACAACAAAGACTACATTATATTTCGCCCAATTTTCATATCGATTTTTGTTAGAAATGCATAAAATCTGCAGTCTAGTAACAAATATTTGAAAAATTCAACGAAAATGTTTATCTACCTGGATACAACCAATCACCTTGAGGAAATTTTGCTCTGATCTCGATTTTACCGTAACGGAAGTTGAAGCTTTTCTTTGTGGTTAATCTGGATGACAGAATAGGTGGTAAGATACTGAAAGCCGTCGCGTTACGCTCGCATTCTTCAGAAATAATGCTCGTACAGCTATTAAAAATCAAAGGTGCAAATCATTTAGAAAGAAGCAAAGTGCAATGAATAAAAATTTTTCATTTTATTATATCAAGTATACACTTTGGTACACTAACCCGCTAACTTTCATTCTTCCAAATGCAGTGGCGCGTTCCCCATATTGATCTTCTAAAATCAGTGGCCTGAATCGAAGTTTTCCATCGAGAGTTTGTAAGAAAGCCGGGTTTCGTTCACCGTGGTATATGCAAAATTCGTAATCCTGCAACATAAACGTTATACGATTGTAGTAGAATTTTTACTATTCAAACTACATTTATATGTATTTGTCGCGATGAAGCGACGCGCCGCGCCGCACAGTGGTCCGGATCGAAGAAGTTGGCGTCATTTAGCTAAAAAATAAACTTTCTCATATCGATTTCTAACAAATTTGTATGGCTTCCTAAATGTCAATCAATCTCGAAAATGAAAAAATTAATGCAGTTTACCAAGAATTGTAATTAGGACGAATACTTAAATGTAAACATTTAGAGATAGTACTTTTCACCAAGAAAATTGCTTCTCTTCTTCGAGGTGCCCTGATCACACCACTTAATATTTCTTATTTTTGTTTACGATGAAGTGCACTCTTTTGTGTTACAAAATTAACATCGGCACTAAAAGTTATTGTTCACAATATGTTAAAAATTAATATTCAATGAAATAAAAAAATTGGCCAAATTTTTTACATTTGACAAGGAATATCTAGAGGGTCATGAAAAGTCTTGTTTTATAACAAATTGGATCATTTTCAGCATTCTTTCCCGTATATAATTATGCAAGAATATTGTCCTAACTCGTCCTACTTTGCAACTTATCATTGTTCAAAGCTGTCAATGTTACTTCGCGACGAGTTTCGCTTGCGTAAAATAGGCTCGTGTGACTGATCAAATGTCTCCCAAATACGAACGTTTTTGCAATAACATTATAAGAGATAAATAGAGTAAAGTGTATATGTAAATTAACTTCGATAGTCACTTTTATTTTAAAAAAATATAACGAAACGAATGATGAGAGTTTCTTAGCGTTCTCGCTGCATTTATGTCTATCTTTGGAACCTTGTGCAGCGTCCGAAAACTATTTGAGATTATTGTTAACATCTGACCCGTACATGTCACAATTACAGTCAGCGGCAATATTAAGTGGACACCCTTAAAAATCGTATAACTTTTTAAGGATTGATCCAAAGGACTTGAATTTATTTCAAGATGTTAGACCGGCTAGTTCGCTAGAGAATAAGTAAACAAAAATTTATTAAGATCGCAAGTGGTAGAAATCATACAAAATTTAAAAAATGATGTTTTGTCAACTTTTTTATCTGAGCCTGTAACGATAATTTAAAAAATGCGTTTTATAGATTTCGGTAACTTATATACATATTGAAAATTTCATCGAAAAGAACGTTTAAAGATGACCACGTAAGGGTGAAATGCCCTGGCAAGGCTGAAAATCTGCGACTTTCACCCTTAAGCTCTCATCTTTAAACGTACGTAACTCATTGCAAACGTTGATCATATAAGTTACCGAAATCTATAAAACGCATTTTTTAAATTACCGTTACAGGTCTAGATAAAAGTTAAACATCATTTTTTAAATTTTGTATGATTCCTACCAATTGCAATTTTAATATATTTTTGTTTACTCATTCTCTAGCGAACTAGTCGGTCTAACATCTTTAAAAAATTCAAGTCCTTTCGACCAATTTTTAAAAAGTTATGCGATGTTTAAGAGTGTCCACTTAATATTGACGCTGACTGTAAAATTAACATGTAATAGAAATCCTAAAATACTGAATCCTGAGGCAGTAGAGTTATTATTTAACTATTGCAATCGATCATCATAGATCATCACGAAAGACAAATTATGCTATGTTTATTTTAGTAGCTTACTTTTTTATTTGTGGTAATATTGACTGAATATAATTTTAGTACTATTTTAGTCGCAATATGTATTTAAAATATTTCTTTTTTTTACACAGGAAAGCATTCTTGTATGTTAAAGATTAAGACCAACACTAACAATTATTGTTCATAACAAGTAAAAAAACTTTGAAAAACTATATTTGAACAACTCATTTTTAAATAAAAAATGTCAATGTAAAGTTCGTAAAAATTATTGTTTACCAAATACAAAAAATATTTAATTATGTCTAGGTAAGAATTACTATTTTTTTAATATTTTTGGTGAAAATTTCATTCGCGATATCTCTAATAGTTCAAAAGTTATAACAAATGACACCAACTTCTTCGACCCGGACCACTGTGCGCCGTGTCTGTTCATTGCTTCGTCGCTTCTTCTACATCTGATCTTAATGTAAGTACTATACTATACACGTTACTCTATGTAATTCGTGTAGAGTGTACACGTTCACTTACAGGACCTAATGGTATTCTAATGTCACGTTCCCAAACCGATTCCTGCAAACTATCAAAATCTTCATTGAACGATAACGTCCAAGCTGATGTTTCACCTTGGCGACCTTCGTCGCCCTCTGTGGCTGTAATTATAAAGTTACCTCAGAAATGGAAAAAAATAATAGAATGGAAAATATGTTATTTTAATATAAAAATGCTACGAACTTCCGTTCCAACCCAACATTTAACGAGTAATAATTCAATTGCGCATACTTCTCACTATCCATTGGTCAACTTTTGTATACATTGTTCCATTAACTTGACCTTGGATCCAGTAATATAGAATATCTCCATTCCGCAAGGTACCATGCCGTGTTTGAATCGTCCATTTTCCATCTCTTGCCCTAAAAGCTTCGCCAGATATCTCTCCCACGCTATTTACCTCGATTCGTTTATTTATATTTCCATTGAAAGCAAAAAACTGCTGTCCGATTTCGTCTGTGAATGAAATCGAAAAAATATTTTTCATTATTCAATTATATATATGTCATTACTAGAGTGCGGATGTTTATGCAAATGCATATTTTTATCGACTATTTAATGTGTAACGGTCCTGGTTCCCGGTGCGCGCCTTTCTCGCGGTGGTGCTCCTCGTAGCCGGTATAGCTCGCCGATCCAGGGTTCGAAACGGCGAGGAAAGTATTCGGCGCGGGGAAAGGAGTCGGTACGGTGTTAGTGAAATAACGAGACGTGTGTTTCGAAATACAACAGTGTTCGCTGCCTGGCGATTAATACGTTCCGGTGTTTCTGCATACGGTGCTTCCGGACGCGGTGTTCGATTTCGATGATACGGTGCGCGTGAGACGATATAATCGAGTGCGGTCGAACGCGGGGGTGCTACCTGGACCTGTAGGAGATTGATGACGGGCTCGGAGTAGGTGGGAGGCTTGTTGACTGCGGCTATCGCCGTGGTCTCCCTACCTAGTAGTAGTAGTAGTAGTAGTAGTAGTCGTGTTTATTGCCGGGGAGGGGCGGTTCGGCCGCCCCTCGCTTCCTTAGGGCACACCGGTTTTTAAACACCAGTTTCACAATTGGCGCTGCCGGCACTCGGCCCTTTAGCGGGTTGCAATTGTCCTCATTTTTCAGCCGTCCCCTCTGTTTTATTCGGCCCGGGCCATTTTCAGAGTCGTCGACTTACTAGACGGGTCGGTCGTCATTGATGAGCGGGCCATGCTACCTAATTTTTTTGAGTTTTTGAGCTGTTTTACGGCTCGGTGTGAACGTCGGGCCCCCTCACCTTCAGACCTGCAGGGTGTCTCGCCTGCCCTTTTCGACTCCCCCCACTTCACCATATTTCCATGTCGAATGTGTCAAGTGTTTGAAGCCCGTCCCTAATCTGTTTCCAGATAGTCCAGAAACCTGCCCACACCCTCCCCTAGGGCTAATCCCTCCCCGCCTATGCTGTGAGTCTATTGGGAGTACAAATGCAAGGGACCGCGTATTGTTTTTGACCATTGGGAAGAAGTTACTGCTACTTCAGATCCAATCCGACTTCATCGAAATCTCGGCTGGGCCGAAATATCAATTCCATTCGGTCTTCACCTGCCGACCTACTTCGCGATGGGGTTGAGAAGGAAGGGTTCACCAACTTCACCGAAATCTCTGTCTCCTCAGAGATTTGATATCAGGTTCATCGGGATCTTCCTTCTTGGGTGGGCTTGACACATCCTAGAAAATATGGCTGATTGTTCGGATGTGACCACCATCCTCGGTTCTGGTCGATGTTCAGCAATTAGCTCCGTCCACCCGGCCTTTCCCTTAAAGGTTTTTAAGTGATGTTCCGTTTGCGTCTTTTTTTATTCCGTTTTTTTTGGTAGGGTCCATGCCCAGTTTCCAGTTTCCAGTTTCCTCAGTAGTACCATTTGTTCGCTGACCACCCCCCCCCCCTTTTCCTTACTCTTGTCCCCCAAACAGAGGAGATAGAGCCGGGGCGGGTACCCTTTATGAGGCGGGATGGCCAACTTGGGCTCCCAATAGTTTACCGATTCCCTGGATAAAGGGGAAATTCGTTGCCATTGGTTGCCCCATGACCCCGACAGTAGGCACTGAGTCCGTAGCAGGAGAAAAAACCACACCTTGGAAATTTATGCCACCCCGGGAATCGAACCCTGGCCTTCCTGCTACGAATCAGACACTCTACCACCTGAGCCACTGACCCGCCCTCCCTACCTAGGTCGGGTTCTACTGGATCTCTGAGGTCGGTGACGCACCGTCCCTCAAATCTCCTCCGGACAGTCCTTCGGGGAGTTTGAAAAGGTGACGCACCTTGTCTCACTCGACCGACCTCGTGGACGACTCGTCTCACAAGGATGCAGGTGACGCACCGTGCTTTCAGGCTTTCTAGGCGGTTCTTAGGCGACGTGGAAGGGTGATGCACCACTTCTCGTTCTGCCGATTCTGCGGGCGACTCGCCTAGCGGAATTTTACCGGTGACGCACCGGGGTGTTTTCGAGGTGGAACGCGGTTCTCACCAACGGAGGTGCAGGATGTCGGAGACAGGGATTCTCTGGCGACGTCGAAGGGTGACGCACCACTTCTAGTTCGGCCGATTTCGTTGACGGCTCGTCTCACGAAATTACCGGTGACGCACCGGAGCGGTTCCTCGGTGGAACACGGTTCGCACCGATGGGAATCAGGATCCCGACGACGAGGGGTTCGCACGGCGAACGGGCTCGTAGTCGGCGGGTACCGGGATCCTACTCGCAGAGCTGGATTTCTGGCAGGATGTCGTCCGGGATAGCTCCAGGCGGACTCAGGTGATTTTGACATGTTCTCGGCGGCTTTTATAGGAGTCGCTTGGTGGTAAGGGATGGTAGTGCGGGGAGGTATTTTGCTGTTTTGAAAATTTGATTTTGATTCCCGTTGGAACAGGAAGGTCGGTGTGGGGATAAAGCGGTACGTGCGCACAGTGGGCTGGATCGAGAAATTTAGTGACATTTCACGAAAGAGTCGACTTTCTCATATCGATTTCTAATAAATTTGTATTGCTTCCTAAATGTCCATCAACAACGAAGCTGAAAATATTAACGTTCGTTCACAAAAACTGTAGTTAATATAAATTCATAAAGATAGACATTTGGGATGCAGTATTTTTCAGCCAAAAATTGCTTCTTTTCATCGAGGTGTCCTGATTACCCTATTTAATATTTCTTCTGGGTCTTTTTTGTAAATGAAAAACAGTCCTTTGCGATAACAATTATCGCTGTTAGTTGAGGATGGTTGCTCGCAATGTATTAAAAATTAATATTTAATGAAATGAATAAAATCTATATGCTTTCTTAGAATTTGTACGGTGTATCTTTTAGAGGACCTAACGGCACCTAATCGGATAAATCAGATCATTTTCATTGGACCTTCCTCTACATATCCCTACAAAAATCATATCCGAACCGATCCGATCTTGAAAATTATGATTGTTTAAAGTTATCGGGACGTGTCACCTGACGCGTAGCAACTCACATATAGTACTTAAATACCATCCAAATATGCATATTTTTGCAATTGCATTAACAGTTCATACCTACCTAAAACAAGTATGTAATTTTTAACAATAATATAAGTAATCTATTAATTTTATTGTTAAAAATACAATGAACGGTAATAATATAACTGGACTAAGAGTTTCTTAGTTTTTCTTAGTAAGTGTCACTGTTTTTGGGTAAGTATATCTGTCATTAAATCATAGTTAACAATTGAGAGACTCTTCTAGCGAACTGTTTAGATTATCGAGATGCGAGATGTTTTTATGCTATGCTACAGATAAGGTTTCGACTAACGTCCACCGTTCCGTCTGCATTTAGTTGAAACAAAATCTTTGGATAGACCACAGTGATCCATATTGAGAGAACTTTGACATATTTAAACGTTTTGATATCCAGAAGCTGCAGATTTAATAATTAATTAAATTAAACAAATTGACCAAAAGTTTACCTGTTAACATAAATTTAAAAACGTTTTGGTAAGATTAATTGTCTTATCTTTTATATTTGTTATATTTTTGTTGATATTTTTATCTTTTATAAACACATTACACATACATGAAATAATGCGAAATAACAAAGGTCGTAATATGTATATTAGACATGATTTTAAAACAATTAAATTGAAAAATTATTTATAATTATTATAAATTATTATAAAAAATATCTTATATGAGACGCTTGTGAGGCGTTTTTATCTCCTCGGTACATTTTGTATGCGTTGATTATTATAAAAAGATTTCTAGAATTTATATTTTACATATTCTATAAACCATACATGTATGAAATGTAAATATAAAATAGATATTTAGTAAGTAAAAAATAGTTTGGAAGATTATACTTAAACAATTTTATTTTAATACAAAAATTCAATGAAAATTAATTAACAATTATTGTTTAACAAATTAGAAAAAAATTTATTTGTTTACAGTTAAAATTCACTATTTTTTAAATGAATTTTAGTGCAAATTTCATCCCGATATCTCTTATGATTCAAAAGTTATAACAAGATGTCACTAAATTTCTCGATCCAGCCCACTAAATAAATAAGACAGATGTGCCTGAAAGATTGAGCAGCTACGATCCACAATTAACAGAAACAAATTATGCAACTATTGCCCGATTTGTGAATTCACCAATGAGAGTATTATAGCTAAGTGGAGGCGAAAATAAAGTACTATTGCTCGTCACAGATGCAGCGACGTATATGTTGAAAGCTGGGAAGCATTTGAGAATATTTTATCGAAAGTTGCGCATAACTTGTTTGGAACATGGACTAAACCGAATTGCTGAGGAAGTGCGACTGCAATTCCCTTCTGTTAATAAATTAATATCTACTGTTAAAAAAGTATTTTTAAAAGCTCCACTACGCGTCGAAATTTATAAAAATAAATTACAAAATATGCCATTGCCACCAGAACCTGTAATAACAAGATGGGGAACCTGGTTGGAAGCAGCGTTTTTTTGTGCAACGCATTTAGAAGGAATAAAAGACGTCATAGAATCGTTCGATGAAAAGGGGGCTTGGTCAATTAAATCGGCGAAAGAAGCATTACAATGTAAGCATTTACAACAAAATTTAATATTTATTCAGAGCCATTTTCAAATGTTACTTGAGGCCATGAAGAAATTGGAAACAATAGGATTACCTCTAACGGAATCTATAGATTTGGTAACTACTAGATTTGGTAATTTATGGAGAAAAGGTTACACATAAAATGGAATCTGTATTAAAACGAAATGTATACTTTAATGTATTATTAAAAATAAGCAAGATTTTGAAGGGTGAACACGTTGAAGGACCACGAGAGGTTCTGGCACATCATTGGGGTAAATTTAAGTATGCCCCTATAACATCATGTGATGTAGAACGCTCTTTTTCAGCGTATAAATTAATTTGAACAGACAAGAGGCATCAATTTACAATCGACACTATAGAAAGAACTATTGTTGTATATTGTAATTTAAATTATAATAAATAAAACAATTAAATAATTACTATTTTACAGATCCGTACATGCATTTCCTATACTTATATTTAGCATATACCTTGCATATTTCGACATATTATAAACGCATAAAGATCCGCAGTCTAGTCATTACGATTAATCCCTTGACCTACGAGTTAAATGAAATTTCTACAAGTTCAAAATAAACGTGCTCCTGGGATATATAATAATACATGGACATGTTGTTGGTAATATTTGTTGTTAGCATTAAACAATGTTTTACCTTAATTCGTAAAATGATGCATAATATGTAAGCAAGAAACCTTTTGGTTAACGAAATATAAAAAGCAAATTGACTTTCCTATAAAATTTGGAAATCTATATACGAATGTGTGTAGCAATAGTTTCTTTAGATATACATACGCATGTTTCCATAGTCCATATTTGGTTTTTTAAATATTAACGATCTTGTAAAGAATCGAGTGTATGAAAAATAATTAATCTGTTTCGATGTATTTGCACGTAAATTCGTACATAGCGTATATATAAGCGTTTGCGAGTTCCCGGAGGCACTATAATCGCCAGTAATCGGGTTTCCCCTGGTTTCCCCGACGCGACGCACACTGGTCCACGCGCTCGATCTAGCTGTTTATTTGGTAAAAAAGCAACTTGCCCAAATCGATGTTTATTAAATGTATATTGCTTCCTAAATGTCCATGACATTCGAAAACGATGAAATTAATGAAATTTATTAAAAACTGTGATTAGAACAAGCATTTAAAAATCAACATTTTATGAATCCTATTTGCCACCGAAAAAATTACCTCTTTTCTTATTTTGATACCCTGGAGAATCTATTTAATATTATGTGTCCATTTTTGTTGCAAATGAATTGTATTTGTCTGTATTTAGAGTATATTTCTTGTACTAAGATTTAATATTTACAATTTATTGAGATAACAATTCTCAATAAACTAAAGAGAATCTTCAAAGTTTTCAATCTTTGGTGAAAGATATTTTTCGAGTCCCCCATGGGCCCTCATTGTATCAAAGTGCATTATTATCAGCGTTTATTTCTCTATGAAATCGTGCAAGAATCACATCTTGTTCGGTACTGGTACACAAGTTATTATTGTTTAAAGTCGAACAATTAATATTGAAAGATGTTGAAGAAAAAAGTGATGACAATAATGATTTGTCAATATAATATAGTATAATGCCAATTGTTATTGTTGTTTATACAATAAAAATTATATTTTTGTTTTTTATAATTAATATTATGTTTTTCACACAGTTTTAAATAAAATATCTTTAATTATGTTTATAAAATCCATTACTTAAAAAATGATTGATTATTGTGTTTATTTAAAACCTGAACCTGATTTATCAGACACTTCCGATAATCGGAGAAAAAAATGTTTTAAACAAAACTTAATCAACATTCAGCAGTCTACAAATTTCAATCGAAAAAATTAAAAAAGAAATTTTTAATGCATAAATAATTAAAGTCACCTTGAACTTTTAAAAGTCAACATGTATTTTTGACTTCATAATATTGTAGCTGATATCAAAACGAATCCAACGACCTAAATTACTATACCTTTAAACTTTCAAATAGTGCTAAAATATTAATGAACAGCTAGATCGAGCGCGTGGACCAGTGTGCGACGCGTAGAACTCTGCATCGTTCGTGAGACAGGCAGAGTATAGTTTCTTTTATACATTTCGATAACTGTTGTTATTATTTATACTTACTTGGAATTGAAATTCGAATCTGATTCAGTTCCAAGATCTGAAATGTTGGTGTTGGTGGAAAGCCAGAATTTCCTTGTGCAGTGAATTGTTGAAATTTCGAAAAAAGCACGAAAAACGCGATAAGGCCATTGTGAGAAAACATTTTCCTTTAACAATTTATAATCAGTAAGATATCAACTGCTTGCAACACAACTCACTCGGCGTAGTGAATCGACAAACACTGACACTGTACGCTGACTGACTCTGACTCTGACCTGAGCACGCGGTCTTGATAACTTTTATACATCTTCGAGCCTCTCCTCTTTTTGTTCTTCTTTTCTGACGTTTCCCGGACCAACGTTCGTTGCGGCTGCGGGGCATCCCTTAGGCTTGGACGCTTGTAGACTTTCGATCATATACACAAATAGTCTAACAAAAGGGGCATCCCAATTTCTGAAGCAAAAAACACAGAAGGTGAACAAGAAGTTATACATAAAATTACCATGTTATTCGTAATTATAAGCGAAATACGATTACTCAATAAATAGAAAAGAAAAGAAAGGTGTGAGGTAATTACTTTTTTTCTCGTGATTTTTACGTCACATTTAAATGCTGTGGCATCGGCGCCACGGCGCGCCATACGCTCATGCAGCGCCGCCAGCGCCGTGAAACTATGAAACATGGCGGCAGGCATGCTTTGTCTAAATCTAAATAAAGGGTTTGTTTGATCAATAGGCGAAATATAAGAAATTTAACATGTTGCTAACAAAAAACGTAACCAAGTATGGCTACTTTAGAATTATCTCCCGTGACTCCGTAGGAAACATTATAAATAGATATTTCACAAAGGCAACCAGTGTGCATCATAAACGAAATATTATAGGTTATCTTGTGTTACAACCTGGAAAATGTTTCAGTGAAAAAACTGGTTTGAATGTCATAAATCATCGATTGATAACGACAACGCATTTTAGTACAAATTCGGGAGGCCCGGGATATTTGTCCGACACGTGAGTTAATTTCTTAATTATTTCTACTTATAGAAACGAGGTTTCACATATAAAAAATTTCAGTAAAAAGTTTTATGCAATAATAAAAAGGAAAAGAATGATGCGAGCAATAATTTGTCCAAAATATTGTCAGTCGATTAATCGAAAATGTTAACACGTCGTTTTCCTTGTTACAGAGAACTCACGCCTGTACAATTTGAAAAAGTCACGGATGAAACTCTTGATTCTTTAACAGAGTACTTTGACGAATTGATCGAAAAGTCATCGCATTTAACGGAAGCAGATGTATCGTATGGAGTAAGTCTTTCCATATTTTGATTCATTTTTTCTTTCTTTATTCCAATCGCCTATAATGAGAGACATGGTACGTCGATCGGGCCAAACGTAAACAACACAAGTGAGAGACGTGGTCGTGGTACTTTGTTTGGGCATTTGGGCTACACGTGGCAAGACAAATTATATACAACTACCAAACTAGTCAAAATAACTGGAAACAAAAAACATCTTGCAAAATAAAATTAGTTACGTGTGTAAATTAGACGTGTGCGATTTTCACAACTTCGAACGCTCTGCCAAACCGGAAAGGGCTCGATGTGTGATCAACCTTGTTGTTGTTTACGGCACGCGCTCTCGGAACTTGCAATGAAATCATAAGGCAACAGGTTAAGATATACTTCGCAACTCTGTTTCTTATAGAATGATATTGCAGGATGGCGTGTTGACTATTAAATTTGGTAAATCATACGGTACTTACGTAATAAATCGTCAAACCCCGAATAAACAAATTTGGCTCTCTTCTCCAAAGTCTGGCCCAAAGAGATACGATTTTGTGAATGGGACATGGATTTACAAACACGACGGAAAATCGTTACACGAATTACTTAACAACGAAATACCAGCGATCATAATGAATCCAACGTGTTTCGAAAAGTGTTCGTTCAGCGGAAAAGAGAAAGATGCTGTATGGGACAGTCTTCGATAACGTCGTTTCTATCGTACGATATTGTAATCTTCATTAAAGCGACGGGGTCGGTTGACACGCGTGTGTTCCGCGTCGAACATAAAAATCTCAGTTAACGTGTATAAATTATAGTATAATATATTGTCGTAGACACATGTAAGTATTTATATTTTTACAATACGTAGTCATTCTTTTTATACAAAAATCATTTTAGAACTTTTCGCAAAGCTTAATTTTTCTATAATAAATTTCTCTCTTAAACTTAAATTGCACGTTACATGCAAATGCACATTGTACATTAATATAATTGTAAATCGTTTATAGACTGTTTATGTAAATAAACAAACAAATATGTTAAAGCAGTAAATCATTGGTAACGAGTAACGAATATTATTCGACTAGGACATTAAGGAATTTTGAATATTAATTCTTAAGAAACAAATCGCAATCATGGAGATTATGGAAGATGGCAACTTGGTGGACCGCGTCAGAATTTTATTGCAACGTGATATGCAATATTATCAGGTAATATAATTATCGCAAAATAAATTGGAAAAATGGAAAATTAGCGTAACGTGCCGTAACAATGTAGGAAATGCAGACAGTGCTAAAAGAACCATTATGCACGCGTATATGCGGTGGAAAACTTGACTTTCCAAGGCACGCGTCTTTCGCTGCTATTAAGATTGTCACATGGTGGGAGTTAGACTTCCAAGCAGCTTTCAAACGCCAGTCCGGATTAACAAGTTCCGAAGCTGCCGGAAGCGCAGGAGCTGAAGACAGAGTTACCAAACAAATTCAACCGTCCGATTTTATATCGACGGTTGTCGATACCTCTGAACAATTATTAGGTATTGTCTTCGTCTTCGTCATGAATAGTCAAAGCATATCTCAGATATAGAAATTTCATGAACGATCGAACGATAATACTCTTTTGGTAGAATGTATGTATGTACTCAAACGGGTCAAAAATATGTATCTATCGTTATAATTTTTCAGATCAACAGAGAGATAGATTAACAGAGTAGGACAATATAGAAAGTTATTCTACTAATTTCAGAACATTTGCATCTGCTGATTCAAGAGTCGCTGGATCACGCGGATTTAACGGTGTTAACAGCCACATTGGGTGCAGCGGCGTTGATCCGAAACTGTTTATGGTGTTACAGTCAACAGTCTAAGAGCACGATCTCTGCGTACACCGGGTACATTTATTTATCGCAATTCGATAACATCAGGGTGAGTCCGAAGAAACAGAACACCTAAATATCTCCGTTACTTTTCGTTGTACAAAAAAACTTCTTAGGACAAAGTTACACTGTTTGAAGGGCCACATGTAACGGTGTAAGGGAACAAATTTTCAAGGTCATTTTTTAATGAGATTTCAAGGTCATCGATGTTTTTTTAATGGAATGATATATCTTCGTTAACGTAATGTCGTAGCTGACAAAATAACGAATTCATCCATGTAACACAATATCACCTCCAAATGACCTTCAACCCAGAAAAATGGAATAAATAAGATTCAACGTGTAAGATTCATTTGCTTTATCTCTGTTACGCAAAATGTTCAAAAATATTCCCTTGAGATGCTATACATTCATTTAGCCGTGAAGTTACAGAACGTGCTGTGTTTCTGATTCATTTCTGAGGGAAGCGACGCACAAGCCCTGACGATTCTTTATTTCGTGTCGTCTACGGTGGTTGGTGGTTCATGACAAACATCGTCTTTCAGTTTTCCCCATAGATAGAAATCAAGGGGTGTAAGATTTGGTGAACGAGCTGGCCATAATACGGGTCCGTTACGTCCAATCCAACGATTCGGAAACTTGTTATTCAAGAATTGTGTTACGACACGGGAAGAATGTGCTGGACATCCGTCATGTTAATACCACATATCTTCACGAATGTCCAAGGGTGTATTTTCCAAGAGAATTGGTAACGATTCTCGTAAAATTCTCGTAAAATTTCATTAAAAAATGACCTTGAAAATTTGTTCCCTTACACCGTTACATGTGGCCCTTCAAACAGTGTAACTTTGTCCTAAGAAGTTTTTTTGTACAACGAAAAGTAACGGAGATATTTAGGTGTTCTGTTTCTTCGGACTCACCCTGTATATTTAGAGAATTTCAACTATGAAATAAAAGAAATTAAAGAATTTTCCAATTACCAACAGCGAAAAGATAAACAAATCGTACAAATCGTACCATGAGATGGCTGAAGCTGTAGCAGAAAGATTATTAGACTTGCATTGTCGCTTGATTTCATTGTATATCCTCAACGAGGCAGACTCTCTTAATTGGCACGACGCAAAATCATTTTTCGAACGCGAACGTTGCTCCTATGTGATACAAATGTGGTGGCTGTATATGCAAGGTAGCGTAACTCGAGCGTTGTTCCATTTCAAGTAAGCTTGTAGGATTGCCTCTCGGTTCGATAAAGATAAAAGTCAACGTATCCCTAATTTTTAGGAACGAGAACAGATTTATGGGACACTGTTTCCCCGAAAATGGCGCAGCGTATTTTTTCTGGGATATTGAACGAGTCGCTATCTATCGTTGTGACACGGTTTATTTATGTAAGCGCTTCGTTAACGCTACACGTATCTCACACTGAACATATTTATGGGACAATACGTATATTCTATTGTATGTAATAGGCTCGGCCGAGTTTAGCACGGGCCGAACAATTTTGGACAGATGCCTTCAATGTGCTCTGTTGCACGGGATACCTTGCTTTGAGCGCGTGTGTCGGCGCCAGCGAAATGATTGGAATGAAATTAAATAAATTACCTGTCGCTATTAGAGACATTCATGCGAAATGCAACGAGTTGTTAACTTGCTTGTTACTGAGGGGGACGCCGCTTCAAGAGTTGTATCAGGTACCGTAAAAAATTAGAAATAATTTGAGGTACAATAATTCTTCAATCGAAGTCCTGGATCGCCTATCTAATCGAAATCCAGTGCCTACTCACTCCACTGCCGGCCAACGCTGCGCCGCGCCGTAGGACGGCGATGATTGATCTCGGCTCGGGTATATCGGTGTGAACACCACACATTGACTCGAGTGAATCGAATTTTCAAACTTCTTAATTTTTATTATTTTGAAGTGAAACTTCTTTGCTGAGGGGGCTACAATTTTCTAGCGTTACGGAAGCGACGCGGTCGAGCGTTACGGAAGTGACGAAATTTCACGAATAACCTCAAATAGTTTGACAAGTAACATTTTCATAATTAATTTACTAACTTTGAAGATTTCATTGGTGAACTTTTAAGATCGTAGAATGTAAAATGAAGCCTTGGCTACATTCCCATTCCAGTTTTATGCAGGTTTGATGCTTAAATTGTTAGTTATTAACAAATTTTGGAGAAGTGGTATGTTATGTATGTCTGTCCTTGTCGCATAGTTCGACCCTCCTTGTCTTACGCATTATTGGAACTTCCGAAACAATCAGCCCGCGCCAATAATTGTTAATAACTAATTAACCAGAGTTAATTTGTGAACATTTGCAATTGGATAACATAGAATCAACCTCCAGCTACTTTCACATGCAGTTTCTCAAGAGGCCCCTACACAGTCAATACGGAATGACAGTCTGATTGAACAGTCGGACTGTCAATTCTGACTTCAATCTGCTTCAATCACGAAGGACCTATCAGTCAGACTGACAGTATTGAATGACGAAATTTTGAAGTCGCATTGTCATATAAAGGAAAAGCCTGTTTGGCAATAATTTTTGCATTAGGAACAAAAAAAATCAAACGCTCCATTTGGATGAAAGAATGGTTGAAAAACGAGATCGCTGCAATCATTTAAATTTACTGCGTGAAATTACAGCTACAAATTCAAGCGATTTTAAAAATTATTTCCGAATGGAGTCAAACATATTTAACAAACTGGTGAACATGCTAGCACCACATTTGACTCGTAAGAATACTGTCATGCGAGATTGCATACCTGTGCATGAGAGAGTGGCACTCACTTTAAGGTATCTAGCTACTGGGCGAAGTTTTGAAGATTTGAAGTTTTCCGTCATTATGTCTACGTCAGCTATATCCCAAGCAGTTTTTGAAACATGCAATGCATTAATCTATGTTCTCCAGAATTACATCAAGGTTGTTACGTTATTTAATAATAATGTAGATATACTTTATTTTTAAAGTTGGAATTAAATTTTAATAATCTTTCTATTACGTAAAATAGAGCGATTATCTTTCTATTACATTTAAGATTGTTTAGTTTATGTAGTTTTCATGTAGCCAGGGCCACCTGGCCCGTTTTTCTTGTCACTTCCTTTATTACCAACTAATACTTATTACTTCTTATTGCGTTATATATAAAATAGTGATTCTTAAAAATATTCTCTTATATTATGTAATGACAAAATTCAATCGTTTTTTTTTTTAAATCCTTAGTAGGAAATAGAAAATTAATTATTTATTTACAGTAACAAAAATTATTCTGTATAATTAGCGAAATATTGTGCTGCCGCCGACGACGTGGAGACAGACGAGCCTGGTGGGATTTGTGTTTGATTAATTTGGACAGAATCCCTATGGAGGGTTTCAATTTCTGCCTCAAACAGAATATCATTTATTGCTTTCTCTGCCAATCTTTTTTGCATTGGCTCAAGATTTTTTAATTTGTTCGCCCAGACCTTTGATATATTCAGATATTCATCATCTTGAGATGAATTATTCGTATTCGATTGAGATAAATAATCACAAGCCACTTGAAGGAGTTTATTTTGTTTGGCTATGGAGTTTTGACCTTTTTCTTTCCCATATTTTCGACCCAATAACCCCACTTCTCGGGAGATGCCTCCGATCGAGCAACATCAATTTATTAAAAATTTACACGTTTCTCAATTCATTTTAATTGTTATATTTATTTAATATTAAAGGACATAAATAAAATAATAAATTTATTAAAATTAATATTATATGAGTATATGATTTATTTATTTAGACATTCCCCTATAATATAAGGTTATATTATACACTTCTGGTCATGTCTGTACTACACCATCATTCAGACTGTTAGTCTCCCCTCCACTTCCCGTGATTGAAGCTCGGATTTACAAATATCTGGAAATCCGTCAGTCCATTTCATCAGTCCGTCAGTATTAATCTTTCACCATCAATCGGAATGTCAATCTTCGACGTGACTGTCATTCCGATTGACAGTGTAGGGGCCGCTATAGGATTTTGTTCCGACTGAAAGATTTATAAACAATTATCCAAACCCTTGTTCTAAACTAACCTGAAAAATTTTGACAGGTGTCAGGTACGTAAAAAAACATACGCGTGGAAGACCACGCGTGGCAGAAGTGAAACTTCTTGCAGTCTAGTAATGTTTAGAAGTAAATTAAGATTGGAAATGGTAAATATGTTTGGAAATGGTAAATATGTTTTTTCTGAAATGAATCAACGTGTCAAAATATTCACTCTTTTTTCTGTGAATCTACAATGAAAATTTAGAACATGCTTTCTGTAAAGTAAGTTATCCACAAAGTTTAATTGAAATTGTTGTTGGAAATACAATTAGACTAAAAAACATTGATATGAATAGTGAAAGCTAAGTTAGTAAAATAAAAATTATATGCAATAAGAGTGTGCAGCATCAGGTATATGGAAAAGTTTCAGTTGGAATATAATAACAAGAAGTACATAGTAAAAAAATATATTTCTGTTATTTCGAAAAATCCTATAATGCCGTGTCCAGAAAATGTACACTGCAACTGATAAAGCAATCTGATAAAACCAACTGATAAAATATGATCACTATGGTAAAAACTGATTGTGTAGAAGAAGATGTCCGATATTTGTGCGAAACGTCACATTTTTCAATGAAACTGATACTATTCGGGAAATTGCAGGTTTCAAAATTGTTCGCAACAAATATTAGTTTCATCCGTTCACTTTCAAGAAACGTTTTACTTTTTTCGTTCTGATAGGAATTGAAAGAGAAATATCATTTTTTGTATGGGACTTTCACTAACATATTTCTGGCATTTCTCTGATTAAAATGACACCAAACACGATATAATTTTAACTGTATTTAGTGGTTTAATCGACGGTAAAAGTTTCTAAGCCAACGAAGAGTAGCGACAACGCGGGCCTATCAACTGTGCCGGCGACGGCGCACAGTGGGGTATTTGCCCGATTTCAGCGGCCACACCTAGTTCAAAATTCGTTCAATATTGAAACTGCTGTAACTTTGCTAAAATTTATCCAAATTTGATGAAAAACAACCATTTTAAAGCTTGAGATTTCTACTTTTTGTATTGTATGCCGTTTTTACTGAAACGGATGTTTTGAGTGCAAAATTTGTCCATAAACAGGAGCGTATTAGATTGTAAAGTTTGTAGCTATTTTTCAATCAAGTACTGCGGATTATAATCAATATTTTAACGTTATTTATCTATTTTATGTACACTATCGAAAAGTGTAATCATTTACGATTAAAATATCTTTTTAAAATAGTTATTACAAAGAATAATCTCCGTTATTTATTATAGTATGGAAAAATGTTATGAACAAAATTTGCACGGTTCAGAGGAGGACATGTTGTGGCACAAACATTTTCTGCGTGGGTGGAGGCATAGAGGAGATTTCAAGGTCAGCTTGATTTTTTTTTAACAGAATGTCCTTTTTTATACCACAGATCGATAGAGTATCAAATTCTGAGTATAAAAGTGTTGGCCTTCGTATGTCCTAAACCTAATAGTTAACGAGATATTATCAAAAGAAGAAAGAAAATTATTTCGATAATATCTCGTTAACTATTAGATTTAAGATATATGGAGGTCAATACATTTTTACTCAGAATTCGATAGTCTATCGATTCATGATACAAAAAGTAGGTCTTTCGACTTAAAAAAATCAAGGTGACCTTGAAATCTCCTCTATGCCTCCACCCACGCAGAAAATGTTTATGTAACAACATGTCCCCCTCTATACCGTGCAAATTTTGTCCACAACATTTTTTCATATTATTACAAATAAAGGCAATATTCAAAGTCGACATAGTTATTGCCTCACCCTGTATATTATTTAAATTTCATGTGTATACTATTTTCTTATTTTAGTATATGTTGTATGTGTATTATTATTATTTAGTATTTATGTAAGTTAATACGAAGATATAGCGAATGCGAACATGCAGGAAGTGAGAAATGCTGCGATTTTCGCGCCCGCGCGATGGCCATTTTTCCGTAAATCAACTATAAAACACGGAGTCAGTCGTAGTCAGATCCAATTTTTCTTGCATCTTAATCAGAAAACATCAAAGAATACAATGGCACAGAAAAGAACACCGGGACGCACCTGGAAGTATAACGAAATCATTACCAAAGTCTTAGAATCATCAAGAAAGTGACTCATCGTTGGTTATCTTTAAATATTAATAATTACGAACATGTATGTATATGGTACAAAAGTGAATTTCTCTTAAAAGTATATCGTATACTTAGCTAAAAAAATTTCTTTTAAACACAAATCTGTTAGTGTATGTAAATAAGATAACAATTACTAATAGGTGAATTCGTTGAGAAATGAAAACGGGTTAACGGAACTTCAACTTCCGACAAATTTCAGTGCTTAATGGTTACATGAATGGGAAAACGAATGATGGGAGATTGTTCCTCAGACATTCAACTAACACAAGCCACAAAAATTTTACAATTTATGTAAAATTTTAAAAATTGAATTTTGACCGCTGAAATCGAGCAAATACCCCACTGTGCGTCGTTACCGTTATCGATTAAGGCTTTCAGATATTTGTAAATCACAATTTGGAATGTGACGGCTGAGCTACAAACGTTTAAAGATGGTAAAAATTGCAGATTTTCACGATTTATTGCCGAAAAATGTGAAAATCTGCAATTTTTACCATCTTTAAATGTTTGTAGCTCTTTGCAACGTCTACCGATTTTGACGAAATTTTCAGAATATGTTTAATTGACATAGATCTACAAAACGTATTTTTTAAATTTTCAATATAGGCCCACATAAAAAAGTTAAAAATTCAACTTTTAGTATTTTTTCAACAGTTCCGATCAATTGCAATTTTTGAAAAAGTTTCTTTTCACATCCTTTAGTAAACTAATTGCTTTAGCTTCCCAAAAAAGTTCAAATCGTATAGTACAATATTAAAAAAGTTATCGTCTTCTTTAGAGCGGTCTTAAACTTTTGTCCGCTACTGTATACGGTAGGATTTCGGAGTATCCTCACGAGCTCGCGAATTTTTTGCATCAGACAATCAACATTAAAGCTCTGTAATGCATCTTGAACCGCAAGTTGCAACGTGTGTGCAACACACCGTACCCCTATTAAATGCGTATGAGCTCCCTCTGACGGAAATAAATTTTCGCCCTCTAAATAAAAATTATCACTGTCTCCCAAATCTTCTAGATCATCGGGATCCTCTTCCTCCCTTAACAGACGAATCATTTTTAACATGTTAGCGCCATTGTCCGTCGTAATCGAATAAATGTTTTTCGCGGACAGATTATAATCTTTTAACACGTCAATAACAATATTTCTTAAATTTTCGCTACTATGTCTTGCGAATATCTCCTGCAGTGCCAACGTCCTGACAATTATTTTCTGTTTTTTTACATATTGTACATTAATCCCTAAAAATGATCTAAACTGACGGGTTACTCCGTCAATTTTTATTGAAATTAACTTGTTCTCCATCTCCCCTCTTATAGTACTTCGTACTTTAGTCGCTTGATTCATAATGGCCTACCGAATGTTATTTCTATTTATAGTAATTCTAAGTTGAATCGTTTCCAAAATGGAATCAATAATTTTTCTAAAACCCGAATCTTCAACAATGTTTAATGGTCTACCATTCTTTGTTATTAATTCGACGCAGGCATCAATCAAATATTGGCTTGCCATAACGAACCCTGTCGATGGAGCTGAACTCGAACAATCCGAAGAAGACAATCCTGAAGACGCCAAACGAAAAGAGGAATCTTCACTGATTCTTCTTCTTTTCCTCATTTCTTTTGCCATGGTGACAATGGTAAATTCATTGGGGTGGTGATATTGTAGGTGCCGCGTCAAATTGGCTGCATGATTCCCAGTTATCTTGATGGTGCATCCCTCAATGAGGCATGTGGATTTATAAGTGTCTACGTTGAATAAAAAATATTGACGGGCTGGATGCTCCATTATTGGGAATAGTGTTTAAACTGCAAGAAAATCAATATGTATAAATTCACAATATACACACAATACAGGGTGGTCCACCTAATTCAGGCCACCTAAATATCTCCTCTAATTGTGGGGATACAAAAAATATTTTGTATGCTATTTGAATGGTTTGAAAAAACCATTTATTGCAAAAAATGTTTTTTTTCTAGGGTAATTTTTTTCGGAGTTTACAAGGTCATCGATGTTTTTTTGCGTATAATTGTATAATTTTTTTTATTACATCGTGTAGCTGATGTAAAAATACGTTCAGTTATGTACATTAAAAATTAAATGGAAACGAAAAATTTATGTCTAGATCTAAATTTTCGTCTCTAAAGTCTGGATAGACATAAATTTTTCGTTTCCATTTAATTTTTGAACTTAAAGGTCATTTCAAGATCATATAATGTACATAACAGAACGTATTTTTACATCAGCTACGCGATGCAATAAAAAAAATTATACAATTATACGCAAAAAAACATCGACAACCTTATTAACACCGAAAAAAATTACCCTAGAAAAAAAACATTTTTTGCAATACAATGGTTTTTTCAAACCATTCAAATAGCATACAAAATATTTGTTGTACCCCCACAATTAGAGGAGATATTTAGGTGGCCTGACTTAGGTGGACCACCCAGTATACAGGGTGGGGCAATTACTATTAGCACCTCAGATATCTTCGAAACTGTAAGTTTCACAGAAATATTTGCTGAAATAAAATTGCACAGTACGAAGGGGGCCATCCGGTGGCGATAATAGTTTTTTTGCAGGTGGAGGTACTTCGGAAATTTGAGGGTCACCTTCATTTTTTTTAATGGAATGAGGTATTTTTTAATACATCAACCGATGCAGCTGGACATTCTTTATAAAAAAGTACTAACCTATGTATGTCGAAAAGTTAGTAGTTCAGGAGATATTTCAATTTAAATAACTCCAAAATACCATTACTGTCGTACTAAGACGTTACACAAGTAAGTGAACGCTAACGCCTTAGTACGACAGTAATGGCGTTTTAGAGTTATTTAAAATGAAATATCTCCTGAACTACTAACTTTTCAATATGCATAGGTTAGTACTTTTTTATAACGAATGTCCAGCTGCATTGATTGATGTATTAAAAAATACCTCATTCCATGTAAAAAAATGAAGGTGACCTTCAAATGTCCGAAGTACCTCCACCTGCAAAAAAACTATTATCACCGCCGGATGGCCCCCTTCGTACTGTGCAATTTTATTTCAGCAAATATTTCTGTGAAACTTATAGTTCCGAAGATATCTGAGGTGCTAATAATTATTTCCCCACCCTGCATATACACCAGGTACACTCAATATACAAGATATACACTATACACAATAGAAACACGATGTTACAACTCACCTTGTTAACTTTCTCAAATGTGGTTCACGAATTTCACGCAGAAGAATGAACGAGTGTTATTGTCGCGGTTCTCTTAATAATAAAGAGATAGTCCGACGGATATTTCTTAAATACCATAGACAAAACTTATCAATTTGTGGTCTGGGTTTCCACAAAGAGCGGAGAAGAAGAGCGGAGATCGGTGATCGAGCTATTAATCTGTGAACTCCCAAAAAACGACTGCGGCAGACGCCGGCAAATCGGACACTCTCTTCTTAAAAACAATAGAATCAACATTTAAAAAACGTGGAACAGAAGAGCATCTGCAAAAGAGAATGTTAGACAGAAGAAGAATTCGACAAAAAAAGACGGCGGCGAATCGGACACTCTCTTCTTAAAAACAATAGAATCAACATTAAAAGAACGCGGCACAGAAGAGCATCTATAAAAGTGAATGTTAGACATGTTACGAGCCGAGGTTCAGGCAGCTATGCGGAAACCGAGGGTAGCTTGGAATTCAGAAATTTTTGGGTAAGGTAGGAAGGGTACACGTAGGACTAGCCAATGTCTATTTCACCACTGGGTCGCCTCGTGTGGAACACAGGAGTGGACTAGCCGATGTCTATTTCACCACCGGGTCGCCACCTATAAGGTACACGTAGGACTAGCCGATGTCTATTTCACCACCGGGTCGCCTCGTGTATGGAATGTGGAAAAGTGGACTAGCCGATGTTTATTTCACCACCGGGTCGCCACTGTAGGGGTACACGAGGACTAGTAGTAGTAGTAGTAGTAGTAGTAGTCGTGTTTATTGCCGGGGAGGGCGGTTCGGCCGCCCCTCGCTTCCTTAGGGCACAACGGTTTTTAAACACCAGTTTCACAATTGGCGCTGCCGCCACTCGGCCCTTTAGCGGGTTGCAATTGTCCTCGTTTTTCAGCCGTCCCCTCTGTTTTATTCGGCCCGGGCCATTTTCAGAGTCGTCGACTTACTAGACGGGTCGGTCGTCATTGATGAGCGGGCCATGCTACCTAATTTTTTGAGTTTTTGAGCTGTTTTACGGCTCGGTGTGAACGTCGGGCCCCGTCACCTTCAGACCTGCAGGGTGTCTCGCCTGCCCTTTCCGACTCCCCCCACTTCACCATATTTCCATGTCGAATGTGTCAAGTGTTTGAAGCCCGTCCCTAATCTGTTTCCAGATAGTCCAGAAACCTGCCCACACCCTCCCCTAGGGCTAATCCCTCCCCGCCTATGCTGTGAGTCTATTGGGAGTACAAATGCAAGGGACCGCGTATTGTTTTTTGACCATTGGGAAGAAGTTACTGCTACTTCGGATCCAATCCGACTTCATCGAAATCTCGGCTGGGCCAAGATATCAATTCCATTCGGTCTTCACCTGCCGACCTACTTCGCGATGGGGTTGAGAAGGAAGGGTTCACCAACTTCACCGAAATCTGTCTCCTCAGAGATTTGATATCAGGTTCATCGGGATCTTCCTTCTTGGGTGTGCTTGACACATCCTAGAAAATATGGCTGATTGTTCGGATGTGACCACCATCCTCGGTTCTGGTCGGTGTTCAGCAATTAGCTCCGTGCACCCGGCCTTTCCCTTAAAGGTTTTTAAGTGATGTTCCGTTTGCGTTTTTTGATTCCGTTTTTTTTTTGGTAGGGTCCATGCCCAGTTTCCAGTTTCCAGTTTCCTCAGTAGTACCATTTGTTCGCTGACCACCCCCTTTTCCTTACTCTTGTCCCCCAAACAGAGGAGATAGAGCCGGCGGGTACCTTTATGAGGCGGGATGGCCAACTTGGGCTCCCAATAGTTTACCGATTCCCTGGATAAAGGGGAAATTCGTTGCCATTGGTTGCCCCATGACCCCGACAGTAGGCACTGAGTCCGTAGCAGGAGAAAAAACCACACCTTGGAAATTTATGCCACCCCGGGAATCGAACCCTGGCCTTCCTGCTACGAATCAGACACTCTACCACCTGAGCCACTGACCCGCCTATACGAGGACTAGCCGATGTCTATCTCACCACCGGGTCGCCTCGAGGGAACAAGGGAGTGGACTAGCCGATGTCTATTTCACCACCGGGTCGCCACTTTTATAGGATAGGGTATTCACAAGGACTAGCCGATGTCTATTTCACCACCGGGTCGCCTCGTGTGACCAAAGGAGTGGACTAGCCGATGTCTATTTCACCACCGGGGCGCCACCTATCAGGTATAAGGTCGCGGTTCCGCTAACTCGTAATCTATCGAATTGAGAAAGATACACCTTGAGCGGCAAAGGTGTATCGTCGTAGTATACTAGCGACTGGGAATTCGAAAAGGGAATGTGAATAAACGGTATTTGAACCCTTAGTAAGTTCACACACAATAATGTATTTTGTATAATAATAAAAAAAACGTACAAATGGTTAGTGTAATATGTCGCGGTGTCGCGGACTGAACTCTCTCTCTCAATTTTTACGCATCGAGGAAATGCGGGGGCTATCTACTACAGAAATCCCTATCAACGGGATACGTACCGGAAAACTACAAGTCTGCTTGACTGGGAATTTATACCCGATCTTGTTTCGCACAGAATAAGGACGTGAACTGACGTGAACTGACGTGAACTACGCGAGTCTCCTGAGATTAATGCCCGATGAACGGGGTATGCCTATGCTCTTATATAGTGCCCAAAATCGGCCTAGATTTAGGTGGGGGACTTCTGATTAGACCGAGTTCTTGGAAATGATTGCAGCCCGCTGCATCGCCTGCAAGGGTCCGATAACTTGATTTTGAATTAGCCCTTTGTTTCTGAATGGGCCCTCTGTTTCGACACATATCTCCGGAAGGGTCAAAAGTCACCAACGGCGTCTGCATACGTAACACCTCCCCCCTTAGATAAAACATCGCATAATGTGCGATGCTTTCATCCCGCCGGAACGATATGTGTCGAAACATACGAATACTCGGAAAGAAAAAAAAGAATGCCACGGAATTGCCTACTGCGGTGTGTATGTGTTGTGCAATGTAAAGTGTGCTGTAGAATACTTAAACTATCGTTGATGGTTGTGGTCGTCCTCGAGGGCTCCTCCGGTCATCATTGCATCTTCTTGATCTCCCACATCTCGATATGTCCAATGGTATCGATTGCGCGTGGTCAGAACAGCTCCTCCATCCTTCGTTTCCTCCTTCTAATTTTAGCCATTAAAGCGTCTCCTGGTGTCCATGCACTGATGGTCTCGTCAGTTACATGTGTCAACCATAGTCCGTTATCTTCTCTCTTTTCCGGCTTTCCCGCGGATCTGTTTCTCGTTTGCGTACCGCCGTTCTTTCGCCGTGGTCTTCTAGTTTGTGCGGATTGTCCCGTGGATGGTTTTCCAGTTCCCGCAATGAAAATTCCGGAAGGAAGAATTATTTTGTCCTCTTGCTCTTCTTCCTCCCATCTGCCATATTCCCGGGTTTGAATTGAGATGGTGCGTGTGCCCATTCGAAGATCAGACTGCGTCGCCGCGTCCCTCTGCATGATGCGTCTTAACTAAAGCAAGGACTTCGGGTGCAGAGGCTTTATATTTGGGGTAAAATCCCCTCCATCCTTGCTACTTATCGAATTTATACGACACCCAAATTTCGTCGCATAGTTAACGTCTCGTCCGTCGGCGATAATGCGTCAAGGGCTTCGGCTGAATTTTCCGAGATAGCCCCATGCTTCCCTGCTTCCTTTTCAATAGCATCCCTTGTGATGCAGAAGAGTCTAAGTTTCCAAATCCCATATATTATTCCCCCGATCGCCATTAGTGTCACCACACTTCCTCCGGTGTAGGCTCCGGTGTGTATATGGTGCACGAGGTTCTCATGGTCCTGCATTTGTTGTGCCTTTTCCTCGAGAGTCTTCAATGAGACTGCCGCCTGAGTCTTCAGCCAACCATCCTTTGGTTGTTCCGCTGACTGGATCCGTGTGATATTCGTCAGGATACTCAGGTGGTTGTTGCCAAAGTCCGGTGCCAACCGCGTTAGATTGATTGCTATCTCCGGGGCGTAAAGTTGCTCCTCCACGGTAGATACCGTGTTGATTGCCTGTATCTGCGTAAGGTCGGTCGTGGCCATACATCCCGGGTTTAATCGAATTAACCCAGCATTGTGAATGTAATCCATGCCCACGGATCTTCCCTTACAAAAAAAAATGAATTCTTCTCTCCGTCTTTGCGTAGTATAACCATGTCTGCCCAGATTCCAGTGGCTCCCAAATCCCGTCGGTCGTTGCTGACACCTGCACGTCGCATTTTCCCCAGGTATCCTGAGTAGGATGTGTCAGTAGCTCCAATTCGCATATTGGTCGGGCCCCCATCTTATACATTGGGAGGGAAGCCTGACAGATGTACTGCTTGTGGTGACGATAGCAGTTTTGTATGTACGACGTGCTAGGCAGAACGTAACGTTGTTTAGTAGTTGAAATTGCCAGAAACGGGGAAACCGCCTTCACATATATCGTCAACTGGCTGGCACCGTGCTTCTGCGTTGACGGATTAGGATGAGTTTTATAGAGGTCGAAGGTTTCCGCGTCCAATAATGGCACCGTCAATTGAAATAAAATTCTTCCCTTGGTATATGCAATTTGCAATTCCGTTATTCCATTGGTTTGCTGCGACAGTAACTCGGCCGGTGTCAATGGAAATTCGTAGGTGGTGGTATTCTTTATCTTCTGGGTGGCCGAGAGGAGCTGCCTCGGCGATAAGATGGCTGGATGCAACAGTCCCTGCCTCGCAAAGAGAATTGCATCCACCATTATGATTAAATGAGATCTATATCTCTCTACCGCGGAATCCAGAGTCTGCATCCAGTGTCGTATTAACGACTCTATCCTGGCCCTCCGGACTGCTTTTTGGGTTTCTTGCAACGATCCCACTATTACCCCCGATTTCTGTGACAATACTCTATATAAAGTAATTTTTTTTTTTTTCGAACTCTGTGGCAGGTGTTCACCACCGAGTTATTACTGGGATAGGTTCTCCGTTTTGGAGTTTGTCCCATCCTTCGTTGGTTAACTCGAAATATTCTTCAATGCATTCGGGGCATTCCGCAGCCAAACTCTGTTGCATTGTCCGAGTACCGTAGCCTTCGCAACGGCACTCCTCGCTGGCCTCCGTTTTCCGCAATTCGTGCCAACCATCGTCACAGAAGCGTTCTCGGTCCTCCAGTGTCAACCGATGCCAGCAGTTCTCACAAACTTGGTGTGTATGTGCGAAAAATGTGCGCACTATTCGCTTGACACATTATAACGTCAACAGATCCGAGTAGGCTCCGGGTGGTCTGATGGCCTGACCCAGGGCCGCCGCGTGAGTAATAAGCGCCCGTCTGCAAGAAGAAACGTGACGCTCCCCCTTTTCCAGCAGCAAAATAAAGGACCCTTTTTTGGCGTCACAGAATTTGCGATATCAAAAAGCGTAACGGTCAGGTATACTCTCCCATTCTTACTTTTACTAGTGAGAATCATAGCCACCTGACGGTCTTGTGATGAATTATTATTGTGATCATTTTTACTTGCGAGAATCGTAGCCATCTAGCGGCTGTGGAAACTAATACCAAGCGCGTATCTCCTGTGTCCAATATTAAAGAATGATTTACATTATTACTATTTTCACTACAGACCTGCTAACGACGAACTGTTATAACTATACATTAAAATTTAGTATTAAATAACTGTATACACTTCTCACAACTAAACTGCAGATTAAATACGAAACTATCAAGACATTATAGAAGAATTTGAAAGCACTATAATACTATTTTAGTGTTTTGTATTTAGTATCAGAGCTGTTAGCGCTTCTGTTACGGGCTACGAGGCTTAATCCGGACCTGCCTCTTCCGTGATATAAGATTTGTGAATTACAACAAAATAATTATAAAAACTGATTTCAGTTAAAAAAATTTTTATATTTAGGAACAAATACGTACATAGAACCACAGAAAAAGAATATTAAGACAATACTGATTTATTATAATTATCCTCTTATTATACAGTATATAATTATTTACATATTAATTCTTCGGGCTTTGCCCGTCACAATGTTTTTTATTAAAGCACTAGTATCTAATACATCTAGAATATCATTTTCGATAGATATGATTGATAAATCAGTTAACCGTTCTTGACACATTGTAGAACGTAAATAGTTCTTAATAATTTTTAATTTGGAGAAACTCCTTTCTCCGGAAGCTACCGAAACAGGCAAAGTTAAATAAATGCGCAGTACAATTGTTAAATTTGCAAAGGTCTCACTTAATTTATTTTCATATATATAATTCAAAACAGCATGAGGATCCATCTTCGATTTTATAAAGCATTGTAAAGATTTCAGTTCTTCAAATAGAGTGTTACCATCAATATCCCGATTTGTAGTATTTTTATTATCGCTAAGTTTTATTTCCATAGCTTTACAGTGTTTTAATAACTCTTCATCATTCCACTCTTTTAATTTACTTATATCATGAATAAGTTTAAAATCTTTATCATGTTCTTTCAATAGTTCGAATCTCTCTGTAATTGAGGATATAGTCGTGTCTAATATTGCGAAAAAGAAATTAATCTTATAATATCGTTTAGCATCAGTTATTGGTTCATCTGTTGCTTCGTATTCAAATATCTTTCTTTTTCTCTTTGGAATTTCAGGAAAACTAGGATGAATGTCCATCTGGTTTGCAATATTCGTTACAGAAGTGATAATATCTTCGAAATTTTGATCGGTCCTGCGATTCTTCAAATCATTTGTAATACGTTCGAGATTTTGCGTAACTATTTGGATATTATATGTAGGATTCTGCATTATTTTGCTGACAACATTTACGAGATTTAATATGACGTGCCAAATGTAAATAGAACATAAAAATTTAAATGAAAAAATTTTTGAAATTAAGTTGTCAGCCTGAACTCTTGAATCCATAGTGTTAGTATCATCTTCTGAAATATCTGACAGAGCTTGATATATTTCTTTAAAGTTATTTTTAAGCGGTTTTATTGCTTCAATTCGACTTTCCCACCTAGTTGCAGAAAGCGGTTTCAAAATCAAATTTGTAGTATGTTTTTTTAATATTGCCCAACGTTTAATAGATGCCGAAAAAAATTGTACAGTGACTGTATTATTCCAAAGAAATTTACTGTCTCAAATGTTATCTTGGCTGCATCATTAACTACCAAGTTTAAAGAATGAGCAGAACACGGAATAAAAAAAGCTCTTGAATTTACCTCAATAATTTTTTGTTGAAGTCCCTTATATTTACCTCGCATATTGGCACCGTTGTCATATGCTTATCCGCGTAAATCCGAAATGTTAATATTCATTAATTTTAAATGATTTATAATAAACTCAAATAATCCTTGACCAGTAGTATCGATTACAGATTGATAGCCCAAAAAATGTTCACGTATTTCTGCGATGTTCGTATCTTTATTATGATAAACAAATCTAATAATAATAGTTAACTGTTCGGTGTGACTTACGTCCGGAGTAGTATCGAGAATTAATGAATAATATTTTGATTCTTTGGCCATTTCTAAAATTTTTTGTTTGATAGCTTTAGAAATAATATGAATGATTTCGTTCTGAATTTGATCACCTAAGTAATGAGCAATATTTTTTTTCGATGACGTTTGGATGCGACGCAAATGTTCTGCCATTATTGAATCAAATTTAGCAATAGTTTCAACTAATTTTAAAAAGTTACCGTTATTATTCTCAAAAAGTTTTTTAGAACAACCTCTGAAAGCTAATCACTGTCTTGATAAAAATTGTATTATATAGATTAATCGTTCGAAAACAGATTGCCAATATTTTTTTTCCGTTTCATATAGTCGTTGTCGAGTTGCATCAATTGTGCATTTCCGACTTAACGACATTTTCAATTCATTATATTTTGATCCATTTTTTATATGAGCAGAACTTAATTCATGTCTTTTTAATATATGGCTCAAGTGTTGCCAATCGTTACAACCGTTTTCATTCGTAAGTTGCGAATTTACATTCACCAAATAACTTACAATAGTAACAAAAAACTGAATTAAATGTTTCAGAATAAACTAAATAGTTTCTACATATTTTTTCACCGTTTGGCAAAGAACGATAATAGTATGATTCTGAAAACTTTCGACCAGAATTATCTTTAGGAAAGTCTTTTTTAAGTTGATAAGGATTGTTTTCAACTAAACAATCCCTAATTTTGATGTTCATAACTTTGGGCCAGGTGCCTGGATCGTTAAAATTAAAATTTGATTCGTCGCTCTCAAAATTAGAAATTACTCCATCGTCAACTTGGGATGATGTTTCGAAGCGGTCAATGTGGGTTAATATTTCGACATGGTCGACTTTATCATATTCTTGCAATGTCCGTTCTTCACATTCTCTGTATTCTGTTGGAGTAGAGATACTGGCGCTGGAAGTGCTAGGTTCTTCCAAACAGTCCTTTTGCTTCTTTGCAGTGGGTGTTAGGAATTTATTTAATGACCCGATAAATTTAGATGTATTTTCTTCACGTTGTAAACGTCTTTTTCTGTTTTGGGCCCCAGATAACTTTTTTGATTTTTGTTCCGACATCTAGAGATTAGGGGATTTACATTACAATAATATATAATTTTTAACATACATTTTCATACTTACATTGTTTATTCACTTTGTAATTCACTCACCGGAAATTCCCTTTGTGGCATGCGAAGCGTCTGGATACCGTAAATTTGTATGTCGAACTTCACAGGCTTTCACACGGTTACAGAAGTAACAACAACTCGTTAAATAAATATCGACTTTTGTGCACACACTTTAATATATATTTAAACTTGACAAGAGAGGATAAAAGGAAGTGATGAGGGATCAGAGAGAAAAAGACGTGTGTCGTCGACGATGGTTGATAAAAGACTCCTTTATTAAAACAAAAACTCTATCCGCGTTCGTCTTGTCGTGGTTCAATTGTTTTTCGTCTTCCGCGCTCCGCGACGCGGTGGTTTCCATGCATCGTTACAGCAACGCTTGTATAAAACATTCGAGGAGGAAAAGGAAAACAAAAAGCGGAGCGACAAGCCGAATCGCGCATAACAAAATTAACCATTGAAGAACAATTGAATTGTTTAAGCTCGATCGGCTTTTCGCCCGCTCCCCTCGCGTCGCTGCCCCACGTGGCCGCCTACAAACTACTTTCGAGAAGCTTCTAGAATCTAGAATATAGAATAAATATATAAATTATAGCGACATAGCGCCCCTTCGTTGCATTGCAACATTTGTTACTTCTGCTATTAGGCTTTCTGCCCACTGGCAGCAACGTGCGCCCTTGCCCGTTCATGTTTCGGCGCCCCCTGGACGATGCGCCCGTGTGCGGCGCACAACCTGCACAACCGCACGCGGCGGCCCTGGTAACGTCAACAGATCCGAGTAGGCCTCCGGGTGGTCTGATGGCCTGACCCCATCCAGAGGACCGTAAAACTCTTCTCCCTCCTCCTCTTCGGAACGGAACAGATTATGCGGCACCGGCATTCTCTATTCTGAAAAAATTGTTTCAAATGTCCTCTCTATGCGGAGTCGGAAGAGGTGTCGGACAAAACAGCAGCTTTCAACTTGTCCTAATGTTTAGTGATCAAGTTCCCGCGAGCGTCAGTCTTCAGGATCGCATTGTTTAAATCGGTCACATCTATTATCTCGTATGGGCCGATGTACCGAGGGTCGAACTTACTCGTACGCGGTTCTTTCAAAACATACGCGTAGTCCCCTTTCCTAAATTGCTTTGGATTCGCTCTCCTATCGTAATATTTCTTTGATCGCTCCTTTGCGGAGTTGAGGTTCTCAGCCGCAATATCATGAATCTGCGTCATCCGGGTAATTAGACCGGTAAGATAAGTCCCGTAGGTTTTCATGTCCGAATCGTTGTTGAATGCGCTCGGTAAGCGGGCGGTGCGTCCAAAAATCAGCTCATGTGGGTTGAAATTAGTAGCTTCATGAACAGATTTATTGTATGAAAACATTGCATAAGGGAGGAGTAGATCCCATTCATCCTGTGAATCCATATAATGCTTAAGATATTCAGTTAACACGATATGACTTCTCTCCAGTGACCCATTTGTTTGCGGCCTATATCCTGAAGTTGAAATCTGCTTGATTTTAAAAATTTCCGCCAGTTCCTTCATTACCTGCGATAAAGTGCCGTGCAAAGGCGTCTGCAATTGTAGTTGCTCGGATCTCGGGCAAAGCGACTGCTATGCAGTACTTAGTCAAGTTATCCTGCATCGTCAAAATGTGCCGATTTCCGCCTGGTGTTTCTGGAAGCGGTCCCACTGTATCTAAGGCAAGTTTATCGAAAGGCTCCAATGGCGTGTCTACACGTAGGACTAGCCAATGTCTATTTCACCACTGGCTCGCCTCGTGTGGAACACAGGAGTGGACTAGCCGATGTCTATTTCACCACCGGGTCGCCACCTATAAGGTACACGTAGGACTAGCCGATGTCTATTTCACCACCGGGTCGCCTCGTGTATGGAATGTGGAAAAGTGGACTAGCCGATGTTTATTTCACCACCGGGTCGCCACTGTAGGGGTACACGAGGACTAGCCGATGTCTATCTCACCACCGGGTCGCCTCGAGGGAACAAGGGAGTGGACTAGCCGATGTCTATTTCACCACCGGGTCGCCACTTTTATAGGATAGGGTATTCACAAGGACTAGCCGATGTCTATTTCACCACCAGGTCGCCTCGTGTGACCAAAGGAGTGGACTAGTCGATGTCTATTTCACCACCGGGTCGCCACCTATCAGGTATAAGGTCGCGGTTCCGCTAACTCGTAATCTATCGAATTGAGAAAGATACACCTTGAGCGGCAAAGGTGTATCGTCGTAGTATACTAGCGACTGGGAATTCGAAAAGGGAATGTGAATAAACGGTATTTGAACCCTTAGTAAGTTCACACACAATAATGTATTTTGTATAATAATAAAAAAAACGTACAAATGGTTAGTGTGATATGTCGCGGTGTCGCGGACTGAACTCTCTCTCTCTCTCAATTTTTACGCATCGAGGAAATGCGGGGGCTATCTACTACAGAAATCCCTATCAACGGGATACGTACCGGAAAACTACGAGTCTGCTTGACTGGGAATTTATACCTGATCTGGTTTCGCACAGAATAAGGACGTGAACTGACGTGAACTGACGTGAACTGACGTGAACTACGCGAGTCTCCTGAGATTAATGCCCGATGAACGGGGTATGCCCATGCTCTTATATAGTGCCCAAAATCGGCCTAGATTTAGGTGGGGGACTTCTGATTAGACCGAGTTCTTGGAAATGATTGCAGCCCGCTGCATCGCCTGCAAGGGTCCGATAACTTGATTTTGAATTAGCCCTTTGTTTCTGAATGGGCCCTCTGTTTCGACACATCTCCGGAAGGGTCAAAAGTCACCAACGGCGTCTGCATACGTAACAGACAGAAGAAGAAAACGACAAAAAAAAATAGAGGAATGAAATAACAAACCATGGTTCCAAACATGGCCATCCACACATGCATACCGTCCATACCGTCTCACACACACATACGCTCACATTATACAGCCGCTAATGAAAAATAAAAACGTTCTCTTGAAAGGGGAGAAGGTCTGTCATGAAGGCCAGGCGTAGGTTTTTTTAATTTAAACAATTATTTCAACAATACATTGTTATTGAAATAATAATTAAAGTAATGAATATAGAAAAAAGTTTGTGTGTATTATGAAAATTTATTTATTTAAACATTTGTTTTAACAATAAATCAGTATTGGATTATTCGAGAGTTCTAGCTCGAACTCATTCTGACTTCGGTTCTCGTAACCCAGGTACAGTAATTCTTCGATCGGAGTCCCAACACCCGTGTGTTGAACGGTCTTGGGTAGCGTAGAGAGGCTATTTTTTTATGACTCCGTCGACCGCGCCGAGACTTCAAACGACGAGCCGAACATAGAGAAGGACAGAATGAAATAGGATCGCGTAGCCGAAGCGTGTCGCTGTCGCCGGCACAGTTTAAAGGCCCGTGCGTCATCACAATGAAACACCAAAATCTTAACTTCTTTATTTTCTATGATATCATTATGGAACTTTCACCAACATATTCGTGGAATTTTTCTAATGCAAAATGATACCAAATACGATACAATTGGGCCAATATTTAGTGGTTTAATCGACGATGAAAGTTTCGAACGCAACGAAGAAGAGCGTATTGGAAAGAAAAAGACGCGAACAGTAGCTGCCGCCGGCACAGTTCAAAGGCCCGCGTTGTCGCTGTTTTTGATAAAAATAGTCTAAAATGACTCCAATGACCATGAAACGTGAAGATCTACTAAAAAATCGATTTTCGATTTTCGGGGTAATTACAGTAACTTCCCTATGAATCGGGAAGTTAAAAATATGTACAAATTATAAAAATGTGTTTAAACAATTATTTTAACAACAAATTATAAAAATATGTTTATTTGAACAATTATTTAAAAAAAAAATTGTTATTGAAATAATAATGAGAGTAATTAATAAATTAACAAATTATAAAAATATGTTTATTTGAACAATTGTTTCAACAATACGATGTTATTGAAATTTGAAATAATAATGAAAGTGATGAACATAGAAAAAAGCTTGTGTGCATTATGAAACACAAGCAACCCGGTTTGACGGGTTGCTCGGGTTACGAGAACCGAACCGGGTTCGGGTTAGGGGTCGCATAGGCGGGTCAGTGGCTCAGGTGGTAGAGTGTCTGATTCGAAGCAGGAAGGCCAGGGTTCGATTCCCGGGGTGGCATAAATTTCCAAGGTGGTTTTTTCTCCTGCTACGGGCTCAGTGCCTACTGTCGGGGTCATGGGGCAACCAATGGCAACGATATTCCCCCTTTATCCAGGGAATCGGTAAACTATTGGGAGCCCAAGTGGCCATCCCGCCTCATAAAGTTACCCGCCGGCTCTCTCTCCTCTGTTTGGGGGATAAGAGTAAGGAAGGGGGTGGTCAGCGAACAAATGGTACTATACTGAGGAAACTGGGCATGGACCCTACCAAAAAACGGAATCAAAAACGCAAACGGAACATCAATTAGAAACCTTTAAGGGAAAGGCCGGGTGGACGGAGCTAATAGCTGAACACCGACCAGAACCGAGGATGGTGGTCACATCCGAACAATCAGCCATATTTTCTAGGATGTGTCAAGCCGACCCAAGAAGGAAGATCCCGATGAACCTGATATCAAATCTCCGAGGAGACAGATTTCGGTGAAGTTGGTGAACCCTTCCTTCCCAACCCCATCGCGAAGTAGGTCGGCAGGTGAAGACCGAATGGAATTGATATCTCGGCCCAGCCGAGATTTCGATGAAGTCGGATTGGATCCGAAGTAGCAGTAACTTCTTCCCAATGGTCAAAAACAATACGCGGTCCCTTGCATTTGTACTCCCAATAGACTCACAGCATAGGCGGGGGGGATTAGCCCTAGGGGAGGTGTGGAATTGCCCTAGGGGAGGGTGTGGGTAAGTTTCTGGACTATCCGGAAACAGTGTAGGGACGGGCTCAAAACTTGACACATTCGACATGAAAATATGGTGAAGGGGGGGGGAGTCTAAAAAAGGGCAGGCGAGACACCCTGCAGGTCTGAAGGTGAGGGGGCCCGACGTTCACACCGAGCCGTAAAACAGCTCAAAAACTCAAAAAATTAGGTAGCATGGCCCGCTCATCAATGACGACCGACCCGTCTAGTAAGTCGACGACTCTGAAAATGGCCCGGGCCGAATAAAACAGAGGGGACGGCAGAAAAAACGAGGACAATTGCAACCCGCTACAGGGCCGAGTGCCGGCAGCGCCAATTGTGAAACTGGTGTTTAAAAACCGGTGTGCCCTAAGGAAGCGAGGGGCGGCCGAACCGCCCCTCCCCGGCAATAAACACGACTACTACTACTACTACTAGTACTACTAGGGCCGCTGAAATCGGGCAAATACCCCACTGTGCGTCGTCGCGTCATTACTGTTCCTAATATCTAACATTCAGCGGAGTTCACAACGGCATCGCCACCCTACATTTTCGCAAATAAAATTGTAATTAATAAAAAAAATGTAAAATTTTTTTGCACGGGACCATCCCAGGGACATACTCTACAAGATGCAAAAGGTTTCGTTCCGATTGGTCCATCCATCTCGGCGTAATCGGTGAACATAAGCGGACCCTACACGGTCAACCAAAATGACAGTCACGTCGAAGATTGACATTCGGATTAATCGTGAAAGATTAATACTGACGGACTGATGAAATGGACTGATGAATTTCCAGATATTTGGAAATGATGGTGTAGAACAGGCATGTCCAGAAGTTTATAATATAACCTTATATTATAGGGGAATGTCTAAATAAATAAATTATATGCTCATATAATATTAATTTTTAATAAATTTATTATTTTATTTATGTCCTTTAATATTAAATAAATATAACAATTAAAATGAATTGAGAAACGTGTAAATTTTTAATAAATTTATGTTGCTCGATCAGAGGCATCTCCCGAGAAGTGAGGGTATTCCACGCATATTATTATGGTTGAGCTCACATAAAAAGGTACTTACTAGCCGACGAATTTAAGACTTTACTGCGCATATGACTCTAACGGAATTCGTTCATTGGCTAAACCCCCTACTCGTATTTCGCCGACCACGCGATCATTGGCTGACGCCATCAAATTTACGGCTGACGCGCAACAACATGAGCAGATCAAGTACCTTCTTATTTGAGCCTAAGTTACTTGAGAATGCCTCCGATCGAGCAACTTCTGGACATGAAGTAGAGGCAACCACTTTGTTTTGTCTGTACAAGCAAACATGGAGGACGTACGTGATTTTGAATTTGAATTTGATCTAGAAGAGTTACCAGTTAACGATGGTGACGAATGTTTAAGACGTTTTATCGCAGAATATGAGAGTTTTCCAGAATTATGGAACAAAGTTCATCCAAATTATATGAATAAATATAAAAAACAAACAGCATTGGAAAAATTGCTTCTTATTTACATAGAAATGAAGCCCATAGCTGTAGAACATAGATTAATGCATTGCATGTTTCGAAAACTGCTTGGGATATAGCTGACGTAGACATAATAACAGAAAACTTCAAATCTTCAAAGCTTCGCCCAGTAGCTAGATACCTTAAAGTGAGTGCCACTCTCTCATGCACAGTTATGGGATCTCGCATGACAGTATTTTTACGAGATAAGTACGGTGCTACCATGTTCACCAGTTTGTTAAATAGGTTTGAGTCCATTCGGAAATAATTTTTATAATCATCAGAATTTGTAACTGAAATCTCACGCAGCAAATCTGGATGATTGTAGCGATCTCGTTTTTTAAGTCATTCTTTTATCCAAATAGAGCGTTTGATTTTTTTTTGGTTCCCAGTGCCAAAATAATCGCCAAACAGGCTTTTTCTTTACATTACATTGCGACTTTTTGGTGTCTTAATTTCAACTGATATAAAATTTCGCCATTCAATACTGTCAGTCTGACTGATAGGTGTATGCAGGGTCCTTCGTGATTGAAGCAGATTGAAGTCCTCCTTTTTCGGTTAAAAAAAGTCGGTTAAAAAAATAGCCTCTACTACGCTACCGACGTCCGTTCAAAACACGGCTGTTGGGACTTCGATTGAAGAATTACTGTAACGCGTATGCATTTGTGGGACTTGAGGCGGGCTAAAATATAGAGGTTTGATTGAAAATTTGTGAAACGTAGCACACGACCTTTAGGTAGAAATCCATTGAATTTTATTTATAGGCATTTCGCGGAGGACTCGAACGTTTAAAAATTTTGCAACCACGCCATGGACCTGCACCCTGGCTGTTAATATGCGCGCCGAATTTATTAGGTACAGTTGATTCCGACATATACGTTTCAAGTCTACCAGAAAACAGAACAGTGATTTTAGAATTGAACATACTTAGACACCAACCTCAACCGAATTGGCCTCAAATAATCAAGGTAAACGGTAAACAGCTATCGGACTGTGTTATCAGTTATTATAGCTATAAATATAAATAGTCTCGATAGTTCCGATAAGTTCGTAATTAGACTACAAATTTTTATGCATTCATGCTACGAGCAAATCTGTAAAATGCTCATTAGAATTTTTACAGGTCCTTTCTATGAACGATTACGCCGTATCGAAGATTCTATTGAACATTTTAATCCACGATTGTGGTAATTTCACGTCAGAAGACGATTATTATACTTCAAAGAAATCGGAGAAACATGTGAAAAACTGCGGCGGCTTTCTTTGCAATAGCGCACTGTGCAATCATTTTATGAAGATAACGCCGGCATTGATTCTATATAGTTTGGTGCACGTTTTGACTCACATAGTGCAGGATCCTGACCACGTTATCGTGCCATGCTTGAAGCAAAATCATGACTGGTCAATTTACCTCGATCGACAACAGGTACAAGATTAAACTTGAACAATGTACGAAGTCTGTCTTATGAAGTAACGAGACAGATATCGGTTTTCGGAAATCCATCGTCAATGTCTGATGACGCTAATTTGGTACTTGCATTAGGCCGGGCCGAAAAACACCAAAATAAGCGTCTTAGGATCAATAAGAACTGTGCAAAACGTGAGCACTGTGAGTTGATATCTTCTGTTCCGGCAAGAGCCTTGAATTTTCGAAAATTTAACGGTATAAAGTGACTTATAAGTGAATGATCGAGGATATTCTCAACCGAATTCGATATTCTTTGGATATTTCATGCAGCATAAAAAACTATTAGACACGTATTTTTTATTATCGGCTTATCTCGAAGTTTAAGGGTTGAAACTGCCCCTTGAAAAATAGAGCTCGGAAAGTGCACACGTACTGTTGAGAGCTGACAAGAAGGTCCCGGGGGGGGGGGGGGCACAGAGGCAAGAGGGATCTATTGTTTTCATAGCAGTAGTAGTGTGGTGTGACCGCTGCGGCCAATAGAAGGCACGCACCTTCCAAGCTAACCATTCGGGCGCGCATTGTTGCCTACGTCACCGCATTCCTGCCAGGATCTTTCTTGTCAGCACTCAGCAGTACGCATACTGTAGAGTTGGGCAAAATGTAATTTCAATTACAATTACAATTACTTACCAATTACTGTAATTTGGAATTGCAGAAATACATGTAATTGGTAATTGCAATTACTTGACGAATCACTGTAATTGTAATTGTGGTCCGCAATTACAATTACTGGCTGAGCCAAAGTAATTGCAATTATAATTACATTTAATTGTAATTGTATTTCTGCAATTCCCAAGTAATTGTAATGCAATTAAAAGTAATTGTGATTGTTAGTTGCAATTACAAGTGATTGCAACTGGTAGTTAATTCCTTTCCAAACAGACTACGGTCGCGCGTGAACACTCACACACCGCTAGGGTACTCTCACACACCGCTAGACCATGCATACGTACGCGAGGATTGCAAGGGTCCGGGATTCCACTTCTGATTTCTCGATAATGCAAAGACGGGATTTTTTAGTAGTCAAAATCGCTAGATGAAAGATCAATCTAGGCCATTGTTTGCCTCAAAAGTCCATCTTTTACGTTTCTGAGCAATGGTTTTGCAATATTTGGCTGCATGTTGCAACACCCGTCACTAATTGTGAAAAAGGAATTTTTGCCTCACGTTTTTTGCCTTATTTGACTAGCGAACTCTTCAGCACAATTAGTGAACTTTGAGCGCGGATATCTCGGAAACTATGCAAGATAGCGAAAAACTGAATGCAGTCAATCTTATGCCACATTTTGTCACCTTTAATTTTGCTATAGAATGGTCTTATCGCTAGGACGCATAGTTTCCGAGATATAAGCGGAAAACCGAAAAGGGGGACCTTCTACATGCATTTGAAGTTGAAATTGAAAAATTGAAGTTGAATTTGAGAAATTGATGTTGAAACTGAAAAATTGAAGTTGAAATTGAAAAATTGATGTTGAAATTGAGAAATTGATGTTGAAACTCATAAATTGAAGTGTAAATTGAAAGCTTGAAGTTGAAATTGAAAAATTAAAGTTGAAATTGAAGTTGAGAATGAAGTTTTGAAATTGAAGATAAAATCGAAAAATTGAAGTTGAAATGGAGAAATTGATGTTGAAACCGAAAAATTGAAGTTTAAATTGAAAAATTGAGGTTGGAATTGAAGTTGAAATAGAGAAAATGATGTTGAATCTGAAAAATGGAAGTGGAAATTGAAAAAGTGAAGTTGAAAGTGAAGTGGAATTTGAAAAAGTGAAGTTGAAAGTGAAGTGGAATTTGAAAAAGTGAAGTTGAAAGTGATGTGGAATTTGAAAAATTGATGTTGAAATTGAACTTGAAATTGAGGAATTGATGTTGAAACTGGAAAATGGGAGTGGAAAGTGAAAACGTGAAATTGAAATTGGAGTGTTGAAATTAAAAGTGAAGTTGAAATTGAAGTGTTGAAATTGAAATTGAAGCAAAAACACTAACTCGAACAAATAATACCAAAGTGAACTTTGAGCGCGGATATCTCGGAAACTATGCGAGATAGCGAAAAACTGAATCGAATCAATCTTGTGGCATATTTTGTCAGCTTTAATTTTGTATAGAATGGTCTTATCGCTAGAACGCATAGTTTCCGAGATATAAGCGGAAAACCGAAAATGGGGCCTTCTACGTGCCCCCCTGCACCCCGCTCACCTCCTAGGAGTGGGGACTTTTAATATGTTTACCTCCTAACTAGTCCAAACAAAGACCCAAAGTTAAAAATTATCTGTTCCTTCCATTTCCCTCTACAACTATTCGTTGACTAGACTAATATCTGGAGAGCAGTTCACTTCCTATGAAAGTATCCGAAATTTGCTCGATGAATGGCTTGCATCGAAACAACCAGATTTTTTTCTTTGAGGAATTCGTTTATTACCTGAACGGTGGAAGAAGGTTGTATGTAGATGCCGATAGAGCATACTTTGAATGAATTTACTTCCCAATTGAATTTCTGAATAAAGAGCTTCTTCTCAACAAAAAAAGGCGGAAACTTATTCCCATACCCAATACAAAAACTTAAAAATTTGCGAAAGTAACGAGTGGAGGGGGGGTGATGAACAAAATTGAAATTTGACATTTTTAAAAAAATGAATACATTGTTGTAAAGAGTATAAAATACTATAAAACTTTTGTATGAAACATTTTTTCATATACCTCATATACAAGGGGTAGTTTCAACCATTAAACTTCGAGATAAGTCGATAATAAAAAATACGTGTCTAATAGTTTTTTATGCTCCATAAAATATCCAAAGCCTATCGAATTCGGTTGAGAATATCCTTGATCATTCACTTATAAGTCACTTTATACCGTTTCACTAAATTTTCAAAAATTCAAGGCTCTTGCCGGAACAGAAGATATCAACTCACAGGGCTCAGCTTTTGCACAATTCTTATTGATCCCAAGACACAACTTTCTCGCACTAGGGCCAAATGCCATGCTTACTTTGGTGTTTTTCGGCCCGGCCTAATTTGGATGTATAGCTCTACTCTGCTGTCGCGTCGTCAATCTGAATGTGATATTACGCAGCTAGTTTTCTACAAGATTTACATAGTATGCCGTATGGTCAGTATAGTCAGTTATATAGTGTATAGCTTTGCAAGGGCGCTATTTTCAAGCAGAGGTGTATCTAACGGTACGCGGACTAAGCGGTCGCGGGGGGCCCCGGATACCACGGGGCCTAAAAATATCGAATATTTTTTTATTTGAATTTATCAAAAGAAGAAAAAAGATCGCGATGAATAAGTTGAAGGATATTTACAAAAATGATATTGATGTTTATACTATTGAAGATGAATGTGACCATTTTTTAATGTTTCTGAAAGAACACGAGGACAGCATAAAAACCACACCAGACATCTATCGAGCAGCCAAAGAAATGTCTTGCACATTTCTGAATGTTGAATTATTATTGAAATTTTGTTTAACAATTCCGTTATCTAATGCGTCAGGAGAAAGATTGTTTTCTGTTTTAAAGCGTGTAAAAAATGATTTAAGGAGCACTATGGGAGAAGAAAGGCTAAATAATATGGCTATACTGTATATGGAGCAGAAAATTTTAAGCCGAATTGATACTGCCAAAATAATTCATGAATTTGCAAGAAACAAAGCAAGACGGAAATTCATATAAAATAAAAAATGTGTAAAATGTATGTTTTTTAATAAATTTATTTAATGTCTTATGATATGGAATTTCTGATTACTTTTCTTTGTTGTTTATAACTTAATGAGAGCTTTCTTGAAACTTTTTGTTGGCCAAAATTTTGGCCGCTTAGGGCCCCCATTTACCTTGGTCTCGCGACTGTTTTCAAGGGGATAATCGGCAAACATTTTCACCGAACTGGTCTCGTTACTTTCTGGACTCGCCTTGTAAATGAAATAAAAGTGTGATTTTTTTACAACTTATGCAGGTCTGGAATCAATGCAGACCTCCGTGGGTGAATGCAATTTTAAGACCATTAAAGAACATGATGCCGCCAATCATCGAATTACTGCTGGAAGCTGCAAAAGTAAGTCGTGTGAACGCCTAATTGCGCTAACGGTAAAAATTAAAGGATTACGACGAAGCTTTCGAGAAGGAAAAGTATGAAATGTAAATTCTGTGTTATTCTATTTTGCTGAACAACCCGTTCATCATTTGGCCAACTATGTATAGTACTACTCGCATTAGAGTAGACTTAGCAACGTATAACACTTACCCTTGGATTGCAAAATATTCACGTTAATTTGCAGACGCTCTACCATAAATTCTACATACAGGGTGGTCCACGCAACTTGCACACCTATAATAACTTCCAAAGTATGCGTTGCACGAAAAAGTGTTGTATACAGAAGTTGCATGGTCTGAAGGGATACATTATATAGTGTATTTATTTTTTTACAGATGGACGCGTAAAGGACATATGAAGGTCAACTTCATTTTTTTAAATGGAATGACGTATTTTTTAATATTGGGAGTACAAATAAGTCTCCGCCGTTTTTCATCTTAAATTGGGCATTTATTGCGAAAGAACGGTACCTTATGTTTTATTCAAAGTATTGTCCATCGCTGGCCACTACTTTTCCCCATCTTTCTGGCAGCATCCGGATACCGCGCCGGAAAAACGCTTCAATTTTGACGCTATCCATGAATCGACCCAATTTTTGGTATCTTCATATGATGTGAAGTGCTGGTCAGACAGGCCATGCGTCATCGATCGAAACAAGCAGTAATCAGAAGAAGCAATGTGTGGTGAATACGGCGGGTGGGGTAAAACTTCCCAATTAAGTGTTTCCAAGTAGGTTTTGACTGGCGCCGCAACGTGAGGACGAGCATTATCATGCAGAAGAATGATTTTGTCGTGTCTGGAGTAATAATGGGCGCGTTTTTCCTTGAGTGCTCGGCTCAATCTCATCAATTGAGTTCGGTAGATAGCCCCAGTAACGATTTCATTCGGTTTGAGCAACTCATAATACACGACACCAAGCTGGTCCCACCAAATATTGCCTTCCACTACGTTCTCTGTCTTCGACATCAAAATCATCCCACTCGCGACAACTTCTCTCATTTAATGCAGCCTTACCATTTGCTTCTACAAGCAATCGATGCGCCTCAGCTGCAGATTTCTTCAAATTAAAGAAGTAAATCAGAACTTCCCGCAAATGATGTTTATACGGCTCACAACTCGACATTTTCGCATGAAAAAAATATACGACGCGGATACACAATCGCTAATATTTCGAGGTTATGTTGTTGACAGATGTGCAACCTTACGATATGACGTCTTACATCTGACGTTAACCGCCATAACTTACTGGTTACGCTATCTGATTTTAAACGGCGGAGACTTATTTGTACTCCCAATACATCAATCGATGCAGCTCGACATTCGTTATAAAAATGTACTAACCTATATATGTCGAAAAGTTAGTGGTTCAGGAGATATTTCAATTTAAACTAGAGGGCTATTGTTGCTCGCTCGCGAGTAGGGTTGTTTTTGCTCGCTCGCTTCTCGAGCTCGCGGGTAGGACTGCTCTTGCGAGAGGGTTAGTGATACGCATGGCTAGTAGGGCCTACTGCTATTAATATTTTTATTTGGTGTGTGACTCTCCAAGAGTCACACAAAGAACTTCCCGATTCGTTACTCCTTCGCCAACATCGCTAACATCATTTTTTTTTTTTGTACTTTCATCGATATTCCCCCAAAATGTATTCTTGGGAATAGAGATGATAAATTCACTCTTGCATTGGAATGACTTTCGATTATTCCAAGCGTTTATTCCAACAATAGCCCTCTTGCTATATTATAGAAATTGAATGGATTAGAAAATTTACATTATGATTGAAATTAATAATTATTTTAAAAGAAAATTTAATATAAATTTAAAATTGAGGAAATTTTAAATTATTCCACAAAAATTAAATAGATTAATACATTTTTATTAGCATCAGTTAAAAAAAAATTTTTTTTTAATCTAAAAAAAAGTTAAGAAAAAAATTTTTTATGTAATTGCGTTTGGTTCTTCGGTGGAAAATTTTCGTCCTCCCTTATAAATTGCATTGTAGAAAAAAAGTAAAAATCTAAAAAACTACTTGACCAATATGGACCAAAATCTAATCAGCTCTAAGTTACGACGAGGCACATCGATTGCATCATTCATCATTCTGATCGCGTTGTTACTTTTTCAGAAAACGTTAACGAAAAATTTGATAACATACAAACGGCCATACGCACACACACACACACACATACAGACATTTTGATAAAAATAGTCTAAAATGACTCCAATGACCATGAAACGTGAAGATCTGCTAAAAATCGATTTTCGATTTTCGGGGTAATTACAATAACTTCCCTATAAAATCGGGAAGTTAATAACTCTAAAACACCATTACTGTGGCACTAAGACGATATAGACATGTTTTAATACAACAATCGATGCAGCTGGACATTCGTTATAAAAATGTACTAACCTATGTATGTCGAGAAGTTAGTAATTCAGGAGATATTTCAATTTAAATAACTCTAAAACACCATTGTAGTTAGTATTAAGTTGGTACGACAGTAATGGTGTTTTAGAGTTATTTAAATTGAAATATTTTCTGAACTACTAACTTTTCGACATACATAGGTTAGTACATTTTTATAACGAATGTCCAGCTGCATCGATTGATGTATTAAAAAATGTCTATATCGTCTTAGTACGACAGTAATGGTGTTTTAGAGTTACTTAAATTGAAATATTTTCTGAACTACTAACTTTTCGACATACATAGGTTAGTACATTTTTATAACGAATGTCCAGCTGCATCGATTGATGTATTAAAAAATGTCTATATCGTCTTAGTACGACAGTAATGGTGTTTTAGAGTTACTTAAATTGAAATATTTTCTGAACTACTAACTTTTCGACATACATAGGTTAGTACATTTTTATAACGAATGTCCAGCTGCATCGATTGATGTATTAAAAAATACTTCATTCCATTTAAAAAAATTAAGTTGACCTTCATATGTCCTTTACGCGTCCATCTGTAAAAAAAATAAATACACTACATAATGCACCCCTTCAGACCATGCAACTTCTGTATACAAAACTTTTTCGTGCAACGCATACTTTGGAAGTTATTATAGGTGTGCAAGTTGCGTGGACCACCCTGTATATATATTAATCTTTTGTTAAATATAAATTGCAGACTGGAGCCAGCATGTATCAGGCAATGTCGCTGGTAATCGGTTGCTTCACCGAGTTGTATCTAACGCTACCGACCGCCATTTTGAGAATCGCACTCGCCTTAAATAATAACGCCCCTGCACATTGTCATCCGATCGGTGGCAACGTTCTTTTTCATATTCTGTGCACCGCTCTTTATTCCTCTCTACTCGAGTTCTCGGTGAACTGCAAAACGAAAACGAAAACGAAAGTCGGTTCTGTAGGAACAACTCGTGAACCGAGCTTGTTCGAATCCAACGATGATTCGACGATCGCGATTGCTCTAGCTGAAGCTATCTGTGGCATCGACGAGGACAATAAACACACGTCGCAAATCGATGACTTCTTCCAGCTGGTAAATCAGAAGTAAGATATTTCAAATCTTTGTTTTAGTCATTAGAAATATCAAGCTTTCTTTTCCTTGAACGTTAGTTCCTACGTTCCTAGATGAATTGTGCGATTACCTGCAATCACATGCACTTTTTAGATGAAATTAGCTAATTCTTTTGAAAAAAGTTTACACTGCGAACAAAATATCAGGTAAAATCTTGTTAAATCATGAAATACATCTGCAAGAGACATGCACTTTTCAGTATCGAAAGGATCAACGAAAATCCACACAACAAGGAGGTAACTGGCACGCCTTCGATCATCGAAACAAGCACCGATGAATTATTATTTACCGAATCCGGTAGACAGGCATTAAAAGTAAATATAATAATATTCCTATGTTTAAGTCAACAAATAATGAAGCTAGATACGACAGCCTCCGCGAACGAGTAAATATAACATTGGAAAATGCAAGTTGAATTTTTGTTTCCGATACAGGTGGTACACGAATGTTTAGTCCGAACGTCAGACATATTACTAAATAGTCTTCGTCGGAACGACGACAGTGAAACATATTGCACGAATATACCAGAGACCGATCCACTTGTTAAACCGTTGACTTACATAATGTTTCATATCGAAGACACCACCTTTGACCAGGTCAGCATTCGAAGTTCTTTACAACGTTCACGTTCGCAGCCATGTTTGCTACCTTGAGGGTTTTGATTCGATACGTAACATCAATTACCTTGATCGTATTTATGTAATATTCGTGATATACACGTACACATATGTATATGTAATTATAGAATAGTCGATAATACTAATCATTTTTACATTACCATGTTCTTTGTAGTTTCTCGTTCAGTACGAAAGGACTAATTGGAGGAAAGCTCTAACTTTACCTCTTTTCGTCACAGTGGCACGTGCGCGAAGCCAGATACTTATGCGACCAGAGTTTAAGAATATAAGTGAACTGTCGCACGAGGATAGAGAGGCAATGAATTCTATTAAAAAGTTGTGTTCTACCGTGAAAACAGCACATTTTAAGTAGTTTACATATATCGTGTACTACTACTACTACTACATATTAATAACTAGTACTACCACTAGCATCAAAATGTATTATTTAGTTTAGTTGCGTCAATAAAATTTTTATTCCTTTTTTCGTTATACATTCCACAGTGTTCCAGTCTTTACCCATTCTTTCTAGTAAAAAATGATGCCCAGATTTCGATTTAATCAATATGTTCTATAAATATTCGCTTGTTTATTTCTATAACATAATTGAACGTAACAATTGGTTGACAATAGCTACCAAAAATGTTATACCACGCGAAAATAATGATTAGAAGCTCTATAGTTTGCGCACGCGTAACAAAAATAGCGAAGAAGAAAGAACATTGGTGATTTCTTTCAATCGTTGAACCTCGACGATGCGATATTATTCATGGCCTTTGACAATGCTGCAATCTGCAACACGTACGAACAATAAGTCTCAAAGCTTGTTTATAGCACTATCGCATAAGTAGTACGCGCTACACCATCCCCAATCACGTACAAGTATACTACACCCCTCAAAAGAATTAAGGGATCGCTATATTCACTACTGCGTACCCGAAAAATTGCTCCCACTTTACGTGATCATAAATCCGTCAAACATTGCCGTATCTATATCGTTAAACAATGGTTTGAAAGCCTGAAACCTCTAGTTTCAGATGCTCTGTTTCAAATGCTTGCTATGTTGGTTTTTTACAAAGTTATAGCGAGATGAAGACAACTCGCTATTTTTGTTAACCATCAATGATTTTATCAAATCAATGATGGTTAACAAAAATTTTGTGCAACTTTGGGACATCACACGGGGAGCAACAAATTTTTTTGATAAATCGCGTTAATATCATTTGCATGGGCTATCTTTCCTGTGTAAAATGTATGGTTGTTGATTATTGTGCGATTTTTTTTATTCGAGTTATTCGGCATTGAAGTAAATATGGGCTTTTTAACTTTAACTGGCTGCAGAAAGCGAAAAAATTATCGTAGAATCTTGTGCAAAAAAGCAATAGAAAGAGCGTTTGTTTCTCTTCGAGGCACTTCATTTGTTTTTTCAATTTCATTAACATTTCGATATACCAGGTGTTTCTGAAAATATGCTTAGAAAATGCGCAATTTGCATTTTTCCTTTAACTCGCTGTATCTCGCCGAGAAATGGTCGTAATACCATGATCCGAACGTCAGATTGAAGCAGAGATTCTGTCGATTCTGACAATCTTTTACCTATGGCAGCTTTGTTTGAAGTTAGTGCTTCGCATAAATTAGCCCGCCACGTACAGCGGCTGCCTGACATCTCTGAATACGCTACCGCCGCACAGTGATCGATTCCTTGATTCTAGGCGGACAAAATGGTAAATTTGTTTAACTTCAGATATCTTCGCTGCCGTTCTATATTGTTTACGAACATTTATTTATTCGATATATAACCTAATATTTCGATTGCACGTGGTTATTACGACGTAATACGGCGTTAAAGTTTTGTCTTTGCGAAATACTATAAAAAAGCTAATTCTTCTCCATCGTATAACTTGTTTGTTTGTTGTTTAAATTATTATGTAAAAAATGGAGCGTGTAAGCGAATGTAGGTATTCAATTTTTACATATCGGTATAATTTTATTTCGCCGTGTATATCATATACAACAGGTTAACTAATAATATTATTTAAGAAGAGGTCAAATTGTATAACTTCTTTCCCCGGACTCGGCCGGACTTCGTTCTTTGATAGTTTTGAAGAATACTTATTTCAAAATAATGATACTAAATATCGCTTGCCCCTTTTGGCCCGTTAGTCATTTATATCATTTTTTAGAAAAGACTTGGAGTATGCCACGAACACTGATGTTTGAAACCTGGTATTCAACAAATTCTAAAGATACCAAATCCAAAGTTGATGCAATAATAGGGCTGATTCTAAACTTCTTTAACATCGAAGCTATTAATGATTCAACAAAAAATATTTTGCATACAAAAATTACAAGTTTTTGCAAAAGAGTCCAAGAAAAATGGCAGAAATGCCATTGCACTACCGACCGCTTTTTAAAAGAAAATAAAAAAAAATCTAGAAGACATATTTCATATGTTACTTCTAACGCCCGATCCACTTATAAGTAGTAAGAGGAAAATTACTAAAAAATGTTCTAAAGAATTAGCAGCAGAGGCAAAAAGTTTACTCAAATCACCTTAAAAAAGGTACGAGATTTACATATGACAATTACAATTTATAATAATTTAGGATATGCACCTTTGTCATGCACATTCCTTATTATAATTTTGTAATTTTGTATTATATTTTCGTACAACTTTATCTAATTTTTAAATATAAGTTAAGATTAATTCTTTTCATTTTGTGTATTGTGTATTCACGTATTTAAACAAAAACTATAAAATATTTAATTTATGTTATTTTCACAAATGTTACAATTAATTGTTTTATTTGTCCATTATAAAGAAATTATATAAATCGTTAAAGTTCATGTTGTTTTTATACACTTGTCATGATTTCTGAGAAATAAAGCTATATTACTATAAGAAAACACAAAAATTTAAATTTTGTCCACCTAGAATCGAGGAATCGATCACTGTGCGCCGCGCCGCACAGTGGAACCTTTCGTCTAAATTGGAGACAAAATCAAACAACTTTCGATAGAAATGAGGTAGAGCGATGAAATTTTTTTTAAATTATAGCTGAAACTTGGCAGAATATGGGAAAAATAGGGAAATTATGGTACGAACGTTTTATAAACTTGAGAAAATTCGTTAAACTCTCACAATTTCAAGAAAATTGCGGTTTTTTCAATAACACGGGCGGAAAAATTTTTTTTTAACATGCTGCACATCATTTCCTGTAGATTTTTTCACGTTGATTTTAAATCTGGTCTCAAAATTTGTCTACGACCTCACGATTTTACAAGAAATCGATTTTTGTGAACGAATTGTTTAACGAATTTTCTCAAGGTTATCAAACGTTCGTACCATAATCTTCCTATTTTTCCCATATTCTGCCTAGTTTCAGCTTCAATTTTAAAAAAATTTCATCGCTCTACCTCATTTCTATCGAAAGTTCTTTGATTTTGTCTCCGATTTGGACGAAAGGTTCCACTGTGCGCCGCACAGTGTGCGAGAAACCGATCTTTTTGAACAAAAATCTGCCGACAACTCAGTTTTTCATCGATTCAATTGGAATGTTTTAAAAAATGTTCGTAAAGGACTATACTTTGATGACGTGCTGCGCGAAAATCGTTAACTGTCACAAGAAATCAAGAATCCTTATCTACAAAACCCAATGACTCCGATACTTCATCAGCCCATACCATAAATTTGCATGTCCCAGCTGAGTTGCCGACACTTCTTAACCCTAAACCGCACAATTTTTCAAACCATTGTTTAACGATATCGATACAGCAATTTTTCACGGAGTTATGATCACGTAAAGTGGGAGCAATTTTTCGGGTTCGCAGAAGTGATACCTTAATTCTTTTGAGGAGTGTATTAGCTCCGACATCTATCGTATCAGTGAACGGCAGGAATTTATTCGAATACCTAATATATTACATAGTTTTCTTTATAAAATTTGAAAAGGAATTATAGAAAGCGAACGCTTACCGGTAATCGAGAATCCGAACGTCCGAATCGTAGCCGCAAAGATGGCGACCGTTGCGACTTGCGAATCATCAAATGCTCGAACGGAGTATCACCGAGCCCAGCATTTTCATATGCATTGCGTTGCATTAGAAGTCTGTAGAGCTCGCGAATATTCTCTGCTGGCGGTTTATCGGGTATTTCATCTATAACAGACAAGAGAAAGAAAGAAAAAATCGACAACATAGCGATTATATTAATCGGTAGACGCGGATCGCGGATGTTTATGCAAAAGAAAAATTCCGTTCAAGCGAATTGTTGAAAAACCGAAGTTACGTACACTTTGACCAATAATAAAACTGCTAGATTATTTACCTGTTGCGCAAACACAACTAGAACAGCTTATCTCTTATTAAACTGGTATTAAAGTTTTATTATCAGGATGTTATCGATCACTGGCTTTTCCGCTCGGGATTATCATAATTCCAAGTTCAATTTTGCCAAGTGAAGTTACCTGCATAGTCTATGTAGTTTTCCGCTGCCAAAACGAATCCCATAACGGCAAACAGCAAAATGGATTTCGCGTATAATTGACTGGACATCTTGTTAAGCTGTTCTAAAATTAAAATAGCATCAAACTCATTAGTAGCGATCCAGTAATAAATTGTCTAGAAGCTGTCCCATAAATGTTGCACCCTGTGCGAACATGTTCTCCACGGCTTTGTTATCAACGAAAGTTACATATTAACGGTAGAAACATTCAAAGAATTTCAAAATACTCTGATATTATCTTTAACCTATTCAAGATATTAAGAAAGATCATTTCTATTTCGCTCGAGTTTATTGCAATTCTACCCATCAATTTCCATGGAATATGGAAATATTACAAGTGCGCACTCGGTTACACAATCGATTAGTCCGCGCCTTTAAAACTCGATCATTGTTTCATTAAAACAATGACCGATTATTCAAAGGTCCTTCGCTGTTCATACAACGACAAGTCAAGTGGTTCGGAATTTCGCTCTTTTAATATGTCGATTGAAACGTAAATTCGTCCCAGAAGTAATTGAATCGAAATCGAATGGAATAATGAAACTTCACAAGGGTAACGAACGGGACGCGTCTATCTCTGAAAAGACTTTGCATAATGTTCCCGATAATAATCTCTCCTGAAGTAGTCTCTGTATACTCGTTTATGTATGTATAATACATATAATATAGCAAATATATACAGCAATTATGTATTTCATAATTGTTCAAAGTCTACGTCTACTATAATTCTAAACGCTTTAACGAATTCAGCCTTTGGCAGCAACAACAATTTCGATTGCGAACCAATGTGTCACTCCCCAAAAACGTCATCTAACAATTTAATTTCAGAACATAACGTGAAAAATGATTTTTAATCTTCCTTTTGGTACAGCACAATTATCGAAAGTCAATTTTCACCCGAGCATACAAACGTCCCACCAAAAATTAAATTTTCTAGCAGCCCGTTTATCCCCTTGCACTACTTTTCTGGTTATAGAAATATATTAGAAATTCTTCATCGTTTGGAATTTCATAGAAAAAGCAAATAGAAAAAAGAAAGCTTACACCATACATACATACATATACAGGGTGTTCGGTAAGTGGTGGTACAAGCGAAAAGGGGATGATTCTACATGAAAAAATAATATTCATGTGAGGCTTTGTTTTCGAGAAAATCGACTTCGAATTTTCGCCGGGTACGTGCTGTAGTATAAGCAGAAAGTAGAATTGGTTGATCATGGTCAGACGCGTCAGACGATTCCCAGGCAATAGCACGTGTATTCGCTGCATTTTCAAACTTGATTTTCTCGAAAACGAGTTGCCAAACGAAAAAATGTTGTTCCTTTTTGTTCGACTTATTTTTTCATGTAGTATCACCCCCTTTTCGCTTGTACCATCAGTTACCGAACACCCTGTATATTTACCGTATGAAAATGAGAAATGAAACGAACTCACCGTGTAAAGGGGAAGAAGATCAAGGAGATCCTAACCGGTAGACCAGTAGATTCGCTTCTTCGAGAGGGTGGTGCGATCTTGGGAGTTGAGCGAGTTGCACGACACGACGACGGTAACGATGCCAAGTGAGACAGTGTCGAGCGTCGGGGGTGTCTTCGTATATATACGGATGTGGGGGATGTGCTGGTTTTTCTGGGGAAGGGGAGTGTGGGCGCAGACACGGATGACCACTCGAAAGCTATCGCCAGCGATCTCGAGCGCACGCGTTCTTCTCGCCCGCTGCGCTCTTGTCCTACTCGGACTCGCATCCCTCGCGTTGTGATTTCTTCGATAGGAAATATTCCACGCTCCCTCTTTCCGGAGACATGAGTTCTAATAATTCATGATTATTCAAACACTTGTGCAGGTTATGCCTCGTACAGACTAGAACATTTCGACGAACAGCGCACAGTGGGCTGTATGCCCGATTTCAGCGGCCACCGCTAGTTCAAAATTCGCTCAATATTCAACCTGCTGTAACTTTGCTAAAATTTATCCAAATTTGATGAAAAAACAACCATTTTAAAACTTGAGATTTCTACTTTTTGTACTGTATACCGTTTTTGCTGAAAATGCTTTGAGTGCAAAATTTGTTCATAAAGAGGAGCGTATTAGATTGTAAAGTTTGTAGCTATTTTTCAATCAAGTACTGCGGATTATAATCAATATTTTAACGTTATTTATCTATTTTATGTACACTATCGAAAAGTGTAATCATTTACGATTAAAATATCTTTTTAAAATAGTTATTACAAAGAATAATCTCCGTTATTTATTATAGTATGGAAAAATGTTATGAACAAAATTTGCACGGTTCAGAGGAGGACATGTTGTGGCACAAACATTTTCTGCGTGGGTGGAGGCATAGAGATTTCAAGGTCATCTTGATTTTTTTAAACAGAATATCCTTTTTTATACCATAGATCGATAGAGTATCAAATTCTGAGTATAAAAGTGTTGACTTTCGTATGTCCTAAATCTAATAGTTAACGAGATATTATCAGAAAAAGAAAGAAAATTATTTCGATAATATCTCGTTAACTATTAGATTTAAGACATATGGAGGTCAATACATTTTTACTCAGAATTCGGTAGTCTACCGATTAATGATACAAAAAGGAGGTCTTTCGATTTAAAAAAATCGAGGTCACCTTGAAATCTCCTCTATGCCTCCACCCACGCAGAAAATGTTTATGTAACAACATGTCCCCCTCTATACCGTGCAAATTTTGTCCACAACATTTTTTCATATTATTACAAATAAAGGCAATATTCAAAGTCGACATAGTTATTGCCTCACCCTGTATATTATTTAAATTTCATGTGTATACTATTTTCTTATTTTAGTATATGTTGTATGTGTATTATTATTATTTAGTATTTATGTAAGTTAATACGAAGATATAGTGAATGCAAACATGCAGGATGTGAGAAATGCTGCGATTTTCGCGCGCGCGCGATGGCCATTTTTTCGTAGATCAACTATAAAACACGGAGTAGCGCGGAGTAGCAGCTTTTTTTTCTTGCATCTTAATCAGAAAACTTTAAAGAACACAATGGCACAGAAATGAACACCCGATCGCACCCGGAGGTATAACAAAAGTCATTACCAAACTCTTAGAATCGTAAAGAAAGTGACTGAATCGTTGGTTATCTTTAAATATTAATAACTAGAACAATGTATATAGTACAAAAGTGAATTTCTCTTAAAAGTATACCTTATACTTAGCTAAAAAACTTCTATAAAACAAAAATCTGTTAGTGTATGTAAATAAGATAACAATTACTAATAGGTGAATTCGTTGAAAAACGAAAGCGTGTTAACAGAATTTCAAACTTCCGACAAACAGTGCTTTATGGATGAATGAAATGTTCGAAATGTTCGTCGAAATGTCATACCATCTCCAAAAATTCAAGTCATTTAATCTCGAATCTGATGTCTTTAATGCTTCGTACAGACCTGATCGTTTCGCTTTGAGACTTTAATTCACTGTATAAACTGCCAACATTTTCCGTATTTCTTTGTATAATATACGCCGCTGCAGCTCTTATAGTTGTTCGCAAGAAAATCTGGAAAAAGCACAAATCCGTTCCGATCACCGTTCGCCGTTCGACGCGGCGCACAGTGGGCTCGATTGAAGAAGCACGCGACATTTTGCGAAAAAATCAACTTTCCAATTTTGATGTTTTTAATTGATATCGATTTCTAAATGTCCACCGACCACGAAAATGATAAAATTAATCAAATACAATAGCTGTTCTAGTTGTGATACACGCATGAAGTTAGACAGTTTAGGAATATCGATTTTCTGTACATAATTTGGCTGCTCATTCTGAAAGTGTCCTGTTAACTGTGAAAATGCACACTTTATTAATAAGAAATCATGCTTTTTATTGACAATTATGATATATAACATATTTTTAAAAAATACTGAGCAAAATGAAAATAATCGTTAAAAATTTGTATCTTTGACATGCGCTATCTTTCAGCAGGGCTTCCCAGGAGGGCCCACTTTTTAACAAGTGAGAATCTTTTCAGTGAACCTTCCTCTATGTATTGTGACAAAAATTATTTCCTTGTTCGAGTCCTTTTTCGAGATACTATTGTCTGAAGACATCAGCGTCGCGTTATCTTGTCCGCGCCCGGACGCGCGCTACACGCTGAATTCGTCAAGTACGCAGCCTCTGAAAGTCTGACAGAACTGTGTCGAATATTTATATTTATATTATATTTTTATTTAATATTCACTTATATTTTGCAGTAAATAAGTCAGTCTTTCATCTCTGATATTTTTACTGCGTTGAGTTTAACGAATTCTTTTCGACAGTGCATAAGTTACATTGTAATTGTTTACGCGCATCGATCCTCAAATTTTTATGTTTTCTTTCGTCGACGCAAATTGTGGATTGAAACAGAATTATTTTCAGTCAGAGCAGAACTATCAGCCTGTGCAGTACTGTGATTCCGAAATTATTTTCAGTTTTATACGTTTTCTGTTCATATTATTTAATATAATACATCAAGTAAGTTAATATATATCAATTATATTTTATTTTTTGAACTTCATATACAGTAAGGAGCATAACTGATTCCACACAATTTAAATCAGAATAACTTTTATATGAATGGACCAAACGATTTCAATTTCTCTGTAAGGCTTGAAGAATTAGTTTAGTAAATGACGTCTAATAAATAAGTTGAAAAAATGCATTTGGTCGGACTTGTGAAAAACAGTACTAAAAATTGATTTTTACAACTTTTTTAGCTGGCCCAATAACGAAAATTTAAAAAATGTGTTTTGTCAACTGGTATAAATTATATACGTTCTGAAAATTTCATTGAAATTGGTTAATTGGTTTACGAATTATAAACGGTCAAAAGTGGTAAAAATTGCAATTTTTCAAGATTTTCGGCCTTAACAAATTTTCCTCAATAATATAAAACTTAAACATTTTATCTATTTGCATTAAATAGCGAAAATATTAAATGCATTATAGAATAAATAATTTATAAAACTGTTTAAATTAATATAAACTGTTAAACAAATGTGAAATATATTAAGTTAAAAATCATTGAGAAGGATTTATTTTTTTATATATTCAGTTCAAATTTCATTGCCATATCTTCAGTGGTTTAAGAGTTATTCAAATATGTCGCGTACTTTTTCAATCGAGCCCACTGTGATTATTTAATCTTTTTAACTTACTTCTCATCAACGAATTCTTTAACTTCTGGTGATACCTTATTCTTATTTTTATCGTTCGTCAAGTGGTATACATCAAATAAACGTTCAAATACTTCATTATGTTTAATTTTATTGTGTTTTATATATGAGAATACAATATACCTTCGAACTAGTGGGTTATCAAATCATTTCAACGAAAAATGATTACATTAGTTCTGTTCACAAAAATCGGTTTCTTGCAAAATCCTGAGGTCGTAGACTTTTCAGACCAGATTTGAAATTAGCGTGAAAAAATCTACGGGAAATGATATATAACAAAAATTTTTAAAATTTTTCCACGCGTAGTAACGGAGAAACCAAATTTTCTTGAAATTGTGAAAGTTTAACGAATATTCTCAAGGTTAAAAAACGTTCGTACCATAATCTCCCTATTTTTCCCAAATTCTGCCAAGTTTCAGCTTTAATTTTTAAAAAATTTCATCGCTCTACTTAATTTCTATCGAAAGTTCTGTGATTTCGAATCGAGTTAGGTCAAATTTACCTGCGTAAATTTGCGGCCTTCTGCGCGCCGAAATGTTCATCGAAATGCGCAGTTCGCCGCGCTGTTTGTCGACATGTTCTAGTCTGTACGAGGCATAACATTTCCACTTTATTTTTCTCTTGGACAATTTCAGAGAAAGTCCTCCCTCCTCCCTGTTACACAGACCGCAGATCTTTTCACTGAATGTAATGGTAGGAAATATTGTTGTACAAAAAGCACGGTTTGTTTGTACATGGTTTATAATAATTAGAGATCATCTCCGATTTGATCGACAATAGTCCGCGGTACAAACGGATCTCATTATATGTAGTTATTACCACGAGAAAAGCACGTCTCGTCATCTTGCTTAGCTTTCTTACGGCGAGACACGGCAGAACAGAAATTTGAACAGTATGTGGTAACGGGAACGGGGCAGTGAACAGGTATCATGGTCAAATTGATTTCCAGGCTTGTTACCTCTTAGCTTGTTCGTGTGGGCGTGTGGGCAGACGGCAGGAACTCGTGCAACTACCGCAGACAAGAACTAATCGTGAAATATGCATGAGAGAACTGTCGACTATTCCCTAGATGAATTTTCACTGAATTTTCTTCTACAACTAAATAGAAAATGTGACACATATTGGAACCAATGCATAACTTGGAATAACATTTGATCGTATGCGCAGCTCTCTTTTCTAGAAAGAGCCTGGACTTCGTATCTAGTATCCGGCCGACTAGCGAGTCTGACCATTGCTTGCTCATTCTACAGGGTGGCGGAAAATGACCTTCCCGGTTTGAATTCGTAATAATTAGGGGTGGGCGAGTACCCGAAACCTCGGGTACCCGAGCCTCGGGTCGGGTCGGGTCGGGATCCCGTAAGTTTATAAACTTCGGATACCCGCGATTTCGGGCACCCGAAATGGCAGTCGGGTCGGGGTCCCGAAAGTTTATAAACTTTGGGTACCCGAAATGGCAGTCGGGTCGGGTCGGGGTCCCGAAAGTTTATAAATTTCGGGTACTCGAAATGGCAGTCGGGTCGGAGTCCCGAAAGTTTATAAACTTCGGGTACCCGATGGTGTTCTAGTTATTTAAATCGAAATATCTCGTGAACTAGATAGTACTTTTTTATAAGGAATGTCCAGCTGCATCGATTGATGTATTAAAAAATACCTCATTCCATTTAAAAAAATATCTATGACCTTGAAATTTTGTAAAAAAAATGACCTTGAAAATTTTTTCCCTTACACCGTTACGTGTGGCCCGTCAAACAGTGTAACTTTGTTCTAAGAAGTGTTTTTGTACAACGAAAAGTAACGGAGATATTTAGGTGTTCTTTTTCTTCGAACCGGGGTGGGTCCAGGGTGAGTGCAGGGCTCCAAGGATCCCGGGTGAGTCAGAAGAAACATAACACCTAAATATCTACGTTACTTTTCGTTGTACAAAAAAACTTCTTAGGACAAAGTTACACTGTTTGAAGGGCCACATGTAATGGTGTAAGGGAAAAAATTTTCAAGGTCATTTTTTTACAAAATTTCAAGGCCATCGACATTTTTTTAAATGGAATGAGGTATTTTTTAATACATCAATCGATGCAGCTGGACATTCCTTACAAAAAATTACTAACCTATATATGTCGAAAAGTTAGTAGTTCACGAGATATTTCGATTTAAATAACTCTAAAACACATCGGGTACCCGACGTTTATAAACTTTCGGGACCCCGACCCGACCCGACTGCCATTTCGGATACCCGAAGTTTATAAACTGTCGGGATCCCGACCCGAACCCGAACAAATTTTCCGAACCGACCCGAACCCGAAATTTCGGGTACCCGTAATAACTTTTTTAATTTTAGAGTGAAATACATACATATTGGGAAAAAATATAGTGTACAGAAGAGGAATTTTATTGAACTAGACGTGAAAGATTATATCTGGCGGCCATTTTCTGCTTGACACATTCGTGCTCTTTCTAACACATTTTCCATGACTTTTCGCAAAATTTCAGGTTTTATTGCACGCGTTTCATTGCGAATATTGGGGAATGGTTGGGGAATGGTCGCTGGATTAATGACGCACACTCGCTCTTCCAAAAACGCTCAAAGAAAACAATCGGTGAACGTGGTGGCCAGTTGAAGTCACTATTGCGCGAAATAATGCGTTCGCCAAAGACATCTCCTAACAAAGCCATTGTTTCCCTTGCAGCATCTGTTGTGTATCTTTCCATATTAAATTCTAGAAGCCTTGTTTACAAAATTCTGAAGAAAAAAATTGAAAAAATTTTGAAATAAAAAAGTTATGAATATTTAAACCAGAAACATCATTTTGCGCCACCCTGTACTTACAATTTTATTTATGTATCTGCTAGAACGGCTAGAAGGCAGCAAGAAAATATCTTGTCACTACTTGCATTGGCTAATAAATGAATTCTTGTTAGTCGTTACTTTATCGTTCAGAGTTTTCTAGGTGCGAACAGTATTAAAGTGTAGCAGGGTAGGCGATCAATAAATTTTCTACGTTGCGAAAAAACGCGAGTTTCAAGTTCCTTTTATTCGTAGAGTATGATATTTCGTGTGATACTAACTGTAAGTTTAATTTCCGAGAAAGTCGCCTTTGAAAATCTGTCCGACATATGGCAATGCAATATCACTGACGCGACTGCTCTCGTTATCGTTTACTTCTACATATGATAAAATCGTTAAATTTCCGATCTTTGCGTACTCTTATGCGATTTCTAACGATTCCTACTATTCGTGTACTAGTGCTACTACGTATCGTAGAAATGTCTTAGTCCACGTTTGTATTTTTGCTAAATAATTTACGAAATGGGAAAATCAATACTCGTTTAACAACGTTAACAATTTCATCCGTACATCGTTGAGAATATTTTGATTGCGAAATTCCAGTAATCTCACTTGATATTATTATTTGAAACGAAATGATTAAGCTTCTTTCGCGTATAACGAGGCAGTAAACTGAAAATTGAACCATTGAAATCTCATTAATAACGAATACGCTGTGGATTATGTATGCACATGTATTTATAAGAAAATTGCGTAGGCAAAGTTTGAAACGGCGATAGAATTAAAACGATCGAAGGGCTTCAAATTTTTCAAATAAAATATTCACAAAGAAAAAATGACTTAAAGTCACAATAATTCGTACATTATTACCAAATTATTCAAATGACAAAATACCAACAGTCTAATAGTATAACGAACATGGTTCAATTACCAATCGTTCACAAAATTCTACATATGTAGAGTTTCCAAGTGTCTTTTCAGACGGTTGTCTAAAACAGCGGTTTCCAACCTTTATGCTACTATGGCTCCCTAAAAAAAATTTTTTTTTCCGCGCCTCCCTATCTTTTAATCGATATAATGATATATATATTGTATAATAATAACTTTATTACAGAAAAATACGGTTTTGCTATAACAATACGAACGTGCATATTTATTTTTATATTAAATTACGAATTAAACTACATCTAATGCATCAAAATTTAATGTGAGTGTTGTTGTTGTTTATTGGCACAAAGTTTATCAAATTTCGGGGGCAATGTGGAGAGTGCCACTCGTAACTCTTTTTCGACTATAACCTGGTTCGATATTTCGTTTTCATTGCAGCCAGTGCCGAAAAGCTCGTTTCGCATAAATAAGACGTTACAAACGGTAGAAGCACATGCATTGCTTTGCAATACAAAGATTCATACTCTCCGCTAAGATTCACCCAAAATTGAATTATGGTTTCATTTTGAAACTTTTGTTTCAGTGAGCTGTCGCATGATAATTCTATCAATTTTTCCTTTTCGATGGTTGTCAGCTCAAATTCGTCTTCTTGATTGTCGATAAATGGATTCTGTATCCACAAAACCTTTGAGAAATCAAGGTCTTTGAAATAATTTGAAAAATGCAGCACTGCACCATCCAAGCGTTCGATAACAAGATTTTTGCTCGCTTCAATATTGGCTGTGTCCCAGAAATCTTTTGAAAGTGAAAACATATCCAACTCATTCTTTTGTAAATTTGATTTCCATAACTCCAGCTTTTTAATGGAAACTTTTTCTTTGTCTTCTTGAACAAGGGGATGCATTTGTGATCCCTGCATCGATTTATTTAAACCGCTCAATTTTCCAAAAAATTCAACCAAATAGGCAAGTTTAATAATCAAATTATCGTTCGTCCACAAATGTGCCTCTTCGTGGTGGTTTTCTTCGAGAAAGGTTGCTATTTCTTCTTTGAGCTGGAACACCCTTTGAATCACTTTTTGCACGAGATAGCCAGCGAACTTCGCAATAATACAGAAGTGAGGTATAACACTGTCCAACACCAAATTTGTTCCCTAATTACTGTTGGGTCCTTCGTATAGAGTTTTTTGCGCTGATTCCGAATCTGTTTTTAATTTTTTTTTATGTTTTTGAGAAACATAACTTTGAAAAAAAAACATATTTTTCAACATTAAACAAATATTGTAGTGTCATCATAAAAGATATTGAATTGTTCTTTATAGTAAAAGATTCTGTAGACTTTCCCGAATACAGCGATATCAAATATTAATACATTATGATTGTTTAAACATGTTTAAATAATCACTAAAGTCGGAGAGACACCACTTTTGCACCAATTTTTGAGGATATTTTTCAATTTATCTCAAAAAATAAGGGTCCAGCGGAAAATCGAACTATACTACTCGATAGAGCAGACTTTTATCTTGAGAAACCACCCTGTCAAGTTTGGATCGTCGACGTTTTTTTCGAACCAGAAAGCAAAATATCTTCGCCCGACATGACTTGCCGCCAGTGGCGCTCACCATTACAACGGTCGTTCGCCGCTCCGTATCCCGTCGCTGTGCCGTATCTCGTCCCGAGCGTCACTGGCGGCAACTCATGTCGGGCGAAGATATTTTCCTTTCTGGTTCGAAAAAAAGGTCGACGATCCAAACTTCACAGAGTGACTCCTCAAGATAAAAGTCTGCTCTATCGAGTGGTATAGTTCGATTTTCCGCTGGACCCTTATTTTTTCAGATAAATTGAAGAATATCCTCAAAAATTGGTGCAAAAGTGGTGTCTCTCCATCTTTAATGATTGTTTAAACATGTTTAAACATTCATAATGTATTAATATTGGATATCACTGTATTCAGGAAAGTCTACAGAATCTTTTGCTGCAAAGAACAATTCAATATCTTTTATAATGATATCACAATATTTGTTTAAAGTTGAAAAATATGTTTTTTTTTCAAAGTTATGTTCCTCAAAAACTGTGCGTATAGGAAAAAAATTAAAAACAGATTCGGAATCAGCGCGAAAAACTCTATAAGAAGGACCCAACAGTAATTAGGGAACATAAAAAAAGTTGAAATTTGTTGGACAGTGATAATTAGCTCCCATATCAATACACAGCTTTGCAAACAGCCTAGCTCCTAAAGGACTGTTCTTAATGTAGCTTATAATTTATAACTTTCGTAGAAATGTTGTTCAGTTCCTCGCTCATACGTTTTGACACTAAATCTGCTCTGTGAAGCATACAGTGCATCCAGATAGCATGTGGTGCTTTCTTTTTGACCAATGCTTGAAGACCTGCTTTGTGTCCGGACATTGAGTGAGCTCCGTCGGTGCACAGTCCAATGCAATTATTCCACGTTATGTCATTTTCGTCAAAAAAACTGTCTATTATATTAAACATCTCAATGGATGTGGTCTTTCCAGGAATGGGTTTGCAAAATAATATATCTTCTAATATATTATTTTCCGCAACATATCGAACGTATGCAATTAAATGGACATCTCTAGCTATATCAGTTGCCTCATCTACTTGAATGGAGAATTTCGAAGTATGCAGCCGAGAAACTAATTGATCGCAAATATCTTCAGATATATCATTGATTCTTCTTCCTACTGTATTATCAGCAAGCGGAATTTGTCGCAACTGTTTTGCATACGATTCGGCGAACAGAAACGGAGCGTTTGCAAAGGCGTCATTTTTAAAATCTTCAGCTCCGGATAATTTTTTAATAGGGCTTAAATGAATGTATAAAAATGTAAGAAAAATAAAAATAAACATTACTTCACTGAATTTGTTCTGTTACGTTACGATATGAAGTTTATTTATTTGTAGATATTATGGTATGAACATTAATTTTTTATTAAAAATTCTGGCGCCTCCCCGGTTGGAAACCGCTGGTCTAAAAGGAAGTTATCAAGCTTCTTTCAGATATTCAACAGAGAGTTATCGACATGCCTGTTAATTGGCTGCCGGTAGTTGGAACGTTTTTGTCCGCTTCTCCTCGGGAATCTTCTGTTCGTTTTCTTATTGTAATCCCTCCTCGAATGATCGAATAGAATCGCATTTACTTTAAGCCTAAATGTCTACACTTTGTGTAAACGTTTAATGCGGGGAGCGTCATACTTCTTTCATACAGGAAGGCAAATGGTAAGAAATCGATAATTGGGCCAGATATATGTACATACAAGGTTCGAGAGCGTATAGAATTCCATTCTGACATTCCTGTTAATGCTCACTTGAACATCTTCGCTGTTAATGTCTGAATAAACACGTCTGCGTACGGCGCGCCGTACGGTGACAGACACATTAATTGGCCCCGCATAAGGGTAGATCACGTATCGATGAAATTCAAGGGAATACCATTTCTAATGTGTTTGCGATTCATTCTACACCAAGTTACACAAGATTTGCGGATATAAATCATTTCTGACAAATACCGTAATAAATATGTTTCTTCTATCGATCGTATTTGCTATTAATAAATGTTAAATGCTTTCGGCGCAACGGTTCGATCGTTTACTACTAATTATGAAGCAATTTTGCTACTTATCAAACAAAATCAACGTTTCGATCCCAGTTTGGATCTTTTTCAAGATTTATTTGAATCGTGTTTGCTTTGAGGAAAATAAATTTACACTAATTGTGTGGCACGTGTGACGTGCGTCGGACATGCTTGTTGTCAAGACACTGATGGAAGAACGTATTGAAAACGATCTAAGTTATATCTGTCGATATAAGGCGGTAAATTTGGAATAATTGGTAGTAAACCGTTGCGCTGGAAGCATTTAACATTTATTGACCCTCATCTGTCCCTCATTTCACGAAATGAATCTGTCCCTTGGTGCCAAATTGACACAGTGATACAAAATCGATAAAATAGCAAGGTAAACAGTTATTTTTCGATGTTTTATATTGAAATTGATAAGTTAACATTTATATCTTTGGTTTTTCAGTTATGGGTTTTTCATTAGAAAAATAAAAGTCACCAAGTTCCGATCAGTCTTACCTACAAATAACAGAACAATGTAACTTATTTCGGGAAAATGTGTCAAATTGACACGAGGGACGGATGAGGGTTAAATACCGTAATGTCTTATAAGCTGGCATGCGCAAAGTAGTTTTGTCACCATGTTACCACAGAAGAAAGATAAAAAATGTTAAAAGATACGTTAAAAAACGAGAATTACTCTCGCCAACTCGTTTTTCCAGTAAAAAATTTCAGCAAGAAACTGAGATGGAACCGAAGTAAGTAGTATAAGCGTAAAATTATGTTTACCGAGACCGTTCTTCCGTTAGCCATTTTTTCAACGCAACGATCGCAGAGTCGTTTCGATCGCAGGGTAGAAAAGATGCTTTCACGGTGTGCGATAACGCGACTACTGTGCTTCCATCGAATGCAAACACGATTCCTGACACCTGTATATTATCGAACACCGCGGAAACTTTGCCGTATGCGTGGCACGGCGGCGGGGGCGGCGGAACGTTGAAACGCCTAATCATTAACCGATACGGGAGAGATACTGTATGTGAAATCTAATAAGCATAGTAAACCGTCGAATACGGCTTTCTATGGATATTAAATCTGTGCGAGATAGTCGTTGATAAATTGGCAAATAGAAAAATTGTCGTGCGCGCGAGAATTCCTGGCAACATGGTAGATTCGACACTGGAATTAATGACACATTACCGACCGGTGATCATTGCATAATTTTGAAAAATCTATGGTACATGGTTAAACACTCTTTAATGGAACCTTCAATAGCAACAGCAATTTTCATTGTGAACTAACAAGTCGCCCTCAATAACGTCATCTAATAGTTTCATTTAAGATTGCAATGTAACAGAAGATTTCTATGCTTTCTTTTGGTACAGCAAAATTATTGAAAATCCTATTAATAGGCTTCCGGTAGGTAAAGTGTTAACATTTCTCAGTTTGCTACTATTGAAATTGTAAAGATGCATTTGCGAGAAATTATTCGATAACTGTATTCCTTTAGAACAGATGCAAAAAATAGTTGTAATATTTAGGTAATTACACGGTCCAACAAATTTCAACTTTTTTAGGGGATTTCGATTCTGAAATCGAAAAATATCTCAAAAATATCGTCAAAAATTGGTGCAAAAGTGGTGTCTCTCCGTCTTTAATAGTCGTTTAAACATGTTTAAACAATCATAATGTATTAATATTGGATATCAATGTATTCGGGAAAGTCTAAGGAATCTTTTACTGTAAAGATGAATTCGATATCTTTTATAATAGCATCACAATATTTGTTCAAAATTGAAAAATAGGTCATTTTTTCAAACTCAAATTTCTCAAAAACTGTGCGTCTAGGAGAAAAATTAAGCACAGATTCGGAATCAGCGCAAAAAATTCTATAAGAATTTCATAGTGAAAATCGAAATTCTTTTTGGCTGTTGGACAGTGTTATTATAGAGGTTTTAAAAGAGATGCTGAAAACAGTTGCGTCACCTGTTGTATTTTTTGAAGCGCGCATCGATTTCGCTGGAAATAGCGAATTCACATGTTTCGGAAGGATACCGAATCGCCAATGAAAAGGTTAATAAATGATGGCGTATTCGAGAAAGAGCAATCGATAATTCGTTGTTTGAAAATACGTGGAACAGATGTGTGGAGTATCAAAGATAAACATTATCATAAATGAATAAAAATCGTCCGAGTAAGCCCGCGTATTTTATTAAAATGTTCGAATAAATATGAAGAGATTTTGTTTTTTTTTTTATTATTTCAATTTTAAACGTTCGGTAATAAACTGATTTAAGATTCAAACGAATCTCGTTGTCGGTTCAATGAAAGGTAATGAAAAGATTGCTACATTATTACCTAAATAATCAAGGAAATATTAAACTGCGAAGAAATACATACTGCATATGTATATGTGGTATATGTATAACTTAAGCTACTGATGTTTGAACTTTATCTTTAATTTTATCAAAATACAATTGAGAAAAAATAGTAAAAATATTTATTAATAATAAAGAAAATGTTATAGTAGAAACTAAAAAAATAATCACTGAGATTAAAAACAATTGCATTAATTTATCGGCTCAAAATTTCGATGAAGGAAATATTGACGCTTTTGCTCGTTATATTTTACACAATTTTAATTATTATAAAACGTTATATTTAAAAAATAATGAATTCATTGAAATTATTTTATATATTAGTAATGGTAAATACATTAGAGATGAAAATTTTGGTTTAATTAATATCTTAAATAATGATTTTAGTTTTGTTGAAAAAATATATAATCAAGCTACTCATGTTTGAACTTTATCTTTAATTTTGTCAAAATACAATTGAGAAAAATCATTAAAATATTTATTAATAATGAAGAAAATTTTATAGTAGAAATTAAAAAAATAGTTACTGAAATTAAAAACAATTGTATTAATTTATATTTTTTATGTCTATAGAAATAAGCTAAACAATTGTCTTTTAGGTAGTAAATATAATTTTAGAATAAAACAAGACATTGGATTCGAGTTACGCTTTTTAATATGTTACTTTTCTTGTTTGGATTAACGTGAGAGAAATGTTTCACCAACAAGGCTCAAAGTTATTAGTTACTTGATTTTCCACATATCCTGGCGATACATAAGCTACGCGTATGGAATTTGTAAATCCTGATCCTTCACGGCATCCGCTAACGATAACGACCGCGTCTCCCACTTTTATACATCCGCTTGTTCGAAGAGAATCAACGCCAGTTTGTATTCGCGAGTCCATGTCGTCGTTCCAATCAGGTAATGGGTCCTCTGTATTTGCAATTATTTGTACATACATAACTTGAAAGTACATAACATTATCTTTCTCTATGTAACGAAAAATATTTTCGACTGAAAAATAATTCTATACATATAATACATACAATTCTATACAGAATAATATTATATGTATATTATGTGATAGGTATGTATTACATGTACAACTCCTGGCAGAATGTTTCCGATCGGAGGGATTGATACGGATTTTAGAGAAAACATTTACAATTTAGAAGTATTAAATATTACTTTATGGAGTTAAAATTTATGGGAAATGAAAAGGGGTAAATTAGTCCAGTCAACGAAAAGTTGTAGAGGGAAATGGAAGGAATACAATTTTTAACTTTGGGACTTTGTTTGGACTAGTCAGGAGGTAAACATACTAAAAGTCCCTACTCCTTGGAGGAGAGCGGGGTGCAGGGGGGCACGTAGAAGGTCCCTTGTTTCGGTTTTCCGCTTATATCTCAGAAACTATGCATCCTAGCGATAAGACCGTTCTACACAAAATTAAAGCTGACAAAATGCGCCGTAAGATTGATTCCATTCAGTTTTTCGCTGACTCGCATAGTTTCCGAGATATCCGCGCTCAAAGTTGACTAATTGTGAAAAAGAAATTTTTGCCTCATGATTTTTGCCTTACTTGACTAGCTTCAGCACAATTAGTGAACTTTGAGCGCGGATATCTCGGATGTAATAACCACAATTTTATTGAAATTGTGCAAGTTTAACGAATTTTCTCAACGTTAAAGAACGTTCTTACCATAATCTCCCTATTTTTCCCATATTCTGCAAAGTTTCAGCTTTAATTTTTAAAAAATTTCATCGCTCTACCTCATTTCTATCGAAAGTTCTTTGATTTTGAATCGAGTTTCGACCAAATTGCCCACGCGCCGTCACTGGCGACAACTCATGTCGGGCGAAGATATTTTGCTTTTTTATTCGAAAAAACGTCGACGTTGCAAACTTCGTCGTCGCAAAGGATGGTTTCTCAAAATAAAAGTCTGCTCTATCGCGTGATATAGTTCGATTTTACGCAGGACCCTTACTTTTTAAGATAAACTGAAGAATACCCTCAACAATTGTTTCAAAAGTGGTGTCTCTCCATCTTTAACGATTGTTTAAACATGTTTAAACATTAATAATGTATTAATATTGGATATCACTGCATTCGGGAAAGTCTACAGAATCTTTTGCTTCAAAAAACAATCCAATATCTCCTATAATAACATCACAATATTTGTTTGAAGTTGAAAAATATGTTTTTTTTCAAAATCAAGTTTCTCAAAAATTGTGCGTCTAGGGAAAAAATTAAGGGCAGATTCGGAATCAGCGCAAACAACTCTATAAGAATCATCCAACAGTAATTGTTGAACAATTGTAGTGTTGAACAGTGTAAATCGAATCGGAAACATTCTTCCAGCTGTTCTATTGATCGGAAACTTTTATCCATGTAACATTTTGTTTATTTTCTCGTTTCTTTGTTATAATAAATGGAAGCTTATGTTATTTTGTTGTTTTTGATTCTTCGATGTGCCCCTTTTCATTTCCCATCAGTTTTAACGCCATAAAGTAATATTTAATACTTCTAAATTGTGAATGTTTTCTCTAAAATCCGTATCGATCCCTCCGGTCGGAAACATTCTGCCAGGGGTTGTATTTAAGAACTGCTATATGGTAAATGAAAAAATTTGAGTGTTTACTTCTATAATGAAATGGACGGATCCCGTAATGCAGTTGCAGCCATCTTGCAACCGCACCGTAACGTGTAACAGCAAGAATTGGGCAACGAGGACGATACGTTGATAATAAAACAGCGCTTCGACCAGACGTCGTTGCGACAATAATTGCAGCAGCATTTAAATTTATGGATGTCTCGATGGCTCCTATAATGACAGCGTGTATGGGATCCAAAGTTGTTCGCATCTATTTTTATTCAATAAGACAAGCCACGGTATAAACATAAACTATTCATTTTTTTCCAGTGAATCGTGTATGCGTAAAAATGCGTATGTACCTTGCAAATCAATTCATCAAACATTTCTCTCCGACACCGTGCACTTTCTGCCTGTCTGCAGACCAGGTCTACATTCTTTATTAACTCGCTAGTTTCCTTTCCGCCCATTTCGCCGGTTTTAAGAAAAATACCATCAACCCCGTTTAAAACAGCATTTGCAATTAGGTTTACGTCGAGTCCCGGTGCTTTGCCCTTGGACATGTGAAAACTTAGTATAACGGGTTTCCCTGCCTGAATCAGATTAACGAATAAAACCATTGCTGTTAGCAAGCACAATTACAATAATAAACTGATATGTAATTTGACGAGAATTCTGACGAGCGTTAACTTGTTAAATACCTTGACACACTTCGCAACAACAACTTTCTCAACGAGGAATAATTTCTCAGGGCCAACTTCGATTTCGATACTCGCTCTGTCGAGAAGGATAGCATCGGATACTTGCAAAATCTCGTCGAAGCTGTCTAGACCTTGCTGAGAGGAGATTTTCGCGATAACGCAAATTTTAAGGGTACCTTTAGGAACAAAAATTCAGGGAAAGAGTTTAAACATTATTTCGAAAAATACATTTCTCGATTGCTTCGTGGTATAACTCAATTCATTTCTAGCCCACCAATTTCATTAAAGCCGGTTTTAACGGCTTCCACCATTTTCTCGCTCCGTGCGTGATTCACTATGCAAAAATCACATTCCAGAAACGAAGTTAATTGAATATGTTCTTCGTCCGTCTCTGACAATTGCGGTAACGCAACTACGCTGTCTAGTAATTGCACGAGCGCTTCGTCCCGCACTATACCTCCTTTTAGAATCCTACAGACTATGTCCGTTTCACCTGCATTCAAAATAAATTACTTTTCGCGATGTAGTCGAACGATCGATATATTCGAAAGTTTATTGAAAATTTATTGTATACTATATTCGTATGTGTGTATATGTATTTAAGAAATTATGAGGAAAGATAATTGAGAATCGTAACTGACGGACGCAAACGACTTGCAACAAAGCAACGCCTCGATCGATGAGAATTTTATCACCGGGTCGACATACTCTTGGCAATTCGGGATAAGAAACCCAAAAGCAAGCGGCACATCCTGCACGCTTTGCAACAATATTTGTTACTAATTTTACCGCGTGATCCTCTTTCAACTCGGCGTAACCCTGCAGATACGAATATCATTGAAACAGTCGAATTGGAAAATAAGTAATAGAAATTGTAGGAAACTATAATAAATAAATAAATATATATATATATTTACAGTCAGCGGCAATATTACGTGGACACTCTTAAAAATTGCATAACTTTTTAAAAATTGGTCCAAAGGACTTGAATTTTTTAAAGATGTTAGACCGACTAGTTCGCTAGAGAATAAGTAAACAAAAATTTATTCAGATTGCAAATTGGTAGGAATCATACAAAATTTTAAAAAATGATGTTTTGTCAACTTTTTTATCTGGGCCTGAAACGATAATTTAAAAAATGCGTTTTATAGATTTCGGTAACTTATATGCATACTGAAAATTTCATCGAAATTGGTCAACATTGCAATGAGCTACACACGTTTAAATATGAGAGCTTAAGGGTGAAAGTCGCAGATTTTCAGTATGCACATAAGTTACCGAAATCTATAAAACGCATTTATTAAATTATCGTTACAGACCCAGAATAAAAAAGTTGACAAAACATCATTTTTTTTAATTTTGTGATTCCTACCAATTGCAATCGTAATAAATTTAGGCTAGCGAACTAGCCGGTTTAACATCTTAAAAAATTCAAGTCCTTTGGACCAATTTCTAAAAAGTTATGCGATTTTTAAGGGTGTCCACTTAATATTGCCGCTGACTGTTATATACAGGGTGAGTCCGAAGAAACAGAACACCTAAATATCTCCGTTACTTTTCGTTGTACAAAAAAACTTCTTAGGACAAATTTACACTGTTTGAAGAGCCACATGTAACGGTGTAAGGGAAAAAAGTGTCAAGGTCATTTTTTATGAGATTTCAAGGTCATCGACGTTTTTTTGAATGGAATGATATATCTTCGTTAACGTAATGTCGTAGCTGACAAAATAACGAATTCATCCATGTAACACAATATCACCTACAAATGACCTTCAACCCAGAAAAATAGAATAAATAAAATTCAACGTGTAAGATTCATTTGCGTTATTTCTGTTGCGCAAAATGTTCAAAAATATTCCCTTGAGATGCTATTCATTTAGCCGTGAAGTTACAGAATGTACTGCTGTGTAATTCATTTCTGAGGGAAGCGACGCACAAGCCCTGACGATTCTTTCTTTCATGTCGTCTACAGTGGTTGGTGGTTCATGATAAACATCGTCTTTCAGTTTTCCCCATAGATAGAAATCATGTGTGTAAGATCTGGTGAGCGAGCTGGCCATAAACGGATCCGTTACGTCCAATCCAACGATTTGGAAACTTGTTATTCAAGAATTGTGTTACGACACTGGAAGAATGGGCTGGACATCCGTAATGTTGATACCACATATCTTCACGAATGTCCAAGGGTGTATTTTCCAGGAGAATTGGTAACGATTCTCGTAAAAATGCAACGTATTTTTCTGCATTTAATGTTCCGGTGATAAAGCGAGGCCCAATTATTTGGTTGTTTAAAATTCCGCAGCAAACATTGACGGATCATGGTCTTTGTTTGTCGACTGTCCGTAACCACCGCGGAGTTTCAGATGACCAATAATGCATATTTTTTAAATTTATCTGCCCGTGATTCGTAAACAAAGCTTCATCGGTAAATAATACTTTATTAAAAAATGCTCTATCGTTTATCAATTGTCTCAATCCCCACTGGCAAAAGTTTACACAATGTACAAAGTCTCTACCATGAAGTTCTTGGTGAATTGATAGGTGAAAGGGGTGAAATCTTTGGTCATGGAATGTTTGCACTACACATTTTTGACTAATGCCACTTTCTCGTGCGATTTGCCTCGTACCAGCATGAGGGTTTGTATCCACTGTTGCCAGAACATTAATCGTGTTTGCTTCATTCCTTACAGTCCTCACCTTCCTACATTTTTTATTTTCAACACTACCAGTTTCACGGAATTTATTTATCAAATTGGAGTAAACGGAAACTAATGGACAATTACGATTAGGAAATCTCTGCACTGCATCTCTTAAACACTGTCGACTTTCTCCACAAATGAAAATCATATCAATCTTATCTTCCTTCGAGTAACGCATTATGAAACGTTCATCGATAAACTGATAGATTAGAAATCTTAGAAACAGTGGAAATCTGATAGCAAGAAGGTCTTCGGAGTAATTAGTAGTTGATACACACGATTCTGTATGAACGCATAGGTAAAGGTATATCATAAATGTCTTCCTGTCAACACCGAAACTGTTATTATGTTCTGTTTTGCGATACATTTGAAGGTATAGCAGCTCAAGGGAATATTTTTGAACATTTGGCGTAACAGAAATACATCAAATGAATCTTACACGTTGAATTTTATTTATTCCATTTTTCTGGGTTGAAGGTCATTTGTAGGTCATATTGTGTTACATGGATGAATTCGTTATTTTGTCAGCTACGACATTACGTTAACGAAGATATATCATTCCATTCAAAAAAACGTCGATGACCTTGAAATCTCATCAAAAATGACCTTGAAAATTTTTTCCCTTACACCGTTACATGTGGCCCTTCAAAAAGTGTAACTTTGTCCTAAGAAGTTTTTTTGTACAACGAAAAGTAACGGAGATATTTAGGTGTTCTGTTTCTTCGGACTCACCCTGTATACATAAACTGTAGAAACTATAAGAACATAATAGCTAATATAAAATCGAAAACTGTGAACGAAAAAAAATACATGTATCTATAGTATACTATGCTATTCTCGTCGCCTCGGAATATGCCAGTCCTTATTTCAGGTCCCCGAAGGCTCATCGCAACCCCTACAGGGTAAATCTCACCGGTGAACTCATACATTCTATTCCCAGCGTTTCTGATAGACTGTACAGTGATTGCATGCCATTTCTCCACTTGACGAGACATGTTCAAACGGACTATGTTTGCACCCGCCATCATCATATCAACGATAGCTGTGGGATCAGAGTTCGCGACACCTAGATCAAACGGTAAGAAAACACAAACAGTGCTGTCTACGGTTCGGACAACCTTGACGATAGTCGATGGATACAATTTCATTGTATTGTTATCCATCACGCGAAATGCGATAACATATTGTAAGTACTTATAGGTATGGTGCAAAACAAGATCGTAGCGATGCATCGATCAAAGTCAAAAATTTCTGACTACATGTTCTTTTTATTCCATTGGATTATCGCAATCTTATTTGTGATCTATTCGATATATTCAATTTAAATTAGAGAATTAGAATGGATTCGTACAATGAAATCTTTTAATTGATGTGATTTCTTAACTGGTCCGACTAATACTGTACCGGTTCTACTAGCAAACGCAAACACGGTAGTAGTACATAGCAGAGTTGGGCAAAATGTAATTTCAATTACAATTACAATTACTTACCAATTATTGTAATTTTAAATTGCAGAAATAATATTACAATTACATGTAATTGTAAATTGGTGATTGCAATTACTTGACGAATCACTGTAATTGTAATTGTGATCCGCAATTACAATTACTGGTTGAGCCAAACTAATTGCAATTACCAATGACAATTACATGTAATTGTAATTTTATTTCTGCAATTACAAGTAATTGTAATTGGTAGTTCCAATTACTGAACGCCAAAATGGCTCTAATAAAAGTAATTTGATACCTTTTTTTGATTGCTTGTTTTACGTCGCTTGTTCAACTGCTATGGTTATTAAGCGAAAAGTAATTAGATATCTACTCAATGGAAATGTCTCAAAAGAACAAACAAAAAGCATATGTTAGGAAATGTTTATTATTCATTAAATATTTATTTGTAGCTGATTATTTGATATTTCACGAAAACGATTACTATTACTTTTCAAAATGACCATTATTTCAAAGTTGGAGACTGATAATATACAGGGTGTTTCGTCTAAAACAGGATACCTCTTAAGTTTTAGCTCTTAGGCTATTGTGATGCAAAAAATATTTGTTACGTAATGTGCATGGTGTCAATGGACCAAATATCTGGCACGAATATTTTTTTCCGAAGGTCATTCTTTTCGGAGTTATCAAGGTCATCGATGTTTTTTGATACATAACTACATTTTTATTTTATTGCATCGGGTAACTGATCGAAAAATACATTCAAATATGTATAATAACATGACCTTGAGCTTGATCCGAAGGTAAAACTTTAATTTTCGAAGATCAAGGTCACTTCAAGGTCATGTTATTATACATATCTGAACGTATTTTTCGATCAGTTACCCGATGCAATACAATAAAAATGTAGTTATGTATCAAAAAACATCGATGACCTTGATAACTCCGAAGAGAATGACCTTCGGAAAAAAATATTCGTGCCAGATTATTGGTCCATTGACACCATGCATATTACGTAACAAATATTTTTTGCATCGCAATAACCTAAAGAGATATTTAGGTATCCTGTTTTAGACGAAACACCCTGTATATTATCCTTCTCCAACTTTGAAATAATGGTCATTTTAAAAAGTAATGGTAATCGTTTTCGTGAAATATCAAATAATTAGCTACAAATAAATATTTAATGAATAATAAACATTTCCTAACATATGCTTTTTGTTTGTTCTTTTTAGACATTTCCATTGAGTAGGTATCTAATTACCTTTTTTAGAGCCACTTTGGTGTTAAGTAATTGCAACTACCAATTACAATTACTTGTAATTGCGCTAAAATTACTTGAAATTGCAGAAATAAAATTACAATTACATGTCATTGTAATTGGTAATTGCAATTACTTTGGCTCAACCAGTAATAATTGTGAAAGGAGTAATTGCAATTACTTCCCAGATAGCACAGGACGACTTTAAGTTGCCGTTTTCATGTCCGGTCTACATCTTTACGTCTCACGTCTCAGTAAGACGCATTTTAGGCGTCCATAAAGGCACCTCTGCTGGGACGCCGTTTTCACGTTAGAAATGAGATGCATAAAAGGCACCTGCCTTCGAACGTGAAAACGTCGTCCCAGCAGAGGTGCCTTTAAGGACGCGTAAAAGTTGCCTCTTTCGGTACGCCGTTTTCAGGTTAGAAATGAGATGCATAAAAGGCACCTGCCTTCGAACGTGAAAACGTCGTCCCAGCAGAGGTGCCTTTAAGGACGCGTAAAAGTTGCCTCTTTCGGTACGCCGTTTTCAGGTTAGAAATGAGATGCATAAAAGGCACCTGCCTTCGAACGTGAAAACGTCGTCCCAGCAGAGGTGCCTTTATGGATGTGTAAAAGTTGCCTCTTTCGCAACGCCGTTTTCACGGCAGAAACGATTGAAGTACTTACGAAAATATGTATATCTCTTAATCGTTAATATACTGATACTATACTTCATTAAAAAAAAGTAGTTTGATTTTTACCTAAAAAATATTTTAGGTAAATAATTAAATAATTAGGTTATATAATTATTAGAAGAGATAAACTTCTGTTAAAATATTTTTTATATAATAATATATATGATTTGATATGATTTGAGCGTATAAGAATAAAAAGTAATGAATCTAACAGTAAAGGTTCGCATGGCTCAGCGAGGAAACCATCATGAAGTTAAATGGTAGGCCCGAGTTCGATTCCCGCCCAGAGTATGCTGCATAAAAACTAAATTGTAATAAGGTTTTTTCGAAGAGACAAAATGGAATATTCTCTCTCAAGTAGTACATGAAAGTAGTAATATATATAATATATATATAGATTCTAATTTTTTCTTAAATTTGAAGATTTTGTACGTCTTTTCAGATGTCCAAAAAGGCAACTTTTTTGCATCTTAAAGCGACATCTTAAAGATGTCGAAAAGACCTGTGAGAGACGACTTTAAGTCGCACAGTTTTGTAACAAAGACCTGTTAAAGTTGTACACAGTACGTGGAAAAGACGTGAAAACGACGTGCCACAGACGCAACGTACGACTTAAAGATGTACGTTACGTCTTGCGTCAGGCAACTTTTAGGCGTACTTTAAGATGTCTTTGTGCTATCTGGGTAGTACTTGTAGCTACCCAGACAGCACACCGGCTCGATTTGGGCCTGCTTTTTATGCGCGCCATGGCCCGGAAATAGCCAGGCATGGGCTCGAGCCCACAGCCTGCCGGCCGTGCCAGATTTCAGCCAGATTTCAGCCCATTTACAAGATTGCAAGGGTGCGGCATTTGCGTTCTCATTTCGTGATAATACAAACATGGGTTTTTTCAGTAGTCAAAAACGCCAGATAAAAGATCAATCTAGGCAGCAAACGCCCTCAAAAGTCTTTTTTTTCCTATACGAGGCGTAATTTGCATTATATATGTTATGAAAATAGCTACATGCGCAGTTGTATGCTTCCGTATGATGCAAATTACGACTCGTAAATGTAAAAATAGGACTTTCGAGGACGATCACGGCCTAGATTGATCTTTTATCTAGCGTTATTGACTACTGAAAAATCAAATTTTTGTATTATTAAGAAATGAGAACGCGAATCCCGCACCCTTGCAATCCTCATTTCCATGCGACCCGCACTGTGACGCGCATGCGCGAGAAAAGTTGGGCTCAATCGAAGCACTGATTGGCCACATTAGTGTGACCGTGCTGCCCTCTTAAACTCTGGCTGAAATCTAGCTGAAATCTGGCACGGCCGGCAGGCTGTGGGCTCGAGCCCATGCCTGGCTATTTCCGGGCCATTGCGCGCATAAAAATCAGGCACGGATCCAACGGAATCAGCCTCGAGCCGATCCAAGCATTGTGTTAGATATTAACCTGTAGGTCACGGGCCTCGGGAGGTTTGGGCCGGTGGTGGGCTCGGGCAGGCTGTGCTGTCTGGGATATCAATTCTGCATCAATATTATTTTTACTAACATAATTAGTTTATACGACATTACTACAGAAGGTAAATATAATAGCAGAATTATAGACATTCAGGGTGGTCCACGCAACTTGCACACCTATGATAACTTCCAAAGTATGCGTTGCACGAAAAAATGTTGTATATAGAAGTTGCATGGTCTGAAGGGGTACATTATGTAGTATATTTATTTTTATTACAGGTGGACGCGTAAAGGACATGTGAAGGTCGACTTCATTTTTTAAAATGAAATTAGGTATTTTTTAATACATCAATCGATGCAACTGGGCATTCGTTATAAAAAAGTACTAACCTATGTATGTCGAAAAGTTAGTAGTTCAGGAGATATTTCAATTTAAATAACTCTAAAATACCATTACTGTCATACCATGACGTTAGTGTTTACTTACTTGTGTAACATCTTAGCACGACAGTAATGGTATTTTAGAGTTATTTAAATTGAAATATCTCCTGAACTACTAACTTTTCGACATACATAGGTTAGTACTTTTTTATAACGAATGTCCAGCTACATCGATTGATGTATTAAAAAATTCCTCATTCCATTAAAAAAAATGAAAATGACCATCACATGTCCTTTACGCGTCCACCTGTAATAAAAATAAATATACTACATAATGTACCCCTTCAGGGGTACATTTTCAGGGGTAAATTTTTTCGTGCAACGCATACTTTAGAAGTTATTATAGGTGTGCAAGTTGCGTGGACCACCCTGTATGTATATAACATACATCAGAATTATACATATGTATATACATACATATGTAGTATAATGAGATCTTGGACAACTCACCCAACGTAACCATAATTTTAGTGAGCCTTGCTATTTTAGGATTAGAATGTATATCTAGTTGCGCATTATGTTCAAGACGTGTCTTTCGACAGATAGCTTCTACTTGGTCATTGGATGTAATACAATCTTCAAAATCGGTGATCTGTACGTGAATTGCAAGCAATTTTCTAATTAGTACAAATAACATTTCCCGACTTTTATAAACTCTTTAAATTTGTCTGAGAATTTCCACAAAAATCGAAAGTTTAATAATATGTTGAAATATTATATTGAGTATATAAATTTGAAATACCCATGGTACTCGGTGATTAGGTTTTATCTTTTTGGCTGGTGCTGAAACTTCTTTGGAACATATCATAGTGTATGGCTTGCAGTTGGTGCAATATACCTGTGAATTTGACCAGTTTCGGAGGCGAGAGGACAAATATAAATGCTATGGGAGTTCCATTGGGAATTATTTGTCCATTTTATTGTTAGGTTAGGAAAGGATTTGGTTTCTGTTATTGTGTTCTGTTACAAATCTTGCGTTTACAACTTACGACTTACAGTCTGAATATTGCAATTAATCCACCTAAAAACGATGCACACTCGTTGCACGTGTAATAAAAACACCGTAGTAAAATAAAATAAGATTTGTTTTTATTCACCTCCAAACAGAAATTCGAGAATCCAACGTATGTCATGTTTGCTTTACATAATTACATATCTCACTGTACCTAGCCGTTAATGTAGTGTGTATTTAGTATTTACGCATACGTGTGTAGTAGTAATAGTACATACTTATTTACACATAACGTAAACACATTACCTCTGTACCGTATTACTGCAGACCTTCGCGAGGTCAAGTATAATACTGTAGCTACTGGAATTTTTCAAATTTTAAACTGTTTTATTAATTTAAAAATTTACTAAGCTCATCATACATATGAGTTACATACAGAATGAATTTTTAACATCTACAGTCACTGTATCCAGGTTTCTCTTTTGTAGACCAGCTAGTAGTTGTACTTAATCAACGGTCCTAAAAGTAGAAAAAAAATATACAAATTTACATACATTACCGACAGTTACGAGCAAGCATTTCAAAAATACACGACAATCAAAAACCCGTTCGAACACGTGTTTCCACTCCACACCAAGGCCAGAGTTATTAAATCCACTTTTTTAAAACACAACTGTATGTATGTATCACATGTCTTCCGTATCGGATTTTCCACTCTGTCTAATTTTTCATACTAAGATCAGTTTAATGTTTCATCTCGAAGAGCATCGATGTCCATTAACAAATGATTTCATATTTAAATAATCAAAGTTTTTCTTGATTTCTACGTACATAAGTGTGATTTAATACACTGTAACTCTGGTGTGTATACTTAGACAAAACTCGCCTAAAAGCACAAAGGTACAAAGGACATAGGATGTTTCAAATGAATGTATTGGGTGAAATTGCATCAAGGTACACTGGATAGGAACAAGATATTAGTACACGCAGGAACGTTAAGCATTCAACTACATAATGTCTTCGTAAGAATCTGTTACGGTTCGCACACTGCACTCGTCATCGTCACGAGTAACTTGAATATCTACGTACACGACGCGCAGCGTATTCGTGAATCCTGAGCCTTTCTGCCATCCGGTAACCACGATCACTGAATCGCCGGTTTTAACGAAACCACGGCCCTTGCCGAAGTTCAGACCGAACTTGACGCGTACATCCACGTCCTCTACCCAATCGGACAACGGAGCGTCTGAAAACAATTAGTAGATTAATTCGATTTTCTTGCTGAAGCGTTTCGAGTGTTATAAACCTAGTAACGTTTTGCTACGGTACCTTCGTAGTAAAGCGGCAGAATACCACGGTAAAGATGGGCCTGTCGCGCAACTTGATGGAACCTGGTCACCGCGATAATCGGGCAACGCGGCCTATATTTCGAAATTAAATGTGCAGACCGACCGGTAGTCGTGATTACTATGATGGCACTTGCTAAACATTTCACGGATGCTTCGACAGCGGCAATCGCTACGACATGAGTTTGGTCGATAGGAGGCAAGGCTTTGCTCGCGAGGTCATGGAATATCTGGTTGTGCCAAATAGCGGCCTCTGCTTCCTTGCAGATGTTAGCCATTGTGCGAACACATTCCAATGGATATTCACCTTTGGCAGTTTCACCTGTAATACAGGTGAATTTCACTTATTAGTAGACTGCGGATTCTATACGTTTATGGAAAGAATGGGTGTGCGCAGTTTCAAACAAGAAACACATAAGATATACGTTTCTTACAGCTTGACATTACTTTGAAATTTTCCGAGATTTTTCGACGCGTTTTAGACTAGTTTACCTCCTCGCTAGGACAGCGGGCCGAGTACAGTAATTCTTCAGTCGAAGTCCTGGGTCGCCTATGGGTCATTCCATGCCAAATCGATCACTTTTTGCAGGCACCATCGTCGATTTTGTTCTAAATGAAATATGTTGTCGTCCATGTGAAATTAGGGGGGGGGGGGGGTTAAGTCATCATTAGCCAAATTGCCAAAATTGCAAAAATTGAAAACTTTGAAGACCTGCCATTTCTAAAAAAATTCGAAACCGGAAAAATGATGACTTAAAGTCCCCCTACTTTCACATGGACTACAACATATTACACTTAGAACAAAATCGACGATGGTGCCTGCAAAACGTGATCGTTTTGGCATGTAATGACCCCTATCTAATCGAAGTCGAGTGCCAACTCACTCCACTGCCGGCCAACGCTGAGCCGTGCCGTATGGCGGCGACGATTAATCTCGGCTCGGATATATCGGTGTGAACACCACAGCATTGACTCCAGTGAATCGAATTCTCAAACTGCTTAATTTTCATTATTGTTTTATGGGACTTTTGCTAGCTTATTCCTGGCATTTCTGTGCTTAAAATGACACCAAACACGATATAATTTCAACCGTATTTAGTGGTTTAATCGACGGTGATAGTTTCGGGAGCAAGGAAGGACAGCGACAACGCGGGCCATTGAACTGTGCCGGTGACGTCGACTGTTCGCGTCTCTTTCTTTCCCATACGCCCTTCTTCGTTGCGTTCGAAACTTTCATCGTTGATTAAACCACTAAATACAGTTGAAATTATATCGTGTTTGGTATCATTTTGCATTTGAAAAATGCCACGAATATGTTGGTGAAAGTTCCATTAAAAAATAATGGAAAATAAAGAAGATAGAACTTTGGTGATGACGCACGGGCCTTTAAACTATGCCGGCGACGGCGACACGCTTCGGCCATGCGATCCTATTTCATTCTGTCCTTCACTATGTCCGGCTTGTCGATTGAAGTCTCGGCGCTGTCGGCGCGGTAGACGCCGTCATAAAAAAATAGCAGCTCTACGCTACTGAAGTCCGTTCAAAACACGGCTGTTGGGACTTTTCGATCGAAGAATTACTGTACTCCGATTCTATCGAGGATGTTACTTCGCGTATCTTACTTGTTTGCACACACCAACAGCTTTTTTAGTATAATATATTACCGGATAACATGACGCAATCAGCGCCATCGAGAATAGCGTTTGCAACATCGGACGATTCGGCTCGGGTAGCACGCGGTTTCTTCACCATAGACTCGAGCATCTGAGTAGCACAGATCACTGGTTTACCAACTTTGTTGCACCTGCTGATCATGGATTTCTGAGCTAAGAACACTTTCTCCGGTGGGATCTCGATACCGAGATCACCGCGGGCAACCATAATGCCGTCAGAGGCATCGATGATCGCGTCGAGATTCGTCATGCCCTGTTGATTTTCGATCTTTGAGATGATCTTGATGTTCTTTCCCTTCTCGCCGAGAATCGCACGGATTTCGGCCAACGCTTCGGCGTTTCTGATGAACGAGGCGAAGATCATGTCGACCTCCTGTTCCACACCGAATTGCAAATCGGATTTGTCCTTCTCGGAAACGGCTGGCAAGTCGACTGGCACACCGGGCAGGTTGACACCTTTGCGGGAGCCTAACGTGCCTCCGTTCTCCACGGTCGTGACAACATTGTCGGCATCTGGAAAATCAAAACAACGATGTATTATATCGGAAATTAATGAATAGACTACGGATCAACTATCCGTAGAAACGATCGAACGTTACGTACTGACTGCAGTGACGATCAGAGAAATCAACCCGTCGTCAACGAACACCCGATTTCCAGCCTTCAACACCTTCGAAATGTTTACGTAATCGACGTATACTATGTCTTTGTTACCCTTCTCCATGTACGACTTGTCAGTGGTCAATTTGAAAGTCTGACCTTTGGCTAATTCCACTTCAGCGGACCCGCCCTAATAGAAAAAAGTTTTAGTTCTATATATTATACTAATTATACTATTACTATGTATTACGTATTCCGCAAAAGAATAATGGTCATGGTATTTACCGCGATATTCATGGTACGGTATGACATGCAAGTTTCTAATATAAAATAATACAGAATCATATGATAATACGTATGTATATGTATCGTACAATATTTTAAAATATACACTCCCCAAAAGAATTAAGGAATTACAATGGTTTGGAAGCCTGAAACCTCTAGTTTCAGATGCTCTGTTTCAAATTGTTGCTATATTGGTTTTTTACAAAGTTGTAGCGAGATGAAGACAACATTAACGGTTAACAAAAATTTTGTGCAACTTTGAAGCATCACACGGGGAGCAACAAATTGTTTTGATAAGTAGCGTTAATATTATTTGGAAGGACTATATTGCTTTTTTGCACAAGACTCTACTATAATTTTTTCGCTTTCTGGAGCCAGTTAAAGTTAAAAAGCCAACATTTACTTCAATGTGGAATAACTCTAATAAAAAAAATCGCACAATAATCAAAAACCACACAATTTGCACAGACAAGATAGCCCTTCCAAATAATATTAAAGCGATTTATCAAAAAAAAAATTTGTTTCTCCCGTGTGATGTTCCAAAGTTGCACAAAATTTTTGTTAACCGTCAATGTTGTCTTCATCTCGCTATAACTGTAAAAAACCAACATGTACCAACAATTTGAAACAGAGCATCTGAAACTAGAGGTTTCAGGCTTTCAAACCATTATTTAACGATATCGGTACAGCAATTTTTGACGGGGTTATGATCACGTAAAGTGGGAGCAATTTTTCGGGTTCGCAGAAGTGATCCCTTAATTCTTTTGAGCAGTGTATGATTGCAAACTAATTACATATACAGTGTGTCAGTATAATTGCCTCCGGTAGTTGAAGCGTAAATATTGAAAAATTAGCTTACGCCTTCGAGGAGTCCTGTACGAATCTCGGGGCCTTTGGTGTCGAGGGCGATCGCCACAGGGGTGTTAACGCCGCTGCGAGCAGAGTAGTTCTTCTGCGCTTCTCTGACGTTGCGGATGGTCTCGGCATGGTATTCGTGAGATCCATGGGAGAAGTTCATTCGGGCGATGTTCATACCCGTGTCGATCATCTTCTCGAGGATTTCGACGGGCCTCGAAACCGGCCCGATCGTGCAAATAATTCCCGAAAGACGCACGAACGACGCGCGACTTTCAATGTCGAGGGCACACATGTGGTCTAACTGGCTCTGGGCGTACAAAGCCAGAGTATTCGGCTTCCCAGCCATCTATAATAATATAAAACAATTCGATAAAATCTGTTTTTACAGGAAAATAGTCAGAAACGCTGCTCAAAACAACAACCGCTAACAAACTCTTTATACTATTTATATTCTGAATTATGACACTCTTACATTTTTATGTTTAGCGCATACTTTTATATTTCGCCAGAAATACAAAAGGTATTCAAGAGAAATAAGTATTCTACGAGAACGAAAATAAATAATACATGCAAACATACAAATAAAAATTTCCAATTATTACATAGCTAGAAAATAAAAATGAATAAAACTAATTCTGCGAAGGTTATTTGCAACATGGAGTGACTAAAAATATTTCTTCACCGCATTCCCACTTGGAGCTTTCGATGAAAAATAAATTGGTAAAACCTTTCAATTCCTTCAAACTTCAAACGGTAATTATTTAGAACAAGGGTTTCCTCTCAGATTTTGATCATCTTGAAATATGTTGTCAAGGTCATCATTCTAAACGACTTTTTCCTATACATGTTACCGCCGCTCGATTTTAGTTTTCGAGATATTCGCAAAAAACTATCGCTAATACTGTATTGAATTTTTCGTATTCCTGCACGCTCTGCGGCAACGTAAGCCTGTCCCGGCGCGGCGTTTGTTTACATTTTGTTTCTAAACACGCTGCGGAGATGAGAGAGAGAGAAAACAGGGTCTCACTCTGGTCATACATACAGGGTGGTCCACCTAAATACGGCCACCTAAATATCTCCTCCAATTGTGGGGGTACAAAACATATTTTGTGTACTATTTGAATGGTTTGAAGGAACCATTATATTCCAAACAATATTTTTTCCGAAGGTCATTTTTTTCGGAGTTATCAAGGTCATCGATGTTTTTTGATACATAACTACATTTTTATTGTATTGCATCGGGTAACTGCTCGAAAAATACATTCAGATATGTATAATAACACGACCTTGAGCTTGATCCGAAGGTAAAACTTTAATTTTCGAAGATCAAGGTCACTTCAAGGTCATGTTATTATACATATCTGAATGTATTTTTCGATCAGTTACCCGATGCAATACAATAAAAATGTAGTTATGTATCAAAAAACATCGATGACCTTGATAACTCCGAAAAAAATGACCTTCGGAAAAAAATGTTCGTGCCAGATATTTCGTCCATTGATACCATGCACATTATGTAACAAATATTTTTTGCATCGCAATAACCTGAAGAGATATTTAGGTGTCCTGTTTTAGACGAAACACCCTGTATATTATCCGTCTCCAACTTTGAAATAATGGCGATTTTGAAAAGTAATGGTAATCGTTTTCGTGAAATATCAAATAATTAGTTACAAATAAATATTTATTGAATAATAAACATTTCCTAACATATGCTTTTTGTTTGTTCTTTTTAGACATTTCCATTGAGTAGGTATCTAATTATTTTGCGCTTAATAACAATAACAGTTGAAGAAGCTACGTAAAACAAGCAATCAAAAAAAGGTATCAAATTACCTTTTTTAGAGCGATTTTGGCGTTCAGTAATTGCAACTACCAATTACAATTATTTGTAATTGCAGAAATAAAATTACAATTACATGTAATTGCAGAAATAAAATTTTAGAACCTACATTTTTGCATGTATGATGCAGTTTGTTGTGCTCTACTAAGAGTACTAACATACTTATGCCTTAAACTTATTCGTTAGGAAGTTATCGAAGCTAAAAGTTCACTGAATCATTTCGTTCTCGGCAAGTGTTCCGGAGTACCTACGTTATGTTCCATTATAAATCAGAGAACTTTTAGCTTCGACAACTTCCTAACGAATAAGTTTAGGGCATAAGTATGTTAGTACTTTTATGCAGAGCACAACAAACTGCATCGATTGGTGCAGTCAAAAATGCAGGTTTCTTCTTTAGAACGGTCTTAAACTTTTGTCTTCTACTGTATATGTATGACCAGAGTCAGACCATGTTTTCTCTCATCTCCATAGCGTGTTTAAAAACAAAAAGTAAACAAACGCCGCGCCGGGACAGGCATACTTTTCCGCGGGTGCAGGAATACGAAAAATTCAATACTGTATTAGCGATAGTTTTTGCGAATATCTCGAAAACTAAAATCGAGCGGCGATAACATGTATAGGAAAACGTTGTTCAAAACGTAGAAATCTATAACATATTTCAAGATTATCAAAATCTGAGAAAAAATCCTTGTTCTAAATGATTACCCTTCAAACGAAAAAGGACATTATCGGCTTTTACTCGCATTAAACCTTTATCTCTATAGAGCTTAATATGTACGATGAAGAAAATACGCTGATAAGTTCGAAATCAGTGCCTAAAATTCTATAAGAAAGAAGCGAAACTTATTTTCAGGTGCGAAAAAAGCCGTCCCTTACACAATGTTATTAACACATTATCTACCAGCGTACGAGTATTCTATGTATAATTTTTCAAAGTCTATCTTCCATGGCTAATAATATAATCTAATAATTTTGTTTGGGATTATGTATTTTACGTAAAAGAAGATTTTTAAGCTTACTTTTGGTACAGCATAATTATGGGTAGCCCACTAATAGACTTCCGGTAGATAAAGTGTTACAATACTATTCGATAATTGACTAAGAATAGCACACTGAGAATAGCTTACCATTGCTGCTGATTGTAACGCTTAATTTCGTAAAATACCGACTTCGGTAAGAATAGCTACCGAGCTAGGAATAAATGTATGTATGTATGTATGTATGTATGTGTGTATGTATGTATGTATGTATGTACATGCATAGGTGTTCGATTCAACCGTAAACGCGGGAACGAATTTCCATTACTTTGATCGGTAAGTTGATTTCGGAGAAAAGTTGCGTTTTTTCAACAACCCGAAGCGACGCACAGTAGGCTGTATGCCCGATTTCAGCGGCCACAGCTAGTTCAAAATTCGCTCAATATTCAACCTGCTGTAACTTTGCTAAAATTTATCCAAATTTGATGAAAAAACAACCACTTTAAAACTTGAGATTTCTACTTTTTGTACTGTATACCGTTTTTGCTGAAGCGGATGTTTTGAGTGTAAAATTTGTCCATAAAGAGGAGCATATATTAGATTCTAAAGTTTGTAGCTATTTTTCAATCAAGTACTGCGGATTATAATCAATATTTTAACGTTATTTGTCTATTTTATGTACACTCTCGAAAAGTGTAATCATTTACGATTAAACTATCTTTTTAAAATAGTTATTACAAAGAATAACCTCCGTTATTTATAATAGTATGGAAAAATGTTATGAACAAAAATTGCACGATTCAGAGGGGGACATGTTGTGGTACAAACATTTTCTGCGTGGGTGAAGGCATAGAGGAGATTTCAAGGTCACCTTGATTTTTTTAAACAGAATATCCTTTTTTTACCATAGATCGATAGAGTATCAAATTCTGAGTATAAAAGTGTTGACCTTCGTATGTCCTAAACCTAATAGTTAACGAGATATTATCAAAAGAAAAGAAAATTGTTTCGATAATATTTCGTTAACTATTAGATTTAAGACATATGGAGGTCAATACATTTTTACTCAGAATTCGATAGTCTATCGATTCATGATACAAAAAGTAGGGCTTTCGATTTTAAAAAATCAAGGTGACCTTGAAATCTCCTCTATACCGTGCAAATTTTGTCCATGTATTTTTTCATATTATTACAAATAAAGGCAATATGTGTATACTGTTTTCTTATTTTAGTATATACAGGGTGCGTCGCAAATTAGTTTTCAGCACGATTTTTCAGCCAAAGTTAATACCAACCAACCAAAGTTAATCAGTATTTAACCGACAAGAAATTTCAATTTTTTAAATTAAAAAAAAGTCGATTTTCAACAAAAAAATCAAGGTCGCTGTCATATCTTTTAATGGAACTGGCTATTTTTAATTTCATAATATTGTAGGCGACGTCGAAATGAATTCAACGACCTGCTATACGATGATTTTCAGATGACCTTGAAATAAAATATCGGCATGAATCAATTGCCAGAATATTTGAAATATTTCGACAGTACGTAATAGCAACGCCTCGCATTTAGAGGTAAACAAATGAACGTAACATTACTTCACGACTTAACTCACAAAAAACCAAATTTACACGTAGATAACGTTCAACATTACGAAATGTTTTCGGTCATGGCTGATTTACATCCGGATATTGTTCCGCATATAACATTGCAGCCTGTCGAGCATTTCCTCTGCACTCGTGAAATATTTCTAACATATTTATTTTTTCGCTATTAGCGTACCGGTTCATTGTTATAACGTATCTCATAATTTCATGTAATGAACTAACAGATCTTGTGACACAAACGGACAACAGTTGAGGAAATAAGCATTCACAATGTTTACGTTCATTTGTTTACCTCTAAATGCGAGGTGATGCTATTACTTCTTTCAGGGTCATCTGAAAGTCATTGTATAGCAGATCGTTGAATTCGTTTCGACGTCGCCTACAATATTATGAAGTTAAAAATACCCAGTTCCATTAAAAAATATGACAGTGACCTTGATTTTTGGTTGAAAATCGACTTTTTTTAAGTTTAAAATATTGCAATTTCTTGTCGGTTAAATGCTGATTAACTTTGGTAAGAAACATTTTTCTGTCCAACCATCCGAAGGGGCTGAAAAATCGTGGGGTCTAATTTGCGCCGCACCCTGTATTGTGTTTATTATTATTTAGTATTTATTCAAGTTAATACGAAGGTATAGCGAATGCAAACATGCAGGATGTGAGAAATGCTGCGATTTTCGCGCGCGCGCGATGGCCATTTTTTCGTAGATCAACTGTAAAACACGGAGTAGCGAGTAGTAGCAGCCTTTTTTTCTTGCATCTTAATCAGAAAACTTCAAAGAACACAATGGCACAGAAATGAACATCCGATCGCACCCGGAGGTATAACAAAAGTCATTACCAAACTCTTAGAATCATAAAGAAAGTAACTGAATCGTTGATTATCTTTAAATATTACTAACTAGAACAATGTATATGGTACAAAAGTGAATTTCTCTTAAAAGTATACCTTATACTTACTTAGCTAAAAAACTTCTATAAAACATAAATCTGTTAGTGTATGTAAATAAGGTAACAATTACTAATAGGTGAATTCGTTGGAAAATGAAAGCGTGTTAACAGAATTTCAAACTTCCGACAAACTTCAATGCTTTATATTGTTCCTCAGATATTCAACTAACTCAAGCCACAAAAATTTTACAATTTATGTAAGGTTTTAAAAATTGAATTTTGACCGCTGTAAATCGGGCATACAGCCAGTGTCGCCAGTTGAGCTCCAAACGGAGCCCACTCATTCCCCTCTTTTTCCCCTTCCAATATACTATTCCAGCACCATGCGCACACTCCATCGTCCCCCACTAAGACCGTAGACCACGGTGCCCGTGCCGTAGACTGGACTGGTCATCAAAGAGGGGGTACCTAATTCCCCTCGATTTTCTCGACCTGGCGACACTGCGATACAGCCCACTGTGCGACGCGACGGATGAACGTTTCGTACGGTTCGTCAGAGTAGTTTAAGATCGCGTGGGAGTTTCTAATCGCACGGTCTGCCGCGTGTCTTTCAAGAAAACTTGAGAAAATCAACACATACATAATGTAATAGCAATCGAAACACAGAGAGCACTAATCACTGCAAAAATCAACTCGTTTACTAACTGAACGGTGAGGATAGTACCTTATCGTCGGCGGTAATCCAGACCATTTTGGCAGGCTGCGCAAATAAATAGGAGACAGGAATTAGTGGCAATACGTTTTCGTTGGTACCGCGGCTACGTCTGGCTGCATTCGTCCGCGCACGTAGTGCATACTGCTTATCGGACAAGCAACGGATGTATCGCGACGTGCGCAAGTAGAGAGGGTAATTGTAGACGTTCGATGGTTGCGATACACGGCCACGGTACCAATGCATGCAGCAGGTGTACCAAAATTTTGGGGGGCACATTCTATTCTGAACCTCTGATTAATTACGAAAACCGCATCTCGCTAGAACGGACGAATCAGGGTCAATCGTAAGTCCCTGCCTTTTTCTCGTCTATCACTTTCGCAATCATTGTCAACACGTTACTTACTGGAGATCAATTCGAATTTCAATTCGAATTCGTCAACTAGTATCGCTATGCATATGTGTGACAATCACACGATTTTCTTTTTCACGTAAATTCGATTTAATCGTGAAATCGATGTCGGTCTCATAGATAAGAAACAAGGAAACGGTGTCGTTGAACCTAATAAATTAATTTGTTTCGGGCCTACGTAAATATTCGTTTAAAGACACAAAAGAATGAGATTTCCATAGGAATCATTCAAATTTCGATTATCAACGTCGATTGAACCAACTACAATAAATAGAATATAACAACTATAGTAACTATCAGGATAATCATACGATATTTTCCAATTACACCATTGTCTTTCTTCTCCCTTTCCAAGGAACAAACATTGCAATAGTCCCTCCGTGTCCTGATTTATAGGATTTTTAATTCTTACCACTACTACTACTAAAAAGACTACTACTATGTACTACTAATTTTCCAAAGAACCATTTAATTTAATTTATTTCATTTTACGAGTATTGTATTTGATTTATATTGGAGCGACTCGTGCGCGTTATAACTGACCGATAATAAAGATAATAATAATAAAGATAAAATTATAAAAATTGGGACGAATTCAAGAGATTATTCGAAGGATTGCTAATAATATTTTTTCCGTTATCGAAAACGATATCAAACTCCCACTCGTTTAGGGGGATCCGATTTAGGGGGGGGGGATAACGATATGAATTACGCATGGCGATAAGATCACCGTGCGAGGCTAGTGTTATAAAGATTATGTCGTCTTGTGGATAACCAAATAACTTTTTCCCTGGCTGCTTTAATGTCGCTAATGTTAAACCATTTTTATTGACCAATGCGACGATAAACGGGAGATACGAAGACAACGGGAGATCGTTGACGTGAACTATTATGTAATCGTATAATGTATAAGCGACGTCAAAGTCCTGTTTGGATTCTTGGATACAGCAGTTCAGAAGTCATAACTGTGTCATTTTTCGTTTGTACAGAAAATCTCGGATGACATTCCCAGCAATCTTTATCGACCGATTATATCATATATGTTCAGTTAAAATATTACTAATTCTATGTAGTATGTATAATACAACAAAAACGATGTTCTTTTCTCTGCGCAGACTAAGCATTCGTTTTTCTGGTTGCTTTACATAAAATACATTTATGTAAAATGTTTTATAACATACATTTATGCAAAGTGTTACATGGTATTCGTAGACGTAGACTTTCTTCGTACATCTATCAGTATGTCAGTATTATGAACAGAGAATGTGTCTGTTTCTCTTAAGTACAGATGTCGATAGTCTGCGTGCAAATAAATAATTATTAATTTACTTTAGAACTAGTCATCCAATGTAGCAATTTCCAAATTTTTATGGTCCGCAAACTTGTGGCAATAAAATGGAGTATTATTACGCCAACACAACGATAAAGCTGTCCATATAAAAAGTGAATTTAAAAGATACAAGACGGTAATACAATATCTAAAATAAACATAGTTATTTCAACTATATCCTGCACATTAATTAATGATTTTGATTGATTCACATCTGACATACTAAATATTATACCTGAAGTTTTAGGATAAACACAAATGTACACGTAGTAATGTATGTTTCAATGATAACATGTAGAATAGAATATTTTGCATCTTAATCGAAATAAATAAGAGAGGCGAATGTATTGAATGTGTACCTTGTAAACATGTAAGAATCTCGAAAACAGCATTAAGCCTGCCTATACTGCCTAGCACCTTACACAACTGTATTATATGTATGTTCAAGGTCAAAATTGTCTTCATCAAATTATCTTACATTCTACATACATATACATATACGTGTATATTTTCAACGAAAGTATTATGTACAGAAATGTTTAACATTTGATGGTGCAACACGGACTTTTCGGTGTTCGGTCTTATTTTTTCGATACGAACGACAAACCTGTGATATCTAAGAAAATCTGTCAGAGGCGGCCATCTTGTGACGTCACAATTGCTTCGGAAGTGTCACGAAAGACAAAATGTTGCCGAATATTACAAATGACAGGACGATAACGTAAAAATACGGTTTTCCGAGTACGAACAGTCCTAGATTGAACTGTTACGGAACACAATTGACCACTTCTGAACTGCTTGTTGCGATATCGAAGCGTCAGTTTGAGTTCCCGTGAGAACCCTTGCATTTGCGTACAAATACGTATTCTACATACGTATGTATTTTATATGGGTTTCTTCTATGCTAGTGTGTAGATCCACACACGGTCATGAACATGAACCAGCCTCCTTAATCTCATATGAAATTCGTAACTCGTCTTTACGAATAAACATTTTTAATACACGTTAGAAATTTTAACCGCGAGGCAGTCGAATTGTTAAACTTCATTAGGATCAAAATACTTGTAATTTTGTAATAAAAAGCATTGTCGTTACCTTTTCTCAGTTGTTAGTCAAGCACAAATTTAACGAAACGAAATTGGATAAGCTACGATAGAATCGGTTGAATCTCACGTTGTCGACTTCACAGTCAGTAGGAAACTGATGTTTTAAGGACACGAAAGGTCACTGCTTCCTCGTGTACTTATCTTGAACCTCTCGGCTGATTTTCAATGGAATAGATGCCATTTCTGTGTCTACATATACGCTTCTATATATATATATATATAATCAATAGCTATTTTTATCTTCGTAACTTTACGAATAGATGTAATATTGTACAGACATCACCTACATTTTAACATAATAAACTTATACTGTGTTTTTCAGTATCTGACAGTTTTAACATTTCGAATTGGATGCCTATTATTTCTTAACTTTATAAAACGTGTTTACCACATATTCAAGTTACGAATATATATTATAGTTCCCGTTGTAACACCAGAACGGGTTCGTTTGTCACATGATCGAGCTCTCATTGGTACATTAAATAAAGTAGTCCAGAATAATAGTTTGCAACTTGACCACCGTCGTCCACGGTATCGTGTGTAAAATCGCACTCCTCTCTATAACATGATATTCTATGGTTCAGAGTATTCTTATAGGTCGAAAAATATTATATATAATATTTAGGTAAGTAATTTCAAGTATTTCCTTGAAAGGGATAATCTCCGAGGTCGTTCGAAGTAACTTTTTGCTTGGCGAAAATCTATTACATTTCAAATTTCGTGCTCTTTTCAGTGTAGCCAGAGAGAAAGAGAAAGAGAGAGAGGGGGAGAGAGAGAGAGAGAGTTCCCACTCCCACTGTGCGCGCCTATAGGCAGTGTTCCGATAGTGCCTAAGATTTTTCGTACGATGGATGGCCGCTAAAGGCGCTGCCAGCCTCAGTAATTTGTATGATTTTATTCTGGAAAATGAATGTATAACATGTGTATTTGTGTATATTTTGTAACTTGTAGGACACGTCCCGAAGTTTTCTTGTCCGGAACAGATTGTTTCGGTACTTTCGCGCCAATATAACTGTCTCAAGGCGCAAAGCGCAGGGCTCCACTACTTCGTCATCATAGATACGTTACTGTATTTTACGCGTAGCGCCTCTAGCGGCCATCCTTCGTACAAAAAATCTTAGGCAATATTGGGAAATATCGGAACCAGAGAGGAAATGAGAGTGCTCACGCCCGGGGTTTGGCCGTGCCGCTTTTGTCTCCACATAATGTTTAGCCTGGAACAGCTCCTACATCATCTTTAGCATGGAACAGAACCTACACCATCTTTAGCAGGAAACAGAACCCACTTTATTGTTATTAAGTCTGTGTAATGGATCAGAACTAGCTTCAATCACCGACCAGATACTATTAAATGATATTAACTATTAAATAATAGTATCTGATCGGTGGTTGAAGCCAGTTCTGATCCATTACACAGATTTAATAACAGTAAAGTGGGTTCTGTTTCCTGCTAAAGATGGTGTAGGTTCTGTTCCATGCTAAAGATGATGTAGGAGCTGTTCCAGGCTAAACATGATGTGGAGACAAAAGCGGCACGGCCAAACCCCGGGCGTGAGCACTCTCATTTCCTCTCTGTCGGAACCAAAGAGGATTAGATAGAGGTGAAGGTGCTGTGGCCACTTTTACAGCGCCATCTATTATGTCAAATACCGAACTATACGTTGCAGTTCTATTCAGCTTATTTCCCTTCTTATATTTTTCTTGTACACGCCGACTGAAATATGTACGCCATTTGTAATCAAATCGTTGTGAGTGGTTCATTGCTTCCTATATTTCCAAGTATTTTTGGTTTTGTGTTTTCGAAATTAGACAAAAATGCCTATACATTGCTGCATTTGGAAGCAAAAAGTGGAGCAGAACGTTCGTAGTTTGTTTAATATACCCAAAGAGCCACATATGTAAGTCGAGTCAATATGTATAAGTGCTGTAAATATGTATGTATATATTCTATATCCAACGAGAGAGCAGTACCGTTGCGCGCAGCTTGGAAGATGTTGGAGGGGCAGCGAGCCTATCATCTCTCACTCCACTATCCACTCCCCACTTTCTTGAACCAATTAGGGCGAAGGTGCGCAAATACGAACGAAAACTGGTCTTCACGTGGTACTGCTCTCTTGTTGGATAGAGTATATGCAGAGAGTATATGAGAGTGCTCACGCCCGGGTTTTGGCCGTGCCCATTATAGTGCTGCCCCCTACACTAGTGTTTAGCCTGGATCAGCTCCTGTCTCCACACTCAGTCCGGACAAGAACCGGTTTCCACACTCAGTCCGGACAAGAACCGGTTTCCACACTCAGTCCGGACAAGAACCGGTTTCCACACTCAGTCCGGACAAGAACCGGTTTCCACACTCAATCCGGACAATAACCTACATCATCTTTGGCCTTGATCAGAACGAAAAGTTTATATCGTTTTATATAAAATATGTAACTAAGATATAGATCTAATATACAAATCTCTAATTAATATAAATTAAATATAACATTAACTATAATGATAGAGGAAGTATTTTCATTTTTTCCAATCTTTTAGTTGCAAACTCTAGTTGTAAAAAATAAAGAACCCGGAAGAATTCGAAGAAATACAGATTTCATATCGAGGCGTAAATGCGACCATCTTGAATATTATTAATTTAATAATGAGGTATTGTCATCAGATCTGATGACAATATATAAGCAGTGGCCGAATTCTATCGCGTTTGGACTTTTTTTAATCGGAAGAACGCCACGAATTGGCTCGTGCCACTTTCGTGAGGGCATTACGAAAAATGTACAAGTTCAGGATGAACGTGTCAGGGGTTTCATGCCGAGCTACCTGGCTGGCCGGGGGATTGCCCGGCCGTGTTTATTGCACCACTTGGCCAAGGCGCCCCAGCCAACTCGTCGCTTCGTCGCCCTAGCACCGATGATGGAGCAAATTTTTGATTTAGATACATTTTCAAAGATATATGTTCACAAATAAAGGCAGTAAGCAGTGGCCGAATTCTATCGCGTTTGGACTTTTTTTAATCGGAAGAACGCCACGAATTGGCTCGTGCCACTTTCGTGAGAGCATTACGAAAAATGTACAAGTTCAGGATGAACGTGTCAGGGGTTTCATGCCGAGCTACCTGGCTGGCCGGGGGATTGCCCGGCCGTGTTTATTGCACCACTTGGACAAGCCGCCCTAGGCAACTCGTGGCTTCTTCGCCCTAGCAGCGATGATTGGCAAAAAATGGATTTAGATCAGAGTTGGGCAAAAAATTTAATTAGATACAAATTTCGGATCACGGATCATAGATAGAAAATTTTGAATTAGTTACTCCAAGATAACGATAAAAAGTAACTTGTATCCGAAGTTGAATTAGATAATTTCATATCCGAAGCAGAAGGATCCGAAGCTACGGATCCATTTTTAACTAGTTAAATATCTGATTCAAAGATCCTTTCGGATCCTTCAAGATCATTTCGGATCCTCCAAGATCCTTTTGACCAGCTCGAGGCTTGAATGAACACGTTCCGAGGCCCGAGGGTCGGGCCTCGAGGCCTGAGCCCAGAATACAATAGAAGTACAATAAACACGGCCGGGCCATCCCTTGCCAGCCAGGTAGATCGGCATGATACCCCTGACACGTGCATCCTGAACTTGTTCATTTTTCGTAATGCCCTCACGAAAGTGGCACGGGCCAATTCGTGGCGTTCTTCCGATTAAAAAAAGTCCAAACGCGATAGAATTCGGCCACTGCTTACTGCCTTTATTTGTGAACATATATCTTTGAAAATGTATCTAAATCAAAATTTTGCTGCATCATCGGTGCTATGGCGACGAAGCGACGAGTTGGCTGGGGCGCCTTGACCATGTGGTGCAATAAACACGGCCGGGCAGTCCCCCGGCCGTGTTTATTGTACTTCTATTGTATTCTGGGCTCAGGCTTCGGGGCCCGACCCTCGGGCCTCGGAACGTGTTCATTCAAGCCTCGAGCTGGTCAAAAGGATCTTGGAGGATCCGAAAGGATCTTTGAATTAGATATTTAACTAATTAAAAAAACGTGGTAAAAATGGATCCGTACCTTCGGATCCTTCTGCTTCGGATATGAAATTATCTAATTCAACTTCGGATACAAGATCCTTTTGGATCCGAACCTTAAGATCACGGAACTTAGTTACTTATCTTTTAGTTGGATCTGGATTTAGATACGTTTTGACTTAAATACTGCCCAACTCTGATTTAGATACTTTCCAAGGGATTTTCACGAGTAAAACTAAAACCAGTAAGCAAAGGCCTAATTATATCGAGTTTTGTCTTTTCTTAATCGGAAGATCGAGGACGAAACGCTTGGGATACATAATTTAAAAACTTATAGGATTGTTTCAAGAACTGTGGCAGGATTTGATGGGTCTTTCCTTCTAAGGATTTGGATTCAAAATTTACGAAAGTATGGATAGGAAAAGATGAAAGGAAAATGGAACAAGGTGAAAACGGTTTATATACAGTATATATTACGCCAATGTAAATAGGTCCGCGCGGTTCAAATCGCGCAATCGAAAACGCGCGGTTTCCGCCGTGTCTGAACGGGCTCTTAGATGTCTTTGTGCTATCTTTGTTGTTTCGCGTTTCTTTTATTTTCCAGTCCATAGTTAAATTCCGACTTTCAAACTAAATATAATTTCTAAAAGTCCTAAGTAAATAGTACCTTGTACATTTTCTAGTTTGTTGGAAGTAGAGCTTAAATGTTGTTCGATCTTTTTTGTTTAAATAAAAAATTAGTTAATAAAAAATTAGTTATTCCGTACAACGTGTCTACTTCTGCAATCCTGTCTTTTATTTAACCTTATTAAATAATTATATTTGCAGTTATTGTAATACAGGATATTCCCTTCATTTCGTGAAAGAAATGAATCTTAGTTACATATTTTATATAAAACAATATAAACTGTTCGTTCTGATGTAGGTTCTTGTCTGGACTGAGTGTGGAAACAGATTCTTGTCCGGACTGAGTATGGAAACCGGTTCTTGTCCGGACTGAGTATGGAAACCGGTTCTTGTCCGGACTAAGTATGGAAACCGGTTCTTGTCCGAACTAAAAGATGATGGCAGCCAAAAGTGGCACGGCCAAAACCCGGGCGTGAGCACTCTCATATACTCTCTGGTATATGTATACTGATGACACTGATGTATACGTATATTTCTTTTGAAAATAAATGTAAATGTACTTTTCAATTCTATTTTATATTCTTCCTTCCTAACTATATAACCTGTATGTATATGAATTAAGGTTTCAAAATTTTTTAAATTGTCTAGTCAGAAAAAAATTTAGTCTTGGAGTTTAATGTAGAGCGAACCGTAAAATGAGGTATAGAGGATGGGACTGGTATGGACACGCAGCTACACACAATCTCATTCTCATACGTACACTGATTGTGCGAGGCAACTGGAGGCAACATGTACATAGGTACATATCTTAGTATGGACACGCAGCTACACACAATCTCATTCTCACACGTACACGAAAACTGTAATCGGAACACGGATCCATCTGGCGGCGACCAGAGAGAACCCACCGCTATCTTTTTCACTTTCCCGAGAGTAGCCAGAACACCTCTATAATACACCGTGATCGGAACACTGCCTATCAGTGATGCCAGATGCGGGGAGTCACGAGTCACGGTGAAATGATGTACCCCCTCTCTGATGACGGGGAATGAGTGCAGTGATGGTATTGTTGGCGCTTTTCACGCGCATGCGCGACGATTCTAGCCTCAGACGGCCTCAGTCAAGTACGAAGATCGGGTACCTTGGTCGCCCTGCTAATTTCCCGCCATATAGTCTCCCACTACTTTCCCCCCCAATAGTTCCCCACTTTCGGACGTAGACGTAGATACGGCCCTGATGAAACTCGCGCATGCGCGCGAAAAGCGCCAACAATACCATCACTGAATGAGTGGAGCAAATGGGAGACACGTTGCACGTACGCGATGGGGACCGTGGAGTGTGCGCCTGCGCACGGTGCTAGAATGGAATAGTGGAAGCAGTCGATCGGTGCTACCTTTTCTCGCGCATGCGCGACAATTTCAGCCTCAGTAACGTAACTATATCGATGAAATCGGGTAGCTTGAGCACCCCGCAGACTTTTATAATTGAAACTTATTCTTTATTTTGAGGATGGGATAGGGAAAGAGCACTACAATAACTACGCAAAAGAATACATAATAAAACAAGGAAATAACACTGGTACATTCCCACCAGAATAACTGTCTCAAGGCGTCAGTGCTCTGGCCGCTCCGTAACCCAATAGTAGATACGTTACTGTTTTCTCGCGCATGCGCGAGAAAAAGGTAGCACCGATCGAACACTGATATATATACTATGGATACGAGATGGTGTGAAACATATTGAAGTGGCTTTACATGCCAGCGCTGCTAGGAGGACACCGCTGTACTATATCCCCCCGTACTCCTCTTCACCCCCGTAGTGCTCTACACTTTGCCACTCTTCAGGTGGCGTTGTTCGCAATGTAGTTGCGCGTTGGGGAGAACGACCATTTTTAACCATTGTGGTTTACAGCGTGGTTTGGAGCAGGCGTGTATTTTACTGTTTATCGTGTTTTGTCGTGCATATTTAGTGAAAATAAAAAAAAATAAAATGTTAAAACATTAAACATTAAATGTTTAATGTTTAGAAACATTTTTAAAATTACTATTCACTTTCTGCGAATTCCAATAATCATTACTCCTGTTTCTTTTATATTATATTTATATATAAATATATTTATTTCACTATTTTCATAAATATTATTTTTTGCAACCAGTTTTTTTAATTTTAACCTTCATACAAGCAGTTCGTATTATTGTGCTATATTAATACGCGTCCCTTGTAAATTCAATCTTTCAAACTTCGCGCTAGTTCCGTTAGTACAGCGGTGTCCTCTTAGCAGCGCTTACATCTAAAGTCACTCTTCAATATGTTTCAACTGCTGTACGGCTGGCTTACGGGAATCTCGTATCCATAGTATACAGGGTGTCCCAAAATTCGTGAACTTCCCGGAAATGGGAGGTTTCTGAGACCATTTCAAGCGACATTTTCCTTTGCAAAAATGTTATCCGCGACTTTGTTTAGGAGTTATTAACCAAAAACAGGGACCAATCAGAGCGCGACCTAGACGCGAGTTGAATCAGTCGGTCCGGCGCGCAAACTGTCTATTGGCTGACTGTGGCAACTCGCGTCTCGGTCGCGCTCTGATTGGCCCGTGTTTTTCGTTAATAACTCCTAAACAAAGCCGCGGATAACATTTTTGCAAAGGAAAATATCGCTTGAAATGATCTCAGGAACCACCCCCTTCCGGGAAGTTCACGAATTTTGGGACACCCTGTATATACAGTGTCGCCAGTTGAGGGGAGTCACGGTGAAAAAATGTACCCCCTCTCTGATGACCAGAGCGGCAGAGGAGTTCAGGAGTAGGGTAATATGTGACACGTTGCGCGTGCGCGACGAGGATTTAGTGGGCGAATGGAAGACACGTTGCGCGTGCGCGATGGGGACGCAACAATGACATGACATTTCGCAGGTTTTAGGTTATTGCAGCGTATCGTAGTTATGAAATGAATCATACGAATCGTTCTGCAGAACGATATTATTGTATGTTATATGAGATGTGATATGAGTAGAGTTCATTAATATGTTCATTAATATATATATTAATATTCACCGTCAATAACTCAATAGTTGTTGCCCTTTACCATCCTTTCCCATAGCGTATATACATATATAGCTGATAGACTATATTTTCCTACAATTTTATTGTATTATGTACCTATAATATATTTATTACATTCAGTATTCAGTTCTACAATTTCGTTCATCTTCCCTATACCAAACTTTTTAATATATAGTACTATAGATTTCAACATTTTTTTCAATATTCATACTCCGCTTCACAACTGAAACTCCCATGTTACAATTCATTTCATTTATAATAAAGAAAGTTCATAATCTGCAGAACGATTCGTAGATACGCTGCAATAACCTAAAACCTGCGAAATGTCATGTCATTGTTGCGTCCTCATCACGCACGCGCAACGTGTCACATATTACCCTACTCCTGAACTCCTCTGCCGCTCTGGTCATCAGAGAGGGGGTACCTTGTATTCCCCTCGAGTGACCGTTCGGTTACTAACTGGCGACACTGTATATATCAGTGCGATCGAAGCACTGAGTGGAAGGGGAAAGGAGGAGAGTACGGGACAGTACGGGAGCTCCATATGGCATCACTGCTGCCTATAGAATTACTGCTTCATAACTGTTCATAACTATCAATAACTATTCATAACCGAACGAAACATGTGAAATAATAATAACAACATAAATCTAGTGTAAATATAATGTTCGTAAACTTCGTATAATTAGTATTTTTCTATGATTGCACAAGAAAAATGCAAATCGTCGTGTACACAATCTTCCTATTGCGTGTTGTCGTGTCTTGTGCGAGATAATGTAGTGTTATTGTTATAAGTACAACATTGACGTATCTCTTATGCACAGATGTTTACTTACAATATTGTTCGAAACTTTTGTTTTGTAATACGCGCTTACACAACCATGAATCATGGAAAAGGAATTAGGAACACAGAATGTGAATAATCGTTATTTTGCCGAATCTTGTAGCGACGGTACCGAAAGGTAAGTTTACTACTGACATGATACTATAATTATTTAAGCTATTAAAACTATCTTAAATAATGTACATACAATACATTATTGTAAACTGAAGGAATGTGTCCGTCAGTTGTCATGGTATAAAAAACATTTTCTGTGCAGTTTAATCGACAGTGCTAACCTAAACATTGTCTCCATATTATATCCCCATTGATTGTTTCGTTTACTTCTAGTCGCATTAATGAATTAGCGAAACTTTTTATACATTTCAGAATCATTGGCTCCGAAAATAATTCGCTATTAAAAGTACTTCCCGATCGTTTTGAGAGGAGGAAACAATTTTGGGCTAACTTTTTTATCAAGTACACAAACAAGGTATGACAAATTTTATATGTAGTAGAATGTAGAATACACACATATAGTAAAAATACTGTGCTTGATTGCCAAGTCTTTTTGGACATAATATATTTGTCTCTTAATAATAATAACAATAATAATACTGTTATTATCGATTACTTGATGTTTCAGTCATTAGCAGAGAACGGGACACTTTTAAATGATTCTTGTGCCAGGAGACCTCATAAAAAATCATTAAGCTTCATACAACATTGGATAAATACTGCCTACCTGCCTTATACAAGTATGCAAGACATAGATAAACAATCGGAACAATATCATGCGAATGAAACATCAGAAAGTTCTTCCAGTAGTTCTGTTGACACAACTACGTATATTTTGTCAAATATGAAAACAACTAATAAGGTAAAGGCTATGGCTATCTTAGAGGGAGCAAAACACAGCGTTTCACTAAACGACGAGTGCCAAGATCTAGAAAGTATAGAAACGATAAAACTTAACAAAAATAAAATGTATAGAACATGCTGTGTTAATGGAAACTCTGTACAGCATAACAACAAAAGTAATAATTCCATGATGCCTTTGTCCAAAACTGAGGACGTTGTAATATTTGAAAGAAGCATTGATCCTAAAGAAGATGCGACACAGGCGCAAAAACATTTGCATGCGCATACTAATGACATTACAACATCTAAATCTACTTATAATAAACTGTTTACCGGGACATTGATGCAGTTAATTTCCAAGAGTGCGCAAAATGGTTCGTTACATACAGAAATAAATGAACTTTCGCAAACATACACGTCGGAAGACAATTCTACTTCGTCAAGTATTTCTACAAAATTAAGTCAACGTAAAAAGTTGTACAGTGGTAGAGATTCTCCTGTTGACATTATTTTTACGAATCCCAGGAGCACGAATATTATATCAAAGTCAAAACAATATTTGCATCCAGCATTAGATACCGAGCATAATACAAGCAGGAATTCTAAAGTTCTCATCAACAGAAGGGCGCGAAGAATGAATATGTATCGGATGCGTTTCGCATCTAATAGCATGTTGAGTGTTGCAAGCAAGGATGCATGTAAAAGAAAGCACAATAGAAAAAATTCTTCCAAGGGCACTGTGCTAAATATAAATGGAGTGAAAACTCAAGAAACAAAACCTACTTACATCGAGGCTAATAATAGGCTAATAATAGAACAGAAGCATCGTAATATGGATAGTTCTCTAATAATTAGTAATAGAAGCGAATTTGGTGATTCGGTAAAAAGTGCAAATGAATTTAAAAAACCCGACAGTACTGTGGGAATATTCAAGAAACCAAAATTAATAGCTGATTCGAGACAAGTATCGAGATCAGACTTATCGAAACACAAGAAGTCGGATGAAGTTACAACGCTGCAGAACTTAAATCCAGCAGTTTGTTTGACAAAATTATCAGAGATCGATATAGAGAAGTATAAAAAGCTGAAAACTTCAATCTATAATTTCAACAATTTATCGAGTCCGGTAGTTTATTTAAACCGATTATCCAAGTCCGATATACAAAAATACAAAAAGGCGGATGAAGTAGTCAGAAATGTAGAAAAAACAATGACAAATCCAACAGTTTGTTTAACACGACTATTGGAACATGATATTGAAGCCTACTTGTCGGATACGAACCAGAGCAAGCTAAAGGAAAATAATTTATTGTCTGAAACTAGCCGGATACAAAAGAATGGTACAAGTAATACTAAAAATACATCGCATTCTCAAGATATCTTAAATAATTTACTACAGAATAACAATACCATTAATTTTTTAGATGATTCGGATAGCAATCAGAGCACTCTCTTATTCCATGAATGTGAAAATGCTAATTCGAAAAAATTGACAAGCAATTTGGAAAGTGCAAGTAATGTCCCCCTAACAAATAAATTAGAAACAACCGACAATAAAATTCTCAAAAATAATGCTACCGATAAACATCACGATAACTGTATTCGAGAAACGAGAAACTCCCAGAGAAATAAAGGAATTAGGCCTAATAACAAAAATGGATGTGGTTTAAGTTTTAGAGAATCGAACAAAACAAATAATATTAATAATAATAATAATAGTGTGTCAGAGGTATCGATTTGTTCGTACAAGCACAATAATAGATTTCATCCTGACGAGGTAGAAATAGTGTACCAAAATAATTGCAAGCAAGCTAGGAAATCCAAGCGTAATAAAAAACACAACTTCCTTATATTGCGCGATGATAGCGATGAATTTATAGAACTTATACCGAAGGACAGACCTGAAACTTTTAGAAATATTTTAGAGAAAGATACAAGTGATACCGAAGCCAGTTGCAATACAGTTACACATGTATTAAGGTCTCAAAGAAGTCCAATGCTTCGTCAAAGTTCTGTAAAATGTACGTTTGAAGACTGGACCTTCAGAAGCCGAAGAAAGGAAGTCGTTTCACAGAAACAAAAGAATGCGAACGTTGGAAAGACTAATAAGAGGCTAGATATAAATTATTTACATTTTCAAACGAGATTCGATACAGATTCAGAAACGTCATCGTGTTCTTAATAATTTATTGTGAATCAAGAAGTATAATAATTAGACTGCAGATTAGACTGCATTTATGAAGAAATTGGCTGGGTGAAATATAAAATAATAAAAGATCAGAAGAATTCCGGAATGTTGTAACGCTGTTTTTAATACAACAAAATCATTAAGGGATGAAATCAATTTTTAATTTTATTCCTGCTGCTCGCAATCAATGCAGAACATTTCCATTTTGCATAAAGATCCGCAGTCTAATTATAATACATAATTTCAATTTTGAATAAAAATCACTACAAAATCGGTAGAAAAACTTTCTAAATGTTAAATACATGTAAGTGAACATAGTATTAACATAGTATTAGCCGTTATTGTAAGTACCATCTTAAAATTACTATGCACTAATTAATATTCACTGTTTCTAAGAAAGATAAGAAAGTAACGAGAACAATGAATCGAAGTTGTATTATTACTATATGTACATAAGAAAATGCAAAAGCAGCACGACGTGGAACAATTTAAGTTCCAATGTATTTCCGGTGTAGCTGAGCATTGCTCAGTGTGCCATACATATAAATCTTTTTAAATGACTATGTTTTAAATTGTACATACTTTTAACTACTTTTAACTATACATGTATTCATAAATAAAATCTATAATTTTTTACTAAGAAGTTGTTGTTACCCTGCCTATTTGATTTACACTCATTAATCGATCTTATTTTTATTATGCATTATTATTAAATACGCTTGTTATTAAATTCAATTGTAATTGTTGTTTTCGTGAACGAAACATTTTAAAATCATATATTTATTTATAATTCTACATATATTTCTTAATTTCTTAGTTTATAGGAGTAAACGATTGGGTTGTTGTTTTAACAAAGATTTTTGAGAATACATACATATACAGGGTGGCCCACATAACTCTGAACAGCTCAATATCTCGAAAACTATGCCATCGATTTTAAAGTTCTTAGTCTTAAATTGCATGGAACTGAAGGGCCTTTCTGACTACATAAACGTGAGTGGCCTCCCTTCCCCTTTAACGGAGGAGGGGAGGTACCTTTGTAATTTTAAATGGAACCCCCTATAAAATGTTACATATTTAGATTCTACCGGAAAAACAAGTCAATTTTGTCTGAATCATTTTTTTGTCAGATATTTCCATGATGAGATATAACAGTTTGAAGTTTCGAGTTGTAGGTACTTGAAGCGCTCGGAAATAGCGTTATGGAATTGTACATACGTCTTCTTGTTCCACTAAAATTTAGAATTTATTTAGAGCCTAAATACTGAAGAGCTTGTATATAGAAATAGAAGAGAATCGCAATATATGTATGTATTTACTTATATACTACAAGCGTTTGTTAGTAAACAGAGGACTCTGGACTCTGGATAACCGAGACCTCTGGTAACTGATGGGACCTCGGTTGATCCATCCCACGAACAATTGGGATCCGGCTAATCAAGGTCCTACTGTACTGTACTTTTCATCCAGATTTTTAAATGTACATTGTTCTTTATACGTATACAAATAAATACGGTTACAATATTTAAAATAAAAGTACTTCATAGTATATATATTCTGAAAGAATATTTTGTTCCAAAAACGAAATATTCTTTGTATGTACAAAATTTTTATTTCAGTAAGAAATCCATACAATATTTATATACAGAATACAAAAAAAATATCTAAAACTGACACAGCTTTTAATAAATTAGATAAATAAGAAATTTAACAATAATATACAATTCATAGATTGTTATTATTACATATTATTATTATTATTCTGGATTGATCTCTGATCTTTTCTAAAATTATCACATAAATTTAAGTCTCTTTACATTCTGTAGGTCTGTTTCTATAACATTTTGTTGGCCTCTAAAGCACACCGTTTTTATTATATTTTATACATTCTTCGATCTTCTTGGTATATGCGTATAGTAGCAATTATCGTATAATGTTACATATATACATTTACGACTACATATAAATAACACTATTTACAGTGAAAATCTACACAAGTTTAGTAGCTAAGGCAGTGAATCAATTATTGTTTTGTTCACACAATATCAACTTCTTATTCGAGTAAGAAATCTTCTAAAACTTTAGGCATCTGTAATACAATATACACATATGTATATCAATGTATATACTTACACACAAACAGATTTTTATAATATCTATCATTCCTATTTGGGATTTTCAAATTTCTGTAGTAACTATAATAATTATTCTGTTAACTAAGTACACTGTACCAAACGTACATCGTTCCCAGCAACGATATGTAAAACTCTAATTTACCTCTTTCCTTGTTTTTGAGTTTCAAGGTTTCCAACTGAGAAAACTATCCTGTATAACTATCTGTTTGAATATGCTGTGTGTAATAGTTTGTGGTATTTTGCGATTCCGTTGCGCTTCAAAGATATACGAGACTTTCTCTCTTGCTTCGCTACGCGAAATATCACCTCTAAGACCGAGCAGTCTAACAAGATGATCTTCCGTCATATCTGGGTATTTTTCTACCAAGGAGTGCAAATCAAGAGAAAGAATTTCAGAATCTTCGCAACGTAATACTTCGGCAAGACGTTTGATTATTTCAAAGGGAGAATTGAAGTTCCCTACTTTTGGTGCTATTCTATCAAAGAAGTTCTTTAGCTTATCTGCTTCTGTCATTATCTTCGAAGTACACGTCAGACATTCGTCGTACGTTTTCAAAGATATCTTCCGTTGCAGCATAGCAGAAATGTAACGTTTCGCAATGAGGTTTTGCGCCTCTGTAATAACATACTCAAAACTCCTAGGGGATAAGTGGTTGTAATCCTGAAAGTAATCTTCCAAAGTTACACACACGGTCTCCACAGGAATCGGAGATGATAACCACTTGGGAGTTATCAGATCTTGGAATTGTGATTCTAAATCTAGGAAAGATTCTTCTAGTAATATCGCTGCTGCTTCATTGCGTAATTGTTGATAATTAGACAGCAGATTTTCAAATTTAACAGTGACATCTCCACCAGTATTTGGAACCCAATAAAGTTGTTTCATTTGCTGAGCTAGCTCTGTAAACTGTAAACAATTATTAACAACTGTAATCATATGATGCGTGAAGTACGGTACTTGACTTCTGTCCTCGAAATGTTTACTTTTAAATTCCGATATTGCTTGTCTGTACATAAAGCCGTATTTAATAACTTGCTCGATGCATAGAATAAGCGCTTGAGCTGTCAAGTCGGCGCTAATCGTTTTCGTTACTTGAAGATTCTGATCGATCATTTGAAAAATGATTACAGGCGCCGCAGTATGATAGTATGCCTCTTGAGCGCTACTTTCTGGCAATGTGCCGCTCCACCAATCAACCTTTTCGGTTTCCAAAGTTTTCCTCATCCAATCCTCATAGTTTTGGCACATATTCTTCAAATATTTCTCCTGGAGATCGTTTATAATCTCGGGACTCAGCAGCGGGCCGATATCGCTCGTATCGATATTCAGTTCCGTATGTTGCATCAACTCTGGTCCTGTATAGGTGTTCATAATCCAGGATAATAAAGATACATATTCGTTTCCTTCCAAGCCGTTCGCAATTATATCTTTCAAATGTTGCGAGAGACTTGTGTGATACATTTTAACGCAAGTTCTCACAATGTTCCAGCAAGGTGGGAAGCAGGGTTCGCATAATGTTTTAGCGACTCTCAAGTCTTCTAGAATTAGGAGTCTCGTGAGTTCCAAGTATCTAACTAGCCACATTTTGTTGTCTACCCTTTCTTCGACGTGAGTGCATTCGATTCTATTAGCTATAGACTTTTCGAGAACTTTCATAGCCATGTCTTTCCATCGTTTAGGTCTACCCGGTGGCATAAATCCGCTCTGTTTATGTCTCTGAATAGCAAAGTGATCCGCCTTCTCTTCTCTCTCTATAATTCTTAACGCCGTTACGATAACGGTAGGTTCTTTTCTAACGGTATTCAAGGTACGACTCAATACTAATCTGATTTGTTTCTCCATCAGCTGTGAAAGCATTTCGACATCCTCTAAATAAGCTTTCAACATAATTGTGTCAGCTGGCGATTGATTCGGAAGTTTATGAAGCTCGTAAAGCAAATCATCTCGTGAATTCTCAAGATCCATAATGCTCTGATGAGCGTGTAACAATTTACCTTCGTTTATCCATTGCTTAGTTTTCTCAACGCTGTCAGGCACGGTGAACGTATGCTTCAAGTTTTCTTTGGCGGTAACGTATTGAGAATGACGCATGTTCTCCTCCTGAACTGCTTGTAATTTTCCATTCAATTCGGGAACCTGACCGAATAGCTCGTTTATCTCGTTTAGCTCCTGCTTTACCGAAGCGATACTTTCCAAAGAACTCTCGAGTTGTTCAAAGCCCACGCGTACTCCATCTAATTGACTTTGCATTGCAGTTTTGAGCATGGTTTCCACGGAAGCTTTTTTCCGGCTTATTCTACGTTTGTACATATCAATTTTCTCCAATTGACCTGGACGTTGCAACAAATTCGACACATACTTGGTCGCTCTCGCTTTCGCCTCTTCCTCTAATTTTTGTAGGTCTTCCATTTTCAAAGCCGTTTCTGCTAATCTACGTTTATATTAGAAAATTGTTGATTAGAAAACTAGGGAATAACGTTTCCGAGTAAATTGAACAAGTTTAAACACAGTTCAGTGAATGTGTGTGTGCCAGATTATTTTGACATTTGCGCAACTTTGGTTAGGTATTTTAAGGTGAATTTACATCGAACAGTTTCTCGCGATCTGCTGTACCCACGGTGTATTATAGAGGTGTTCCGACCATGGTGTATTATAGAGGTGTTCCGACTAAGCCCTCTGTAAGGCTGAAGTTTTGAAAAAGATAGCGGTTGGTTCTCTCTGGTCGCCGCCAGATGGATCAGTGTTCCGATTACAGTTTTCGTGTATGTGTGAGAATGAGATTGTGTGTAGCTGCGTGTCCATACTAAGATATGTACCTATGTACATGTTGCCTCCAGTTGCCTCGCACAATCAGTGTACGTATGAGAATGAGATTGTGTGTAGCTGCGTGTCCATACCAGGGAGAATTAGTTCACCTTAAAAGTAGGGGAGGATTAATCCACCCAAAAAGAAGCATATACATGCTATTACCGAAAAATATGTTATAGAGGCAATTTCAACGAGACGATTCGATATACTTGACATGACCATAGATAGGATAATTAATAATTATAATTTTCACTTTCCATGCGAAGAACATAAAACCATAATAATTAGTAAATGTTTATTTAGCTATATCACAATGCGCGTGCGACAATATATGCGAAAGCCGAAAATCGTACATTGAAAAATTCACATAAAATAAAAAAAAAACTGTCAAGATTTTACAATTCATAAATATTTCTGTGTACAAATCTCTGTAAACATGTAAATAAATGTTGTATCTAAATAAAACTTAAAATATTGACACAAAACTGTTTTTATTCATATAATTTATTTTTTCTTTACATATATAGTATTGTTTACAATTTTGTCAAGTAATTCACCTGATTATGAGGAATATCATATTTTTCTTTATGTTTCGTTAAACACTCTTCCAAACTACCCAGACAGCACACCGGCTCGATTTGGGCCTGCTTTTTATGCGCGCCATGGCCCGGAAATAGCCAGGCATGGGCTCGAGCCCACAGCCTGCCGGCCGTGCCAGATTTCAGCCAGATTTCAGCCCATTTACAAGATTGCAAGGGTGCGGCATTTGCGTTCTCATTTCGTGATAATACAAACATGGGTTTTTTCAGTAGTCAAAAACGCCAGATAAAGATCAATCTAGGCAGCAAACGCCCTCAAAAGTCTTATTTAAGACAAATTTAATAACAGTAAAGTGGGTTCTGTTTCCTGCTAAAGATGGTGTAGGTTCTGTTCCATGCTAAAGATGATGTAGGAGCTGTTCCAGGCTAAACATGATGTGGAGAGAGAAGATGTCGCGAGAAAAGTTGGGCTCAATCGAAGCACTGATTGGCCACATTAGTGTGACCGTGCTGCCCTCTGAAACTCTGGTTGAAATCTGGCACGGCCGACAGGCTGTGGGCTCGAGCCCATGCCTGGCTATTTCCGGGCCATTGCGCGCATAAAAAGCAGGCACGGATCCAACAGAATCAGCCTCGAGCCGATCCAGGCATTGTGTTAGATAGTAACCTGTAGGTCACGGGCCTCGGGACGTTTGGGCCGGTAGTGGGCTCGGGCAGGCTGTGCTGTCTGGGTACATATGTATCGGTAACATGTGAGAGAAAATTTAACGGGTGATCTTCAAGATAGTATGAGACAAAAATCAAGAAAAAAAATGGTGATGTCCGTTTTCGATGGATGAAATCATCAATAGGATGTTAAAATCTGATTCAAATATTTTAGATAAGTAAATTCTGTCCGTAAAAAGTTAGTTCAAAAGTAATGGACATGATACCTTGTGATTTCTTTAATTATATTTTACAGACGATGCAATCTGTGCCAATTAAAATTCTCTGAGGCCTCCCAAGGATTTGAGATCCTGACATTGGGATACCGAGAATAAAATTCTCCGCCTGTGTGTATTGTGAAGAAAATTTTCATTGTCATAGACCCGGCATAAGTGTAGGATATGACAGTGCAAGGTATAAATCTCTTTATAATCAATACTTGAACTCAGTCTGCAATAGGTTAAAGGGTATAGCCGGATAAGATAGTCCAAAATGCCCTTGAGCCGAATTTTATCGATAATGTGCCATTCGATAGAGCACCAAGAAAAACCATACTGTGCAAAGTTTCAACCCTGTATCTCGATCGGGAGGGTAGTTATGGGGTAAAATCGAAAAATCAGTTTTTGGCTTATTTTCCCTAGTTAATGACGTTTAGAAATTCTGAGAAAAATCTGACACATGTCAAGAACCAAAATGCATACTTTGCAATTGGTTTCAGATTTTTAAAGTGAAAATCCTGCTTGTAAAAAATCAAAAACCTCAAAAAAATCGAAAAAATGCAGATTTCACATGGAAGTTCTAGAGTGACAACATTTATATTTTTACAGTAGCAGTATATTGTCATAAGTATTGTTCATGAATTTTTTCAGATTTTTTGGTTTGGTGCGCCGTTGTTAAAAAAAATAAAAACTGATATTTTCGACGTTTTTTCCGCGAAGAACTAAGCTAACCTTAAAATTATTACTTTCTATTTGTTCTGTACGTCTATCAGGCACTGATAAACCTTGAACATTATTAAAAAATAATTAAACAATGAAATCGGCTTGATTAGTATTTTTACTATGTCAGCGTATTACATCTGAAAGTATTAAACACAATCCCAACAGCTCGGTTGGCTCAGAGCGTTAGGCGCTCGACTGTTGATCTGCTTATACTCAGTGACAGTGATGCCAGATGCGGGGAGTCACGGTGAAATGATGTACCCCCTCTCTGATGACGGGGAATGAGTGGAGCAAATGGGAGACACGTTGCACGTGCGCGATGGGGACCGTGGAGTGTGCGCCTGCGCACGGTGCTGGAATGGAATAATGGAAGGGGTATGGAGGAGAGTACGGGAGCTCCGTTTGGAGCTCCATATGGCATCACTGCTGAGTATAAGCAGATCAACAGTCGAGCGCCTAACGCTCTGAGCCAACCGAGCTGTTGGGATTGTGTTTAATACTTTCAGATGTAATACGCTGACATAGTAAAAATACTAATCAAGCCGATTTCATTGTTTAATTATTTTTTAATAATGTTCAAGGTTTATCAGTGCCTGATAGACGTACAGAACAAATAGAAAGTAATAATTTTAAGGTTAGCTTAGTTCTTCGCGGAAAAAACGTCGAAAATATCAGTTTTTATTTTTTTTAACAACGGCGCACCAAACCAAAAAATCTGAAAAAATTCATGAACAATACTTATGACAATATACTGCTACTGTAAAAATATAAATGTTGTCACTCTAGAACTTCCATGTGAAATCTGCATTTTTTCGATTTTTTTGAGGTTTTTGATTTTTTACAAGCAGGATTTTCACTTTAAAAATCTGAAACCAATTGCAAAGTATGCATTTTGGTTCTTGACATGTGTCAGATTTTTCTCAGAATTTCTAAACGTCATTAACTAGGGAAAATAAGCCAAAAACTGATTTTTCGATTTTACCCCATAACTACCCTCCCGATCGAGATACAGGGTTGAAACTTTGCACAGTATGGTTTTTCTTGGTGCTCTATCGAATGGCACATTATCGATAAAATTCGGCTCAAGGGCATTTTGGACTATCTTATCCGGCTATACCCTTTAACCTATTGCAGACTGAGTTCAAGTATTGATTATAAAGAGATTTATACCTTGCACTGTCATATCCTACACTTATGCCGGGTCTATGACAATGAAAATTTTCTTCACAATACACACAGGCGGAGAATTTTATTCTCGGTATCCCAATGTCAGGATCTCAAATCCTTGGGAGGCCTCAGAGAATTTTAATTGGCACAGATTGCATCGTCTGTAAAATATAATTAAAGAAATCACAAGGTATCATGTCCATTACTTTTGAACTAACTTTTTACGGACAGAATTTACTTATCTAAAATATTTGAATCAGATTTTAACATCCTATTGATGATTTCATCCATCGAAAACGGACATCACCATTTTTTTTCTTGATTTTTGTCTCATACTATCTTGAAGATCACCCGTTAAATTTTCTCTCACATGTTACCGATACATATGTACTAATATGTCCTGGATTAGACCGGAGCAGCATTTTTGACGGAAGAAAAATCGCAGCATATCTTAGTGGCGACACAATGACCTAAAACAATTTTTCAAAAATTAATATACGTAACAATTATATTATGTATATAAATAAAGTTGGATATAACAATATAATTATTTTTAAATATATTACAAATACACAGGACTCGTTCCAAAACTAAAAATTAGTAAAATGGTAAGTAATATGTGATACAAGAAAGCATTATTTACTTTATTAGATACATAATACACCTTGTACTTACAAGTTTTTCAATAATGATGGGTAGCGTCAAAAATCACTGTCTTCATTTCTGCAACACATAAAATATATCCCAATTTGAAAATTTAATATTTGTTTCGCTCATACTTTTTTAGAGAGTTATCGGTATATATTTTGTAGTTTATAATATTCATCACATCTTACACAATAATCCGTAAAACTAACACCACTGAAAAATTCTGATACTAATATAGACATATTATGCATATATAGAAAATATAACTAGAAAATATAACCATAAACTAATCACCCAGCACAACTCATGATGGTAAACTACAGCTGAATTCTCGTTCCGCGCGCAGTCCATTTTGTGCACTAATATCAGTGGACGAAAGGCTGTGCAGCTGACTTATGGCAATACCGCATCCATAGTATATATATCAGTGCCATAGAGCCACCCCCGTTGTGGTCGTAAGGCGCTCTCTTTCTAATTGACAAGTTGGTGGGGAGAGATTCGCCTAATGAAAGTGGTGAGTGCGTAGGACGTGAGAGTTGACTGGCTCGCTGCGCCCCCACCAACTATCGGTGTGCGAGTGAGATAGCTATACGACCAGCCGCCATGGCAGGCTTCAACGTTTCGTTCAGGCCGCGTAGTCTATCTCTATTAGTCTATGGTCGAAACATACAGACATATGTACTTTTCTACTTTATATATTAGAAGAAGTAGAAGAAGATATAAGTACGACATATGACATACGAAAATGAATCGATAGACTCTTTCTTTGTCACTCTTGTGCCCCTCGTTCCCGTGCCCTCGTTCGTTCACTTCTCTCTTCTTTTCGAGTAGAAAGCAAACAGTGTTGTTTACAAAGTGTACGTGCGAATATCGGCGAATGTATCCTATTTGATTTCTATAACGCGTTTGAATTATGGCTCACGGAACAAACGAGGAAAATTTGGGTATTATAATGACAGCGGGGGATGACGATAATGACAGTCTTGCGTCGAAAGCGTCGAAAGTGAGTTATACTATTCGAATCGACAATGTTTTTCTACTTTGGCGGTTCGTGTGAAAAATTGCATGGTTGAATTTACAGGAAATGTTGGAAAAACGATTGCAAATGAAATCCGAGAACGTCGAGTCCTTAAACAGGGAATTACACCAATGTAAATCGCAACGAGATCAATTCAAGTCAATGGCAGAACAGATGCAAGAAAAATTTGTACAGTTGGAGTGGAAGCTAAACAGTAAACAAAATTCAAGCGGGTAAGACAATTTACATTCTCATTGTAATACCGCTCCACACGATAGCATTAGGATGGAATTAAAATGAAATTTGTTACAAGATCAAATATTCTTTGAAGGTGTTACAGTTTAGAGAACCACTTGAAGAATCTAGATTCTTTGATGGAAGCTTGCGAACAGAACAAATGTCTGAAACTGCAAGTCTTGACATTAAGACGAAAATTAGGAGAGTGCGGAGCCGAGGTTAAACAGCGCGACACCCGATGCGCTCCTGTTGTTCATCAGAGGGAGGAGATGATAGAACAGTTGGAGAAATTAAATGTTAAGGTAATTCTACAGGGACATGAAATACTAAAGCGATAGAAAAAAGCAGTGTCGATCATTGATTTCAAGAACGCGATGCGTGGTATATTTGTTTTTCAGTGTACACAGTTGCAAACAGATTTACAAACAGTTTTAGACGAGAAACACGAACTAGAAATGGAGAGGGACGCGTTTAAATGTAAAGCGCACAGACTGAATCACGAACTATCGAAAGCGTTAAATGCGTCCAAGCCAGTGGACGTAGATGCTCTTATCAACGAGAATAGGTAAAGTTCTGGGTATCGACTTGAAATGTGAAACAATCAAGCGTGAAAGCGTAAATGCATTGGGAATTGTATCGTTTCAGGTATTTGCAAGAGAGGCTGCAGCAGTTACTAGAGGAGAAGGAACTTACGAGGCAATCGCTTTCAAAATACAAAGTAAAGATGTACAGTTTTATTTAAACATACATACTTCGATATTTGGCATAGTTTGCCGACTGGCAACTTGCCGTCTGTCGTGATCCGTAATCAAATAATGAAATGTTTAGAGTATGCTGGATAGCAAACGGGTAAAAGGATCCGTAAAATTGGGAGCCAATACGACTGCCGGCACGATTTTGACCCACAAGCAAGGTTGGTTGCTGTTACGCGTTCAACGACACGATCCCTATCGTGTGTACCGTATACGAATGCGTATCGACAGTTTGAAATATGAATTTTCAGTGGAGCAGTTGCTGCATCGCGATTCGCACGTACCAGTTCAAAAATCTGCAGCAGCGATGTCGGATTTACGATGTCTGTGCGTGGCTCTGCTGGAAGCATTGAACGATAAAACTTTAGCTTTGGCACATCAAAAGAAAGCGAACAAGTCAGTAGGGTATTTCGTGTAGTTATTATCTTTCGCGGCTCACACAAATTGAAAAGAGTTGCGAGTATTACGTAGATGACGATAACGATAATTACAGAATATTGGCATTGAGAATATGCGAACTGGACAGTACAGTGGAATCGCCGTCAACGAAATTATTGGAAGGATACACGAGCGCTAACGTTGACGCGAGATGTGAGTAAACGAAATGAAACAATTTGTCGCGCGAAATCGCTTAATCTTAATCGATCCGTCTCCTGTTTCTGATAGGCGACAAGGACAAAGATATAGTGGAACTCGAGGAGACGACCGCATATCCCGTAGAAAACGAAAAAGAGATCTGCGACATCGAATCAACGGACAATAGCAACGGCGCGCAAGCCAACGTTTCCTCTTCGGAAAGTCAAATCATGCATCAGTTGCATTCCATACAGATGAGCCTTCCAAAAAATTTGAGGGTTTTAATTCAAAAGGCGATAAACAATCTAAAGGAGAACGATACGGGGAAAGTACAGATATTATGTGAAAATATCCATAATTGATTTCCATAAGACAGAACCAAAGATTAGCCATGCGTTATTTATTGTAGTTTAAACCGACAAGTAAAGAGTACCGATGTTCAAAATCTAGGGTCTGTACAATAAATTGCGTCACAGGTATTTTGTTACCTGTTTTGTTAACGTACGAAATAGTTAAAGTTTGAAATTTACACCTGGATAAGGAAAACACAAGACTAGCAAATTCTTGAAACAATACTCATCTTGCCAGCAAAATTTCGTCTCCTTATGTATAATGGTGGAATTCGTTGAGTTTATCAGTGAAATCCAGCAGTTTGCGCAAGGTGTCGACGTTCTCCCAAACACCTCTGGTGCAGAATCGAATTCAGTTGGTTCAACCAAGAATCGACGATAAACGTTTCCATAATTTTCATCGAAGCTGATTTTCCTTTCCGTGGAGTGCTCGCGCGAGCTCCTTTGCTGAATGGTTTCAAACGTTTTTCGGTACAAACGTACAGAGAAATATTACAGAAATTTGATTACGTTACCGCGTTATCTGCATTCGCGCCTCTCCTTCGTCGAACCTGGCGTCTTCTTCTTTTTTAGGGTAATTCAAGTATGGTTCTGTTGCACGCATTGGGTTTCGCTGGTGTTTTTTCCGAGCTCGTATCTTACCAGAGGAAATCAATTAGACCCGTAGAATAGAAATTGCGCTCGATTCGAATCGTTATTTGGAATGGTGGTAAAGCGATCGGTGATCGGTCGCGCGGTGCACACCTGCCGCGAAAACAATCTAAGTTTTCGTTCCCGTTCCGCGTTAGCCCGAGAAACCGATATCCGACGAAGTCGTTGTTCGTGTTTCAGAACCTCTCGATACGCCAAAGTCTTGTTAGCGGTCCAAGCTTCGAAGGACAATCCGTTTTCGTTCCGACGCTTCGCCGAGGACCTAAGTAATCAGAATCGATCCATGTATTTTTCAGGAAAAAACCGATCGAACATTGGCGAACACGAAACGATGATAACCTGTTGTCGGTGGAGCGTGGACGAACTTTTTCGGAGATGGTATTCGACGCGTTATTTGGTTTTCGTCGCTTCGGTATGTTATGCCAAATTTCGATCAAGTTTTCGTCGGTCACAGCTTTATCGTGACCGTCTACTTTGGCAGCTGAAACGTTCTCGACGTTCGTTCTCTGCGATCTGTCACGATTCTCGGAAAGTGATCTTGTTCTCTGATTTTCATCGTTCGACGGATCGATGTTTCGCTCGGAGGATGAACTCGTTTCGCGCTCGAATTTGTACCAATTCGATCTTCGGTGAACCACGGTTTCCGATATATTCTGAAAAGAAAGAGGGAGAGTGAGGAGAGGAGAGGAGAGAGAGAGAGAGAGAGAGAGAGAGAGAGAGAGAGAGAGAGAGAGAGGTTCCAGCAGGTCGGTATGAAGGAGAACTGGTTACCTCGTTTTCTTTCCGATTCGTATCCTTCGGTTCGGACCATTTCTTGAAGTACCATTCTTCATAGATCATTCGACGAAATTTGATGATCTGTTCTGTATGAAAATGCCAACGTACATAGTACTCTTTCCATGATATAGTTGTACTCGCTGCACTAACCGTTATCTTCGAGCGCTTCGTTCACGACCTGCTTCACGAGGCTTTCCAAATTTTGAGCCGAAACGCTTTTGCTTTTCATCTTGAACGGCTTCGGAACTCTCGATTTTAGGTGGTCGGCAAGCGAAAAGACGCGGACGGGTGGTGATCGACGAAAATTTCGGAGGGAATTGCGTAACGCGTTTTCGGAACAACGGACGCGCGCAATAAAAAATCGTGACTACGTTTACGACTTACTTCTTGTCAGACACTTGCGTTTATTTGAAACTCGTCGAATCGAGATTCCTTGAAATTCGGAGGCGTCGGGTTCGCACAAATGAAAGTAATACGGATATTCATTCGTGTACGCGATCACGTACCGTATTCCATTCCATATAGCGACAATCAGGATATTAATATTAACAATAATTAATAATAACAATAATAATAATAAATTAATGTTGAGATAGACGGTAACAATAAGAATAACAACGGTAATTGTAACGATAATGATAATTGTTGGCACGCACACGCGCTTGCGATAGAAAGAAAGGAACGCGCGATTCCTTTGTCCACGTCTATGTAGACGGCGCAATTGCCGCCCGGTCTTATTCGCGATCGCTATTAATCAGATATTGCTTTTGATCCAGTCGGTGTACTCCGTAACGCGCGTATAAACGCCAGGATATCCAGGTTCGCCGCACTTGTTGCCGAAAGAGACGATACCGATTTGAATCCAACGACCGTCGGCTCTGAGCATCAAGGGACCCCCAGAATCTCCTTGGCAGGCGTCTTTGCCACCCTGACTGTATCCAGCGCACAAAAAGTTACTGGTGATCGGTTGGAAGTAAGCCGAGTTGCAGTCTTCGTTTCGCCACACCGGAAGAACCGATTGTCTCTGCACAGTGCTCTCTTTGCCACCTGTCGACAGATACGTATTCGAAAACGATTCGAGATGATTCGAGAACGACCGAACCGGACAGGGACCACTTCTGCGAACCCGAAAAATTGCTTCCGCTTTACGTGATCATACAGTCAGCGGCAATATTAAGGGGACATCCTTAAAAATCGCATAACTTTTCAAAAATTGGTCCAAAGGACTTGAATTTTTTTAAGGTGTTAGACCGACTAGTTCGCTAGAGAATAAGTAAACAAACATTTATTAAGATTGCAATTGGTAGGAATCATATAAAATTTAAAAAATGATGTTTTGTCAACTTTTTTATCTGAGCCTGTCACGATAATTAAAAAAATGCATTTTATAGATTTCGGTAACATATATACATATTGAAAATTTCATCGAAATCGGTCAACATTGCAATGAGCTACACGCGTTTAAAGATGATCACGTAAGGGCGAAATGCCCTGGCAAGGCTGAAAATCTGCGACTTTCACCCTTAAGCTCTCATATTTAAACGCGTGTAGCTCATTGCAATGTTGACCGATTTCGATGAAATTTTCAATATGTATATATGTTACCGAAATCTATAAAATGCATTTTTTTAATTATCGTGACAGGCTCAGATAAAAAAGTTGACAAAACATCATTTTTTAAATTTTATATGATTCCTACCAATTGCAATCTTAATAAATGTTTGTTTACTTATTCTCTAGCGAACTAGTCGGTCTAACACCTTAAAAAAATTCAAGTCCTTTGGACCAATTTTTAAAAACTTATGCGATTTTTAAGGGTGTCCACTTAATATTGCCGCTGACTGTAACTCCGTCACAAAATTGCTGTACCGATATCGTTAAATAATGGTTTGAAAGCCTGGAACCTCTAGTTTCAGATGCTCTGTTTCAAATTGTTGCTATGTTGGTTTTTTACAAAGTTATAGCGAGATGAAGACAACATTGACGGTTAACAAAAATTTTGTGCAACTTTCGAACATCAGACGGGGAGCAACAAATTTTTTTTATGAATCGCGTTAATATCATTTCGAAGGGCTATCTTTCCTGTGTAAAATGTGTGGTTGTTGATTATTGTGCGATTTCTTTTATTCGAGTTATTCAACATTGAAGTAAATGTTGGCAAAATCGATTTCTTGCAAAATCCTGAGGTCGTAGACAAATTTTGAGACCAGATTTGAAATCAACGGGAAATGATATATAGCATGTTCAAAAAAAATTTTTCCGCGCGTGGTACTGGAGAAACCACATTTTCTTGAAATTATACATGTTTAACGAATTTTCTCAACGTTAAAAAACGTTCGTACCATAATCTCCCTATTTTTACCATATTCTGCAAAGTTTCAGCTTTAATTTTTAAGAAATTTCATCGCTCTACCTCATTTCTATCGAAAGTTCTTTGATTTTGGATCGAGTTTGGTCCAAACTTTCCACTGCGCCGGCACGGCGCGGCGCGGCGGTAGTATATTCAGAGATGTCAGGCAGCCGCTGTACGTGGCGCGCTAATTTCTGCGAAGCACTAACTTCAAATACAGCTTCCATAGGTAAAAAATCATGGGGTACTCAATCGAATCAGCAGAATCTCTGCTTCAATCTGACGTTAGGTCGCCGAGATACAGCGAGTTAAAGGAAAAATGGAAATTGTGCATTTTTTAAGCATATTTTCAGAAACACCTGGTATATCGAAATGTTAATGATGTTAATGAAATTGAAAAAACAAAAGAAGTGCCGTGAAGAGGAAGAAACGCTCTTTCTATTGCTTTTTTGCACAAGATTCTACGATAATTTTCTTGCTTTCTGGAGCCAGTTAAAGTTAAAAAGTCCATATTTACTTCAATGTTGAATAACTCGAATTAAAAAAATCGCACAATAATCAACAACCACACAATTTACACAGGAAAGATAGCCCTTCCAAATGATATTAACGCGATTTATTAAAAAAATTTGTTGCTCCCCGTGTGATGTTCCAAAGTTTCACAAAATTTTTGTTAACCGTCAATGTTGTCTTCATCTCGCTATAACTTTGTAAAAAAACAACATAGCAACAATTTGAAACAGAACATCTGAAACTAGAGGTTTCAGGCTTTCAAACCATTGTTTAGCGATATCGATACAGCAATTTTTGACGCAGTTATGATCACGTAAAGTGGGAGCAATTTTTCGGGTTCGCAGAAGAGATCCCTTAATTCAGGGGTGGCCAACCTGTGGCGCATTGGATCCTTGCGACTATACTTATTCTTTTGAAGTAGGCGCCATAACCGAATCCATCTTCATATTTTCAACACCTAAGAGCTCTCAGTTGAATTTATTCAGCCTTCTTACTCATCAATTTGTCGCAATTTTTTGTCAGTTTACAATTATATTATTATTACAAAAAAATCATTTCTCACTATTGTAGATTAGTGCTCCAATGAACGTATGTCTTTTCAACTGTCGTAAGTTAATTAATTTAGTTGCGTGATTGAATTATACCTTTCCTACAGGGTGTCCCACCCGATTTTGACATCTTGATTTTCTCGCTATTGTTACTCGTAGTAAAAAATGTTTCAGCAGAGGCTTGAATGGTATCGAGTGGAGCATATTTTGATGTTATTAGTTTTTTCGTGAGTGGACGCGTAAAGGTCATATAAAGGTCAACTTTGTTTTTTTAAATGGAATGAGGTATTGTTTAATACATCAACCGATGCAGCTGGACATTCGTTATGAAAAGGTACTAACCTATGTATGTCGAAAAGTTAGTAGTTCAGGAGATATTTCAATTTAAATAACTCCAAAATACCATTACTGTTGTACTAAAACGTTACTCAAGTAAGTAAACACTAACGCCTTAGTACGACAGTAATGGTATTTTGGAGTTATTTAAATTGAAATATCTCCTGAACTACTAACTTTTCGACATACATAGGTTAGTACCTTTTCATAACGAATGTCCAGCTGCATCGGTTGATGTATTAAACAATACCTCATTCCATTTAAAAAAACAAAGTTGACCTTTATATGACCTTTACGCATCCACTCACGAAAAAACTAATAACATCAAAATATGCTCCACTCGATACCATTCAAGCCTCTGCTGAAACATTTTTTGCTACGAGTAACAATAGCGAGAAAATCAAGATGTCAAAATCGGGTGGGACACCCTGTATATAGCTACTCCTATTCCTATTTTCCAACCGCAACAACGAACGTAAGAAGGTAGAAAAAGTGCTTGAGTTGTACGACGCACCTGAACTCGTATGTGAAAAAAATTTGGGCATGGTGTGCAAAAGATTGGCCACCCTTGCCTTAATTCTTTTGAGGAGTGTATTATAGATGAAAGACTCGTGTACGTACCGTAGTAGGTGGTGCCCCATCCGACCACGGTGGGTCTCGCACCAGCGAATCGCTCGTTTCGATAACGCGATTGCGGCAAGCAAATCGGTATCACGTACGGCGACTTTCGAACAGGTCTGGTCAGCTCGAGGACCGCGATGTCGTTGTAAAAGCCGACCCTCGAGAACTTTGGATGTGCGTGGATTTGCTTGACCGTATAGGTTTCCGGAGCGGACGGTTCGTCGTCTCTCTCGAGATCTATGTCCCCGAGTCTCACCGTGAATTGTCTCGGCGCGAACCTGTACACGAGTATACGTATATGTATATGTATATCGATCGTTATCGTTATCATATGTTGAAATTTTCAAGTATACAGGATAGCTGGCGCAGCACTCACGGTCGTTGGCGTTGGTCGCGCATGCAATGAGCAGCGGTGAGGATATGCCGCGGGCCGATTAGCGAACCACCGCACCAGAATTCGGTGCGCTTCGCGCCATGCAGAAATATGGCTGCCATCCATGGCCAACGTCCTGGCAAGGCTTCCTCGCCGCCGACTACTCGATACTTGCCCGAATTTCGAACGCCGCATTCTACAAACGAAAACAGAGAAGAGAAATGCCCGTCCCCGATCATGTGTCCATGTAAACGTATATCGTTACCGCGATTCGTCTGTGTAATCTTTACCTTCGTCGTCCTGAATAAAGTTGTTATCGATGCTAGAGACGATCGACTCGGCGGCGGTCACGACGTTCGATTCGGTCGTCGACGGACTCTGTCCACCCGAGAGACCGAGGTGCGGACGTGTGGTCGTCGACGTCGACGTCGACGATACAGGAAACAGTGGAATAGGTCGAGGTGTCTGCAGCTTCGTCGGCCGTATCGGTGGTCGTTGGGTGTGCACACCGACGATTCCATTCCCCGGAATTATACCGATCGATTCGCTAAAAGTTTCAATTGTTCTCAACGATCGTAGCGCGTTCTTCGATCGTCGAACAATTAAGAGCCCGTTCAGACTTTCAGACACGACGGAAACCGCGCGGACCTTATTTACATTGGCGTATAGTCCAGTCAATGAATGCTCGTAAGAGGGGTGTAGAGGGAAATGGAAGGAACACAATTTTTAACTTTGGGACTTTGTTTGGACTAGTTAGGAAGTAAACATACTAAAAGTCCCTGCTCCTAGGAGGTGAGCGGTGTACAGGGGGCCACGTAGAAGGTCACCTTTTTCGGTTTTCCGCTTATATCTCGGAAACTATGCGTCCTAGTCACAAGACCATTTTATACAAAATTAAAGGTAACAAAATGTGCCATGAGATTGATTCTACTCAGTTTTCCGCTATCTCGCATAGTTTCCGAGATATCTGCGCTCAAAGTTCACTAATTGTGAAAAAGACATTTTTGCCTCACGTTTTTTGCCTTATTTGACTAGCTAACTCTTCGCCACAATTAGTGAACTTTGAGCGCGGATATCTCGGAAACTATGCGAGATACCGAAAAACTGAATAGAACCAATCTCATGGCACATTTTGTTACCTTTAATTTTGTATAAAATGATCTTATCGCTAAGACGCATAATTTACGAAATATAAGCGGAAAACCGAAAAGTGGGACCTTCTGCGTGAAAAATTGAAGTTGAAATTGAAAAATCAAAGTTGAAATTGAAGTTGAAGTTATTGAACATGAAGTTTTGAAATTGAAGATAAAATCGAAAAATTGAGGATGAAATTGGAAAATTGAAGTTGAACTTGAAAAATTGAAGTTGAAATTGAAAAAATGATGATGGAATTGAAGTGGAAATTGAAAAAGTGAAGTGGAATTTGAAAAAGTGATGTTGACATTGAGAAATTGACGTTGAAACTGAAAAATGGAAGTTGAAATTGAGAAATTGAAGTTGAAACGGAAAAATTGAAGTTGAAATTGAAAAAATAATGGCGGAATTGAAGTGGAAATTGAAAAAGTGAAGTGGAATTTGAAAAAGTGATGTTGAAATTGTAGTTGAAACTGAGAAATTGATGTTTTAATTGAAGTGGAAATTGAAAAGGTAAAGTGGAATTTGAAAAAGTGATGTTGAAATTGAGAAATTGACGTTGAAACTGAAAAATGGAAGTTGAAATTGAAAAAATGATGGTGGAATTGAAATGGAAATTGAAAAAGTGATGTTGAAAGTGAAGTTGAAATTGAGAAATTGATGTTGGAATTGAAGTGGAAATTGAAAAAGTGATGTCGAAATTGAGAAATTGACGTTGAAACTGAAAAATGCAAGTTGAAATTGAGAAATTGACGTTGATACTGAAAAATTGAAGTTGAAATTGAGAAATTGAAGTTAAAATTGAAAAATGATGGTGTAATTGAAGTGGAAATTGAAAAAGTGATGTTGAAAGTGAAGTTGAAATTGAGAAATTGATGTTGGAATTGAAGTGGAAATTGAAAAAGTGATGTCGAAATTGAGAAATTGATGTTGAAACTGAAAAATCCAAGTTGAAATTGAGAAATTGACGTTGATACTGAAAAATTGAAGTTGGAATTGAAAAAATGATGTTGGAATTGAAGTGGAAATTGAAAAAGTATGTTGAAATTGAGAAATTGATGTTGAAACTGGAAAATGGGAGTGGAAACTGAAAGAGTGAAGTTCAAATTAATGTTGAAATTGAAAGTGAAGTCGAAAGTGAAGTGTTGAATTTGAAATTGAAGCAAGAACACTAACTCGAACAAATAATACCAGAGTGAACTTTGAGCGCGAATATCTCGGAAACTATGCGAGATAGCGAAAAACTGAATCGAATCAGTCTTGTCGCACATTTTGTCAGCTTCAATTTTGTATGGAATGGTCTTATCGCTAGGACATATAGCTTCCGAGATATAAGCGGAAAACCGAAAAAGGGACCTTCTACGTTCCCGCCTGCAACCCGCTCACCTCCTAGGAGTGGGGACTTTTAATATGTTCACCTCCAAACTAGTCCAAACAAAGGCCCGAAGTTAAAAATTGTGTTCCTTCCATTTCTCTCTACAACTTTTCGTTGACTGGACTATAAACGGATGCGTACACACGTGACCGCGCGGTCTAAAGATCCGCGCGGCTGACGCCTCTGAACCGCAGGAAATCAAATCCGCGCGATTTTCATCTTCGTACCGAGCTAAAACTTTGCCCTTCTCCTGTATTTCCGCGCGGTTACCGCCCCATCCTGAACGACTGTCAATTTTGATGCGGTTCAAATCGCACGGTCGCAAACGCGCGGATTCCGCCGTGTCCGAACGGGCTCTAAGGAAGCAACAACTTCTGCGACGACAACTTACCTCGTGATTTCGGTCTTGTCGGTCAACGGGCAACAAACGCCCGGGACAAACAGGCTCTTGAAGCACAGCGATTGTCTGAGTTTAGTCAAATCCAGTAATAGTTGAGGGCAGTTGCTCAGATCCTGACAGTTTCCCGAAGCGCCGTCTGCCGTGGTGCAACCGGACGACGACACAGACAACGAATCTTTCTCTCTGTTCGCGATCACCTCCGTGGAGAATGTGGACGGAGACGGAGACGTAGACGGAGATGAAAATGGACCCGGTTCGGGGGTCACGGACGAGGAAGCAGTTGGAGAGGTTGAGGCTGAATACGAAGACGGAGAATCCGAAGAAATCGCTGGGGTTCGCAGGGGCAGCGCCACTCCGCGAACCAACGGCGCTATGCTATCCGTCACGTTGCGACCTAAGGAACGAATGGAAAAAAACGATACGTTATGCGTTACCGAATACGAAACGCCTAGAAAGAAGCAGTCTCATCCGTGAGATTTCTACCGAGAATGTTCTTCGAGATGGTGTATATGGCCGACGGTAATTCCTTCGGTGGATAATTCGAATTCTCTACGCCCCTGGTCATGTTGACGATGTAGCTACCGACGGTGTTCAAGGCGCCGAGAGTTTCGCTGATCGTGATCAACGGATCTGGCTCCTCGCGCCTCGAAAACTCCACCTTCACCAGTTTCCCGTGGTCTCTGGTCTCCCTGCGGAAAGCTCCGGGGATGGAGGATCTTCGGGGGTCATCGTAAATTGTTCGCCGCCACGGCTCTATCCTCGCGATCGGTCCCGCGAACATCGCGGAGCTCGGGATCCCGTATCTCGCTGCTGAAAACACGGATACGCGGGCGTACTCTATCAGTTGGAAGCCTGCAGAAAGACTGCGCGCGACTCACCCGTTCATCGGTTTACGATTTACGAAACGGATACACCCCGTGCGTACAGGTACATGTCTCTTACTTACGGTAATTGTATCGCGCTACTTCGTCGTTGTAGCACCAGGAACTCGTTAGCAAACTCCATATCGCGCAAAATTCTGAAACATTCGATCGGCCGAGTAAACGGCCGTTTACTCTTCGTTCCCTTACTTCTTTCCCTCGCGGATCGAATTGTCCAACGATCAAGGATCAACGACAACGGCCGACGATCGTTGCGCAACGATACGGGGTTTTTACGTTGAAGAGGACGACAGCTTTCGACTCTTCCGAGAAACGCAATCGATGACGCGCGTCAGAAGACCGAGCCTACGATACCGATCGCCACCGATGTTTCTCCTGAAAACCGCTCCTCGGAGTGTTTCCCCCTTCTCCCCTCCCCTTAAGAGGGACGACTCAATTTCGATCGTTTTCGTTTTATCCACTTGGAAAGTATTCCGAACTTAATGAAATTTTGACACGTCGTTTAGGGGTAGTCTGGGGAGTCGAATCTGAGTTTTCGACCTCGAGGACCCTGTGCTAACTTGGGAAGGGGGAAAATCCACGATTTTTGTTACCTGTTTTTGGTATTTCGCCTATATCTCGAAAACTATGGGTCCTACTAACTTTTCCTTTTCATTTTGGAGAGAGCATTAAATTTCCTTCAAATTTCACTGGTCAAACGTATTTTTTGACCAAATAGGTACCGAGAGACAGGCGTTCAAAGGAAATGTTTCTCAGAATGACATTTTGACCCAGATAGCCAAAATGCTCGATTCTGGCCAGGGCAGTTATGACCGTGTGGGCTCGTAACGTTCCCTCGGCAGCTTGTGCCGAGGGAACGTTACGAGCCCACACGGTCAAAATTTGGCAGGAACCAGGACCGACGGGCCGAGGGGAAGCTTGTGCCGGGTTTGCGCCGAGGGAACGTTACGAGCCCTCACGGTCATAAGTGCCCTCCTCAGATTATAGCCATCGTGTGCCTTTTGCCCATTCAAGCGACGTTCGGCCCGTCTACCTGACCCCGACACGCCGGGCCCGATCTGTGCGCGAGGATCGCTTGGCTATCTGGGGAGCCACACATTGCGACATTTAACAGGAAATTGCAAGTTTTTGGCTCATAACTTTAGTTTTTCAATGTTTCTACATATAATCTACATACTATGTATACCCCTTACATTTTCACACCCCCCTTCGGACCAACGTAACGAATACTTTTCCAGAAGGCTTGAAAAAGTAACACCGCCACTGTTCTGTATTCATCCCATTCTTTCAAGTATGACGCACAGGATATTCTTTTCCTTCATGCAATAAGTGGGTGCGACACCACTAATGCGCCCTTTGGAATTGGGAAAAAGAAGGTGATGCGACTGTACGACAAGAATCCTTGGCTTTCGGATATGTTGGAGGTGTTCAAAGATCCCGAGGCATCTCACAACCAAATCGCCGAAATTGGAGAGAAATTCCTAGTGAAATTGTACGGAGGGACCATTGATACAGGCAACCTGGAGGAACTCAGGTACCGCGCATTTTCAACCATAGTGGCAAAGCCAAAATGTGAACTCGCCAGACTGCCTCCAACAAGAGATGCTGCCAGATACCATTCCTTCAGGACATACCTGCAAGCAGTGTGCCCAGACGGGATACGTTTTCTCGCGCATGCGCGTTCAAAACATTAACGTATCTATGATGAGGCGATGATGTAGCAGAGCCCTGAGGCAACTATATCGGCGGGAATGTACCGGTATAATTGGCGGGACGCATAGTGGTCCAAATGGACGATTTAGGCGTGCAAAAGTCAAGGAACCAACCAGGCTCCATGGAGATCATATAAATTTCTTAAAATTCTGCATGGCACTCAAGGTGCCACATTTCCTCGAGAAGCGTACTTTACTGAAGCTGAAATCGCCGCGCATGCGCGAAAAAAGGTGACCCGTCTGGGAACACTGGTCCAGACGTGGATTGGGACATCATTGGGAGTCAAGGGAGCTCTCAGAAGTTGCCTTCTCCTTGGGGATGGAGATTGACCAGACGAGGTTAGTATTCAAGTTCGTATTGAATATTGTAGTACATTTCCACTTTTCAAGAACCGTGACACGATATCCTATTCCTTCATTCATTGTGCTATTTCGAAATTCTTGTTTTATAGTGAGTGATTAATCTGTTTAGAGCTGTGGTACCGATCACCACAACCATGGACGCTGCTCCACGCCATCAGCTGCAAGTGCACCACTGGATGCGTCACAGGAGGCTGCAGCTGTAAAAAGGCAGGACACCGGTGCTCTGGCATATGCAAGCACTGCGTTGGCACCGCTTGTGAGAACTCTCCGGAACCCACTTTTTATGAAGAGGACACAGACGATGAATGTGACAATCTGGACAACCTCCTCGCATCTTTCAATGAAATTCAATACAATAACATCGTTTTTTTCTACATTGAAAATGTCGGAATTTGAGCCGAATAAGCGTCATTTGCGCGAAGTGTTAATCTTTTGCTTCAATCGGAAGAAAACTGCAGCTGAAGCTCATCGAATGATTGTTTATGGCGATAATGCTGTTTTCGATAAAACATGTAGAGAGTGGTTTCGACGCTTTAAAAATGGTGATTTTACTGTAGAGGACAAAGAGCGTTCTGGACGGCCACGAGTATTCGATTTCGAAGACGAAGAATTGCAGGCATTGGTGAATGAAGATCCATGTCAAACACAAAAACAAATTGCAGAAGCGTTAAGCTGTGTTTAATCTGTCATTTCCGATCGTTTAAAAGTCTTGGGAAAGGTCTACAAGGAAGGAAAGTGGGTCTCATATGAACTCAAGCCAAGAGACATTGAAAAGCGAGAAACCATCTGCAAAATTCTGCTTGCGAAACGTCACAAAAGATGTCAAAAGAAACGTTAGAACCACTTCGCTGGGAAGTGCTACCTTATGCGGCTTATTTGCCAGACTGTGCCCTTTCTGACTACCACTTATTGTTTCGGTCGATGGCACACGCGCTTGCTGAGGAACGATGTAATTCTTGCGAAGATGTCGAAAAATGAGTCTCTGACTGGATGACCTCCAAAGATGACTCATTCTTTCGTCGCGGAATTCGCTTGCTGCCCGAAAGATGGGGAAAACTCATCGCTAACGATGGACAATACTTTGATTAATGTACTTTTTCATTTTGTTTCTTAAATAAAGTTCTACTTTTTGTAAAAAAACGGACGGAACTTTCCGATTGACCTAATATAAAGTCATGAAGTGATGACCAGGCACCTAAATAGGGAATAAACTGCAATTATAACATTAGGCACTTGTCAGCGGACTCCCCCCCCCCTTCAACCATGTGAAGCCAGATTGATAAGAGTACAATGTTGGGGTTTCTAGAGAGAGAGAGAGAGTTTTTTATGTATTTCTTAAATTCGTTTTCGGGAGATGGAGGGGGTGTGTGAAAATGTAAGGGGTATACTTACACTCCGGGACAAGAAGATAGCACATCATCTATTTTTCCTCATTTGATACATTAAACTGAAGGAAATGAATATTTTAATATGTCAACATATTCTGACATGCCTGTACGTACAATGTACTGAATATCATCCACCATATTTACTTCAATAGAATTTTCGAAATGAAAACGTAAATATTGGAGCACATAAGCGGGACAAAATGATAGCGCAATAGCAGTTTTACATTTGTCAGTTATGCAGAAGTTATCGAAGAGCAAACATTCATTGCGAAACGTAATTGATAAAGTGGGTACTAGCTTCTTTCGTGCTTATTTAATAAAACAACATACTAAAGTGTTAAGAATGGTTCGTGAAAAAAGACTAAATGTATGTGAAGTACATACGACATTGAAGTTACAGGAAGAACAAGATTGAATTACAGAAATATCAAAAATTGTAAATAGATGCCGAAAACTTATTATGTGCTTGTTAAAAGATCCCGGAAATTACGGGAGAAAGAAGAGTTTTGGGTGTCCACAAAGTTTAACTGTCCGTGAAAAACGTGCAACATGAGAACAGCATCAAATTCGGGGATGACTGCGAGACAGATCGCTGGAAATGTTGGCGTAAACACTAACGCAAAGAATGTACGATTGTGTTCTACAAAAATGCGAGCACTTAGCCCGAAGAGAATTGCAGAAAAAACGTTACAGAAGGAGCATAAAGCGTTCCGCTTACAATTTGCCGAAAAGCATATAAATATAAGGACAAAAAAAAGTGGCGAAGAGTCATATTTACTGACGAAAAAAGATTTAATTTGGATGGTCCAGACGACGTGGGCTATTACTATTATAATTTGAATGAAGAACAGCAATTGTTAAGTCGTCGCCAAATGGGAGTCGGCTGTGTGATAATTGGGGCCGATATTGGATATTGGGGTAAAATAGAAATCAAATTTATAAAAGGACGAATGAATAATGAACGGTATATTGAAATGATAAATAAACAACTAAACACTTATGTTGTAAGAATTGCTGCAAATAAACACATTTTACAACGAGATAATGTCGCAGTCCTCGCAGCGAAAGCGGTCAAGAAATACTTTTCTTAAAAAATTATTCGATGTTTGGAGTGGCCAAGCAAGATCTCAAACCTCAACATTATTGAAAATTGTTGGGGACATCTTGTCAGAGCTGTGTACTAAAATGACAGACAATTCTAAAATATTAACGATTTAAAGTAGAGCATTTTGGACGAATGGGAGAATATTAGCTAAAATAATATTTAAAAATTGTATAAATATTTACCAAACTGAATGATTATAGTCGTTAGCTATAAAGGAGGTCCTAAAAAATATTGAGCATTGATTTTCGTCGATTAATTCTGTTATATTTCAAGTTTTTCGTTAAGTGTTCTATCATTTTGTACCTTCATATTTCGTTAATAATTCTACTTCATTCAATAAAAATAGATAAGTTAATGAAGCTTCGTTTCACTTCATTCATATATGTTAAGAAAGACACACTAAAAATACGTATATAAAAAAACTTGAATTTGTAATGTTTAATAAACAGAAATTACATTAATTTCAAAGTGTGCTATCTTTTCGTCCCGGAGTGTAGTATGTAGATTATATGTAGATACGTTGAAAAACTAAAGTTACGAGCCAAAAACTTGCAATTTCCTGCTAAATGTCACAATGTGTGGCTCGAAATGTCATTTTGAGAAACATTTCCTTTGAACGGCTGTCTCTCGGTACCTATTTGGTCAAAAATACGTTTGACCAGTGAAATTTGATGGAAATTTAATGCTCTCTCCAAAAATGAAATGAAAAAGTTCGTAGGACCCATAGTTTTGTGAGTTAAAGGCAAAATACCAAAAACAGGTAACAAAATTCGTGGTTTTTTCCCTCTCCCCAAGTCACCACTCCCCTAAACGACGTGTCAAAATTTCATTAAGTTCGGAATACTTTCCAGGTAAAAGTACCTATTCGGACTATTTGGCGAACGAGAGAAAGAGAAAGAAAAGTCGCGAAGGGTTACCGAACGAAAAGTCTTTTCAGGACGAGTTGACGCGCACGAACTTTATCGACGGTGAAAGTTGCCCGAGACGAGAAAGCGCGCCTCTTTCTTCCGTTCACTGATTCATCGTCGATTCATGTCCGACCGTCGTCGTTTCGCTACCGGAGGATCTCGAACGATCCGACAACAACAAGAACAGCGCTGATCGTGTCGAAGAAATTTGAATTGGAAACACGCGAGAAACGATTTCACCGACGTCACCGAACGTTTGTCGTTCGTTCTAGCGTTTCGGAGACGAGACCGATCGTTAAAGCAATCGTTTAGCCCGCATCGTGCGGGCTCGCGAAAGGATCAACGATCGAACACGTAAATCCGTTTCCGTTTCGAGGTAAGCGCACAAAGCGCGTCTGAGAGGTCGGTGACGGTGACGGTGGTAGCGCGTCGAGGGACAAGCGCCCCTTTCAAAATTGTTCGCGCGCGCGCGATTCCAATGGTCTCGCCGGAAAAATTTCGTTTCCCGGAGCTGAAATTGTTTTTCAACGAGGACGAGGGAACGAAGCTTATCGAAACATGGACTATCGACGAACGTTCAACGACGAGAGCCAACTTACCGAAGAGAGCGACGGACGACAGCATCCTGCAGCAGAGTTTAAACGTCAACGATTCCCACTCACAGACATTCCAGATGGTTAGCCGTTACCACTACCGATGCCTGCGAGGAGACGCACGGCCTCAAACTATTTCGATAGAGTTGTTGGGTCCGCGTCGGTACCGGCGAATTCTTCATCGTCTATGGAGCTCCGACAGTCAGCGGGACAGAGACAGACAGAGTACGTCGAGGAGCAAACGAGAGTGTGCGTTACGTGCGTGTTGGAAAGAAAGAGAGATGCGTGTATAGAGACTGGAAAAACCAAATAGATGAGGAGAGAGAGGGGAAAGACAGTGAAGAGAGGTTTCGGAGGGAGGGGAGGGACGATGGGATGGGAGTTGGGAGGTCTGAAAAGACCGAGAGACCCAATCGAGGAGGTGGCGGAGGCCCGTACCTGATAGAAAAGGAGGATCTGAAAGATACGAACAGAGAACGAAGGTGGAACCCGTGCAACACCGTGGGTGCTTCGGAGCCGAAGCTCGGTCGTGCGACGACTGTCCGTGGAAAGACCTCGACACACTTTGCTTTCGACGGACTCGTTCCCTCACTCTCTCCGGTTTCTTTTCCATCTCGCCTTTCTTCGCTCAACGATCATCGTCCCTGACTCGCCGCCTCGGCCAAGGGAAAGTGTTCCCTCCCATCGGTTATTGCTACCTGTTGCTCTTTCTTTCCACTTTCGGATCGTAGGTCGCGCGATCGAGAGATCGCCGCCGTGCGCGCAACTACGCTCCTCTACATTTGGTTCATCGGCGAAACATACCGTGCCAATGGAAACCGAGCAGACGAACGACAGAGCACGGGCGAATGAACGGAAAATACAACTAGATTACGAAACGACAGCTACTAATATGCCATAAATTTATTTATACCGTAATAATTGCCGCTACACTGAAACGTGGTACGTGATATCTTCACGTATGAATGTAGATTTCAACGTCTCTCGATATACAATTCTTATGGAATTCAATATACAAATTCAGTCATATTCTTATAGAATATGTACACGCACGAGCACACGAGCGCTGGCGCGACAAAGATCGAGTGTGTCTTGTCTGTTTATGTTTTCGGATGCGCGTGTTGGTGTGTGCGTGCGCTGATTTACGCGTGGGTATGTCTTGTGTATACGTGGTTACGTAGAATCGTCGATTAAAGGTACACGATAAAATTGTAAATTGCGATATACCTTAACGTGCTACAAGAATATATTCATCGATGTAAACGAACGAGGATCTTGGCGTTTGGTTGAATGAAGTTACGGTGTTACAACAAATTGCATTCGATCGTACGTTCAATCACGATTGTACAAAGATTCATTGGTGTGTCGCGACGTCGATCGGATCGTTGCGATTCGTGCCTGCTATCCGCTTCGTCGCGTGTCGCGGAAATAAAAAATTCGGAAATCAAAGTAAAAAGGAAAAGAAAAATATCGATAATGGATCGCGTGTCGCGATTATTTCAAACGTTAAAAGCTGCGCTCTCCTGGTCGCAACAAAGACTCGTTGAAACTGCGCTGTGTGCTTGGCCTTAGGAAATGTTTGATGCGACGCAAACGTAACTAACGTGTCCCCCCGCGTTTCGGGCGAATGCGAATGCGAATACGAATACGAATGAGGATGAGAATGAGAATAGGTATAGAGATAGGGTTGGTGGTGATGGTATAGGTTTGTGAGCGCGAACGCGGACGCGTTGTTGCGCGCAAGAAGCAAACCGAACCAGGTGTGGTCACTTGTTTACGGTAGCCCGTATATCGGTTACGGAGAAAATCAGTATTTTCTCATGCTCGGCATGGACGATTTGTACGGATCGAAACGATCGTACGACGGCGCTGTTCCGGGTGCTGTCAATCCCATGGATTGAATGGGACCGCTCTGGTAAGTCGGCGGAACCGGATGCCGCAACGTGTTTCCCATGCTGCTCGAATTACTCCATCTGGAATTGATCGATCGTCCATCGTATCGGTACGTTTTCCCGGATTCGATCTTTGCCGAAAGTCTTTACCGGGTGCGCGTACCTGTTTACGTTGTCCGACGATCTGGAACTCCAGCTGGATGGTTCGTTTCGAGGATCCCGGGTACCGCTGCTCGGCACAGAATTGAACGATTTAGTGGACGGCGGTCCCGAGTGCCAGCTGCTGGTGGTTCGATTGCTTTCCACGTACCGACTGTCACCTGCGAAGAATCGACTTTAGATTTCGATTTCGATCTGAGGGCGTTGGAGCGGAATCGTCGCGAGTCGTCGTACGCGTCGCGATCTCTACTTACGCGGCGTGGTCGAACCCGTGGGTTTGAAGCTTTCGCTGTAACGGGTATGACCGTCTCTGGAACTTCTATGGGTTTCGGGCTCGGAGCGACGAACTTCGCGCTCGCGAGTATACGTGGTGGTGCTGGGTCGCTCGTATCTACTGGAAAACAGAATAGATTCCGCAGAGTTCGAGCCAACTCGGTCGAAAACCGAAACGATTTCACAGCAGTTCACCGAAAGAACCGTGAAAATTGAATTACCTCTCTTTAACTTGTCGAGGATCGATCGACGAGGTGGTCGTACTGAGCGGCTCTCGGCGGACGATCACCTCCCTTCCGCGAGATACGTCGGAGAAGCTTTCCGGACGGCTGCTTCGCGAAGTAAAGTCGCTGCTGCGCTTAAATTCCTTCTTCAGCCCTAGATCTTGAGTGGATCTGTAAACGAATCGAGTTTCGAAAAGTCTCGTTGGCGATCCGACAGAGACGACAGAGATTATTTACCTGGTGGATTCGTAACGAGCAGGCGGTGACGAGTCCAACCGTCTATCCGAGACGCGATCCAGAATCTCGCCGCGACGATCGCTCACCCGGTCCGGAGTGTGTCTTCGACCGTGCTCGGTGGCTATGCGTTTCCTCTCCGGCTCCACGTACATGTCTCTGGGGTCTCTTCGGTCGCTGGAGGACCGCTTTATCGAGGGTGGAGGAGGCGCGCGTCTGCTCTCCTCGAGTCTCATCTGTTGCCTCTTGAGTTCGAGCCTTTCGCGTTCCAGCTTCTCCCGTTCTAGCTTCTGACGTTCTCGCTCCAGACGAAGCAGCTCGGCCTTCTCCTGTTCGATCCTCTCGCGCTCCCTGCGCAGCTTTTCCCGTTCTCTCTCCAATCGTGCCGCCTCTTCCCTGTGTCGACGCTCAATCTCCCTTTGCCGTTCCATATCCTCTCGCCGTCTACGTTCCTCCTCGCGAAGCATTCTCTCTTTCTCGCGCAATCTCTGCCTCTCTCGTTCCTCCTGAAAGCAAAAGTCCGACCAGTCGTGAGTAACGAGATCGCCAACCGAAGAAATATGCGATGCCGGTGACAACGACCGCAACGCAACGCAACGCAGCGAATCGAATCGAGTCGACTAGCGTCGAATCGAAGCGAATCGCTGAAATATCCCTCGCGTCATTTACCCTGATCTTCGCGAACGTGAGCACGTCGTCGCGTCTGCGTCGCTCGCGGCTACGAGACCGAGTGTGAGATCGGTGATGATCCCAGGACCGAATCCTCTTCTCGTCGCGTCTTCCTCGCTCGCTGTCGGGTTTCTTGCTGGTCGATTTGGTCGACCGGGAGTCCGACTCCTTCAGAGGTTCATCCTTCTTCTCCTGCGCGTCCGTCTTCTTGTTCTCGCCGGTGGTCTCGCCCTTCTCGTCCGACTTTTTCGCTACCGCACATTTAAACGTTTCTTTTAATTGGTCGTTCGCCTAGGCTCTTTTCGCCTAGAGAAACACACCGCGCGTCTGTCGATCTCACTCACTTGCTGCTTCCGATCCCTTCTCTTCGCTCTTTTCCTTTTTCGCCTCTTTCTCTTTGCGGTCGGCTGTGTCGTGATTATCCTTCAATTTCTCCTTTTCCTCCTTCTTCTCGGACTTTCCGTTGGCGGTGTCCCGTTTGCGCATGTGGCTTTGCTGCGTGTCGCCTTTCGCCTTGAAACGCAAACCGAAGAATATCGTCGGTGATTCACCGGTATCGCTAATTGCTCTAGAGAAGACGTACGTTTTTCCCGTTTTCCCCTTTTCCAGGCAGCACCTACCTTTTCGACGGATATCACGCGGCCGTGCAGTTCCGTCTTGTGCAAATGCTGGATGCATTTCGCGGCGTCTTCGCTCGTCGACATGGTCACGTATCCGTAGCATCTTGCGCCGGGTGTCCTCGCGTTCGTAACCACTTTCGCGCCGATCACCTTTCCGTATTTCGAGAATATTTGCTTCAGATCGGTCGCGCGAGTGCTCGAAGACAATCCAGACACCCACAAGTTTCTGCTGCTTGCATTAACTGGGCTAACTTGGCTATTTTTCTTGTCTGCGAAAACAAAAAGACGATCGAGCGTGCCCCTGACTGATCAGGAGAATATATTCTCTCCTTGTGATCGTTTCGCTTCGAACGCTTCGCGGATAGTTACCTTTGTCGTCCTTTTTTTGGTTCTTGTTACTAGACTCCGTGCTGAAAATAACGATTTTATTCGTTACGCCCAACAAAATAGTTTCAACTGTCCTTATATTCTTATGTACAAGAAGTAATGCCTTTAAAAACTATGACTTTTCTGAGGCTCAATAAGTACCTCTGTAACTATGTTAAGCATATAAATTTGGCTAGCAACTTTTCTTGTCCTCGGCAATCGTAATAACAATAGTAATGCTAATAATCGATAATTATAATAGCAGTAGTAGTGATAGTGGTAGTGATATTGACAGTGACAGTGACAATGGTGATGGTGAATAGTGGTTTGATAGTGGTGATGACGATGATAACGATGGTGGTGGTAATAGTATTGGGTTGGCAAATAAGTTCATTCGGTTTTTGTGATTTATTCCACTCTAAAAAACCGAACGAACTTATTTGCCAACCCAATAGTAGCGGTAGTGGTAGTGGTAGTAGCATGTAGTAGTAGTAGTAGCAGTAGTAGTAGTAGTGATAGTAGTAGTAGTAGTGATAGTAGTAGCAGTAGTAGTAGTTGTAGTAGTAGTAGCAGCAGCGATAATAGCGGTAGTAATAGTAATAATAAAAGATAATAGTAATAATAATAATAATAATAATAACAACAACAACAACAACAATTAACATCAACAACAGTAACGAAATACGATCAATTGCACTTTGGCGTTCACTTATGTATGCATCGTTGTTACACAAGATAGCGTTACCACTTTGATCTTTTTTTCCTAGTTATTATTTTTCTATTACGCATGTTTTCGTTGCGTTCTGCGGTTCCAGTTCTCGTCTCACTCGCGTGTTAACAAAAGTATTGTCCGTGTGGGATATCGTACTGCGTATCCCTCTACACAATAGATTTCCATAAGGGGAGCATCATCGTCTCCTTGGCGATTCTTCCGGGAGGGCACTTCTCGTCGAGTTGAAATGGGTATCGACACACACGCGAGAGATAGAGTAGCGGTAGCGGTATCGGTATCGGTATCTGTGCATAGATACGCTTATAGATACATCTGTATCTCCGGTCACCGATAGAATTGCTTCTCAGCCGCTTGCCGAGAGTCGAATTTACCTCGAGATTTACTAAGTATTTCTTGCAATCGGGTTCGACGCAGCTGCCGTTTTGTATATTTTTTTTTTAGTTTTTGTTCGGTTCGATTTGGTTTGGTTTCTAAAGAACGAATATCTTCGTGATCGTAGAGCGTGTAACACCTTTGGAAAATAGTCGTTTACGAATAGGAGCGGTATATGGGACTTGGTTCGTTTTGATATTTTTTAAGTTTGCTAGCCAATTTCTCGATTTCTTAACATACTTTCCAGAGTTAGGAATTACAGCCTAAACGGTACTGAGCGGAAAGAAACTTCGTGTATGCGATTGAAAAAAATGGAATAAAGTAATCTTGCGTGCGACTTTGACGAATAAATTTCATCTTGGGAATCCATCGTTCGACAGTATCTTATCCTGATGATATTCGTACTCGTATGCGCAGCCGAGGAGAGAGAGAGAGAGCATCGCTATCATAGAGTTGGATTCGGATGGCATTTCGTTGTCGTACCACACTGTGAACGGTTTGTTTTGTTTTTTGTTTGTTTTAGCAATGAGAGACCAACCTCTTGCTTCCGTCTCCACCGTCCAGCTTGTTCTTCGTCCCGATGTTCGCGCCTGACGAGGTCCCTTCCTTGCTGTTGGCGCCGGCTTCTGCTCTACCGCTCCCTTTAGACTCTCCCTTCTTGCTGTTCTCTTCGACTTTCTTCTTCTCTCCTCCATCTGCAGAGACAATCAAGGTACCATGGTCACTTTCTGCGAGGCCAGATCTCTTCTCCCTCCCTAACGCTCCTGCTTAGTGGCCTGCATTTCCTGCATCCACAGCATGGAACTGCGTCCGAGCCACTAACAGAGTGCACACACACTCAATTACGATGAAGACCGCCGCGTGATCCCGCGTGATCGCGCGCAATATCACAAATTCACTCTTCAATGGTACGTTCCACGGTGTGACCCTACTTTTACCGTTTCGTTCCTCTCGATTTTTACTCGAGGAAAGGACGGTTGGGGGTAAGGGGTGGAGGGGAAGGCGACTAAAGGTTACCTTAGTAGCGCGACCACGAATCGAAGCCTGCCACAACTCGACCCGACCCGCGACCCGACCCCGATTCTCTTCCGAGCAAAAAATACTGGAAGCTGGAACGCACGGTCGGACGAGGAATCCAATCTGGGAGAGAGGAAGCGATAGAAAGCGGGCTAACCGAAGAACGACGATTAGTTCCCCCGATAAGTCTATATACGGTTCTATAGAGGTCTACGGTGTGTTACGCCGATGCCAGAAAATTTAATACGAGTACGAGCGACCGCGCGTCTGTTTTTCGAAGTCTATGGTTCCGATTGTAGCTCCTATGACTGCTATGCTTCGAAAATATCGATTTGTCAGAGTCTCGGTGATGGGACGAACGACGTCGTAGCATTAGCTATGCACGGGGAAGATTCGTGGCTTGACAAACACTTCAGTCTTCTTGTATCCATATAATTTGGAAGTAGAACGATCTCCAACGATGCTCTATGCGGTTAGGTAGAATTAATGCATCTGTATATCAAACTCTAGCGTTAACTAACTTATAGACTAGCGTTTATGGGAAAAACTTTGTGTATACATTGTCGGCAACCACGGTGCAAACACGACGGCGGATGTGCGTTTCAGTCTGGATGAAACCTCGTCGACCGTCGACCGCCGAGCCGTCGCAATTTCTAGTTAAATCGTTGCGTGCCGTGCCATGTCCATGTGCCGAGAATGGTCGCGTCGCATCATGTACAGCTGGTGCTTATTCAGAAGTTCGAAGAACGGGCGTAAGTTGAGAGCCTTCGCGCGTACAACTTTGTAGACGGATTCGGCACGATCGTGGTTCTGGATAGACGAGGTGTATCGCTCGAAGAAAATACAGTCCCTTGATCTTGATGCCGTAGTTTCGAATAACTTACTCGTGTCATCATAAATAAAAGTATTGCTACGTCTATTCCTTTAATTCTTACTTAACTGCTAGATAAGTTAGGCGATTCGATGCGTCGTAACACTTACCTTTGTGCCTGTCGTGAGACTCGGTCTGCAACAGAAACAATAACGTGTTACACCAAAAATGGTAGCTCTCGCCTGTAGTAACGATGCGCTATCGGCAAAAGGGGAAAACGTTTTACCTCCTCGGCGAGGAGATTTTCTTCGTCTTCCCCGATAGTCAAATTTATCGAATCTTCGTTGTCGATGCCATTGGCTTCGACCGTCGAGGCTGCATTGGTCGTGACATCGTTCACCACCGGTGCCGCTTCCGATTCAACTTTCACTTCAACGATCTGCGTAGTCTCGACGACTGCTTTATTCGTCTGAATCTTGGATTCCACTTTGCACTCTATTTCTTTGTTGGTGTTATTTTGAGCTTCTCCTTGAGATTCCTAGTACGACGTTTGTCAGATTCTTGTTCAACGATCGTCAAATACTCCAAAGAATACTTACGAATACATCTGTTTCTCTTACCTCCAACTTGGGTGGAATCACTTCTTTCTCCGTGGAAAGTTTTGTTTCCATCTTTGGCTTTACATCAGGAACATCCGAAGCGTCCGTAGCATCTTCTTTCTGGGTTTCTGCAACTTCTGTCGCTTCGTCCGAATTGGTTGTACCGGTCACTGTACATTCAAACAAGAAAAATGAATGCGATGTCTATAATGCCAAAGGTATTACGCTTCCAGTTCAATACTAACCGCTATTTTTTCTGGGGCTGATTTTGCACGTACCACCACAAGGTACAATCAGATATTCGTCTGGATTTTCCCCTTCGTCGGATATGGACTGTATATAAAATACCATAACGGAGTTATCGTTACTAACTTTCTAAACAGCACGTATTGATTGTTCCAACGAAAATTCAAATACAATGAATCACAGTTTCGTCGATCCGACATAAATAAATAGCGGCACGTGCAAAAAGACACGTACCGAAGGAATATCTAGATGAAATAATGGATTTTTTTGTTTAAGTGTTAAACATTACGTTGAACGATGAACGAACCAATTGAGCCTGTCTCGTTTGTACTATGAATGCTGATTGCTGGCAATGAACTACCAATATTCATTGATTTCTCAATAGGGTTAAAATGGCGACAAGACAGTAAAAAGCATTACAGACAAATAGTTTGAGAGAGAATTGGAAAAAGTAAGGACGCTTACTTTGGAAAGACGTTCGAGGAGTGCCGCTTTATTACCACTTTTATCGAGTCCACGTCGTTCGAGTTCCGTTTTCAAGTCTATCACTCGAAGTTCGGTCAGCTTTTTCCCTTCTATATCGGCCATTATTCTTCGGTAAAAAGTGTCCAACACAATGCAAGATTAGGCTGTAAAACTTCACACCCCGCGTACACGAGATTATCGGTAAAATCTTGTTCATACACACGTTCAGGTAATGAAATTAGCGTATCGAGAAAGACAAATTGAAGAACTTCTCGAAATCCCGAAGCCCGAAGCCAAAGAGACTACAACACGCTACGAAATAAACTATCCATCGCCGTCGCCATTCAACGGAAATGACCGGAAGTAATTCCCGCACCAAATTAACAGATCTGCCAACCTAAACGCCTAAACGACGCGCGACGGAGGAAACTGGAGGAAACCTTGGACCACATAAACCCATAGACACGGCATGGTATGTCAGGCCACCGACGAATGAATGTGGCCAATCAGTGCTTCGATTGAGTCCAACTTTTCTCGCGACATCTTCTCTCTCCACACCATGTTTAGCCTGGAACAGCTCCTACATCATCTTTAGCATGGAACAGAACCTACACCATCTTTAGCAGGAAACAGAACCCACTTTACTGTTATTACTTTCGAGGGCGATTGCTGCCTAGATTGATCTTTTATCTGGCGTTTTTGACTACTGAAAAAACCCGTGTTTGTATTATCACGAAATGAGAACGCAAATCCCGCACCCTTGCAGTCTTGTAAATGGGCTGAATCTGGCTGAATCCCGGCACGGCCGTCAGGCCCTGGCCTCGAGCCCCTTCCTGGCCATATCCGGGCCATGCGCGCATAAAAACCAGACCCATATCGAACCGGTGTGCTGTCTGGGTATTGGATACGTGTACATATGTTGCATAAATTCGAATTTTGAAACGACGAAACAATAATACATTGCAAAATCAAAATAGAATTTTAAGATTGGAATTCAACGAGCCGATATTCAAGATTGCTTCAATTTCTGCTATTTCCCAATGTTCTTTGTTATTATTTGAAATAATAAAGTTAGGCGTACATTCTGGCCTTTCGCTGCGCGGGAGAAAGATTTCTCTTACGTGTAAAGACAGCTTGCGTTCGTGAATTCCGAACAAAAAGAGTAAAAGATAAAGAAGTGCAGCGGAACGTTTCGCTGCAATGCGCGCAGTGCATATGTATTGATATGTATATGGAATTTATCGCATCTGTGTGTTCCGCAGGTACCCGAATGCGGTGATTTCTTTCACGAAATACCTGTCAAAATTCATAAAAATACATCATTGTCTTGGAAACTATTTATATCATCGCTATGCCTGTAAGTAATCATTGTTTTACGAATGTAACATTTATCCAAGGAAAAACAAACTTGGTTATGTTATTGGGCGTGTTCTCTTAACCTCGCGCGCGTAACCAACTGTCAAATTTGTGCATGTCGTTGCATACGGCATACGAATTAAGAAAACAATGACAACAAATGCAGAGTTGTATTTATACATTGGTTGATCAAATTTCTGTTGCAGGCATATCACTCGTGTTTCGTAGAAAACAATGGAAACATCGGTAACATGGCACTTTTGCCGATACGAACTCATTTTAGAGGTCCCGCACCTCCTTTTACGAAAGATTTAGATATAATCGACGAAGCATTGTACTTCTTTAAAGCGAATGTGTTCTTTAGAACATACGAAATCAAGGTAACTACTGTGGCTCTTTAGAGTATCCCCAAAAATACACTTGTATCGTACAACGATTTTGCAGAGCGAGGCGGACAGAGTCTTAATTTACATCACATTGTACATAACCGAGTGCTTGAAAAGGCTGCAGAAATGCGCAACCCAAGCTCAAGCTACAAACGAGATGTACTCTCTGGCTATTTCAAAGTTTGATATTCCGGGAGACCCTGGATTTCCCTTAAATTCCGTGTACGCCAAGCCTAATCCTATGGAGGCAGGTAAGTTTCTTGTGTATTGTTAAAGAAGAACGATAACAATTACTACACCCGTCATTATTTCGCAGACACTATGAGACAATATCTGCAACAAATACGGCAGGAAACTGGTGTCAGATTGGTGGAAAAGGTTTACGGAGAGGACGGGAAACCCAGCAAATGGTGGTTATGTTTTGCCAAGAAGAAGTTCATGGATAAATCGTTATCCGGTCCTGGGCAATAAAAATAAAAAAAAAAGAAACCATCCATCACCGTGATTATAGAATATACGATGTATGAATACAGAGACTTATTACGCAGATTGCGAGTTTCAACTTATCTCAATTATAACGTGTTCTTTATCTTTGTCAAAAAAATAAAAAAAGGAGAAATTAAAGAAAAACATGATGGTGTAAAAACGATTCGTACGGAAGAGATGTTTATTTCGTACATGATATACCACAATATCGACGTAAAATGCTGTATTATTATATCAATAAAATGATGTATCTTGTTCGTACAGGTCTTAACAGTGTAGAAATTGAACAGCCTATCGCTTTCTGCGAAGTGACAACGAGTTCCGTCTCAGCCATGCCGCTTTGCCAGAACCACCGATAGTCTGTGAATAACGATGTCCTTTGCCCAATCCTCGCGAGCTTCTGCCGGCTGAAGTCTTACCGCGAAGTTCGCGGTGTTTGTGGACAGCATCGCATATCCAATTGATCTTTGGATCGTTACGAATTTCCTAAAATGCAAACGATCACAAAGGTAACAAGGCGTAGCTCGGCAACGGTTTTCCACGGATTCTGATAGTCTTTCGAAATTCAGACATCCAAGGAAGATAATACATCATTGGGTTTCAATATAGATTATCGATATCATCATTTTAAAAGGCTGATACACGCTTTTAAACGAATCAAGTTGGATAAAGTTCGACTGTTATGCGTACCTTGTGCGCAGGGTCAACTAGAATAACTTCGTAATACATATACGTAGAGTCCTGAGCAACCCAGTAGCTGTTCAACACTCGTAGACCACCGCAACGTCGTCCTACGCGTTCCTGAAAACGACGATAGAATCAAGCTTATGATCTTAGGTTTCAATGGCAGCAACGTTATACATATAACATGAACGTATCATAATACTCACTTCTGCAACAGACTGTAATTTTCGCGTTGGCTTCAGCTGGTTGACACCGTGGCTTTTGGGTTTGCCGTAAGTTGCTCCCTTGGGGACAGGGCGTTTGCGTCCTCCTCTCCTCACACGAATTCTAAATATGACGAAACCTGTGCGTAAGAAATTAGTATATTCAATTAATTTTGCATGTCAGCAAAGCGTGCAATGCTCCTATATAATAGACCGTGAAGCATTGTCAGCATGTACACATATATCACCATAGAAATACCGTAAGAGTGGTGCATGGTACGACTCATCATACAAATATTCGAAAAGATTTGAAAGTCGAAATGGACAAAGCAATAAATATAGGACAAAGAAATAAATATTGTTCATACCTTGCTTAGCTTTGTAGCCTAAACGACGAGCTTTGTCGGGTCTGGATGGTCTCGGGGCACGATGCATTTTGGTCAATTGACGGTACTGCCAGCATCGAACTCTAAGTAAAAAGCGGAGCATATCGCTCTGCTTTTTACGATACAATTCTTGCATATACTTGTACGCACCCATTGTGAAGCCCTGAAGAACAAAAGAAACAAACAAACAAATTGGTTAAGCATGTTATTCTACGGAAGAAAACAAATGCGAGAAATGTTATCGTAAATTTGGAACTCGAATAATAATAGTAACAACGACAAAGTAACAAAAACGAAAGGGAAAACGTTACAGAAAGTCAGTCAACAGATTGAAAATCAGCAAATAGACCTTGGAATACTGTATACGAAACGCGTGTAAGCGGTTGAAGTATGTGCGTGTAGGTTAAGATGAATAAAAACAGCAACTGGAATGTTCGTATTCGAATAATATTGAAAAATTATAAGGACATTTTATACGGATGGGCCTGGCGAAGAATCTCCGCTGCACGAGGCTCAGAATAAAACGTGGATGCACAGGATATTTAGCGATTTCCAACACGAACCACTCACCCTTCACAACTGGAACAACAGGAAAGAGAAAAGGTCCGACGTGCGGCCGTGCGGCACGCATCAAGGCATCGCGGATCAGCAGTGCGAAAGATGGGAAACCACCTACCCACATTCTAGCCACGTCGTGGCGCCACCTACCGGACATTCGTGAAATGTCGTTGAACGACGAAATCTTTATGGTCGACGCAGCCGCAGCAAAACAGGAGAAATTTATCCGAGTGGTCGTTCTATCGTTGGTGCATGGTTTCGCGATCGCCGAAGCGATCAAACTGCAACACGCATTCGAATTTGAAAATACGAGACCCGATGAGGAGACTGTTACGATTCTCTTAGACTGTTACTCTTTGAAAGTAAAGAACGCTTCGTTTTTCACGAATAGCTGGAAACCTAAAACAAACGGAAACATTCAAGTTGGCCAAGTCGACTGGAATCGTGATCGAACCTGGATCGATTTCAGGGTTATATTAATCGTGTACAAAGTTAGCAAAAATAAACTGGATCGAAGGACTGGATAGATAGATGAAAAAGATGAGAGCGAGGAGTAGCGAGAGAAACAGAGGAGAGAGAGTGAGAAAGAAAAGGTCTCGCAATGTTCTACAGGTATTATCGAGCGACCCGGTGACCTCTTGTCGAGCAATTGATTATTTTAGGAGAGGTAGTTGGAATATGCCGTTTGCAGGAAGACCGAGCAGGTAGTCCGTTATGGGGAGTCGTTCGGACAGCATAAAGGATCCGATCTATTATCCTTCGATGCAGGAGGCCGCGGCAACGACGGAAGCGTCGGGAACGGGAACGGCAATGGAAACGACGTCGGTGACAGAGGGTAGCGAGAGAAGCAGAGGATCCGCGGGTAGCCAAGATCTCGGCCTCGAGGAAACCAATTCGTTGAAAGTACCGCGAAAGTTTATCACGAATTGGCGGCAGGCTTGCGATCGCACCCGCGACAGGACCAAGGATCTGTTGAAACGTTGGCGAACCGCACCGAGCACCGTGGACGAGGTGATCGTCGACGCACCCATTCTAAACAAGCAATTGGACCATCCTGGTTGGAGCGTACACGTTTGGAGTAAGCCGTTCTAGACCACCTAAACGCGTTAGAGGACTTTTAGAGAATCGCGAACTCTAAACGATCCGACGACCGTGTTCGGTATCCGGTATCCGGTATCGCGTGTGCACGCATTTACCAAAATGTACCAATTTGTACACAGAGTTGTGTAGAATTACAATTGAATTACTCCAGGAATTATAATTACGAAGTAATTGTATTACATTGTAATTCAGTTATATTGTAATTTATAATTCAGATCTTCATTCAATTAAATTACAATGTAATTCGTAATTGCAATTGGAGTACAATTATAAAATACATTGTAATTCAATTACAATGTAATTCGTTATTGCAATTAGAGTTCAATTATAAAATACTTTGTAATTAAATTACATATTAATTGCAAATTACGTAAATTAAAATTAAAAATTAAAGAATAATAAAATAATAGGTAAGAATAAGAGGTCGAAAAATCCATGTGAAGGTTTCAAACAGAAGGAATTTATTCTTTATAAATGTATAATATCTGAACAGAAATCACTTCTGGGTCACACATGTTTTAAATTTCGACCATAAACATGAAATAGCGCACAGTGGGCTGTATGCCCGATTTCAGCGGTCAAAATTCAATTTTTAAAACTTTACATAAATTGTAAAATTTTTGTGGCTCGAGTTAGTTGAATATCTGAGGAACAATCTCCCATCATTCGTTTTTCCATTCATGTATCCATAAAGCACTGAAATTTGCGAAAGTTTGAAATTCTGTTAACACGCTTTAATTCATTTTTCAACGAGTTCACCTATTAGTAATCGTTACCTTATTTACATACATTAACAGATTTTTGTTTTATAGAAGTTTTTTTAGCTAAGTACAAGGTATACTTTTACGAGAAATTCACTTTTGTACTATATACATTGTTCTAGTTATTAATATTTAAAGATAATCAACGATTCAGTCACTTTCTTTATGATTCTAAGAGTTTGGTAATGACTTTTGTTATATCTCCGAGTGCGATCGGGTGTTCATTTCTGTGCCATTGTGTTCTTTGAAGTTTTCTGATTAAGATGCAAGAAAAAAAGGCTGTTACTACGCGCTACTCCGTGTTTTATAGATGATCTACGAAAAAATGACCATCGCGCGCGCGCGAAAATCGCAGCATTTCTCACATCCTGCATGTTCGCATTCGCTATATCTTCATGTTAACTTAAATAAGTACTAAATAATAATAATAAACACACAATATGCACTAAAATAAGAAAACAGTGTACACATGAAATTTAAATAATATACAGGGTGGAGCAATAACTATGTCCACTTTGAATATTGCCTTTATTTGTAATAATATGAAAAAATGTTATGGACAAAATTTGCACGGTACAGAGGGGGACATGTTGTGACATAAACATTTTCTGCGTGGGTGGAGGCATAGAGGAGATTCCAAGGTCACCTTGATTTTTTTAAATCGAAAGACCTACTTTTTGTATCATGAATCGATAGACTATCGAATTCTGAGTAAAACTGTATTGACCTCCATATGTCTTAAATCTAATAGTTAACGAGATATTATCGAAATCATTTTCTTTCTTCTTTTGATAATATCAGGTTAACTATTAAGTTTTGGACATACGAAGGTCAACACTTTTATACTCAGAATTTGATACTCTATCGATCTATGGTATAAAAAAAGGACATTCTGTTTAAAAAATCAAGGTGACCTTGAAATCACCTCTATGCCTCCACCCACGCAGAAAATGTTTGTGCCACATGTCCCCCTCTGAACCGTGCAATTTTTGTTCATAACATTTTTCCATACTATTATAAATAACGGAGATTATTCTTTGTAATAACTATTTTAAAAAGATATTTTAATCGTAAATGATTACACTTTTCGATAGTGTACATAAAATACACAAATAACGTTAAAATATTGATTATAATCCGCAGTACTTGATTGAAAAATAGCTACAAACTTTACAATCTAATATACGCTCCTCTTTATGGACAAATTTTGCACTCAAATAAACATTCGTTTCAGCAAAAACGGTATACAATACAAAAAGTAGAAATCTCAAGCTTTAAAATGGTTGTTTTTCATCAAATTTGGATTAATTTTAGCAAAATTACAGCAGTTTCAATATTGAGCGAATTTTGAACTAGCTCTGGCCGCTGAAATCGGGCATACGGCATACAGCCCACTGTGTAGCGTCAGTGGTGCCAGAAATGCGCAACATATCTCGCGCATGTGCGGCGATTAGTCTCAGTATAGTAAGATTCTCGATGAAATGGGGTACCTTGAGCACCCCGCAGAATTTTAAAAAATTTACATGATTTGATTCTGAAAAATGAATGTATAACAAGTGTATTTATGTATATTTTGTAACTTGTAGGAACAGTTTTTGTCCGGTACAGATTGTTTCGGTACATTTCTGCCAATATAAATGCCTCAAGGTTCTGCTACTTCATCATAGATATGTTACTGTTTGTCGCACATGCGCGTGAAATGTTGCACATTTCTGGCATCACTGTGTAGCGTTACGTATTATGAACGAGGACAAGGAATAGAAACTGTACCGCACAGACAGCAAACAAGTATAAGAAAGAAAAACATCAAAATATATCGCACTTCTTCAAAGTATTGGGCTATAATTTGGAGAGCTGTATTTTAACTATATTGTATTTCAATTATGTTGTATTTCAATTAAACATCTGATTAAAATACTTAGTAATTGAATTAATTGAAAGGTTTCAATTATGTAATTCAGTTACGATCGACGTAATTGAATTACTATACCATATAATTGAAATACAATGTAATTCAATTGCGTAATTGAATTACAATGTAATTGAATTAGTACAACTCTGTATGTACATACTAGATTTGATCTCGAAACAGCTACTTGGGTTAGCCGGTTTCCCAGCGACGACAACCTAGGTCCCGGCGGCAGCGGCGGCGACAACGGAGGAAATTTAAAAGACCTGGCGCCCATCCAACGGGACAAATTCAGTCATTTGTTCACGTACCTGTTGGACCACGACAAAGACGGCTTCGTGAACAGAAAAGATTTTCGTATGCTCTCGGAGGTATTTACAGAATAAGTTTCGTGAACGTAAGTAAGAATGTCGACATCTCCGATAGGCACACGCGGGTGTCCGCTAACGTTCACACCACTTTTGCGAAGCGACTGCGAAGATTCGCGGATTGGTCGTGGAACGGGCCCGAGTACTTGCGATTGATGGAAGCCGAGCAGGGTTTGGCGGAGCTGATTCTCCAAGAGAAACGCTACGAGCCGGAGGGTGGTAAGGGCATTAGCCTGGACGAATGGTTGCGTTGGTGGGCGAGAGTCGTCGCCCCGGCTGGCGGTACCTCCTACAACGACATCCCCTTTTGGCTGAAGATTTTGCCGAGAATATTTTTCCTCGCGATCAATGGGTCGGCCAGCGGGATCATCTCGAAGAAGGAGCTCGGCTCGTTCTACGGATCCGTCGTTGGCCTCGACACGAATAGAATCGCCAAGTGTCTGGATATCGCGTACAATTCGATGACATCGGTAAACTTTTCAAATCATTCTTATTATTGTTGTTACATGTCGATTCGCGTATCGTGTATCGCTTATTGGCTTATTCTCTGCACGCGTTACAAAAAACCGAAGAAGAAATCATGGGGAAGAGAACGTGGCGCGCACCGGTAAGATTCGTTTTGTTTCCTTCGCAGAACGGAGATCATCCCCTGGGTTGGCCGCAGTATCAGCTCGTATTCGCCAATTTTCTGTTCGGCCGAGGTCCGTTCGGTCCTGGCGAACATTTCATCGGCATGACGGATTCCTGCATTATCCGAGGCAACAACGTTCCCTTCCCGATCGATTACGCCGCGATGAATACGCCAAAGGATAAATTGGAAGTGTACAGTCCGCACTGCAGAAGCGCGCGTCGCAGCGTTGTCGTTTGATTCGAAAGTAACGATACTTTCAAACACGCAGGTAAACACGTATGTGGTATTTACCAGTCTCTGGTAGTACTTACGTAGTACGGTGGCGGATAGCGAATTGCGTTCGCACAGTTGCGCGGAGGCAGCGGCGGTGACGTTCGGTAACGCCGCGCCGGTTGCTGTGCCGATCGTGTTCGTCGATTTACCAAACTTATTTTCTGTTCAGGAATAAGGACGTCCTAGTGGCAACTGACCTATCGTTTCGGACGTTCGAAGCTCGACGCACGCAACGTCTTCGTCGAGCGGCCTAGTACACCCGAACGTTCCTCGGCAACAAACAACAAAAGAAACGAAGATTTCTAATAGATCTTGAGAAAAGCTTTCCACCAAACATTGTCACGTTGTTGTCGCTCCTGTTCCCTCCCAACGTTCGATCGTTGGACGTATCGATAGTTTGCGCGAAGCGTAACGTTTCCGCATACGGTTTACCGCTATACTTCGCACGAACGCGAACGTTTCGACGCGTAAAGTACTCGCAACCACGGAACGATCGAATCGCAACCACTATCGATGCATTCGACGAGCTTCCGTGTCGCGGAACAATCGAATGGTTGCGATTCGCGATCAACGAATCGACGACAGAGATTTCGTAAATGCACTGTCCGCTGTGTAGAGTTTCTCGTGCACAGACCATAGAATCTGTATCGAGAATTCTAAACGTGAATGTCTTTGGAGTCTAGAGGCAGGGCCGTCTTGGCCCACGTTCCCAACACGAACGACTCGATCTCGCATTCGTCGGTGCCTCGTTGAATGCGGAATAAACCGTCCTCGCCCCAATGCCGACCCCACGAGTTCATCACCAACTAAAACAAAAGGTTACGGAGAGAACGGGAAACGGACAACAAGCCGAGACGAAAACGAATCTCGGCGAACAACCGAAACTTACCCAGTATTTTACCGGTGAGCCACGACTAGACTGTTCTTCTCCCCACCCTATTATCCTTACGGAATGATAGCCAGACTCGTAAGGCTCCGCGAACGCTGACCGTTTATAGACACCCGACTCGTACGAGAAGAAATCCTGGTAGACCCTCAGCGTGGCTACGAGTAGAACAACCGGTCAAGGGTGGCAGCGCTAGCTTACATTATCCTTTTTCGTAGCCTCTTACCTTGGACGGGGCCGGACGTCAAGATCTCCTGCATGATGTCGGTCTCGTTGCCCAACCGGTACACGGGCCCCACCTTGTACAATTCCGTGCGAAGCGGGTTGGATGCTGCAGGACAACCCGCGCTTCTCAAATTGGTCCTCTTTCGGAGGTTGCACTGCTCGCTCGATCCTGTCCACGGGTAGCACGATTCCTCGACCAAACTATAATAGGAACAAGCTGTAGCTGTTTGAACTGCGAACGGGCATTCAACTAAACAATTACCCAAACTTCCTCATGAACATCCAAGCTCGATCCAAGTGACCGCCATCGCAGCCTCGTTGGCCTCTGTTGTTGCAAGAGAGCAAGTGTTGCGCGCTCAGCTCCACATCCTCCACGCCCATGCTCATTATGGAAAACCTATCGGAGGCGACGTCCGCGCTCGAAATTGCCCACGACGCACCGCACCATCCTTGATCCTTCACGGTGGATATGTAGAGAGGCCAACGGGACCTGGCGTCGAATTGTCGTGGCAGCGATTGCGGGTCGTAGATTCGCGGAACCGAGTACATCTTGTGAACCTTCGAAGATTCGCGCGTTATTTATTCGCTCTCGTTTTCTTCATTTCTCCAAATTCGCCGATGTTTCTATGCTTACCGATCGTGACGGATCCAGAGTACCTAAACGAAGCTTCACGCCTTCGTTCAGGGTCCTACCCGAAAACTCCGAGTAGTTTCTCGCTCTCCAGCCCAAGCTACGACTCTCCAGATTAATTTCCTCTATCAGATCTCGTTCCTGCAAGCACCGATTCTGCTCGCAAACCACTTCCGCTCGCATGCCCACCGATGTACAATTGCTGAAACCACGTCGAGTAAGTAAACGTGAGGACACTGATACTTTATAGCTGTACGTGTAATATGTAATTTGTAGTGTGTAGTGTATAGCGTGTAATGTGTATCCACTAGGGGTGTGCGGGTACCGGAAATTTCGGGTTCGGGTCGTGTCGGGAAATTGGTTCGGGTTCGGGTCGTGTCGGGAAATTGGTTCGGGTTCGGGTCGGGATCCCGAAAGTTTATAAATTTCGGGTAATTTCGCGAAATGGCAATCGGGTCGGGTCGAGTCGGGGTCCCGAAAGTTTGCAATATTCGAGTACCCGAAGTTAAAGTTATATTTATATATGTAAGTATAATGCTCTTTTATGATTTTTCAGTTCAATCTTTTATTTTCACTGGCAGGTTCAGAATGATTTTTGTATTTCCCGTGTAATTGGTTCTCGAACTTCGCGACGAAAAGAAATAGTTTCGAATACATTCATGAAAATCATTCTGAACCTGCCAGTGAAAATAAAAGATTGAACTGAAAAATCATAAAACAGCATTATGCTTACATATATAAATACAACTTTAACCCGAATTGTACCCGAATATTGTAAACTTTCGGGACCCGACTCGACCCGACCCGACTACCATTTCGCGAAGTTTATAAACTTTCGGGATCCCAACCGGACCCGACCCGATCATTGCCCGACTTGACCCGAGGCTCGGGTACCCACACACCCCTAGTATCTACGTATCCACTACTCCGCGCGATTATATACCAGAGTTGGGCAGTAATTAATTACATGAGTATTTAATTACATCTTCAATTACATGTGCAAAAGTGGACTATAATTACAATAAGAAAACGGTGAAATGATCGAAAACATAAAAATTAGTGGTTTAAAAGAACAATTACACTGAAGTAATTGTTAGACTCAATTACAATTACTGTAATCGTGTTAAGTAATTACAATTACTCCTTTTACAATTACTGTAATTGTGGTCCGCAATTACAATTACTGGTTGAGCCAAAGTAATTGCAATTACCAATTACAATTACATGTAATTGTAATTTTATTTCTGCAATTTCCAAGAAGTTTTAATGCAATTACAAGTAATTGTAATGGGTAGTTGCAATTACTTAACGGTAAAATGGCACTAAAAAAAGGTAATTAGATAACTACTCAATGGAAATGTCTAAAAAGAACAAACAAAAAGCATATGTTAGGAAATATTTATTATTTATTAAATACATTATATATTGGGAAATATTGATTATTTATTAAATATTTATTGTAGCTAATTATTTGATATTTCATAAAAACGATTACTATTACTTTTCAAAATGACCCTCATTTCCAAGTCGAAGTCGGATAATCGATTTGCTTTCGGAGTGTTTGTCATGGAAGTAAACGATAAAAGTCTTTCAACTGGAGCTGAGGATGGTAGAGCAGTATTAGTTCGAAAAAATGTTTATCCGAAAAATAATTTGTAACTGAGCTTTCGTTTCTTTTTCACATTCAGCATTGGCTCTGCCTCCGTCATCCGCGAATTCAAAAAGATTGAAATATTGCACAGGTGCGCTATCTCCGCTCACCAAAAAGCATAATAAATAATAAATATATCCTAGTGAAAACTACATTGTCAATGTAAGTGACAAGTGAACCTATGTCTTAAGAGTTGTAATTTAATAAATAATAAATATTTCCTAACATATGCTTTTTGTTTGTTCTTTGTAGACATTTCCATTGAGTATGTATCTAATTACCTTTTTTAGTGCCATTTTAGCGTTAAGTAATTGCAACTACCCATTACAATTACTTGTAATTGCTTGGAAATTGCAGAAATAAAATTACAATAACATGTAATTCTAATTGGTAATTGCAATTACTTTGGCTCAATCAGTAATTGTAATTGCGGACCACAATTACAATTACAGTGATTCGTCAAGTAATTGCAATTACCAAGTACAATTACATGTAATTGCAATTTTATTTCTGCAATTCGAAATTACAGTAATTGGCATGTAATTGTAATTGAAATTACATTTTGCCCAACTCTGTTATATACACATATATAGGGCAGTATAGGGAAACAAAGTCGATAGTTTACCACAAGTTGCAGTTTCGTTTGAACTGTTGCCCGTAGTTGTAGTATTTCCTTTCGAAGAAACATCCTGAAACGTTCAATTGAATCGAGTTAAAAAATCTGGTTCGGAAGATCCGCACGCGATCGATTAGGATTAGAATGTTTCGTCGATTACGAACGTCTCTCCGGCTCCGGTGGCGGCGACGGCGGAAGAGGGATGTCGACTCCCTTGCAATGACTCCAATAATCTGGACAACAATCCTCTTCTCCGCGTCGATCGCAAAAATCGTCGCAATAGCATGTGGTGGCGAGGATCGGGGCGCTGCACTCGTCCTGTCGACCTGTACAGCAGCGACCGGCCGGATATCTGCCGGCGCAGTAAGGCCCCGCCGGCAGTTGCGAAATGTCCGGCAGGCTCTTCGCGATCGGCAGGACGTTGATCAACACCATGCATGCTAAACTCAGCCGGAATCCCATCGTTTCGGTTTCGATTCTGCAACGCAACAACAACGGAAAAGAAGACAACGCGTGGCGCGGCGCCACAGTGGGCGAGAAACCGATCTTTTTGGATAAAAATCTGTTGACAACTCAGTTTTTCATCGATTCAATCGGAATTTTTTTTAAATGTTCGTGAATGATTACACTTTGATGACGTGCTGCGCGAAAATCGTTAACTGTCAGAAGAAATCAAGAATCCTTATCTACAAAACCCAAGAACTCCGATACTTCATCCGCCCATACCATAAATTTGCATGTCTAAGCTGAGTTGCCGACACTTCTTAACCCTAAACCCTAAACCGCAAAATTTTAAACTGTAAATCTGGCCCTGAGAATTATCAATTGAATAGAACTACATTCGGCACTTATGAGAATTATCATTAATTTATTGATCCAACAGCAGCGTTTTCGCTTCTTGAGAAAGAACTTCCTTGTGCTTGCCATCCTTTATTCTTAGAGAGCTTATAAGTGGATCAGATGATAATACCAAATGCCGTATAATATCTATATTTGTCTTTTCGCGGCAACACATTCGGGAGTTTTCAGCTTGTGATTTCCTCAAGACTTTATTATTTGCCTCTTGTAGCTCTTCCGAATACAAAACAATTGGCAGTTCAAATGTAGCAAGTACTTCACTTGCAGTACCTTATGAACTGATGGAGGTAGTTTATACCATGGATAAATTTTAATAAAATTGTTTTCTTTTTAACTTTTTTTTACAGTTTAAAATTTTGTGGTTTAGGGTTTAGGGTTAAGAAGTGTCGGCAACTCAGCTGGGACATGCGAATTTATGGTATGGGCGGATGAAGTATCGGAGTTATTGGGTTTTGTAGATAAGGACTCTTGATTTCTTCTGGCAGTTAACAATTTTCGCGCAGCACGTCATCAGAACGTCCTTCACGAACTTTTTTAAAAAAATACCAATTGAATCGATGAAAAACTGAGTTGTCAGCAGATTTTTGTCCAAAAAGATCGGTTTCTCGCCCGGCGCGATTCGTTTGGCGCGATTCGTTCGTCGACAAACAGAATGTCGTGGTTCGCGCGCGAACGCTCTTACGAGGGTTCTCGTTGCTTCTTTATTCTTTATTCAGCGTTCGCGTCCAGATGTGCTCGATAGACGTCGGAGATTCGGCAACATCTGGCATCCACGGCCGATAACGATGCCAACGAGCGACACCTTTGGAACTGTTTCAACTGTGGACCTTGCCCCACGCTTTTCTAGTTAAATGTCGTCCGGATTCGGTCGCTTTGGTCTTTATACCGCAAACCCCTCCGGCCCAGAAACGCGACGAACTAATCGTGCCGCGTCATGCCGCCGCGCCGATCTCGTGCGATTCCTTCGCTGCTCTGCTCTGGTTCGAATCGAACCTACGCGTTTGTTTACGCCGTGAATTAGCTCAATCTATCATACTTATCTCTGGCTGAGCACCGGCAGAGTTACCTACATCGTCGTTTGGCTACTACATACACTACGCTTCCGCGATAATTCACGTCCGATCAACGTAAAGAAGCCCGCGTTGCAAAATTCTCAGCGAAATATATTTTTACGTTCGTTACTCGTATCGTCGTTGGACCAGTTATCGCGCGTATATTAATTCGTGCGTATAAATATTTTTATCGTTTGTTGTGTTTATCGTCTGTTGCCGATGCAACGAAGGGGAAGAGTGTATGAAAGTAAGCCGCGAATCGCGGAACGAGCACGCGAACCGCCAGTTTCGAACACCCTCAACTTCCGGAGATCCGACGCGGCGCAACGCGACGCAACGCAACACGATCATCGCAAACACCATTATAATATTAATGGAATTTACCAGACTGGAACGTCGCGCGTCTATGATTGCCGAGGATCGATCGAACGCGCGCAGCGGCGTACAAGATGAATCTTTAGGAGAACACGAATACCCGCCGCATGACAGTTAACGCATTACCGACCGGTGATTATTGCATAATTTTGAAAAATCTATGGTACAAGGCTAAACGCTTTTTAATGGAATCTTCAATGGCAACAGCAATTTTCAATGTGAACTAACAAGTCACCCTCAATAACGTCATCTAATAGTTTCATTTAAGATTGCAATGCAAAAGAAAATTTCTATGCTTCCTTCTGGTACAGCACAATTATTGAAAATCCTATTAATAGGCTTCCGGTAGGTAAAGCGTTAATAAGTGGGCGATACGACGATCAAATCAGAATTTTTCAACAGGTGCGAAAGGTCGTCGGAAGAACAAAAGAAAGAAATTGTTATTCCACCTCGGAAGGTTGTAAATGTGTATCTATACATAAGTTAATAATTCCCTTGTCCGATCAAGATTGACGCTCTTGAATCGTCAAGATCTATAATTGGATCGCGCGTCACGCGTTCTCGCTCGTATCCTTTGGAATTTCAACAACTTTTTATCGGATGCGAATGACGAATGCAAAAAGCCTGTCTGGGAACGCGATAGGTAGTTTGCCGCGTTCTCGGACACGATCGTCGATGTGATGTCACGCGATTACGATAGATCGATGCGGAATCACGGGACAAGTCATCGTTACCGAGGATATCTTGGCGGACGCCGATGACAAATCGAACGTGAATCAAGAAGTAATCTCGGAGCCGAATAATTCCGGCGAACACGTTCGTTCACCTACGACCTACGTCGAAAATGAATCTACAAGGAGGACGGCGCGGCGCGGCGGCGCACAATGGGCCAAACCGACGAAGTCTGTGTCAAAATCAAAGAACTTTCGATAGAAATGAGATAGAGCGATGAAATTTGTTAAAAATGAAAGTTGAAACTTTGCAGAATATGGGATAATTATGGAGATTGTGGTACGAACGTTTTTAACCTAGTGGGTATATCAAGTCATTTCAACGAAAAAATGATTTCATAAGTTGTGTTCACAAAAATCGATTTCTTGCAAAATCCTGAGGTCGTAGACAAATTTTCAGACTAGATTTGAAATCAGCGTGAAAAAATCTACGGGAAAGGATGTGTCGCATGTCAAAAAAAAATTTCTTCCGCGCGTGGTATTGGAAAAACCACAATTTTCTTGAACTTGTGCAAGTTTAACGAATTTTCACAAGGTTAAAAAACGTTCGTACCACAATCTCCATAATTATTTCATATTCCACAAAGTTTCATCTGACATTTAAAAAAAATTTCATGTCTCTATTTCATTTCTATCGAAAGTTCTTTGATTTTTACACAGAATTCGTCGGTTTTACCCACTGTGCGGCGTGGTGTTACGATGCGCAATGACATAACACGAGATATCGGAGCAGTTTGCGTCAACGTTTACGGCAGCTGCCTCATCTCTCGTGGCGCACCCGTTACGATTCCGATTACCATGCCGAATGGATGAACCGGCGATAGGAGGCAGAGCGCGTCGCAAACGATCGCGGACGATAAAGGAAACGATATCTGAAACGACCGTTGTGTACCAACAATCCTTTCAATACCCTCGAACGTCCTCAAATAGCCTCGGCCCCGCGACGCTTTCCCGAAACGATTCTGCGGAGCGCGTAAAAATAAGAGAGAGAGAGAGAGAGAGAGAGAGAGAGAGAGAGAGAGAGAGAGAGAGAGAGAGAGAGAGAGAGAGATTCTTGTTCTGCTTATTCTTTTAGGTGGCTCATCGGTCGATCCAGCGCAGCGGTTCAACTGCGACTCTTTTTTCCGTTGAACAAGACTGTAACGATCCCTGAAAAACCCGTCGCTCGTCGCCAATTCTTTCTTATCTTTAACACCTATTTGTACTTGTACTTGCACTCGTGCTCGTACGTCGCGCGATCATTCAAACAGTTCGCACTAAAATAACGCAAACGTCATATCAACGCATATGCGCCCCAAATTCCGAAGGCGCCCCCCGCGGAACTCGAATCCCGGTCGCGGATCATCGAGTAAACGCCGCGCTGATCGTTTCAAACGTCTTCGAACAAGTTGCATACAATGTAAAATCAAATTAAATACACACACCGACAGCGTTAGCTAGAGTCAAAATGCAGACCCGTTGATTGTATAAAATTTCAAATTACGGCAGATAGTGGCGCCAAACCAGACGGCTTACGCTTCTTCCGAGGACACGATTATTTTCGACGTATCGCTGAGCACCGAGCACAATGTTGCAACGATCGATAGATAGATTTTTCAGAAAAAAGATTGGAAGCCCTAGGTCCAATGAGAAAGTCGTCGCCGATGAAATAGAAGAAACCTGTCGCTTCCTTCGGCAGAACGAGCCAGTTTCATTTCAAACAATAAGAAAACTACGGGAAAAACTGACGCTTGCGCGTGGATCGAGTCGATCGAAACGGTAAAATACTTACGCGAAACCGCGGAAGATCGCGAAGCGGGGTACAGAAGAGTAATTGGAAGGCGTCGCAGATTCCGGATCGGCAAAGATTAGAAGCGAGTCGTTGCTGACGACTCGGAAGCACGAGTCTGACTGGCCCGCGAACACACAAGGTAAACGCGAGCTAAACGCGGGAGTGTATGGTAAGCGCTTGTTTCGAGGTTCAACGCGATTCGGTTTCACTCGGTTCAAACTTCGGCGCGGCACGACATCGTATCCCCCGTCTCGCCCCGTAGCGCGTAATCACGTATTTCGCGTCTCTACCTTGTAAGTATCTTGTATCGCGATTCGTGTCTCCGCGATACAAGCATCTCTACATATGCTGTTCCGCGGGATTCTACTTGTCGCGCCAACCATTCGGAAAGATCCGATCGGATCGGGTCGGATTCGAGATCCCTTGGATATGTAAAGGCCTAGAGCAGGCCTGGCCAACCCAAATGGTTTCGCGGGCCACTTTGATGACGCGTAACGTTACAGCGGGTCGCACTTTAGATAAATATGATTTTTAAAAATGTAATATAAATACCAAATGAATAAAACTTTATTGTTATACTATGGTTCAAAATAATTAACTCTCGAGTCTTAATTAATGAGATATTTGTTTATCCTTTCTTTCACTTAATTTTTGTAAATCGATATTTATGATCGACGTTGCACATCTTTTGTTAGCTGGGTTTCTAAATTGGCATCGGTTAATGAAGCACGTGATGAACTCTTCGTTTCATCTTCGAAAAGCTGTTTCACAAACATACATGTGTGGATCCAAAAGCACTTACAACTCGTTGTGCAAAATATCTTAAGTTGGAATATCTCTCGTGTGTAATACATATAAGTATTGTAAAAATTAATTTTTGATGTAGACGCAAAAATTTGTTTCCTTTCTTTGTTGCACTGTAACTCAATTATATCAAAGATATTAAATATAGAACTGGAGTTCGTAGTCGCATTTGCGCATTATAACAATGACCTTATTTATTTAATATTTTTTGTATACATACAACGAGGAACAAAAGTTTCAATAGAAATATAAAATCGCCCGACGGGCCGTGTGTTGGCCAGGCCTGGCCTAGATTACACGTGTCGAGACTTCGAGACGCAACGGCATGGTACTGCGCGGCGCGATACATACATACAGCGTGAGTCCGAAGAAACAGAACACCTAAATATCTCCGTTACGTTTCGTTGTACAAAAAAACTTCTTAGGACAAAGTTACACTATTTGAAGGGCCACATGCAACGGTGTAGGGGAAAAAATTTTCAAGGTCATTTTTTAATGAGATTTCAAGGTCATCGATGTTTTTTTAAATAGAATGATATATCTTCGTTAACGTAATGTTGTAGCTGACAAAATAACGAATTCATTCATGTAACACAATATGACCTACAAATGACCTTCAACCCAGAGAAATGGAATAAATAAAATTCAACGTGCAAGATTTATTTGCTTTATTTCTGTTACGCAAAATGTTCAAAAATATTCGCTTGAGCTGCTATACATTCATTTAGCCGTCAAGTTACAGAACGTACTGCTGTGTAATTCATTGCTGAGGGAATCAACGCACAATCCCTGACGATTCTTTCTTTCATGTCGTCTACAGTGGTTGGTGATTCATGATAAACATCGTCTTTCAGTTTTCCCCATAGATAGAAATGAAGGGGTGTAAGATCTGGTGAACGAGCTGGCCATAATACGGGTCAGTTACGTCCAATCCAACGATTTGGGAACTTGTTATTCAAGAATTGTGTTACAACACGGGAAGAATGGGATGGACATCCGTCATTTTGATACCACATATCTTCACGAATGTCCAAGGGTGTATTTTCCAGGAGAATTGGTAACGATTCTCGTAAAAATGCAATGTATTTTTCTGGATTTAATGTTCCGGTGATAAAATGAGACCCAATTATTTGGTTGTTTAAAATTCCGCAGCAAACATTGACGGACCATGGTCTTTGTTTGTCGACTGTCCGTAACCACCGCGGATTTTCAGATGACCAATAATGCATGTTTTTTAAATTTATCTGCCCGTGATTCATAAACGAAGCTTCATCGGTAAATAATACTTTATTAAAAAATGCTCTATCGTTTATCAATCCCCACTGGCAAAAGTTTACACGATTTACAAAGTCTCTACTATGAAGTTCTTGGTGAATTGATAGGTGAAAGGGGTGAAATCTTTGTTCATGGAATGTTTGCACTACACATTTTTGACTAATGCCACTTTCTCGTGCGATTTGCCTCGTACTAGCATGAGGGTTTGCATCCACTGCTGCCAGAACATTAATTGTGTTTGCTTCATTCCTTACAGTCCTCACATTCAATTTATTTATCAAATTGGAGTAAACGGAAACTAATGGACAATTACGATTAGGAAATCGGTCCTTGTACAACCGCACTGCTTCTCTTAAACACTGTCGACTTTCTCCATAAATGAAAATCATAAATCTTATCCCAACCTTCGAGTAACTCATTGTGAAACGTTCATCGATAAACTGATAGATTAGAAATCTTAGAAACAGTGGAAATCTGATAGCAAGAAGGTCTTCAGAGTAATTAGTATGTAGTTGATAAACACGATTCTGTACGAACGTATAGGTGAAGGTATATAATAAATGTCTTCCTGTCAACACCGAATCTGTTATTATGTTGTGTATTGCGATACATTTGAATGTATAGCAGCTCAAGGGAATATTTTTGAACATTTTGCGTAACAGAAATAAAGCAAATGAATCTTACACGTTGAATCTTATTTATTCCATTTTTCTGGGTTGAAGGTCATTTGTAGGTCATATTGTGTTACATGGATGAATTCATTACTTTATCAGCTACAACATTACGTTAACGAAGATATATCATTTCATTTAGAAAAACTTCGATGACCTTCAAATCTCATACAAAAATTACCTTGAAAATTTTTTCCTTTACACCGTTACATGTGGCCCTTCAACTAGTGTAATTTTGTCCTAAGAAGTTTATTTGTACAACGAAACGTAACGGAGATATTTAGGTGTTCTGTTTCTTCGGACTCACTCTGTATACTCTGACTCTCCTTGCAGCAGCGTCCGCGTTCGACGGATGCTATCGATTCGACGTCGATTATATCTACGTAGAATTTCTTTTGAACGATCGATGATTCGTTCGAGATGCCCGCGAGTTGTCGCTGTAAACCCACAACCGACAAAAAGAAGAAAAAAAAAATTGGGCTCGTCCGGGATTTGAACCCGGGACCTCTCGCACCCTAAGCGAGAATCATACCCCTAGACCAACGAGCCTCGCACGAGTAAAGCTTCTAAATGCTGTCATATAACCGTGCGCTCTATTCGAACCGTTAAAACACATCTTTGAACTTGCAACGACTTCTCTTATCATACCGATAAGCTGCACCCCGATCGACAACATTCACGCTACGGTTATCGGCAAGAAGAATGGCGCGGGCGAATTGCCGAACGAATCGTTTACCGTAACAGATTGCCGATCAAACGAAATGATTTGCGCCCAAACCAAACCGGTTTGTTCGCGGAAACGTTTTCATCTCACGCGTTTCATTAACGTCGCGTCTCCATACTCGTACGAATTGCATTTTCGAGTCCAACGTCTAGGTAGATGTTATTATTCGGAAATTCGAAAATTCGGATATCCGGATATTCGCGAACGGTCAAGTTATTCTTCCGATCGATATCGAGGCGATGCTTCCTATGGCAACGGAGCGAGTTTAGCGTCCGAAGACACAGTCGTTGCTGCTCCGTTGTTCGTTCGGAAGCGTCTCACGGTAGTTCGAACATGGGAAACACGGAGAGTAACGTATCCAGTGGAGTGAAAAAGCAGACGGACGCATCGTCCATCGTGCTGTACAAGTTGGTCGATTTGAAAGGTAATCGCGAAGCTGGATCACTGATTCGGCTCCTCGAGAGTTGACAAACTCGATGTCCTTCCGAACAGGAGGAGGTTTGCTGGTGGACATGATGAAACGAGCGACGCAGACGAAACAGTACGCCGAACTGGACCATGCTTTGCGCACAAAGGTGGAGCCATACTTGTACAACAAAGGAAAAGGGAAATGGATTCCCATCGAGAAATTAGTCTTGCTGCGAAACAAGGACAGACCGAAGCATAGAATGGTAACGACGCACAGTGGGCTGTATGCCCGATTTCAGCGGCCACAGCTAGTTCAAAATTCGCTCAATATTGAAACTGCTGTAACTTTGCTAAAACTTATCCAAATTTGATGAAAAAACAACCATTTTAAAGCTTGAGCTTTCTACTTTTTGTACTGTATACCGTTTTTGTTGAAACGGTTGTTTTGAGTGCAAAATTTGTCGATAAAGAGGAGCGTATATTAGATTGTAAAGTTTGTAGCTATTTTTCAATCAAGTACTGCGGATTATAATCAATATTTTAACGTTATTCGTCTATTTTATGTATACTATTGAAAAGCGTAATCATTTACGATTAAACTATCTTTTTAAAATAGTTATTACAAAGAATAATCTCCGTTATTTATAATAGTATGGAAAAATGTTACGAACAAAAATTGCACGATTCAGAGGGGGACATGTTGTGGTACAAACATTTTCTGCGTGGGTGGAGGCATAGAGGAGATTTCAAGGTCACCTTGAGTTTTTTAAACAGAATGTTCTTTTTTTATACCATAGATCGATAGAGTATCAAATTCCGAGTATAAAAGTGTTGACCTTCGTATGTCCTAAACCTAATAGTTAACGAGATATTATCAAAAGAAGAAAGAAAATTGTTTCGATAATATCTCGTTAACTATTAGATTTAAGACATATGGAGGTCAATACAGTTTTACTCAGAATTCGATAGTCTATCGATTCATGATACAAAAAGTAGGTCCTTCGATTTAAAAAAATCAAGGTGACCTTGAAATCTCCTCTATGCATCCACTCACGCAGAAAATGTTTATATCACTACATGTTCCCCTTTATACCGTGCAAATTTTTTCTATAACATTTTTTCATATAGTTGCAAATGAAGGCAATATTCAAAGTGGACATAGTTATTGCCCCACCCTGTATATTATTTAAATTTCATGTGTACACTGTTTTCTTATTTTAGTGCATATTGTGTGTTTATTATTATTATTTAGTACTTATTTAAGTTAACACGAAGATATAGCGAATGCGAACATGCAGGATGTGATAAATGCTGCGATTTTCGCGATAGCGCGATGGCCATTTTTTCGTAGATCAACTATAAAACACGGAGTAGCGCGTAGTAGCAGCCATATTTTCTTGCATCTTAATCAGAAAACTTCAAAGAACACAATAGCGCAGAAATAAACACCCGATCGCACCCGGAGGTATCAGAGGGTTGAGGTAGCAGAGCCCTGAGGCAATTATATTGGCAGGAATGTACTGAAACAATCTGTACCGAACAAAAAGACACCAGGATGTGTCCTACGAGTTACAAAATATATACAAATACACTTGTTATACATTCATTTTTCAGAATCAAATCATATAAATTTTTTAAAATTCTGCGGGGCGCTCGAGGTACCCCATTTTATCGAGAATCTTACTTTACCGAGGCTGCAATCACAGCGCATACGCGAGAAATCTTAACACAATATCGCATCATTGCGTACAGGCAAAATGGCTAGCACACAGATTACAATTCCGACGCGGAACGAGAATTTACTCGTGAAATTGAAAGATTACTTTAATCATAGCAACAAACTTTCCCAGCAGAAAATAGTTCACCGCAATCAGGAACTTTTGCGAAGTTTTATGATCGCGACATCATACCAACCAAGGAAGCAAATTTTCCCAAAGCTATTCTTAACTTAAAATAAGGAGGATTAAAGTTATCTTTGTATTGAGGTCAAGTTCTTGTTTTTATAAGCAATAGCCGTGATGTTATCTATTCTAAGCCAAAATATCACAATCCATTAAATCTTTTGCAAAACACTTAAGTTCAAAAAAGCCAGCTAAGAGTTCTAAACTGTTAATATGTAATTGTTAATCCGTCTCATTCCAAAAACCACCTTTTTCCCTTACTGTACGCCCCCAACCTGTTCAGGACGCATCCGAAAAAATTTCTAACTGGAAAGACGGTGTCCTGATAGGATTGAATGTTGTCATAACCTTTGTTTTCCACCTGGTCACAAATGAGTCACAGTGCGCAGTCGCCGTATTGATAGCTAGATTGACGACATTATTGAAGCGTATTGACGGGAGCTTTAATATTATTGTCAACCTACATTGACAATATTATTGAACGTCTAGGGGTCGCTTTAGAATCATAAAGAAAGTGACTGAATCGTTGGTTATCTTTAAATATTAATAATTTAAAAAATGTATATAGTACAAAAGTGAATTTCTCTTAAAAGTATACCTAATACTTAGCTAAAAAAAATTCTATAAAAGAAAAATGTGTTAGTGTATGTAAATAAGGTAACAATTACTAATAGGTGAATTCGTTGAAAAATGAAAGCGTGTTAACAGAATTCCAAACTTCCGACAAATTTCAGTGCTTTATGGATACATGAACGGGAAGACGAATAATGGGAGATTGTTCCTCAGATATTCAACTAACTCGAGCCACAAAAATTTTACAATTTATGTAAAGATTTAAAAATTGAATTTTGACCGCTGAAATCGGGCATACAGCCCACTGTTCGACGCAACGGGGTCGCGCAAGCGCGACTCCTGACCTGAAACTTTTCCGGTTACAGCTTCCGCCGTTGAGGGCTATGGAGAACCCGGGCGATTACGATATAGACAAGGACATGGGCACGGAGGAAGTCGACGAGACGAAAATAGGTAGAAAATCCGCGTTCGACCAATTTCGACAGATCTTTCCTTAGAAAGGAAGTTTCCTTATTCCTTGTTTCTCGTTGATATCGCAGACAAATCCAAGTACAGGCTGGTCTGTTGGAGTTTGGGCGAACGAGGCGCGGTCGGAGAAACGATTCTGCACTTGTGTATGCTGCACGCGACTGCTATTCACATCGACCTGGCAAAACGCTTGCTGCGTTTTTATCCGAAGCTTATCAACGACGTATACATGAGCGACGAATATTACGGTCAGTTCGCCAAAAGTCGAAACCTAAACGAACCGATCGTTGGGAATTCGCGGCACATGGCATGTTAAACGGCGAGTAATTGAATACCGTATTAAGGGTGGGGTCCTTTGTTGACCTTGGTCGAGCGAGAGTGTGGTGGCGCCCTCGCACACCGATAGATACTGTATACGTACACGAGGTTACAAGGGTTCCGTACTTTTCAAACTACGTCTCGCTAACGCACATTTGGGGCCCCTACGTAGTCACAGTCGCTAGATAAAAGAGCGACCTAGCGCGCTTGGTGCCTAAGATTGCCTACTTTTGCGTTTTCGAGGCGTAATTTTCATTATTCGGCAGCATGTGGCGGAGTTCGACAACTATTGGGCGGCGCGACAGTGCTGCCACTGTCAAGACACATACACTTTCTTAAATCTCGAGAGATTTAGGGTTCTTATAGAAAAAGCATACACCAAGCACACTTGCAAGGATACATACAATGTCAATGCAACCTTTATTATGTTAAACTATACGTGTTTAAACACACAGTTTGAAACTACGAAGTACACCCCTAAACGGAGGGTTTCGGCACAAGTATCAGTTCCATGGGATTTTTAGCTAGGAGCGCTAATGTCTGTTTCTGATCTTTCAGTTACTGTTTTATCGATACATCGGTAAAATCGGTAAAACAGTGACTGAATGATGAGAAACAGTCATCAGCGCTCCTAGCTAAAAATGCCATGAAACTGATACTTGTGACGAAACCCTCCGTTTAGGGGTGTACTTCGTAGTTTTCAAACTGTGTGTTTAAACACGTATAGTTTAACACGTTATCTACCGGTAGCCTATTAATAGGTTTTTCAATAATTGTGCTGCACCAAATGGAAGCTTAAAAATCTTCTTTCACACAATAATCCCGAACGAAATGATTGGAGTTTGTTATTGAGGATGAGTAGTTGGTTTATGATTCAAATTGCTGTTGCTATTGGAAGATTCTTTTAAAAAATTCTCAGCCATGAACCATAGACTTTCAACAATTATGAAATAAGCACCGGTTGGTAATGTGTTAACATTGTAAAGGTTGTATTGATATTGTATGTGTCCTTGCAAGTGCGGATGTATATTTCTTTTTCTATAAGAACCCTAAATCTCTCGAGATTTAAGAAAATGTATGTATCTTGACAGTGGCAGCACTGTCGCGCCGCCCAATACTTGTCAAACTCCGCTGCATGCTGCCGAATAATGAAAATTACGCCTCGAAAACGCAAAAGTAGGCCATTTTAAAAATCATCCGCAATTGGTGGGTCTTTTATCTAGCGATTGTGACTATGTAGGGGCCTCAAATATGCGTTAGCGAGACGTGGTTTGAAAAGTACGGAACCCTTGCAACCTCGTGTACGTATACAGTATCTATCGGTGTGTGAGTGTGCCACCACACTTTCGCTCGACCAAGGTCAAATTCGGTCTTTCCGCAATAAAGAATTAGACATGCGGAGAGAAGTGGAATGAGAGTCTGTGAGAGCCCAGCTCCCGAGCTCCCAACGATACGACGAACGATGCCCGATGGCTGGGTGTCCAGCCGCGCCACCCACCCGGTGATCGAGTCGATGCTATTCAACAGGCGAAAGCGCGCTGCACATCGCGATAGTGAACGAGGACCCGGCCTTGGTCAAGTTGCTCCTGGACAGCGGCGCGGACGTCCACGAGAGGTGCTTCGGGAACTTTATGTGCCCAGAGGATCAAAAGGCATCGCGGTCCGACAGTTTGGATCACGAGTGGGTGTGCGTCACGCCGGAGACAAACTACAGCGGGTAACGTCCTTTTATTCTATGTATTCGTCGAACCAACACACAGTGGTCGCAAATCCGGAAAACACGGCCAGAACCACAAATATGAACTTCCTCCTAGGAGTTTGTAATTCTAAGGTTGGGTAAAGTGATGTTATGGCCACTGAATGCCACCAAGGAAAAAGGTAAAAAGTTTATGGTACGGTTCTGCAGTCAGTTCAAAGTTAGCCTTCGTTTGATGAGCATTTGTCGCGCGCAATAATGTAGTTGGAAATTGAACGCCCCCTTCTAAAGTGCATAACTTTCAAAATAGTGCATCAATTTCAATTCTGCCAAATGGATGCTGTTCCTGGGAGTAAGTAGAATGTTTACCTGTTTTTGTATCTCAAAAATTGTTAGTCATTACGTTACACGATGGCAATATTCTTTGGAGAACGTAGAAGGTAAAACTTGATGCGCGTATTGTAGAAACGTAGGCATAAGTTAATAGTCCCACGTTGTCCCACCAAAATTCCTTTTCTAACGCGTTGCTAATACATTTATCTTTCAAAATTTATAAAAACCAACCTCCAATAGTCTCCTGTTTGCTCATACGAGGGTAAACTTTGTTTCATTTCTATAGATTTTAAAATGCGATTTTACAACTTTTAGTAATGAAAAACGATTCGGATGATTAAATCTTATGTACATAATTTATAATTATACTAATCCTTGATATACAAAGTGCAATTTTGTTTGTCATTTATACATTTTTACCTATCAACCTCTCAAAACACATTTAATGGGAATTGTTGTCTAAATTTTAATCGGCCATTTTGTTTTTTAAATTTTCGAGTTCATATTCGTAATCAGTGACCCCAGAGACCCCAAAAAAATCATTTTCCAAGCAGATATAACAATTTTTTAATGTATATGTCCGCCATATTGGATCCGCCATTTCGTTTTTTGGAATTTACACTTCATATTCGTAATCAGCGACCCCGAAAACCTCCGAGTATGAATTTTTGGGTGCATTCAAGTACGTTTCGAGGTTTTGGCCGGTTTTTTGCGATTTGGGACCACTGTGCAACACCCTGTGATCGTGATCGCGTCCATTCTCGCCTAGGTACGTCTACTGGGGTGAGTACCCTTTGAGTTTCGCGGCCTGTTTGGGCCAGGAAGAATGTTACAGATTAGTTTTGGCGAGAGGAGCGAACCCGGACAAGCAGGATACGAACGGTAACACCGTTCTACATATGCTGGTCATCTACGAGAAATTGGTAAGGTTCGCGACGCGACGCAACGATCGACGATACATGTGTTCGTCTTGTTTCGAAGAGCACGTTCGACATGGCGTACGAGATGGGCGCGTCTCTGGCGATTAAGAACGCTCAGCACTTGACGCCGCTGACGCTATCGGCTAAACTGGCAAGAATCGAGATGTTCTTCCACATCCTGAACATCGAGAGGGAAATTTACTGGCAGATCGGAAGCATTACCTGCGCGGCGTATCCTCTTTCGCAAGTCGACACTATCGACGTCACCACGGGGACCATCAGTCACAATTCGGCCCTGAATCTGGTCGTGTTCGGCGTAAGTTGTGTTGGTCAAGGACGTTCTTCTATCCGTTATTTCCGTGTTCGCCTGCTGTTTCAGGAAAAGGACGAACATCTGGAACTGATGGACGGGATCCTGATCGATCTGTTGAACGCGAAATGGAACACCTTTGTCAAATCTCGATTTTACCGTCAATTTTTCCTGTTTTGCTTCTATTTCGTTCTATCGTTGGTCAGCTTTACTCTCCGGCCGGGACCTTCGACGGTGTCCGATGGCGTCACGACCACCACTCACACCGAGACGACAACCGAATCGTTCGCGACCGCATCCTCCGACGGATTCTCCGTGACACCGACACCGAGGTCGTCGGCCCAATTTACAGACGATATTGTCGCAACCGAAACCTCGGCGAACCATAGAGACGCGAGTCTTTCGAAATTGCTCGAGAAACTCGTGGCTAGCAGTTTCGACAGAACCCTAAGATCCTCCTTGAACGTAACGCCGATCTTCCTCGAGAAACTGAAATTCTACGTGGTTTCCGATGTAACGTCCAAGTTAAGAAACGCCCTGTCGACGGATGGAAACGGAACCAATTTTTCGACGTTCGTTCCTCCAAGAAAAAGCAGGACAGCGCCGCTGCTCGATACCATTCCGTTGAATCGTTCGTTGGACGCGAACGACAACTCCGACCCCGGTGACAATTGGTACGTTGCATCGCATACGCGACCATACCTGAAAATATCATCGAATTACATTTCTGCGATTGTTCCGGCGCGTACGATCGGATCGAAACGATCAGGTGGAGCAACATTACCCAAGAATGCAGGCTGCTGCAGCTGACAAGCTTATCGGCGAAGGTTCGAATAATCGCCGAGCTGCTGATGGAAATCGCGGCGACGCTTTACATCCTAGCTGCGCTCAGGGAAGCTAGATTTCTCGGTCTCAACATGTTCGTGGAAAATCTAGTAAGAGGGTGATCTTGATATAAAGCGGCTCCTAGACGTTCGATAATAATGTCAACACGCCCATCAATAATATTGACGAGGTGCATTGAAAGGGCATATTGACCGTTTAGAAGGGGTTTAAACGCATTGGTCAATACAGGTTGTCCCAAAATACCTGAACCACCCATTTCCGGGAAGTCCAGGAATTTTGGAACACCCTTATATTGAAGCATATTGATCGAAATATTACGCGCATTGACGTTTAGGAGATTTATTGTCAATATTTCGTCAATCTCACTAGACAATGATGTGATATGGTGCAAAATTTATCGCGCATGCGCGGGCGAAACGATTAACGTAACTACAGTAGCGGACAAAAGTTTAAGACCGCTCTAAAGAAGACGATAACTTTTTTAATATTGTACTATACGATTTGAACTTTTTGGGAAGCTAGAGCAATTAGTTTACTAAAGGATGTGAAAAGAAATTTTTTCAAAAATTGCAATTGATCGAAATTGTTGAAAAAATACTAAAAGTTGATTTTTTAACTTTTTTATGTGGGCCTATATTGCAAATTTAAAAAATACGTTTCGTAGATCTGTGTCAATTAAAAATATTCTGAAAATTTCGACAAAATCAGTCGGCGTTGCAATGAGCTACAACCGTTCAAAGATGGTAATAATTGCATTCCCACATCAACCGATTTCGATGAAACTTTCACAGTGCATGTAATTGACACAGACCTACAAATTTTTAAAATTTTCAATATAGGCCCACATAAAAAATTTCATCAATTGCAATTTTTGAAAAAATTTCTTTTCACATCCTGTAGTAAACTAATTGCTCTAGCTTCTCAAAAAAGTTAAAATCGTATAATACAATATTTAAAAAGTTACCGTCTTTTTTGGAGCATCCGAATATTAATCCGGTTCACTGTATGTGTTACCATAGTTATTTAAGCTTTCTAATATTGTCTGAGATAAGTTTTTTCCTGTAGTATTTGTTACAGGAACAAATTGTAAGAATTGTTCACAAAGCTTGCTATCATTTTCTTCGTCTATATACCTGACACACAAGGAAAGTTGCTCAGTGGTAGAAATGTCACAAGTTTCATCAGCAAGAAGTGAAAAACATTTCGCCGAATTAATTTTTTTAACCAAATGGTTCAAAATGACTTCATTACAAGCATTTATGATTTGATTTTGTATGTTCCAGCTAATGTAGGTAGCGTTTTTAGCAGCATGTTTAAAATGTTCAGTGAGGTTTTCATCGCCCGCATCGACTCTCATTCTTAATAAAGCTCGAAAATTGCCTTCATTAGCGATTGGCTCCTGTTCAAATGAAAATTCTCCATAATCGCGATGTCCTCTCAAAGGTATATTTTGCCGACCACATAAAATTATTGTTTTCATAATCGGTTCCAATCGTTTCCGGTTAACTGCAGCTTGTGATATCTTGCTTGCGTCAATTTGTCGATCAACTGAAAGACATTTTCTTCCATCTCTAATATTTTGTAGTTTTTCGTAAGTCATAACAGCTTCTATGTGATATTTTGTGTTTTGATGCTTATTAAATTTATCAACGGCTTTCTTCCAGTTGTTATATCCTTGTGTAACATGGGGAAAGGTCAGGCCCTTTTCCCATTAACCATCCAATAGCCCAACTATCAGGGTAGCCAACCCACGTATACAAAACTCTTGATTCGAAAATACATTTTTTTTATTTTTGGCCACGTTTTGGAGTAAATCGACCACTGTGCGGCGCAGCTGCGCGGTAGGAGCACCAATACTGACGCGTACACGGCCGCAAACGCACAACAATAGGCAGAATTCAGTATTCTAGTATTGGCAGTTTTTGCAAATATTTTGGAACCCAAGCAAGTGCATACCTTATATGTATAGGGTAAAGTTGTTCAAAATGTTGAGTTTTACATATAAAATATCCAAAAATCATCGAAATCGTAGAGGAAACAGCTATTCTACAGTTTGACCAATTTTCCGGTGTCATTATTCTTGGGGGGGGACTTGGCCCCCTGGCCCCCCCCCCCTCTGGGTGCGCCACTAACCGAGGCTGAAATCGCCGCGCAGTCGCGAGAAATGTTGCACAATATCGCACCATCACGTACAGGCAAAATGGCTAGCGCACAGATTATAGACGATTCCGACGCGGAACGAGAATTTACTCGTGAAATCAAAAGATTACTTTAACCATAGCAACAAACTTTCCCACCAGACAATAGTTCACCGCAATCAGAAACTTTTGCGAAGTTTTATGATCGCGACATTATAACAACCAAGGAAGCAAATTTTCCCAAAGCTATTCTTAACTTAAAATAAGGAGGATTAAAGTTATCTTTGTATTGAGGTCAAGTTCTTGTTTTTATAAGCAATAACCGTGATGTTATCTACTCTAAGCCAAAATATCACAATCCATTAAATCTTTTGCAAAACACTTAAGTTCAAAAAAGCCAGCTGAGAGTTCTAAACTGTTAATATGTAATTGTTAATCCATCTTATCCCAAAAACCATGAATTCTTTCTCCCTTACTGTACACCCCCCATCCTGTTCGGGACGCATCCGACAAAATTTCTAACTGGAAAGACGGTTTCCTGATAGGATTGAATGTTGTCATAACCTTTGTTTTCCACCTCGTCACAAATGCGTCACAGTGCGCAGTCGTCGTATTGATATACTTGGGCCCAAAGAAGAAGGTACTTGTTCTGCTCATGTTGTTGCGCGTCAGCCATAAAATTGATGGCGTCAGCCAATGGTCGCGTGGTCGGCGAAATACGAGTAGGGGGATTAGCCAATGAACGAGTTCCGTTAGAGTCATGTGCGCAGTAGAGTCTTAAATTCGTCGGCTAGTAAATACCTTCTTATTTGGGCTCAAGCATAGCTAGATCGACGAAATTATTGAAGAGTATTGACGGGAGCTTCAGTATTATTGTCTACCTACATTGACAATATTATTGAACGTCTAGGGGCCCTTAAGCCGTGTAAACTGAAACGGTTCTCAAGACGGGAGATGCAGCGAGGTCAATTGTTTTTAGATGACTGCACCGTCGCGAGTAATGTTCCTCTTCTCTTGCTGCATACTATTATCTTTTCCATTCCTGAGAGTGAGCTGCGCCGACCGGGTCGAGGACATGTTGGCGGTTGTCGTCATGTTAACCACCGCTCCCTATTTCTTGTTTTTCTGCAGAGGGTTCAAAACGGTTGGCCCTTTCGTCGTCATGATCTACAGAATGATCATGGGGGATCTGTTGCGCTTCGTCTCCATCTACTTGGTCTTCGTAATGGGATTTTCTCAAGGTAAACATATCGGATCGCTTCTGACGAGAAAGCTCTTGTTAGATGCGTGTACATTAGGGTGGACCTTAGCTATACTTGATGAAAATTATTTTGCAAAATTTTTTCCCGGGCACCCCCCAGAATTGTGACAACTGTTGAGAAAATGATCTGGAAAAAATTTGGGGCCTATTGGATCATGGGAAACCGGCGCTCAACGAATTTGAAAAATTTTTTTTTTTTAATCTTAACATAAATATACGTTGTAATATATCGTTGAATTTGTCTTTTTTTTCTCTGTAAGAATCCATATATAGCATAATCAGTTGTTAATAGAAAAAACATCAGTGACCTTGAAAACTTGAAAAAATAACCTTGAAAAATTTTTTTTCTCTGATGCTATATTCACCTCCTTATATACTACAACTTTTGTTTGAAAAGTTTTTTCATATATACATAACTGACAGAGATATAATAGAGTTTATTTTAAACGTTCGTAAATACTCTTGTAGAAGAAAGATGAACCAAAGTACCCAGGTGTTTAAGATACATTTTAAATTTTATCTAAAATATATAATAGTTGTATTTCTGATAATACTACAGTTTCTTAAATAGTTAATTCGTATATTTTTTAGAATTTTAACACCTCCCTTAGAATCATCGGTAGAAGACTTGAACAACTAAAGGTGTCCTGATTGGAAAATCCAAAATCCAGCAAACCAATCAGGGTATCTTCTGCTTATGACAATCGGTAAAAAGCCGCCCTCTCGATCCATAGAGGAGCCTCGAAAGTCAAGTTCACGTTCAGTTCAGTCCAAGCACTCGAACAAATTCGTGAACCGACGCGTCCGCGAGCAAACAGTTAAGAAAACAGTACGTTCTGGTTCTGAGTCTTCGGCGTGGTGACATTCAAATACGTGGTGAAAGTAAATTTCAAATGGAAGGTACGAGGAAAAAATGATTTTTACTCGGGCACGCAGAAACCCAAATTATAGGTGCAAAATTGCCTTCCAACGGGCAAGTTTTAAGAGTGCTATTTCACAATTTGCGCAATGTGAAATTGAGTGTTCGCGGTAGTGCTCACTTAGTTATCCAGGAAGTTCAAGTGTTTTGGCAGAAAGCCAAAATTCCCATGAAAGTATTTAAGAATTGCATCGAAAAATTGGAATCATTGTATAAAGAATGGGTGTGCTTGCATAAAAATTGCAAACGCCGTACTAAAATTCAAGAAGATCGTGAAAAGGAATTTGTCGACAAACTGGAAGATCTTTTTGATATTGCACATGCGGATGCATTAGAAACGATTCAAATAGAGGAAGACAAACTGTTTCTGTTAAGTCAACGGCAACGGGGACGTCCTGGTTCTATGATTGGAGCGGATCGTGCATTATATCGAAAAAAAACTCAGAAAAGCGTTGCGACAGGAACAAGAAGAATCTAGACTAGCAAAGTATAAGGCAGACTTTGTGCCAGGTAAATATTCTTTTGCAGTTTATTTTTAAAAGCCAAAATATTGATCATTATCTTAGATATAAATATTCTTTAATCTTTATTTATATGTTGATATCTTTTAAATATAGGTGAAACAATGGAAATATCATCGTTCAGCGAAGAAGAGAACGTGTCAAGTCAGGATGACAATATTGAAATTGATATTCCTGTGGATGAACCTGGTCCAAGCAACCCTAAAAAGAGACGTGGTCAAAAAGAGTTCATTACGGATAAACTTGTTGCAACACTTGACAAGTGCAAAGTAAGCGATCTTGATGCTGTTCGTATAATAACAGCAACAGCACAAGCTCTTAATCATGATCTAGACGACTTAATTATCAATCGAACATCTATTCGACGTCAACGCACGAGGATTCGAGAAAAACTTGCAGAGAAATATCGCGTAGCGTTCAAAAATTGTGAATTGTAGATTGGAGCGTATTAATGAATTTATTTAATATCTCTGTCAGTTATGTATATATGAAAAAACTTTTCAAACAAAAGTTGTAGTATATAAGGAGGTGAATATAGCATCAGAGAAAAAAAATTTTTTCAAGGTCATTTTTTCAAGTTTTCAAGGCCACGGATGTTTTTTCTATTAACAACTGATTATGCTATATATAGATTCTTACAGAGAAAAAAAAGACAAATTCAACGATATATTACAACGTATATTTATGTTAAGATTTAAAAAAAAAAAATTTTCAAATTCGTTGAGCGCCGGTTTCCTATGATCCAATCGGCCCCAAATTTTTTCCAGATCATTTTCTCAACAGTTGTCACAATTCTGGGGGGTGCCCAGGAAAAAATTCTTTGGTCAAAAAATAAGGTCCACCCTAGTGTACATTAGGGTGGACCTTCGTTATACTTGACGAAAATTATTTTGCAGATTTTTTTGTGGGACAACCCCTAGAATGGTGCCACTGCACGAAAAAATAATCTGTGCAAAATTTGAAATTGATCGAATAACGAGAAATTGTAGCAAATCGACTTTGAAAATTTTTTAATTTTGTAACTCGCTTTTCTCCACTGCAGTATATGGTCAGCATATATGTTTATATATCGTTGAATTCGTCTTTTTACAAAATGTAATATTGATTTATTAATATATTATTAATATTTATTTACTTATTTTTTCGTCAGTAGAACGGTCTAATTAATAATCATTATTTTCCTGGGTGGGACTCCACCAAGAAATATAAAATATCGAACGTCAGGACCCTTCCACCACGCTTGTTGGATGGCGAAAGCTTTATATTGCTTAAAAATATATTTATTTAAAAATCAGTTTATGTTAAATGTCGACGAAGCAAATGGAATTCGCAACATTTGCGTCTTTCTCGCCAATATTTACATAAAAGCGTGGATTCGAGCTTCGATGGCAGCGGAAACTCCACGTCAAGATTTGGCATTTTTACAGAAACTGTATGCATACCGTTCTACTGACGAAAAAATAAGTTATGTAGGATTAAAAAAAGTTTTTAGGATTAAAAAACCATTTATGGTATTTATCACCAGAAGCGTTAAAGCTGGCATTTTTGGACAAAACCGTGGGAAAGAATACGAAATTACGAATGGTGAAGGCGCTTAACATTGAAGCCGACGAATCGTGTAAAAAATATAAAATAACTCCTCAAGACTTAGAAAACTATGCTGATAGAGGAATTGAACATTTTATTTCCCACGAAACACTAAGATTTTTTGAAAGATTCTCAATTCCTAGAGGATGTTTAAAAAAGATCCCGATTCATGGGAAGATGACGAGGATTTAAAATCTGGATTAAACATTGTACAAAAATTAAAAATTGTTAACGACACTCCTGAGCGTGGTGTTAAACTTATCCAGGACTATAATTGGTTATTATCAAAAAATAAAGTAGAGAAACAATATATTTTACAAATTATTTCCGAAAATAGGAAACAATTTCCAGATGTATTGATACAATAATGAGGAGACACGTACAATATTTTCTGAACTACTAACTTTTCGACATACACAGGTTAGTACTTTTTTAGAACGAATGTCCAGCTGCATCGATTGATGTATTAAAAAATACCTCATTCCATTTAAAAAAATTAAGTTGACCTTTATATGTCCTTTACGCGTCCATCTGTAAAAAAAATAAATACACTACATAATGTACCCCTTCAGACCATGCAACTTCTGTATACAAAACTTTTTGGTGCAACGCATACTTTGGAAGTTATTATAGGTGTGCAAGTTGCGTGGACCACCGTGTATGTATTATGTATAAGTATTGTATAATTAAATATATCTTTGCTACTTATAAAAATATGAAAAAATTTTTTAGACAAAAGTTGTACTGTTTAATAAATTAAATATAATGCAAAAGAAAAAGAAATTTTTTAAATGTCATTTTATGAGATTACATTTTGTTTTCAAATTGTTATACTTAGTGCGTAAAAAGACAAATTCAACGATATATAAACATATATGCTGACCATATACTGGAGTGGAGAAAAGCGAGTTACAAAATTAAAAAATTTTCAAAATCGATTTGCCACAATTTCCCGTCATTCGATCAATTTCAAATTTTGCACATATTATTTTTTCATCCAGTGGCACCATTCTAGGAGTTGTCCCACAAAAATTTCGATAGTCGAGAAATAAGGTCCACCCTAGTGTACATCCTGCGCGTAGATCAATCGGTCAGAAATCCCCGAACGATGGTGTTTCTTCCCAAAAGATTCTCCACGAAATTGGTTGGCGGACGTCTCACGTAGGAGTCGGGCAATCCGAAAACACGTTATGATCTAATCGTTCGTTTCGCAGCATCGGAAACAAGCAGCGACATTGACACAGATTATTGTATTACAGTCCTCTCGACGAGGCACAGAGCCAACGCGTTCCACGAAAGCGACCCTCGGTTGTTCGTGTGATCTCGCGGAACGAGACGCACAGTGGGCCAGAAACCGATCTTTTTGGACAAAAATCTGTCGACCACTCAGTTTTTCATCGATTCAATCGGAATTTCTTTTTAAATGTTCGTGAAGGACTATACTTTGATGACGTGCTGCGCGAAAATCGTTAACTGTCACAATCAAGAATCCTTGTCTACAAAGCCCAATAACTCCGATACGCAAAATTCTTTGAAAGAGCTATCAATCACAGTTGATGTTGTCAAACAGGGAGCTGGTACATCAGATACTGGGAACGTGGCCCGAACTTTCTTTAGAAAAGCCGAATCAGTTGCTGCAGTGACTGGATTAAACGCGGTTATTATCACAAGATTGCATAACATTCTTCAGGTAATTACATCTGACAGGAAAGCTGATTCTGTGAAATTCAAAGAATATTCTTCGGAGACGGCTAAATTGTGCATTAAAATTTATCCATGGTATAAACTACCTCCATCAGTTCATAAGGTACTGCAACATGGAAGCGAAGTACTTGCTACATTTGCACTGCCGATTGGTTTGTATTCAGAAGAGCCACAAGAGGCAAATAATAAAGTCTTGAGGAAATCACAAGCTGAAAACTTGTGAATGTGAAAAACTTGAATTATACGGCATTTGTTATTATCATCTGATCCACTTATAAGCTCTCTAAGAATAAAGGATAGCAAGCACAAGGAAGTTCTTTCTCAATAAGCGAAAACGCTGCTGTTGGACCAATAAATTAATGGTAAGTCTCATAAGTGCCGAATGTAATTCTATTCAATTGGTAATTCTCAGGACCAGATCTACAGTTTAAAATTTTGCGGTTTAGAGTTTAGGGTTAAGAAGTGTCGGCAACTTAGCTGGGACATGCAAATTTATGGTATGGGCGGATGAAGTATCGGAGTTCTTGGGTTTTGTAGATAAGGATTCTTGATTTCTTCTGACAGTTAACGATTTTCGCGCAGCACGTCATCAAAGTATAGTCCTTCACGAATATTTAAAAAAAAATTCCAATTGAACCGATGAAAAACTGAGTTGTCAACAGATTTTTATCCAAAAAGATCGGTTTCTCGCCCACTGTGCGACGCGCCGCAATATTTATTTCCGTTTCTTTCGTCGTTTTCTTCTGACGAGATATACTCTTCTCTTTCAGCCTACTACATCATATTTCTGTCGTTCGACAATCCCAACACGCCGGAAGGTGTCGACGACTCGATGAACAATCCGATGCCCTCGCCTATGGAAAGCGTGATGGCGATGTTCTTGATGAGCATGACAAACTTCGGAGACTACTACAGCGCGTTCGAAAGGACGCAGCACGAGATGGAAGCCAAGGTACATGCACTATTTCCAGCCGCGGAACGCGGAACGATAAAATACGACTTTGTTTTCGTAGTTTCTCTTCGTTCTTTACATGGCGATCGTCGCGATTCTGCTCGTAAACATGTTGATTGCTATGATGGGAAACACGTATCAGAAGATCGCGGAGACCAGAAATGAGTGGCAGAGACAAGTATCTCTTTCTTCTTACCCCTCGGTTCCCTCCGTTCTTCCTTCGAGTGGTTGTTCGAGAGAGAACAAATTCGCTATTTGTTTCAGTGGGCGCGCATAGTTTTGGTGGTCGAGCGAGGGGTTAGTCCGGAGGAGAGGCTGAAAAAGTTGATGGATTATTCGCAGCCGATGTCGGACGGTCGCAAAGCGTTAGTGCTGCGTCTGAACCAATCGGTAATAAGACAGAATTAATAAATACTTACGTATCTCTACTTGTACCGACAACACTTTTCTTCTGGGTCATTATATGCGAAATCAATCACTTTTTGCAGGCACCATCGTCGATTTTGTTCTAAATGAAATATGTTCTAGTCCATGTGAAATTAGGGGGGGTTTAAGTCATCATTTTGCTGGTTTCGAATTTTTGTAGAAATGGCAGGCCTTCAAAGTTTTCAATTTTTGCCCATTTCGGCGAAAACAGGCCTCGCTTATGAATTTTTATCTCGGGAACGGTTCGTCCGATTGAGCTACATTTCTTTTTGTTTTATTCGGAAAGGATCGACCTATTACGAAATAATTTTTTCAACCCGGACAATTAATTTTATAATGTCGAAAAATTTAAACGAATTCTTTCTTACCTTTTTTTCGATGATGGGGCTCAGTGATTTAAATTTTGAAAAAATATGGTAATATTCCTTGAAGTTTCCCCTTTAAAATGAGCCCTTGAGAAAGATGGTATCGTTAAAATTGGAGTCACAATGAGCTGCTAAAGTACGCCGTGTACCTCCGTTTCAGGTAGAGGCGAGTCGAGCGCGCCGCTATTATGGTCCGTTGACTATACCGCTGGTCTCGAGAAAATACCAGCCGACTGTATACGACTAAATAACTCTATACCTGGAGAACAATATTAGTAACCACTCTTGGCCAACAACACCTTTTTAATCATGACTTTATTTATAGATATTAGTTTTTATAGGAATCATATATGTTCTACAAAAAAGGTGTCGTTGCTCAATGGATATCACGAGAAGGTGGTGGTTTTCTTCCATCGGGGAGGGATAAGGGATAAGGAGGGATCATTGTATGTGGTGGACTTGGGGGATATAGAAAAAAATATAAGAAAAACTATTTCATTACTTACAATGCGCACTAGCATACAAAGACCATTAGATAACCAAATCCTCACCCCTAAACATTTATTTGAATGGGCAGAAACATCTTTTTTAAATATAACGCTTAATTAGGTCACCCAAGATGAACATAACTAACATGCTGATTGTTTACAATCTCGCTTTGCAACAGCATTACCAATTACAGGCACTAGAAGCTTTCATAGCTTTACACCATTATCGAATAAAGAACTGCTATGCAAAACTTGTTCGTGCGATAATTGTGGCTCTGTTTTTAGTGTAATGAAATAGTTTTTCTTATATTTTTTCCATAATCCGTAAGTCCACCCCACACTGTGATTCTATCCATAGTTCTTACAATAAACCCTACTTCCCAGATAGCACAAAGACGTCTTCTAGACGTTTTAAAGACTCTGCAGTTGGACATTCAGACGTCTTAAAGATGCCCCGAATGTCCTCCGAACGTCTTCCGCATGTCTCCTGAACGTCTTGCGTTAGAAAACGGTACGTCTCCAAGACGTCTAGAAGACGTTTATTAAATAGACGGTCCTACATCGGACGGTTTAAATTAAAAGAAGGGAAGAGTAAAAATAGATATCGACAAAAACGAGTTTAAAGTTAAACCTAGCTTTATCAGAAGAACGCATATGGAATTGACATAAAAAGTGTAACAAAAATAACAATTGCAATTAAATCGCTATAAAAATAATAAAAATTGAAGTTGAAATTGACGAGTTGAAGTTGAAATCGAAGAGTTGAAATGGAAATTGAAGTGGAAGATGAGATCGAAGAGTTGAAATGGAAATTGATGTCGAAGATGAAATTGAAAAATTGAAGTTGAAATCGAAGAAGTTGAAATGGAAATTGAACAATTCAAGAGTTGAAATTGAAGTCGAAATGGAAATATTGAAGTTGAAATTGAAGTTGAAATGGAAATTTGAAGAAGTTGAAATTGAAGTTGAAATTGAAGTTGAAATTGAAGTTGAAATTGAAATCTAAGGAGTTGAAATTGAGGTCGAAATTGAGAAATTGAAATTGAAGAGTTGAAATGGAAGTTGAAGACGAAGTTGAAATTGAAAAATTAGAGTTGAAATCGAAGAGCTGAAATTGAAGAGTAGAAGTTGAAATAGAAGAGTAGAAGTAGAAATTGAACTTGAAATTGATGTTGAAATCGAAATTTAAAAAATTTAAGTTGAAATCGAAGACTTGAAATTGATGTTAAAATTGAAATTTGAAAAATTGAAGAGATGAAATTGAAAAATTGAAATTGAACCAAAAACACTAACTCAAACAAATAATAGCAATGCTAATACTGCTAGATCATGGCTATATAAAAACCACACTGTTTATGGCCTTAAAGACGTAAACGTTAGAGTTTTTTTAGGACGCAAGACTTTCAGACTTGAAATAGACGTAACATGGACGTCTTTAAGACGTCGTATGCTATCTGGGTTATTCCTCCCCGATGGAAGAAAACTACCACCTCCTCGTGGTTTCCATTGAGCAACGACACCTTTTTTGTAGAACATATATGATTCCTATAAAAACTAATATCTATAAATGAAGTCATGATTAAAAAGGTGTTGTTGGCCAAGAGTGGTTACTAATATTGTTCTCCAGGTATAGAGTTATTTAGTCGTATACAGTCGGCTGGTATTTTCTCGAGACCAGCGGTATAGTCAACGGACCATAATAGCGGTGCGCTCGACTCGCCTCTACCTGAAACGGAGGTACACGGCGTACTTTAGCAGCTCATTGTGACTCCAATTTTAACGATACCATCTTTCTCAAGGGCTCATTTTAAAGGGGAAACTTCAAGGAATATTACCATATTTTTTCAAAATTTAAATCACTGAGCCCCATCATCGAAAAAAAGGTAAGAAAGAATTCGTTTAAATTTTTCGACATTATAAAATTAATTGTCCGGGTTGAAAAAATTATTTCGTAATAGGTCGATCCTTTCCGAATAAAACAAAAAGAAATGTAGCTCAATCGGACGAACCGTTCCCGAGATAAAAATTCATAAGCGAGGCCCGTTTTCGCCGAAATGGGCAAAAATTGAAAACTTTGAAGGCCTGCGATTTCTAGAAAAATTCGAAACCGGCAAAATGATGACTTAAACCCCCCCTAATTTCACATGGACTAGAACATATTTCATTTAGAACAAAATCGACGATGGTGCCTGCAAAAAGTGATTGATTTCGCATGGAATGACCCTTCTAACAATTCGATGGTACGGCTATCAATCGATAATTCTCTTTCAGGAAGAGGATAAGGAGGAGATGAAGGAGATTCTAGAGATGAAGAGGACCCATGACAAATTGTACCAGAAACGACAAGCCAAAATGGCAAAGAGAAAAGATTCGAGGCAAGCCGAAGACGCCGCTACGATACCGTAACGCGACCATTCGACGTTCTTCTCTTTGACTATCTAAATATATAAATAAAATAGCATGCGAAATGATTTTTGATCCGAACCTTTGGATCTCGTTGATTGGCAGCCGGTATCGCTCGGTTCGCCGGGTTCGCCGGATTCGCGTCGAGCGTAACCGCGGTAACCACGGCAACCGATACGATGCCTCGAGCTGTTTCCTATCGCTATCACTGTGTAAGTTTACTTACGTCGAACGTTATTATCCTTTGCCTCGAGACTGTTGCCTACAATTCGTTTTCATTCGCGAGCGAATAAAATGACCGATAAATCGGGGAAAATCGAAAGAAGCCAACTGAATTCTGCAATCGATTATGCGAGCTTGAAGCTAGAACTCGAGAACGCGCTCGGTGCGGATCGATTGTACAGGTTACGGAACGACGCGAAACTTAGGGCGGTTGATCAGAATGTGCCTACGTACGACGGCTTCAAACAAATGGTAATACGATCGACAACAAGCTCGAGACCGATCTCTACAGTCTTTCGAATAAAATTGATTAGGTGAATGCTGCGCATCTTAGACCGTTGCACCGGGACGATTACTTATTTCACCGAGCCAACGAAGTATCCTTTTGGAACCCTATCGCAGCCAAGGATCGCCCGGAACCGGAGATAAACTGGAATTCGATTGTCCCGAACCAAGGCGAACAAGACGAACGAACGGACGTTGAGCAAATGAAAAATGCCGATATCGTTACGTGCGAACAATTTACGCGAGCTTGGAAAGCGATTCGAGGCCACGCGGCAAAGTTTCGCTATCTCGAAAGCTCCAAGTACGATAAACACGTATCGGATGACACATCTTTCCAGAAACATCCAGCTCGCGTACAATCTTTTCTTTCTTTTTTTTTCTTCTTTTCCAGAGACCTCTTCGTACAGAAGATTTTCCGCAGGGAAATTCCCTCGCCGTTGTTTGCCGAGTTGATGGACGTATGCTTCGAGGTAGCTGCAATCATGGACAACGTCGAGAACATCGTAAAGATTTTAAGCGTTATGAGTAGATGCAATCGATTTTCCTTGACGATCAGCTTCATGGAGGGAAAGGAAAAAGCTACGTGCACGCGACTATTCGATCGTTTGATCGAGCAAGCGAAACACCGAGATCATCTTCTGGTGGACGCGATCGAATCGTTGAGGATAACGTACGGCCTACGGAATCGACAAACCAAATCGAGTGTTTGAAAGTTCTCGATGGATATCTACACATAACCGTGGTAAAACAATTGAGAACTTTACGTACCCGTAAAATGCACAATGTCAAATATGCATGTACATATGCATACCTGAAACTATGGCTATCTATGTACATCTATTAATTACATCTTGTACATGTATAGGTGTATTGTTGACGCGCAACATCGTATTCAAATGCGCGAGCGTGCGCACGCTTACTGCTTACTGCGCGTCTCCCAGGAGACCACGTGATCCTCTGCTTATTCAATATGGCCGCGTACACCACCGTCGTATCAGTCGTCGACAAGAGTACCGTGATCGTAACCTACAATATTAATTTGTTAATGTTTCGTTCGAGAATCGATCATAGTTCCGAGGAGCCGGAAGTAAATACGCTCTTTGCCTCGGAACGATATGACCTATAGAAGACGCCATATCGAATCCTTTTGTCACGGCCACGGTCCGAAAGCCGTTTCGTGATACATTTACCTACTCATAATTACATCCATACATACGCGATAACAGCCAGGTTTGCATGTGTGTGCATATGCGCGTAACGTACATATGTGCGCATTTGGTAAACAAACGGAACGAAAGTTCCGTAGCATGTCAATTTATCGTGCCCTTCTGTCCTCGAGAGAGTAGGAGATATATATTTACATAGATGCGCGGAATCTTAACCGTAGGAATTCACGAGAGTATACATATATACATACCTATTCTGTCGAAAACGATTCGATAAGCTGGCACTAAATACACGTACACGCATACATATACATCTAAATACGTACTCGTGTTCGTACACGTATACATTTATAAAATAAAGGAAGACGCCTATTAATATATATTTGTACGTACTTGTATACACACGTGCTATACATCCAAGACGGTGTAACATTTGGTGATACATTTTATATGTATCGCATAAAATATCGTCGTAATGAGGAATCCGACAAGCAGCTTTATAGTAATTGTAACTTTTATCATTGATCCATAGTATAGATACGCGCGCGTTTCGGCGATCGTTTAGCATTCTGAAAACACATACAGATACATAGAATTCGCGTATTTCCGTGATATACATGTACAGAGGATAAGACATAATTTCTCGAGTGACTTGTCAAGAATATGCGGCTGGAGGAGATGCCATTGCGTATGAGCTCGGACGAGCGGGATTTTGAAATGGACGAGGAAACAGACTATCTTCTTCAGCCCTCCGAAGACAGTATACGACTCCTGACTTCGAGAAGACAACGAATCAACGATTGTTCCCTGTTCTTGAAGAATATTCTTTGCGGGTAAGTGTTTGCTGTTAGCGATAATTTCACTTTTCAGTTACAGTGTCGAATGTGTCGCGTAGTCGTACGTCGTAGGTAAATACTGGTAAATACCTAAATGTAATGTCGTTTTCGTCGTCGTCGTCGTCGTGTCGATCGACGGTATCTATATAAATGCATACTGTATATGTACATATATATACTCTATACAAAGATACATATATATGTATGTATGCGTGTCCGACGAACTGTTTGTCGCAATGGCAGCCAACATGACGAACGACACATATATAAAGTCAGCGGACCTATAGAGAGAGGAAGAGAGAGAGAGAGAGAGAAAGATAGTTATAAACCCGAGTATGTGAAGCGCGCGTCTCTCTGTAAATAAATCGTTTTTTCGTGAAAAGTGGACCGCGGTGGTTGTATTCGAGATTCGAATTATTACGCGTTTTGATCGAATCGGTAGAACGTTCGACACTACGGAAAAATTCTAGTCGACCTCCTAATTAGCAAATATGAATTGTTTCTCGTTAAATGTGTTTTCAAACGTTTACGTTCGCGGATCCGTGCACAGATTTCTGCGAAAAATCTGGAAAAATACAGCAGGGTGAGTTAACTGGTGTAAAGTACTGTCTATTTAAACTCTGAACTGTGTAAGCAACTCCGCAACCGCGACTGCGACTGTGTAACTGCAGCGAGAACGAGAGCGAGATACGCGAGTGGGTGAATTCGTCTTGTAAGCGCGTGCTTCGTGGATAATGTTATGATGTCACAACACACAGCCGTGATCATCGTCGATACGTCTTTTCAAGCTAATATTTCTCTAAAAACGGTGTAAAAACGCACGATATAATTATCTTATATATGGTTTGCGACGAACGAGTATCTAAATGGAGACGCAAAGCAATGTTATAAGGCTGTCGAAAGAAGATATCCCGTTGATATCGAAACCGCGAAATGACAATTCGTGGACAAGGTGACGTACTTGCATTTACTGAAAAACTTTCATCTCTTAATCTCTTTGCCGCGTTTCCGCCTATTGTCATAGCGTCCGAGTCAATTTGAATCGTCTTTCTCTTGTTTTTCTCGAGAATTTCGAAGCATCGTCAAGCAAAGTCTACATTGAATCTACTTCGAAATTCGCATACGATACATGCTGATGCACGTACGACGCGACGTACGCGAAAAAGAGTAGCTTTTGTTGCATCGTCCTTGCGATCGGTTCGATTATTGCGCTGTTCGCGTACGCGAACAAAAATAATAGGACACGATATTATTCTACTTTCTCATTTTTTCTCCCTTTTTTTACCACAGATGCTGTACCTGGATGTGGAGGAGATGTTGGAGAGAACGCGAATTAAGAGCAAGAGTTATTCACATCGGTCAACCGATGCATGAAAAGTTTCCCACTAACGTCATACGGAATCAAAAATACAATGTTGTCACGTTTTTGCCTATGGTAATATATGTGTACCGTATACATATGTATTAATATGTATATATATTGATTTATTCTACATTATACAACTAGATATACTTACGTGTTGCGTGTATATACACATATACAACGATCGACTAGTTATTTTGTTTGGGTTTCAGGTTCTATTTCAACAATTCAAGTTTTTCCTTAATCTCTACTTTTTGCTTATGGCGATATCTCAGTTTATACCAGACATCCGAATAGGATACTTGTATACATATTGGGGCCCGTTATGTTTCGTGTTAACCGTTACCATTTGTCGAGAAGCGATCGACGATTTCAGACGCTACAAAAGAGACAAAGAAGTGAACGCGCAAAAATATTACAGACTCGTGAAAGGTTTCGAGGTGCCGGAATTAGTTCCCAGTTCAAAGTTACGAGTAGGCGATCTGGTGAGGAATTTGGCTAGAATTTTGAATAACCATGTCAGAAGAAAACGTATGAAACGTGTTTTCTTTGCTCGGTTCCAAGGTAATCGTTGAGAAGGGTCAAAGGGTCCCGGCAGATTTGGTTCTATTGCGCACAACTGAGAAAGCAGGTGCGTGCTTCGTGAGAACCGACCAGTTGGACGGCGAAACGGATTGGAAGTTACGATTAGCTGTACCAGCTACTCAAAAATTGGAAAGCAACTGCCAACTATTCGATATAAAAGCGAGTATTTACGTCGAGAAACCACAGAAGGATATTCACAGTTTCATAGGAACGTTCACGAGAGTGAGTTCATTTTTTCCATATATGTATGTATATGGTTTTCCATTACAGCGCAAACCAGAAATGATTTTTCATCGAAATGTTCTTTGCAGTACGACGGATACAGCAGCGAAGAAAGCTTAGGCGTGGACAATACGTTATGGGCGAATACAGCTATCGCATCTGGTTCGGCTCTTGGTGTGGTCGTCTACACAGGACAGGAAACCAGATCTTTGATGAACCATTCGGCTCCACGGTCCAAAGTTGGCTTGTTGGATCAAGAAATAAATCAATTGACCAAGGTATCCTAACCAGTGATCGAGATACGGCAAGTTTCCCAAGAAATGTACTTTTCAATTTGTAATTGGCATTTTCTAGGTGTTGTTTTGTGCCGTGATCGGACTTGCACTGGTAATGATGTCTTTGAAGGGATTCAACGGGCCGTGGTATCGTTATATGTTTCGTTTCGTTCTACTATTTTCTTATATAATTCCGATCAGTTTGAGAGTGAATTTGGATATGGGGAAAGCCTTTTACGCCTGGTGCATACAAAGAGACAAAGAGATCAATGGAACAGTTGTCAGGACGACCACCATACCGGAGGAACTTGGTCGCATTTCATATTTGTTGAGTGACAAAACTGGCACTTTGACACAGAACAAGATGGTTTTCAAGAAGTTGCATCTGGGCATGATCTCGTACGGTCAAGAAACGTTCGACGAAGTTACGAGCGTGTTGAAAACATGCTATTCTTCGAATTCGGAGACCTCTCCTATGAAACCATCGGCGACCGTGCACAGTGGAAAAGTGAGGAGGTCCGAGAGTACCAGAATATACGACGCGGTTCACGCTTTGGCGCTCTGTCATAATGTAACGCCGGTTTACGACGACATAACCAAATCGACGAACTTGGACACAGTTAGCGTACAAACAGGGGAGACCGAAGATTCTGGTTCTATACAAAGTCAAACGGAAGCGGATCAACATTACTATTTACCAGAACAGAAACGGACCTATCAAGCTTCGAGTCCGGACGAAGTAGCCTTGGTGAAATGGACAGAGGAAATGGGATTGGCCTTGATTAAACGAGACTTGAATTTTATGCAACTAAAGGCTCCGAATGGAAAGATTTTAAACTACACGATTTTACAAATATTTCCATTCACGTCGGAAACTAAACGGATGGGCATAATAGTGAAAGAAGAATCTAGCTCCGAAATCATATTTTATCTGAAAGGAGCGGACGTGGTAATGTCCGGAATAGTGCAATACAATGATTGGCTGGAAGAAGAATGCGGTAACATGGCTCGAGAGGGTTTAAGAACACTCGTTGTTGCCAAAAAGAATTTAACCGAAGAACAGTACCTTGATTTCGAAGCAAGGTATTACGCGGCGAGATTGAGCGTCAGCAATCGCGTTTCTCGAATCGCCGCGGCCATCGAAAGCTTGGAAAGGGAAATGGAGTTACTGTGCGTAACCGGAGTCGAAGACAGGCTGCAAGATAGAGTGAGGCCAACGTTGGAATTTTTAAGAAACGCCGGAATCAAAATTTGGATGCTGACGGGAGACAAGTTGGAAACAGCAACGTGTATAGCGAAATCCTCGTGTTTGGTTTCGCGAACCCAAGGTCTTCACGTTTTCAAATCGGTGGTAACTCGAACCGACGCGCATTTGGAATTAAACACATTTCGCAAAAAACAAGACTGTGCCTTAGTGATCAGCGGAGACTCTCTCGAAGTATGTTTGCAATATTACGAGCAAGAATTTTTGGAATTGGCATGCGGTTCACCCGCGGTAGTCTGCTGTCGATGCTCCCCGACGCAGAAGGCTGACGTGGTCAGCCTTATCCAAAGACACACGGAGAAAAGAACCGCAGCCGTTGGAGACGGTGGAAACGATGTGTCTATGATACAAGCTGCAGACGCCGGTATAGGTCTCGAAGGACTCGAAGGAAGACAGGCCTCTTTGGCCGCAGATTTCTCTATTTCTCAGTTTAGTCACTTGGCCAATCTTTTACTGGTTCACGGGCGAAGAAGTTACAAACGTTCCGCTGCTTTAAGTCAATTCGTCATTCATCGAGGCTTGATCATTTCAACTATGCAAGCAGTATTCTCCGCGGTTTTTTATTTATCGTCGGTGTCATTGTATCAGGGATTTTTAATGGTGGGGTAAGTTCTCGTCTGGTGCTGGTTGCCTACTTTTATTGTTAGTCACGCCCAAGACAAAACGATAGATTGAACAATTACATTCGACACATTTTTTTTAGGTATGGAACAATATACACGATGTTTCCAGTATTTTCTTTGGTGTTGGACAAAGACGTGTCTGGAAGAATTGCGCTCACGTATCCAGAGTTATATAAAGAACTTAGTAAAGGACGATCGTTGTCCTACAAAACATTTTTCATGTGGATTTTAATAAGCATATATCAAGGTTATATGTCCATTGATCAACACTTGATTTTCTTCTGTCGGAAATACGATAGCAGTAATACCAATCGAATCGTCGACTTTTCTTTTTTAGGTGGAGTTATAATGTATGGTGCACTGATAATGTTCGAAGACGAATTTATTCACATAGTGGCCATCAGTTTCACAGCGCTCGTTTTAACGGAATTAATTATGGTAGCTTTGACGATCAGAACGTGGCATTACATTATGATACTTGCAGAGATCTTCTCCTTGGCGCTTTATTTGTTATCTCTAGTCGTTCTAAAGGACTATTTTGGTAAGTGTTTCTTTCTTTTATTTTTCATGTGAACGTCTTCGCGTAAAAAAATATACACTGTTTACTTTTATCTTCTACGCAGATGCCGAGTTCATCAAGACAACAGACTTCTTGTGGAAAGTATTGTTAATAACTGTAATTTCGTGCATGCCGTTGTACATTTTGAAATTCTTGCGGAAAAAATTTTCGCCTCCTAGTTATACGAAATTATCTTAAGTTTCGCGAAGAAAAACTGCATTTTCTCAAAATAATTCATGCGGAGAATTAAAAACGTGTCTGTTTTTGTATTCGCATCGAGACGAGATAATACAAAAGCACAATTACAAAACGATCAGTTCCGATTTCTGATTACCGATTCCTGATCCGAGTCCGTCGCTCAGTATATCATTCAAGTGAACTTCCAACTTGCAAATGTTCTCAATATTTTTCTAACTACCCTAAGCGTAATCAATCGATTGCCAGAGATATTCTATAACTTGAATGAAAACCCGTAATTATGGAAACAACAGTTGAATTTTTTGTACATTCGCGGGGTACTATACTATACTGTACTGTACTGTACTATATAATACTGAGAGCGTTTCGACTGGACCAAATCGATGAATCTGGATCGCCTTGATTTTTCTTCGCGTGTTCTTATTAGCGAGATACATTATTCCATTACTTCGTCAAATATTATGGTAAATTTATTGTAAACTGTTCTCTATTTATTTGTTAATTTTGAACTTAGAAACTGCATTGAAATCTTTATAACTGTAAATAGAAACTATACTCAGACCTTGAATTCATATATTTTTTTAATCGCATGTACTTCACTAACGCTTGCGTATAAAACCGAACAAGATTTTCTCTTCCGTAAAATGTGTTCGTGCAAGACATTGCATTTAATTCAGTTTCATACAATATTTACTATTTTTCTTTTTTTTTTGTTTTTTCCGATCATGCCCCTTTACATTACATTACAGTACAGTATTTCTTATGTTAAGTTTGTAAACGTTCGAAGAATCAACAAAGCGAGAAGTATCGATGTTCTCAAATTTAATTTCAAAATCCGATCGTTCTTTTGACATCGATTAAGCTCCGAGATCTATTTATTTATATCGTATTCCTCTCTAAAGTCTAACGAGACATTTTGTTTTATATGTATTTTCGATGCGTGTGTTAGGTAGTGTTTCAATTCAAAGCATAATGTAATTGATATGTAATGAATTTATTGTGAATACGCAACCGTATAATAAAAAAAAGATACCATTTTTTATATTCATGTGTACACTATAAGCGTGTAGAGTTAGGTGTAAGAAAGTATCGTTAGTTGCAATGTTAATGAAATGTACTACTGTACCATAGATGATATACTTTTCTTAGGTAAATATTATTTCACCAAATCTCACATATTTGTAATTAATTTATGTGCAAATAAAACAATACATATATTGCTTTGTCTGACCAAGTCTGCTTTTTTTTGTTTTTTTTCTCTCTTTGGTAATGCGGCCCCTAGACGTTCAATAATATTGTTAATACGCCCATCAATATTATTGACGAGGCGCATTGAAAGGGCATATTGACCGTTTAGATGGGGTTCAAACGCATTGATCAATATATTGAAGCATATTGAAAGAAATTTTGATTGAAGCGCATTGACGGGAGCCGTATTGATGCGCGCTTTGACGTTTAGGAGGTTTAATCTCAATATTTCGTCAATCTCACTAGAAAATGATGCGATATGGTGCAAAATTTCTCGCGCATGCGCGGGCGTATCTATATTACGATGATGAGGTAGCAGAGCCCTGAGGCAATTACAGGCAATTATACTGGCAGGAATGTACCGAAACAATCTGTTCCGGACAAAAAGACTCCAGGACATGTTCTACGAGTTGACTACGAAATGCACATTTTACACATTCATTTTTCAAAATCAAATCATACCAATTTTTTAAAATTCTGCGGGGTGCTCAAGGTACTCCATTTTATCTACTTTCCTAAATATTAACCCAGATAGCCAAAATGCTCGATTCTGGCCAGGGCAGTTATGACCGTGTGGGCTCGTAACGTTCCCTCGGCACAAGCTGCCGAGGGAACGTTACGAGCCCACACGGTCAAAATTTGGCAGGAACCAGGACCGACGGGCCGAGGGGAAGCTTGTGCCGGGTTTGCGCCGAGGGAACGTTACGAGCCCTCACGGTCATAAGTGCCCTCCTCAGATTATAGCCATCGTGTGCCTTTTGCCCATTCAAGCGACGTTCGGCCCGTCTACCTGACCCCGACACGCCGGGCTCGATCTGTGCGCGAGGATCGCTTGGCTATCTGGGTTGTATAAAGAAAAAAAAACGGCGCGCATACGCGAGAAATCTTGCATCATATCGCATCACGTACAGGTAAAATGGCTAGCGCACTGGTTATAGGTGATTCCGACGCGGAACGAGAATTTACTACTATGCTTATTGCGTTATACCGTGATTGCCTAGAACAGATTACGCATCACGGTATCTTTTTTTAAAATGTTGGGCCTAATTAGCTCCAATAAATAATTAAAGGACGCTTCACCCATGCGGAGAAAATTTTTATAATCGTTTGGTTCTGTCACTCGGAGAAAATTTAATAAATGTTCAAGAGTATAAAGTGTTCTCAGTTTATACCACTCTTCAGCGTCTACTTCTTTTTAAAAAAAATTTTTTATTTCACATACTGCCAAAGTTAAAAGAAACGCCACGTCTGTATTAGAAACCATTTTAAAAAGTAAACCTCTAATTGGAAAATCGCCACGTCGTAACAAATGCGTCACAATGCGCAGTCGCCGTATTGATAGCTAGATTGACGAGATTATATTGAATATTATTGTCAATCTACATTGACAATATTATTGAACGTCTAGGGGCCGCTTTACACAGTATGTATTCAGGTGATTGATAGACATTGACCATATTTTGTTACGTTTTCTCTTTTTTTACTTTATCTAACTGTAACATTCAATTTCTCGGCAACGAGTTTTCGTATTTGATTATGAAGACAATTGACTTCTGCTTTTATCAGCGTCCGTTCCATATGCCTGTACACTATGGTATAACAATGCGACAGTCTATTTGTTCGAGGATCCGTGTACGTATCCTGTAATATTATTTGTTCGACTTTATCGCCAGCAATCTCTCGTACAATGTCGTAAAAATCATTCGACGAATAACTCCCGTCTTCGGGTAACCAAAAGCTTATATCGCTTTTGCACTGTGGATAAATGCTAATAGGCTAAAAGAAAATACCATTACCTTTTGAACAATTCAAAGACATTCAAACATTATGTTTACCTTATACTGAATCATCGTATCGGAATCCTCGAATTGAAATTGATTTAAGAAACCACTGTCGTTGCTCCAAAACAACCTGATGTCGGGAATGCTGTATAAACACATTGCCAATCTTTCTAAGCCCAAACCAAAGGCCCATCCGATACGTTCTCCTGCTCCTGCATTCTGCAGAATTTCTTGCCGCATAATTCCACAACCTAATAGTTCCAGCCACTGATCGTTATGGTACACTTCTAATTCCCACGACGGATGAGTAAAGGGAAAATATTGTTCGACCCATCTGAACTGAACATCTTTGAAAAGGAATTGAAATTTCTGTGTTTCATCAATGTTCTAGGACAGGGGTGGCCAATCTTTTGCATACCATGCGCAAAATTTTTTCACATACGAGTTCAGGTGTGCCATACAACTCAAGAACTTTTTCTACCTTCTTATGTTCGTTGTTGTGGTTGGAAAATAGGAATAGGGGTAGGATCTGCTTTGGTTAGGGGAGGGAAAGGGATAATTCAATCGCGCATCTAAATTAATTAAGTTACGTTACTTGAAAAGACATACGTTCATTGGAATATTAATCTAAAATAGTGAGTTGATAAGTAAAAAGGCTGAATAAATTCAACTGAGAGCTCTCAGGTGTTGAAAATATGAAGATGGATTCAGTTATGGCACCTACTTCAAAAGAATAAGTATAGGCGCAAGGATCTAATGCACCACGTTTGGCGAATGGGCCACAGGATGACCACCCCAGTTCTAGGAGTATGCTAAATTAATTTACCATAATAATAGCATCTTACTTTGACCAAAGAGAGCTCGTGCTAATCCAGTCAGGGTGTTCTTCAATTCGTGTTCCATTATTTTCACCGCTTCTAAACTATGACAACCTTGTTTTTCATTGTTTTCTACACCTCTGTGTTCGAACAGTTTCAACTCATCCGAATTCTTTGTGTTTTGGAATACTTCTTCCAAGGTACATAATCTAACGGCATCTGCTTGATGGAAAACAGGATAATGTACCTTATCTATTTCGTCCCTACGATAAACATCTCCGATTATAAGAAAATTATTCAATCCCATAGAGATTAGTTCCGACTGATGGGCGGTCGTATGAGCCCGCAACAAAGTATCTCGATTTACATAATAGCAATCTAGTTTTCTTCTACTAGGATGGTCCTTTGGTACAAGAAGAGAATCAAAATGCTGGGCCGTTGTCACAATGGGAGATATATTGTCGTACACGCTGAACGTTACGTTTCCAATGCGATTGTAAAACTGCTTATAAAAGTAGTTAACTATACGCTGGCGAATATGCGACAGCGGATGATACCGAGTAACATGCAGATTTTTTCCTAGTTTTGAAATAATATTTGGCGAAATATTTGTCCATTCGTCTTTTGGGTAATTATGATTAAGTAACGTTATTTCATTCTGTACTTGAACCTTCGACTTCGTCGACAAAGCTCTGCGTATTAATGTCTTTATACCACTAGACTTTGCGTTCGCACACATCCCATATCTAACAAGAAAAAAATTCTATAAATATTTTACCAACTATTTGCATTCATTATTTCTTATTTTTCCAACAATCTGTCAACAACTTACTAACCTTGAAAGCATTTTGATACGCATTAACCTGTATGTTCATATACAGTACTATTTTTTTCCTTTGCGCTGCTATTATGCTAAAAATCACTGTAATAAATAAACATCTATCGTTCACATCATCAATGTATTTCAATTGCTGCAGCCGTATATCTATTTTTTGGTTTGAAATGTATTTATAAATTAGGCATGTTCAATTCGTAGCCAATGCAGTGTTGTGAACAGTGATGTTATACGGGGCGCTTTTCACGCGCATGCGCGACGATTCTAGCCTCAGACGGCCTCAGTCAAGTACAAAGATCGGGTACCTTGGTCGCCCTGCTAATTTCCCGCCATATAGTCTCCCACTACTTTCCCCCCAATAGTTCACCATTTTCGGACGTAGACGTAGATACGGCCCTGATGAAACTCGCGCATGCGCGTGAAAAGCGCCCCGTATAACATCACAACTTGTGAACAGTGCTTCGATCGGTGGCACCTTTTCTCGCGCATGCGCGACAATTTCAGCCTCAGTAACGTAACTATATCGATGAAATCGGGTAGCTTGAGCACCCCGCAGACTTTTATAATTGAAACTTATTCTTTATTTTGAGGATGGGATAGGGAAAGAGCACTACAATAACTACGCAAAAGAATACATAATAAAACAAGGAAATACTTCCACTCGTCCCGCCAATAACACCGGTACACTGCACACTCCCGCCAATTCAGTGCTCTGGCCACTCCGCAACCGAATAGTAGATACGTTACTGTTTTCTCGCGCATGCGCGAGAAAAAGGTGCCACCGATCGAAGCACTGGTTGTGAACTGTTACGGGAAAACTCGCGCATGCGCGGCGAATCCAGGAACGTATCTGCGTTCTACAGTTCGTAGCTTGTGGGGCAAGTTGGGGCGAACTGTTACTGCCGGGAAACCGGATGACGCACGACCACACGACGCACATATACAGTGGCTCACGAAAGTGACGATTTATTGACGAAAATAGTGAAAATCTGCAATTTTTACCATCTTTAAACGTTTGTAGCTCATTGCAGCGTCAACCGATTGTGACGAAATTTTCAGAATATGTTTAATTGACACAGATCTACAATACGTATTTTTTAAATTTTCAATATAGGCCCACATAAAAAAGTTAAAAATTCAACTTTTAGTATTTTTTCAACAATTCCGATCAATTGCAATTTTTGAAAATATTTCTTTTCGCATCCTTTAGTAAACTAATTTAAAAAGTTATGGTCTTCTTTAGAGCGGTCTTAAACTTTTACAATTAGAATATATTTATATATTACATGTACATACACATCAAATTTTAATATAACATACGCATGTCAAACGTCATGTTTGAAAATCGAGAAGAAAAGATTTTGCGAAGCTATGCGGGGCAACCAAGGTGCCCGATTTTGTACTTCAGTGACGCTAGAATCGTCGCGCATGCGCGAGTTTTCCCGTACCAGTTCACAACACTGGATGGGATAGCAAAATGTGCGCCGCGCTGTGCCGGGATTCAAATGCGCGCCGTCTCCAGATTCCGACTTTTCGCCTCATGCTTTCGAAACTTCGGAAACGTGAAAACCGAAGGATCGCTTCAGCGTCGATCAATCGAGCAGGTAGTTTACACGGACAGAGTAGAGGTACGCTGGTGTGTGTAGCACGCGTGCAATCGAGCAGGCACCAACACGGGCATGCGCGGTCGACACGGATACGACGGAACGTCAGGGAAGGGGAAACCAGCGCGTCAGGGGAACGGCCCACGGCCCACGAATATCCCATCACTGTATCCCATCACTGCGAAGAAGTGGTAGGGAACAAGTAAACGAAGGGGAGGGTATGAATAGGAAAGCGAGCGGAAATGATATTAGGGACATGCTAAGAAGCACGAAAACATGAAAACAAGAGCTGATACAGGTTGCAAAGAGGGAACGAAGTAATGGAAAAGAGGTAAGGATAGGTTACCAAAAGGTAAGAATTAATGGGAAATGGGTAAGATGGGAAAAAGAGGAGACAAGCCAAGAGACAGCAAACTTTTAGGAGGATCTCGTGGCCAAAGACAAATACCAAAGAGAGGAAAAGGAGAAAAAGGAGGGATGCAGCATAGTTGGTAATTATTTAGAAAGAGGGTTTCCTCTCAGATTTTGATCATCTTGAAATATGTTGTCAAGGTCATCATTCTGAACAACTTTTTCCTATACGTGTTACTGCCGCTCGATTTTAGTTTTCTAGATATTCGCAAAGAACTATTGCTAATACTGTATTGAATTTTTCGTATTCCTTCACGGTCTGCGGCAACGTAAGCATGTCCCGGCGTGGCGTTTGTTTACATTTTGCTTCTAAACATGCTACAGAGATGAGAGAGAAAACAGGGTCTTACTCTGGCCCAGGCATGGGCAAAAATAGCACGCGAGCTAGGGAATTCAAGGAATACCCCCACTTTGCCCGGCCGCGCGTCGCAATCCCCTTGGCAGCCGTAGTTGCACCGAGCACTAGGGCCGCCACGGGGAGCGAGACGCGCGGCCGGGAGAAGTGGGGGTATTCCACGGGTATTCCTTGAATTCCCTAACTCGCGTGCTATTTTTGCCCATGCCTGGCCAGAGAGGATATGAGAGTGCTCACGCCCGGGTTTTCGATGCCTCCAAATCCTAGCCTGGATCAGATCCTAGACCTACGGTAGAGCGATTTCCCTTGGTTCCCCCCTCCCACTCTTAGCCTGGATCAGATCCTAGTCCCAAGGTAGAGCGGACGCTTAGCCTGGTCCTGTCTCATGCTAATACATGCTGTGGTCTCTGTTTTGTGGTAAAAGTGGGCTCTATCCTCGGTGTAGGAGCTGTTCCATGCTAAGCGTGAGCGTGCCACAAAGTGGTGGCAAGTTAGACCCGGGCGTGAGCACTCTCATATCCTCTCTGGCCTGGCCTACGTCAAGCATGGGCAGAAATAGCACGCGTGCTAGTGATTCTCAAGGAATACCCCCACTTTTCCCGGCCGCGCGTCTCGCTCCCCGTGGCGGCCCTAGTGCTCGGTGCAACTACGGCTGCCAAGGGGATTGCGACGCGCGGCCGGGCAAAGTGGGGGTATTCCTTGAATTCCCTAGCTCGCGTGCTATTTTTGCCCATGCCTGCCAGGGGCTGTCGACTCCTATATGAAAAAGTGGCAACGAATTTAGTTTCTTCTGGATTTTAGGTGTGATGGCAGCACAGTAGTGCCCCGGCGGTGGGGATATAAACTGTACCCCCACTCCACCGCACATTTCCGCGCACTGTCAACTGTCATATGTGATACTGTTTAATTGCATTTGATTGTTTAATACGGTTGCATACTGTGTCTTCTGTATTCATTATTGTGTGATATTCAGTGCTATTGTTTGGCATCGACTGATCGACATCGCTGGATGCAATATTCAGCAATATTTGCATAAACTTTCTATTTTATTTTTATATGATAAATGCATAAATACTGAAGAAAATATAAGTTTGCTGATATATATTATTATGTATATGTATTATTATTATTGTAAAATTTACTATGTATGTAGCATATACGTAATTTTTTGAATAAATATGTTTTATTACAAATTCATTTTTCTAACAATTTCATAACCATTCATATTCAATAGCTAGCGATGAATACGATTACACGTACATAAGAGGTTGGCTATGTGTGAGTCAGGTGTGTGTGATCACCACACACATATACGTTATAACTACTGTGCTGCCACCACACCTAAAATCATCGAGAGCAACTACTAAATTCGTTGCCACTTTTTAACATAGGAGTCGACACTCCCTGATGCCTGCTCTGGCCATACATATGTGGCGTCTCAGCGACATGCTTCTCCCGCTCACCACCTTGGCGCTTCCGGCACATCGAGAAGGAGGAAACAGATTATTGTACCACGACCGCTATTTTCGATTTGTTAATTTTTACCTTTTTGTTTATATCATTCTTTTTTATTGATTTTTGTGTTGCTATGTATTAATGTTCTTTTTTTTTATAATGTTTGATGTTTTCTGTTCTTTCATTCATTCAACTACAGATTGTAATCAAGTCAACATAAGTTAATACAAAAATAAAAGTTCTAATATTAATTATATTTGCACACGTAATTCCAAACTGGTGACCCCGACGTGATATTTTATTAAACACTGTATAATAGTACATCTTAATTATGCCGATATCGCGCTCTCCAATTCAATCTCAGCAAGATCCAGCGGAGGTTCGTGAATCGTCGACGAGTCATGTTGTTCCTGAAGATGAAAACGCTCGACGAAGAGATTGATTTGAAAGCAGTTTCTCAGACCCGGAAAGGGTATAGCCGGATAAGATAGTCCAAAATGCCCTTGAGCCGAATTTCATCGGTAATGTGCCATTCGATAGAGCACCAAGAAAAACCATACTGTGCAAAGTTTCAACCCTGTATCTCGATCGGGAGGGTAGTTATGGGGTAAAATCGAAAAATCAGTTTTTGGCTTATTTTCCCTAGTTAATGACGTTTAGAAATTCTGAGAAAAAATCTGACACATGTAAAGAAACCAAATACATACTCTGCAATTGGTTTCAGATTTTTAAAGTGAAAATCCTGCTTGTAAAAAATCAAAAACCTCAAAAAAATCGAAAAAATGCAGATTTCACATGGAAGTTCTAGAGTGACAACATTTATATTTTTACAGTAGCAGTATATTGTCATAAGTATTGTTCATGAATTTTTTCAGATTTTTTGGTTTGGTGCGCCGTTGTTAAAAAAAATAAAAACTGATATTTTCGACGTTTTTTCCGCGAAGAACTAAGCTAACCTTAAAATTATTACGTTCTGTTTGTTCTGTAAGTCTATCAGGCACTGATAAACCTTGAACATTATTAAAAAATAATTAAACAATGAAATCGGCTTGATTAGTATTTTTACTATGTCAGCGTATTACATCTGAAAGTATTAAACACAATCCCAACAGCTCGGTTGGCTCAGAGCGTTAGACGCTCGACTGTTGATTTGCTTATACTAGGTTCGCGCCCGGCAAACGTATACACTTTTTTTTACATGATTAATTCTTTTTTTTTATGTCTAACTATATAATAATCAATGGTATGTTTGTAGATTTCTTTTCTATATGTAAAAAGGCGGCACTTATTGCAGAGTATATCACCAACAGTCACTTCTTTATTTAAAATTCTAGACCACCTCATTGATTCTATAACTGTATTTATCTGTTTTCTTGTACCGCGTAATTTCCGAACTAGAATGTTACATTTAATACACCTAACACGCGTGGTTTTGGTATCAACGATTTATATCCTTTCACTTGCCATGCTGATAACACTCAGAAAATAACTAAAGAACTCAGAAATAATTCACTCACTACAATCTTCACCGGTCGGAGCTCGGTCCAAGAATGACCAGAGTTGCTTGGAATAACAATTTTCACATTTCGGGGTATCGTTTTCCCCTACCCGGGTCTGGAGGGTGAAAGTTCAGCTTTTTGACCGTACCATTGCCCTCAACTACACCCGCGACCGATAAACGATTAACAGGTAACGACAACCCTAGTAATCCGTTACCTGGTACTGATGATCGACAGAGTCATAAAGCGAGTAGAGAAAAGAAAAGGTGAACATAAAGGTAAAGGTAAACGGACGGGCTAAAGGTACAAAATTATAAAACACGGACACTTTGTCCGTTTTTACAAAACTTTTACAAAACCGTTTTCTCTATAACGGAGTATTTAAAACTCGAAGACACGTATAGATTTACTGCAGAAAATATTTAATACTACCAGATTTAAGAAGATGTGTAACTAAAAATTGATGATGTTAACAATTGCTCCAAAATTTTTGTTGCGAATTTTACCTTAAAATTATTTTTTTAATATTTAGATATTGCTTCTAAAAGAAATCTACATACATGCCATTGATTATTATATAGTTAGACATAAAAAAAAAGAATTAATCAAGTAAAAAAAAGTTATACGTTTGCCGGGCGCGAACCTAGTATAAGCAAATCAACAGTCGAGCGCCTAACGCTCTGAGCCAACCGAGCTGTTGGGATTGTGTTTAATACTTTCAGATGTAATACGCTGACATAGTAAAAATACTAATCAAGCCGATTTCATTGTTTAATTATTTTTTAATAATGTTCAAGGTTTATCAGTGCCTGATAGACTTACAGAATAAACAGAACGTAATAATTTTAAGGTTAGCTTAGTTCTTCGCGGAAAAAACGTCGAAAATATCAGTTTTTATTTTTTTTAACAACGGCGCACCAAACCAAAAAATCTGAAAAAATTCATGAACAATACTTATGACAATATACTGCTACTGTAAAAATATAAATGTTGTCACTCTAGAACTTCCATGTGAAATCTGCATTTTTTCGATTTTTTTGAGGTTTTTGATTTTTTACAAGCAGGATTTTCACTTTAAAAATCTGAAACCAATTGCAGAGTATGTATTTGGTTTCTTTACATGTGTCAGATTTTTTCCAGAATTTCTAAACGTCATTAACTAGGGAAAATAGGCCAAAAACTGATTTTTCGATTTTACCCCATAACTACCCTCCCGATCGAGATACAGGGTTGAAACTTTGCACAGTATGGTTTTTCTTGGTGCTCTATCGAATGGCACATTACCGATGAAATTCGGCTCAAGGGCATTTTGGACTATCTTATCCGGCTATACCCTTTGTGACACACTAACAGTTCCTGGAGTTGGTGCTATAAATAGCTGTCGTCTTCCTCCTTTCTGGAAATTGAATCCAGAACTTTGGTTTTTCCAAGTTGAAGCTGCATTTGGGATTAATAGGATACGTTCAGATGATTCAAAATACAACCTTGTACTATCAAAATTAATCGCTTCAAGAAGTGGCTGATATAGTCAAATCACCACCAAACTCAGGAAAGTATGAAAATATCAAGGCAGCTATTTTACGCCGTTTAGTAGACACTACAGATCGTCAATTACATAAATTACTAACACAACTTGAACTTGGTGATAAAAAACCTTCGCAGCTGCTTCGTCGCATGAAGGCTTTGGGAGGTAATCGTGTTTCTGATGAACTGCTTCGAGTGGAGTGGTTGGATTTGCTTCCTGGAAATGTCCAACGTCCTTTAAGAATTTTCAAGGCAGCTGATCTTGAAGAGCTTTCCATCGCTGCTGATGAACTCATGGTGAGCTCACCGGCCATCACCTCAATTTCGGCAGTAGGGTCTTATGTACGTGCCCGCTCACCATCCCCTGCACGCCGAAACCATTCTCCTTTTATGTCCACTGCTAGTCGGAATGAATACATGACAACACTCACCTCTATCAGCACTTTGTTGACGCATCTTATAGATCTCAATCGTCAAATTTTGGAAAAAGTTTCCGGTCAATCAAATGGAGGTTCAAATCAACGTTGGAATGATCGTGGACGTAGTCCGGCTCGTACTCGTTCACCTAAACCTCTCGCCGTTGGATACTGTTTCTATCATAGACAATACGGTATGGATGCTCACAAATGCGAACAACCTTGTTGTTTCAAACCTATGGTTTCTCAACCTGGACAATCGGAAAACTAAGTGCACCAGCGCTGGTACAGGCGACCGACGTCGGCAGTAAATTTCAAGAAAATCGCCTTCATGTTAATGACAGACAATCAGGCATGCGATTTTTGGTGGACTCTGGTTCTGTTGTTTCTCTCCTACCACGTTCAGCAATCAAAAAACCATTGATTCCTCAGAGACTCACTTTGCCAGCGGCAAATTCAACTTCCATTCCGACTTATGGCCTCCAGATGATTGATCTTAACCTTGGTCTACGTCGATCAATTAGATGGCCTTTCTGAATTGCGGGGGTGACTTCCGCCATAATCGGGGCTGATCTATTAGCTCATTATGGTCTTCTAGTAGATGTCAAACGTCGTCGTATCATGGATCCACTGACTTCTATTGCTGCAGAGGGTAGCATGGCACGAGCTTGTGTGCATTCTGTCTCTTTAGTAGACAGCGAAGTTTCGCTGAATTTTGTTCCCCGTGAAGTAATCTCAAAATTGATTACAGAATTTAGTGATCTTACTGTTTCCAACAGTTCTACTGCGCTATTAAAGGATCCGTTGGTGCATCATCGCATTCATACTGAAGGACCTCCGGTGTTCGAGCGTCCTCGCAGACTTTCTGGAGAGTTACTGAAGGCAGCTAAAACGGAATTCAATAGGCTTCTTGATGCGGGCATCATTCGTCCATCATCCAGTCAATGGGCCAGTCCTCTGCATATGGTGCGAAAATCTAATGGGACGTGGCGTCCCACAGGTGACTATCGTCGTTTAAACGCAATTACCATCCCTGACCGTTACCCGTTACCAGTCATCGAAGATATTCTCCAACACTGTCACGGTTGTTCTGTTTTCACTACCATCGATCTGCAAAAGGCTTATCATCAGATTCCGGTTGCTTCTGAAGACATTGCCAAGACAGCCATTACAACTCCTTTTGGCATGTTCGAATATCTAGGCATGCCCTTTGGCCTTCGGAATGCTGCTCAAACCTTTCAGCGTTTCATGGATTCGCTGTTCCGTACTTGATGATTTTTTTGTGATGTCCAAGTCAATCAAAGAACATTTACATCATCTTCGACTTGTATTTGAGACTTTACGAGAGGCCAAGTTGTCGATAAATCTCCAGAAATGTGTTTTCGCGCAGTCCGAGGTCACATATCTGGGCTATTATGTTTCAAACGAAGGTTACCGTCCTCCACCCGCTAAGATCAAGGCCATTGAAGATTTTCCCAAACCTGAAACGAATGCCCAACTTCGGCGTTTTCTGGGGATGATCAATTATTACACAACGTTGCTTTCCAGGTGTTGTAAACATTCAAGCGCCTCTTAATGATCTCCTTAAAGGACCACCAAGTGTTCCAAAAAGCTGTTGACTTGGACGCTTGAAGCAGCTCAAGCATTCCTGAAATGTAAAAAGAGCATTTTTAAGACGGTCAGTCCTGTTTATTTAAGCCATGATGCACCACTTATGCTTACTACAGACGCCTCCAACACAGCCATCGGGGCGGTTCTTGAACAATTTGAAGATAGTGTTTGGAGACCCGTTGGTTTCTTCTCGCGAAAATTAAGTGAGATTGAACAATGTTATGCCACATATGATCGAGAACTTCTAGCAGTTTTTGCAGCTATCAAATATTTCAGACGAATTTCGGAGGGAAGATCTTTTACTGTGAAGACTGATCATAAACCACTTGTTTTTGCAGAATTTCAAAAATCCGATAAAGCATCTCCAAGACAACAAAGACAGTTGGACTACATTCAGCAGTTCAATATGAAGATGGTTCATGTTAAAGGAGAAGAGAATGTTGTTGCAGATGGTCTTTCTCGTACTTGTGCCATTACAATGCCAACTCTTCTGGATGGTGTTACCATCAGTGAAGCCCAGTCCACAGACAATGAACTTATTCACCTGCAAGACAATCCAGTTCTAAACTTTAAACAACTGACTTGGGATGGTCAAGAAATTTTTTGCGAGGTATCCACTGGTATCTTAAGACCATATTTACCAGTAGCTCTCAGACGCACTGCCTTTGATTTAATACACGGTCTCTCACACCCAAGTGGAAAAGCAACTAGTCGCATGATTGTAGAAAAATTCTTCTGGCCTGGTTTAAGAAAAGATGCTCTTCAATGGGCTCGCACATGTGAAGCCTGTCAACGTGCTAAGATTAACCGTCATAATCGATCTGTTCTTGGAAACTTTCCAACTCCTGATGGACGTTTCGATCATATTCATGTTGATATCATCAAGTTACCGTTGGTGCGAGAGATGCAATATTGTCTCACCATTATCGATCGTTATACCCGTTGGTCTGTAGCTGTTCCTATCAAAGACAAACAAGCTGATACGGTTGCCAAAGCTTTCTTTGAAAACTGGATTACCAATTTTGGATCTCCACTTACCATCTCTACGGATCAAGGAATGCAGTTTGAATCAGCTCTTTTTACTGCTCTTGCTCAATTGCTTGGTTCAGTGCGAATTTATACCACTCCTTTTCACCCCCAATTAAATGGTTCAGAGATTTCACCGTTCCCTTAAGGCTGCTTTAATGTGTAGTCCGAAAACTCCTTGGCCAGACATTCTTCCAATGGTGTTGCTTGGATGCGCAAAGTTTTCAAAGAAGATTTGCAAGTGTCCCCTTCCGAAATGCTCTTTGGATGCAATCTTCGAATTCCTGGAGAATTTTTTGTACAGACAGATGTTTCCATAGAACCTTCTCTTTTTGTCTCCAGGCTTCGTGGACTCATGAGAAAAATTAAACCTGTTCCTGCTTCCAGACATTGCAATATACGTCCCTTTGTACATAAATAGTTAAACACCTGTTCCCATGTTTTCAAAAGAGTTGACACTATTCGGAAATCTCTGAACCCACCGTACACTGGACCACATGAAATAGTTAAAAGAATTGATAACAAAACGTTCGTGATTCGTTTCAGTGGTATTGAAAAGACTGTGTCAACGGATTGTCTCAAGCCAGCCTTTCTTGAAATAAATGATTCGCGAACTCAACAATCTTTGCCGGAAGTTTTGTCACCAGGTGCTGCTCCTTCAACTGTTGCACCACCACATTCCTCATCAGTACATGATCCGGTGTCTCATAGCCCTTCACCGGATATTCGGTTACGAAAATCTTCACTATCAACTACCTCAACGTCACATCCTTTGTCTCCAAGAAAAGTTTCGTTCTGCGAAGGTCTCTGGGGAGGGAGTAGTTGTGGAGTTTCAGCGACATGCTTCTCCCGCTCACCACCTTGGCGCTTCCGGCACATCGAGAAGGAGGAAACAGATTATTGTACCACGACCGCTATTTTCGATTTGTTAATTTTTACCTTTTTGTTTATATCATTCTTTTTTATTGATTTTTGTGTTGCTATGTATTAATGTTCTTTTTTTTATAATGTTTGATGTTTTCTGTTCTTTCATTCATTCAACTACAGATTGTAATCAAGTCAACATAAGTTAATAAAAAAATAAAAGTTCTAATATTAATTATATTTGAACACGTAATTCCAAACATATATAGGATGAGTTTTCAATTTTGAAAAACTACTCCTACATTTTCGTATGCGTGGTCAGGCCGGCCTTCTCCGCCCCCACCACCTAGTAGTAATAGTAGTAGTAGTAGTAGTAGTGTTATTGCCGGGGAGGGGCGGTTCGGCCGCCCCTCGCTTCCTTAGGGCACACCGGTTTTTTCATCGCCAATATCACAATTGGCGCTGCCGGCACTCGGCCCTTTAGCGGCTTGCAATTGTCCTCGTTTTTCAGCCGTCCCCTCTGTTTTATTCGGCCCGGGCCATTTTCAGAGTCGTCGACATACTAGACGGGTCGGTCATCATTGATGAGCGGGCCATGCTACCTAATTTTGGTGAGTTTTTGAGCTGTTTTACGGCTCGGTGTGAACGTCGGGCCCCCTCACCTTCAGACCTGCAGGGTGTCTCGCCTGCCCTTTCAGACTCCCCCCACTTCACCATATTTTCATGTCGAATGTGTCAAGTGTTTGAAGCCCGTCCCTATTCTGTTTCCAGATAGTCCAGAAACCTGCCCACACCCTCCCCTAGGGCTAATCCCTCCGCCTATGCTGTGAGTCTATTGGGAGTACAAATGCAAGGGACCGCTTATTGTTTTTGACCATTGGGAAGAAGTTACTGCTACTTCGGATCCAATCCGACTCCATCGAAATCTCGGCTGGGCCGAGATATCAATTCTATTCGGTCTTCACCTGCCGACCTACTTCGCGATGGGGTTGAGAAGGAAGGGTTCACCAACTTCACCGAAATCTGTCTCCTGAGTGATTTAATATCAGGTTCATCGGGATTTTCCTTCTTGGGTGGGCTTGACACATCCTAGAAAATATGGCTGATTGGTGGGATGTGACCACCATCCTTGGTTCTGGTCAGTGTTCAGCTATTAGCTCCGTCCACCCGGCCTTTCCCTTAAAGGTTTCTAATAATTGATGTGCCGTTTGCGTTTTTGATTCCGTTTTTTGGTAGGGCCCATGCCCAGTTTCCTCAGTAGTACCATTTGTTCGCTGACCATCCCCTTCCTTACTCTATCCCCCAAACAGAGGAGATAGAGCCGGCGGGTACCCTTATGAGACGGGATGGCCATCTTGGGCTCCCAATAGTTTACCGATTCCCTGGATAAAGGGGAAATCGTTGCCATTGGTTTTTGCCCCATGACCCCGACAGTAGGCACTGAGCCCGTAGCAGGACAAAAAACCACCTTGGAAATTTATGCCACCCCGGGAATTGAACCCTGGCCTTTCTGCTACGAATCAGACACTCTACCACCTGAGCCACTGACCCGCCTCCCCACCACCTAACCCTAACTAATTCTGATCGCATAATTTTCTCATTGTAGATATTCAATTAATTGGTTTAACAATTGGAATTTTGAAAACATTTTATAGTAATTTCCAAAATATAAATATTTAATATATTTAATCAATTAATCAATATATTAATCAAACAAATATAATTAATGTCACGTCCGGTGGTTCAGCCATCGTTAATAATTAAATATAATCAATGATGTATTACATATACTTTTGAATTTCTTTTTATGTTTAATCTAATAATGTTGTACGAGAAACTAATATTCAATACTCTTGTTAAAATCAAATCGAACTATCATATATTATACCACATTGCGTGCGATAGAATTAAGAAATTCATACTTCATTCGAATCATCTTGAGCGAAAGAACTGCGTAGCGAAATTATTTCATAAAATGACCAGATCACTTCCAAAAATAAATCATGATCTAAAATCCGCTGAAGACTGTCCATCGAGAATCGATGAGTAATAATTGTTCGTCACCCCATGTGCGACGTAAAAGTAATTCGATCTGGCCAGGGGAGTTACAGATAAGAAAGCAGCTAAGAAGAAATGGATCCAGGAAATGCGCAGGGTAATAAGATCTAGCTATGATGACAAGAATCGCCTGACGAAATTGACGAGACAAAGGATTGATTAATCTATAAAAGGGATGGCTCTTGAAGAAGTCCGAGCCAGTCGAGTCGATATTCTAATGTGTTCAGTTGCGGTCGAGAGACATTAAAATTCAGAGTTTGAGTTAAATCTTGGAGGTTCGACGAAATTGTATGGTTATTCAAGGCGTGTACACCCGCTGGATTTGTGAAGTTAATAACGTCAACATCGTCATCTCATCATCATTTTTTGGGTTTTGTTGCTGAAGCGATACACTCCGCCAGCGAGCGAAACAGCGAGCGAAACAGCGAGCGACACAGCGAGCGATTTCTAAAAAACCAAATTCTGAGCGAAACCAGCTAACGGTAAATACTAACAATTTATTATAAGATCACTATAACTCTATGTATCCGAAATTTGACGCTTAAAATATAGTTCTGCTTATATTTTTTTATTCAAACAAATCAAAACTTCAAATCATTTTTAAAGACTATACCCATCTTCGATCTCTTCGTACCAGTTCCTCAAATAAAATCACTTAGAACATTAAGAAATCCTCGATTACCCGAACCGAAGCCGGTGAATGCAGGTAGGTTCAAAACTGCGTTATATCTCAATTATAATCGTTTCAATCATTTCAATCTATTAAAAAATTAAATTTCAATATTTTCTATTCAAAATCTAAAATACGTCCACCTCAGGACGTAACATTAATATAATTAATAATATATAATATATAAATAAAAATTTACAATGGGAACATTATGTGATCAGAATTAGCTGGTGTAAGGTGGTGGTGGAGGGCGGGTCAGTGGCCCAGGTGGTAGAGTGTCTGATTCGTAACAGGAAGGCCAGGGTTCGATTCCCGGGGTGGCATAAATTTTCAAGGTGGTTTTTTGTCCTGCTACGGGCTCAGTGCCTACTGTCGGGGTCATGTGGCAAACCAATGGCAACGATTTCCCCTTTATCCAGGGAATCGGTAAACTATTGGGAGCCCAAGATGGCCATCCCGTCTCATAAGGGTACCCGCCGGCTCTATCTCCTCTGTTTGGGGGATAGAGTAAGGAAGGGGATGGTCAGCGAACAAATGGTACTACTGAGGAAACTGGGCATGGGCCCTACCAAAAAACGGAATCAAAAACGCAAACGGCACATCAATTATTAGAAACCTTTAAGGGAAAGGCCGGGTGGACGGAGCTAATAGCTGAACACTGACCAGAACCAAGGATGGTGGTCACATCCCACCAATCAGCCATATTTTCTAGGATGTGTCAAGCCCACCCAAGAAGGAAAATCCCGATGAACCTGATATTAAATCACTCAGGAGACAGATTTCGGTGAAGTTGGTGAACCCTTCCTTCTCAACCCCATCGCGAAGTAGGTCGGCAGGTGAAGACCGAATAGAATTGATATCTCGGCCCAGCCGAGATTTCGATGGAGTCGGATTGGATCCGAAGTAGCAGTAACTTCTTCCCAATGGTCAAAAACAATACGCGGTCCCTTGCATTTGTACTCCCAATAGACTCACAGCATAGGCGGAGGGATTAGCCCTAGGGGAGGGTGTGGGCAGGCTTCTGGACTATCTGGAAACAGAATAGGGACGGGCTTCAAACACTTGACACATTCGACATGAAAATATGGTGAAGTGGGGGGAGTCTGAAAGGGCAGGCGAGACACCCTGCAGGTCTGAAGGTGAGGGGGCCCGACGTTCACACCGAGCCGTAAAACAGCTCAAAAACTCACCAAAATTAGGTAGCATGGCCCGCTCATCAATGATGACCGACCCGTCTAGTATGTCGACGACTCTGAAAATGGCCCGGGCCGAATAAAACAGAGGGGACGGCTGAAAAACGAGGACAATTGCAACCCGCTAAAGGGCCGAGTGCCGACAGCGCCAATTGTGATATTGGCGATGAAAAAACCGGTGTGCCCTAAGGAAGCGAGGGGCGGCCGAACCGCCCCTCCCCGGCAATAACACTACTACTACTACTACTACTACTACTAGGTGGTGGGGGCGGAGAAGGCCGGCCCGACCACGCATACGAAAATGTAGGAGTAGTTTTTCAAAATGAAAGCTCACCCTATATATGTATGACTAGAATGACACCGTGTTTTCTTTCTCATCTCCGCAGCGTGTTTAGAAGCAAAATGTAAACAAATGCCGTGCCGGGACAGACTTACGTTGCTGCGGAATGTGCAGCAATACGAAAAATTCAATTCTGTATAAGCGATAGTTTTTTGCGAATATCTCGAAAACTAAAATCAAGCGGCGGTAACATGTATAGGAAAAAGTTGTTCAAAACATAGAAGTCTATAACATATTTCAAGATGAACAAAATCTGAGAGGAAACCCTTTTTCTAAATAATTACCGCAGTGTTCTGGAATGTGGCAGGAATGTTGAGCAACGACAGAATATTGAATATTAGAAAACTAAAATCGAGCGGCGGTAACATGTATAGGAAAAAGTTGTTCAAAACATAGAAGTCTATAACATATTTCAAGATGAACAAAATCTGAGAGGAAACCCTTTTTCTAAATAATTACCGCATAGTGTTCTGGAATGTGGCAGGAATGTTGAGCAACGACAGAATATTGAATATTAGTATTAGTACCGATGTAAGTTGAAATTCAAGTACAGATGAAAAATCATTTGCAGGATTTGTGGTTAAAATTGGAAATAATTTAATTAACTGGAGAAGCAAGAAACAAGCATTAGTGTCTATGTCTACTTGTGAAGCAGAGCTGCTAGCAATATGCGATGGCTTAGGAGAGTTAAACTGGGTTCACACCTAGTTAAGTAAAATCAAAATAGGAATAGGAAATAAGTTACTAATAGGACTGAAAAAAGTAATCATCATCCATTAATGTACGTACGACGTAAGATACCAAGTTCATATAACAATAAGATCATATGGGAGAGGAATAACGAGTAATAACGAAGGCAGCAGAATTAAGTGGTTGACATGATTTATTTGACATATACAACTATTCATACAGATGTCTCACCGATACGTTAATTATAAGCAAAGGCATGGTGCTCTGCTTGAGTGATGCAGTATGTTAAATAGAAGGGGTTGAGAAATGAAAAGTTCCAGTAACTAGAATGGAGACAAGACACAATTTGTTTAAGACTGATCATTAAGTGGCTAATTCGTAAAATATATACGAGGCGACGCACAATAGTACACATTTTAATAATTCTGCTACTTATCAATAAGCAAGGTAAATTCAAAACATACATAGATCACATAAAATATCCAAATCCAAAAGTACGTTTTATAGCATCCCAGTAGTACCTCTCCCAATTTTCTTTTGTTGCATCTTCCTCACTGTAAAAGAAATACATATTTGATTACATTTTATTTCATAATTACAAGACTCACGAGGACACCTCGCGTATCGAGAACGCCGGATCGCAACGAGTTTTTGTGTGGACATAGCTTACGCACCCTCATGAACTATCCAATTGGTTTTAGCCGCCAACGCGAACCCGTTTTCGAGATAATCGATATTGAAGTGCGACATGTGCGTTTTATTCCATGAGTGAAAACCTCTTGTTACAGCGGTCGGTGGCCGAGCGGGTTGAGCGAATGTCTATCACGAGATTGGTCGGGGTTCACGTCCTGTGTCGGCATTTTTTATAAATATGTTTCTTCGCTTTCTTTTTTATTTTTCTACGTGCTACACATTATTTCTAATATAATAAATGACAAGTAATCTAGTTTTACGATGTACAAGATACATATATGTTTGATAAAAATCTAACATATTCGTTGTGGTAAGTATTATAACGAAAATTATTTTTGCTGTGTATTTCTTCACGCAGTACGAAAGAGAGTTCTTGAACGGTTTTAAGCATAAACGAGATATAGATATACCTGCGCGGGTCTACCGCCAACGATTATCTTAACGATGGCCCTTTATTATGTTAAACTATACGTGTTTAAACACACAGTTTGGATAGTACGAAGTACACCCCCAAACGGTGGGTTTCGGTACAAGTATCAGTTCCATGGCATTTTTAGCTAGGAGCGCTTACTGTTTGTTTCTAATCATTCAATCACTGTTTTACCGATACAGTGACTGTTTAGGGGTGTACTTCGGCTTATATTGTTAATATATTTAATTTGTTGCTTATTTCTTGTAAAAGTATTGTACATTATTGCAAAAACTTCGAAAAAGAAACAAAAAAATGTCCCCGCACGGCGCGCGAACCTGGGACATCCGAGTGGTACGAATTTTTTCCAATTTCAAAATCGATTTTCTCGAAAACGGGTTCGGGTTGGCGGCTAAAACCAATTGGATAGTTCATAAGGATGCGTAAGCTATGTTCACACAAAAACTCATTGAGATCCGGCGTTCTCGATACGCGAGGTCTCCTCGTCAGTCAAATGAAAACCTTAAAAGTACAAGAAAAATTGAAAACGCCGACGAACTGTTCATCTATGAATTATCTATCCGATAAACAAGTACCAGGTTGTATAATTGCAGAATTATTAAAAATATCGTAAAACATTAGGGTCTCTATGATTATTTTCATCTAAATGCCTCGTTTCATGAACAATTCGGAGAAGTTAAATTACTATAAGTTTTTTTTATTAAACTTCGGAACATTTACATACCCTCCGATTGCAATAATTTGTAGAAATCGATATTTGAATAATTTTTTTTGCAAATTACCGGCACTTAGATTATTATCACTTAGATTCTGAGATATTAGGGAAAAACTATCAGTACAACTACAGTAAATACTGTCAATGCTTGTGCGTCAGTGGGACCACGTGCATTACTACTGTTAAAAAGAAATGTTCAAAGCAATTGCAAAATTAATTTTCAGCTGTGATAATTTTTATCAGATACTGTTATGTTTCTACTGTGAACATCTAAAAGCACATTTTTTGTCGGCTTAGAAAAATTTTTTTAAGATGTGTTTATACGTTCGAACACTTCCGTGAGCCTGTACTTGTCTAAAAATTGCTTTTTCTACTCTCCGTTAAAGTTTGGAACGTCTGGTTTAATATTTCTGGTTCTGAAGTACAGATGTAGGATTGTTCAGGGTGTTTCATCTAAAACAGGACACCTAAATATCTCTTCAGGTTATTGTGATGCAAAAAATATTTGTTACGTAATGTGCATGGTGTCACTGGACCATATATCTGGCAAGAATATATTTTTCCTAAGGTAATTTTTTTCGGAGTTATCAAGGTCATCGATGTTTTTTGATACATAACTACATTTTTATTTTATTGCATCGGGTAACTGATCGAAAAATACATTCAGATATGTATAATAACATGACCTTGAGCTTGATCTGAAGGTAAAACTTTAATTTTCGAAGATGACCTTGATAACTCCGAAACAAATGACCTTAGGAAAAAAATATTCGTGCCAGATATATGGTCCAGTGACACCATGCACATTACGTAACAAGTATTTTTTGCATCAAAATAACCTGAAGATATTTAGGTGTCCTGTTTTAGATGAAACACCCTGTATACTTAACCCAGATAGAGAGAAAGAGAGAAACGCATATATTTACAAAAGTTCTTAACATCTAACTTAAACTAATCCCTCAACCCCCTTTTCCGCACCCCCATCAATCCCCCCTTCCCTACCCGTGGAGGAGGACGGGATGAGGGGAATGATGGTGGTGTTAGAAAGGTATCTAGAGGGGAAAAAGTTGCAGCTTAACACAGACAAATCAAAGGTGATGAGGTGTAGGAGGGGAGGGGGGAGATGGAAGAAGGTATCTTGGAGGTGGAAAGGGAAGGTAATTGAGGAGGTAGGGGAGTACAAATATTTAGGATACACGATTACGAGGGATGGGGGTCAGAAGGCTCGTGTGGAAGAAAGGTTAAGGAAGGGGACGGCGATTATGGAACAGGTTTGGGGGATAGGGAAGAGGAGATTTGGAAAGGATTAGGGCAGGAGATTGTGGCTTTTTGATAAACTTATATGGTCAGTAGTAAGTTACAAAGTGGAAATTTGGGGGTGGAAGGAGAGGGAAGGACTAGAGAGGCTATAGCAAAGGTATCTGAAGTGGGTACTAGGGGTAAGTAGGTACATGCCAGGTTATATGGTAAGGGAAGAGTTGCAAAGGGAGTTATTGTGGGGGAGGGCTGGGTTGAGGGCATGGGAGTATGAGAAGTTAGGGGAGGGTAAAGGGGGAGCTGGCACGGTTATGTTGGGAAGAGGTAAGGATGAGGGATAGGAGGGAAGGGATAAGGGTCGGGTGGGAAAGAGAGAGAGAGGAATTTTTCATGGGGCGAGAGTGGTGGTGGAATATTTAATGGGGGAGGAATGGACTGCAATAGTAGAGGTGAGGAAAGAGGCAGTGAGTGAAGAGTTAATAAAAAGAGAGAGGAAAATACAAAGAGAGGAAAGGTGGGAGAGGATAGAAAACTCGAAATCAAACAAATGGTATGGGAGGGTAAAGGGGGAGGGATTACCAGGTTATTTAAAGAAAGTATGGGGGGAGAGTAGGTGGCAGAAGGTGGCTAGGTTTAAGTTAGGGAATGAGATGATGGGAAAGAGATATTGGATGAATGAGGATAGGAGAAAATGCAGAGTATGTAAATGGGAAAATGAAACGTGGGAGCATGTGTGAGAAGTATGTATGAGGGTGGATGAAGTAAAAGGATGACAGGAGAGGATGTGGGAAGTGTTGGAAGATGAAGAAGGAGAGGAGGAATGGATGAGGATGATGGATGAATGGAGAAAGGGAATGAAAGAAAAGATTGGGATGGAAATTGAGCGACCGGAAGGGGGTCCACGGTGTAGGATTCTTATAAAAGAGAAACATATTTTGTTCTTCTTACCTGCATGGTACACCAACTTGCGTTAAATTAACTTCGGTGTGGTCACTTTTCTCCGAGATTCCAATAGTTACTTCGCTAAAGTGTCCGTCGGGCCACTGTTTACAGCGCCACCTTTGAACAATTTTTGTGGGTGTAACCTCAACGAATTCTCCATGAATGTTACCACCGAACAGTTCAAACGTCCCAGCTTTCTTTGGTTCTAGTTTTACCGGTCCTTTGGTGAACGCCTGTACCATCTGTAAAGAAACAGTGTCAGTTCCAAAATAAATTCTCTATCGAAAACAATAATGGCCGTGATTAAGAATTTTGTAAATCACCAAATGAAATTTCACTCCAACTTCCTGTTTCGGTATAACAGAAGTAATAAGATAGGAGATATTTTAAAACCTAAATAATTACATGATCTTGACAAAATGAATTCACAAGTTTTAAAATTGATAAAATATTTGCGCTGTTATTATATCTTCCACCAAAATTTAAAAAGACGATCGTGTCACTAATATCAGTAAGTCCAGTCAACTAACAGTTGTAGAGGGAAACGGAGGGAACACAATTTTTGACTTTGGGACTTTGTTTGGACTAGTTAGGAGGTAAACATACTAAAAGTCTCCACTCTTAGGAGGTGAGTGGGGTGCAGGGGGGGGGCACGCAGAAGGTCCTCTTTTTCGGTTTTCCGCTTATATCTCGGAAACTATGCGTCCTAGCGATAAGTCAATTATACAAAATTAAAGCTGACAAAATGTGCCACAAGATTGATTCGATTCAGTTTTTCGCTATCTCGCATAGTTTCCAAGATATATCGCGCTCAAAGTTCACTAATTATGAAAAAGAAAATAGCCAGGTAAAATACGCCCGGCGAGATTTTAATCGAGCTTGAACCATTCGATATCCTACCCAAAAAGACCCCTCTCTGACAAGTTTCAGCCCCATATCTCATCTGTAAGGGTAGTTATTGAGAAAAGTCAAAATGCCAGTTTTGGGCCCATTTTTCCTATACAGGGTGTCCCAAAATTCGTGAATTACCCGGAAATGGGAGGTTCCTGAGACCATTTCAAGCGACATTTTCCTTTGCAAAAATATTATCCGCGGCTTAGTTTAGGAGTTATTAACGAAAAACACGGACCAATCAGAGTCCATTGGTCCAGAGTCTACTGGTCATCTTGGTCGCGCTCTGATTTGTCCGTGTTTTTCGTTAATAACTCCTAAACTAAGCCGCGGATAATATTTTTGCAAAGGAAAATGTCGCTTGAAATGGTCTCAGGAACCTCCCATTTCCGGGATATTCACGAATTTTGGGACACCCTGTATAGGAAAAATGGGCCCAAAACTGGCATTTTGACTTTTCTCAATAACTACCCTTACAGATGAGATATGGGGCTGAAACTTGTCAGAGAGGGGTCTTTTTGGGTAGGATATCGAATGGTTCAAGCTCGATTAAAATCTCGCCGGGACGTATTTTACCTGGCTATTTTCTTTTTCATAATTAGTGAACTTTGAGCGCGATATATCTCGGAAACTATGCGAGATAGCGAAAAACTGAATCGAATCAATCTTGTGGCACATTTTGTCAGCTTTAATTTTGTATAACGGTCCTATCGTTAGGACGCATAGTTTCCGAGATACATATAAGCAGAAAACCGAAAAAGGGGACCTTCTGCGTGCGCCTCTGCACACCGCTCACCTCCTAGGAGTGGGGACTTTTAGTATGTTTACCTCCTAACTAGTCCAAACAAAGTCCCAAAGTCAAAAATTGTGTTCCCTCCGTTTCCCTCTACACCCCCCTTTCATGCATTCATTGACTGTACTACAGAGACAGTGATTTATTAGTACTTTAAAATATAAATAATATCTCGGAAGTACCTCTGCCTACAAGGAAATCTTCATCGCCTTATGATGATTCCCTCTGTACCGTGTAACTTTTGTTAAATAAATTTTTCTCTTCCACTGTTTCGGGGATATGGCAAATAGTCACTATACTGCTCAGTATATGATCATTCAAAATGATTCTAAAATAGTAATTAATGTATGAGCAATCTAAACAACGAAAGTACTTTCATAGTTGCTTTGTTACAGGACGAAATAAAACATTACTTTTCTAACCTCACTTTTGTTTTATTTAACGCCGTCGACGTCAACAAATGGCGTCGTAATTTAACATCGAAGTCACTTATCCAACAATAATTGAAAGGAATTATTAACTTTACTTATGACTGGTGGAGGAATCGCCTCTAAATGGGGCGACCCGCGCGCCACAACTTTGGGCCACGCGGTGGATTTGTATCCGTCAGCGATGACTTTATTTCTGTATTTCTGTTTTCTTTTATTTGCTATCTTTTCTTTGTGTTTGGTGACGAGTTGTCTAGTTGTAATGTTTTGATAGAAACATAGAATTTCCAAGGGCAACCTCGTCTGCCCTGGGTTCATGGCCCAAATCGAAAACGAAGCCATAGCAGCGGTTAAGAAGTAGGAAATTTTACTCCAGTACAAAAAAAAGGGATTGCACTGATAATATTCAGAAAACATCAATGAGTGAAGAGATTTTGCAAAATCCTAAGGTTGTAGACAAATTTTGAGCCCAGATTTGAAATCAGCGTGAGAAAATCTACGGGAAATGATATACGGGGTGGTCTTTTTATCTTAAGACATTGAAATATCTCCGATACATAGTTCTCGAGATATTTCAATGTCTTCAGATAAAAAGACCACCCTGTATAGCATGTCAGAAAAAAATTTTTTCCGCGCGTGGGACTGGAGAAACCACATTTTCTTGAAATTCTACTTGTTTAACGAATTTTTTCAACGTAAAAAAAAGTTCGTACCATAATTTCCTATTTTTACCATATTCTGCAAAGTTTCAGCATTAATTTACAAAAAAGTTCATCGCTCTACCTCATTTCTATCGAAAGTTCTTTGATTTTGAATCGAGTTTGGTCCAAATTTTCCACTGTGCGCCACACAGTAGGGTATTTCGCTGAAAAACTAGAATAAAATATTGTAGCGTTATTTATGAGCTCAGAGTCATAAATAAGTAGGTCGTTGTATTCGTCTTGACACCAGCTATAAGATTATGAAATAAAAATTGTACTTTAACATTTAAAAAATCACAATAATTCTTATTTTTTGTCGTAAAAAATTTTTTTTCGAAATTTTAAATATATAATTTTGTACATGTCTAATTACTGTTCAACTTTTATTTCAAACGTAGTTTAATTTGAAAAGTAGTGATAACTGAATGCTTTGATTACGATGTACAGAGCTCAGGTAAGTGTACAGGGCACTTACAGATTTTATTCTGTTATCATCTAAATTAATATTGTTATTAATATTTGAACATTACCAATCATTCTGTAAGTTGTGTTTCGATTTTGAAACGGAATCGCCACTTTCTGCGCTCATTTCTACTTAAATTAGTTATAACTCTCCAATTCAGAACGATTAGGAACCAATTCTTTTTGGACTATGATCGTAAACCTTTATCGAATGTAATGGTACAAGAAAGAGTGCGGAATACAGCGGAATGGTTTACCAAAATCGTGAATAACGTTTGGAAATCGAAAAAAAACTTACAAAATAATTGGTAATGTTGGAATATTAATAACAATACTAATTTAGATGATAACAGAATGAAATCTTTGAAGAGTTTGTACACCTATCTCAACTCAGTACATACATCGTAATCAAAGCATTCAGTTATCACTACTTTCCAAGAGTTCGGATAATCTGACGACAAAATGTTTGAAATAAAAGTTGAACGGTATTTAGACATGTATAAAATTATATATTTAAAATTTCGAAAAAATTTTTTTACGACTAAAAATAAGAATTATTGTGATTTTTTAAATGTTAAAGTACAATTTTTATTTCATAATCTTATAGCTGGTGTCAAGACGAATACAACGACCTACTTATTCATGACCCTGAGCCCATAAATAACGCTACAGTATTTTATTCCACTTTTTCAGAGATTCAGTATTCAGAGATGTCATGCAGCCGCTGTACGTGGCGCGCTAATTTCTGCGAAGTACTAACTTCAAACACAGCTACCATAGGTAAAAAATTATCGCAGCGAATTCATGGGGAATCGAATCGGCAGAATCTCTGCTTCAATCTGACGTTCGGATCATGGTATTACGATCGTTCCTCGCCGAGATATAGCGAGTTAAAGGAAAAATGGAAATTGAGCATTTTTTAAGCACACTTTCAGAAACACCTGGTATATCGAAATGTTAATGAAATTGAAAAAACAAAAGGAGTTCCTTGAAGAGAAAGAAACGCTCTTTCTATTGCTTTTTTGTACGAGATTCTGCGATAATTTTTTCGCTTTCTGGAGCCAGTTAAAGTTTAAAAGCCCATATTTACTTCAATGTTGAATAACTCGATTAAAAAAAATCGCACAATAATCGACAACCACACATTTTACACAGGAAAGATATCCCTTCCAAATGATATTAACGCGATTTATAAAAAAAAATTTGTTTCTCCCCGTGTGATGTTCCAAAGTTGAACAAAATTTTTGTTAACCGTCAATGTTGTCTTCGTCTCGCTATAACTTTGCAAAAAGCCAACATAGCAAGAATTTGAAACAGGGCATCTGAAACTAGAGGTTTCAGGCTTTCAAACCATTGTTTAACGATATCGATACGGCAATTTTTGACGGAGTTATGATCACGTAAAGTGGGACCAATTTTTCAGGTTCGCACAAGTGATCCCTTAATTCTTTTGAGGAGTGTATAATCTATACAAAATTTTGTGACTGTAGTTCTGGCCATGCCTGCTGTAGTTGTTCGCGACGGACGAGTTATCTCTCTAAAATCCGCCAGAAGCTTTTATCAGCAAAGTCGCGATCTACCTCCCATCGCCTGTTCCAAGCAGGGACAGAGATCGTGTAGGGAAACTATTTTTTTAAGTACAAAGGATGCCGAACGTAGAAAAGGACAGAATGTAAATACGGCAGGTCGAACTTCTTTTCCCCTCGCGGGGATGCCCCCAGTGTGGAAAAATGGAGCGAATTATGCGAGGAGATTAACAAAGATGTATGGGGAAAGCCATATAAAATTATTATGAAAACCGTGAGGAAATCTTCTCCTCCAGCGAACTTGTCTCCCGAATTCGCTAAAAAGGTGTTAGAAGGACTCTTCCCAAGAAAGACTACTGAAGAAACGATAGAAAGAAACGAGGAGAGCAATCCGAGGAGTGGAGAAAGGAGCAGACCAGAAGAGGACCCAACGGATACGATAGACTTCGAAAAAATACAAGAGGAAGAGATCAGGGAAGCTGCCAGGAAAATCGCTCCAAGGAAGGCCGCGGGCCTCGATGGGATTTCTCCAGAAATCATAAGAGAGCTGGCCTGTTACAGACCGGACCCATTTGCGGCCTTGTTCAACGGGATCCTTCATAGAGGCAAAATCCCAGACAGCTGGAAGATGGCGAGGACAATCCTGCTTAGAAAACCAGGTAAGGACCCCGAGCTAATTAATTCTTACAGGCCGATTTGTATTATAGACGCTATAGCCAAGCTGTTTGAGTATATACTAAAGGAAAGGTTCTCGAAATTCTTTGGAGACAATATATTCGAGAACAACCAGTTTGGTTTCGCTAAAGGAAAATCCACCGTTCATGCTATGATGGAGGTAAGAAAAGACGTGAGAAAGAGCATAGAGAGACAACGATTCTCGGCCATTATAGCATTGGATGTTAAAAATGCCTTTAATACTCTAAGATGGGACAGGATTATTAAGGAACTGATCGAGAGGAAAACACCCAAATATCTTATTCAAGTGTAGGGAGCAATGTGTAACTCCCTAACACTCCCGCAGATGGCGCAGTCAGCACCACTGCCAACTGGCAGCAGTCAGGCGACGAGATGCCTAGGGACTTTTCCCCGAGGCACTCTCGGCGCCCTCAGCAAGCATTCGAGTCTAGTCGTCCGTCCGTGAAGCACGGTAAAGAGGGCACAATAAACTAGAGGTAAGCATCAACACGTGTTACTGATTATCCAGTCTGTCCCCGTTGGTAGGAGCATACCTACAATGGTGACCCCGAGTTCATCAAGAATGGACGACGCCGTAGCGCAAAATTGGGCTGTGGCGGTACACGCAGCGAAATTCTGGCCAGAAAAGCCAGAGCTATGGTTTGCGAACTTGGACGCTCAGTTCGCCCTGCGTGGAATAACGCAGGAGGACACCAAGTACTACCACGTGGTAGCCCAGTTGGATTCAAAGTCGGCAACAGAGGTTGAGGATATCATGCTGAACCCGCCGAATGAAAACCGGTATCGAGCATTGAAGCAGGCATTGATCGAGCGGCTGTCGGTATCGAAGCAGCGTAAAATGAAGCAGCTCCTCGAGCACGAGGAGAAAGGGGACAGGACGCCGTCGCAGTTCTTGCGACATATGAGAAGTCTGGCAGGAGGAAAAGTACCAGACGAATTGATAAAGACTCTGTGGATTAGCAGGCAACCGGTAAGCATGCAATCGGTGTTGACCACACAAGATGGCGTCGAACTTGACAAGATGGCCGTCCTAGCGGATCGAGTTGGCGAGGTGGCAACGACTCAGAACCAGCCCGTGCCGGCGGCGAGCAACGTCGCGGCAGTCGGTGACATCAACGCCCTCGTTGAGCAAATAGCGGAAATGGTGACATCAAAGTTGGAAGGCAGGGAGCGACAGAGGAGCCGGAGCGCGTCCGGCGGTAGGTATTGAGAGAGCTCGAAAGGAAGATGGCAAGAGCGCCCAAAAGGTGTCTGCTGGTACCATTGGCGTTTCAAGGACAGGGCAACGAAGTGCACGCGGCCGTGCAGTTACAGTGCGGGAAACAACCAGCAGAGCCGCTAATGGCGACAAGCGGTCCTGATCGGTCCATACGTCGCCTGTTCGTCACAGACGCATCAACAAAAGCCCAGTACCTGGTCGATACCGGGGCTGAGGTGAATGTATTTTCGCGAAAGAAAGTGAGTGGTGCGCGAGCTAAATCGACCTTTTTACTGACAGCAGCGAACGGGACGCTAATTAATACATATGGACAAATAACAGTGAATGTAAATCTAGGATTGCGTCGGGCGTTTCCGTGGACGTTTATTATAGCGGATATCGAGCGACCTATTATTATTGGTGCAGACTTTTTGGCGCGGTTTGGTCTATTGCCGGATGTCCAGGACCGCCGGCTAATCGACAAGGTCACCGGTCTTTCAGTGCCGGGAACAATACCGACCGAAGGGGTCGAAACGGCACAGTGCGTGGCACCGGTGGCAGACAGTGCAGTGTACACCTTGCTTAAAAATACGAGTGTATCACGCGGCCCCCGGGGTGCGTTAGCGCGGGCAAACACGATGTGAGACATCACATCCTTACCACACCGGGCCCCCTGTATCGCAGAAACCGCGGCGGCTGACCACGGATAGGTTAAAGGCGGCGAGGCAGGAGTTCGAGTATATGCTGCAGCAGGGCATCGCGCGTCCGTCGAAGAGCTCTTGGGCATCGCCGTTACATTTAGTGCCGAAAAAGAACAGTGAGTGGTGTCCGTGCGGAGACTATCGCGCGTTAAACAGCAGAACGGTACCCGACGCGTACCCAGTGCCGCATATTCAGGACTTCGCGCAAAACCTGCACGGGAAGACAATATTTCCCAAAATAGATTTGGTGCGCGCGTATCACCAAATTCCGGTTGCAGAAGCGGATGTACAGAAAACTGCTATTACGCCATTTGAATTTCCGGTAATGACTTTTGGGCTGCGAAACGCCGCGCAAACATTCCAACGGTTCATGGACGAGGTTGTGCGCGGTTTGGACGGTGTATATGTGTACATAGACGATGTGTTGATAGCTTCGGACTCGAAAGAGCAGCATATGAAGCACCTTGAGCAGTTGTTTCAGCGGTTCGTGAAATACGGTGTAGTAATTAACTCGGCGAAGTGCGAGTTTAGCGTGACGGAATTATCATTCCTGGGTTTTACGATCAGCGAGGCAGGGATCCGCCCTACGCCCGATAAGATGGAGGCCATTGCGAGATACCCCAGGCCAGTGAACCAGGCAGAACTCAGCAGGTTCCTCGGCATGGTGAACTTTTACCGACGCTGCATGCCGGGAGCAGCGGGGATCCAAGCCCCGCTGGTAGGCTGTGTAACAACGGGGAAGAAAGGCGACAAGGTGGACTGGTCATCCGAAGCCGAGGCCGCGTTTGAGAAGACGAAGACAGCTTTGGCTAATGCAGCTACACTGGCGCACCCGTCATCCAGGGCCAAACTGGCCATGATGGTGGATGCCTCAGACGTCGCAGTTGGAGCGGTGCTACAGCAGTTTCGGGGTAACACATGGGAACCACTAGCTTTCTTTTCCAGGAAACTCAACCCGGCGCAAAAGAAGTACAGCGCGTACGATAGAGAGTTGCTGGCAATGTATTCGGCAGTCAAGTATTTTCGCCATGCTGTGAAAGGGCGAGTGTTCACTATCTACACCGACCACAAGCCGCTAACTTTTGCCCTCAGTCAGAGACCGGAAAGATGCACGCCAATACAGTTCCGTTATCTGAATTATGTTGCTCAATTTTCCACAGTCATCCAGCACGTGAAGGGCATCGAGAACGCCCCCGCCGACGCTCTGTCCCGTATCGAGGAGGTGATAACGCCGCTGGACTACCGGGCGCTTGCAGAGGCACAAAGGACTGACGGTGAACTTCGCCAGCTGATGGCGGACCCTAGACCCTAGACCACAGACTGGCGCACGCAGGACCCAAAGTGACAGTAAAGCTGGTCACGCGACGTTTCGTCTGGGCATCCATCAAGAAAGATTGTAGTACCTGGGCCAGGGGTTGTTTGGAGTGTCAGCGAGCGAAGGTTACACGACACGTGTCGACGCCGGTTGGGGAGTTTGTTACTCCCACCGCGCGCTTCGACCACATACATGTGGACATTGTGGGACCGCTGCCACATTCCAGAGGTTACACACACTGTGTAACGGTAATCGATAGATTTTCCAGATGGCCGGAAGTTTTCCCTGTAGAGGACATCAGCGCGGAGACCGTTGCGCGAGCGCTTTTCGAGGGCTGGATCGCGCGTTACGGCGTGCCTTTCAGGGTAACTACGGATCAGGGCCGGCAGTTCGAGTCCGTGTTGTTCAAGTCACGGGCTACCACCCGCAGGCCAACGGAGCTGTCGAGCGCCTTCATCGGCAGGTTAAAGCGGCAATCATGTGTCATCGGGAGGAAAACTGGACAGAATCACTCCCGGCAGTGTTGTTCGGCATCAGAGCAGCAGTGAAGAAGGACAGCGGAACTACACCGGCAGAAATGGTTTACGGGGAGACGCTGCGTCTACCCGGTGACGTGATTGCGGGCAATGACCAGGCAGAAGTATCCGTTTACGTGGAACAGCTGCGAGACCACATGAGGTCATTGGAACCGGCCCCGAAGGCGCATCATCAGGGCACAAACAGGTGTTTGTGTTCAAGGAACTCGAGACGGCATCGCATGTGTTGGTTCGTCGCGACGCGGTTAAAAAACCGCTTCAGCCACCATACGAGGGAACGTATTTAGTGCTAAGTCGTAGCCCTAAGAATTTCGTAGTCAAGATAGGTCAGCGAGAGATAAACGTGAGCAAGGACAGGCTCAAGCCAGCCTTCTTGCTGGGCGACAGCTAGGAATAGGCTAAAAGAAAAAAAACCGTAAGAGTACCTGAGCAATGTAACGTGACTTTCGTAGTTTACTTTGTTGTGTTGTAAATTTAATGTGTAAGTGTACACCAACCTCCTCGCTTCCTCGCGGCCGCGATGCGCGAAACCTTCGCGAGACGTGCACACTGCTCGCTACGGACGAAGCGCATTCTTTCTCCATGGTAACGGTGGATGCTGGTGGGAGGCAGTGGGCGCTGTGGTGTGGATGGTTTTGCCTCAATTGAGGCAAAAATGCCCATCCCTGCAATACAGGGAACGAGGGGAAGACCTCGAAGAAATGCAGTTACAAGCTTACAAGCAGAATGTTATCGAGAGGATCCCATCGAGGTCATGGAGCTGGCAGACTACCATGAGAGAACAGAATTCCTACGGTCCAGAGAAGGAGAGGAAACAAGGGAGAACAGGAGGAAAGCCCTTAAAAAATGGCTTAGAAAGGAATCAGCGACGAGATCACTATCGGAATGGCAGAAAGAATGGGACAAGGCGAGCTCGGGCAGATGGACACACAGGCTCATACCAGACATCGGAAAATGGATGAGTAGAAAACATGGAAACCTGAATTTCTACCTCACACAAGCGCTTACAGGACACGGCGTGTTTAATAAATTTCTGTTTAAGATAGGAAAGAGCCAATCCGATAAATGCTGGTTTCATCAAGGAGAGGAGGGCACACCGGAGCATACTTTATTCCATTGTGACAAATGGAACGAAGAAAGAGAAGCTCTGACCACTGATCTAGGGATGGACAACAACACCTTGAACCCCGAAGATGTTATGGAGAGGATACAACAAAACCAAAAGGCATGGAGCAGCTTCTCAAAATTCTGCTCCGTAGTCCTAAGACAAAAGGAGGAAGAGGAGAGGAGAAGGGAAAGGGAAAGGGAAAGGGTAATACAAGTACTCTCTGTGTTCTCTTGATTGCGCTTTTTATTTCTTTCTGTCCCAGTGATACAAGAAACAGAGGAGATTAAACAACGGCTATCCTGAGAGGAAACTAAAGAAGGCACGGGAAACCGACGACAACGAAGGAAGGGGAAAAGGGAGGAAATCACTCTCGAATGCAGAAGGGCGCAGCGCAAAGCTCCACGAGCAGATCCACGCCGCTGGAAACGGAGGATCAACCTCGAAAACCCCTTCCACTAGTAAATCGGATCTCCAGTCAGCTAACATATACAGCCTCGCTGAAAGGATCAGCAGGTCGTAAGAGAGAAAGGAAGGAAAGAGATGAAAATAAAATTATCTCTATAAGTCTTAAAAGGTTACGAACAAAACTACTAATTACTGTAAATAATTCCGTTTCTTGTTGTTGTAAATATGTGGGTCGGAACTTGACCTTGGTCGTAGTATCGGCGCCCTCCGCATTTTTAGCTAGGAGCGCTAGTGTTGTTAGTCACTGTTTTACCGATTCAGTCACTGTATCGGTAAAATATCGGTAAAACAGTGACTAAAAACGCTAGCGCTCCTAGCTAAAAATGCCATTGAACTAATACTTGCACCAAAACCCTCCGTATAGGGATCTACTTCCTAGATTTCGTATTGTGTGTTTAAACACGTATAGTTTAACATAATAAAGGTTACATTGACATTGTATGTGACCCTGAATAACGGGATGTAAACATTTTTTTCTATAAGAACCCTAAATCTCTCGATATTTAAGAAAATGTATGTGTCTCGACAATGGCAGCACTGTCGCTTCGCACAATATTTGTGAAACTGCGCTACATGCTGCCGAATAATGCAAATTACGCCTCGAAAACGCAAAAGTAGGCCATATAAGAAAACTTCCCGTAATGGTGGGTCTTTTATCTAGCGATTGTGACTACGTAGGGGCCCCAAATGTGCGTTAGAGAGACGGCAAACGAAATCTGCGGAACCCTTGCAATCTCGTGTACGTATACCAGGGATGGGCATTTTTGCCTCAATTGAGGCAAGACCGTCCACACCACAGCGCCCACTGCCTCCCACCAGCTCCACCGTTACCATGGCGAAAGAACGCGCTTCGCCCGTAGCGAACAGTGCGCATGTCTCGCGAAGGCTTCGCGCATCGCGGCCGCGAGGAAGCGAGGTGCGCCCTGTGCGACGAAGGCGCGCGGTGCATTAAAGAGAGGTTGGTGGGAGAAGCAACCATTTGAGGGGCCCCACCCGTGCCCATCCCTGACGTATACAGTATCTATCGGTGTCTTAAGGTACTAACACATTCGCACTCGACCAAGGTCAAATCCCGACCGTGCCCCTTAAGCTCTCTCACGTTTGCGTAGGTTATAGTTAATAATTAGGTAATAATAGAGCGAATGAGTTAAATATATCTGTCGGTTGCATAGATTTATAAAACTAAGCTTTATGTATACGTGTAACTGAATGATATAAGAATTGCACAATTCGAAGTTTTATTATAACAAACAGTTAGGTAAAGTAATGTAAAGTCAACTTTATAATGTTATAAAAACAGTTGATAGATAGATAGACAATGACACTATGTTAAACGGAAAATATCGGAAAATATCACCCTAACGATAGGCAGGAATTCGTAAAGCGGCAGTGTAAAAACGGTCCAGTTCAAACAGGCGCTTGCATAAACAAAGCGAGCTAATGCGTGGAATGTAGAGAGTAAGAGCAGGACGGGTGCTAGAAGATGGCGGATACCTGACCAATTTGGAATCTTTTACAAAATACTAAACAACGAGATCGAAGTTTGCAATAAAATGTAAACGAGACGAGTTTTTTGGATAGCCGATTAATTTGACACCAATTTCATATCGTATAAAGCCTTAGTTTGAAAGATAAGAACATATATTTTTCAAAAAAAAGTAGCGTACTAATTACAAAATTTCCAACAACTTTGGTGAAATCGAATTTTTTGATAACTCAATCAGGAAAGGAGTTATTGAAGAGTTGATCTTCCAGAACGAACGTTCGCGATTTAATCCCTTAACCTACAACTACGAGCTATGCCCGTAGTAGATGATCGGGCCAAACGTAAATATTACGGGCATAGCTCCTAGTAGATGATCGGGCTAAACGTGAATATTACGGGCTATGCCCGTAGTAGATGATGGGGCCAAACGTGAATATTACGGGCATAGCCCGTAGTAGATGATGTGGGTAGTGTGATGATGATGTCTAGGGTTGTATGATGATAAGGGATGTAATAATTGTGGTAGATGCAAGTACTACAAAAAGTTTATTTATACAAAAATCAGTAATACAAAATTAATAATCGGCAATGGTGTGATATAATTCAAAACATTCTGGTAGATGTAAGGGAACCTTGCATTTCTTACACTCCCACGTTGTTTCTCTACGTTTTTTATTTTTCTGGCAAACTTTACAAGGTTTGGACGGTCTTAATTTTGATGCTTTCCAGTAATGAGAAAATACATGAAGGGATATAAAAAATATTTTTTTTTATCTTGTGACGTTGCAAGTCTGCGACGTCACCTCTCCGTTTGAGAAACGGTCAAACAACCGTATCGGGAGTGGACCAGACCGACCATTAGCGATTGCGAGAACCACCCGCAATTTTGAGCACTCCTTAAGGAAGATGTTCAGTTCGAAGATCGCTCCTAATGCCATCTATGGCACGCGCCGAGAGTGGCTAGTTTCAGGAACGTGCCTAGGGAACGACAATTACCGGAATGGCGCCCCGCAACAGAGGATCAACAGGACGACAAATTATTGGCTGTAACAAAAACCATTCCGGATCCGGAGAGGTGGCAAAGGGCACCGCCGCACACGAGTGAGGAAGCTCGGAGACGACGATGTGGGACGAAGGGGTCACACTTGCGTAACATCGGGCATTTTGGTGGTCCCGCCGTCGTCTCATCCCGCCTATATCTGACCCCGGCAAGGGTGGTGCGGAGGAGCGCCTGGGAGGAATCAACCTCCCCGGTCGTCATGGGCGATCGTAATTTGGTGTTTGGAAGGTCGGGGGCCCGAAGACCTGTTCCGAAAGTTCGATCCTGCAACTAGGAATAGTTGCGTTGCGGGTGCGTCCATAGGGAATTTCGGTAGGACGAAAGGAGTGGGGAGACCGAGAGTCGATGCGTTCCATCGATGAGAATCCGCGGATCACTGTCGCGCCGATTGCCGAATGAGCTACCTCTACTTCCGAAGTCTCGTTGACTTACTTACGAATTCCGCCTAATCCAAAGTTAGTACACATCGCGAGTGGTTTTATTTCCGCGTCATAATTGCCGTATACCACGAGTTCGGAACCGAAGGCGACGGTTCCAGCCTTTCCCCGGAAATCCAGCGAGCGTAGCCGACCACGGTAAGTCGATTCAGTGATCCTCGGTTCGGAAATTAGTGTTGGCTCGAGATTTAGTGCGAGGACGAGGCGAGAGCGTGTCGTCCTCGATCAATTGGTGTTAGCCGAGGAATTTGGGTCTCGTGCTTTGTACTCGCGTTCTTTCAGAGAACGCTTTGAGTCCGGTAGAGCAGTCTCCCCTTCGAATAGTCGGAAGTCTTCCTTAAGGAGCCGCGTCGGAAAAGGATAATTTCGGAATTAGCGAATCCGGTAAATCGGTGTAGATCGCGCTCGTCAATCTCGCGACAGTCCGTCGAAACTGCGCCGTTCATCTGTGACACGCGAATTCTCGTCTCTCGTGAGACTTGCATTGTACCGCCGTACCGTATCTTTCATCGCCGTTAAAATATCGACTAACGCGTTCCGCGATCGAACTATCGCAAAAGTGTACTAGGAGCGCGGACTCCCGGGTCGCGGCCACGTGGCCGCTCCTTTGTAATTTATTTCTTGACTACGAATAAATTCGTTAGAGCCCTAAATTCTCGATATTATTTCCGACCTGCGAGATCCGTCCTGCCGCGAGGGCTGTCCTCGTTATTCCCTGAGTCCGAACTCCTGGCCGTTCGTGTCGTAAAATTCCGTCAGTGAGCGCGAGAAGATTCGATGCTCGTGTTCGACTTCCTCGAACACGAGACCTTGGTGTTCTTTAGTGTGGTACTTCTGTGTACCTGGCGCCCGAACAATTGTTAGTGTTCTCCCTCGAATCTTCTCGTCAGTCACCTTTGTACCGAGAGGACAGTGTCCGCGCGGCCGCGCACGGCCCGTCCTCAGAAGCTATAAATTCTCGGATGTTGATCGTTTTCGCCGGCCAGAAACCCGCGCGAAAAAGGACAACGTTACAATCTATTCGATATTGGCCTTTTTAATTCTTACATTTTATGGAAGAAAATAGATAACGAGAAGAAACAATGTTACGTTGACTATAGAATCAACATAGCCGAATTGCTATTAGCGAATATGCCAAAACCGAATTATAGGGAACGAGGACAATTATCTTCCGGAGATATGCCAGAGAGACTGCACGCGCAGCATTGGGCTCATTTTCCCAAACACATCGACCCAACAGCATCAAAATTAAGACCGTCCAAACCTTGCAAAGTTTGCCAGAAAAATAAAAAACGTAGAGAAACAACGTGGGAGTGTAAGAAATGCAAGGTTCCCTTACATCTACCAGAATGTTTTGAATTATATCACACCATTGCCGATTATTAATTTTGTATTACTGATTTTTGTATAAATAAACTTTTTGTAGTACTTGCATCTACCACAATTATTACATCCCTTATCATCATACAACCCTAGACATCATCATCACACTACCCACATCATCTACTACGGGCTATGCCCGTAATATTCACGTTTGGCCCCATCATCTACTACGGGCATAGCCCGTAATATTCACGTTTGGCCCGATCATCTACTACGGGCTATGCCCGTAATATTTACGATTGGCCCGATCATCGTACGATTGTGGCCCGAAATTTTGGAATCTAAATCGTAGGTTAAGGGGTTAAACGAGTACGAAAAAGAAAGAGATACAGAGTACCGAGCGGACAACAGAGAGGACAATAACAAAGCGTTCTCAGTTAAAGTTTCGAACACAGAATAAGGTCGAGCATAGGTGTTAGACCGACCGGCTCTCCACGTAACTGTTTTCGTAGTTGCAAATTTTTAAACATAGGATAAATCAATAAGGTTGTTTTTATATATAGGTCGTTGATGTCTTACGAGGTCGTATGGAGGAACAACCGAATAAAAAACATCAAAAACCAAGTAACGAAATGTAGGAAGGTCAAGTCAACTCCGCTAACATTACGAACGAACTTTTTCAAATTTGGACAAGAGAGGGGGAAAACAAGGCTGGAAGAAATTCGAAGAGCTCTTACCCCCCAGAGCGGTTAGAATCGTCTTCGAGAGTAGATTGAAATCGTTAGAGCGTAAACTTTAAATTTCTAGAATCCAGTTCTTTAATTGGTTAATTAGTTAATTACTTAATTAGTTGGTTAATTGGTGATAGTGTCTAGGTTACGTGGAGTAATCGTAGTTCGTTTTTCGTTTGTAGATTTCCTTTTTATTCACTTCTGGTAATTTAGTAGAATATTTGAGTGTTTTAGTGCTATTAAACTACGGATAGTATTTTTTCTTCGCAAGGTGATCGTTGCCTCTGGAGAGGACTGCCTAGTTCAATAGTGTCTAATAGTGGGTGTGCGTATTTGTTTTAGAATAAATCAGTGTTTAGGTTTAGTATGAATGCCCCTTAAATCTGTGGCATGGATCAGAACAAGCTTCAACCACCGACCAGATACTATTAAATGATATTAACTATTAAATAATAGTATCTGATCGGTGGTTGAAGCTATTTCTGATCCATGCCACAGATTTAATAACAGTAAAATGGGTTTTGTTTCCTGCTAAAGATGATGTAGGAGCTGTTCCAAGCTAAACATGATGCGGAGATAAAAGCGGCACGGCCAAACCCCGGGCGTGAGCACTCTCATTTCCTCTCTGGTCTGTGCCTGGATTTTCGTATGCGTGGACGGGCCGACCTGACGGCCGGCCCTCTCCGCCTCCGTGCCACCTAATCCTAACTAATTCTAATCGCATAATTTTCCCATAGTAGATATTCAATTAATTAATTTAACAATTGGAATTTTGAATACATTTTATATTCAATTCTAGAATACAAATATTTAATATCTTCAATTAATCGCAAATTGAGCTCATAGCGCCATAAAAATTCACACATGTGATCTATGATTGAATCATCCTTAATGCCACCTCTACTTAGACTCTAGATTGACATTAAAATAGTAACAAAATTTGTCGGTAAGCTAGGGACTGATATTGAAATGCTAAAAATTCTTTTTTCGAGTCGCCAAAAATCCTTCTACCAATCATCATTTTAGTAAAAAAATAACCTATTCCCAAAATTTCATCCAATTCTGATGATGGACGTAAACGGAAACACAGCACAAATTTCTATAGCTCTTATTGAAAGATCCTTCATTTGTGTGCATATATATATGGAGAAAAGTCCCCTGTATGTTTCGACTCAAACCTGAATTTTCTCTTGTATTTAGTTTTCTCCTACCACCTCTTTTTTTATCAAAATAATGTATCTTTACCAAAACCGTTGTTTTTCGAACAGAGCTACGTGACAGAGCAATCCTGCTTTTCGATTTGATTTTAGAATGGGAAGTACGATAAGAATCAACTAGTGAATATTACTGAACAAAATTGGTGTTGTAGAGTGTAATTCGCGCTTTTGAAAACTATTACGTTAATATTTCGTAAATGAAACGTAATTTTTTCGTAGATCAATGCTTCATTCTACTCTTGCTCTAATATTAAATTGTAGCATTTTCTTTAGACGAGTTTACAGAATGTTACAAATTTTGAAAATTTGCGTTTCTTTCAAAATTAATTTTCTCGAAATCAACACGCGAAAATAAATAAAATACAGATTTGTATTTAGCTTACAAAAGTATATTCGAAATACCTACTATGTAAGAATTCGTGTTGATATATACGTCATATGTATGACGCATGATACAGAAATTAATACTGTTCCTGAGTACTATAGTTTATACATTCCAGGAACCGTATCTGCGCGTCCTGTTACATTAAACTTCGCGATATCTTAGGTTTGAAAACAAAGATAAAGCCGCAGCCCTTTCAGTCCGCATGCCGATATGAGTTACGTTTTTGGTATAAAATGTATCGACGAGCAGTGTTCCGATATCGTCGAGGATTTTTCGTGCGATTGATGGCCGCTGGTGGCGTTTTCAGCCTCAGTAAAGTAAGATTCTCGATAAAATAGGGTACCTTGAGCACCCCGCAGAATTTGAAAAGATTTGTATGATTTGATTCTGAAAAATGAATGTATAACATGTGTATTTGTGTATATTTTGTAACTTGTAGGACACGTCCTGAAGTCTTTTTGTCCGGAACAGATTGTTTCGGTACTTTTGCGCCAATATAACTGTCTCAAAGCGCAGGGCTCCACTACCTCGTCATCATAGATACGTTACTGTTTTGGCCGCGCAGCGCCACCAGCGGCCATCCATCGCACGAAAAATCCTCGACGATATCGGAACCTTAGACCATATATACCTATAGACCCGGCATAGGTATAGTATGTGTATAGGAAAACCGAGAGTGCAGCTCGGCAAAGATAAACGGACGGTGTGACGTCACAAGATAAGTCTTAAGATAATTTCAAAATGGCTGAAACAGCAGACCAGGGAGTGTCGACTCCTATGTTAAAAAGTGGCAACGAATTTAGTTGCTCTCGATGATTTTAGGTGTGGTGGCAGCACAGTAGTTATAACGTATATGTGTGTGGTGATCACACACACCTGACTCACACATAGCCAACCTCTTATGTACGTGTAATCGTATTCATCGCTAGCTATTGAATATGAATGGTTATGAATTTGTTAGAAAAATGAACTTGTAATAAAACATATTTATTCATAAAATTACGTATATGCTACATACATAGTAAATTTTACAATAATAGTAATATATATACATAATAATATATATCAGCAAACTTATATTTTCTTCAGTATTTATGCATTTATCATATGAAAATAAAATAGAAAGTTTATGCAAATATTGCTGAATATTGCATCCAGCGATGTCGATCAGTCGATGCCAAACAATAGCACTGAATATCACACAATAATGAATACAGAAGACACAGTATGCGACCGTATTAAACAATCAAATGCAATTAAACAGTATCACATATGACAGTTGACAGTGCGCGGAAATGTGCGGTGGAGTGGGGGTACAGTTTATATCCCCACCGCCGGGGCACTACTGTGCTGCCATCACACCTAAAATCCAGAAGAAACTAAATTCGTTGCCACTTTTTCATATAGGAGTCGACAGCCCCTGCAGCAGACCGACGCCGACACTATGCCATTGTACTTGCTCTGACTTGCTCCGTGTGAATTTTGTCTAAAATGGTGCGAACGTGCTGTATTAAAAATTGCAGTGAAAGCTACAATTCTGATACCAACGTATCATTTCATCAGTAAGTATTTTATTACGGTTAATTTTTCATATTATGCCAAATACAATATCGCATAACCTATAACTTTGTAATGGTTGTCAAATGGTTATTTATTGTCCCTTGCTTTACATTAATTGCAGATTTCCTAAAAATCCAGATTTAAGGAAGCAATGGATTAAACGAACAAACATAGAATTTTTTGCTAAGGCACTAGTCTGTTCCAAGCATTTTAGTGATGATTGTTTTAAGCAATCTGCGTGGAGTTCGCGGCGGACATTGAAATGTGATGCTTTACCAACTCTATTAATTGCTGAACCAAATTATGAGCAAAATGCTACGAGCGTAGTAACAGAAAATATTGAACCGGGGACATCCTCAATAAGGAAGCGGAAAGTATATCTTGGAGATTTCACAAATTCCATAGAAGACGATAAAGAAAACTATGTGAATATTGCTAATACGACAATTAAAAAAAAATAGAGTGATAAAAACATTACTCGAAAAAACTAAAAGGCTTAAAAAAAGAGTTACCGACCTACAAACATTGGTGGATGAGCTACAAAATAATGCTATGATCACAGAAGAAGCCTCTATACATCTTTCGGTACGTATAAACTTCAACAACTTAAGTCTGAAAGATTTTATTACTTAATTGTTTTGCTTTGCTTTTCTTTACTTTGTTTTTCTTGGCTTTACTTTGCTTTTACAAAATATTTGAAAGTGTTGTATATGAATGTTTTTTCTTCTATTTTCTTCTATTGCAACCAACTCTATGTTTTATTTCTTTTTTTGTTGTTTCACTTTAGGAAAGTTTGTCTCCTTGCACCAAAACACTCTTTAAACAGTTGTTAGCGTCGCAACATACAGTATACCCTGATATTCTAAAAACATTTGCACTTACATTGAATTTTTATTCACCAAAAGCTTACAATTATGTCAGACAGACATTTCAAAACATATTACCCCATCCCAGAACTCTTCAGAGATGGTACTCTACAATTGAATGTAAACCTGGCTTTCACACTGAATCCATGCATACTTTAAAAATTAAGGTTAAAGAGAGTCAAGCTAAGGGCAAAGCATGTGTTTGTGCGTTAATGCTTGACAAAATGGCAATCCATAAAAAGATTGAGTGGGATGGTGAAAACTTTGTTGGGTCAGGTTTAAGAATATATTTCAAGTATATGTACTTTTACACGCTACAAAATCATAATAATTATTTGTCGTCAATAAGGTTTCCAATAATACGTACAGGTATTCTACATTGCAGGTATGTGGACATTGACACGGATGAGCAAAGTGATAATCCAGTAGAAGCGAAGGAAGCTCTTGTATTTTTACTAAATTGCGTGAATGATAGGTGCAAACTGCCGGTAGGCTATTTTTTAACCGATGGCGTATCAGGAATCCAGAAAAGCAATCTAGTCAAAATGTATCTGCAATTGCTCCATGATAGTGGAGTTACAATATGCAGTGTAACATTTGACGGCACCAACGCAAATTTAGCTATGGCAATGTGCCTTGGAGTACAACTGTCATCAGCTTGTTTAAACCCCAGTTTTCCTCATCCAGTAACTGGAGAAAATATTCAACTATTTCTGGATCCCCCCCACATGTTAAAGCTTATTCGAAATACTTTGGGGACTCATAAAGTCTTTTACGACGACAATAATAATCCAATTAAGTGGGAGCACTTTATTAATTTAGTAAAAGTTCAAGAGGAAGAAGGTTTACATCTTGCAACAAAATTAACGTCACGCCATATTAATTGGTTCCAGGAAAAAAAGAAAGTAAGACTGGCGGCACAGACATTTTCTCTAAGTGCTGCAAAAGCGCTACAGTACTTAAGAGAAACGAATTACAACAAAAATTTTACAGATACGGAACCGACGGAGCGGTTCATCATTTTCATGAACGATGCATTTGACATTTTAAATAGCCGAAATTTATTAGCGGAAGGTTTTAAAGCTGGTATACAGCAATATAATAAAGATTCTATTTTCAAAAGAATTGACGAAGTGATCATATATATCACTTCGTTAATATATGAACCAAATAGAGATCCATTGCACTTGGGTCGAAATAAAACTGGTTTTATTGGATTTATAACCAGTTTACGATCCCTCGTGCATATATTCAATCAATATGTAGATAACAAAGAAAACAAGAGATTGCAATATTTATTAGCATACAAGTGTTCTCAAGATCATCTGGAAGTAGTCTTCAGTGCTGTAAGAAGTATGGGAGGACATAATAATAATCCTACCTCAAAACTTTTTCAAGCAGCATATAAAAAATTGCTAATTCACACTGGGGTCACTGGCTCCTTACAAGCCAATTGTATTGAGCAAATACCAACTATTATTTTAAGTAGAAGTGGTTCGAAAGGGAATAGAATGAAAACTATTGATATTGTTTAAAGGAAGCTTCAGAAAATGATGAATCTCTCGAAACAATTAATAACGAGCACAATTATTTTATCACATCAGTAATTGCGTTAAATAGTTTATCCAAGTACGTCAACGACGTAGTTGAATATATTGCAGGGTTTGTAGTTCGCAGCTTGAGTAAGAGTATAGAATGCGAAGTATGCTTGCAAGCATTAGTGAACAAGCAATCTAAGTCCACGTTTATAAATTTAAAAAATTACAGCCAAAATAGGCAAGCGTTGACTGTGCCGTTAAATGACGTAATGCACATTTGCAAAATTGCTGAGGCGGAAGTACGCCTCATGGGGAAAGCAAATGGACTTACTCAAAGAAATGTAATGTTAAAATTAATTGTAAAAATTTTAAGTAATGTTCGTGCTAACGTATTCAAAAATTTTAGCGAACACATGTATGACACAAGCATGGAGACGAACCATATTGTAGAATTAATAAAATTAATATCATATAAGCATTGTAATGTAAGATTGTACCACATTGGACAATGTACAGTAGCCCGTTAGAAAATACGCAGTAGATTAACCAAAGCGATTTTATTTTCTAATCAGTAAGTATGAGAAGTGTAATGTCTATTGAAAATAAAAATTGTCTACATCGATGGCAAGAAATAGAAATTAAATTGAATGTTATTTCTTTCCTGAATGATTGTAATAGAGCAGTCATGTATTGAAATTTTCAATTTTTTAAATTTTTTAACGATTTTGAATTTCATCTACTCAATTTTTTTGTAAATGCATAAAGATCCGTAGTCTAGCAATAACTAATCACAAGCGAGGTAAATGTAAATTGTGTGAAACTAGCAGTACTAACTTAAAATGTTGTAAATGTGATCAATTTATATGTAAAAAACCATTTTGTAACCTGCATAATATGCGAAAGTTGTTGATCTTCAGAATCAAATATCACGCGATTCCTAAAATATAGTTAATATATAATACTATTATTACTTTATTATACTTCATTGTAATATCCTAATAAAACATACAGAATAAACGTCTGTATCTCAAATACAGTTTATAATAGATAATTTCATGATACAATGCCAAATTCTTTGAAATTATCCTGCCCATTCTTCCCGCGTACTGAGTACATGTACAGGACGCACCCGCTCTGATCCCCCTCACCCCCCATATAAGCCAAGCGTAGGCACTGTCGACGAGCATAGCTTATACATCTTTCGACAATGTGACGTCACACCGTCTTCATCTTTGCCGAGGGCAAAATTATCTGCGCCGGGTCTATAGGTATACATATATGGTCTAATCTATGTTCCCAGACGGGTCATCTTTCTTTCGCGCATGCGCGGGATTTTCAGCCCCAGTAAAGTACGATTCTCGAGAAAATGTGGCACCTTGAGCGCCCCGCAGAATTTTACGAAATTGATATGATTTGATTATGAAAAACGGAACAGATTGTTTCGGTACATTCCTGCCGATATAGCTGCCTCAGGGCTCTGCTACATCATCGCCTCATCATACAAGGGGAAGCCACGGTCGATGGGTCACGGATTTTTCTGAAACTTGCAGTACTTAAAGATGTCTTGTCCAAATGTAATTTGACAAAACAGTAGCGCGCGCTTCTCAAGATTTTTCGAGAAAATTGCATTTGAAAATCGGTTTACACGTTCATAAGGAGTTCGCGTTAAGAGGTCAATATAAAGGTGAATAGCCGAGGGCGTAGCGAGGATTACTGGTAATCGGTAGGTTGCTGGTTCGTGTCTCGCTGTGCATTTTTTTTCTAGAACTTTGATACTCCTCCCTCAATTTTAAGCCTAAAATCTATTATTTATAACTTATTTTTATTTTTTAAGTTGAAAATGCATGTTTTTTATTTGTTCGATCAAAATCAAATTTTTTATTTGTGTCCGCAGGGAAATAAAAATGGAACAAAAAATAATTTCAAAATGTTATATTTGCTTTATTATTGAAAATTCTCTCTGTATTGATTACATGCTAGTATGACACGAGCCAGGGTGATACTCGTCGTAAAAACATCGAAAATAATAATTCTTGCGGCATCTCGCACACACAATAAACGAAGCATTCGTACAAGAGCACACGTTTTTCAGGACATCTATCGGAAAACACGCTTCATTCAAATTTACAAATACCTCTCTGCTATCACAGAGTTCGGACGCAAACCACGCATAGTATATCATATTCGCAAATATCGGAGAAGACAATTGATGGTGCACGATGGATTGTATTTTTATACAATCTTCTCTAGAATTTATTTCGCGTTTATGTTGAATTAAGTATGAGCAATTTTGTAGACGTTTTATTAAATTTTTTACTTGTCTGAAGAAATAAACATCGCACGGCTGGACCAGAGGTGTGCATTTTGGCGGTATTACCTTGACGCTGCACGTTGGCATACCTTCGTCATCCTGGAATAGCTCGTCGTACATTACCGGATCAGTCTGTCCTGTCCAAGAATCGATTAGTAATGCGAACTTCTTTTCTTGTACGTATGGCTTTAAATAATTCGTCAAATATTCTTTGAACAATGCAGTTGTCAGTTTCCCCGATTTAGAACTTGTCACAACTACGTTCTGGTATTTAAATAATACTGGTCCACCAACTTTCGCACGCTCGGTCCAAATTTTCCAGACTTTTCTTTACTTTTGATCCTCGTTGGGCTAGCGTTCTGCCGTAGGTCGATTGGTATTGGCATCCTGTTTGATCCGTGTTGATGACAAAATCCATATGGAAATCCTTTATCAGCGCACGAGCTTGCGTGCAAATAGTTTCTACAGCGGCCAAAGTGTCCTCCATCGTTGCGCTTTCGCTTTCCGAAACATATTTCGTGGCTTTTCGTTGCCGGATTCTATGCTTTTGTTTAAATTGCGTTGTCCACGAAGCAGCCGCTTTAAATTTTAAATCAGAGAATTGGCTTGCAGCAGCTAGAGCCCACTCTTGTAAATTTCTTGTTGTCACTTGCTGACAATTGTTCCGAGCTTCCTGGAAACGGTCATTTGTCCACGAATCGATGGTAGCATATTTATCGAATGCGGTGCCGCCACTTTTAATATGCTCTTCCCACTTTTTAAGATGTTCCATGCGTTTTAAGCGGGTGCACCCTTTCTTGTGCAGGTTCTTCAGTGTCCAACCTGGATGTGCCTTTGCAACGTTCACAACTTTAATTTTGTACTCCAATGGAATATATTCCATTTTCATCGTCTTCTTCGCTGGCTGATAATCCTCGGGCGAACTGAATCCTCCAACTTCCTCGTATGTGTCCTCGACGAGTTCATCGTTCATGAAAAGTTCTTCGGATTCGATGAATTTCTTCTCGTTCAACATTTCAATAGTACGACAGTAAATTTCTTCTCCCATGTGAATGGCCTTGTAACTAATGACTGTTGAAGCCTCTGATACAATTATACCATCTTGAGCAAGGAGTCCTAAATAATACCTCACGGCATCTTGCAACAGCAACTTCTCATTGTCAATATCATTGTCCACATTTTCATCCGGACACACCGCAACTTGTGCTATCGAAAGACCTTGCACGTACACAAAATCCACGTTTGGCATTATTACACAAAAAAACGCAGAACTCGAAAACCAAAGTGCGGAAAAAAGATCGTCGCGGGAGGTAACGTACTCGTTCGTCCACCGTACTAAAAAATGTGAGATCCTCCGACGCACTTTAAGGACTATTTATATGGTTATTGAAAAAGACAGTACGTCCGAAAAAGAAGGACGGATGAAGGCTTGCGGAAAACCGTCGGAAAAAACGTCTATTATAATATAACGAAAAGTTCCTGGCTATGGCAATGAGTTAGCCGGACAATCAGACATGTACATATACCTGCAATGATTGCTCTCGTCAGGAGTCAAGAACATTCGCTCGCGGGAAAGTACCGCACGAGGTCGAACCGAGCCCAGGTAAAGACTTTAACTGTAAAAAAAACTGTAAAAACCTGAAAAACCCATTAATAAAATGGGGAACCGAATTTCCCGGGACCTGGTAGCGACAACCTCGCTACAGAACCTTCTACACGACTTCGAAACGATGCTACGACAGCCCTTGTCGAAATGCGATTCTGTGATAGCAGAGAGGTATTTGTAAATTTGAATGAAGCGTGTTTTCCGATAGACGTCCTGAAAAACGTGTGCTCTTGTACGAATGCGTCGTTTATTGTGTGTGCGAGATGCCGCAAGAATTATTGTTTTCGATGTTTTTACGGCGAGTATCACCCTGGCTCGTGTCATACTAGCATGTAATTAATACAGAGAGAATTTTCAATAATAAAGCAAATATAACATTTTGAAATTATTTTTTGTTCCATTTTTATTTCCCAGCGGACACAAATAAAAAATTTGATTTTGATCGAACAAATAAAAAACATGCATTTTCAACTTAAAAAATAAAAATAAGTTATAAATAATAGATTTTAGGCTTAAAATTGAGGGAGGAGTATCAAAGTTCCAGAAAAAAAATGCACAGCGAGACACGAACCAGCAACCTACCGATTACCAGTAATCCTCGCTACGCCCTCGGCTATTCACCTTCATATTGACCTCTTAACGCGAACTCCTTATGAACGTGTAAACCGATTTTCAAATGCAATTTTCTCGAAAAATCTTGAGAAGCGCGCGCTACTGTTTTGTCAAATTACATTTGGACAAGACATCTTTAAGTACTGCAAGTTTCAGAAAAATCCGTGACCCATCGACCGTGGCTTCCCCTTGATAGATACGTTACTGTTTTGGACGCGCATGCGCGAAAAAAGGTGAACCGTCTGGGAACACTGTCGACGAGTTACCGAACCTAGACAGTCAAACCCTAGCTTTGGAAGAGCAGCATCTATATAAATATCGTTTAAAAGACATCTGCCTTTTTTCTTTATTACAAAGCAATTATTATGTTTCTTAATAATAATAATGACTTTACCTCAATCGTCGTGAACACATTGTAGAATTCCTGCGCTCTGCATTGAAACTTCTGTTGCTGCTTGATCGTTGTCGTCAAAATCTTGGTTCCCAATACTCTTTCCTTATTATTTGACGACGCCACTGTGGAATTCATTTGCATCTTCAACAATTAATTAAAAAATATTTATTTAATAAACCATAAAATAGAAGAAACTCAAGTAATTTCTGTTAGCACGTCGATTCAAACTAATATGCATTAGTATTTGAAAAATATAGTAGCTCCAGTCCGAATGTTTACAATTCAGTACAGTTCAATATACTTACATACAGGGTGTTTATTTTATCTTGAACACCTAAATTATTTCCGCTACTATTAAAAGTAAGAAAAAATAACTAAATAGGATGTACATACATGGTTTTAAGACGCGCATCAGACGGTAATAAAAAAAATCCTTTGAACGTCATTTTAACAGTCTTTTCCCAGATAGCCAAAATGCTCGATTCTGGCCAGGGCAGTTATGACCGTGTGGGCTCGTAACGTTCCCTCGGCACAAGCTGCCGAGGGAACGTTACGAGCCCACACGGTCAAAATTTGGCAGGAACCAGGACCGACAGGCCGAGGGGAAGCTTGTGCCGGGTTTGCGCCGAGGGAACGTTACGAGCCCTCACGGTCATAAGTGCCCTCCTCAGATTATAGCCATCGTGTGCCTTTTGCCCATTCAAGCGACGTTCGGCCCGTCTACCTGACCCCGACACGCCGGGCTCGATCTATGCGCGAGGATCGCTTGGCTATCTGGGTTCAAGGTCACTGTTGTAGTCGGCGTCAAGATGAGTTCACCGACCTACACACAATGACCTTGAAGGGGAAAAAATCAGTTTCAGTTTGAAGAATACAAAAGTAATAAAACGAAAGGGGTAATATCACTTTCTTCATTTAGTTACTCAAAATGCTGACCGTCCGCAGCGATACACGTCTGTACACGAGATACACGTCTGTACACGAGGAGTCTAAAAAAAAGTTTAAAATATACTGTTTATAACGAAAGTCCCACGACGCCGGGAGATATGAAAGAACGAATACGGAATGCATGTTGCACCATGAATCGCGGAAATGCCATAAGAAATGCCATTCAGTAATTCACTTCTTGTGGCGTCGTGGGACTTTCGTTATAAACAGTAGATTTTCAACTTTTTTTTGGACTCCTCGTGTACAGACGTGTATCGCTGCGGATGGTCAGCATTTTGAGTAACTAAAAAAATAAGGTGATATTACCCCTTACGTGTTATTATTTTTGTATTCTTCAAACTGAAACTGATTTTTTTGCCTTCAAGGTCACTTCAAGATCATTGTGTGTAAGTCGGTGAACTCATCTTGATTGACACAGACTATAACATTGCATTATGAAAAATACATGTTACTATGCAAAAAAATACAGTGACCTTGAAAAAACTGTTAAAATGACCTTCAAAGGATTTTTTTTATTACCATCTGATGCGCGTCTTAAAACCATGTACGTACATCCTATTTAGTTATTTTTTCTTACTTTTAATAGTAGCGGAAATAATTTAGGTGTTCAAGATAAAATAGACACCCTGTATACAGTGGCGAGCAGAAGTATACGATTGTCCTTCAAAAACGAATAACTTTCTAAACATTGGTTTAAACGGCTTGAGTTTTTTGAGAGGTTACAAGGATTAGTTACTAGGTGATTCATAAAAAACATTAATAAAAAATCACAATTAGACAAAATTGTGAAGGAAAAAGAAATGGTTATGATTTTTAACTTCTTTTTATCTACATCTATAACGAAAATTTAAAATATGCCTTTTGTACATCTAACAAGAGAAGTTATCAAACGCGTAAATTAAAAAAATTATGAATCTCTGCACACAAGTAGAGTAGCTTATGCCTAATATTACCGTACCTTTTTGTCGTGTTATTTCTCACATTAAAGAGGCGAAATCAGCCCTTGACAAAATTTCAATACTTTCTTTTTCGTAAAATGTCTCAAGGATAACAAATGATATTTAAAAATGTTGAAACAAAAGTTGTATGGTATTATTGTGTCTACCAAACCCCCACCCTTAAAAAAAATTATTAATCTATACGTGCCAAAATATCTCTGGACACCTTCTTTCCGTACCTGTTAACGATTTTTGTACCACAATTGTTTTTTAATGTACATAACTATAATTATGAATTGAAAGTCTATTTCGACAGCAGCACTTAGGATATTTACATTTACTTCTCGTTTCTGTACATGAGAATTACCAATATCAAATTTATTTATAACATTGCAGCAACATTTATTAATAAAATTAATATTTAAGCATTCGCATCTTGTTTTGTGTGTGTTTACTAACATATCAATTATATGGTCATGCCTTATACATAGCGGATAGACATTGCGAGCTGCCGATCGTACAGGTCATGAGAATGAAATCATGTTAAGTTACGAAACGAATCACGTCTCGTTGACATGAGACCCATTCTTTTGAGACTTTTGTTCCTCGCGATGAGTACTATACAATGCAATCAAAAATCAATTTTCGATCTTTTGACCTTAATTTTCTAGGTGAAGGTCAATTTTGCAGTCGACTTTTTTAACAGATCTTCACCGATCCAGAGGTGTAGAATCCCGCTGTGGTGATTGTGACATATAATTTTTATACACCCTGTACATGTTTACAATAAAATCAAATCGCCAAAAAATTAAGGATGTTCTGGAAGTATATAAAAACGCAACAAAAATTTTGAAAATTTTACAAGATATAATTCTTACTAAATTAATGCAATTACCAAAGTTTGGGTTCGATTCACTGCACCGTTTAAGAATTATAGCAACTTAAAGTTTGCACATTTTAACACGTCTTCTTATGGAGAATTCATAAAATTCCACTTCAAACCCTATTTAGACCTTGAAAAAACGCAACTAGAAACTCCAGTTTTTTTATATATAGTAAAAATGATGTAATTAATTATGTTCAAAATTAATTAGGATTCACTAAACAGTTACAAAGCAAAAAATTATAAACTGTTACAGAACGTCAAATTTATCGTTTTGTCCTTCTCGCTAGTATGGAAACGCGACAACTGCGTAGACCCCTGAATATAGCTACAATCAGGGGGTACAATTATTCGCAAAAGTCACTTATAATTTTTTATAATATGTAGACAATTTGATTAAAAAATAAATATAACATGAAATTCACTAATTAAACGAAAGCTTTTTAAATTAATTTATTTTTTTAATGCAAAATATACTCATGAATGGCTTTCATTGCCAATATATTGATGGATTTCGAATTTCTTGTACTTTTATCTCCCATTGTACCCCCAGAACATCCTTAATCAGTCTTCAATTCGACACATGTGAATATTAGAAATTATCAAAAAATATGGTTTCATCAGGAGTTGAGGTCACTTTGCCTTTTAATTAAGCAGCACCGTATATTTTGAGCATTATACGATTGTAGTTTAAGACAAAACTAATCCAGAAAGTTTGGTTTGATCACCAGAAACATAAGTATAAAATTATTTTGTTCCAATCAATATGTGATTAAACTCATTAGACTAATTAATGCTAATCTTATTATTAGATTGCATACATTAGATCAGTCATAAAAATATTTTGATTACCAGTTGAATGAAGTATTACACTTGTTTAATAAAGTGATTGTACAGTTACTCGAATTAATATTCGGACGCTCTATAAAAGAAAATAACTTCTTTGATACTGTACTATACAATTTGAACTATTTTGGGAAGCTAGAGCAATTAGGTTACTACAGGATGTAAAAAATTTTTTTTTCAAAAATAGAAATTGATCGGAATTGTAGAAAAAATATTAAAAGTTGCATTTTACAACTTTTTTATGTGGGCCAATATTGAAAACGTAAAAAGTGCATTTTGTAGGTCTGTGTCAATTATATGCACTGTGAAAGTTTCACCGAAATCGGTTCCCAGATAGCACACCGGCTCGATTTGGGCCTGGTTTTTATGCGCGCATTGGCCCGGATATGGCCAGGCATGGGCTCGAGCCCAGGGCCTGACGGCCGTGCCGGAATTCAGCCAGATTCAGCCCATTTACAAGATTGCAAGGGTGCGGGATTTGCGTTCTCATTTCGTGATAATACAAACACGGGTTTTTTCAGTAGTCAAAAACGCCAGATAAAAGATCAATCTAGGCAGCAAACGCCCTCAAAAGTCTTTTTTAAGACAGATTTAATAACAGTAAAATGGGTTTTGTTTCCTGCTAAAGATGGTGTAGGTTCTGTTCCATGCTAAAAATGATGTAAGAGTTGTTCCAGACTAAACATGATGTGGAGAGAGAAGATGTCGCGAGAAAAGTTGGGCTCAATCGAAGCACTGATTGGCCACATTAGTGTGACTGTGTTGCCCTCTCAAAAACAGGCTGACTACCGGCACGGCCATCAGGCCCTGGGCTCGAGCCCCTTCCTGGCTATATCCGGGCCAATGCGCGCATAAAAGCCCGGCACGAATCAACCGGCCTGGGCCTCGAGCCGATCCAAGCATTGTGTTGGCCTGTAACCTGTAGGTCAGGGGCCTTGCAGGCTTGGTCAGGTGGTAGGTTCGGTCAGGCTGTGCTATCTGGGTTGATGCGGAAAAAAACGACAGGCATTGAAATATGTAAGAATCCTTAGATTTATTGCAGTTAGAGGCCGAAAATCGTGAAAATCTGCTATTTTTACCATCTTCAAACGTTTTTAGTTCATTACAACGTCGACCGATTTTGGCGAAATTTTCAGAATATGTTTAATTCACACAGATCTACCAAAGATAATCTTTAAGGGCCCCTTCTCCTTGCAGACGACACTCGCGCGTGAATGTGTGGTACATTCACACACCGCTAGACCACGTATACGTACGCGAAGATTGCAAGGATCCAGGATTCCACTTCTGATTTCTCAATAATGCAAAGACGGGGTTTTTTAGTAGTCAAAATCGCTAAATGAAAGATCAATCTAGGGCGCTGTTTGCCTCAAAAGTCCTACTTTTACGTTTCCGAGCAATGGTTTTGTAATATTCGGCGCATGTTGCCCGTCAGATGGCGCTGCAGTCACGCCGACGTACTAGCCTCTCCGCCGGGCAACATGCAGCCGAATATTGCAAAACCATTGCTTAGAAACGTAAAAGTAGGACTTTTGAGGCAAACAGCGCCCTAGATTAATATTTCATCTAGCGATTTTGGCTACTAAAAACCCCCGTCTTTGCATTATCGAGAAATCGGAAGTGGAATCCCGGACCCTTGCAATCCTCGCGTACGTATACGTGGTCTAGCGGTGTGTGAGTGTACCACACATTCACGCGCGAGTGTCGTCTGCTAGGAGAAGGGCCCTTAAATTGTCAATATAGACCCACATAAAAAAGTTGTAAACTGCAACTTTTAGTATTTTTTCTACAATTCCGATCAATTGCAATTTTTGAAAAAATTTCTTTTCACATCCTGTAGTAAACTAATTGTTCTACCAAAGAGTTCAAATCGTATAGTACAATATTAAAAAAGTTATCGTCTTTTTTATAGCATCCAAATATTAATTCGAGTAACTGTACATATGTACAACATTTTTCTGATACAGGATGATCAATAAAAGGTTTTAATTCAAACTTCTTATAAACAGTTTTAACTTTGTTTTAAAATTGATAAACATTTAAAAATTTCCCATAAATATGACAATCCGTCAATAATTACCTACGTTAACCCAAGAGTAGAAATGCAAGTATCGTGCGGAAGGCAAACTAGTTTCTTGAAATTATGATTTTGACTCGGACCCCCATACCATGCAACGCCTAAATCTCAAAAAAATAGTACCATCCATTATAAACTAATAATGAACTGTATAATGTCTATTGTTCTTCAATTTCTTTAACCGACGGACACCCATAAACCCAAATGCATTAATACTTTGTACTTTGTAGTGTTGCATGAAGCTTTGCAATCTTATTTGTAGTAATTGTCTTTATACTTACTTTCGCATTGAATTCAGTGGTAAAATTTGAAATATTCTCTTTCACATTATCTTTTTTGGGTAGAATCATTCCAACTGCAAACTCTAATAAACAAAGAATACAAATTAACATAATATATGAATATTTATTTATACATAGACAAATTAAATAATAAATAATGACTTTTTTTATGTATGTAATGGGTACGAAATGTTTTCGTCATACTAATGAAAACACTTTACATGTACGAGACAATACTTGAAATAGTTTGAGACCAAGTGTAGATGTATTACTGTTTACAATAAGTTTTTAATAAACATCACAGTTTGAAAACAACTCTTTTATATGTATACATCTAAGGTACATCAAATACTTTTATATAAAGGTTCTGATAAAATTTTTGACTGAAATTTTTGAAAAAAGATCCTGCGGAATTAATTTTAATATTTCATTTTCTAAATAATTACAACAGTGTTAATTTGTTCATTTGCGAAATAATTAAAAGGATGTTAAATAGCCTTTTGGAAGTGGCCAAAATGATTTTGATTCTGTCAATGAATTAGTCGATGATTAGCAGATTTTGTTTCGTACATAAATGTAAGTGATTTTGTTGATCTTTCTTAATGCATAACCATTTTATGTACTAATACAGGGCTAATACATTGGTGATGCTTTAGAAATGGAATAGGATTCAAAATCAATATAATATTCACCAGAAACTCTCCATACATAAACGTTGAAACGTTCTGGTTCCTGTTCTAAGAATAAAAATCAATGACCATTTTCACGCCCTACTTTTGAGTAATATTGTGAATTATTGATATATTCTTTTTATCACTACTATAATTATTAAAAAATTTACCATGATATCTTTTAAGACTAATTGTGGGATATTAGTTAAGAACCAAGCAACTCCTCTAGATTTTGATAAAACTTTCATATAACGTCAATTTGTTGTGGCACACTCACACCCGCTAGATCCAGATATACGTACACGAGGTTGCAAGGGTCCCGTACTTTTCAAACCACGTCTCGTTAATGCACATTTGAAGCCCCTACGTAGTCACAATCGCTAGATAAAAGACCCACCAAGTGCGCTTGGTGTCTAAAATGGCCTACTTTTGCGTTTTCGAGGCGTAATTTTCATTATTCGGCAGCATCTAGCAGAGTTCGAGAAGCATTGGGCGGCGCGACATTGCTGCCACTGTCAAGACACATACATTTTCTTAAATATCGAGAGATTTAAGGTTCTTATAGAAAAAGCATACACCAAGCGCACTTGCAGGGACATATACAATGTCAATGCAACCTTTATTATGTTAAACTATATGTGTTTAAACACAGTTTGATATTTACGAAGTACATCCCTAAACGGAGGGTTTCGGCACAAGTATCAGTTCCATGGCATTTTTAGCTAGCAGCGCTAATGTCTGTTTCTCATTATTCAGTCACTGTTTTACCGATACATCGGTAAAATTCAGTCACTGTTTTACTGATTCATCGGTGAAATCGGTAAAACAGTGACTAAATGGTGAGAAACAGACATTAGCGCTCCTAGCGAAAAATGCCGTGAAACTGATACTTGTACCGAAACACTCCATTTAGGGATGTACTTCGTACTTTTCAAAGTGTGTTTAAACACTTATAGTTTAACATAATAAAGGCTGCATTGACATTGTATGTGTCCCTGCAAGTGCGCTTGGTGTACGCTTTTTCTATAAGAACTCTAAATTTCTCGATATTTAAGAAAATGTATGTGTCTTGACAGTGGCAGCACTGTCGCACCGCCCAATGCTTCTCGAACTCTGCTAGATGCTGCCGAATAATGAAAATTACGCCTCAAAAACGCAAAAGTAGGCCATTTTAGACACCAAGCGCACTTGGTGGGTCTTTTATCTAGCGATTGTGACTACGTAGGGGCTCCAAATGTGCATTAGCGAGACGTGGTTTGAAACGTATGGGACCCTTGCAACCTCGTGTACGTATACAGTGTCTAGCGGTGTGTGAGTGTGCCACAACACTCTCGCTCGACCAAGGTCAAATACGGACCGTCACCCTTAAGGGTGAGCAATAAATTGTTCATCGCTAATACGATCTGGCCAGGAGAAAGACAAAAAATACAATGCACATAATTAAAAGGAGAGTGACAGAGAAGAAAGCAGCTAAGAAGAAATTGATCTAGGAGATGCGCAGAGTAATATGATCTAGCTAAGAGGAGGACGAAAAATGCAATAGAAGAGAGAAGAAAGCGATTAAGAGGAACTAGTGACGAAGTAATCATCTAACGAAAATTAATAACAAAGGATTGATCGATCTATAAAAGGGATGGCTCCTCATTAGGAGCGCAGTCTACAAAAGTCCAGTCAATAGCTTATTACACAGTACACAGTCAATCAGTCTACAAATCTCATTGTCAAGCAGTCTACAAAAGTCCAGTCAATAGCTCATTACACAGTCAACAGTCAAACAGTCAACAAATCTTATTGTCAAATCTCAGTTGGTTTTATTGTGAAGTTAATCATTCCAAAAGAAAGAAAAGACAACGCAGAAGCCCTTGAAGAAACAAAAACATCTTGATCGATCAAACGAAAAGGGCAACCACCAGAAAGTCCCCATCAGCAGGAAGATTCACATCAACCACTAAGAAGAAGTCTACTTAGCGGTAATTACTAACAAATTATAATAAGATTTCGATAATATTATGTATCCGAAATTTGGAGCTTAAAATGTAGTTTTGTTTATTTTTATTGAAACAAATAAAATGTCAAATCATTTATTAAAGAAACTACCAAATTTCGATTTCCACATTCCATCATCAAAATCACATAGAATATTAAGAAATCCTCGATTACCCGAACCGAAGCCGGTGAATGCAGGTAGGTTCAAAACTGCGTTATATCTCAATTCTAATCTTTCCAATCATTCAAATTAAATTTCAATTTTAACTATTCAAATCTATAATACGTCCACCTTAGGACGTAACACCGATACAGTGACTGAACTAATAAAGTCTTATTAAAATCCAAAGGCTTCGCTTGTTCTGTGACACTTCTTGTTAGTTCTTTCTCACAGACATAAAACTTTACCTTCTCTTAGAGCGGAGACATATTTGTTTAGTTTTTCTCGAATAGCATCCTTTCCTTTCGTATGTAGGAAGTGCTTTATTACTTCGCCTTCGTTTGTGCTATCTTTCAAAGTAATTTGAATCTGTAATTTAAAATGTATTCGTTATCTTACTGATAATAATGTTAATAACACTGCCCAACAGCCAAAAAACGTTTCAATTTTCGCTATGCGATCCTTATACAGTTTTTTGTGCTGATTCCGTATCTGCCCTTAATTTTTAAAAAAAGACAAACTTTTTAACTTTGATCAAATATTGTGATGTTATTATAAAAGATTTTGAATTGTTCTTTACAGCAAAAGGTTCTGTGGACTTTCCCGAACACCGTTTAAAGTTGAAAAATTTGTCTCTCTTTCAAAATCAAGTTTTTCAAAAACTGTCCGTTTAGGGGAAAAATTAAGGACAGATTCGGAATTTTAAAAAAGTTGAAATTTGTTAGACAGTGTAACCTAAGAGATTCTCGGTCCATAGTTTATACTATTAAAACTGTTATAAAGTTTATATTTGTCTTTCAACCAAAGTGCATTTTCATGTTTGTAACAGTAATGTAGTCCTCCGATTTTCGCAGTCCAGATGTAATTATATTCCTTTCAAAAGTTACTATGACTCTCATACACTCCTTAGAAATATTATACGAGAAATCTTCAATACTTCACTCATTTTTGTTTTACATTTTAATTAATATTAATAATCTATTAAAAAAGGTGTAAAAAGGAAATTCTACTATTTTTTTTTTGTAATTCACACTAAACACGATTTTTCCAAAATTTTCATTACATATCATATAGTAAAGTGCTCCATCTTGCTTTGCAGAAAAACTGAGGTCGTTTAGTCCATTTATAAAAAAGTTATTCTGATTTAAAGTTTGTGCCATTAGTTATGAGACTGTATTCAGGTAATTCGCTTTTCTTGCTAATTTATTCATTATACATATTTATATCTCAGAGAAAAACACGAACAAAATGTATTTTTTTCATCTCATTGAAGCATGATTAGAAAAATGCAAACATTTGACAATATCTAAAAAAACAAAATGAGTGAATTTCTGTATGAGAGTTAAGTATGAGCAAAGCAATAAGAACTAGGTATTAATATCCCTCTTTCTCATTGCTCAAGACAAGGATGTATAATAAAACTGAGGATCATAACAAGGTTAACACGTTCACAGTCCCATAATCTGTATGTATTCATTTAAATACAAAATTAATAAATGACTTCTAAATGATTGTGGCAAGTACTAAACATAATTAAACTTAAACCAGTTTTTAAATTAGTGAAATATATATTATGTAATACTTAAAAGAAAACTGTTTATTATTGCCTTTGAAAAAGTCACATTGTTATGTATTTCGTCAATTGAAATGTAGATGCTCGAACAGTGAACGTGTTAAATAATGAACTATGTATGAAGCAGCAAGTGTTCATAAACTTGCAAATAATAACGACTGTGACCTGTAAAAATTATTTACTTACATCTACTTCAGTAATATCATTCTCCTCAGATAGATTTGGAATGTTTATTTTACCCTCAATCTTCTTATCAGATTTTCCGTCGTATTTCCATTTTAAAACAATATTCCATTCATAGAAGAAAATTAATTTACCTTTCCTATTGTTAGCCATTGCCTCACCCTCGCATTTTTCTACTTCTGTTATCGTACATAAAACTAAAAAAATATTTATGTTTAACGTACCATGTGCATGTATTTAAAGTATGTATATTTGGTAATTATTTACAATAGGGCCGACCAAATTGAACTTAATTTTCAGTTATATTTATCTAAATTAACTAATATTTTTTTTTATCAATGCTATATAAATGGAAATATGTATATAACCCAGACCTGGCACGCGAGCTTACACAATCAACCAAGCCTGCCTTGAGCCTGAATATTGTCCAAGCCAGTGATGGGCAAAAATTGTATTTAAATACAATTGTATTATAGAGAGGCAATAGTAGATGTAAGATAATAGGATAGCTTAGATTAGATCAGATTAGACTAGGTTAGACAAGTTTAGATTAGGATTTGGAGCAATGGATGGAAGAATGGACAGAGGGATGGAAGGATGAGTGATAGAATAGTTATGTAAACCAAGTCCAATTTCTTGGCCGCGAGGCCGAAATTAAATAAATAATAATAATAATACAATTGTATTATATTGTAATAACGAATAAAAGATACAAAATTTGTATTCGTTATTCGAAGGATCGAATACAAAAGTATCTTTTATTCGACTTTTATTTAAATAATCTTGTATTCGCCGAGAATGTATTCGATGAATAATAGTTACAAATTGTATTCGAAGCTCAAATACATCCGCTTACAAAATTACAAAATACAAAATTATTTAAATAAAAGTCGAATGAAAGATAGTTTTTTATTCGAACCATCGAATAACGAATAAAAGTTATGTATCTTTTATTCCAAACGGTATTTAAATAATTTGAATGGTTGGTTAATGGTTTATTTGTTACTCCATATCGTAGTACAGAGATGGCGTTATAGAGCCGAGGCTCTATTTGCCCAATTCAAACCCGTCTACATTTCAAGTGGTACAGAAGTATTTAAATACTGTCCAACTCTGGACCAAGCTATTGAGGCAGAATATTGTCCAAGCTACGCTCGGAGCTGCTCAAGGTCGACTTGGCTCAATTTTAGACGTCCGCTTGCGCGCGCATTTGTAGCGTTTTCTGCCATCCGCTGGATCCCGAATCTGCCTTTGTTTAAGAGGGCAGCACGGTCGCACTGATGTGACGGATGCCGTTTTCCCTCCTTGCATGTGCACAAAATAAAATTCTGCATTCAAAAATCGGTATTTCGAATTGTCAGTAAAAAGCACGAGTGCTGTATATTTGGTACAATAAAAATTGACTTCGCCGACATCAGCCACATTAGTGCGACCTACCCTCACCGACGGTGCTGCCATTCGGCATTCGCCACATCAGTGCGACCGTGCTGCCCTCTTAAACAAAGGCAGGTTCAGGGTCCAGCGGCCGGCATTCTGCCTTCGTTCTGCCCATGTCCAAATACCTGGTCCATCGGACGGCAGAAAACGCTGCGCGCGCAGGCGAACGTCCAAAATTGGATTTTTTGCTTACTGGGTAGCTGCCATTGCCAGAATCGAGTCATCGTGTGCTTTGAGCAGCTTCGAGCGACGTTCGTCCAGTATAATGCCCGTTACCTGCCCTCGGCACGCTGGGCTCGATTTCTGCTACGGCAGGCCTGGTTGACTGGGTTACCGCTGCTCGATTTAGTTTCCGAAATATTTATAAAACAAACTGTTAGGTCTGGGTATAGACTTCCTTCTGAACTGATTTCAACAGAGGTCGGGAGGGAGTTTTCACTTTTCTACTATTGTAAATAATTACCGTATATTTATTATACATATACACTTAGTAACAGAAGTTAAAAAATAAAATAGCTAAATAGAGAAATCGTAATACATATATCTTCTGCTACTTGAGCACAGAATTATTTCCATTTAATTCAAGAAACGCGTATCTCTCTCTTTTGCTCTACACTTATACTCATTTCTTATACTCAAACGTGAATGAAAGATATCATACCCAATAAAATTTTTTATTTTTCACTTCTGTCAAGGAGTGTATATGCATTTATTAAAAATTGAATAATTTAAAATTAAGTAAAATACAAATTTTATAACAAAACAATTATTAACGCAGTAAACAAATACAATTATAACAAAATTAATTACACTATAATATTTAAATGTTACTGAACTCATTTTAGACATGATAAAAATAAAGAATAAAATATAAACCTTCGTCTCCTCCGATCTTCATATTGGTAAATAAGTCTTTCAACTTTTCCTGAGACCAGACACAGGCATTTTTTTCCGTCCTTAAAAAGAAAATATTACATATTAGATCATTATGTTAGATTATTATCTATAATATGATTTAATAATTATTTTTCGTATATGGATGAATTAATACTGATAGAAGTTATTTTATCAATTACGCAATTCTCCTAAATTACCAACAGCATTGCAGGAATACTAAAAACATGATTTTGTAACAGCTTTAACATCAGATATAAGCCTCTTAAGTCTAAATCGATAAAACGCCCTTTTGTACAGGAAACACTCCATTTCGGACTCCTATTTTATTCAAATTTAGGTAAAGCATAATTTGTAAGTTATGTACAAAATATAGACTCCCAAAATTCTAAGTTTTCACTGAATTTTACATACTCAGTCTTTACAACAGTAGTCGGCACGGAGGAGACTTTTCAGGCCGTTCTCGGCTCGCGCCGCCTCCTTTTACCGGCCGCACGTCTCGCTCCCCGTAACGGCCGTAGTCCTCGAGGCAGCTCAGACGCGTACCTATCCCAGACCGTATGAACTGCGCGTGGCGCATTAGAACGACACCCGTATCAATAGGTTTCCACATTACCATGAAGGTACTATTGTCAATCCGTCTTTTTCTGTAGTATCCCCTGTAGGCCTATTCTACTATGTTGCATGATAATTTCGGAAACTAACTTTGAACAATAAATATGGAAGAGAGAGAGAGAGAGATAACTTTGACAAATACTTCTTAATTCCATTGCCAAAATCCTCTGAGGACTAGGGAAGAAAACAGTGTCGAATTTTTTAAAATATTAGATGAATCGAGATATCCCCTCCTCAGAAATTTCGCACTTAGAATTTTTTTAATGTTCGGATCGACATATCTGTGTGAATGTTTGTTCTTCAAAATACGGAATATTAAATCGGAAAACGTACCCGGTTGAAAGACGCTTTTCTATCATCTGCGATGCGAGCCGCGACATCTAATCTTTCGTTTGATATATCTGATATTCCGAGTACATCTAAACGAATTAAGAAGTATTTGTCAAAGTTATCTCTCTCTCTCTTCCGTATTTATTGTTCAAAGTTAGTTTCCGAAATTATCATGCAACATAGTGGAATAGGCCTACAGGGGATACCACAGAAAAAAAACGCATTGACAATAGTACCTCCATGGTAATGTGGAAACCTATTGACACGGGTGTCGCCCTAATGCGCCACGCGCATTTCATACGGTCTGGGATAAGTACGGGCCTGAGGACTAATGCCGTTATGGGAAGCGAGACGTGCGGTCGGAAAAGGAGTCAGCGCCAGCCGAGAACGGCCTAAAAAGTCTCCTCCGTGCCGACCACTGTTTTACAATGACAAAACTTACAGTTTTACAAATGTTATACACAAAATTTCTTTGTATACTTTGATCTTTTCTTTAGAGCAGAGTGACGCCCAGGCCTGCTTTAGAGGGTAGTATAGCTAAGCAAGAAGGACAAATCCACTCTTAAACCAATTTTAGCGCGTAATGCATTTTACCAAGAAAAAACACTTTCTTCTAAGTTTCAACTTACATACTTGTCCATAAATATTTTTATTATTATTGGAAATAAAAGAAGGTACCAAAGGAAACACGTGTAATATGCTGGGAGGTACATATGTACAGTAGCAGCAAAATCACTATGAAGGTCATGTCGTGATTATCTCTAATACTATACAGTATACAGGGTGTTTCGTCTAAAACAGGACACTCAAATATCTCTTCAGGTTATTGTGATGCAAAAAATATTTGTTACGTAATGTGCATGGTGTCAATGGACCAAATATCTGGCACGAATATTTTTTCCGAAGGTCATTCCTTTCGGAGTTATCAAGGTCATCGATGTTTTTTTATACACAACTACATTTTTATTTTATTGCATCGGGTAACTGATCGAAAAATACATTCAGATATGTATAATAACATGACCTTGATCTTCGAAAATTAAAGTTTTACCTTCAGATCAAGCTCAAGGTCATGTTATTATACATATCTGAATGTATTTTTCGATCAGTTACACGGTGCAATAAAATAAAAATGTAGTTATGTATCAAAAAACATCGATGACCTTGATAACTCCGAAAAAAATGACCTTTGGAAAAAAATATTCTTGCCAGATATTTGGTCCATTGATGATATGCACATTACGTAACAAATATTTTTTGCATCACAATAATCTGAAGAGATATTTAGGTGTCCTGTTTTAGACGAAACACCCTGTATAAAAAGAATTTGTTTTTGTCAAAATATGTGCCTCCTTGATAGTAACATTATTTTATACAGGGTGAAGATTATAAAGCGTTACAGACGGATATCTCCAAAAATATTGATTATACGCAAAAATGTCTGAGATGAAAGTTGTTCAGTACCGAGGGGGACATCATGCGGTTGGATTTTTATTTTTCCCAATGGATACTCCAAGGTGAGGAAGGCCACCTTAATTTTTTTAAATGGAAAGATCTACTTTCTGTATCGATTGACTCGAATTCTGAGTAAAAATGTATTGACCTCTATATGTCCTAAATCTAATAGTTAACGAGATATTATCGAAACCATTTTCTTTCTTCTTTGGATAATATCTCGTTAACTATTAGGTTTAGGACATACGAAGGTCAACACTTCTATACTCATAATTTGATACTCTATCGATCTATGGTCTAAAAAATAAGACATTCCGTTTAAAAAAAGAAAATTGACCTTCATCTCACCTTGAAGTGTTTACCGGTAAAAATAAAAGCCCCACCGCATGATGTCCCCCTTGGTACTGAACAACTTCCATCTGAAACATTTTTGCGTATAATCAATATGGTCAACAGAACTCAGAAATGCATTCTTGCTAATGGAAGTCACATTGAACAAGATATGTAGTCTTATCAATACAATATACTAGCAAATACAGTATTACGACTTTATTTGTTTTATTTCTGCCCTTGTATGACCCTAAAGAGCATAGTATACCACTTGGTTGAACTCGTCTTAATACCAGCTTTCATTTGATGTAAAATAATATGTAGCATTTTATTTAAAAAAATGAAGGTCACGTTTGTTTCTCGAAAAATATTAAAAATAAAAAAAATTGAGATATGCTATCATATTGCTAATAAAATATACTACAACTTCCTCCTCTTTGGTTTTTTTCTAGTGTTTATTGTTTACGAAGAAAACGCTGGTACAAATTATCGCGAACACCCTGTAGAATACTTTAATGGTATCGAAGCATTTACCCTTCAGCACGGACATTTTATACTCTACAGATGCTGTTGCTTCTCAATGCTATCTGTCTTTGCTCTCAGCCAGAAGGCCTTATACCACCACTATTACACCAATTCATTTGAGTTATTGATGAATAATATGTTATTCTATACTACTGCCCAAATAACAGCCTAAAATTTTAAATAGTATTAATAGAAAACGCTATGCAACTTAAATGTGTCGACATGGAAGTGAAAGAAACAATTTCAGCAACCAGTATTGTAAAACAATCAGTTTTTCAGGCATTGCATAGATTAAAACAGGCCTGGGCAATGCTGACTCGCGGAACAGATGTGGCTACTTCTCCTCTTTGCCACATCCACTCCAACTCTTCCTTCAGCACAAGCCCCACGATGCTGCACCGGCAGCTTACACACCACTACTACATACTGCTTGTCAAATCTAGCTGTGCGGTTGACCAAAACTTAGGAATGCGCAGACAAAAACAAAGACTGCACTTGATGAGATAAAGATGCAACATATGAATGGTAAGATACACACCTTGTCAAAAGTGCATACTGTCCATTATTTCTTACAGCAGTAAACATACAAAACACCTGTTTATATGTTTGTGCGAATACACTTGTATCACTTTACTTTTTAACTGAACTGTTGCCACGTGCACCGTTTGACAGGTGGCGATCAGTTCACCATTGTTGCGAGGTTCCACCTATTTACCATTGCGCAGTGGGAACATTTCCCTTGCGGGGGACATTCAGCCGCACGGCTAGATTTGACAAGCTGTACACATATACATAGAACCCTTGCTTGAACTGACACCAATGACATTTACCAATTCCTTTAATTTTTACGATAAGGACTATTCAGGTGCAGGTAAAGAATTCGCAGAGCTGGAAGAATCGTCCATATCATAAAAATTAAAGGAATTGGTAAATGTCGTTGGTGTCAGTTCAAGCAAAAGGAGTAGCAGCTATATCTATCCCACGAGCCAGCATTGCCCAGGCCTGGATTAAGACATACAATTGTTGTGTGTGTACTTTAACATACCAATGCCAGTTGTTCACATTAGTGGCGTCAGGCCTCTCTTCAACAATCCACCTTGGATCACCTTCGCCCCATTTAGCCATCTTGTAAATGAAACAAGTGCTGAATAAGTACTGTTGTAATGTCCAAATGTATCAATGTAAACCAAGGTATTCCTGAAACATATAAAGTATAATTCTTTTGTTAACCCTTTGCACTCAGACCTATTTTAACTGGAAAATTTAAAATTTCTTTCGACCTAGAATAATTCCATTGTATATTAATTCTTTTCTTTGTATGAATATGAAATTGATATAATACCTCACACAATACTTAAATGTTTAGTAATTGATTTGATACTAACATATTTAGTAATGTAAACAATATTTTGAATAATAATACAGCAATTTTTAGTGGCGCCTCAGAGTCGCCACTTGAGTGCCAAGAGTTAGAATCATTGTAATCATATTATAAATGTTATGAATATTGTGTAATGTTTTAATTTATATCAGATCATAAATTCATCTAATAATACACATTACAGCAGTGGTTTCCAACCTGGGAGGCGCGGGCTATTGCCATGGAAGGCGCCAAAATTTTTAATAAAAAATTAATGTTCATACCATAATATCTACAAATAAATAAACTTCATACGGTAACGTAACAGTACAAATTCAGTGAAGTAATGTTTATTTTTAGTTTTCTTACATTTCTATACATTCATTTAAGCCCTATTAAAAAATTATCTGGAGCTGAAGATTTTAAAAATGACGCCTTTGCAAACGCTCCGTTTCTGTTCAGCGAATCAGTATGCAAAACAGTTGCGATAAATTCTGCTTGCTGATAATACAGTCGGAAGAAGAATCAATGATATATCTGAAGATATTTACGATCAATTAGTTTCTCTGCTGCATATTTCGAAAGTAATTTTATTATTAAACTTGCCTATTTGGTTGAAATTTTTGGCAAATTGAGCGGTTTAAATAAGTCGATGCAGGGATCACAAATGCATCCCCTTGTTCAAAAAGACAGAGAAAAAGCTTCCATTAAAAAGCTGGAGTTATGGAAATCAAATTTACAAAAGAATGAGTTGGATATGTTTTCACTTTCAAAAGATTTCTGGGACACAGCCAATATTGAAGCGAGCAAAAATCTTTTTATCGAACGCTTGGATGGTTCAGTGCTGCATTTTTCAAATTATTTAAAAGACCTTGATTTCTCAAAGATTCTGTGGATACAGAATCCATTTATCGACAATCAAGAAGACAAATTTGAGCTGACAACCATCGAAAAGGAAAAATTGATAGAATTATCATGCGACAGCTCACTGAAACAAAAGTTTCAAAATGAAACCATAATTCAATTTTGGGTGAATCTTAGTGGAGAGTATGAATCTTTGTATTGCAAAGCAATACATGTGCTTCTACCGTTTGTAACATCTTATTTATGCGAAACGAGTTTTTTGGCACTGGCTGCAATGAAAACCAAATATTAAACCAGGTTAATAGTCGAAAAAGAGTTACGAGTGGCACTCTCCACATTGCCCCCAAGATTTGATGAACTTTGTGCCAATAAACAACAACACTCGCATTAAATTTTGATGCATTAGATGTAGTTTAATTAGTAATTTAATATAAAAATAAATATGCATGTTCCTATTGTTATAGCAAAACCTTGTTATTATTCTGTTAATTGTAGTTTTCAGTATTTTAAAATGTGTCTATATTATTATATCAATTAGAAGATAGGGAGGCATGGAAAAAAAAATTTTTTTTAGGGAGGCATAGTTGCATAAAGGTTGGAAACCGCTGCATTACAGTGGTACCTCGGTATACGTCTGCTTTGGAGTACATCCAATTTGGAATACGTCCTGTTTGGATGTGACAAATTTTGCTCAGTATACGACTTCTGTTCAGTATACGACATAAAATTAAATCAATTATATTCAGAGATGATGTATTAGTAACTGACTGATCATACAAGTAAGGATCAGTAATGGAATTACTGATGAGGTTGGCGTATGATCGTGAAGCCTGCGGAAACATAACACGGAGAGATGATAGAAAATGATCAGTTGATCCAGTGTATTGGTATCAACGGCTTGATACAGAAGGCGAGTATGTCTGGTCCGATGGCAGATGCTACGATATAAATATAAAGATAGATTTAGAAATTTATAATAAAATTTCATTTTTTATTTGTGTTTAAACAGTGTTTAAATTATTTTACAACCCCATTAATGTAGATATAATATTAATAGAAGTCTTTTTACATGAGAACGGGTTAAACATTTTTACATTACTTCTTATAGGAAAGGTTGGTTTGGTATATGTTCTATTCGGTATAAGTCCAAACATCAGGAATGGATGAAGGTGGTAGTCCCACCTGTGGCTATAACTAGAATCTTACTAGATTTTGGTCGAAAATATGGGTCTGCGACTAAACGTTGTTTGATCTTATACAAGCATATTTTGAGCTATTTGAGGGCTCATTCTAAAGAGGAAGGTTAGATCTGGTGCGCTCCAGTCATCACGTAAGTCAAAAAAGTCTTTTAGAGACAGAATATGCATTGAAATCTGCGGGTTTTTCCCTAGATTTTTTCTCTACTTTGGGCCCTCATATTATTAGATATAAACATAATTTCGTTAACCTCATGACTGGAACGCACTAGATCTAACCTTCCTCTTTAGAATGAGGCCTCACCCAGCTCTAAATATACTCATATAAGGTCAAACAACGTTTAGTCGCGGACCCATATTTTCAACCAAAATCTAGTAAGATTCTAGTTATAGCCAGAGGTGGGACTACCGCCTTAAGGTCGTATACCGAGGTATCACTGTACTCTTTTTAAATGTTTATAATAAAAAAGAATAAATGGAAAAGGAAAGATATTAAACAACCTATGCCCACAAAATCATTGTGCTGTTTGCTTTCCACTGTTACATTGTCAGTATCACAATAAATGTAATTAGAATAGAACATTAAAATATACTTATATGTATACTCATTAATGCAGGTATCTTTTCGTACTTCTAATTCATATTTAAATATATATATGTGTGTATCGATTACACTGATATTATGTATATAATAATGATACTATGAATACCATGCTTATACCATTTTTCCATAAATTATAAACCATATAATATTATTATTAACATGAAATATAACAACTTTTTGTAAGCTGTTTAGGAATTTATTGAACACACTTGTGACCTTACCTTGATAGACAAAAGCTACATATATGTAAAACATTTTATATTAATATATGCATATTAAAATTGCACAATAATATAGTAATTTCTATTTAAGAAATGTGTACTAAATTCATTATAACTAAATATTTTGTACGAAATTAAAACTCTTATAACTCATGCTGTTATTATCAAATAGAAATAATTAAAGTGTAGTACATACAATAATATTTTTTACAAGCTTTATATACACATCTATATAATATAAAAACCAATTTTAACAAATGCTATGATTTATTTTAAAAAATGTCGTAATAATAGAAACAGTTTTCAAATGTTATTTAAAATATACACAGAACGAAATAGTTTATTAATTTAATATTCAAATGATTGTAAATATCTGTTCTTAAATTTTAAAAACTTATACCCATGTCATTCACGTTGTACTGCCACAGTTTGTACATGTGTAAGATCAAATAAATGTTTGTTAGATAACTCACATTACTGAACGTGTTCTAGAATTTTCAATGAAAATAATTTACAATAACAAGAACCGTTAAGATTTGTTATCCAAAATTAGAAAATTGTCAGACCTTCATAATAAACCTTCCAAATATATTTAAGCTTTAAATAAATGTTACATATGCATAATAACCTAAAACTGATATTTCCTGTAAAATTAATAATTTCGACATATAATACCTGCATAACAGACTTGCATAATAATACTAATATTTTACTTACAACAATTTTCGACGATGTTCTGAGTACGATTATGCCAGTCACTTCTCTTATATTTTTAATGTAACACAATTCTCAACGGAAAGTTATTGGAACAATCAATGTATTTTGTTGAAATCACAACTTTCTTGGAAACTCAGAACACGTTTTTCACATCAATACTCTCATGAATGAATAAATAATGTGAAATTCGCAAGTCCTCGCACGAGGACGAGACTTGAAATTGCTACGGAAACAAATATTCAGGGGTGGGGATCAGTGAGGATACAGATATCTTCTAGAAAATTCACGAACATGTCATGTGGCTCACTTACTATATACATATATAGTTTGTTCTTCTCTTGAGTTCGCGTGGACAAATAATAGGGAGCGCTCTAAGCTAAGTACGAGTCCTCTTACTTCATGGTTGTTACTACTTTGAATTCACTGAATCAGTGTTTGAATTACTAATAAGCAGACCCTACATTACACGGTCAATCGGAATGACAGTCACGTCGAAGATTGTCGAAGATTGACATTCGGATTGATCGTGAAACATTAATACTGACGGACTGATGAAATGGACTGACGGATTTCCAGATATTTGGAAATAGATGAGCACTCCGCAGACGTTTACAAAATTGGTATGATTTGATTTCTGAAAAATGAATGTATAACATGTGTATTTCTGTATATTTTATATCTCGTAAAACACGTCCTCGAGTCTTTTTGTCCGGAACAGATTGTGTCAATACATTCCTGCCAATATAACTGCCTCAAGGCGTCAGAGCCAGCTGCTCTGCTGCGTCATTGTAGATACGCTACTGTCCTGGCTGCGCATGCGCGAAAAACGGTGGGTTCAATCCAGTTCAATCGGAACACTGGATTGAAGCAGATTGAAGTCAGGATCAGTCAGGATTGTCAGGATTGACAGTTTGATTGTTCAACAACAGTTCAACAATCAGACTGTCAATGAAATTCTAATACATTTGTAAATACAGAGTATATTTTCTGACATTTGCAAGCATGCAAAACCTGCAAAACTATTTAAACGTAGAATCACATTTAAGTTAATTTTGTGGAGTAAAATGGCCTGTTGCATTAAGGTATGCAGTTTAAGGAGAGACCGAAAGGAATCGGCTAAGAAAAGCTTAAATGAAAAAGTTAATGATAGAGACAGGTTAGTCTTTCAAATTATATTTTATGTTTTACAAAAGTAACAAGTAAAATTTGATTTTAGGTTTTTATATTTATAAACATATCTATTGTTATTGGGTATGGGAATAAGTTTCCGTCCCTTTTTGTTGAAAAGAAGCGTATAAACAATTCCCATAGCGTGAAAACGTTTTCTAACAGTAGATCGATCAACGTTTAATTCAATTGACAGTTCTGCAAGTGTTTAACGTGGATTTCCATCAAGTAATGCTGGGAAATCTGTATCTTCGAATTTTTTAGCACACCATCACAATCTTTGCCCTTATGTCGAAATCATGTATTTGATGGAGCATCGTCCCCGTAAATATATAATAAATATATATAGTAAATATATAACACCTTTCTTTAAAACAAAATAATGCAACATGACTTCCCAAAAATACTGCTTACTTGCAACAAAAGTAGACATTTTTCACGCGAAAAATTGATTGCTGTTCACGCTCGAAACAATTGCCACTAACTGCGTTTTGAAGCTTAGACATAGAACTTTCAAAAACATGTACTACATTCCATCAAATACGCGATCGGTACTTAAGTACAACGACACCTTCAAAAGGGCGGAAACTTATTCCCATACCTAATACAAGAAGTTTTCTTTTGTTTAATTAGTTATGTATGTAGTAATTATACATCTAAAAAATGTACTTATTCCTTTCACAGAATTACAAAGTATCACGGTTTTACAATTAAAATGCAGTATGCGTTAGAAGAGAAAATGAGGTGTTTTCCTTGTAGAAGAAGTTGGAAGATGACATTAAGAAAAGAGCGTAACGTAAAATTGAAAATTGAAAAGTTAAGTAACAAACACAGAACATTACAATCATTAAATTGTAACTATAAACGTCGAGAAGAGAGACTTCGATGCAAAGTATGTACATTAAATATATTTTTTTACAAAGTTCAATGACTGTTTTAATTGTAATTCTAATTTCAACTAATATTTGTAGATTTCAAAATTGTGCAACAAAATTGCATATTTAAAAGATGAATGCAATAGATGCAACAAGAAAGTGATGGAAACCAGCAATTAGCTGTTGAAGCTTGTTTTGCAGCAGAGAAATCCAACAATAAAAAGGGCATTGCTGTGAATCAAAATCACAAAAACATACAATCGTCTAAGATCGCGCAATATTTTGACATTGCCGTCCATTCAAACATTAAATCGTTATATGAAGAATGTGAAAGGTTGTTACAGTTTTCAAATGAGTACATTCGAATTGCTAAAAAAGAAAACGGCAGACATGGAATCTAACAATGTACGAGGTACGAATACATTTAATTTGCATAAATCAATTTTGTTGATTTATAAAAATGGGTTCTTATTATACGACAAAGCTGTTTAGATAATCGAATAACTATAAAAGGAATGTGATTTTTAGATACAATAATTTATATACAGTCAATTAATACTATATCAATGAATGTTATATATTTTAATAGTCAAAATATTGTTTTATAGGTGTCTTGTTGGTCGATGAAATGAAATTATCGCAAACTTTATACTTTAATCGCATGAATCTAAAAGTTGAAGGTTTTGTCGATTTAGGCTGGCATACTGGGGAGGATAAAAAAACGAAAAAAGGGGACCATGCATTGGTTCTTATGTTTCAGCCTTTTAAAGGTACATGGGTCCAATCTTTGGCTTGCTTCTTGAGTATTGGCAGTGCAAGTTCATCAATTTTACACAAAATTATTATGGAGTGCATTATTTTAACGGAACAGTCTGGATTGAAAATTGATGCTGTAGTGTCAGATGGAGCCTCATGGAATCGATCCATGTGGAACATATTGGGAGTAACAGAAGACTGTGTTAGTATACAGCACATAGTAGATACAGAAAGACGTTTGTGGTTTATTTCTGAAAAGCCACTCTTCAAATTTGTACTTTTCTAATTGATAAGTGTGGATTCAAGTACTTGATGACATCTAAACTAAATCAAGACAATTTGGAGGTATAATTATCTTTTTAAGATTGTTTTTTAATCAAAACATTAATAAAACTTGTTGTATATAATTTATAATTATTGTTGTAGAGATTTTTTGGGATGATGAGAAACTCTTGTGGATCGAATGATCATCCGGATTCGCAATTATTTATACAAATGTATAGATTGACATCCATGTATTCTCTGATAAAAACCTCCGAAAGGTTGTAATGTGTCAATTGGAGAAATAATGGATGTCCTTATAAATATTAAAGATATAGAGAATATTAAAGAAAGAGAAGAACAGTGGGTAGATCAAATAAATACTGTCCTCGACAGAGGAAGAAACACTGAAGTGTTGGCATATGCCCTGTCAATTCTTGTAGACCACGATTCGCATGTATATGGCAAGAAAAGGGAAACGATTTTTTAAAAATAAAAGTCATGATAAAAAGATTATTTGTGAAGAGTGTTTGAAGATGTTGACTTTACAGCCAACTGATAAAATACCAGAAACGCACAAATTGATTCAGATAAAAACAAAAGGATCTTTAATAAATCCTTCAGTGGCACTATTTGATTTGCTGTCCACTTTAGAAAAGGGAATCATGGGGGCAACAAAATGTGGAGAGATTAATGTCAACACATTATTTGACATAATGGGATTAATCAATGATGAAAGAAATCCTATTAATCTCATTGGCTGCGAAGAACACAATTATGATTTCACAAAGAACATTATTCGTTCTTATTTAGTCACGCGTATGTTCTTTCTGGTTAAGCGGGTGAACAAAAATAACAACTTGGAAAAAGAAAAAATAAAAGAGACCAGAAAAAAGGTAAAATTAGTTACAGCAAATAGAGATATTCCCCTAAAAAAGGGCCAAATAAAAATAAAAATACAGAAATAAAAGAAACGAATGCAGTCGAAACAAGTGTACAAAGGAAATGAACTAGAAAAAGGCGAAAATAAAAATCATCGTATAAGGTAATCATATAAGTGTAAACATTGCAAGTAACTTTATAATGCAGTGACACTGAATTTTACTTATTATAAAATTTTATTTTGAATTAATTTTTGTGATTACATATATTATATGTGTTAGAATTTTGCAGGATATAATAAATGCATCGTAGTTCTATAACTGAACAATAATGGAATTGAGATGTTGAATATGCTTGGTGGAATGGGTGGCAAAATATTTAACAGCATATACAAAAAGAATACTGCATGCGTATCTATGAGTTATATGCGAGAAAGTGGAATAGTACGATAGTACCTCATAGGTGGTGCGGAAATCTATTGATACAAGTTCAGTTAATTCCGAAGCGTGGTATAAGCCCATTATGTTGTAAAACCGAGTCCATTTTTCGAGAAACACCGAGGGGGAGTTCCACACCCTATACAAGGAGTTACTGAGGGATGAGGAGAAATTCAAGCAGTACTTCAGAATGTCAATTGTACAATTTACGACACTATTGGGGAAGCTGAAACCACAACTAACTAAACAGAATACAACGTTTCGGGAAGCCGTGACTCCGGTGGAGAAATTGGCAGTCTGCCTCAAGTATGTAGATATAATTTTCTTTATTTCCTTAAATTTTAAATCAGAATAAGCAATGAAGAACCGCGATTGATTCATTAAATTTATTTTTGTGCAGGTTCTTAGCGACAGGCGATAGCTTTAGGACGATAGCGTTCAGCTACTGCTTAGGCGAATCAACTGTCAGAGCCATTGTGAAGGAAGTATGTGAAAGCATAGTCGAAACAATGAAGTCCGAATGCATCCCGACACCAACGAGGGGGCAATAGCAGAGGATCGCCGAAGAATTCCACACAAATTGGAACTTCCCTAATTGCTTTGGTGCCATTGACGGCAAGCACGTCATGATCAAGGCACCCACCAACAGTGGTTCATTATATTATAACTATAAGAAGACCTTTTCTATCGTGCTCCTGGCCCTGGTCGACGCCAATTACAAATTCATTGCTGTTGACATGAGCGCCATGGCAGCCTCACAACTACACATCCCTGAGGAGAGAAATCTACCCGGCACGAATATAAAAATGCCGTTTGTGATGGTGGCGGACGAGGCTTTTCCGCTGAAGGATTATATACCGCGGCCGTATCCAGGCGCGATCATAGGCGACGCGACAAAAAGAATTTTTAATTATCGGCTGTCCCGGGCCAGAAGGGTCGTCGAAAATGCGTTCGGGATACTGTCACAGACATTTAGAATCTACGAGAGGCGTCTGAATATCAATCCAGATCTGGCAAACTTCGTGGTCCTGGCAACATGCGTGCTGCACAATTATATGTATATGGTCTAAGACACTGACCTGCTCGCCATGCTGGGCTCGATTTTTCTGCTCGAGGCAGCCTGGCTGATTGGGTAGTTATTTTTGTTTGAAAAAATTCTGAGAGACTGAAAAATGTCAATAAAATGTTTGGTAAAAACTCCAAGATTGTGTGTTTTAATGATTCATACAAAAGAATTCCCAAAAAATGCGAAGAGTAGATGTCACATGGGATGACCCCCTTACATCCTAAATTATAGATCATATTTCTATTTAGGAATGAAATATTACAACCAAAGACCAAAATAACGGTTATTGTTGAAATTTTTCTCAAAAAGATCATTATGTATGCTTCCGAATAATGCAAATTAAGCCTTGTAAAAGTAAAAATATGACTTTTGAGAGTGTTTACGGCCTAGGCTTTTATCTAGCGCTTTTGACTACAGAAAAACTCCATTTTTGCATTATCGGAAAATGAGAAGGCGCATCCCGCACCCTTGCAATCCTGGAAACGAGAGTCTACCCCCTAAAGCGATAATCCACCACATTTATTTCGACGGCGTAGACGACGACACTCCCCTGCTTACCCTGCTAGACTCTTTAAATATAGTTGTAAATCATAGAAAATAAAAAACTCCTCATGTTTAGCTTTTCATTTTATTTTCATGATCATAAAACATGTATATATGTATACAATTACGAGTTAGGATTAGCATTTGGTCCACGTCGACGGCCGTAAGTTTGAACAACATTCACAAATCTTCGATTGTACTGGATTCGCCTTTTAGCCCTGCCGGTTTTCTTTTTACTCTTTTCTTGTTTTTCAACCTGTACAAAAAATAAGAGTATTTACAGGCTCGTAGCAATGTAAACAAAAATATTGTTATGTAAATATTATAAATTAAAATGTGTAAGATAATATAGCATGGAAGAATCCTATAGAAAATGTTGGATATAAAACGGGAATGAAAAGTGGCTGTCCTGAAAACAAATTAACCCCTTGCTTGCCACGCACGTTGAGAATTATATCAGAATTGAAATTGATGTGCTATCCCAAAAAATTACACGTTTTGAACGTGTGTAACCGCGGGAGAATCGTCTGCGCAAAGAATTAAAGGCACAATGTCTTCACTTTTATGTTGCTTGTCACCTAAGATTATTTATAACTGCCTGCGGACGATTCCGGAAAAAACTGAAAAATTATCTTTAGAGTAATAACCCAGAAAGTGATGCTAGAGAATCAAGTATCGGAAACGTTTAACGCGGTCTCGAATGCGTCTATGTATAGTCTATAGCATTTGTAGATCAATGAGATACTCGGACGAACGTGAATACATATTAGTGAATTATTGGTATGAGTGAAAAATGACTCTGACAACCGGACATCGAGCGTCAGTAATAAGAGACTTAAAATTTGTTACTCTTATTACAGAAGACCTACATTTTATTCAACACTAACGGACATATTGCCGAATTAGTGAACTACCTGAAGTAAAAATTGAATAACTAAAAATGATGGGAAAGAAATAGCGACGATTTCAACAATAAACAATGGTCTAATTACCTTCGGTGTTTGAGCTTTTACTTTACCAGCACGAGCCAGAGACCCATGCACTTTACCTGAAAAATTATTATAATTTCATTAGTACAGTTATTATTATTTCGTTGTATCACAACACAAGTCAGTTAAATTATTATTAATAATATAAAACTGGATTATAGAAACAAATAACTTACCACCAGGAAGAGAAACTGTTAATTCTAAAGTATTTGATGCAAGTTCCCCAACTGAAGCTTCATTCGATAATAGAAGTCCAGAACAATATAGATTAAAATCTATATTTGCAGCTCCCTCCAACTGCACAATTTTATTCTGAAAAATAGATGTGTCAAGTTTATGTTATAAGATATTTCAGTAAAAGATGTAAAACCTAAGTTCATTATCTTTGTTTAAGAATTATATACTTTTGTACTAATATATTGAAGGCCACGCCGGTCGTGTGTGTTGTATAAACAAGCATAAGCTACAGCGCATGTATATGGAAGGTAATACAAAGCAGGCTTGGCGTTTAATGTGTTAAGAAGAAAAATGAATTTTTGCTCAATATATTTGTTGACAAATGTTGCGAATGGTAATCAACAAAAACGTGTTAGATTGCCAGCTCATTAATTTGTACTTTTATGTTGCGTTGTTGCTCCTCCTATAGGCAGAATTTACTGTCTCTAGGTTATCTATGCAACGCAATTAAATATGCTATGTGTAAATAATAAAACGAGCTATTATCACTTATAAATTATATTATCCAGTACCAAATAATTATTGAAATTAAAAATTATAGAATGATTATAGAAATGTATGTGTATACAGGGTGGGGCACCTAAAACAGGCCACCTGAATAACTCGCTTGTTTTTGAAGATAGAAAAAAATGCATCAGACCAAACTTACTTGAACGCGAGGCGCTCGTAATCTGATGTCATTAATTTTTTTTATAGATGGAGACGTCAAGGAAATATGAAGGTCAACTCTGTTTTCTTAAATGGAATGTGGTATTTTTAACTTCCCGATTCATAGGGAAGTTATTGTAATTACCCCGAAAATCGAAAATCGATTTTTTAGCAGATCTTCACGTTTCATGGTCATTGGAGTCATTTTAGACTATTTTTATCAAAATGTTTGTGTGTGTGTGTGTGTGTGTGTGTGTGTGTGTGTGCGTGTGCGTGCGTATGTCCGTTTGTATGGTATCAAATTTTTCGTTAACGTTTTCAGAAAAAGTAACAACGCGATCAGGATGATGAATGATGCAATCGATGTGCCCCGTCGTAACTTAGAGCTGATTCGATTTTGGTCCATATTGGTCAAGTAGTTTTTTAGATTTTTAGTTTTTTTTCGAAAAGAGTTGATTCTACAATGCAATTTATAAGGGAGGACGAAAATTTTCCACCAAAGTACCAAACGCAATTACATAAAAAAAATTTTTTTCTTAATTTTTTTGGTTAAAAAAATTTTTTTTTAACTGATGCTAGTGTTACCGCTTGGAATAATCGAAAGTTATTCCAATGCAACAGTGAATTTATCATCTCTACTCCCAAGAATACATTTTGGGAGAATATCGATGAAAGTACAAAAAAAAAACGATGTTAGCGATGTTGGCGAAGGAGTAACGAATCGGGAAGTTCTTTGTGTGACTCTTGGAGAGTCACACACCAAATAAAAAACATTAATATCAGTAGGCCCTACTAGCCATGCGTATCACTAACCCTCTCGCAAGAGCAGTCCTACCCGCGAGCTCGCGAAGCGAGCGAGCAAAAACAACCCTACTCGTTTAATACATGAATCGATGCAGCTGGACATTTGTTATAAAAAAGTACTAACCTATGTATGTAGAAAAGTTAGTAGTTCAGGAGATATTTAAATTTAAATTACTCTAAAATACCATTACACCGTAATACCATTTACTTACCGTTACACTAGTAAGTAAATGCTAACGTCTTAGTATGACAGTAATGGAATTTTAGAGTTATTTAAATTTAAATATTTCCTGAACTACTAACTTTTCTACATATGTACATAGCTTAGTACTTGTTTTATAACGAATGTCCAGCTGCATCGATTAATGTATTAAAAATACCACATTCCATTAAAAAAACAGAGTTGACCTTCATATCTCCTTGATGTCTCCACCTATAAAAAAATTAATGACATCAGATTACGAGCACCTCGATATCAAGTAAGTTTGGTCTGATGCATTTTTTTCTATCTTCAAAAACAAGCGAGTTATTCAGGTGGCCTGTTTTAGGTGCCCCACCCTGTATATATAATATATTCTGTCGATTTCTTCCTTCAAAGCGTATGACCAGATAAGGGATGCTTTTGAATTAAATTAAACTGCCAATGAGTCACTCGATAAGGTATAAAAAAATGTATTATACAAAAATTCAGTTCCACGTTTTGCCCAGGAAGATAATTATGAGGTAAAATCAGAAGATTAGTTTTTCTTTATCCTCTCTGTATAACTGTATGCAAAAATGAAAAAATCTAACCATTGAAAACTGTTACAAACAGACTTGTTTAGCATTTTCTCAGTTATTATAAAAACTAATACAAACTTAGTCTTCATATTTTATTTCATTAAACTTGATTCAAAAGAATAATTGTGAAACTGAATCAAAACTGTGGTATGCAGTATATGTATGCTACATTAGGGCTTGGGTGCCTAAAGGTGAAATTACTACATTTTTTCAGACAGAAGATAAGATATATAAATAAGAGAATAATCTTAAAACAGGTTCTATTTCATTATTTCTTTGATTATATACGTGTTCATTATAATTAATTACGATAGTGTTCAACGTTTTATATGGTAAACACACATACTAGTAGTTTCCACGTAGTGAACTAGTTTTTATAAAATGAGCATAATTCAAATTAAACTGTTTTTTGACATACCTTTATCTCTCCAATAGTCTCATTTTCATGCGATTCGACAATAGTCGTGTGCTCGCCCCTGATGTGTAACTGCATGATTGCTCTAAAAATTGAAGAAGTAACAAATTACACAATGATACACAAAAATAATAAACTAGACATTTTACAACAACTTGAAAAGAAACATTTTAATGTAAAATATATGAAGAAAAATAGGTACTTCATGAAGTATTAACGTGTTTATACAGTGAGTCTCATAACATGACGACTTCAAATAAATCGAGTTATTTGTTGTATGAAAAAAGTTTGAAACAAATGTTGCAAAGTTTCCAGGGGAACATACATATAGTGCTGTAATCTGTTTTGGTTGCTTTGCTTTTTATCGAGATATAAGGGTTACCTTCAGTGTTTAAATGGCACTATGGTCCCTGTTGTCCGATGCAACTTTTCTTTTGAAAACTTTTCCATGTACTACTATCATACTTTCGGAGTTATTATAGGTGGCAATATGTAGTTAGTGCCTTACCCTGTATAGCCCACAAAAGTGTTCATACAACCTTTAAAACAGAATAACTTTTTTATTATTGTATCAAGCGACCTGATTTTTTATAATCAATTAGCTGCTCGTGGCATGTCTTCGGCCTACCCTCGCAACCAGGCCCTCTGAGTGGGTCCTCTTGGCGGGAGGCGCATAATGGGCGCACTACCGATGCCACAATTATTGACAATATGAAAAAAAGTTGTACACACATAGTTTCATAATGTCGATAATGCAAACAGTCACGTCGATAATGTAAATTCCTATTGAAATATTGATTAAAAGCTGCGACGTTCATTTTTTTGTTGTATTGAAATATAATTCACAAAGCACTTTTAATTTTTCCTGAATTTTCTATTTTTCCAGGCTACAAAATCCAATTTTTCTTTTCCTAAAACCTTATTCTGACTATTACGAACATTTAAAAAAAAAATTAGCCAAATCGGTCCAGCCGTTATCAAGTGATGCGCTTACCAACAAACAGCGTTTGATTTTTATTTATATAGAAGATAGAATAGAAGCATTGGTTTACGAAATGATATGCAAAACAGATTTTCCAAAAACTATAATTTATAAGATTACATGCAAAAATAAAAGAGGCATTTTTTAAAACTTTTTTATTTGGGCCCTTCAAGAAAATTTAACATATATGTTTTGTAGATCTATGTTAGTTATACGCATACTGAAAATTTCATCGAAATCGATTGAGATACACAAGCGGTTGAAAATTGTGAAAATCATAGTTTTTCACAACTTTTGATCAGTTTCTGCTTAAAATCTACAGAATCATACATCTTTCGATGCGTGTCGTTTTTTCCTGCGTCAACCGATTTCGACGAAATTTTCAGTATGTGTATAACTAACATAGGTGTATAAAACATATATTTTAAATGTTCATTAAGGGCCCAAATAAAAAAGTTTTAACTAGAGGGCTATTGTTGCTCGCTCGCTTCGCTCGCTCGCGAGTAGGGTTGTTTTTGCTCGCTCGCTTCGCGAGCTCGCGGGTAGGACTGCTCTTGCAAGAGGATAAGTGATACGCATGGCTAGTAGGGCCTACTGCTATTAATGTTTTTTATTTGGTGTGTGACTCTCCAAGAGTCACACAAAGAACTTCCCGATTCGTTACTCCTTCGCCAACATCGCCAACATCGTTTTTTTTGTACTTTCATCGATATTCTTCCAAAATGTATTCTTGGCAATAGAGATGATAAATTCACTCTTGCATTGGAATAACTTTCGATTATTCCAAGCGGTAACATTAGCATCAGTTAAAAAAAAAAATTTTTTTTAAATCTAAAAAAAAAATTAAGAAAAAAATTTTTTATGTAATTGCGTTTGGTTCTTTGGTGGAAAATTTTCGTCCTCCCTTATAAATTGCATTGTAGAATCAACTCTTTTCGAAAAAAAGTAAAAATCTAAAAAACTACTTGACCAATATGGACCAAAATCTAATCAGCTCTAAGTTACGACGGGGCACATCGATTGCATCATTGATCATCCTGATCGCGTTGTTACTTTTTCTGAAAACGTTAACGAAAAATTTGATTACATAGAAACGGCCATACGCACGCACACACACACACACACACACACACACATACGAACATTTTGATAAAAATAGTCTAAAATGACTCCAATGACCATGAAACGTGAAGATCTGCTAAAAAATCGATTTTCGATTTTCGGGGTAATTACAATAACTTCCCTATAAAATCGGGAAGTTAAAAAATGCCTTTTTTATTTTTGCGTGTAACCTTGCAAATTATAATTTGGGCAATTTTTTTACACATCATTTAGTAAACCAATGCTTCTAATTGCTTACAAAACATCAGGTCGTTTGGTATAATTATTAAGAGTTATTCTAGTTTAAAGGGTGTACAAACACTTTTGTGGGCCACTGTATATAGAAAAAATATATGTTGCATATATAAGGATCAACATTCAGGATTATTAAATATGTTATACAATATTTAGATATTGTTTGTTTAGAAAAATGCTTTGCGTTATAAAGATCCACTTCTATGCATAAAGCATCACCATATAATACATGATAAAGCTATTGCAAAATTTAACGATTTAATTTGAGATATGAGATCTCTTTCATTTTGTTAGACCTTATAATTCTTTTTTAATTTCTCGTATTTTAATTTGTACATTAAGAACTCTGTCGACACTATGTTTTCTTAATTGTTAAACCAACTTTTTCAAGAAAACAACAAAGCGTTGATACTAGTGTAAACAAACACGACATATAATATTACATCTTTAGAAGTTATGGCCTACCTATTTTTGAGAAAAACGATACAAAGACTTTATAATTTTTCAATGTTTGGCATGATGCAGTTCACAGCCTACGTAATCTGATAACAGTGGCAAACTTGTATCATATAAAGATATGATATGATACCTTCGTTGTAATTTTTATTAACATGTTTCATGTCACGTAGACCACTGATGTATTTTTCATTCTGAACATGATCAAGTTTTGTTAGCAGATACTCTGGAATTATTACATATTTTACTTTCTCCTTAAATACCCAATTATGCACTTGTATTCATAGAATATGTTATGCTACGATTGTCGTCAATGAATTGTGTAGATGCTTTCAGATTAAAGATTCACATGAAACTGTCTATGCATGAAACATGTAAAATGTCTTTCTTTTATACTTTTGTTGCCACAGAGTTTCATTGATTGAGCTATTGTTGACATTGTCACATATTTAATAAAAACTTAATTTTCACACCATCTGTTTCGAACAAAATATGTATACTTATAAACATTGCAGCAAGTTTCTGTAATTCCACATATTCCTCAAATTAATAGAAAATGTAAGAAAGTATTACATTTTGTCTATATAATTTAATAAACGATTATAATTATGTAGCTCTTTTCTATTTATTCAAAATTATGTTGTATTATTGTTTCTTTAAAAGACTCAATGTGCATTTACACTTTTACTAATCATTATTTAATGAAATCATTTGAACATACATGATAATATATGTACCCTTAAAGTTTACGATTATCTACTTGAAATTTGTTAATACAATATGCTAACACAATCTAAATATTCTTTAACTAATGATTTTCCATAACATGACCAATAAAATTTCGATCTTCCTTGTGCTATTATACAAGTATATATGTAATTATTATTACATACAATTACGTTTTATTAAACGTAATTTCAGAAGAATAAATATTTTAAGAATTATTCATTACCTCCATAAATATAAAAAATTGTGGGCAAACTATTAACTGCAAAATTAAAGATGGCCGATTAATACTAACACGTGTTATCAAAAGAACGTATTAAAAACTTTCAGATTACTATTTTTTCAACGAAAAATATTAATAATTCGAAGAACTATTTATAAAGAAAATTACTCGTGCGAAATAACCAATAAAGCAACGCCGTTTATTAAAATTAATATGGAATAGAAAATTGGGTACACTCACCAGTAGCACAATAACGGCCAAAAGAAGGTTCACCCTGAAGTTGCTAAACATGTATAAGGACTTATTATCGATAACTGAACCAAACGATTGATCGATTCAATTTTCAACGTTTGATAAACAATCAATCGATTGCAAGAACATATTGAAATAATTCTTACAGATATCCAATTATAGTCCCGAAATTATAAAATAAGATAACGTGGAAAAACGAGCAAAAAATTAGAAATTACAGACTATGAAATATTGCAGACAAATACATTATTTGGAATATATATATAAAAATAATAGTCATTATTACTTTTATATCTTTATGTTGAAATTTTATTTCATTTTTTACATACAATTAGTAAATTCAGTAAATATTTTTTAGTAAATATGCCACCAGAGAGGATATGAGAGTGCTCACGCCCGGGTTCTGAGTTGCCACCGGTATAGTGCTGCCACCACCAAAATCTTAGCCTGGATCAGCTCCTAGACCGACAGTAGAGCGGATTTCCCCCTCCCACTTTTAGCCTGGATCAGCTCCTAGACCGAAGGTAGAGCGGACGCTTAGCCTGGATCAGCACCTAGACCGAAGGTAGAGCGGACGCTTAGCCTGGATCAGCTCCTAGACCGACGGTAGAGCGGACGCTTAGCCTGGATCAGCTCCTAGACCGACGGTAGAGCGGACTCTTAGCCTGGATCAGCTCCTAGGCGCACGGTAGAGTGGATTTCCCCCTCCCGCGCCAGAGAAGATGAGATCTCACATTATTTTTCAGAAAGAGAAATTAATAGTTTTAAATACAATCTCTCTCTCTATTTCTAGATTTAATATACAACTTGGAGAAAAGTTCCCGAGAGTTAGAACACATTTTACTCTCAAATTAATATATATTTTGCGTAGTTTTCTGCAGAACTTGGCATAAAAATATAAATTAATTTAACCCAGATAGCCAAAATGCTCGATTCTGGCCAGGGCAGTTATGACCGTGTGGGCTCGTAACGTTCCCTCGGCACAAGCTGCTCTCGGCCCGTCGGTCCTGATTTCTGCCAAATTTTACGACATTCGCCACTCGGACCTACTTAAAATTTGGCAGAAATCAGGACCGACGGGCCGAAGGGGAAGCTTGTGCCGGGTTTGCGCCGAGGGAACGTTACGAGCCCTCACGGTCATAAATGCCCTCCTCAGATTATAGCCATCGTGTGCCTTTTGCCCATTCAAGCGACGTTCGGCCCGTCTACCTGACCCCGACACGCCGGGCTCGATCTGTGCGCGAGGATCGCTTGGCTATCTGGGTAATATTCAGCATAGTATAGATTATACTCTAGTTGTATGAGATAATTCAAACCGTTTAATATCAATTTAATTGCTAGTAATTACACTAATCGCGAATAATCGTATCCAGATAGCACACTACGTTTTATACACGTCGTTATTACGTCTTTTTTAGGTCTGAACGTCTTACGTCCCAAAAGGACGTCTTTTAGACGACTAAAAGAGCCTTTTTGGAGACGTCGTTTTACTGCTGAACGAAAACGCCTTTTAGACGTCTCATTTCAACCGTAAAAACTTAAAAGACGTGTATTAGACGTACCGTTTTGTAACATAGGACATTCCAGCGACCTTCCAGCGGTATTCCAGCGACTTTCGAGACGTCTGAATGTCTTGCGGCAGGCGTCTAAAGTATATCTTTTAGACGTCTCAGCGCCATTTGGGTAGTTGAATTACATTGTAATTGAAATTTAATGTATTTGGAGCACAATGTAATTGAAATAGAATGTAACTGAATGATTCAGAATCAGACTTCGAAAATTGTTTAATATCGATTTCGGTTCCTAAAACAGTTATGAAGAACTTTTATTTCGACGAACTGTTTTACGAAGAACCGAAAGGGTTTTTCAGGATAAGTATGATCCAGCGGCTCTCACGGCAATTTTTATGGATATCATGTGCAAAAACCAATGCTTTTAGGTTGAAAGAAACGAAAATACTCGTACTTACATCGTGCATTTTATATATTTGTTTACGCAACTGTGAGCAAATTATAAACTGTAGAAAAAAAATAAATTTTTTTAGGGGTGCAGATTCCAAGCAATAGAAGCTGCTGTGTCAAAGATTGACGATGTCCCGGACGAGTTGTTTCCATTATCTACTCCTTATTCTTTTCGTTACTTTGTATTTTGAATAATATAAACAGTATTATAAACAGTAGTGATGGCCACAGTATTGTGTCATAGTAATCTCAGAATCATGATTACGGTCGTGATTTCGTAATCTAGAGTGAATTTGCTTATTGTCATCCTAATTCTTCGTATATCATATAAGATATTCTTAGCAAAGGTTGAAACCATGCTGTATTTCAGGGGTGGCCAACTTTTGTGTACATAAGATCTACTTTTTATCTTAAAATGTAATCGCGATCAACTTCCCAGACAGCACACCGGCTCGATTTGGGCCTGCTTTTTATGCGCGCCATGGCCCGGAAATAGCCAGGCATGGGCTCGAGCCCACAGCCTAACGGCCGTGCCAGATTTCAGCTAGATTTCAGCCCATTTACAAGATTGCAAGGGTGCGGCATTTGCGTTCTCATTTCGTGATAATACAAACAAGGGGTTTTTCAGTAGTCAAAAACGCCAGATAAAAGATCAATCTAGGCAGCAAACACCCTCAAAAGTCTTTTTTTTTCCTATACGAGGCGTAATTTGCATTATATATGTTATGAAAATAGCTACATGCGCAGTTGTATGCTTCCGTATGATGCAAATTACGACTCGTAAATGTAAAAATAGGACTTTCGAGGGCGATCACGGCCTAGATTGATCTTTTATCTAGCGTTATTGACTACTGAAAAATCAAATTTTTGTATTATTAAGAAATGAGAACGCGAATCCCGCACCCTTGCAATCCTCATTTCCATGCGACCCGCACTGTGACGCGCATGCGCGAGAAAAGTTGGGCTCAATCGAAGCACTGATTGGCCACATTAGACTCTGGCTGAAATCTGGCTGAAATCTGGCACGGCCGGCAGGCTGTGGGCTCGAGCCCATGCCTGGCTATTTCCGGGCCATTGCGCGCATAAAAAGCAGGCACGGATCCAACGGAATCAGCCTCGAGCCGATCCAAGCATTGTGTTAGATAGTAACCTGTAGGTCACGGGCCTCGGGAGGTTTGGGCCGGCGGTGGGCTCGGGCAGGCTGTGCTGTCTGGGTTGTTGTCATAGGCGTAGTCTAAGTGGGGAGAGGGAGGTGTGAAATACATACTATGTTTATACACTGTGTTGCAGTACATAGATTATTTAACGGGTCAAAAACAAATCGTCTAGGGGAATTAAAACAACATGAGTAATTATTAACAATATTAGTTCAAATTAGCTACAGATAAAGACAGATTTAGAATTAAAACCTTTTTTTATTGCCTTAACATTAATGGGAAGACTGAGTTTGCATGTCTCTAACCAAGCAATCATAATTAGGTGTATATCCTGACAAAGATAATAATAATGAGTCTACAGTATGAGAATCAGTCAGGACAGAACGTTGTTTAGTCTTCGTTAACTGTATGAAAATGCCGATTCACACAGGTATGTAGATCCGAAGCAAGAATAATATTTGCTACATTTGGTGGTACTGGGATATTTTTCGCGGTTGACGTATTTCCAAAAATCATCTTCAAATTTTTTGGTTTGTAAGCTTGACGTCTACATTATAGCCAGAGGCGGTCGATCGACCAAAATTGGATTCGCTATATTTGATGAAAACATCTTCGATCGGACTGTTGATAACAGAATAATCACTCACTGATCACGATCCGTGGTTGACCCTGTACACAGGATGTTAGACATATACAAATGTTTATTCTTTATGTTGTACTACCTTATTAAAATAAAGCATACAAATAACAATTGTATTGGGTCGTTCCATGATAAATCGATCACTTCTTGAAGTCACCATTGTCGATTTTGTTCTAAATAAAATATGTTGTAGTCCATGTGAAATTAGGAGAGGTTTAAGTTATCATTTTGCCGATTTCGAATTTTTTGTTAGAAATGACAGGTCTTCGAAATTAACAATTTTTGCCCATTTTGGCGAAAACGGACCTCACTTATGAATTTTTATCTCAGGAACTGTTTGTCCGATCGAGCTACATTTTTTTCGTTTTATTCGGGAAGAATTGGTGTTAGAGATTTTCTGTTGCGTTGACCAAGTATTTAAATAAACTTTGACATCGATCTATCGATCAGTTCGGCGCGCCGTCGTCCCCGCACCGCCCCGACGCTCCCCGCGAGCGCCACCGGTGGATCGAGCAGCCTGGGCCTCGCGGGCGCGGCAGGGGGATCGGTCGCGGTTGATCGACGCGCCCAGCTGATCGATCAGTTCGTCTATTGACACTCAAACACGACACTCGTTTACTTTTCGATCAACCTTCCGAATCACCTCGTTAACGTTTCGTCGACCCCCCTCAGTCTTCCTTCTCAATTCATTACACTTTAATCTTAGAGTCCCGGTATCGATCCGATTCCCCGAATCGACCCGGAATCTAAAACATTGGGTGCGCGGGCGAAGATAGCGCGGGCTATTATAAAATATTATTTTCAACCTCGATAATCAGCTTTATAATGTCGACAAATTTAAACAAACTCTTTTATTACGTTTTTTCGGTGGAGGCCAGCGTGATTTTTTTGAGAAAAATATGGTTATATTCCTTGCAGTTTCCTTGAAAAGACTGGCGATTTAAAAAAAAGGGTGCCGTGTACCCCCGTTTCAGGTAGAGGCGTGTCAAGTGCACCGCTATTATGGTTCGTTGTCTAACCGCAGTCTCGGGAAAATACCAGGAGACTGTATACGACTAAACGGCCCTCTTTATGTCTTGAGAACAATATTAGAAACCACTCTTGGCCAACGACACCTTTTTAATGGAAGGTTAAAGAAAACCTTGAAACTCTCATCGGTTTCAGTGGAAGAAAATCTTAAATCTTGTTGGGATCTAGAAAAAAAAACGTGGTAATATGCCAAACGTGTGAACATTACTAAAAACAGATTATAAGATGTAAAAGAAACCTTCCTAAGCAAACCAGCTGACACTAGGACTTCATTTTCGTTGCCTTTCAAGTTTTTAAGTTTATTTTATCGCTATATTCCTTTTTCTGCCGACTCTAACAGAATCAGAACAGTAAATAGAAGGTATGGAGGGGTTTCCTATATACAGGGTGGCCCACATAACTCTGAACAGCTCAATATCTCGAAAACTATGCCATCGATTTTAAAGTTCTTAGTCTTAAATTGCATGGAACTGAAGGGCCTTTCTGACTACATAAACGTGAAGTGGCGTGGTACCTTTGTAATTTTAAATGGACCCCCCTATAAAATGTTACATATTTAGATTCTACCGGAAAAAACAAGTCAATTTTGTCTGAAACATTTTTTTGTCAGATACTTCGATGATGAGATATAACAGTTTGAAGTTTCGAGTTGTAGGTACTTGAAGCGCTCGGAAATAGCGTTATGAAAAAATATGAAAAAATAAAATGTACTTTAAATTAAATGTTCAAAATGTCCACCACGGGCTTGTAAACATTTATTTACTCGAAACATCAAAGTTGTTCTAACATTTTTTAACATTTCGGGGGTCACTGAAGCGCGAGCGTCACGTATTGTTTGTTTCATATCCTGTTTTGTCGTCGGTGGTTCAAACATAATTTTGTCCTTTACATATCCCCATAAGAAAAAATCTAATGGTGTTAGATCGGGGGATCGAGGAGGCCATTGACGAGGTCCCCCACGACCTATCCATTTGTTCCCAAATTTTTCGTTCAAAAATTGCCTGGTGATGATTGCAAAATGTGGAGGAGCGCCGTCTTGTTGGAACCACATTTCTCTTCTAACGTGCAGTGGCACATCTTCCAAAAGCGCAGGCAATTGATTTTTTAAGAAATCACAATAACTTGCAGATGTTACAGTTTCTTGAAAAAAATAAGGTCCAATCACAAAATCTCCTATTAGGCCACACCAAACATTTAAAGACCATCGATGTTGAAAGGGAACACATCGCATCCAATTTGGGTTTTCCACGGCCCAATAATGCAGACTATGTCTTTTTATATGCCCTGAATTCATAAAAGTGGCCTCATCGGAAAAAAGTATTTTGCACAAAAAGTCATTTTCCACAACACCCTGCAGCCACTCACAAAATCTTACGCGGTGATCGTAATTTGCTATCGAAAGCTCTTGTGATAAAACCATGTGATATGGATGATACTTTTGCCGTTTCAAAATTCGTTGAATTGATGAACGACTAATATGTGATGTTTGTGCAAGTGTACGTTGACTAATATGAGGATTTAATGTAATTGCAGCAAGAATACTGGCACTATTATTTTCATTAGTGACAGCTTTAGGATTATTGCGAGTTTTTTTACATAATTCACCGTGCTCGCGAAGCCGCTTTTCTAAATTATGAAATGTTGCATGACATTTTTTGATACCATAACGTTCAAGAAACATCACTGCTGCACGCCGATAATTAACTTCCCGATTTTATAGGGAAGTTATTGTAATTACCCCGAAAATCGAAAATCGATTTTTTAGCAGATCTTTACGTTTCATGGTCATTGCAGTCATTTTAGACTATTTTCAGCAAAATGTTCGTATGTGTGTGTGTGTGTGTGTGTGTGTGTGTGTGTGCGTATGGCCGTTTCTATGTAATCAAATTTTTCGTTAACGTTTTCAGAAAAAGTAACAACGCGATCAGGATGATGAATGATGCAATCGATGTGCCCCGTCGTAACTTAGAGCTGATTAGATTTTGGTCCATATTGGTCAAGTAGTTTTTTAGATTTTTAGTTTTTTTTCGAAAAGAGTTGATTCTACAATGCAATTTATAAGGGAGGACGAAAATTTTCCACCAAAGAACCAAACGCAATTACATAACAAAAAATTTTTTTCTTAATTTTTTTTAGATTAAAAAAATTTTTTTTTTTAGATTTAAAAAAATTTTTTTTTTTAACTGATGCTAGTGTTACCGCTTGGAATAATCGAAAGTTGTTCCAATGCAACAGTGAATTTATCATCTCTACTCCCAAGAATACATTTTGGGAGAATATCGATGAAAGTACAAAAAGAAAACGATGTTAGCGATGTTGGCGAAGGAGTAACGAATCGGGAAGTTCTTTGTGTGACTCTTGGAAAGTCACACACCAAATAAAAAACATTAATATCGGTAGGCCCTACTAGCCATGCGTATCACTAACCCTCTCGCAAGAGCAGTCCTACCCGCGAGCTCGCGAAGCGAGCGAGCAAAAACAACCCTACTCGCGAGCGAGCGAAGCGAGCGAGCAACAATAGCCCTCTAGTTTTTTTGGCATTCACCTAACGTTAATAACATATTCACTTCTGTGTCAAAAGTAGCCATAATCACAATGTTACTGCTTGAATAACAGCTCTAAACTGAAAACGTTTTCATAGATAAGTGAGTCAAACTCAAGAATTGTAAATATTGTTGTTTGTGTTTCTTCATGAATAAGCAAAGGACTCAAGCGCGTATGTACAATTCCATAACGCTATTTCCGAGCGCTTCAAGTACCTACAACTCGAAACTTCAAACTGTTATATCTCATCATCGAAGTATCTGACAAAAAAATGTTTCAGACAAAATTGACTTGTTTTTTCCGGTAGAATCTAAATATGTAACATTTTATAGGGGGTTCCATTTAAAATTACAAAGGTACCACGCCTCCCCCGTTAAAGGGGAAGGGAGGCCACTTCACGTTTATGTAGTCAGAAAGGCCCTTCAGTTCCATGCAATTTAAGACTAAGAACTTTAAAATCGATGGCATAGTTTTCGAGATATTGAGCTGTTCAGAGTTATGTGGGCCACCCTGTATATGTATACAGGGTGTCCCAAAACTCCTTCAAGTCCGGGAAATGGGAGGTTCCTTAGGTCATTTGAAGCAACATTTTCCTTTGCACCAATGTCAGCCGCGGCTTTGTTTAGGAGTTATTAACGAAAAACACTGACCAATCAGAGCGCGACTTCGACGCGCGATGGTACGAACAGCCCGACGCGCCGGGAGACGAGCGTGGTGTAACGCCACGATGCCGCAACGAACAAGAGTTTCTCGAGATTAAGTGAATCCTCCCCGATTTGGCTGAGCTTTGGATATGTTGTCAAGACCAGGATTCTGAACAACATTTCTCTTTGGACTATTTGGCGGTCGGCTTTAGTTCACGAGATGATCGTATAAAAGAGAAGAAGCGGAAACTGATTGTATTAAAAACTCACTTATTCAGCCGTAAATCCATTTGCTGCTTCGAAATGTGTGTCACTGGGTCACTCGGTGACGAACTGCACAGATGTCTTCAGGTATACGGCAGCATCGAAAGGTAAGGGACGTACGACCAGGTCGACAAACTGCACAGCCGGTGGTAGATAGTAATAAGGCCTAAGGGTTGCGCGGTCAAGTCGACGATCCAGAATTTCACTTTCACTTTCGAATCGATAAATAATTCGTATGTTTATTTCACACAGGTGCCTTGAAATTTTTCCACACTCACAATCACTGTTCACATTTGTCTACACACATAGTTATGCACTAATAATAATTGCCATATCCGCAGTCTAGTGATTAGTTTAAATATCACTATCAAAAACACAACTATTAGCAACCGTTAGCTTTGAATTGACAAATCTTTGGAGATGTTCTCTCTACCGCGGCTCGAACGACACTGATTTTCTGCAAGATTTTTCTAAAGAATTTAGGAAGGGCATTTAGTGTGTCGAAATTTGAAATGCACGCTGTAGCACGTTTACGAAAACGACGGGACGGTCAGACGAAAAACAGGATGCGAGAAGGATCGCTGTAAGAATTATGGCAAACACATGTTTAGTTTTTCCTGCAGATTGGTACGTAGAGTCGATGGGTAACCATGCGAAAACGTCATCGGTCCTTTTACCCAGCAAGGGGTAAAAATGTCAGTTCAGCATAGCATTCCTATTGTCCTATACCTTCTGTAAGAAACTTTCTAAAAGAAGGACAGCCGACGTTTTCGAACGGGTACCCATCGACTCTGCGTATCAATCTGCAGGAAAAACTGAACATGTGTTTGCCATAAATCTTACAGCGGTCCTTCTCGCATCCTGTTTTTCGTCTGACCGTCCCGTCGTTTTCGTAAACGTGCTACAGCGTGCATTTCGAATTTCGACACGCTAAATGCCCTTCCTAAATTCTTTAGAAAAATCTTGCAGAAAATCAGTGTCGTTCGAGCCGCGGTAGAGAGAACATCTCCAAAGATTTGTCAATTCAAAGCTAACGGTTGCTAATAGTTGTGTTTTTGATAGTGATATTTAAACTAATCACTAGACTGCGGATATGGCAATTATTATTAGTGCATAACTATGTGTGTAGACAAATGTGAACAGTGATTGTGAGTGTGGAAAAATTTCAAGGCACCTGTGTGAAATAAACATACGAATTATTTATCGATTCGAAAGTGAAAGTGAAATTCTGGATCGTCGACTTGACCGCGCATCCCTTAGGCCTTATTACTATCTACCACCGGCTGTGCAGTTTGTCGACCTGGTCGTACGTCCCTTACCTTTCGATGCTGCCGTATACCTGAAGACATCTGTGCAGTTCGTCACCGAGTGACCCAGTGACACACATTTCGAAGCAGCAAATGGATTTACGGCTGAATAAGTGAGTTTTTAATACAATCAGTTTCCGCTTCTTCTCTTTTATACGATCATCTCGTGAACTAAAGCCGACCGCCAAATAGTCCAAAGAGAAATGTTGTTCAGAATCCTGGTCTTGACAACATATCCAAAACTCATCGAAATCGGGTAGAAGATAGTACATCGATCGATTTACAATTACAAGTTTTTACACTTATCTCGTAAACTAAAGCCGGCCGACAAAAACTGTACAGGGTAATGTTGTTCAGAATCATGGTCTTGACAACATATCCAAAGCTCAGCCAAATCGGGGAGGATTCGCTTAATCTCGAGAAACTCTTGTTCGTTGCGGCATCGTGGCGTTACACCACGCTCGTCTCCCGGCGCGCCGGGCTGTTCGTATCATCGCGCGTCGAAGTCGCGCTCTGATTGGTCAGTGTTTTTCGTTAATAACTCCTAAACAAAGCAGCGGCTGACATTGGTGCAAAGGAAAATGTTGCTTCAAATGACCTAAGGAACCTTCCATTTCCCGGACTTGAAGGAGTTTTGGGACACCCTGTATACGGCGAGAATCTGTTCGTTCGAGAAATACTAACTCAATACGTCGGTACGACGTTACACCTTACCCCTTGGGGGCGCGAATTTTTTCGGCGACAACATACGAGATACACGGATGCTGCTGACGGCTTGCTGAGTATGAGGGGTGGGGGGGGGGTGGGGTCAGCTGAGAAGCGGCAGCTCAAACGTCGGACGACGTCACACCTTCCTCCTCGGGTGGCACCTCCTCAGGGGGGCAGGGGAGGGAATCCAGGGGATATGTATCCGCGGCGGACGGCCTCGCTGGGGTGGTCACTCGGGTCGTTGGTCCACGATGGTTCAAGGGGATTGGGCCGTCGTGTCGGCCCCCGGTGCGGGCGGTTTTTGCGGGCCCAGTTCCCCGGGGTGCTGGCTGTTCCTGAAGAACCCTATCTCCAGGGCTTTGTATAGGTGCGTCGAGCACAACTCGCAGTCCAGAACGGCTTGCGTGTGGTACATCCTTTTCTTGCAAAGTGGGCAGGTGTATTCCGGCCAATTCCGGGGTTGCATGGTGTGGATGTAGGAACCATCCTTTGGACCGTAGAGGCATCTACTGCAGGCCTTGCATACCTCTCGGCCGTTGGTATCCGAGTATGAAGTTCCCTGGTAGCACAGGTATGGTTCGGTGTAGGACCTGTGCCTGTCGGCCTTATCCTCGTAAGTACCCTGATTAGGAGACGATTGTGGAGGGAGGAGGGGGGTGGGAGGGGGAAATGAATCGCGGGAAGATGGGAGAAGGGATGATGTCGCATCATAGCCTTGTAGTATCAAAAATTTCAACAGTATAGTATCGTTACAGCCTCCTTACGGGGGGGGGGGGGGGCCTTCGCCTTCTCCAGCTTATCGGCGTGAACAATCTTGAAGCCTCTTCTAGTCCTGATCTTGACATTGTTGTTTGGCAGGACTTCGGCGACCTCGTAAGACCCAGTGTAGTGTGCATCGAATTTGCCTTTCCTGGGCTCCTTCAGAAGGTAAACCTTATTGCCTACGGCGATTGCCTGCGGATTTACACGCCTGTCGTAATATTGCTTCGACCTTCCCTTGGCCGCAACGAGATTTGCTCTTGCTTGGTTCGAGATTTCCATAATTTTTGCCTGGAGCTCGCGGTAATACTCGTCGTACGACTCGTTATCCAAGTGTGGAACTGCCGTGTCGGACGCCGGGACACGCGCCAGCAATCCGAATACCAGCTCATGGGGGGTGAAGTTTGTTCCCTCATGTACGCTCGTGTTATAGCTGAACATGGCTAAGTTGAGCCATTTATTCCAGTTGCCGTGTGTGACGAATTGCTTGAGATACTCCGTCAGGACGTGGTGCGATCTCTCGATCGATCCATTGCTTTGTGGGTGGTACGCGGTCGTTTGGACGCGTGCGATTTTGAATCTCTTGGCTACCGCCTTCATTAGAGAACTGATAAAATTCTTCCCTTGGTCCGTCAGGATTGCCTTTGGTGCTCCGAATCTGCAAACAAGGTGTTCCACGAAGGCGTCGGCGGTTTCGACGGCGCCGATGCCCTTGAGCGGGGCTGCCAAGGAATATTTTGTCAGTAGATCCTGCATCGTGAGGATATACTGGTGGCCTTCCGGTGTCGGCGGGAGGGGGCCTACCACGTCCAATGATATCTTGTCGAATGCCCTTCCTGGCGTGTCCGTCAGAGTTATCGGAAGTTGGGGTTTCACCCTCGTGAGCTTGTGCAGTTGGCAACTGGGGCAATTGTTGGCGAAAGTGGTGACGTCCGCCTTCAGGGTTTGCTAGTAGTACTTCTCTCTGATCCTCTTATATGTTTTCGTGATTCCTTTGTGGCCGGTGTAGGAGGAGGCGTGATTGTCCGCGAGGATATTTTAACGCCTATCTTCTGCAGGGATTTGGACGTCGTGGGAACAAAGAAAGATTCGTAGGGGAACTTGAGAGAATGTTTCGACGATGGAAGCCTGAATATGGTGCCATGGGATGTTGTCGAGGGTGGATTTGGAGAACGAAAATGTGGGGAGTTGGAGCTCGGTGACGACATTGTATAGGGAACGGAGACACTCGTGGACGTCGTCCAGGGTAGCTTCGTGGAACGACGTCTGTTTGACCGGCAGCTGGATCAGTTTAAACGATCCGAAGTCGTCTACCTTAGCCCTATGGAGGACGAGTTCAGCGCTGTTCGTCAGTCTTCCTCGTCTAAAGACGTCTGCTGCTCCTGGGTCCGCTGGTCTGCCTGTCCCGCGTTATGAAGCAGACCAAATTGTCCTTCCTCATGATGAGCCTATCGCGGAAGTGGACGATAATGCGTCCATGCGCAGGGGCCTGCGGGCTCTCGGACTCGAAGGTCGCGTCCTCCGGACTCGAGTCTTCCGTGGGGGCGTCGGTGGGCCGCTGGTCCACGGTGGCAGAGGGAGAAAATGACTTTGGGCTGACGGGGCTGTAGGGAACGTGGGGGGGATGACGCCACTGGTCCAGAGTTTGATGGGGGGTGATTGGGGAGAGGGGTTCCGGAAAATACGGAGTCGTATTGAAAAGGCCGGGAGGGGAGGATTGCGGAGTGGGGGTGTAAGTTGCTGCGAGGTGTTCCTCTCCTACGATAGTTTCAGGTGTACTATCTTCTGGTGACTCTGACGACGTGTCGTCCAACCACCACTGGGAGAGTGGCCTTCGAGGGGTCGGAATTGACCGGCGATTCCTCGTTTGGGGGGCGTGGAGTACTCGTTGCTTCCTAATGTGGCCTCGAAAGTGGGGTCGTCTGCTGCTCGCGATGCTGGGGAGGGGATTGTTTCCTCCGATGTATCTTCGTAGATGGGGAGGGCTACCGGATTGCGGGACAATGCATCCGCGTTTGAGTTTGCCCTGCCTGGCTTGTGTAAAATCTTATACTCGAATTCCGCAAATTTTAGCCTCCATCGGAGCAGGCGCGAGGTGGGGTCCTTTACCGAATTCATCCAGACCAGGGGGCGGTGGTCCGTGATGAGTATGAATTGTCGGCCGTAAATGTACGGTCGGAAATACTGAACGGCGAAAATTATGGCTAGACACTCCTTTTCGATCGTGGAATAATTTAATTCTGCTCCGTGCAGGATTCGCGAAGCGTAGGCGACCGGGCGGTCTTTTCCTACTTCCCCCTGGCTCAGGACTGCTCCGATGGCATGGCCAGAGGCATCGCACGTTACATTAAACAGTTTGTTGAAGTCGGGATATTGGAGCACCGGTTCGCAGCACAAAGCTGAGCGGAGCGTGTTGAATGCTCTTTCTTGATTCGGTCCTCACGCAAATTTCGTATCCTTGGTTAGGAGTTTGGTTAAGGGTTTGGAAATCTGCTCGAACCTATCTATAAATCGTCGATAATATCCCGCGAGTCCTAAGAATTCGCGCACATTTTTACTTTCTTAGGGTACGGCTTGACTCCATGCTCGCTGATTTGGTGGCCGAGATAAGCCACTTCTTTGAAAAGGAAGCCGCACTTTGACGGTTGAAGCTTCAAATTCGCGTTCCTAAGGCGGTTGGCTAACTTATTAAATTTCGCGCGGTGTTCCTCCAGGGTACGGGCATATATCACGATATCGTCCAAGTAGACGAATAGCTCGTTTCCCTGGAGTCCACTTAGAATGTTGTCCATTAGACGTTGGAATGTAGCCGGGGCGTTTTCAGACCAAACGGCATACGATTGTATTGGTAATGACCGAATGGGGTGGAAAAGGCGGTCTTCGCAGCGTCCGCCGGTTCCATGGCGATTTGGTGGAAGCCGCTAGCCAAATCAAATACGCTGAAATATTTAGGGCTACCCAGCTGGTCAAGAATTTCGTTTATGCTGGGTAGCGGGTATGCACCGGCTATCGACTTTTCGTTCAGCGCACGGTAGTCTATCACAGGGGTCGGCAACCTACGGCCCGCGGGCCAAATCCGGCCCGCCGCTTGTTTTTCATCCGGCCCGCGGGATGATACTGTTTTTTACATGAAAATTAGAATCAAATTACGCGCTATTGTGCAACGGCCGATAGTTGATATTTTCAAAATCCATTTGACTGTATAATTGAGGAGCTTCCATCACACCTTCAACTGGAAGTGATCGATTTGCAAAATGATGATAGGTTAAAAATGATGTTCAAAGAAAAGGATGTAACCCAATTTTATAAATATCTTTCGGAAGATAAATACGCCCAATTAAAATCATATGCACGGGGATTTATATCCGTATTTGGGAGTACAGTAAACGCTCGTTCGTTGTGAAAAATCGACTATGCGGTCGTTGCGACGTGCCTACCCACTCCACTGCCTGTCAACGCCGAGTCGGCCGAGTCGCTCCGCACGGCGCACAGTGTGTCGATCAATGGAAAAAAGTCCGAAAATCAAAGTTTAAGATCGGCAAATTTATGTATCCTAAAATGTTCGTAACAAAACATAGTTTCTAAAACTGCCTTCAATTTTAACTGAATAAATCAATTTGTTGTTAAAAACTGAGGCTGAAACTTCACTGTCAAATTCCGTGCATTTTTTAAAACATGCGTCCCTCGCAAGCTATTTGTTCTTTTAATTTGATTTTTACAGGGTGTGTTTAGCATTATTAGACATTCAATCTCCCAAAAAAATTTTTTTTAAATAATCGAAATTTTTCCTAATTTTTTATGTTTAACATTTATCAACTTTGATTAGAGTTTTAAAAAAAGTGTCCCGAGGTAACCCCGTAAATTTTTTTACAGTAATTGGTGGCATATTAAACTTCAATTTCGCGTTGGTTTAAATCTGTTCACGTTTGCTCAAGGGGAGAAAATAATAAAAAAACCATATTAAGACGCTCGCGCTCGGCGGCTTTCTGCGTAGTCTTTCGAAGAAATTTGTTGCAATTATTTTTAGACGCATGCCATTTGATAAGTACTTACATATGTGATCAATTTTATTCTTATAAATTATATATTTAGTTTCAAAATTGTTTAAATATTTACAATCTTTCAATTCAGTATTAAAGAAAGTACCAAAAGGTTCCTTTGAGATTTTGTATTATATTAATTTAAAGTACATTAGACTTGATATGACGGTCGATCTTAAGTGCATAAATATACACAAATATTAAAAATAGTAGAAAATGTTGACGTTGAGACGCGTGCGTTCGCCGTCAACGCCTTTAAGGGTGTGGGTCGGATTTTGACCTTGGTCGTAGTATCGGTGCCCTCCGCATTTGTAGCTAGGAGCGCTAGTGTTTTTAGTCACTGTTTTACCGATTCAGTCACTGTATTGGTAAAATATCGGTAAAATAGTGACTAAAAACGCTAGCGCTCCTAGCTAAAAATGCCATGAAACTAATACTTGGACCAAAATCTCCCGTATAGGGATCTACTTCGTAGATTTCGTTTGCTGTGTTTAAACACGTATAGTTTAACATAATAAAGGTTTCATTGACATTGTATGTGACCCTGAATAACGGGATGTAAACATTTTGGTCTATATGAATCCTAAATCTCTCGATATTTAAGAAAATGTATGTGTCTCGACAATGGCAGCACTGTCGCTTCGTCCAATATTTGTGAAACTGCGCTACATGCTGCCGAATAATGCAAATTACGCCTCGAAAACGCAAAAGTAGGTCATATATGGAAGCATCCCGTAATTGTGGGTCTTTTATCTAGCGATTGTGACTACGTAGGGGTCCCAAATGTGCGTTAGAGAGACAGCAAACGAAATCTACGGAACCCTTGCAATCTCGTGTACGTATACAGTATCTATCGGTGTGTTAAGGTACTACCACACTCGCACTCGACCAAGGTCAAAATCCGACCCACACCCTTAAAGACGTGCTGGGCCCCCATCGCTTCGTCGTCCAGTACCGAGGGGAACTGGGGAGCATTTCGCAGGGTCCCACCGAGCACGTGCTCGACTTCATCAGTCGCGTGAAAGATTTACGCACCGCGATCCTCGATTGTCATCGCGATGGGACCAATGTCAGAGAGGTCGATACCCTCACCATTGACAGTTTCGTTCGCGGCCTTACCCCCACGTTACGCGCCGAGGTCCGCCCGTTTCGAAACGAGTCGCTGCGAATCGTTTTCAACGAGGCCATTTCCGCCTACAAACAATTCGAACTTGATAAACTTCGATACCAACAACCTCTTCGTGACGATTATCGCCGCGTACATTTTATGGAGGCACGCTCCACTACACCCGATCGCCGCGATTATTATTCCCCCGAGCCACGGCGTCGCACTCCCGAGAGTCTCGACCGATACGATTCCTCCCCTCACGAATTTCCCGGATATCACGAACCCCGCAACCGTACATCCGAACGCCGTTCCTACACCGAGCCTTCTGCTTGGCGCAACCCGAACCTCGGAAATCCGAGCGAGGGTGTCCGACGCCCCGCACCACCGACTCCTCTCGACCGCTTCCCTTCAGAGTCGGCTAAATTTTGCAGATATTGCAAAAACCCGGGTCACGACATTCACGAATGTCGTAAGAGAGAATACAACAACAATTTGAGGCAGGGAAACGGGACCAGCCTCCCGCCCGAAACGATGTCAGGACGGGAGGCCCCAACACCGAGAACCGTTCCGCGGACGATGGAACATCGCGAAATGCCTCCCGTTTCATCTCGGCAATAAATCTTGCGGCAGATTCGCCGATTCCCCGCGTTACCGTTACCGCACCACAATTCCTCACGCCGTGCGAGTTCCTCGTCGACACTGGGTCCGAACTAAACATCATTAAGACATCTAGCGTAAAGCCCGGTGTCCCCGTCGATTCCGGCGACGTTGTTCAAGTCCATGGTATCACCGAGGGTGGTTGAGGAGAGGGGCCGGGGAATAAGCTGACCCCGGCCCTAGGGAGAAGTTTAACTTCTCCCGGGATGGTCCGGCTCCCCTAGTTCTTGTTGGGGCGCCGGCCATCCCGGAGCCGAGCTCTGGGGTGGCGTCGGGGGTGGGGTGGGGAGGGTCGGGGCGTTTCGGATGCGCCTCCGACGACCTTCCCTTACCGGTGTCGGCGCCCTCTTGCCCTGGCTGGAGCGGGGACCTTTGGGTTCCCCGCTTCGAGCAGGACACGAGGGCACCGGGAGCTGTGGGTGGACCGAGCTGGGGCTCGGGAAGCTCAATTCGAAGGCTCCAGGGACGGGGACACCGGGCGGGTCCCTCCGCCCGGGGTCCGTTTAGATTAGGGTGCCGGGGAGGTTAACCCCTCCCTCGCGGGATGATTGTAATGCTGGGAAGTGACCTGTTGAATACTCGCGTGATCCAGGCACTTCCCCTGTAGCTTAGGAGGGCGTGTGTTTTTAGTGCGGTAGGCCTCGGGAGGGGATCGAGTCGCTTGCGAGTCGACCCCCACCCGAGGAGAGTCCCACATAACCTCGGCTATCCCCCAGGATGCCGAGGTATGCGTAATGCATTTTCACACGAAAAAAAAAATGGCATCACCGAGGGTGTTACCGGCACCCTAGGCCGGATCGACGCGGAACTCAACGACACCATCCCCGTCTCCTTCCAGGTTTTCCCTGACATTCTCCCTTCAAAAATCGACGGTATTCTTGGCCCCCCCTTTTTCCAAGAAAAGGGCGAGATCTCTTTCACGAAGAGGGAAATCTCCAAAGATCACATCAGCATACCATTTTCGAACACACGCGAATACGCAATTGAAGCCCGTACTGCCGCCTGTATTGCTGTAAACGTAACCGGACCGACCGTTGCACTATGGTCTGGAAACCCGTTTTTCATGGCCAAAAGTATTTTAGCGTTATTTAAAGTTGAAGCTTATAGTATGATAGGTCGTTGAATTTGTTTCGACACCAGCAATAATATTATAAAGTCAGAAATATATGGTAACATTTAAAAAATTGACGTGATTAACATTTTTATAAACAAAAAAAATTTTTTTTTAATTTTGTATATTGAAATTTATAGATATGTAAATACTGATCAACTTTTGTTGGAAACATTTTTTGGGAAGATCGTAGGAAATGTCTTAAAAATCGTGTTAATAGTACTATACTGCCGCAGGAATAACATAAGTAATAATACTAGCACAAATAAGATAAATACATAAATAAAATCACTAATGTATTAATGTATATCATATATATGCATTATTTATAAATGTACATAAACTATAAAAATATATAAAATATAAATACGAATGATATAATCAATAAATGTACATACATATACATTTAGAGTGGACCTTATTTTTTGACCAAAGAATTTTTTCCCTTTGACCCCTCAGAATTGTGACAAATGTTGAGAAAATGGGAAATCGGCGCGCAACGAATTTGAAATTTTTTTTTAAATCTTGACAAATATATCATTGAATTTCGTTGCGCGCCGGTTTCCCATGAACCAATCTTAAATTGATCACACTTACACACAATAAAATTATCACTTTTCGCCGTTTGGACACACTGCACTGTGCGACGATTCTTCGACATATTACGAATTTAACAAAAGACGATCGGTAAACAATCGAACGGAGATGAGGCTAAACAAAATTGAAAACAAGCCAAACCCGTGGCAATTGTTCTGCATTGTTATGCCGCCAAATGGTTGTGCAGTAACGGGTAACGATGAAAAACTACTTGCAATAATTGTATATACAGTGTGGATCACGAATTGTAAGCAGTAGAGATTACTCTGTTATTAGCAGTCCGATAAAAAATGTTTCTATTACATATAACATGGTTTCAAAAGAACTTTCACACGATTATAGCAAACTTTTTGTACAAAAATTAAAAAAACAATTTTTGCAATATTCTTATGTTATGATACTTACCGAATTCGCCTTGACAATTCGAGATAATTCTCTAACAAATAGGCGTAAAAATAGATCTTAAAAAATTATGAAAAACAGAGTTGACAAAAAATTTGCTATAATCACGTGAAATCTCTCTTGAAACCATGCTATACCTGATAAAAACATTTTCGATCGGATTGCTAATAGCAGAGTAATATCTACTGGTCACGATTCGTGGTACGAATCCGAGCTACTTGTTCGGAAAAATGCAGGCTACTTAAACAAATCAGAAATGTCTACAATTTCATATGCAAAAGGTCCCATTTATGCCGATTTGTGCCGTTTTTGTAAAACCGTTCTCAAAGTTTGTCAAGCAGCTGCAAGCGAACGCGTTCGGAGCGCCTGAAAATCCCGGTTACTATTTATTAAAAACGTTGTACAACTAAAACGGGCAGAAACGGGTAAATGAAACTTTATACACTATATTCAGAAATGTCTATAATTTCATATGCAAAAGGTCCCATTTATGCCGATTTGTGCCGTTGTTGTAAAACCGTTCTCAAAGTTAGTCAAGCGGCTGCAAGCGAACGCGTTCGGAACGCCTGAAAATCCCGGTTACTATTTATTAAAAACGTTGTACAACTAAAACGGGCAGAAAGGGGTAAATGAAACTTTATACACTATATTCAGAAATGTCTATAATTTCATATGCAAAAGGTCCTATTTATGCCGATTTGTGCCGTTTTTGTAAAACCGTTCTCAAAGTTTGTCAAGCAGCTGCAAGCGAACGCGTTCGGAACGCCTGAAAATCCCGGTTACTATTTATTAAAAACGTTGTACAACTAAAACGGGCAGAAACGGGCAAATGAAACTTTATACACTATATTCAGAAATGTCTATAATTTCATATGCAAAAGGTTCAATTTATGCCGATTGCTGCCGTTTTTGTAAAACCTTTCTCAAAGTTTATATTGTTTAAACTTTTCACTATTTGTTTATGGATAACAAGATGCTAACAACAGTATTACACACCTAAAATATACCTGCTGACACATACGAAATTATCATTTAAACTTGTATTTTTATAGTCTATGATGACTATTTTAAACTTTTTTTTGAATCTGAATTTTACGATGTTTGTCTTCAAAACGTTATATCTCAGCAATGAATAATCGGAAAGGATTAATAATTTGGATTTGGAAGCTTTGAATGGTTCTTACTCTGTTCCAAAAAAAATTTTTTGAAAATCTTTATCTTGAAAAATTGACTTTTGGCCACGAAAAACGGGTTTCCAGACCATAATGCGTCGGTTACATCCGCCGTTTAGAAATTAAGCCGTGCATATTCCTAGGCGATTGTGTCGTCACCAATTCGAACGGGAGGGCATGCCTACGGTGTTTTAACACATCGGTCGAGGCAGCATCCTTCCACCTACCCACATTGGAGGTAGAAGAGATCGAGGACCCCCCTTTTTATTCCCATCCCAAACCCAATTCTAATCCCGGATCAGTTTCGGACCACTTCGCTAACCTTGCATCTCGCACGAGTCGGTCGTGCGAGGCGATCGACATCGATCACCTCGCGCCAAATCCAAAGTCCGAATCCGCTTCGGACCACCCTATTTCTAATTCAAATCCAAAATCCGAACCCGCATCGGATCATTTTATTTCTAACTCAAATTCAAAGTCCGAAACTGCTTCGGATCATCTCGACACACCTCGTACGACTCGACCGTACGAGTCGATCAAACACGATCACTTCGCGCCAATTCCAGAGCTCGAAACAAAGAGAGTTCATTTCTCCCCACAAGAACTCTACGAAACGATCCCGCTGAACCACCTCAACTCGGACGAGGTCTCCCATGTCAAAGCCCTATTAGAAGACAACCATGATCTTTTCCACCTCCAAGGGAGTCGTTTAGGTAAAACTAACGCTGTAACCCACAAAATTCCGACGACAGACGACATTCCCGTGCATACGAAACAATACCGGTACCCGCCGATCCACAAGGAGGAGATCAATAGACAAATGCGCGATCTCCTAGCTAATGACATAGTAGTTCCGTCCAATTCACCATACAACTCCCCCCTGTGGATCGTGCCCAAGAAACCGGACGCCGAAGGCAATAAGAAGTGGCGTATGATGATAGACCAGGGGTCGGCAAACTTTTTTTAGAAAGGGCCAGATTGTAAAAATTTTAGGCTCGGCGGGCCAAGTAGCAAACATGAAGATACGAATGGGTAATTTTCTCATAGAGCAAAAAAACGTTTATTTTTTATATACTTTTACATAATGTTTATACAAGTTTTACTAACACTGACAAAAATACGAATAAAAGATTTACATTTACATATTGAAAACGTTATTTTTAAATAGATTAAATTTTCTAATGCGAAGATTGTAATTGTTTTTTCTGAGATAATATTTCATCATACTGGAGTTCAAAATTAGTACTTCCTATCATTAAAGTTGTTTGCAAATGGTCATTTGTTAATAATGATCTGAATTGCGATTTTACATACTTCATTTTCGAAAATGTCTTTTCACATTGGTAAGTACAGTAAATGCTCGTTCGTTGTGAAAAGGCATGGTAAGTTGAGGTCGCAACGATCGAATAGTGAAGCTATTTTTGATTTATGACTGCATCTAGATATCGCGCCGAGCGCGCCGAGCGCTCCGAGCGAGACTTCAATAGAGAGCCGAACATAGAGAAGGACAGAGTGAAATACGGATCGCGTGACCGAAGATCGAGTCAATGGTGTGGTGTTCACACCGATATACCCGAGCCGACATCAATGTTGCCGCCGCACAGTGTGTCGAGTACCCAGACAGCACAGCCTGCCCGAGCCCACCGCCGGCCCAAACCTCCCGAGGCCCGTGACCTACAGGTTACTATCTAACACAATGCTTGGATCGGCTCGAGGCTGATTCCGTTGGATCCGTGCCTGCTTTTTATGCGCGCAATGGCCCGGAAATAGCCAGGCATGGGCTCGAGCCCACAGCCTGCCGGCCGTGCCAGATTTCAGCCAGATTTCAGCCAGAGTCTAATGTGGCCAATCAGTGCTTCGATTGAGCCCAACTTTTCTCGCGCATGCGCGTCACAGTGCGGGTCGCATGGAAATGAGGATTGCAAGGGTGCGGGATTCGCGTTCTCATTTCTTAATAATACAAAAATTTGATTTTTCAGTAGTCAATAACGCTAGATAAAAGATCAATCTAGGCCGTGATCGCCCTCGAAAGTCCTATTTTTACATTTACGAGTCGTAATTTGCATCATACGGAAGCATACAACTGCGCATGTAGCTATTTTCATAACATATATAATGCAAATTACGCCTCGTATAGGAAAAAAAAAGACTTTTGAGGGTGTTTGCTGCCTAGATTGATCTTTTATCTGGCGTTTTTGACTACTGAAAAACCCCTTGTTTGTATTATCACGAAATGAGAACGCAAATGCCGCACCCTTGCAATCTTGTAAATGGGCTGAAATCTAGCTGAAATCTGGCACGGCCGTTAGGCTGTGGGCTCGAGCCCATGCCTGGCTATTTCCGGGCCATGGCGCGCATAAAAAGCAGGCTGAAATCGAGCCGGTGTGCTGTCTGGGTATATGGGAGTTCGGGAAAAAAGTCGTAACTCTTAAACTATGCAATTTTCGAGTAAAGTACCTTACTACTTTTTGAAATAAAATGCAAAGACGAATCGATTGGTATAAAAAATTTTTTTTTTTAATTATTAAAAAAAAATTTTTTTTTTAATTGTGATGACCTTGTTTCTTATGTTTTTTTATTCCATAAAAAGTAGTAGTTTACAATTTTAACGAAAATTAAAAAAAAAGTACTAAACTGTATACATTACTTATTTAAATCTTCATAAGGTGGAATTAAAACTTAGGAATCTTTAAGAAAAATCCTTTATTTTACCTAGAAATAAATAAAATGAATTAATTAATGAATTAATCAATTAACATAGATAATATGTTATTAAATAATATGTGTACGTACTATACTACTTCAGCTTCACTATCATCAGAACAAGTGTCTGGGTTGGAATCTGATAAGTCGGATGTTTCATTTAATAATAAGTAGTCTCTTATATCTGCGAAATCCTTTTTTTCTTTTTTCGTATGTTTTTTTTTATAATAGGCAATAATTGGATCCGACTCCAGTAGAAGATGATTTAATAGGTCTTTATTTGAATGTTGTCTTGATGTCTTGCGGGTATTATGTTCGACAGATATCGTATAAACAATTGAAAATAAGGGACTGTATATTTAGAATAGCATAATGAGTAAACATAGTGTCTTATCGTTTCGCGCGGACTCAAGTGGGAACTCGATAGACTACGTTAAGGGTGTGGGTCGGATTTTGACCTTGGTCGAGTGCGAGTGTGGTAGTACCTTAACACACCGATAGATACTGTATACGTACACGAGATTGCAAGGGTTCCGTAGATTTCGTTTGCTGTCTCTCTAACGCACATTTGGGGCCCCTACGTAGTCACAATCGCTAGATAAAAGACCCACAATTACGGGATGCTTCCATATATGGCCTACTTTTGCGTTTTCGAGGCGTAATTTGCATTATTCGGCAGCATGTAGCGCAGTTTCACAAATATTGGACGAAGCGACAGTGCTGCCATTGTCGAGACACATACATTTTCTTAAATATCGAGAGATTTAGGATTCTTATAGACCAAAATGTAGGCATCCCGGAATTCAGGGTCACATACAATGTCAATGAAACCTTTATTATGTTAAACTATACGTGTTTAAACACAGCAAACGAAATCTACGAAGTAGATCCCTATACGGGAGATTTTGGTGCAAGTATTAGTTCTATGGCATTTTTAGCTAGGAGCGCTAGCGTTTTTAGTCACTATTTTACCGATATTTTACCAATACAGTGACTGAATCGGTAAAACAGTGACTAAAAACACTAGCGCTCCTAGCTACAAATGCGGAGGGCACCGATACTACGATCAAGGTCAAAATCCGACCCACACCCTTAAGACGGCTGCAGAGGTCCGAGATAGTAGAGCAATCCTCGTCCTCCACGGCCGCGTAGGCGCGACCGCGGAGCTTGTTGCAGATGAGCTTTGTCAGCGTGTGTTCCGCGTACGCAGGTATGACTTCGCGCGCGCGTTTACACGCTCTGACGAATTGGAGGACAGACATGTTGTTGCCATCGAAGGTGGGAACGAATTCGACCGCTTGTTTAACGGTGAAATTCACAGGATCGGGACGAGGAGTTTCGATGCAGGGGGTCGAATCATAACGGGGGCGGAAACGAGCAGCATTTGAGTCAAGGCTGTTTATCCGCATGTCGTGAAGCTCGCGACGCATTGCCAATAGTTCATTTTCTCGCGCGCGTTGTTCTGACTCGCGTAGGCTTGCCGCGGTTTCAAGGGCGGCGGCGCGCTCTAGAAGGTCGGCCTCCTTCCTGACGAGCTCTAATTGGAACACGAACAGGTCCTCCTCGGAGAGGACTGAGGGTGTGTCTGGATTCAGTTTTGGTCCAGCGGAATCCATCGTGAAGAGAAGGGGATGGGTTATATAGAGAGGCGCCGAAGGGGGCGAAAAAGAGAGAAGAATTCAAATTAGAACTTCAACAACCAACAACCGGGTTTATTCGGCGATCGTCGTGTCCTACCGATTGCGCCAAAAATTCTCTTACGTCCCAGGCCGTAGATAGTCCGTCAGAATGAAGGGGGTGGAGCTGGGTCGTAACCGTATAATTGTTTAACGATCTTCCATCCACGTGGCGCGTACGTCCACGTCTGATCAGGGCCGATACCGGTGTCTGTTGAGAAAGGGGGGGATGGGGAGGGAATGAAAGAGAACCGAGACGGATGTCGTCCGTCGTGAACGCCGCGTAGGAGTAACGCACAATGCGGTGGTCGTGACAGCTCCCAACTATCGAGGTATCAACTATCGAGAACGCGTGGGTCTGTTCGATTCGGGACTGGAAATAGATCGAAGGGAATTCGTGTTCTCTCAGTACCGAGCACCCTCTGGGCTCAGACGTACACGATGAAACACTGATTCAGGGTTGGAGAATGCGGTTATAGGGATTATGAAGAGTATGAGGAATTGATCGGCGAACCGGTCGATTCGAACAACCCGATAACGCACCACACACACACACACACGCTCGCGATCACCTCAACTGGTCACTGAGAACTGCACTTTAATGTACCACCGCAGAGTGAGAATTCTACGGGTGACGTAACGGTCGTAGCGCGGATCCTCGAGAAAAATTTCTTCCAACGGAGGAAGGCTCGGAACGACGCGGAGCGATATCAGCTTCCACGGGGGAGGAGGCACGGAATCGGTGCCCTCGCCCTCGGAGCGGAGCTATTGCACCAGTTTGCGTATCTGGTAACTCCGACCGGCGCGACGCGGCATGAACGATATTGACAAGCAGGGTAATTCTGAATAAAGAAGGAATGAGTAATTTAGATAATCAACGTATAATGAACAGAAAACAGATTATACACACAGAATACCGTGTCAGAATTGTAAGCAACGAGAAAAGCACAGAAACATATATACAGGGTGTCCCAAAACTCGTGAAGAACCCGAAAGGGGGTGGTTCCTGAGACCATTCTAACAGACATTTTCCTTTGCACAAAAGTCAAATTCGGCTTTGTTTAGGAGTTATTAACGAAAAACACGGACCAATCAGAGCGCGTCCTGGCCCGGCGCGCCACGCCGCGCTGGCAAGCGAGTGTCGGTGGTACGCCGCGACATCGCAACGAGCAAGAGTTTCTCGATAATGTGAATCCTCTCCGATTTCGATGAGCTTTGGATATGTTGTCAAGACCATGATTCTGAACAACATTTCTCTTTAGACTTTTTAGCGATCGACTTTAGTTTACGAGAGAATTGTAAAAACTTGTAATTGTAAATCGATCGATGTACTATCTCCTCTCCGATTTCGATGAGCTTTGGATATGTTGCCAAGACCATAATTCTGAACAACATTTCTCTTTGGACTATTTGGTGATCGGCTTTAGTTTACGAGATAATCGTAAAAAACATTACTTGTAAATTCGTATGGGTGTTCTTGATAGCGGGCACGACGTGTTAATATCTCCGAAACTAAAGCCGACCGCCAACTATTTCAAAAGAAAAAGATATTTAAAACATCGAGTTTTATAACATTATTTCAAGGTCATTGAAATCGATGAAGACCCACATTATCTCTACTCGACTTACGGCAACTTTACCCGAACGAGAAAAGAGGCAGAAACTGATTGTTTTAAAAACTCACTTATTCAGCCGTAAATCCATTTGCTGCTTCGAAATGTGTGTCACTGGGTCACTCGGTGACGAACTGCACAGATGTCTTCGGGTATACGGCAGTAACGAAAGATAAGGGACGTACGGCCAGGTCAACGAACTGCACAGCCGGTGGTAGATAGTAATAAGGCCTAAGGGATGCGCGGTCAAGTCGACGATCCAGAATTTCACTTTCACTTTCGAATCGATAAATAATTCGTATGTTTATTTCACACAGATGCCTTGAAATGTGTCCACACTCACAATCACTGTTCACATTTGTCTACACACATAGTTATGCACTAATAATGATTTCCATATCCCTTGTACTGCTGCACAAATCACAACAATCAGGTAATGCAATCACTAGACTGCGGATTTCATGCAGTTGTTGCAAACATGATTAGGTGCATTTTAAGACAGTAGAGAGATTAAAATAATTTCAAAACACCTATGTATTATTTTCAACTTCTCAAAGTGATCACAGTAAGAATCAAATACCTGTCTGGCTGCTGTCCCTTGTAATAGCGGCAACCAACTTTCATTTTGCATAAAGATCCACAGTCTAGTGATTAGTTTAAATATCACTATCAAAAACACAGCTAATAGCAACCGTTAGCTTTGAATTGACAAATCTTTGGAGATGTTCTCTCTACCGCGGCTCGAACGACACTGATTTTCCGCAAGATTTTTCTAAAGATTTTAGGAAGGGTATTTAGAGTGTCGAAATTCGAAATGCACGCTGTAGCACGTTTACAAAAACGACGGGACGGTCAGACGAAAAACAGGATGCGAGAAGGATCGCTGTAAGAATTATGGCAAACACATTGTTTAGATATATATTAGCTTTTTCCTGGGAATAGGGTGCTCTTTGTTTAGTTGCCCGCCTGGTCTGCATTTTTTGTTGATAGTAGTCTCGTCATCGGCCAGGCGCCGAAATTCTACCCTTAGTTATTGCCTGGGTCACCACTCAAGTGGTTCATAGCTGCGACTGTTTATGTAACTTCTTCGAGCGCCGTCTTGTCGTCGCCACGACGCCGAAATTCGAAACTTATAGATTTACGGGGTCCACTCATGGGCCAGTTTCTCGATGACGTCTATCGCGACTCGGCCTTTTTTTCCTTGGATACCCCCACTCTAGGAAAATTGTAAAGGAGAGGGAAAGACGCCTTTCCTCATTTTGTATTGCGTGCGCTGAGGCAGATTCTTTCCGACTGTCGACCTAGTAGCTTCGGTCTTCAGACAATTTGTAGCGGCAGTTGAGGATCTCGCATATCATAGAGGTAGAGAGAACATCTCCAAAGATTTGTCAATTCAAAGCTAACGGTTGCTATTAGTTGTGTTTTTGATAGTGATATTTAAACTAATCACTAGACTGCGGATATGGAAATTATTATTAGTGCATAACTATGTGTGTAGACAAATGTGAACAGTGATTGTGAGTGTGGACAAATTTCAAGGCATCTGTGTGAAATAAACATACGAATTATTTATCGATTCGAAAGTGCAAGTGAAATTCTGGATCGTCGACTTGACCGCGCATCCTTTAAGCCTTAGGTTGTAGTATACCGATTACGTATCTACCACCAGCTGTGCAGTTCGTCGACCTGGCCGTACGTCCCCTAGCTTTTGGTACTGGCGTATACCTGAAGACATCTGTGCAGTTCGTCACCGGGTGGCCCAGTCACACATATTTCGAAGCTGCAAATGGATTTACAGCTGAATAAGTCAGTTTTTAAAACAATCAGTTTCTGCCTCTTTTCTCGTTCGGGTAAAGTTGCCGTAAGTCGAGTAAAGATAATGTGGGTCTTCAACGATTTCAATGACCTTGAATGTGTTTTAAAACTCGACGTTTTAAATATCTTTTTCCTTTGAAATAGTTGGCGGTCGGCTTTAATTTCGGAGATATTAACACGTCGTGCCCGCTATCAAGAACACCCATATGAATTTACAAGTAATGTTTTTTACGATTATCTCGTAAACTAAAGCCGATCGCCAAAAAGTCTAAAGAGAAATGTTGTTCAGAATCATGGTCTTGGCAACATATCCAAAGCTCATCGAAATCGGAGAGGAGATAGTACATCGATCAATTTACAAGTAATGTTTTTTACGATTATCTCGTAAACTAAAGCCGATCGCCAAAAAGTCTAAAGAGAAATGTTGTTCAGAATCATGGTCTTGGCAACATATCCAAAGCTCATCGAAATCGGAGAGGAGATAGTACATCGATCGATTTACAATTACAAGTTTTTACAATTCTCTCGTAAACTAAAGTCGATCGCTAAAAAGTCTAAAGAGAAATGTTGTTCAGAATCATGGTCTTGACAACATATCCAAAGCTCATCGAAATCGGAGAGGATTCACATTATCGAGAAACTCTTGCTCGTTGCGATGTCGCGGCGTACCACCGACACTCGCTTGCCAGCGCGGCGTGGCGCGCCGGGCCAGGACGCGCTCTGATTGGTCCGTGTTTTTCGTTAATAACTCCTAAACAAAGCCGAATTTGACTTTTGTGCAAAGGAAAATGTCTCTTAGAATGGTCTCAGGAACCACCCCCTTTCGGGTTCTTCACGAGTTTTGGGACACCCTGTATATGTATATACGGCCAGAATCTGTTCGTTCGAGAAATACTAACTCAATACGTCGGTACGACGTTACAATACCTTTTTTTTCCGTGTGAAAATGCGTTACGCATACCTCGGCATCCTGGGAGATAAGCGAGGTTATGTGGGACTCCCCTCCCGAGGCCTACCGCACTAAAAACACACGCCCACCTAAGCTATGCAGGAGGTGCCTGGATCTCGCGAGAACTCAACAGGACACCTAGCTTCACATGCATCCCGAGGGGAGGGGTTAGCACATGGCGGGTCAGTGGCTCAGGTGGTAGAGTGTCTGATTCGTAGCAGGAAGGCCAGGGTTCGATTCCCGGGGTGGCGTAAAGGGTATAGCCGGATAAGCATATGGGCCAGCGGCCCCCGCTCCGATTTTCCTGATTCCTGTCTTAAAACATCGCTTTCTGTCTAAAAACACATTGTGCAAAATTTCAAATGTCTACCCCCACCGGAAGGGGAGATATAGGGGTATATTCCCCCGCACTTAAATGCAGTTTGCTCTAAAACGAGAAAAGATATCGTTATGGGATAAACGGCAAACAAAAGATATAGATACATTCTATATTTCAGATTTTTTTCAGAATTTTTTGCTAATTATTTATAGTTGAAAATAATTAATTAATTTTTTGGGAATTTTTTTGACTATCTTTCCCTGGGTTGACACCCACCAAAAAATTCTAAAATATTGCTATGATGTGAAACTATTTCGTAAAAAAATCTCAGAAGTGTCGGTTTGGTGGAACAGTGTCACAGAAAATAAAGTATGCCGGCGGACGCTCGGTTTGCGGTTCACTCGCAGTGGCTAGTGATGGGAGCGTGCTCAGCGAACGGAAAGTCGGCGCGTGTACGGAAAGGCTTCTACATGTAAAAATATTACTAAATCTTCTAATATATGATTACAATTGGAAGTCTAAACAATTATATTTTTAGAATATAGTTTACATTAAAGAAGAAAAATATATGTAAAGTTAGTTTGTTGCTGTCAAGTAACAGAAAGAAGTAACTTCTCACAAGTACGTGTACGGTCACAGTGTTAGAGGTTCCGCTTGATACCCCGGGGAGCTCGAGTTCGAATCCTCCTCAACACTCAATTTTTTTTTCTTTTTTTTTATATGTATTTATAATAAACTAAACGATTTTTATTGTTTGCACTTCAATATTCTATAAAACAAACATGACTATTAATTTGTAATTATCATATAGATTAAAATATTGCACATGTTTCTAATTTTGCGGACATATAAATCTAGTTGTTATTATTTACGCCCATATAATGGATATATTCTTTTTATTTTTACTCCTCATTACTTTACTATAATGCAACATGCTGCTTTGTATTTCTATGCTCAAATGAACACTGTGAAATAATATCTTACGCGTGTACCAAGACCACGATGGGATGATTACGTAACAACAATAATTTTTTCTTTTATTATTGCAATCCAGCCGATGACTGGAACCGCACCCATTCTGATCGTGTTTGATAAACAAATGAGCGTATGATCACATAACATTGTAACGTCGGCTAGCGATCAAGGAATATGCCGACTTTACGGCATGTTCGTAGGCGGCTTGCCGCGAAATGCTCGAAACGCGAAACGCGAGATCATTCGAACGCTACGTTGTTCGATTGTTCGATGACCAGAAAAGTTAACTGTAGTGTTATACGGAGTGTGATACGAAGCATTGTATCTGCATATAAATAAAATTTTCCTTCTTGGTGTTAAGTGTACTGTGACATGTGTCAAAATAACGCTTGTGTTATTTGTAATGTGTCAAGCAAAAAATTCATGAGGAAAGTGAAGCGATTAATTACAGAGGCTGATGTCAGGAGATATCGTTTAGTTTATTATAAATACATATAAAAAAAAGAGAAAAAAATTGAGTGTTGAGGAGGATTCGAACTCGAGCTCCCCGGGGTATCGAGCGGAACCTTTTTTTTTTTTTTTTTTAAAGAGCGTTTATTGTGCCAAAATAACAATATGTCAATACATTAGGTTTATGAAATTTATACGCACAAAAGTTTGACAGAGTGAGTAACTTAGGAGATTAAACTAAAGGCCCGTTGGGACGGGCTCGCGCGGTTTAGCCTTGTACGATTTATAGCATTTAATGCAGGTATGTCGGCTTAGGCTAAGATGTTTTCTTATATTATTGTGTTGTTCGAAGTGTACAGAAAGGCACGGTGGAAAAACTGTACATTTGTTCGCTGTTTTGTGTTTTGTAAGAGTTTTTAGGGTGTCGACCCGTTAATGGTTAAAATTTTTTATTGGGGTTCTTTGCCCAGAGAAATCTGAATCAAATGCGGAGTGATTGAGTCTTAGAGTTAACTTAAACTTATGTATTTATAGGCGCTGTGTTTTGTTGCTTATTTTACTTGTTTGTCTGTATCTGTGACGATTGGAGGTTTGTGTAGGAGGTATGCGTTGGAGGTACGCGTTTGTTTTGTGTTGGTGGAGTCGGAGGCGTGCCGCTATTTGCGCATTATGAGCAGTTTTTTTTTTTTAATATTTTATGTGTGTCAAGTGTTTGAGTTATGATGATGGGGCGAGCCACCAGTATCTTTTAGTGTTTTTCCTGTGGTCGTTTTTTGTATCGAATTCGGTTAGTTTATGAAGAAATCTCATATCTGAACCGTCTATGTTTATGTTGCTTGTTGTATGTAATTGTTTTATTGAAGTTTTTTCTGTTGTAGTGGTATATAATTGGATAGCCTTGTGTGTTTTGTATGAGACCTGCGGAGTCAAAGTGTATGAAAGCTTCTGGTGGTGTGTATCCTGTGAATCTTGTTTTTTCTAAGTATTGGGGGTTCGGAAAGGAGGAGCTGAAAATGAGGCTATTGTTAACTACTTTTCTTATGTTTGCCCAGTGATTTCTTGTGGACTTTAGCAAGAATATGTCTATGCGCATTGTTTCTGATTTTTTTAGTAGTGCGTGGTTGCTGTAATATTTCGTATAGTTTGATTCCGGGGTTCTGTACGCGTTCAAGCAGGCTCTGAGGCATCTGCGTTCGAACAAGCGGATTTTCTCCATCGTACTGGCGCTGATGTTAAACCAGATAGGTATACCGTAGGTGAGTATCGGTCTGATTAATAATTTGTAAAAAAGAAGTTTCACTTCTTTGTCTAGGAATTTAGAGTAGAAAATCCGCTTGTTCGCTGCTACTGCTTTTTGAGCTTTTTCGATTTGAATTTGAACATGATTGTTGAAATGAAGCTTAAAATCTAGGTGTACTCCTAAATATCGGACGACCTTTTTGTGTGGTGTTTTTAGTTTTGTGTCTCTGTTGTCTTGTATGTGGAAGTGTTTGGCGTTCGTGCGTACGTCACTGTTTGCGTCTGAGTTGTTCGAAAGGGTTGGTCTGAAAAGTATAGTCTCGCATTTGTTGACGTTGATTTTAAGTTTCCATGTGTGAAAGTAGTCCTGAATTTTGTCAAACAATTCTTGTAGTTTCTTTTTGATTATTGACGGTCTGTTATCGATAATGTATGATAGAAGGTCGTCTGCGTAAGCTATGGCGCCTTTGCGGTTGTCCTCATTCAGGTCGAACATTCTGAGAAGGTCGCTTAGAAATAGGCAAAACAGGATGGGGGAATTTACGGCACCCTGTTGTAGACCGTTTTGTACTTTAAATACTATGGAAGAGGAGTTTTGCCCTTCGGATACCTTAAATGTTTTGTTATGGGTCATGCTCTATAACATTTTTATGAGGTGAGGTGGGAAATTCTTTTTCATTAATTTGAAGAAAAGACCGTCCAGCCAAACAGTATCGAATGCTTTTTCCAGGTCTATAAATACTGCTCCCACGCAGTCTCCTGCATTACGGGCCCAGCAGATGTCTGCAGTAAATTTGGCTATAGCGTGTATTGTCGAATGTCTTCGTCTGAATCCAAATTGTGTTTCCGGTATTAAGTTGTTTGCGGAGGAAAAATGTTCAATTGCGTTGTTGATCGTTATTTCGAATATCTTGCTTATATTTGGTAAGAGGCTTATTGGTCTATAGCTGGCTGGGTCATTACTGTTTTTGCCCTTCTTTTTTAGTGCAATCACTTTTGCGTTTTTCCATGCGATTGGGAAATACATCCTGTTGAGACAGTTATTAAATAATATTGTGTAATTGTGTATGAATACTGGTGGTAAGTGTTTGAGAATTATGTTTGGTATGTTGTCGTAGCTGGCAGATTTTTTGTTGTTGAGATATTTTAGGGTTTGTGTTAGCTCGACTGTGGTAGTGAAGTAGTTTGGAGGAATTGAGTTGGGGTTCGGGTTGTCGGATCTGTTGTCATTGTTGAATCTGCAGACTGTATTATCGTTACGTATGTCTTCATCTATTTCTGATTTTAACTTTAGAATTTTTTGTTCTATTAAGTTAGTTAGTTGTTGTTTGCCCATGTTTTCGTTCTGTGTGTGTGCCTTTTCAAAATGCGCTCCTAGTACGTTTAGTTTGTCCTTTATGTCAGTTATTCTTAAGTTGTCTTCCTCGTCTATTTGTACGTCATTCGTGTTTATGTTGGCCTTTGTGATTATTTCTGTGTCTGATGAGTTGATTTTTAGTGTGTCTATAGCGTTCTGTTCTTTCGGTCGGAATATTGTTTTTATGGAAGGGAAGAGTTCTTTGGGTTTGTGAGTTGAGAGGTTTGATATTTTTTTTTCCAGAATGTACTTACAGAGCTTTGGAATTCGTTTTTGATTTTTTTTCTAATTGTTTTGAGCATGTGTTTCAAGATGTTTATTATTGTGTCGTTTGCGTCGGTGTAGTTGTTTATAGATGTCAGTCTGTTGAGTTTGGTAATTAGAGTGCTTTTTAGTTTTCTTAGTTTTGTTATGGATGGGGTGATGTATCTGTCTGAGGAGTTGTGATTGTAAGATATGCGTGGGATTGAACGTTCTATGGCTGAGTTTATGTTTATGCTTAATGAATCTATGTAATTGTCAATTTCTGTGATTGTAAGGTTTCTTGTGTTTGGGATAGCAGTGTCGTCAATGTTTAGTAGTTCCGCCTGGAATTTGAGCCAGTCGGTTTTGCTGTAGTTGTATATGATGTTTGGGGGTGGTACTTCTATGAGCATTTGGTCGTTGGGGAGAAGTGATATTATTATTTCTGTTGCTTTATGGTCGCTGTCGAAGTCCAATGTGTTTAGTCTGCCGGGTGTTGGTTGATTGTGGAAATTAATTCTGTTGTCTGCTAGGCAGATGTCTATAAATGAGCCGCTCTTTGGGTATGATGGCGAGACTGTGTTTAGTAGGGATACTCTGTTTTGTATTTGATTATTGAGTAGCCATCTTTTTAGTGTGGTTCCTCTGTTGTTGTTTGTGTTATTGTTCCAGTCGGTGTGTTTTGCGTTTAAGTCACCTGCAATAATGTAGTAGTTATTTGTCTTATGTAGTTCTAGTTGGTTGTAAATTGTTGTGAGATCTGCTGTAAATTCTTTGTTGTTGCTGCTTGGAGAGTATACTGAAATTAGGAATAGTTGACTTTGGTTTATTTTTATTACAATAGCTGTTGATTCGAGATTTGCGCTATTGGAATTGTTTGACTGGGCGGTTTTAAATTTTATGTTGTCTCTTATTAGTATGCCGGTTCCCCCACCCTGTTTTGCGTTCGGTCTGTCGGTTCTGATAAATATGTAATTCTTAAATTTAACACGGTGTCTATCGTTAAGTTTGGTTTCGCATAGCAGGACCGCATCCGGTTCGTGAACTTCTAAGAATTCGGAGAGTGCCGCACGTTTTTCGTTTGAGATGAGTGAGTTAACGTTTAGCTCTATTATTTTTAGTGTTTGATGATTAATTGTTATGTTAGTGTTGGTGTTGCTATGGTTTGATGAATTGTTCTGTGCGTTTGGATACATTTTAAATTTCTATTTTATTACCACGTTTTTACCACGTTTTTATTAGCTCGCTTTCTTGTTTGTCTGTTTGTTCGGTGGCAAATTTTGCAATTGATTTTAAACTAACTTCCTGATGAGCTAGAGACTTGAAATCGGTTACATGGCTCAGAACTGGATGACAATGCATTATTCAAAAAAAAAATTTTTTAAAAGTCTATCCGTTTCGGAGATATAACAATTAAATATTTACCTGTTCACCCCCCCGCGAAACCTACGTCATCGCGTTCAACGGTCGCCATGCCGCGCGACAGCGCTCCCTACTCCACTACCCGTTCCCTCTCTCACTCATCCCCACTCCACTGACCCGATTCGCACCGAAGGAGCTCAGTGTGCGTCAGTGTGCGTTTGAGCTCCGTGCGGTGTTTATAAAGTTACTACGTATTATTATACTATAATGTTTGTTTACCAATCGAAGGGACAGTTACACCGAGATTTTCGGTCGAACCTTTATCTTTGACATTTTACCACGGCGTTTCGATATGATGCGGTCCCAATACCGTCTGAAATTTACTACATGTCTCTGTTATAATCTCGAAATAATGTCTACAAAAAAGGAGCAGTTCGTTAATGATGATTTTCACAAAGAAGTCGCCAAATCACCAGGTATGCCATTAAATATTTTACCATGTTTTTATTAGGTCGCTTTCTTGTATGTCTGTTTGTCTGTTCGGTACAAATTTTACAACTGATTTTAAACTAACTTCTCGATGAGCTAGAGACTTGAAATTTTTAACATAGCTCAGTACTATATGACAATGCAGTATTTAAACAAATTTTTTTTAAATTTACAACAGTCTACGCGTTTAGGAGATATAAACTATTAAAAATTTAACCGTTACACGTCCCCGCGCGACGACCGGTAGTGCCCACTCGGTTCCCACTCCACTGACCTGCTTCGCACCGAAGCAGCTCAGTGTGCGTTCGAGCTCCGTGCGGTGTTTACAAAGTTACTACGTATTAGTATACTATAATGTTTGTTTACCAAGCGAAAGAACAGTTACACCGAAATTCTCCTTCGAACCTTTATCTTTGACATTTTACCACGGCGTTCGTTTTCGATATGACGCGTCGCAATACCGTCTGAAATTTACTACATGTCTCTGTTATAATCTCATCAAAATGTTCAAAATCGATTATAAAATTTCACACATGCAAGACTAAAAAGCAGAAAATAATTATTTAAATAAAAATAAATTTTTTAAAAATACCACGTTTTTAAAACGGACTAAAAAGCATAAAATAAAATTTTTTAAAACGCCACGTTTACAAAACGGACTAAAAAGTATAAAATAATTTTTTCTAGCCCCATACAGATTCCTAACCCCTGAAAATTTGTGATTGTGAATTTTTAATAGCTAAGAAAATACTTGTAAGGTTTAAAACGAAAAACGTGGGGCGCAAGATAATACATAGTAAGGAATGTAGAGAGTAGCTGCCGCTGAGAAATCTCGTACAACACTTCATATCATTTGCAGTGCAATAAAGTTGTTAGTGATTTAGTGTTCATTTATCAATTATCTATTGCATGCGCCCCACGTTTTTCGTTTTAAACCTTACAAGTATTTTCTTAGCTATTAAAAATTCACAATCACAAATTTTCAGGGGTTAGGAATCTGTATGGGGCTAGAAAAAATTATTTTATACTTTTTAGTCCGTTTTGTAAACGTGGCGTTTTAAAAAATTTTATTTTATGCTTTTTAGTCCGTTTTAAAAACGTGGTATTTTTAAAAAATTTATTTTTATTTAAATAATTTAAATGCCTGAGCTAATGCGTTGATTCTGATGCTGTTATTTTTAATCTGATTTGCTAGTTGTTCTGTTTGCGTTTTTATGGCTGAGTCTATTATATTTTTTATTTGGGAGATTAGAGGGAGTGCGTTTTGAGCTTGAGGTTGGGTTTGGTGTGTGGTTGGTATTGTGGGTATATGGGTTACTGGTGAGTTTAATAGGTTTGTTATTACTTTTCTGTTTGAGTTGTTTGTTACGATCTGGCTGAAAGATTTGTCCGGTTTGATGAAGTTTGAAGTGAATGTGTGTATGGTTTCCTTTTCTAATTGAGTTGCTAATTTTTTTGATTCTATTCTTTCTTTTAGTTCTTTTAATTTTGGGCAACCTCTGTAGGAGGCTGGGTGTCCATGTGTTTTGCAGTTGACGCAATATGGGGGAGAGTCTGCGTTTTCAGATTGGGAGGCTGCGGAGCGTGGGCACTCTCCGGGATTGTGATCGTGTTCACATTTGACGCATCTATAATTTAAGTTGCAGTTTTGGGCAACATGTCCTATGCGTTGGTATCTCATGCACTGGATGCGATCCTTTTTTATTATTTTCTCCCATTTGACAATTGTGTGTAATAGTGATTTGATTTGATTCAGATTTTTCGGGTTGCTATCCGCGGATAATTGTACAATGAATATTGGTAGGGTTCTGCCTTCTTCTGAGGATTTTTTTGTAGTGAATCTTTTTACTGAGATGAAGGTGAGGCCTACAATTTTTATATTATTTAGAGCTGCGAGAATTTCGGCTGGGTCAAAGTTTCCTTCTAAGTTTTTGAGTAAGACCGTTGTGTTTTTGTCTTCTTTTGGTGTATATGTGAAAAATTGAATTTGCATGTTTTTGAGCGTTTCGCACGCTGTTTTGTGGTTATCTATCGAGTGGGTTTGTAGAATATGTTTGTTGTTGTTAATTTTTTTGAAGTTGAAGTCGTTCATTATAAGTGATAGTTTGGCTATTATATCTTTGACTGTGTTAGTGTGAATAGTGATGGGGGGTGGTTTGTGTGTTTTTTTGATGGTGGAATTATCTTCGAACTCAGAAGAAGGCAGTATTTGTTCGTTTTTACCTGTTAGGGGTGGGAATTTTGGGATACCGTTCTTTATGACTTTCGGGTGGTGTAAGAGAGTTGTCGTGCCGCTGTGCCCTTCTGTTAATTGCTGTGAGAGGCTGCTTGGGATTGTCGCTGAGTTGTTTGTTGTGCAGGACGCTGATGATGTTGCAGCTGGTGTTGGTGCGGGCGTGAAGGTTTCTTTGCCTTCGGTTTTTCCTGTCCTATTGTTGAGCTGTGCTGGTGTTTTATTGGGGATGGTGATTTCCTGGTTTATTGGAGCTTTAGCCGTGTCTTTTTTTTTAGATATATAGTCTCCTTCTGTGCAGCTGTGGGGTCGTTTGGTACCTGGTCCTGTTAATGGTTTATTCTTCCTGTTGACTTCGTTTTCGATTTCGTCTGTGGTGGGAGTAATGTCCATGTCTAGAGCTGCGTATCTGTTTGTGTTTGTAAAATCTTGAGCTGTTGTCGCTGGTTTATTTTTTCTCCGTTCTTCTTCTAATTGTTCTTTTAATGATTCTATCGTTTTGTAGAGGTTTTCGACCGTTTTGTTGAGGTTGCTTATCATTTGTATTAATTCTTCCACTGAAGCATTGTCCATGTTGCTGTTTCCTTTTTTTGCTGTTTGTTGAGTAGTTTTCGTTGTCTTCGTTTCTGCCATTTCTGCGGTTATCGGTGTGGTTTTGAATCGGGTTGCTTTGTTTATTAAGTTTGGTGAGGGATTAACTCTTTTTGGTGTTTTGTTTTTAGCTAATAACTGTTTGATCAAGTGCGCGGTATGCGGTTCCGTGATGTCTTCGGTGGATAGTATATTCGGTTTTGTATTTGTTGGCTGTATTGTTATAGGTTGGTTGCATACATTGGGTAAGTGTGCTGCGCCTGGAGTGGTGGTCACATGTTCGATTGTTTCTGCGGATGATTTGTCTACACTTTCTGGGTTGAGTACCCCGCTCGGCATCGCGCGGATGCGCGCGAGCTGCTTTGAGATTTCACTATCTGCACACTATGAATTTTTTTTTTTATTATAAATATTTTGTATCTCTGACTGTAACACAATGTGTTTTCACTTCACAATGCACTTTGAGCACTATGTTTTTCCGCACCACTGCACTGTTAGGTTGAATGATAGCCTCGGATCGGAACTTGACGATTTTTGGCGTGTAAGCCTGAGGGTTGCCTGGAGCGCAGGTGATCGAGCGGAACCTCTAACACTGTGACCATACACATACTTGTGAGAAGTTACTTCTTTCTGTTACTTGACCAAGACTTATTATGGAAAATGCAATGCCTTTCATTTTTTTTCCAATTCACCATCAAAACGTGTGCTACTATAAAGAAAAGATCCTGTAGAGCACAGGGAAAGAATAATTGAAAAGCACGAAAATGTACTTATAGACTTTATTGATACTGATCTAATTAATGTTTTCTGAAATTTAATAAACAATTATAAAGAAAAGCTTGTAATTTCGAACCATTGGAGTATTAAAATAACGAATTCAAAAATTTATTTTTGCATGCTTGTATGTAGTGATACTTTTGATTTCTTGGTACTTAAAACACAGATTGTGATTTGTGATCACACGAAATTACAAGTTTTTCAAGAAGGTAATGAATTATTATTTCATGAATTGGGATGATGATAGTAATGATCTTCATAATCTTCCTGTTGATGTCAGCGGTTTTTCAGTGATTACTTATCCACTTGTATTGTTGATGATTCCATTAAGATTAATATATCCAGTTATGGGTTCCACTCTGTTGCAAAAATATTAGATTTTAATATATGTAAATTATTAATTATGGAGGATAAATAATGTATATTTTGATCATTTACAAAGGGACGGTCTTTCCACTAATACAGAAGATGTAACAATTGTATTTACTCACATGTGTGCAATAATCGAAGCCATAATAAATGTTCCTAATTTAAATCAGATTTTCTGAAATCTGAAAATCATAAACACATTTTATGTAAATTAACATATTAGTCAGATATACATCATTTAGCATTTTTAGATAGATGCATTTGTGGTAAAGATTATCCCAGTATTTTGTGTAAATTATTATAAATTTTTTCTAATATTTTACTACATAAATGATTATGTTATAACTATAAACAATAGTCAATTAGAAATTAATGCACATATCATTTCTAAAAATTTACAACAATTATAAAATTATCCTTTATAAGACAATATTATAATATATTACCTGCACAACTTCTTTCTTCGGTAACTGATTACCCAACCTCTTTGACGTATACATGCACAGCCTACTCTAGTACAAGCCATGCTGAAGGTAAAAACGGCAACACTGCGAGAGTCCGATTGATATATATATACCAATATACCTAACCCACGGTGTATTATAGAGGTGTTCCGACTAAGCCCTCTGTAAGGCTGAAGTTTTGAAAAAGATAGCGCTGGGTTCTCTCTGGTCGCCGCCAGATGGATCCGTGTTCCGATTACAGTTTTCGTGTACGTGTGAGAATGAGATTGTGTGTAGCTGCGTGTCCATACTAAGTATGTACCTATGTACATGTTGCCTCCAGTTGCCTCGCACAATCAGTGTACGTATGAGAATGAGATTGTGTGTAGCTGCGTGTCCATACCAGGGAGAATTAGTTCACCTTAAAAGTAGGGGAGGATTAATCCACCCAAAAAGAAGCATAAACATGCTATTACCGAAAAATATGTTATAGAGGCAATTTCAACGAGACGATTCGATATACTTGATATGACCATAGATAGGATAATTAATAATTATAATTTTCACTTTCCATGCGAAGAACATAAAATCGTACAAATTTGATTGATTGTGCGAGGCAACCAGAGGCAACTGGAGGCAACATGTACATAGGTACATATCTTAGTATGGACACGCAGCTACACACAATCTCATTCTCACACGTACACGAAAACTGTAATCGGAACACGGATCCATCTGGCGGCGACCAGAGAGAACCCAGCGCTATCTTTTTCACTTTCCCGAGAGTAGCCAGAACACCTCTATAATACACCGTGACCTAACCCAACCCGCTGAATCAGACTCTCAATCTCCCCTACCGGCCTCTCAGTTTCCCGCGTAGTTTTCAAATGTTCCCATCAGTATGTATATGGTACACATTGTGTAGTACACATCGTGTATTTATTATTATGTAGAATAGCTAATTTTCAAAAAGAAAAAAGTGCAATAATGGAGGTAAGTATTCTTTATTAACTTTTTAGGTCTTTATCTTTGTGTGTAGCACATTTACTTAATACAATCTATTGTTCTTTCAATACATTTCAATTTAGTATTAATAACATTTTAATAGTATCGTATCTAAATTTTTACAAAATTATATGTATTATATACATACAGAGTTCTCCGAAAATTTGTTTTACATAGTTCTTTTCACAAGTTTTATACTATATTTATTAGTTAATAATGCCACGGCGTTGTTGTGTCCCCAATTGTAAGGGAAATTATGATACTACTCTGAAAGAAAATAATTATATTTCTATATTTTTATTCCCCAAAGATGAGCAATTGCGGAAAAAATGGATGGCTGCTATTCCCCGTAAAAATTGGACACCAACAAAATATTCTGCAGTTTGTAGTCTGCATTTTGCAGAGACTGATATCCAAGGGTATCAGAATATTCTATCTCTTAACGGTGTACTGGAGAATGTTTTGTTGAGATATCCAAGACTTATGGAAAATGCAATACCTTCCATTTTTTCCAATTCACCATCAAAACGTGTGCTACCACAGAGAAAAGATCCTGTAGAGCGCAGGGAAAGAATAATTGAAAACCATGAAAATTTAGTTAGAGAGTTTATTGATTCTGATCTAATTAGTGGTTTCTTAAATTTGATAAACAATTATAAAGAAAAGCTTGTAATTTCGAACCATTGGAGTATCAAAATAACAAATTCAAAAATTTATTTTTGCATGCTTGTATGTAGTGGTACATCTGATTTCTTGGTACTTAAAACACAGATTGTGATTAATGATGACATGAAATTACAAGTTTTTCAAGAAGGTAATGAATTATTATTTCATGATTTAAAGTGGGTATTACCTATTGACCAAAAACTATCTCGATGGTCACAAATTCAGAATTTATTAACTAGACATGATACTATCTCCTGTACACCTTCTAGCACTGATATATGTTTTATTGAGAATCATCTTGAGAGGTCTCTAGAAGAACTCAATAAGGCATATATTATTGCAGAATCAGCTGAATTTGCTTATACGAAAAATCTTGAAATAATAATAGACCAGATAAGACAAATAAAAAATAAAAGAAATAGATATAGTTCATGCACAATTATTATGGCTTTTTCATTATATAGCCAATCTTCGGCTGCATACAATTTATTAAGAAATTTTTTTATATTACCTCATAAACGGTATTTGCAACAACTTTCATCGAGCATGAACGTAACACCCGATAATGATAAAAAAAACCAGCATTATCTCATTAATATATCTTCAAATTTAACAGCAAGAGAAAAAGTAGTGATTTTATTAATTGATGAAATTTACATAGCTTCAAAAATACAATATAGATCAAATAAACTTGCAGGTTGTTCTTCGAATTCTAATGAATTAGCAAAAACCATTTTAGCTTTCATGATAAGTTCAGCTTTTGGAAATTTTTCTGAAATTATTAAACTATTACCTGTTTTTAACATTACCGGAGATGAAATGTTACCGATTGTTCGTGAAATGATATTATTTATTCAAAATTGTGGTTTTGAAGTGATATGTATAGTAACAGACAATCATAGAATAAATAGAAATATGTTTAATAAATTATCCGATAATGGTTTAAGTTTTCCCAATCCTTCACAATCAGATAAAACTATCTTTTTATGTTTTGATTTTGTTCATATAATGAAAAATATTAGAAATAATTGGTTAAATTTAAAGAATTTAAATAAAACTTTCACTTTCCCTGATTTCGAGTCTAAAGAACTAAAATTGGCTAAATTTGATGATATACGTATAGTTTACAATTATGAAAAAAATTTAATAGTTAAGAAAGCTTATAAATTAAATTATAAATCATTATATCCTAACAATTTTGAGCGCCAAAAGGTTTTTCTGGTAGATAATCTAATTCATTATTCTACAATAGCAGCTATGAAAGATTTTAATTATCTAGATACAGCACATTTTTTAGAAATTTTTCGCAACTGGTGGGACATTGTGAACAATACTAGTAATGTAAAAGGCAACAGGAAAAGAAACGAATTTTGTAAACCGATTTTAGATTTTAATGATTTTAGATGTCAATTTTTAGAAAAATTTCTAACATGGTTAAATTCTTGGAAAAATTTAGAGACAAATGGTCATTTAACGTTAGATACTTTTAAAGCTTTACAACAAAGTACTACGGTTCTTTTGCTACTTACAGAGTACTGTTTTAAAAATTTTGACATATCTTATCTTTTAGCTGGAAAATTTACAACTGAGAAATTAGAAAAACGGTTCGGAAATTATAGACTTTTGTCTGGTTGTAATTACCATGTATCGTATGATGAAGCCATTCATGCAGAGAAAAACATTCGATTAAAACGTATATTTACAAAATCGGCAAGTTCGTTTTCTTTTGCTGAAATAAAAGATAAATTCCAAATTTGCGATGATGATAGTAATGACCTTCATAATGCTCCTGTTGATGTCAGCGGTTTTTCAGAAATTTTTGACACTGATTATTTATCCACTTGTATTATTGATGATTCCATTAAGATTTATATATCCGGTTATGGGTCCCATTCTGTTGCAAAAAAATTAAATTGTGATATATGCAAATTATTAATTGTGGAGGATAAAGGAACAACTGTAAATAATGTATATTTTGATCACTTACAAAGGGGAGGTCTTTCCACTCCTACAGAAGATGTAACAAATGTATTTACACACATGTGTGCAATAATGGAAGCCATAATAAATGTTTCTAATTTGGAATCAGATTTTCTAAAATCTGAAAATCATAAACATATTTTATGTAAATTAACATATATTAGTATACAATCAGATGTACATCATTTAGTATTTTTAGATAGATGCATTTGTGGTAAAGATTATCACAGTATTTTATTTAGATTATTATCAATTTTTTCGAATATTTTACTAAATAATTATGTCAAAACTATAAACAATAGTCAATTAGAAATGAATGCACATACCATTTCTAAAAATCGTAAACTAAAAACTTTCAATAGAATCTAAATTTTCAATTCAACTTTTTTTAAAGCATTAATTTTTATATATTTAACTTATTGTTTCTAATATGTGTTAGTTAATACATCAACAGAGTTTTTTATTTGTCTTAGTTTATTTATTATCTTTTTATATTTTTATTATTAATGTTAGTATATATATATATACATTATTGTTAGTATATATATATTTATTACTGTTGAAAACTTTAATATTTTATTTTTTTGTTTTTATGTGAAAAGTACATTTTTTTGTTTTCTAAAAATAATAAGAATCATCATCGAGATTATTTTATTGATTGTTATCTAATTTTAAAATTTAATGTTTTTTCATTTGTATTTTCTTTTTATTTAAAAAACATTCGTTTCATTTTCTATCTATTTTAAAAAAATGTATTTCATTTTGTAAAATGGGATGATATGGCTATTGGCGAACCACCCATTATGATAAAAAAAAGGTAACGCGCCACAGTAATACCCCTAGGGTGGTGAGGAAATTTACAACAATTATAAAATTATCCTTTATAAGACAATATTATAATAAATATAATATATTACCTGCACAACTTTTCTCTTCAGTAACTGATTACCCAACCTCTTTGACGTATACACGCAGTCACTTAACCTCTTCGACTTCGTCACAATAATTTTGTCTATTTCGGGCTTCTATTGACTTATATATCCCTTCATTCATTTTCAAATGTTGCATTTTAGTCCAAAGATGATTTCCCATTGCTTCATGCTTGTATTTTCTTAAAACCACTGGAAATATTTCAAATATTATGCATCACAACACCAAACTGTTCCGAGAGTCCACAAAATGTATACCGCATTTATAAATACTAGTATGCTTTAATATCACTTCTACTTACCATAGTTATAATAATTACACATTGCTTAAACATAATCAACAATGAACTGTGTATTTTAACATAATTTTCTATGAAAAAAACGTTAATTATAATCTCAAACACAAGACTCCCATTATTGAAAATCGGACTCTCGAACTGTAAACACGACAGTGTTGTCAAGTTGTACAGCACGGCTTGTACTAGAGTAGGCTGTGATACATGCAGTCACTTAACCTCTTCGACTTCGTCACAATAATTTCGTCTATTTCAGGCTTCTATTGACTTATATATCCCTTCATTCATTTTTGGATGTTGCATTTTAGTTCAAAGATGATTTCCCATTGCTTCATGCTTCTATTTTCGTAAAACCACTGGAAATATTTCACATATTGTGTATCACAACACCAAACTATTCCGAGTGTCCACAAAATGTATACCGTATTTATAAATACTAGTATGCTTTAATATCACTTCTACTTACCATAGTTATAATATTTACATATTGCTTAAACATAATTAACAACGAACTATGTATTTTAACATAATTTTCTATGAAAAAAGCGTTAATTATAATCTCAAACACAAGACTCCCATTATTGAAAATCGGACTCTCGAACTGTAAACACAGCGGTGTTGCCAAGTTGTTCAGCATGGCTATATAGGACTAGAGTCACTGATATATATACTATGGATACGAGATGCTGTGAAACATATTGAAGTGGCTTTACATGCCAGCGCTGCGAAGAGGACACCGCTGTACTATATTCCCCCGTACTCCTCTTCACCCCGTAGTGCTCTACACTTTGCCACTCTTCAGGTGGCGTTGTTCGCAATGTAGTTGCGCGTTGGGGAGAACGACCATTTTTAACCATTTTGGTTTACAGCGTGGTTTGGAGCAGGCGTGTATTTTACTGTTTATCGTGTTTTGTCGTGCATATTTAGTGAAAATAAAAAAAAATAAAATGTTAAAACATTAAACATTAAATGTTTAATGTTTAGAAACATTTTTAAAATTACTATTCACTTTCTGCGAATTCCAATAATCATTACTCCTGTTTCTTTTATATTATATTTATATATAAATATATTTATTTCACTATTTCCATGAATATTTTTTTTTGCAACCAGTTTTTTAAATTTTAACCTTCATACAAGCAGTTCGTATTATTGTGCTATATTAATACGCGTCCCTTGTAAATTCAATCTTTCAAACTTCGCGCTAGTTCCGTTAGTACAGTGGTGTCCTCTTCGCAGCGCTTGCATCTAAAGTCACTCTTCAATATGTTTCAACTGCTGTACGGCTGGCTTATGGGAATCTCGTATCCATAGTATATATATCAGTGACTAGAGTAGGCTGTGCACTGATATATATATATCAGTGGGCTCGTGGGCTGTGATCACTTAGTATATCAGTGGCTGTGATATATCAATCGGACTCTCGCAGTGTTGCCGTTTTTACCTTCAGCACGGCTGGGCTAGTACTAGAGTAGACTGTGCTTACATATCAGTGGCTTACGTATTCAATTCAACGTGAAATGAACCAATGAGAAGTTGATCACATGATAAGTCAACCTGCTATTGTTGTTTGACGAAGTCTGTTGCTATTTTGAATGAACAGTAAGATACAGTATTGTACTGTACAATACAATTTGTACATTGTACAGTATACAGTATACAGTATACAGTGTGTTTTCATGGTTTTCAATATGTATAAGAACCGTTTCATTACACTGTTCTAGCCTAACCTTGAATTTGGAAGACAATTTGCACAATAAGACTAAATAGTTTTTGTTATATTTAAGAACATTATTCTTATCTTTTTAAAGTAGCAATAATTATAGATTCCATGGCATTTCCACTTAATGATCAAGTTTATATAAAATCCTTCACACCTAGAGAACATCAAGTAAGAATTTTTGAATTACTTATACCGATAGGATAGGAGACAGTCAAATATTCATGTAATATTTTCATTGTTACAGGTAGAATTATTTTATACGGCCAAAGAAAAAAACATAATAATTTGCGTAGGAAAAAATTATGAACAAACCTTCATTGTCATAAAATTAATTCAAGAATTTGCTACAAATAACAGAAGGTAATATTATAGTTTAAATAAGTATTACCTTATAAATGTAAATATTTTATTTATGTATATATATATAATGTAAAAAAACTCGTATATATTAGGTTGGAAAGAAAGTTCTTGCAGTTTTTAACTATTAAATTCAAATGCACATATCTCAGCTCAAACAAAACCTTATTAATCAAAATAAAGATCATTGCAATCAATGCACTTTTGCCAATGAGAAACAAGTTTTGTTATTCCGGTTGAATAAAATTCTGGAGTCCTGGAGGCGACAAACTTGTTGAATGCCGTTTCAGCATCTCTCTGGGATTTGAAGCATTTCTCACGCAAGAAGTTGTTGAGGTGCTTGACAAAGTGGTAATCTCCTTACCAACAAAGTGGTAACGAAACTTGTTTCTCGTTGGCAAAAGTGCTTTGATTGCAATGGTCTTAATTAATCAAAATAAAGACCATTGCAATCAAAGCACTTTTGCCAACGAGAAACAAGTTTCGTTACCACTTTGTTGGTAAGGAGATTACCACTTTGTCATTACCACTTAATTAATCAAAATAAAGTTTTGTTTGAGCCAAGATATTTGCATTTGAATTTAATAGTTAAAAACTGCGAGAACTTTTTTTCCAACCTAATACATATTTGGCATTTCATTAAACACTTTCTAACTGATTTAGATTATTAAGTGAAGGAGGAAAACGTTCATTATACATATTAACAGATATAGAAAAGTATAAAGTAAAAGCAAGTTACATACAACAATTAACAGACTTAAAAGTATTACTATGCGATACTTGTTCGCCTACGGAATTTTTAGAAAAATATGAAATCTCTCACGTAAGAAATACTATGAATATGTTTTATTATATTTTCCTTTGCTTTGTCAGATTATTTGTTTTATATAATCATCTTGTTTCAGGTGCTAGTTACAACTTCTAAAGTATGCGCAGAATTATTAGCGGAAAAGAAGATTTTACCGCACGAGATAAATCTAGTCATTGTTGACGAGTGCCATAAGTCTATAGATGATAAAAATGTAATATTCATTTTGCAAACGTTTCTAGCCTGTACCACCGTTCCTAGAATAATTGGATTAGCAGTACCACTGTTCAACTTAACCGAAGAACCTGGAAGATTAGGGCTAGAAATACAAAAGGTAGAAGCTACATTTCAATGTGAAGTTGAAACAGCTAGTGATATATTATCTATATTACGGTAAGTTTAATAGCAAGAAAGTATATAACAATTAGGTAATTAATTTTTGACTAAGGGCTTTACGTTAATGAATAGACTGCAGATCTTTATGCATTTATAATATGTCGAAATATGCAATATATATGCAAGATGTATGCAAGGTATATGCTAAATATATGTATAAGAAATGCATGTACGGATCTGTAAAATAGTAATTATTTTATTGTTTTATTTATTATAATTTAAATTACAATATACAACAATAGTTTTTTTTATAGTGTCGATTGTAAATTGATGCCTCTTGTCTGTTAAAATTAATTTATACACTGAAAAAGAGCGTTCTACATCACATGATGTTATAGGGACATATTTAAATTTACCCCAATGATGTGCCAGAACCTCTCGTGGTCCTTCAACGTGTTCATTTCAAAGTGTACATTTCGTTTTAATACAGATTCCATTTTATGTGTAACCTTTTCTCCATAATCACTGGGTATAATTTTTAAATTTTCTATAACTGTAGTTACCAAATCTATAGATTCCATTAGAGGTAATCCTACTGTTTCCAATTTCTTCATGGCCTCAGGTAACATTTAGAAATGGCTCTGAATAAATGTTAAATTTTGTTGTAAATGCTTACATCGTAATGCTTCTTTTGCCGATTTAATTGACCAAGCCCCCTTTTCATCGAATAATTCTATGACGTCTTTTATTCCTTCTAAATGCGTTGCATAAAAAAACGCTGCTTCCAACCAGGTTCCCCATCTTGTTATTACAGGTTCTGGTGGCAATGGCATATTTTGTAATTTATTTTTATATTTTCAAATGCTTCCCAGCTTTCAACATATACGTTGCTGCATCTGTGACGGGCAATAGTACTTTATCTTCGCCTCCACTTGGCTATAATACTCTCATTGCTGAATTCACAAATCGAGCAATAGTTGCATAATTTGTTTCTGTTAATTGTGGATCATAGCTGCTCAATCTTTTAGGCACATCTATCTTATTTATTCTGGCGTAGTATTAAATAGTCGAATATTTATGTAAAATTTACGTAAGAAATATGCACTTATGAAAAACATATGCAATATGCAAAATAAAAATTATATTTTGAAAATCCTCTAATGACAAAACAAATTTCTGTTTAGGTCCGAGTTTTTTATCTATTTTTGATAAAAATATGCATTTGCATAAACATCCGCAGTCTATTAATGAAGCTTAAGAATTTATAGTCAACGTAATAATTGTTGTTTCACTTGTATTCACGTACGTGGATAAGAAATTTTTCATAACACAACTGCCTTATGGAACTGAAACAAAAATAATTGGGATCAGTACTGCAAGCTTATCATATTTGAGAATCTTCTTTTATTTATAACTTATAATATATTTCGAGTTAATTGTATTAACTTGCTTTTTACAGTTACAGTCCTAAGCCTAAAGAATATGTGGTAGAATATTCTGAGAGTGAAAAGGGAGAGTTGCATAATACTATTGAAAATTATATATTACATGTTATTGATTTTCTACGTGATCACCGTCATGACCCAACAGAAATATATAACGAAGAGTTTTATGAAGATATTAAGAAAATACCTAATCCGACAGAGAAACCTATCGAGATGATACAGGATTTTTTGTATGTGTTAGAAACACTTGGACCATGGTGTGCTGATCGTGCTGCACTGGCTCTTCTGATGTTAACAGAAAAATTAAAAGTGAAAACCCCTTATGAAAGGCATTACTTATTATTAAACGTGGTGTCGTCTGTGTTTACAAAAATACGAGCCTTATGTGACAGTGCATTTGAAACATTATCTGAAAAAGAGAGAATATATAAATATAGTACACCAAAAGTTCATAGACTGCTACAGGTCTTAAAAACTTATACTCCCTATTACAACAAGGATGCAGATAATGTTTATAATAAAATGAACAAAGAAAATAATTTTAGAAATTTATCAGTTAATAACAAAGAAAATTCTAGAAATAATATTGGACATATTAGAAGGTCAGGATGTCATTGGAAAAGTAACGACGAAAACCATAAAAGGCCACCTGAATCCCAACGTCACTTGCGTGGAATTACAGATCCTGATTTACTCTGTGGCGTAATTTTTGTGGACAAAGCATTTGTAGCGAAAATACTATTTTATTTATTACACGAAATTGCTATACACGATGAACACTTACATTTTTTATCACCACTTTATACTACTGAACGAAATCCAGAAGATATCTACTCGAAAGATGTAGACGTGGAACATAGAAAACAAGAAGAAGTGTTGAAAAGATTCAGAATACATGAATGTAATTTAATGATCTCAACTTCGATTCTGGAAGAAGGTTTGCGATTCTATTTCTATTAGGTAATTTGTCTCTGTATCTCATTTATGTGCAGCTTTTAATAATATTTTATTTGTACCAGGTATCGATATTCCCAAATGTAATTTTGTGATGAGATATGATTTTCCAAAAACTTACCAATCTTACGTACAATGCAAAAGTCGAGCAAAAGCTGTGGATGCATTACATGTAATACTAGTACCAAAAACAACTTCAAAGGAATGTGTGTGGCAATTAGCGCAGTACCATTACGTAGAAAAGGTAATTACGTTATGTAATTTTCCAAAATTTTCCACAGTATGTATATACTTTTATATACTATTTAGGTTTTATATTTTAATTGTTAAATAGGTCAGTTTTCAAATATGATTTACATTTTTCAATGAACAATTGATATGAACGGTTTACTGTAACATCCTACTTTGATTATTCGAATACCTTAATATACAATACATGTATATGTGACATTATTTCATTCGATTCGTCCATTTATTACAATGCAATTTTAGTATACGTGCTATTCACAATTTCGTGTGAATGTTTTTGTTCTAGACATTATTAATGAAATGTACTAATAATGAGCCTACTGAAGAGGAAGAAAGCAAGGCAGATTTATATGCTGCCATAATACCACATTATAAACCACTTGAAGGAGACGATGTACCTGCAGTGACTTTCAATTCTGCCATATCATTGGTAAACAGGTAGCGCAATATTATAATTGCATGAAGATATATATATATATATATATTTCTAGTATCTCCTGTGTTACTAAAATTTATAAATTTATTTGATGTTATTATTTATTTTATATAGATATTGTGCAAAATTACCTAGTGATACTTTTACGAGGTTGACACCAGAGTGGTCTATCTCAAAAGTTAATGTAGACAACAACACGCCTATGTATACATGTTCGTTGCGGCTCCCTATAAATTCACCCATCAAATATATTATATCGGTAAATAACGTTCTACATTATACACTCCTCAAAAGAATTAAGGGATCACAGGTGCGAACCCGAAAAATTGGTCCCACTTTACGTGATCATAACCCCGTCAAAAATTGCCGTATTGATATCGTTAAACAATAGTAGACAAATTTTGAGACCAGATTTGAAATCAGCGTGAAAAAATCTACGGGAAATGATATATAGCATGTTAAAAAAAAATTTTCCGCGCGTGGTACTGGAGAAACCACATTTTCTTGAAATTCTACGCGTTTAACGAATTTTCTCAACGTTAAAAAATGTTCGTACCATAATCTCCCTATTTTTTCCATATTCGGCAAAGTTTCAGCTTTAATTTTTTTAAAATTTCATCGCTCTACCTCATTTCTATCGAAAGTTCTTTGAGTTTGAATCGAGTTAGGTCAAAACCCACTGTGCGGCGCGGCGCGAGGGTAACGTATTCAAAGACGTCAGGCAATCGCTGTACGTGGCGCGCTAATTTCTGCGAAGCACTAACTTCAAACACAGATGCCATAGGTACAAAATTGTCGCAGCGAGTTCATGGAGTACTTAATCGAATCGGCAGAATCTCTGCTTCAATCTGACGTTCAGATCACGGTATTACGATCATTTCTCGCGGAGATATAGCGAGTTAAAGGAAAAATGAAAATTGTGCATATTTAAGCATATTTTCAGAACCACCTGGTATATCGAAATGTTACTGAAATTGCAAAAAATAAAAGGAGTGCCTAGAATAGAAAGAAACGTTCTACGATAATTTTTTCGCTTTCTGGAGCCAGTTAAAGTTAAAAAGCACATATTTACTTCAATGTTGAATAACTCGAATAAAAAAAATCGTACAATAATCAACAACCACACAATTTACACAGGAAAGATAGCCCTTTCAAATGATATTCACGCGATTTATCAAAAAAATTTGTTTCTCCCAGTGTAATGTTTCAAAAGTTGCACAACATTTTTGTTAACCGTCAATGTTGTCTTCATCTCGCTATAACTTTGTAAAAAACCAACATAGCAAGAATTTGAAACAGAGCATCTGAAACTAGAGGTTTCAGGCTTTCAAACTATTGTTTAACGATATCAATACGGCAATTTTTAATGGGGTTATGATCACGTAAAGTGGGACCAATTTTTCGGATTCGCACAAGTGATCCGTTAATTCTTTTGTGGAGTGTCTATACATTGTTCGCATTTTTTCATGTAAGACTATTTATTGAAACTTTAATTTTAGTCATATCCTATGCCAAATAGGGCTATGGCGAGGCGAATGGCTGCATTACAATTGTGTATCGATTTACATCGAAATAATGAAATAGATGATAATTTACTCCCGATTGGAAAAGAAAATTTTAAAGCTAAACCAGAAGATGCAGAAGTACCTGCTCTTCCAGATGAAAGTAAAGTGGATTTTTCTGAAGCTCGGCCTGGAACAACGAAACGTAGACAATATTATTATAAAAAGGTTTCTTCGCATTAATATTGTTAATCCATAGATTGTTAACTGTAAGCGTGTTTACAGTGTCCTACCCTCCAACTGTAAAAGTCTTTCATGTCTGACGCAGTTTCTAGTGAGTAATAGTTCTTTACAAAAATCTGAAAAAAATTCACATAGTACCTTGGAACATACTGAATTGATATTATCACAATACTTTTGACAAATAATTTGTTGAAATATTTTATATTATAAATCGTACGGAGCAAAATACGTGAATTTTAAAAACTGTTCGAAATCGTCCGGACACGAATGACCCCCCTTCACAGTTTAAGAGTTAAAATTGGTAGTTCTTTGTTTTGACAATTTTTAATTCTTCATTCTATATTTTACATTTTAAGATAGAAAATTGTATTTTTCAGACAGCTGAAGCGTTAACGGACTGTAGACCGAAAGCTGGAGTCCCCTCCTATCTATATCACATTAAAATGGTCTTAAGTTGTCCTTTACCCGAAGAACAAAATACTAGGGGTCGACGCATTTATCCTCCCGAAGAATCAGCTATTGGTTTCGGCATTATAACACTGAAAGAAATTCCTAAGGTAATATATAAAATAAAATATTATTTTCCCTTTTTTAAATATCTTAAGGCTTAAGGGGTCGAGAAAAGTTTTAATGGAATGAAATAATAAATGTTCCGTAACATCAAGTCCAATCCGCTTCCGATTTACGATAACAACGTTTTCAAATTGAAAACGAGTTTAATTAATTTGAACTACATATCTAACAGTCATAACATTTTATCAATTTATTTTTATTTTATTTATTTGTTTTTGTTATTGAACACATATAGTACAAGACAATATTAGGATACTATTTTCTACAGTTTAACTATTGATAAAACTTGTCTAATTTGAGATGTTTATCAAGAATTTCGCTGATCCATACAGATGTAGGATAACTTGAACTTTATCACAGTCATCTTTAACAAATTATCTATCTGACATTTGTGTGAAAGTGCATGCATAATAAGATCCTATTGAGCTTTAACACATCTACACTGCCCGAGATTATTAATATATATAATAATTTATAATATTATAATAATTATGTCATAGAAATGAGAAGCTGCTGCACGATAGAATTTTAGGATTAATAAAAGAAACCATTTACATGATTACATTCATAGATATATTATTTATTTACAGAAAAACGTAAAGTTATATAGTTTAACAAAAAACGAACTGCGAAATTTCCATAAAGCCATACGTTTTTTAAGTAGATAACATCAAGATTATCGAAAATTTCTTCTATATTTACAAATTAATACTTATAGTACAATCATTTGGTTCGAAAAAAGAGGTTACCTGGAAAGTTTTCCGGGAGTCTGAATCGAATTCTCAAACTTCTTAATTTTAATGATCGGTTTGTGGGACTTTAACCAGCTTATTCCTGGCGTTTCTCTGATTAAAATGGTACCAAAAACGATATAATTGGGCCAATATTTAGTGGTTTAATCGACGATGAAAGTTTCGAACGCAACGAAGAAGAGCGTATTGAAGAGAAAGAGACGCGAACAGTAGCCGCCGCCGGCACAGTTCAAAGGCCCGCGTTGTTGCTGATCTTCGTTGCGTTCGAAAATTTCATCGTCGATTAAACCACTAAATATTGGCCCAATTATATCGTTTTTGGTACCATTTTAATCAGAGAAACGCCAGGAATAAGCTAGTTAAAGTCCCATCGTGATATCATAGAAAATAAAGAAGCTAAGATTTTGGTGTTTCATTGTGATGACGCACGGGCCTTTAAACTGTGCCGGCGACGACGACACGCTTCGGCCACGCGATCCTATTTCATTCTGTCCTTCTCTATGTTCGGCTCGTCGTTTGAAGTCTCGGCGCGGTCGACGGAGTCATAAAAAAATAGCCTCTCTACGCTACCCAAGTCCGTTAAAAACACGGGTGTTGGGACTCCGATCGAAGAATTACTGTATCTCCTTTCCGACTCATTTTACGATAAAAACATTTATATACCAAATTAAAATAGAGAAAACTTTCTACAATTTATGTAATAACAATTTTTTTGTAAAATCAATAGTTTTGGCGTACGAGCACCGCAAAGTGTACTTTAACATGCGTTTCGGCTAAAAAAACTCATTTCATTTTATCACCTTGAGGTAGAGTAAGCGGCGCGTTTTTTTTATCGTGGTGTCCCCAGTAGGCCTAATCCACATGCAATGTACAATTCCGAAATTTAGCGCAATTTTCTTCGCTTTGCCAAAAAAAGCAAAAATCAAAAAATTTTTTTATTTTATTTATTATTATTTAGCCCATCATACCAAACAACTTTTGTAAGAAGACTTTTTTGATAACGACAACGTCTTCTGAGATATCCTGCTGATCTCATTTCAGCAGGACAACCTCCCAGATAGCCCAGCCTGACCGAGCCTATTACCTGACCAAACCTGCAAGGCCCCTGACCTACAGGTTACAAGCTAACACAATGCTTGGATCGGCTCGAGGCCCAAACCGGTTGATTCGTGCCTGGATTCTGTGCGCGCATTGGCCCGGATATAGCCAGGTATGTGCTCGAGCACAGGGCCTGCCGGCCGTGCCAGAATTCAGCCTGTTTTTGAGAGGGCAGCACGGTCACACTAATGTGGCCAATCAGTGCTTCGATTGAGCCCAACTTTTCTCGCGACATCTTCTCTCTCCACATCATGTTTAGCCTGAAACAGCTCCTACATCATCTTTAGCATGGAACAGAACCTACACCATCTTTAGCAGGAAACAGAACCCACTTTACTGTTATTAAATCTGTCTTAAATAGGACTTTTGAGGGCGTTTGCTGCCTAGATTGATCTTTTATCTGGCGTTTTTGACTACTGAAAAAACCCGTGTTTGTATTATCACGAAATGAGAACGCAAATCCCGCACCCTTGCGACCGTGCTGCCCTCTCAAAAACAGGCTGAATTCTGGCACGGCCGGCAGGCCCTGTGCTCGAGCACATGCCTGGCTATATCTGGACCAATGCGCGCACAGAATCCAGGCCCAAATCGAGCCGGTGTGCTGTCTGGGCTGTACATGTATTGAATTATGTACATTTTGAAAATTTCTCCATGTATAAAATGAGAGATTAACATTTTTTTAAATGTTTCCATGTGTAATTTAATTATTTATTTTGTCTTTACGCACAGTAAAATATTTTTCGTAAATATACGAAAAACACGTGTTGGTGTAGATATACAGGGTGTCCCAAAATTCGTGAACTTCCCGAAAGGGGGTGGTTCCCGAGACCATTTGAAGCGACATTTTCCTTTGCAAAAATGTTATCCGCGGCTTTGTTTAGGAGTTATTAACGAAAAACACGGACCAATCAGAGCGCGACCTAGACGCGAGTTGCCATAGCCGGCCCGGCGCGCCAACTGACTATTGGCCGACTGTGTCAACTCGCGTCTAGGTCGCGCTCTGATTGGTCCGTGTTTTTCGTTAATAACTCCTAAACAAATCCGCGGATAACATTTTTGCAAAGGAAAAGGTAGCTTGAAATGGTCTCAGGAACCACCCCCCTTCGGGAAGTTCACGAATTTTGGGACACCCTGTATATATATATATATATATGTAGATATATATGGTGTAGATATAATAGTTTGCGGCGCTCGTACGCCAAAGCTATTGTTCTTACAAAAAATTGTTATTACATAAATTGTAGGAAATTTTCTCTAGTTTAATTTTGTATATAAATGTTTTTATCGTAAAATGAGTCGGAAAGGAGATATTGTCAAAAAACTGCTATTAGGCACCATTTTTCCAATATGGCGGCGCGAGCGACAAAGATTCGAGGTGGCAAAATTGAAATTCGGAAAGAGCACATCGAAATCTATAAAATTACACATTTTAAAACTCCCGGAAAACTTTCCAGGTAAAACTATCAAATGACTGTATTATTAGTATAATTGCCATTTCTTCGAATAACGTCGAAAATTCGATTAGGCATTGATGAAATCAAAGTACGAAGAGTTTGTGCTTCGATGGATGTCCACGCTTCGTTCACCGCAATCCATAACTCAGAAACAGAGGTTACAAACACTACTGGCACGATTTAAGAAAAGAAAGTAATGTTGCAATGAGTCGTAACGTCGGTGGTGGCTCATTCATGAATTGGGTTGCATTCAGAGCCAATAAAAAACACCAATCTGTCGTATTTATCATAAGATGAATTCGACTCAATATACGGAGCTGTTGGAGATGGTCTTAATACCATTTACTGAAGAAATTGAGACTGACAATTTCATTTTTCAGTACGATAACGCCTCAATTCATGAAACAAGACAAACAAAGGAGTGGTTAGACAACAAAAATATGAGGATTTTGACATGGCAAGCTTGATCGTCAGATTTAAACCCAATTGAGAATCTTTGGGGAATACTTGCAAGAAAAGTATATGGCAATTGTAAACAGTACAACTCTGTTTCTGAGTTATGGATTGCGGTGAACCAAGCGTGGACATCCATCGAAGCAGAAACTCTTCGTACTTTGATTTCATCAATGCCTAATCGAATTTTCGACGTTATTCGAAGAAATAGTAATTATATTAACAAGAAGAATGCAAAGCCTTCGCGTCACAGATTTAGTTGAGACTTTGCAGAGTTATAGATCTCGTTCCCCTGATTACGAATATACCCGATTATAGGGGCAACTACTCAGTAATTTTCGAGATTTTTGCAAATTAAAGTTTTATGGACGTAACATGTCAGTTTACATAGTTCACTCTGTTACCAAGTAATGGTGTGGCGTAGCGGCAGCGAGCTAAACTGCTACACCGCACAGTGGAGTATTTGGCCAGTTTAGCGCGCCAAAACTATTGCAACGTTATTAGTAGTGTCAAAGTCATAATATTATACAGGGTGGCCCACATAACTCTGAACAGCTCAATATCTCCGTTACTTTTCGTTGTACAAAAAAACTTCGTAGGACAAAGTTACACTGTTTGAAGGGCCACATATAACGGTGTAAGGGAAAAAAAATTTCAAGGTCATTTTTATGAGATTTCAAAGTCAACTCTGTTTTTTTTAATGGAATGAGGTATTTTTTAATACATCAATCGATGCAGCTGGACATTCTTTATAAAAAAGTACTAACCTATGTATGTCAAAAAGTTAGTAGTTCAGGAGATATTTCAATTTAAATAACTCCAAAATACCATTACTGTCGTACTAAGGTGTGTTAGTGTTTACTTACTTGTGTAACGTCTTAGTACGACAGTAATGGTATTTTGGAGTTATTTAAATTGAAATATCTCCTGAACTACTAACTTTTCGACATACATAGGTCAGTACTTTTTTATAAAGAATGTACAGCTGCATCGATTGATGTATTAAAAAATACCTCATTCCATTTAAAAAAACATCGATAACCTTGAAATCTCATAAAAATGACCTTGAAAATTTTTCCCTTACACCGTTATATGTGGCCCTTCAAACAGTGTAACTTTGCCCTACGAAGTTTTTTTGTACAACGAAAAGTAACGGAGATATTGAGCTGTTCAGAGTTATGTGGGCCACCCTGCATATCGTTGGATTCGTCTTAACACCAGCTACAACATTATCAAATCAAAAATACAATTTAATATTTAAAAAATCGAAGCGATCTTGTTTTTTTCTTTTAAACAAAATTTTTTCAATGTTTTTTAAATTGCAGTTTATACATGCATGAATACTGTTAAACTTTTATTTGAAACATTTTTTCGTCAGATTTAGAGAAATTGCTACTGCAAACAAATTTCACGCGTGGCTGTGGTAAAGATTTAAACACAAAGTCTAAATAACAAAATCATAGTTCATTAACAACGAAACACTTAATTCTAAATCGCTCAAAACTCATTTTACACTCACTGTTATAAATAACTCGCTCTAATGTATCTCTGAAACTGTCCACTCTGTACCAAACACTCTTCATTGCACGTATCCGTAACTATTCATTTTGTAATTTATCACATTCGCTTCGATTCATACTAACTCATGTAAAACTATACAATATTTATAAAATAAATTATAGCGAATATGCTAAATACGAGTCTTCGAACTGTAGAAACACTACAGAACACAGTTACTACACTATTCGAAGAAACACTGAGACTCGATTGCTAAACTACGATTACATTCTTCCGATAATATAAATTAATATTCTAGCAATAATGACATTCATTTTCCTTCATTTACTTCCAAGTATCTATCACCTACAGCTCAATTATTTCATCATTATCAGTCATATGATATACGGTTGGTTCATGCCATACTAATCTATATCGCATAAAAAGGTATGTTTCAGCAACAATCTGCACGTAAACTTTTAAGGATTGTATAAAGCAATGTCTACTGATTAACCTTACCAAAATATAAAGAGGTGTTCTGCCGAGAAAAAATGTTATTACATGATACATATTAATTTTCTGAAAAAAAATTTATATCACTTTCGATTGTTTATTCTATCAAAACCACCGAAGAGTATAAAACCAAAAGCAGTAAAATTACTCTATATACCTTCCTTTACATCCTAGGTATGTTTTTATCTCCATTTGATACACTAAACTTGTGAGAAAGATCATTTCTTTAACACAAGTTTTTCCATGCTTCTCTCGGTCACGAGAATATGTTACTTTCAAGTATCTATAGGTTACTAAATAGTACTGTTTATGGAAAAATATTATTGTACATTTCTCGCGTATATATTCAGCTACATGAGTAAAAAGTTTTAGTCATTTTGAACAAACTAAAAATTTGGACTTTTGGCGCGCTAAACAGGCCAAATACCCCACTATGCGCCGTGAGCCCGGGTTCAAGTCCCCCGTCGAAGTAACTTTTTTTTATACTTTTTTTTACATTTTAGATATATTCTTATCCTCCAAAGGGTTAATTGAAAATGATACTTATCATTTTATAAAAGAAACACTAGATCTATTACTACGTACACAAAAGATTATAATTATATTCAAATAATTTTATATCAAGATAATACATAACAAACAAAAATGATATAATAGAAAAAACCATTACTACATACGCAAAAGATAATGATTATAAGACAATAATAAAAAAAAAAGTTACTACGACGGGACTCGAACTCCCGGGCCCACGGCGTAGCAGTTCAGCCCGTTGCCGCCGCTACACCACACCATTATTTGATAACAGAGTGAACTATGTAAACTGACATGTTACGTCCACAAAACTTTAATTTGCAAATATCTCGGAAATTACTGAGTAGTTGCCCCTATAATGGGGTATATTCGTAATCAGGGGAACGAGATCTATAACTCTGCAAAGTCTCAACTAAATCTGTGACGCGAAGGCTTTGCATTCTCCTTGTAAGTAAGTATTAATTTGTAAATATAGAAGAAATTATCGATAATCTAGATGTTATCTACTTAAATAACGTGTGGCTTTATGGAAATTTCGCAGTTCGTTTTTTGTTAAACTATATAACTTTACGTTTTTCTGTAAATAAATACTATATCTATGAATGTAATCATATAAATAGTTTCTTTTATTAATCCTAAAATGCTATCGTGCATCAGCTTCTTATTACTATGACATACTTATTAGATTTCACCAAAAAGTGGCTTTATGGTAATTTCGGGCAGTGTATAAACCTGCTGAAAAAAGACATAATGTCTGCTTGTCTGATTTTATGAAAACATGTTTCATATCATGAAATAAGGCACTTGCAAATAAAAATTTTGAACCTACTCGTAATTTTATCCATTCACTAAAATTGCAACTTTACCATCTATTATATAAGAATCTTTGGATGCTACAAATCACGCGTTACTTTTCTGAGCAGTATATCCTGACCAACTATTGTTGGAGTCATAAACGTTCATATCTTTCCAATCTACATACATAAACTACTTTCCATCATGTAATTACAGTAATGTCCCATTCTAAGTCCGGCGGAGGAGACCGCTCTATGTCACTTCGCCAACCCATTCCAATGGGGGGCATACCTCGCGAGTAGTGTTCCTTCTCGAGAATTCTTTCTCGAAAATTTCTCGAGAAATTTTATAATTGGTTATTTTTCATTTTTCGAGAAATTACAGTATTTCCCGAGAAATTGAAATCTAGGAAAATTCTTATGAATCTCATTTATTTTATAAAATATTTTCGGAAATGAACAAATACATATACAGTCGGTGTACAAAGTATTCACACACATTAAAACAACGAATTACTTTTTCAAAATTGGACCCAACAGCTTGAGTTTCTTTTCAGATGTTAGAAGGATTAGTTTACTAGCTAAAGTGTAAATAACTTTTTTAAAAATTGTTATTGGTCGCAATTTTTAAATTTTTTTTCTGTACCTGTAATAAAAATTTAGAAGGCGCCTCTGGTAGGTCTAAGTCAGTTATATGTATACATGTACAAAGTTTCATCGAAATCGATCAAGGATATTACGAAATATAATTGATTGAAAATAGCAAAAATCGTAAGAATCTGCGATTTAAATGAATCGCAAACCGTAAATTCAAAGATTTTTACGTCATACAATGCCCATAGCTTTTTTTCCGTTAGCCAATTTCAATGAAACTTTGTACATATATGTATATATATATAACTTACTTAGATTTACAAAATATATGTATTAAATTTTCATTACAGGCACAGATAAAAAATTAAAAAATCGTGGTTTACTGTTCCCTTCGTAATTGCCACCAATAACAATTACAAAAAAAAATATTTACATATTAGCTAGTAAACTAACCCTTCTAATGTCTCAAAAAAACTCAAGCTGCTGAGTCTAATTTTGAAAAATTTATTCGTTTTTAAAAGATGTACGAATACTTTGTACACCGACTGTATCCTACCATCAGCCAAAATATGCTACATTTTAATGTAGGTATTGAAATATCTCTGTTACTCGTGATTATACGAAAAAATGTCAGAGGAGAAATTTGCACTGTTCAATAAGGTGAATATAATGGCAAAATAAAAAAATTTTTTGGAAATCATATTTCGAAATTTCAAGGTCATCGTTATCTTTATTTAAAGGTCATATAATTATTCTATGTATATTGCTAATCAGAACAAAAGACAAATTCAACGATGTGCAATATTCCATACTTAAGGTGAATTTCACAATTTTCAAAATTTTGAATTCAAGTGCGCCACGTCATCCTTTTATCCGATCGATCTCAAACTTTGCACAAATTTTTTTTCACCTAAAGGAACAATACTGGATAGTTGCGTGCATTGCATCTCGATAAAAATCTTTCTCCATGTATAGCTTAGGGCCACCCAAATGTACATATTGGACAGGAATGAACATTGAGTTAATGTTTTTTGCGGTTTCGGTAAATATTATCAACGATAATCCAAATATCATAAGTTTTCCAATATTTTTTTATTTCATTAAAAATTCTCGAGAATTCTCCAGAAATATAGTATTGTCTCTCATTTCTCGAGAAATGAAAAATGTTGAGAAATCAGGAACACTACTCGCGAAGGGCCAAGAAGCTCGAGTTGCCCTCGGTCGCCGAGCAGTGTACACATGCCGCGTAAGGGTGCGATCACAGTAGATCCGATATCGGCCGATTTGGCCGACGTCCGACGCATTTGTCTCTTTTTTCGAGCGTGCGAAAAAGAGACACAACGTCGGACGTCGGCCGAATTGTCCGACATCGGATCCACTGTGATTGCACCCTAATCCGATACCAGGTCGGATATATCGGTGCGAGCCACTAATAATCTAATTACAAAACTTATTTATTTTTAATTTTTTTTTATGGGACTTACATCGACTTATTTGTGGCATTTTTCTGACTAAAATGGCACTAAACACGATATAACGTCAACTGTATTTGGTGGTTTAATTGACGGTATGGAGTAACTGTAGCACATAGAAAATGATAGCGAGTGAAAAAGAAAGAGAAACAGCGACCGCGACGGTCGGCAAAAATTCAAAACTTATTATATTGTTTGAAATACCAATGCGATGCTAACTTTCTTATTGTTCAATTTTTCTCAAGATATTTGTCACATTTTTCTGATTAAAATGAGCCGTTTAAAAACCTCCAACTGGCTGTAGCTCCGTCAATTTGCAAAATTCTAATCTAATTCTTTGAGAACACAATTTTCGAGCTGTCAAATTTTGTTTATTTACATATATGCTATACATATATAGCATACGTCAAATGTATGATAAATTGTAGATTATGTACATGAGGGAAATATGGGTCAAATTGTATCTTGTTTGGTGTCATTTTAATTTTTAGAATTGAAAAGTAAAATTTCATTAAAAATAAGTAAAAAATAAAAAAGTTTCAGTAATGGACTAGTATTGTCCCACCGATACGCATTTTTTGTTGCGCCTTCGGCCGCGCTGTCCGTGTTAGCATGCTGCCCTTTTTTACGTTCGGCGCGGTCGACGAAGCCATAAAAAAATAGTGCCCTGATCCGATCTATGTGACAACACAGAACCGAGAATTGACTTAGAATGATTTATTACTGTATACATTAACTTTGTGGTTTTAATATTGCAAAGAAGAAATGGAAGTAGAAATGTTTGGTAAATGTTGACAAAAAGGGTCCCAGCACCAATGACCTTGGTCTTGAAATATGTTGTCAAGATTCAAGATCAACATTCTGAAAACTTTCCCCTATACAGCCACCCGTCGCTCGGACTTAGTATCCGAGATAATTGCAAAAAACTTTCGTTAAAGAACCCCGCACTAATCATATGGAAAATCTATCCCGGTAAAATCAGTTGGATTTTTCATATGTTGTAGCTTATGATCTACTGAACAAAAGATGTAATGGGCACAAAGCTCAATAATGGACAGTTATCGAGTTATAATCAGTCAAACATGACAAATTCGAGCTGCTGAATACTCAAATCTCGGGAAGTATTTATTTTTTGAAAAAATGTTTGAAACAAAAATAGTGGGGTTTCACAAGGTCTGTTAAGTGGTGTCATTATTTTTGAATTTTGAATGACCTTGAGAAGGTCTGTGAACAGAAATCTTTCACAAAAATCTTTGCGTGTCACAGCAGAGGTAAGGACCCCACGGTTCATCACTGCCGTAGTATTTTTTGACTCAAAACTCTCTCTGCTGTGTGTGTGTGTATTAATAAAAAATGATCTTATTATGTATTACTCATTTGCATTCTGTTGTGGTGGTCTCTGATTTGAGTATTCAGCAGCTCGAATTTGTCGTGTTTGACTGATTATAACTCGATAAATGTCCATTATTGAGCTTTGTGGCCATTACATCTTTTGTTCAGTAGGTCATAAGCTACAACATATGAAAAATCCAACAGATTTTACCGGAATAGATTTTCCATATGATTAGTGCGGGGTTCTTCAGGTTACAAGTACAGTTCATTCTCGTACATGCTGTCACTTACGGTAATTAAAATATACAGCATCATATGTTCAACTGCAAATCAGTGAGGTCGCAGTTTGATCGTAATTTGATGTATTTTTGAAAATAATGAGCAGAATATATTCAATACACAATTGACTCAAGATTTAAGTTATTTAACACGAATATCTCGGACACCAGTGGCGCGCTCAGGACTTTGGGAAGGGGGGAGGGGGGGCGAGGTAAACGGATAAAATTTTGTGACCTGGTGCAAGAATTGCCAATGTACTTACATATGTACATAAGGTTGAGTTTTACATATAACATATCCAAAAATCATCAAAATTGGAGAGGAAGCAGCTGTTCTACAGTTTGGCCAATTTTCCAGTGTTCTTTTTCCTTTTCCTTGGGGGGCTGGGCGGGGGTGCGACTCTCGGACACTAAGCCCGAGCGACGGATACATATACAGGATGTCCTAAAATTCCTAAACGGCGCGCCAACTGTCGATTGACCGACTGTGCCAACTCGCGTCTAGGTCGCGCTCTGATTGGTCCGTGTTTTTCGATAATAACTCCTAAACAAAGCTGCGGATAACATTTTTGCAAAGGAAAATGTTGCTTCAAATGGTCTCAAAAACCTCCCATTTCCGGGATGTTCAGGAATTTTGGGACACCCTGTATAGGGAAAGGTTGTTAAGGGTGTTAACAATATATGTCAAGATCACGGTGTATTATAGAGGTGTTCGGACTTCTCTCGGAAAGGTGTGATAGATAGAGGTTAGTTCTCTGGTCGCCGCCAGATGGAATACTAGTCATCATCACGGATTTCATGTACGCGTGAGAATGAGATTGTGTGTAGCAGCGTGTCCATGTAGCCCGTGCTAAGGTATGTACGGTACATACCTTAGCATGGGCTACATGGACACACTACATGAAATCCGTGATCATAACTAGTATTCCATCTGGCGGCGAACTAACCTCTATTTATCACAAAACGTCAACCTTACAGAGGTGCTTAGTCATAACACCTCTATAATACACCGTGGTCAAGATCAAGGTCATTGGAGCCGGGCCCCTTTCGTCAACATCCTCTACCTCAGGCATGTCAAACTCGTTTACCACCAAGGGCATCTTTAAGTATTATAAATTAATCCGGAGGCCGCAATAAAAAAAAGATACGAATAAGCCACTCCCATAAAGCGGTAAACTCCTGTTTTCAGCATTGCAATGTTGCAGGATTCACCTTCTCATTTCTCCATAATACAAACATCGGATCTTTCAGTAGTCAAAAATCCATATAAAAGATCGATCCAGGGCACTATCTCAAAAGTCCTATTTTTTGTTTACGAGGCGTAAATTGCATTATTCAACAGCAAGTAAAAAACTAAGCCATCAGAACGCGCTCGAAGCTGAGGATGCTCGAAATCTGCTCGATTTTGAACAGCACACCCTGCCAGCATAAAGCGATACTTATTCGGACGCAGAAGTATCGCTTTATGCTGGCCGGTGTGCCGGCACAAGCTGGGGGCAGAATGAAGGCAGTTCGATCCTTCGTTTAAGTGGGCAGCACGGTCGTACTAATATGGTGGATGTCGATCATGTATATCCCTTCGTAGTCAACCGCCCAGTCAACCAGGCCTGATTTGAGCCAAGCCGGCTTAGGGTAGAGAACGGGCAGAATATTGTCCAAGCTACTACGCTCGGAGCTGCTCAAGGCCGGCTTGGCTGAATTTTGGACGTCCTCCTGCGCGCGCATTTGTATCGTTTTCTGCCGTCTGCTGGATCCCGAATCTGCCTTTGTTTAAGAGGGCAGCACAGTCGCACTGATGAGACGGATGCCGTTGTCCCTTGTTTTCTTTCCTTGCATGTGCACAAAATAAAATTCTGCATTCAAAAGTCGGTATTTCTAATTGTCAGTAAAAACGACGAGTGCTGAATATTTGGTACAATAAAAGTTTACTTCGCCGACATCTGCCACGTTAGTGCGACCCACCCTCGCCGACGGTGCTGCCCTGTAAAACGACATTCGCCAGCCACATCAGTGCGACGGTCCTGCCATTCGGCATTTGCCACATCAGTGCGACCGTGCTGCCCTCTTAAACAAAGGCAGATTCGGGATCCAGCGGACGGCAGGAAACGCTACAAATGCGCGCGCAGGAGGACGTCCAAAATTGAGCCAAGCCGGCCTTGAGCAGCTCCGAGCGTAGCTTGGACAATATTCTGCCCGTTCTCTGCCCTAGGCCTGCTTGACTGGGCGGTTGACTGCGCAAGGGATATACATGATCGACATCCGCCATATTAGTACGACCGTGCTGCCCTCTTAAACGAAGGACCGAGCTGCCTTCTTTCTGCCCTCAGCTTGTGCCGGCACACCGGGCCAGCATAAAGCGATACTTCTCCGCCCGAATAAATATCGCTTTATGCTGGCAGGGTGCGCAGGTTACGCCTGGAAAACGTAAAAATAGAACTTCTAAGGGCGATTGCGGCCTAGATTGATCTTTTATTGCTTGCAATCCTGGAAAAACTAGTCTACCCCCTTAAGCTATTGGTAAAAAAAAAACTGAAAAAAGTTACTGTTAAGTTCTAATTGAGATATTTTTTTCGGAATTGTAAATTAATTTAATAACTCATTTAAGAGTAGAGGAAAATAATTTATGTTTTGGGGGTGGTTTTTGGATACAACCTTCTGGAAATTAAACGATAATTTTGTTTGAAAATACGACAAATTTCAAGATTAACAAAATTCCTGCTACCTCTTTGTTCTTAATCAGAAACATTTAAAAATTGGACTTATAACTGTTTAGAAAAAGGTAATTCTGTCGATAACAGTTATTAATGTATTGTAATTGCTGAATAGACATTTTAAACACATTCTTAATATTTCTAGATGATATGGTAGCTTGTAAACCAAGAGACAATAGTTCAATAATTATCGACAATAACTTAGTGTTTACAATCAAGGGAAACTTGTTAGTGTACTTTACACAACTTCATAACTATAGCATATTTAAAATAGAGTTCGTGCTTCTATTGCTTATATATATATTATTAATTAATATTTAATTTTTTATTTCAGCTATGCCCTTTTCCAATCTATACTAGATCTGGAGAAGTTCATGTAAAGTTAAAACTCAGTAAAGAAACTGTAGTTTTAAGTGAAGCACAGATCGAGAAAGTTGCTACCTTCCTCAATTATACCTTTACAAATGTATTAAGATTACAACAGTATTTAATGCTTTTTGATCCTAATGCATCTGAAAATTCTTATATGATTGTACCTGTAAAATTAGGTGATTATAAATACTCTCAAAACCAATGATTTTATGTTATACACTTACGTACATAATATCATATTTTTGTAGACAAAGAGTCAAACGTTACTGTAGATTGGGATTTCTTGGAATGTATATACAAAAATCGGAATTCAGTGCCAACGAAGGTTCCAGAAGAGATTAGAAAAGATTTCAAGTTTGATGCATCCAAATATCATGATGCAGTGATTATGCCCTGGTACAGAAGTCAGGATCAACCTCAGGTACATAATTATCACTTTACGTACTGTAATGAAATATAGTAACAATTTCTGAATTAAAGTAAATAACGTGGTCTTCAGAAGCACTTTAATCTGTAATATAATTTCTATCTGTAACATAATTATTCAAACGACAAAAGGTCGTGATGGATTCCTTATTAGATTATCCTAAGAGAACAAGAACTTGTTAAAAATTAAATTGTTTAACTAACGATACAAAACGGGCGATTGTAAAGAGACGGTTCTAGCGTTTTAATGTTTACCAACAAATTTTTGGATACGTAACCTCAAGAACATTAGGTTTTGAAGGTGATAAGCATACGACCTCCATTCATGTGCAAATACTCTACGCATCTCCGATATAATATGTCGTGCATAAAATGTTGCTTCATATTTTCAGGTATACAGTCGGTGTACAAAGTATTCGTACATCTTCTAAAAACGAATAAATTTTTCAAAATTGGTCTCAGCAGCTTGAGTTTTTTTGAGACATTAGAAGTGTTAGTTTACTAGCTAATGTGTAAATAATTTTTTTTTGTAATTGTTATTGGTCGCAATTACGAAGGGAACAGTAAATATAACGATTTTTAAATTTTTTATTTGTGTCTGTAATGAAAATTTAAAACATGTATTTTCTAAATCTAAGTAAGTTATATACAGGGTGGCCCACATAACTCTAAACAGCTCAATATCTCGAAAACTATGCCATCGATTTTAAAGTTCTTAGTCTTAAATTGCATGGAACTGAAGGGCCTTTCTGACTACATAAACGTGAAGTGGCCTCCCTTCCCCTTTAACGGGGGAGGGGAGGTACCTTTGTAATTTTAAATGGAACCCCCTATAAAATGTTACATATTTAGATTCTACCGCAAAAAACAAGTCAATTTTGTCTGAAACATTTTTTTGTCAGATACTTCGATGATGAGATATAACAGTTTGAAGTTTCGAGTTGTAGGTACTTGAAGCGCTCGGAAATAGCGTTATGGAATTGTACATACGCGCTTGAGTCCTTTGCTTATTCATGAAGAAACACAAACAATAATATTTACAATTCTTGAGTTTGACTCACTTATCTATGAAAACGTTTTCAGTTTAGAGCTGTTATTCAAGCAGTAACATTGTGATTATGGCTACTTTTGACACAGAAGTGAATATGTTATTAACGTTAGGTGAATGCCAAAAAAATTATCGGCGTGCAGCAGTGATGTTTCTTGAATGTTATGGTATCAAAAAATGTCATGCAACATTTCATAATTTAGAAAAGCGGCTTCGCGAGCACGGTGAATTATGTAAAAAAACTCGCAATAAACCTAAAGCTGTCACTAATGAAAATAATAGTGCCAGTATTCTTGCTGCAATTACATTAAATCCTCATATTAGTCAACGTACACTTGCACAAACATCACATATTAGTCGTTCATCAATTCAACGAATTTTGAAACGGCAAAAGTATCATCCATATCACATGGTTTTATCACAAGAGCTTTCGATAGCAGATTACGATCACCGCGTAAGATTTTGTGAGTGGCTGCAGGGTGTTGTGGAAAATGACTTTTTGTGCAAAATACTTTTTTCCGATGAGGCCACTTTTATGAATTCAGGGCATGTAAATAGACATAATCTGCATTATTGGGCCGTGGAAAACCCAAATTGGATGCGATGTGTTCCCTTTCAACATCGATGGTCTTTAAATATTTGGTGTGGCCTAATAGGAGATTTTGTGATTGGACCTTATTTTTTTCAAGAAACTGTAACATCTGCAAGTTATTGTGATTTCTTAAAAAATCATTTGCCTGCGCTTTTGGAAGATGTGCCACTGCACGTTAGAAGAGAAATGTGGTTCCAACAAGACGGCTTTCCTCCACATTTTGCAATCATCACCAGGCAATTTTTGAACGAAAAATTTGAGAACAAATGGATAGGTCGTGGGGGACCTCGTAAATGGCCTCCTCGATCCCCCGATCAAACACCATTAGATTTTTTCTTATGGGGATATGTAAAGGACGAAGTTATGTTTGAACCACCGACGACAAAAGAGGATATGAAACAAAGAATACGTGACGCTTGCGCTTCAGTGACTCCCGAAATGTTAAAAAATGTTAGAACAACTTTGATGTTTCAAGTAAATAAATGTTTACAAGCCCGTGGTGGACATTTTGAACATTTAATTTAAAGTACATTTTATTTTTTCACGAATAAGCAAAGGACTTAAGCGCGTATGTACAATTCCATAACGCTATTTCCGAGCGCTTCAAGTACCTACAACTCGAAACTTCAAACTGTTATATCTCATCATCGAAGTATCTGACAAAAAAATGTTTCAGACAAAATTGACTTGTTTTTTCCGGTAGAATCTAAATATGTAACATTTTATAGGGGGTTCCATTTAAAATTACAAAGGTACCTCCCCTCCCCCGTTAAAGGGGAAGGGAGGCCACTTCACGTTTATGTAGTCAGAAAGGCCCTTCAGTTCCATGCAATTTAAGACTAAGAACTTTAAAATCGATGGCATAGTTTTCGAGATATTGAGCTGTTCAGAGTTATGTGGGCCACACTGTATATGTACAAAGTTTCATTGAAATTGGTTGACGGACAAAGAAGCTATGGGCATTATAAGATGTAAAAATCTTTGAATTTACGGTTTGCGATTCATTTAAATCGCAGATTTTTACGATTTTGGCTATTTTCAATCAATTATATTTCGTAACATCCTTGATCGATTTCGATGAAACTTTGTACAAGTATACAGGGTGTCCCAAAATTCCTGAACATCCCGGAAATGGGAGGTCCCTGAGACCATTTGAAGCGACATTTTCCTTTGCAAAAATGTTATCCGCTGCTTTGTTTATTAGTTATTAACGAAAAACACGGAACAATCAGAGCGCGACCTAGACGCGAGTTGGCACAGTCGGCCAATCGACAGTTGGCGCGCCGGGCCGACTGTAGCAACTCGCGTCTTGATCGTGCTCTGATTGGTCCGTGTTTTTCGTTAATAACTCCTAAACAAAGCAGCGGATAACATTTTTGCAAAGGAAAATGTCGCTTCAAATGGTCTCAGGAACCTCCCATTTCCGGGATGTTCAGGAATTTTGGGACACCCTGTATAACTGACTTAGACCTACTAGAGGCGCCTTCTAAATTTTCATTACAGGTACACATAAAAGATTTAAAAATCGTGACCTTTACTATTTCCTTCGCAATTGCGACCAATAACAATTTTTAAAAAAAGTTATATACACATTAGCTAGTAAACTGATCCTTGTAACGTCTGAAAAGAAACTCAAGCTGTTGGGTCCAATGTTGAAAAAGTAATTCGTTTTTTTAATGTGTACGAATACTTTGTACACCGACTGTATATATTGTTAATCGCATGTCGAATAGTTTCCTTAAGAGTGTGGATCTGGATTTGATCTTGCTCGAGCGAGAACGTGGTACACGAGGATTGTAAGGATCTTGGATTCCACTTCTGATTTCTCGATAATGCAAAGTTGGGACTTCTCCGTAGTCACAATCGCTAGATAAAAGATCAATCTAGGGGGGGGACGTATCCCAAGATGGCCTACTTTTGCGTTTTCGAGACGTAATTTGTATTATTCGGCTACATGTAGCGGAGTCGCGAGAAGCATTGTGGCGACGCGACTGTGCTGCCGCCTATCATGGCTGTCGAGTAATACATTTTCAAGAAATTACGCCTCGAAAACGCAATAGTGGGCCACCTTAGGGACCATGCGCGCTAGATTGATTTTTTATCTACCAATTGTGACTACGTAGGGGTACTGATTTATATACAGGGTGTCTCAAAATTCCTCCAGGACCCGAAAATGGGAGGTTCCTGAGATCATTTCAAGCGACATTTTCCTTTGAAAAAATGTCGTCCACGGCTTCGTTAACGAGTTATTAACGAAAAACACGGACCAATGAGAGCGCGAGCTAGACGCGTGCAGCCCGGCGCGCCGGCAGCCGAGTGTCGGTGGCACGTCGCGATGTCACAACGAACAAAAGTTTCTCGATGATGTGAATCCTCGCCAATTTCGATAAGCTTTGGATATGTTGTCAATACCGTAATTCTGAACAATATTTCTCTTTACAGTCTTTGTCGATCGGCTTTAGTTTACGAGATAATTGTAAAAACATGTAATTGTAAAATCGATCGATGTATTATTTCTTGGCCAATCGTGATGAGCTTTGGATATGTTGTCAAAACCATGATTCTGAACAACATTTCCCTTTACAGTTTTTGTCGGCCGGCTTTAGTTTACGAGATAATTGTAAGAACTTGTAATTGTAAATCGATCTCCTCGCCGATTTCGATGAGCTTATTCCATAGGAAAAAGATATTTAAAACATCGAATAAATAACATATTTCAAAGTCATCGAAATCGGTGAGGACCCACATCATCGGCAACTTTACCCGAACGAGAGAAGAAGCAGAAATTTATCGAATTAAAAACTCACTTATTCAGCCGTTAATCCATTTGCTTATTACTCCGGTGAAGCACAAAACACGGACCACCACATTTTCACACAATTTCACACAATTGCTGAATACTTAGCACACTTTTCTAATTCGTATCGATAGCGAACGAAATTACATACTCCGACGCGGAAAGAGTTCCATGCTCTTCGCGATTCCGCGCGAAACTATGCTCTCCCAGCCTACAATGTATTCGATGAAGGCGTCGTTTAAAACAAATGAAATCGTTCCCAAGGAAATATTGATTTTTCGAGAATCATATGGTATTGATTTTTCGAGAATCATATGATTCTCGAAAACATCGATTCTTGACGAACGAACGATGCCATGGACAAAATATCTCGTGTATCTTTATTGCTGATACAACGTGCTATTATCCATTCACAGCATCGTGTCTTCGACATCGCGGAAACGAGATATCTCGTCGATTGTAGTTTCTGTGCGCCTCTGAAAAGGACTAATTAAAAATGTTATAAAAAAAAATTAAACCGACTTTGAAGAAACGCACACATGAACTTAAATACAATACATTCTTTTCGAAGGCGGCACAAAATTGGAAATTTCGAAAATTTCGACACTGGAAATTACGAAAATCCTTATTTAAGTTCGTGTGTGCTTTTCTTTTGTCCATGGCATCGTTCGTTCGTCAAGAATCGATGTTTTCGAGAATCATATGATTCTCGAAAAATCAATACCATATGATTCTCGAAAAATCAATATTTCCTTGGGAACGATTTCATTTGTTTTAAACGACGCCTTCATCGAATACATTGTAGGCTGGGAGAGCATAGTTTCGCGCGGAATCGCGAAGAGCATGGAACTCTTTCCGCGTCGGAGTATGTAATTTCGTTCGCTATCGATACGAATTAGAAAAGTGTGCTAAGTATTCAGCAATTGTGTGAAATTGTGTGAAAATGTGGTGGTCCGTGTTTTGTGCTTCACCGGAGTAATAAGCAAATGGATTAACGGCTGAATAAGTGAGTTTTTAATTCGATAAATTTCTGCTTCTTCTCTCGTTCGGGTAAAGTTGCCGATGATGTGGGTCCTCACCGATTTCGATGACTTTGAAATATGTTATTTATTCGATGTTTTAAATATCTTTTTCCTATGGAATAAGCTCATCGAAATCGGCGAGGAGATCGATTTACAATTACAAGTTCTTACAATTATCTCGTAAACTAAAGCCGGCCGACAAAAACTGTAAAGGGAAATGTTGTTCAGAATCATGGTTTTGACAACATATCCAAAGCTCATCACGATTGGCCAAGAAATAATACATCGATCGATTTTACAATTACATGTTTTTACAATTATCTCGTAAACTAAAGCCGATCGACAAAGACTGTAAAGAGAAATATTGTTCAGAATTACGGTATTGACAACATATCCAAAGCTTATCGAAATTGGCGAGGATTCACATCATCGAGAAACTTTTGTTCGTTGTGACATCGCGACGTGCCACCGACACTCGGCTGCCGGCGCGCCGGGCTGCACGCGTCTAGCTCGCGCTCTCATTGGTCCGTGTTTTTCGTTAATAACTCGTTAACGAAGCCGTGGACGACATTTTTTCAAAGGAAAATGTCGCTTGAAATGATCTCAGGAACCTCCCATTTTCGGGTCCTGGAGGAATTTTGAGACACCCTGTATATATATACTATGGATGCGGTATTGCCATAAGCCAGCTCAGAGTTAGGCAGGAATTAATTACATCTTCAATTACATGTGCAAAAGTGGACTATAATTACAATAACAAAACGGTGAAATGGTCTAAAACATAAAAATTAGTGGTTTAAAAGAACAATTACAATGAGGTAATTGTTAGACTCAATCACAATTACTGTAATTGTTAGACTCAATTACAATTACTGTAATTGTGTTAAGTAATTGCAATTACTTCTTTCACAATTACTGGTTGAGCCAAAGTAATTGCAATTACAATTACATGTAATTGTAATTGTATTTCTTCAATTCCCAAGTAATTGTAATTGTTAGCTACAATTCCTTTCCAAACAGACGACGGACGACGGTCGCGCGTGAACACTCACCAGAGGGGAAATGAGAGTGCTCACGCCCGGGGTTTGGTCGTGCCGCTTTTGTCTCCACATCATGTTTAGCCTGGAACGGCTCCTACATCATCTTTAGCATGGAATAGAATCTACACCAGAGATGGGCATTTTTGCCTCAATTGAGGCAAGACCGTCCACACCACAGCGCCCACTGCCTCCCACCAGCTCCACCGTTACCATGGCGAAAGAACGCGCTTCGCCCGTAGCGAACAGTGCGCATGTCTCGCGAAGGCTTCGCGCATCGCGGCCGTGAGGAAGCGAGGTGCGCCCTGTGCGACGAAGGCGCGCGGTGCATGAAAGAGAGGTTGGTGGGAGAAGCAACCATTTGAGGGGCCCCACCCGTGCCCATCCCTGATCTACACCATCTTTAGCAGGAAACAGAACCCACTTTACTGTTATTAAATCTGTGGCATGAATCAGAACTAGCTTCAACCACCGATCAGATACTATTATTTAATAGTTAATATCATTTAATAGTATCTGATCGGTGGTTGAAGCTAGTTCTGATCCATTACACAGATTTAATAACAGTAAAGTGGGTTCTGTTTCCTGCTAAAGATGGTGTAGGTTCTGTTCCATGCTAAAGATGATGTAGGAGCTGTTCCAGGCTAAACATGATGTGGAGACAAAAGCGGCAAGGCCAAACCCCGGGCGTGAGCACTCTCATGTCCTCTCTGGTTCAATCAACTCGATTGAAATTAGCGCCACTTAAAGGGACGCGAACACATGGCAAAGTATAGAGGATCACGAAGGTGAAGAGAAGTACGGGGGATACAGTACGCCGGGCACTCCTTGACGGCGCTGACATTGTATTCTACGTTCAATTCGGGACCTGGCCAGAACCCGAATACCGCATCCATAGTATATATCTCAGTGCGTAGGGGCCGCAAATGTGCATTAGCGAGACGTGATTCGACAGAAGCTGGACCCTTGTGATTCTCGTGTACGCGTATACAATGTCTAGCGGTGTGTGAGTGTGCCACCATACTTTCGCTCGAGCCGGACCAACGGACCAACACCCGCGAGCGAGAACTGAATCAGCGGCGGTGATGGTATATTCGTCAACCATGAACCCTGGGCCGTTCCCCTCCACCACAACCGCTGAGTTCCCACTCTCTGACGTACCGTCGCACAGTGGTCCCAAAGCCCGAAAACGTATTAAAAAATTATTGGATATGCTTGAAAATTGGTATTAAAGGTTTTAATGACTTGTAGATTATGTCATGCGATATTTAGCAGCCGTAAAATTGTCATTGTGTTTGTAATGACTTTTAATAGCATCTGTGATTATGAAATACACACAATCTGTTTCCCATCACCGTATTAACAGAGAAAACCGTTATTTTCCAATCGTTCGTTTCCCTGTTCTACAATACTATATGTATAGTGTATGACATTCTGTGTTTTAGATGTCTGAAGGTGTTCGACTTATTTGGACTAGTAGTGTACATGTGCATAACTGTAACACATTTTTCTTCATTTCAGTATTTCTATGTTGCTGAAATCTGTTCAAATGTCAATCCCAAGTCTTCTTTTCCTGGAGACGGTTACAGTACGTTCGAAGAATATTATCTTAAGAAATATGGTATCCAAATACAAAATGTGGTCCAACCTTTATTGGATGTGGATCATACATCGGCAAGATTAAACTTCTTGACGCCCAGGTAAATATTAACAAAAAACTAGAGGGCTATTGTTGCTCGCTCGCTTCGCTCGCTCGCGAGTAGGGTTGTTTTTGCTCGCTCGCTTCGCGAGCTCGCGGGTAGGACTGCTCTTGCGAGAGGGTTAGTGATACGCATGACTAGTAGGGCCTACTGCTATTAATGTTTTTTATTTGGTGTGTGACTCTCAAAGAGTCACACAAAGAACTTCCCGATTCGTTACTCCTTCGCCAACATCGCTAACATCGTTTTCTTTTTGTACTTTCATCGATATTCTCCCAAAATGTATTCTTGGGAGTAGAGATGATAAATTCACTGTTGCATTGGAATTACTTTCGATTATTCCAAGCGGTAACATTAGCATCAGTTAAAAAAAAAATTAAGAAAAAAAATTTTTTTTATGTAATTGCGTTTGGTTCTTTGGTGGAAAATTTTCGTCCTCCCTTATAAATTGCATTGTAGAATCAACTCTTTTCGAAAAAAACTAAAAATCTAAGAAACTACTTGACCAATATGGACCAAAATCTAATCAGCTCTAAGTTACGACGGGGCACATCGATTGCATCATTCATCATCCTGATCGCGTTGTTACTTTTTCTGAAAACGTTAACGAAAAATTTGATACCATACAAACGGACATACGCACACACACACACATACAAACATTTTGATAAAAATAGTCTAAAATGACTCCAATGACCATGAAACGTGAAGATCTGCTAAAAAATCGATTTTCGATTTTCGGGGTAATTACAGTAACTTCCCTATGAATCGGGAAGTTAAAAATATGTTATTTTTATATACTTTCACGTGGAGAGCATTTGGCAACGACTGGAAAAATGGTAAAGAGTAAAATACTATGTTACTACATTATAAAATAAGACGACATGGGTCTTACATACACGGGTAATTATTTACAATAGTGCACTCCTCACCGATTTCAATGACCTTGAAATAATTGGGGGCATAATTCTGAACAATCTTTTCTCAGTAAGCAATCTGCTCGATTTTGGACAGCAGACTTTCCAACAGAATACCATACATCTGCATCCGAATAAGTATCGATTTATGCTGGCACGGCATGCTATCAGTGATGGTACGTAAGGCGCTTTTTTCGTGCATGCGCGACGATTCTAGGCTCAGATGGTCTCAGTCAAGTACGAAGATCGGGTACCTTGGTCGCCCCGTTAATTTTTGGCTTCTGCCGTAGGGCAGCGCCAAAGCCGCCACAGGTCCCCACAAATTTCGGACGTAGATACGTTCCTGACGAAACTCGCGCATGCGCGAAAGAAGCGCATATTCAAACATATTCAGCTTCGAGCGCTGTTCTGACAGCATAATGCCCGCTATCTGCTCGCAGACCTGGCTGACTGGGAAAGTATAGGTACGATTCGGATAATGAAAGTCGTTTGTTCAACGTGGCTTTTGCCTGTGCTATAGTCCAATTAAACTGAATAATATTTGGTTTTGTTTATTCACAGTACAATTTTTTCTCTTACCTGTTAATCTTCCCAGTAAGCAAACATGCTCGATTTTGGACAACATATCCTACCAGGATAAAGCGATACTTCTGCGTCCAAATAACGTAGAGGCAGAAAGAAGCTGAGGGCAGAAAGAAGGCAGCTCGGTCCTTCGTTTAAGAGGGCAGCACGGTCGCACTAATGTGACGGTCGTCGGATAATATCCCTTGTGTAGTTAACCTAATGTATAGATTATTTAAAACCTTTCTATATTTAACATGTTTGCACAAATTCTCATTGTAAGACTATTAGCGAGTAAAGAATGGACATTCACAGAAATTTTGTAATATATTTTAGAGGAACATTAACAAATTGTTGAAAAAAATACAGTATATGCGTACGTGGGTACCCGATTGACTACACAAGGGATATACATGATCAACATCCGTCACATTAGTACGACCGTGCTGTCCTGTTAAACTGTACTCGTGGGCATGGGCAGAACGAAGCCAGAAAGCTGGCGGCTGGACCCCGAATCTGCCTTTGTTTAAGGGTGTACATCCGGCTCGAGCGAGAGTGTGGTGGCACACTCACACACCGCTAGACACTGTATACGTACACGAGATTACAAGGATCCGGCTCCGGACGTTATTCGCGTCGCTAATGCACATTTGGGGCCCCTACGTAGTCACAATCGCTAGATAAAAGATCAATCTAGCGTGTGAGATCGTCAAAGTGGCCTACTTTTGCGTTTTCGAGGCGTAATTTACATTATTCGGCAGCATGTAGCGGAGCCGCGAGAAGCATTGGGCGGCGCGACAGTGCTGTCACTGTCAAGAGACACATATTTCCTTAAATATCGAGGGATTTAGGGTTCTTATAGAAACGGTGGGAAGCTCGCGACCTAGCAGGGACACATACAATGTAAATTCAACGTTTATTATGTTATTATGCTAGTTCTGATCCCACAGATTTAACTACAGTAAAGTGGGTTCTGTTTCCTGCTAATGATGGCGTAGGTTCTGTTCCACGCTAAAGATGATGTAGGGGCTGTTCCAGGCTAAACACGATGTGGAGACAAAAGTGGCACTGTTCAACATAATAAACGTTGCATTTATATTGTATGTGTCCCCGCTGGGTCGCGAGTTTCCCACCGTTTCTATAAGAACCCTAAATCCCTCGATATTTAAAGAAATGTGTGTCTCTTGACAGTGACAGCACTGTCGCGCCGCCCAATGCTTCTCGCGGCTCCGCTACATGCTGCCGAATAATGTAAATTACGCCTCGAAAACGCAAAAGTAGGCCACTTTGACGATCTCACACGCTAGATTGATCTTTTATCTAGCGATTGTGACTACGTAGGGGCCCCAAATGTGCATTAGCGACGCGAATAACGTCCGGAGCCGGATCCTTGTAATCTCGTGTACGTATACAGTGTCTAGCGGTGTGTGAGTGTGTCACCACACTCTCGCTCGAGCCGGATCTGCCCTTAAGAAGGCAGCACGATTGCACTAATGTGTGCGGATGCTGTTTCCCTCGTTTTTTCTCGTTTAATGTGCACAAAATACAATTCTGCATTCAAAAATCAGCATTTCGAATTGTCAGTAAAAAGGATGAGTGCTGTATATTTGGTACAATACAAAATTTACTTCGCTGAAAACTGCCACATTAGTGCGACCTACCCTCACCGATGGCGGGTCAGTGGCTCAGGTGGTAGAGTGTCTGATTCGTAGCAGGAAGGCCAGGGTTCGATTCCCGGGGTTGGCATAAATTTCCAAGGTGGTTTTTTCTCCTGCTACGGGCTCAGTGCCTACTGTCGGGGTCCTGGGGCAACCAATGGCAACGATTTCCCCTTTATCCAGGAAATCGGTAAACTATTGGGAGCCCAAGTTGGCCATCCCGCCTCATAAAGGTACCCGCCCGGCTCTACCTCCTCTGTTTGGGGGATAGAGTAAGGAAAAGGGGGTGGTCAGCGAACAAATGGTACTACTGAGGAGAAACTGGGTATGGACCCTACCAAAAAACGGAATAAAAAAAAAACGCAAAACGGCACATCAATTAGAAACCTTTAAGGGAAAGGCCGGGTGGACGGAGCTAATAGCTGAACACCGACCAGAACCGAGGATGGTGGTCACATCCGAACAATCAGCCATATTTTCTAGGATGTGTCAAGCCCACCCAAGAAGGAAGATCCCGATGAACCTGATATCAAATCTCTCAGGAGACAGATTTCGGTGAAGTTGGTGAACCCTTCCTTCTCAACCCCATCGCGAAGTAGGTCGGCAGGTGAAGACCGAATGGAATTGATATCTCGGCTCAGCCGAGATTTCGATGAAGTCGGATTGGATCCGAAGTAGCAGTAACTTCTTCCCAATGGTTAAAAACAATACGCGGTCCCTTGCATTTGTACTCCCAATAGACTCACAGCATAGGCGAAGGGATTAGCCGTAGGGGAGGGTGTGGGCAGGTTTCTGGACTATCTGGAAACAGAATAGGGACGGGCTTCAAACACTTGACACATTCGACATGAAAATATGGTGAAGTGGGGGGAGTCTGAAACACCGAGCTGTGAAACAGCTCAAAAAACTCACAAAAATTAGGTAGCATGGTCCGCTCATCAATGATGACCGACCCGTCTAGTAAGTCGACGACTCTGAAAATGGTCCGGGACGAATAAAACAGAGGGGACGGCTGAAAAACGAGGACAATTGCAACCCGCTAAAGGGCCGAGTGCCGGCAGCGCCAATTGTGATAGTGGTGATGAAAGAACCGGTGTGCCTTAAGGAAGCGAGGGGCGGCCGAACCGCCCCACCCCGGCAATAAACACTACTACTACTACTACTACCCTCACCGATGGTGCTGCCCTATAAAACGGCATTTACCAGCCACATCAGTACGACGCGACGGTGCTGCCCTGTAAAGTGGCATTTGCCACATCAGTGCGACCGTGCTGCCATCTTAAACAAAGGCAGATTCGGGGCACGGTGCATTATACAGGTGGGCCGACTTAGCATCTCTTTAACGTTGACGTTTTGTGATAGATGGGTAGTAATTCTCTGGCCACCGCCAGACGGCGCATAGGTCGTAGGTACCGTACGTGTGCGAATGAGATTGTGTGCATTCAGCAGCGTGTCCGAATACACACAATCTCATTCGCATAAGTACGGTACCTACGACCCATGCGCCGTCAGGCGGCGGCCACAGAATTACTACCCATGTATCACAGTTTTCTGGGGGAAGTCGGCACACCTCACAGTGGTCCCAAATCCCGAAAACGCGGACAAAACCTCAAATCGTATTAAAAAATTATTGAATCTGCTTCAAAATTGATATTAAGGCGTTTTTGGGGTCGCTGATTACGAATCTGAACTTAAAATTTAAAAAAACAAAATGGCGGATCCAATATGGCGGACATATACATTAAAAAATTATTGGATCTGCTTCAATATTGGTATTAAGGCGTTTCTGGGGTCGCTGATTACGAATCTGAACTTAAAATTTAAAAAAAAGAAAATGGCGGATCCAATATGGCGGACATATACATTAAAAAATGATTTGATCTGCTTGAAAATTGTTATTAAGGCATTTTTGAGGTCGCTGATCACGAATCTGAACTTAAAAAATATAAAAAAATTTCAGATATATTGTATTATTGTTTATAAAAAAACTGGCAATCTGTGTCCTCCATACGTTCTAAGCATAATCCTTCAAAAACTATTTAAATTGTTCAGAAAAACTTAGTGTATATCTCTCAGTTCGAGAAGAAATGCAACGAATGCTCACAAAATACCTACTCTGCATTATAAAAAACAGTGATACGACCACAGGGGCAGAGAGGGGCAGCTAATTTTTTTTTAGATTGCAAGATAATAGTATAAACTAGAATCTCGAATAAGTTTTAGCGATGGAAGGTGAAGGAAACTCAACTTTTACATTAATCTTTAAAATTTATGCCTTCACTTTTACCCTTACTTTTGCATACATAGTTATCAGTTAATAATAAACATTTGGCACTAAAAACTATGCAACTTACCTCTACAAACAACATCCATAATGCACAATTAAAATCGATACGTTCCAATACAATTTACGCACTGTACAGTTAAAACTCGCACTGAGACTTGGAAGAGTATGAAGGCACTGACTAATGAAACCGAAGTTCGGATTGCGACTGTTGGTCAGGTATAAAAATGGGACCTTTCTACCGTTTACCTCCAAGTAGATGTACTCTTAGAGTAGCCAACCCCATAATTAAAACTTACCTAGCTGAAAGTTCATTTTTTAGGTTTTGTCCACGTTTTCGGGCTTTGGGACCACTGTGCACCTGTATAATGCACCGTGATTCAGGGTCCGGCCGCCAGCTTTCTGGCTCAGTGTTCCGATTGAACCCACCGTTTTTAGCGCATGCGCGGCAATTTGAGTAACGTAACCATTTCGATGACATCGGGTAGCTTGACCGCCCCGCTAAATTTTGACCCCTGCCGTAGGACAGCGCCAAATCCGCCACAGTTCCCCATAATTCCACATCACTGGGGTGTGCTGTCCAAAATGGAGCAGATTCCGAGCATCCTGAGCTTTGAATGCGTTCTGACAGCTTAATGCTCGACAACTGTTGGCATCGTACGATTGCAGGCTATGCTCGATATCTGCTCGAGGCAGGCCTGACTGACTGGGTTATTTGTTATATAAGCGCGATGTTACGCGTTCTTTAAACGTTAAATACTTGTAGATTGCTTAAATTTAAATAATTTTCAGCTTACGGTAATTGTATATAAAGAAAGATGTATAAATTTTTTAACATTATCTCAGATATGTGAATCGAAAAGGTGTTGCCTTGCCAACCAGCAGCGAAGAGACGAAACGGGCAAAACGGGAAAATCTGGGACAAAAGCAAATCCTTGTTGCTGAATTGTGTGCAATTCATCCTTTTCCAGCTTCGTTGTGGAGGCAAGCAGTTTGTTTACCATGCATATTGTATAGGATCAACGCTTTATTGTTGGCTGATCAGATACGATGTCAAGTTGCTCAAACCATCAATTTAGGACGACAGAATTTGGATTCGGGTATGTACAAGATTCAATACACAATACTACAAATAAATAAATAAGTGCATGGATATTGACAGGAGATGAAAAACATTTTAGATTTCGAATGGCCGGCATTAGATTTCGGTTGGAGTTTCGCAGAAGTATTAAAAAAGTCGAAAGAATTTGACAAAAGTAAGAATGCTAAAAACGATACGCCACTGCCAAATTCGTTACACAATATTGTTGTCGAGAAAAAATGTGACGATATAACCGAAACTGTGACAGATTCTTTGAATAAGTCTGACGAAGAAACTTCGAGCGATAAAACTTGCAAAAATCAATTGGCAAATGAAAATGCAACAGATACCGAATCAGAGATATCAACTAAAGAAAATGAATTTGAAATTGGGACTTGGTCAAACGACATGGCAATGTCTTCGATACAGTTTAAAGCTAACAATTTAAATGAAACTGTTCTAACAAATGACTTTAACTGGAATGGCGTTCGATACGGTTCTCCTGCCTGCGACTCCGATTTTGAAGGATACGAGTCAGATGATATCTACAGTGATGGATTCGTCGATAGTTCGGACGAAAGTGAAGACGACAGTAGAGGATTGCGAATATCTTATATGGGTGGAAATGTCGCAGAAGCTGTTGAGAATGAAAAACAAATATCTAAACAAGAGATCAATAAAAAGATCTTAGATCTACTAGATATCGAGAAAAGAGGAGATGACAGTTTATGGATATATGCGAAAAACAACGAGGACACATTGATCGCAACGTACAGGCAATCACATTATGAATTTACTAAAATCAGGGAACAGGAAATAAGAGAAAACGAATGTTTTATACCGTCTAATGTGGATGTTGCGATTACAAGGAAAAATGCCATCAATGCTTCGTCCGAGGAAATTAGGCAAGATTCGAAACACAAAGCTTATATCGAGAAAATCGTCGAGAGATTCAAAGACGAAATATTAAATAATAATATCAGTTTAAAACCGATCAAAAAGGATTCGAATAAAGTAGATTTCACACATAATTTGGATAGTAATCTTTTCAGTTTCGACTTTCAGCCTGAATTGAAAGATCATTCTGGTCCAAGGCCCAGTTTAATACTGCAAGCTTTAACTATGTCTAATGCAAATGATGGCATTAATTTGGAACGTTTAGAAACTATTGGAGACTCTTTCTTGAAATACGCTATAACCACATACTTGTACTGTACATACGATAATATTCATGAAGGGAAACTTAGTCATTTAAGATCTAAACAGGTATCCTTATCATTCGAGAAATATTTATTGTTAATTGCCAATAATTCATATAATTATTTCTAATCTTAACTCTAATAAAATGTTTCAGGTCAGTAACTTAAATTTATACAGATTAGGAAGACAAAAGATGTTAGGAGAAAGCATGATCGCTACAAAGTTTGAACCACACGACAACTGGTTACCTCCTTGTTATTATGTTCCAAAAGAGCTTGAACAAGCATTAATTGAATCCGGTATTCCTTCTAGTCTTTGGAATCAAGCTGACATTCCAACTCTACAAACTGTTAATCCTCCGGATATAACTCAACTTGTCAGAGAAACGGAGGAAAAATTAGGCATTATGAAAAGCGAGCTTAATCGTAATGAAACGACAAGTCCAAACAATTTAGATAATTTACGTTGCTTTATACCTTACAATTTAATCACGCAACATAGCATTCCCGATAAAAGTATCGCAGATTGTGTGGAGGCATTAATTGGAGCATACTTAATTACATGCGGTCCTAGAGGTGCGTTGCTTTTTATGGCTTGGTTAGGAATTCATGTTCTACCTACAGAAGAAGTCACTATAGTAGAAGATACCGCACCAAAGGAAAGAATTCCTGGCAGTACGCCGTACGTAAAAGGGACAGATGAAAATGGACAGACAACATGGACGCAGGTAATTCTAACTACGCGTAATTTCTGTTCACTAAAAATCTTTTTAAAAATCATCCATATCTATATCTAACAATTAAACAATATATACAGGCTGGGGCACCTAAAACAGGCCACCTGAATTACTCGCTTGCTTTTGAAAATAGAAAAAAATGCATCAGACCAAACTTACTTGATATCGAGGTGCTCGTAATCTGATGTCATTAATTTTTTTATAGGTGGAGACATCAAGGAGATATGAAGGTCAACTCTGTTTTTTTAATGGAATGTGGTATTTTTTAATACATTAATCGATGCAGCTGGACATTCGTTATAAAAAAGTACTAACCTATGTATGTCGAAAAGTTAATAGTTCAGGAGACATTTCAGTTTAAATAACTCTAAAATACCATTACTGTCGTACTAAGACGTTACACAAGTAAGTAAACACTAACGTCTTAGTACGACAGTAATGGTATTTTAGAGTTATTTAAATTGAAATATCTCCTGAACTATTAACTTTTCGACATACATAGCTTAGTACTTTTTTTATAACGAATGTCCAGCTGCATCGATTAATGTATTAAAAAATACCTCATTCCATTAAAAAAACAGAGTTGACCTTCATATCTCCTTGATGTCTCCACCTATAAAAAAATTAATGACATCAGATTACGAGCACCTCGATATCAAGTAAGTTTGGTCTGATGCATTTTTTTCTATTTTCAAAAGCAAGCGAGTTATTCAGGTGGCTTGTATACAGGGTGTCCCACGCAACTGGAACAGGCTGTACCTCCTAAACGGTCGGGAATAGAGGAAAATGTTATAACAAGAAGTTGAATGGCATCAGACGGTGCATACTACGCAACTAATTTTATGCACTTTTGTGCATCGGTGCATCGGAAAAATGCAACTGCACTTTTTTAAAAATGGAAACCTACATTTTTTACTGCACCAATCGATGCAGTTTGTTGTGCTCTACATAAAAGTACTAACACACTTATGCCCTAAACTTATTCGTTGGGAAGTTATCGAAGCTAAAAGTTGACTGAATTATTTCGGTCTCGGCAAGTGTTCCGGAGTACCTACATACGTTATGTTCCATTATAAATCAGAGAACGTTTAGCTTCGATAACTTCCTAACGAATAAGTTTAGGGCATAAGTGTGTTAGTACTTTTATGTAGAGCACAACAAACTGCATCGATTGGTGCAGTAAAAAATGTAGGTTTCCATTTTAAAAAAAGTGCAGTTGCATTTTTCCGATGCACCGATGCACAAAAGTGCATAAAATTAGTTGCGTAGTATGCACCGTCTGATGCCATTCAACTTCTTGTTATAACATTTTCCTCTATTCCCGACCGTTTAGGAGGTACAGCCTGTTCCAGTTGCGTGGGGCACCATGTATAAAGCCGTCATCTTTTAAAGAAAGGCACGCTGAAGTTCACTAGCCACGATATGTCGTATCTTCTTTAAATAATTACTAATACGTTAGAAAACTAACAAAATATATGTGTAAACCACGTTACTTAAAATTATCAAAAGTGTGTTAGTATGTCCTTTCATAAAATACTACGATGATTATGTATACTGTACAGGATGTCCCAAAATTCCTTCAACAGCCGGAAATGAAGGTTCCTGACGTCACTTAAAGCGACATTTTCCTTAGCAAAAAGGGCATTTCCTTAGCGAAAATGTCGCTTCAAATGACGTCAGGAACCTCCCATTTCCGGCTGTTGAAGGAATTTTGGGACACCTTGTATAGAAAAGGGCACATCTCACCGATATCAATGACCATGAAATATGTTATTAAGGTGATCAATCTGAATCACTTTTCTCCCGCACCGGCTGCTTTAACTTCCGAGATATTCGCAAGACAACTTTTGTAAAACTTGAGATGTACACTTGGGAGTACATACTCGTATATGAATACAGTATTGATAGTCGTAAATGTTTTAAAACTTTTTGTACTTTATTCTGGTCGAATCTTCTATAGAAAACTACAAAAGCGAAAGAACTTCGTGGGTTGTTAAGATGGATATTTTAAGATGGACAACAGTTTCTTTAACACGCAACTGCTGCTCGACCTAGATATACATACATACCATGTGTGTACCCAATCAGCCACGCCTGCCTCGGGTAGATATCGAGCACAGCCTGCAGATGGCGAGCATTAAGCTGTCAGAACGCGCTCGAAGCTGAGGATGCTCGGAATCTGCCCCATTTTGGACAGCACACCCTGCCAGCATAAAGCGATACTTATTAGCTGCTCGGGCAGTACTGCCCAAAATTCTGCCCTCGTAAGAGGGCAGCACGGTCGCACTAATGTAGTTATATAGGGCACTAACATTCTGTGACACTAATATTAGTGTGACGCAGAATCAGAATTGCGACCGTGTTGCCCTCTTACAAGGGCAGAATTGAGGGCAGTAGTGACCGAGCAGCTGCCCGCTCTTTCTGCCAGCAGAAAGCTTTACTTCTGCGGATGCAGGTGCCGTCCAAAATCGAGCATTTTGTTGGACATGTGTTTAGTAACAACTCATCTAGATTTAATCCAAACCTAATTCAGAATTCACCTAGATCTAATCCAAACCCAACGTAAACTTCATTTGGATCTATATACTCAGTAAGCAAACATGCTCGATTTTGGACAGCACACCCTACCAGCATAAAGTGATATTTCTGTGTCCGAATAAGTATCGCTTTATGCTGGCAGGGTGTGCTGTCCAAAATCGAGCAGATTCTGAGCATCCTGAGCTTCGAGCGCGTTCTGACATCTTAATGCTCGGCATCTGCTGGCATCGTTCGATTGCAGCCTATGCTCGATGTCTGTTCGAGGCAGGCCTGGCTAACTGGGTATCTAATACGGGTTACCCTGGGTTCTTCGACAACTCATTTCATCGACACGATTTGAACGACACTAACTTTCGTCGACATGAAGAAATCGTCGGCATACAGTGACTCGGATTAATATTCGGACGCTCTAAAAGAGTGGATAACTGTTTTAATATTATACTATAACTATAACTTTTTTTTAATATTGTACTATACGATTTGAACTTTTTTGGGTAGCTACAGCAATTAGTTTACTACAGGACGTGAAAAAATTTGTTCAAAAATTGCAATTGATCGGAATTGTAGAAAAAATACTAAAAATTGCTTTTTACAACTTTTTTATGTAGGTCTACATTAAAAATTTTTAAAATACGTTTTGTAGATCTGTGTCAAACATATTCTGAAAAATTCGTCAAAATCAGTCATCGTGCAATGCGCTACAATCGTTTACAGATGGTAAAAATTGCAATTTTTCACGATTTTCGGCCTGTAACTGCAATAAATCTAAGGATTCTTACAACTTTCGATGCCTGTCGTTTTTTTCCGCATCAACCGATCTCGATGAAACTTTCATAGTGCATGTATAATTGACACAGATCTACAAAAAGTATTTTTTTTAATTTTCAATGTAGGCCTACATGAAAAAGTTGTAAAATGCAACTTTTAGTTTTTTTTCTACAATTCCGATCGATTGCAATTTTTGAAAAAAATTTTTTCACGTCCTGTAGTAAACTAATTGCTGTAGCTTCCCAAAAAAGTTCAAATCGTATAGTACAATATTAAACAAGTTATAGTACAATATTAAAACAATTATCCTCTCTTTTAGAGCGTCCGAATATTAATCCGAGTCACTGTATGCCAACGATTTGACCATGTCGACGAAAACATAGTGTCGGTCAAATCGTGTCGATGAAAACAATGTCGGTGAAATGAGTTGACGAACCCAGGGTAACCCATACAAATACATGTGAGCGGCTTGTTGCCTTGTGGCTACGCTACAATGCGTAAAAAGCATCCAAACGTTCCTGCAGTAAATGTAGAGCCAGAACAGAATGTGTAGCCAAACGGCAACACAATGCATTTAAGGGTTAAATATGTAAATGATGCACATTGTATTGAAAGACCACTCTTTAAAGGGTTTCCTTTTTATAGATTTGTTACGGAACGTTGGAAGAACCTCAGAACCCATTACTTCGACACATTCCTGATCCGGAACAAGAATTGAAATTGATGCTGGACGGCTACCATGACTTAGAGAACAGTATAGGATATAAATTTCGCGATAGTAGTTACCTTTTACAAGCATTTACTCATGCATCATACCAACCCAATAGACTAACAGACTGTTATCAACGTTTAGAATTTCTTGGAGATGCTGTTTTAGGTAATAAAAAGATTTTATTAATTCTATCGTTGTGCATGTGTATAGTTTAATGTTGGGTCATCAAATCTTTCGTCTCTACGGATAGTAGTGTTACGATGTTATCGATTGCAATGTTAACACAAATACAAAACTTTTTTATTTTTTATTATTTTTCCAAAACTTTTACTAACATGCTTCTAAGACTTTTCTGATTAAAACGAGTCTAAACACGACATAATTTGGATTTTTTCATTGTTTAAAGTGCAGAGAGGTAAAATGTTTTACACACTGACTCCTGGGGCAATTCCAACCTCCAAGAAGCGAGGGACTCCCCAGTAAAACGTGTTGGTATTACTGGGTGTACCCACTAAATGAATAAAAAATAGCATAAAAATGCCGCACAAATGAATGAATCCACACACTAGACCGAATAATAAGTTTTATTAATTCATTAACAATGAAATGAACCAAAACATTTACAACAAATGTTCGATATTGCCTCCTTTTGTTTCGATACATTTACGGACCCGCTTTCTGAAATTCCCGACGATAGTCGCGCACTCTTCCACTGTAATCTCGTCTCAAGCGCGTCAAAGCCGCTTTCAGCTGTGTCACCGTGGCGTATCTTCCTGAAACTCTTTGCTTCATGATGGACCATACTGAGTAATCCATCGGGTTAAGATCCGGCGATTTCGGCGGCCAAACATCCTTTCCCCAAAAGCCGGGAAACAGCTCTTTGCAGACGACGATGGTGGATTTGGCGGAATGCGCCGGCGTCCAGTCCTGCTGAAGCGTGAATCCGCCCTGGCCGAAGTGTCGCGTTGCCCACGGCTTTAATTCCGACCGGAGGACACGTTCCTGCTACTCGGCGGCGTTGACTTTTATGTTTCCCGGGATGAACACCAGTGGAGTCTTCTCGGTGGTGCAGATATCGGCCCAAGCCATGACCGAGGCTGGAAAATGGCTGCGGCCGATGGTTTTCGCGGCCGAAGTCTTCTGCTGGCCCTTCTTGAGCAGCTGGCGGTGATTTTGGCGGTTGTGTAGGGGTTCGACCGTAAAAATTGTCTCATCCGTGAAAAGAACCTTCTTCAGGCGATCACCAGCGATCATTGTCAGGAATTTTAGAAAGCGGGTCCGTAAATGTATCGAATCAAAAGGAGGCAATTTCGAACATTTGTTGTAAATGTTTTGGGTTTATTTCATTATTAATGAATTAATAAAACTTATTATTCGGTCAAGTGTGTGGATTCATTCGTTTGTGCGGTATTTTTATGCTGCTGAAATGCTTCAAAAAATTCCGGAAACTTTTCAGCCACCCTGTACGTTAGTAAAAGTTACGTAAAAGAAGAATGACAAATTAAAAACTTTCCTATTTGCATTGACATTGTAATCGATACGCAGGAGCCTTTTGAACTGTGCAGGCTGCCTCGACGCTCAGTCCCTCTTTGTCGTTCACGCGCTGTCCTTCTCTATGTTCGGCACACGCCAAAGAAAGTAGTACCTGAGCGCTTTCTGAGATTCAATATCCCCAAGGTAGCCAAATCATACGAAGGAATACTGTATGTATAGGGAAAAGTTTTTCGGAATGTTGATCTTGACAACATGCCAAGGTCAAGCTCATCCGAGCTGCCTCTCCTAAACGTAATATTTATCTTAAAAATGATAAAATGTGCGCAAATAATAAGTATAAACACTTAACTGAGGACAGGTAACGCCCGTTATCGATGAAGACAGTAATCGAGTAATGAATACTGAGAATGCCACACCAGATGTTTGAATATCTTCTCAGATACATTGAGAAGATGCGTTCGCTAATAAAATATACCATTCTAATGTTTTTTAGTGTTCTACTTGTAAGATTGTGAGATGCAAAGATTGAACAAACTCGACAATTAACACTGGGATGGTCCTATATTAGATATACAGTATTAGATAACAATTCCTTGGATATATTGAAGATAATATTTGACCATGTGGGAAAGACATTCTGAAACAGATTAAATAAATATCCAGAAGCTTTGTGGCGAAACTTCTGTAAGAGAAGTTGTGTATATGTGTATTTTATGTTTTGATTTAAATTTGAAATTTCAGATTACTTAATAACAAGACATTTGTATGAAGATGCTCGACAACACTCACCAGGTGCTTTAACAGATTTACGATCAGCTTTAGTTAATAATACTATATTTGCTTCGCTGGCAGTTCGATGTGGATTTCATAAATATTTCCGACATTTGTCTCCTGGTTTAAGTGCTGTTATCAATCGTTTCGTAAGAATCCAAGAAGAAAATGGACATTCCATTAGTGAAGAGGTAACGGTTCTGTATAACTTCTATACGAATTTTTGTGTTATACATATACATATACTGTACAATTTTCTTTACCGCTGCAATGATTAAGACTTCTTTATCTTTAATAGCACTGTCCAACACCAAATTTGTTCAACAATTACTGTTGGGTGATTTTTACAGAGTTTTTTGAGCTGATTCCGAATCTGTCATTAATTTTTTACCGACTTTTGAGGATTTTTGAGGACTGAACAATCTGAACGATCACGAACAATCTGTTTTCCCCATATCAATCTGTGTTGTCCTATTTTTCTTCTTTAAATTCTTTTTCACTCTACGATGTAGTTTGATCTCACCCAATGGAAAAATGTTTCTTTTTCTGCTGAAACCATTTCTTCAACAAAAGCACATTAGTGCTGTACCGATATTTTATCATTGTATCATATTATAGTAATCTTCTATTTTTTCATTATTTCTTTATTTGAGATTCGTTTATACTATCTCCGAATCATATTATTTTTTTCTGAACAATAAATTTATTTATTTATTTAAACAATATAAAAATTCATATGTTACACCTTTTTCTGCGTATAATTTATTTTAATATGTAAACATTTTAGTATTATTTAATTGGAGAAGAAGAATGTGAAGAGGCTGAAGATGTAGAAGTGCCGAAAGCATTAGGTGATGTCTTTGAATCATTAGCTGGTGCAATTTATTTGGATAGTGGTATGTCCTTAGACGCGGTATGGGGCGTTTACTATGCCATCATGAAAAATGAAATTGGTAAGAGATGTTCATATTTTATTTTGACAGATATTCCGGAACAGAGCCAATAGATCGGAATGTGCTAATGTATTTTATCTTTCCAGAGCAATTTAGCACTAATGTTCCTAAATCACCGATTCGTGAATTACTGGAACTGGAGCCTGAAACAGCAAAGTTTGGAACACCCGAGAAACTTGCTGACGGGCGAAGAGTTAGGGTCACAGTAGATGTTTTTGGCAAGGGTTCTTTTAAAGGAATCGGTAGAAATTATAGAATTGCAAAATGTACTGCAGCAAAATGTGCTCTCAGAAAACTAAAAAAGATGCAAAGTTATCCCCGCGAAAAACTATGATAATATGTACATCATTAAAATAAAATAAGTATATAAGAAGTAAGATGAATTTCTTTTAATATGATGGGAATGCACACATATAGTTTTTATGAAGTTGCTTTTATAAATGTACGGTTGGTCTCGATGCCGTGGTCGGCAAACTATGGCTCGCGAGCCACATGCGGCTCTTTTGCTACTCGAGTGTGGCTCTTCCACGAATGACTTGTTTAAAATATATCCATTTTATTTTAACTTAATAGTATTTTAATACAATTTTTAGGCAGTCAGTGTTTCATATCTAAATCCAAATAAACAGCAATTTGTATACTACGGTGTATATAATAACTAGACTGCGGCATCTGTGTGCGCATAAGTATCGATTTCTACTGGTAGAAAGACGAAGCATTTGCAGTGTGCCCAGACGGGATACGTTTTTTCGCGCATGCGCGTCCAAAACAGTAACGTATCTACGATGAGGCGATGTATCAGAGTCCTGAGGCAGCTATATCGACGGGAATGTACCGGTATAATTGACGGGACGCACAGTGGTCCAAATTGACGACTTAGGAGTGCAAATGTCAAAGAACCAAACATGTAGTAGGCTCTATGGAGATCATATCAATTTCTTAAAATTCTGCATGGCGCTCAAGGTGCCACATTTCCTTGAGAAGCGTACTTTACTGAGCATCTGCCCGGCAGAAGCTACGGGCAGTACTAACGTACTAACACAGACGAGGTATTCTCGTCGGTGCGACCTGCCCCGTATAACGGCATTCGCCACATTAGTGCGACCGTGCTGCCCCCTTAAAGCAGGCAGAATCCAGGACCGAGCCGCCTGCGTACTGCCCGTAGCTTCTACCGGGCAGACCGTTGACCCTACCAGCAGAATACCAGACATCGGCGCAATAATAAGTAATAAGTAGCAAAATGCTCGGTTTCTGCCGGGCACTTGCGTCGGCAGCTGCCTGTGAAGGCCAGCTCGGTCCTAGCCAGTGTCGCCAGGTAGTAACCGAACGGTTACTCGAGGGGAATACAAGGTACCCCCTCTCTGATGACCAGAGCGGCAGAGGAGTTCAGGAGTAGGGTAATATGTGACACGTTGCGCGTGCGCGACGAGAATTTAGTGGGGCGAATGGAAGACACGTTGCGCGTGCGTGATGAGGACGCAACAATGACATGACATTTCGCAGGTTTTAGGTTATTGCAGCGTATCTACGAATCGTTCTGCAGATTATGAACTTTCTTTATTATAAATGAAATGAATTGTAACATGGGAGTTTCAGTTGTGAAGCGGAGTATGAATATTGAAAAAAATGTTGAAATCTATAGTACTATATATTAAAAAGTTTGGTATAGGGAAGATGAACGAAATTGTAGAACTGAATACTGAATGTAATAAATATATTATAGGTACATAATACAATAAAATTGTAAGAAAATATAGTCTATCAGCTATATATGTATATACGCTATGGGAAAGGATGGTAAAGGGCAACAACTATTGAGTTATTGACGGTGAATATTAATATATATATTAATGAACATATTAATGAACTCTACTCATATCACATCTCATATAACATACAATAATATCGTTCTGCAGAACGATTCGTATGATTCATTTCATAACTACGATACGCTGCAATAACCTAAAACCTGCGAAATGTCATGTCATTGTTGCGTCCCCATCGCGCACGCGCAACGTGTCTTCCATTCGCCCACTAAATCCTCGTCGCGCACGCGCAACGTGTCACATATTACCCTACTCCTGAACTCCTCTGCCGCTCTGGTCATCAGAGAGGGGGTACATTTTTTCACCGTGACTCCCCTCAACTGACGACACTGGTCCTAGCACGCCGGAATCAGTGTTGTGAACCAGTGTTGTGAACTGGTACGGGAAAACTCGCGCATGCGCGACGATTCTAGCGTCACTGAAGTACAAAATCGGGCACCTTGGTTGCCCCGCATAGCTTCGCAAAATCTTTTCTTCTCGATTTTCAAACATGACGTTTAACATGCGTATGTTATATTAAAATTTGATGTGTATGTACACGTAATATATAAATATATTCTAATTGTATATATACAGTAGCGGACAAAAGTTTAAGACTGCTCTAAAGAAAACGATAACTTTTTAAATATTGTACTATACGATTTGAACTTTTACTTATTTATATTTATGAAATTAGTTTACTAAAGGATGCGAAAAGAAATATTTTCAAAAATTGCAATTGATCGGAATTGGTGAAAAAATACTAAAAGTTGAATTTTTAACTTTTTTATATGGGCCTATATTGAAAATTTTAAAAATACGTATTGTATATCTGTGTCAATTAAACATATTCTGAAAATTCCGTCACAATCGGTTGACGCTGCAATGAGCTACAAACGTTTAAAGATGGTAAAAATTGCAGATTTTCACTATTTTCGTCAATAAATCGTCACTTTCGTGAGCCACTGTATGTGCGTCGTGTGGTCGTGCGTCATCCGGTTACCCGGCAGTAACAGTTCGCCCCAACTTGCCCCACAAGCTACGGACTGTAGAACGCAGATACGTTCCTGGATTCGCCGCGCATGCGCGAGTTTTCCCGTACCAGTTCACAACACTGGCCGGAATTCTGCAGAATCTGCGTCATCGTACTGCCATCTTGCGGGGAGGCAAAATTCAAGACCGAGTTTCCGAGGGCATACCCGGCAGACTCCGAGTAGATTCCGAGCATCCAATGTTCCAAGCAGCCTCGAGCGGCGTTTGGGCAGAGTACTATCCCTATCTGCCCGGTAGGCTGGGCTTGCTTTCTGCCTGGTTGACTGGGTATCGGCGGGTGCGCTCTTCAAAATCGAGCAGATTCCGAGCATCCTCCTCAGCTTCGAGCAGCGTTCTGCCAGCGTAATGCTCGCCATCTGCTGGCATCGTACGCTTGCAGACTGTGCTCGATATCTACTCGAGAGGCCGGCCTGGCTGACTGGGAATTGTCTACATCGATTGTAAGGAATAGAAACTACCCAGTCAGCAAAAATGCTTGATTCTGGCCAGGTCACAAATGATTGTGTGGGCTTGTAGTCTTGCCTCGACATCATCTCGGCACAATCCTGGCCGATCGGGCCGTTTTAAGAGGGCAGGACGGTCGCACTAATGTGGCGAATGCCGTTAGTTATACAGGGCACTCTCCTTTTTACTTATTTTGTGCACATACAAGGAGGGAAAACGAAATAATAATGATCATTCAATCAATTAATGAGGTTTATTATTTCGTTTTCCCTCCTTGCATGTAATAATAATAACGGCATTCGCCACATTAGTGCGACCGTGCTGCTTTCTTAAAACGGCCCGATCGGCCAGGATTGTGCCGGGGTAGTGTCGAGGCAAGAATACGAGCCTACGCGATTTTTTATGGTATGGCCACAATCTAGTCATCGTGTGCTTAGAATAATAGCTTCTAGCGACGTTCGGCCACTGTAATGCCCGTTTGGTGGCCTCCGCCCGCTGGGCTCGAGATGTATCTCTTGACACGCCTGGTTGACTGGATACCCAGTAAAAACATGTTCGATTTTGGACAGTAGGCTGTGCCAGCAGAACAACATACTTCTGACAGCGAATATGTATCGCTTTATGATGGCATGGGTGTGCTGCCCAAAATCGAGCAAATTCCGAGCATCCTCTGCTTCGAGCGCGTCCTAACAGCATAATGCTCGCCATGTGCTCCCATCGTACAATGGGCGATAAGCCGTATTTGTTTTCAAAATCAATTTATTACAAAGTACAACTATGCTAACGATAACTGATCTACGCGACTATTCTACGTTTCGGTGTCCATGACTGTATAGTCTTGTGCTGCTAAAAACACACTGGTCCTGTCTTTTCGAAAAACAGTCCTTGCACTTTGCACTGTTGCACTCAGTGTTCCGATTGATCCTACCGTTTTTCACGCATGCGCGGCAATTTCAGCCTCAGTAACGTAACCATTTCGATGAAATCGGGTAGATTGAGCACCCCGCAGGCTTTTAAAAAATTGGTATGATTTTATTCTGAAAAATGTATGTATAACATGTGTATTTCTGTATATTTTGTATCTCGTAGGACACGTCCTGGAGTCTTTTTGTTCGGAACAGATTGTTTCGGTACATTCCTGCTAATATAACTGCCTCAAGGCGTCAGGGCCCTGGCCGCTCTGCTGCGTCATTGTAGATACGCTACTGTCCTGGCCGCGCATGAGCGAAAAACGGTGGGTTCTATTGGAACACTGCTTGCACTTTCGTTTTCATTCTCCCTCTCTCTCTCACTCATTCACACTCTTAAAACTAAACTGTCGATGGAGACAAATCAGACACAGGTCTGCATCGTGTCATTTTATCCCTCGCTCTACCTGGGTCAAGAGACCCTATCATAAATAGTGACCACTTGGGTCCTACGGTGTGCACTCACAATCCCACAGTACGATTGCAGTAGGCAAAATGCTCGATTTTGGACGGGCAGATTTCGAGAATCCTATGCTTTGAGCAGCTTCGAGCGTCGTTCTGATAGCATAATGCCCGCCATATGCGCGCCAGGCTGTGCTCGATGTCTGCTCGAGTGAGTCAGCCTTGGCTAACTGGGTATATTCCAGTAAGCAAAAATGCTCGATTCTAGCCATAGCAGCTAAGCTCGCGTGGGCTCGTATTCTGCCCTCGGCACCAGCCCGGCACAATCCTGGCCGCTCAGTCCATTTTAACCGTTATACAGGGCATTCGCCACATTAGTGCGACCGTGCTGCCGTCTTAAAATGGTCAGAATCCAGGACCGAGCGGCCAGGATTGTGCCGAGGGCAGAATACGAGCCCACGCGAGCTTAGCTGCCATGGCCAGAATCGAGCCATCGTGTGCTTTGAGCAGCTTCGAGCGTCGTTCTGACAGCATAGTGCCCGCCATCTGCTCGCCAGGCTGTGCTCGATTTCTGCTCGAGGCAGGCCTGGCTGACTGGGTACATGTTATTGTAGAAACGCATAACAAATAAATAAAATCTCGCACAATAATAGCTTTAATTTAATTTCCATAAATACAAACAAATATCTCATCTAGTATATTAAAACGAACTTTCTTTCATTTCATCCTATATACTTACAGTACGATATTATTGTGTTTATAGAGTATAATAATTATATAATACATTTGATACACAAGCTATAGATGAAACTAAAGATAATTTAGAAACTATGTCTGTACTCTGTATTTAAAATGCTAAGAACCAAATTGACTAAAAAACAAAGCTATAGCAGGGTCTTCGCACTCACATGTAATTAATACGTCCCGAAACTTATCTAAAATTTGTAATATTTGAGATCTACGTATATTTTCTAAATACATAATTTCTTCCAAATGATGCCCTCCGTTAAAATACCCAAGGCGGCACAGTCGATCGAGTAATTTCCTGTCATCTGAAGGAATATCATAATCTTCCGATTGATAATTATATATGCTATTTTCTTTATGAAGATTTAATAATAACTCTTCTTTTATATCGGTTGAAGTTCCCTTCGAAGCATCGCTCAAATTTCTGGTACTACCGCTTTCTGTTATTTCTTTTATGTTATAATTAGATTCATCCTTTAAATCCTTCAGAAAACAAATCTGTTATTAATGAACTTTGGAAATATAGTATTTCTTACACTTACCAGAGGTATTCGGCCATGCACAGTTGGCATGTACTGCACATACGTGTGCAATTGGAAAAGTAAATGATTTTTTAATAACCATATTATTATTTTCACTAATTGTGTTTGTTGTTGCGATTGATTCAAAGGATTTAATTTTTGACTTATCGATGTCGGCAACGAAAAATCACTAATAACCTACACAAAGAGATAATTAAAATTTAATTTTCCGTTTATACATATAATAAGAAGTTTCCTCATACTGACTTGTAAAAGACATAGTCCTGGAAATTCTTCGGTGAATGCCTCTAGTAATTGGTTTGTGATAATAGCATCTGGTGACACAACATATATATTGCTTTCGCAAAGGGGATAAATTATAGTAGCCTTGGCCCAATAAACTAGATGACCGGTTAATTGGAAAACTTGAGTCAGCGTAAGATCAGAATCGGCAGCTAAGGTTTGTAAACTTTTCAACGGACTATACATCTGAATGAGACATTTCAGAGCTGGCGAAGAATCTATAGGAAGCGTGTCCAACAGGTTTAATGGTTCGATAAGTAATAGTAAACCATGATAGGGTCTTAAACTATTTAAACATCTGCAATAGAATTATATACAATAATATCTAATATCTGTTAATATTCTTTTACTGAAAATCCAGTGTTATACTAGCCTATCTATTATTTCCGGATTAATCACGAATCCTTTCTTATGGAATTGATGCACTTTTTGTGGAAGGCAGAAACGAACTTGAATCCATTTATTGATCATAATATTAATAATTCCAGAAGTGCTGAGGCTATTGAACACAGATTTTAAATCACGTGCAAGCAAACTTCTCTGCAATATTAATTCATACGGTGATTCGTCGCAATCGCTTTCACCTTCTGATCTAAACATGCGTATAACAAATTTTTATTATTCATTCTTCACATTTACCGTTACTTTAATGTATGTACAGCTTGTCAAATCTAGCTGTGCGGTTGACCAAAACTTAGGAATGCGCAGACAAAAACAAAGACCGCACTCGTCGAGAGAAGGATGCAACATTTGAATGGTAAGGTAAGGTACACACCTTGTCAAAAGTGGATACTGTCCATTATTTCTTACAGCAGTAAACATACAAAACAACTGTTTATATGTTTCTGTGAATACACTTGTGTCACTTTACTTTTTTAACTGAACTGGCGCCATATGCATCATTTGACAGGCGACGATCAGTTCTCTATCATTGCGAAGTTCCGCCTATTTACCATTGCGCAGCGTGGTCATTTCCCCTTGCGGGGGACATTCGATTCTTACAGCCAGATTTGACAAGCTGTAATGATATTTGGTCCCCTCAAGGTTCCAAATTCATTTACCACACTCCCCCTCTTCCACTCTCACCACTATCGCCTAGTTTCAGCGGGACCTACAGTTTATAAAGGTGGGTTCCGAACCACCTTGGGGCACCACAGTTTTTAAAAAGGCACATGAAATATTTCCAGAGGTGCCCGGCGTCGGGATTGAACTGGCGACCACGGAGTCCGCGGACGCGCGCTTCACCCACTGAGCCACTGTGCATCCTCCGTTACTTTAATGAAACAATATAAAATATATTTAACATTAGCTCATATACCTAGTAGCAACTTCGTCATGAGTAGACACCATAAGTTTTATCTCCTCTGTTAAGAATCCACATCTTTTTTCTTCGTGTCTCAATGCTATGCCTAATCTAAAATCATCAGTCATGTATAAGATTTCTTAAGTTTCAATCGTTTCAGTAAACATAATATATGTTACCAACCTTTTACTTAGATCGTAATAACATTTTACTATAGAATGACTCGCTTGTGCTGGAAGGGCGAACACTATATTAAATAGCATAGAAGAGTTAACTTCTTTTAGTCCACGAGATGGAACAAGAGTTGGATGCCCAACAAACCGAACATCGTTTACTTTCAATTCGAACTTCTGTTCGCACAATTCTGGTTTAACAGCGAATAACGTTGACAATACTTCGTCGGTTACTCCGGTCAAATTTCCATTGCTTACGTTAGATGTTGAGAAAGGTAAAGACTATTAAGAAATGTACATATGTCAGTGTTAAATTATTGCATATGTATATTGATATAGGAACATGTCCGCGAACATTTATACTTTGTATTTTTGCATTTATTAAACAATGAATAAACATTACACTATTAGAATATGTTGTAATTAAAGCTGACCTGCAATGAATCTTCCGCTATAGTTAAAGAATAAGGATTCTTTCTTTTTGTACATTGATTAGAATCTCGTATGTGTTTGGCTATATGCGGATATCGAAACAAGAGTCTATCACCTTTACTATCACTTTTTACAAGAATCGTGCTTAGTGGATTTATTTCCATAATTCCTTATTGACATAAAGGTTATATTACAGTTCACTGTAACTGTCAAACATAATTTAGCGAAATATATGTTTGAATTTAATTAACAACGAAATATTACTAAGTATGTTCAATATTTCATGTTCAAATGAAAATATCCTTTTTTAACAATAACACCTTAATCACAACAAAGTTCTATCGGAATCACACAGTTTATGTTTATGCTGTACCGCACTATTTTACACAGAAAATTCGGAAAAAATCTCTTGGGCCCACAAATCCACTTTATACGAGCATATTTTGAACTGGGTGAGGGCTCATTCTAAAGAGGAAGGTTAGATGCAGTGCGCTCCAGTCATGAGGTTAACGAGATTATGTTTATATCTAATAATATGAGGGCCCAAAGTAGAGAAAAAATCTAGGAAAAAACCCGCAGATCAATGCACTTTCTGTCTCCAAAAGACTTTTTTAACTTATGTGATGACTGAAGCGCGGTACATCTAACTTTCATCTTTAGAATGAGCCCTCACCCAGCTCAAAATATGCTCGTTTAAGGGCAGGGATGGGCATTTTTGCCTCAATTGAGGCAAGACCGTCCACACCACAGCGCCCCCTGCCTCCCACCAGCATCCACCGTTACCATGGAGAAAGAACGCGCTTATACGAGCATATTTTGAGCTGGGTGAGGGCTCATTCTAAAGAGGAAGATTAGATCTAGTGCGCTCCAGTCATGAGGTTAACAAGATTATGTTTATATCTAATAATATGAGGACCCAAAGTAGAAAAAAAATCTAACAATAAGAAAAAAACCCGCAGATGTAACATCTTATCACGACTGTAATGGTATTTTGGAGTTACTTAAATTGAAATATCTCCTGAACTACTAACTTTTCGACATACATAGGTTAGTACTTTTTTATAACGAATGCCCAGCTCCATCAATTGATGTATTAAAAAATACCTCATTTCATTTGAAAAAAAAGAGTTGACCTTCATATCTCCTTGACGTCTCCACCTATAAAAAAATTAATGACATCAGATTACGAGCATCTCGATATCAAGTAAGTTTGGTCTGATCCTTTTTTTTCTATCTTTAAAAGCAGGCGAGTTATTCAGGTGACCTGTTTTAGGTGCCGCATCCTGTATATTACTACTTTCATGCACTGCTTGAGAATGATTCCACTTTGTCTTCGAAAAAACTATAATTATATATATAATTAGGGGGCTCCGCCCCCTGCTCGCTTCGCTCGGCAACCCCCGCGACGCCGCCAACCTCTCAAGCTCTCTCTCTTGCTCTCTCTTTCTCTCGTGTATCGTGTACCGTGTATCGTGTATCGTATCTTTCTCTCTCTCTCTCTCTCTCGCTCCACTCTCTCTTTCTCTCGCTCTATGTAATGTGACAAAAATTAATTCCTTGTTCGAGTCCTTTTTCAAGATATTATTTTCTGAAGACATCCGCGTCGTGTCATCTTGTCCGCGATCGGACGCGCGCTACGCGCTGAATTCGTCAAGTACGCAGCCTCTGAAAATCTGACAGAACTGTGTTGAATATTTATATTATATTTTTATTTAATATTAATTTATATTTTGCAGTAAATAAATCAGTCTTTCATCTCTGATATTTTGACTGCGTTGAGTTTGACGAATTCTTTTCGACAGTGCATAAGTTGCAATGTAATTGTTTACGCGCTTCGATCTTCACATCTTTATGTTTCGTTTTGTCGACGCAAATTGTGGATTGAAACAGAATTATTGTCAGTCAGAGCAGAACTATCAGCCTGTGCAGTACTGTGATTCCGAAATTATTTTCAGTTTTATACGTTTTCTGTTCATATTTAATATAATACATCAAATAAGTTAATATATATCAATTATATTTTATTTTTAGAACTTCATATACAGTAAGGAGCATAACTGATTCCACACACTTTAAATCAAAATAACTTTTATATGAATGGACCAAACGACTTCAATTTCTCTGCAAGGCTAGAAGAATTAGTTTAGTAAATGACGTCTAATAAATAAGTTGAAACAATGCATTTGGTCGGAATTGTGATAAACAGTACTAAAAATTGATTTTTACAACTCGCGTGCTTCATCAATCGAGTCCCCTGTGCCCGATTTCAGCGGCCACAGCTAGTTCAAAATTCGCTCAATATTGAAACTGCAGTAACTTTGCTAAAATTTATCCAAATTTGATGAAAAAACAACCATTTTAAAGCTTGAGATTTCTACTTTTTGTACTATATACCGTTTTTGTTGAAACGGATGTTTTGAGTGCAAAATTTTTCCATAAAGAGGAGCGTATTAGATTGTAAAGTTTGCAGCTATTTTTCAATCAAGTGTTCCGGATGACAAACAGGTGTTCAATATCATCTCTGGCAGGAACCGTCCTAGATAAACGAACAGAGCTACCCTAGATAAATCTACATAACTGTTTAGTTTAGTTTAGGGCCCAAACATACGGACGACCAACTAGTCGTTGACAAAATACGAATGTTCACTTGAAGGGTACTGACAAGTACCACCCGTCATTGCAGGGCTATATAAGCCCTTACATTTCTACTCTCGTGGGCTAGTACTGTCATAATCACGAATCGTGTCGCATCGTGTTGCATCTCGGAAGTCAACTACCAGTGAGATCGGGCGTTTGTTCCTTTTGAATCAAAGTTTAACCGTATAGGTTCCGGAAGTTCGGTGTAACATCTATTAGGCAGTGATAAGGTTGTTCCGAGACCCTCGCATTGCCAGTGCGTCAACACCGTGCATCTTAGTTTAGGTAATATCATCTTTCAATTCTTTCTATTCTAAATTCAATCAATTCGCGACAATTACACAATTGTAATACATACGAATTCTATAGTAAACATATATTTGTGTTCTTTGATAATTAACGCAAATTCATTAAACCCATAATTATGTCCAATATCCTAATCAAGTAATTGAACGTCCCCACACGATACAATCTTACCACTCGGATTGTATTAATTAAATTATACTAGTTACGAGGTTTACTAATTATCCTAGCGACTCCCTGATTTCACATCAGGTTCATTCGTGACATTCCAATTGTCCAAACAGAGATGTATCCAAACTAGCGACTCCCCAATTTCGCATTGGGTTCGTCCGCATCCTAACAGCTCCCTGATTTCGCATCAGTTTCGTCTGTGCTCTTATACAAACTCCTAGAGGCTCCCTGACTTCGCGTCAGGTTCGTCCTCGCTGTCTATAATCCTAGCTCCCCAATTTCGCATTGGGTTCGTCCGCGTTCCTTAACTAACAAATTCATACCATATTCCTAGGGTAACAACCCTTCGCCGGCCACTCGTGCTTGCTCGCGGCCCTGGCTCGTAACACAAGTACTCCGGATTATAATCAATATTTTAATGTTATCCGTCTATCTTATGTACACTTTTTAAAATAGTTATTATAATGAATAATCTCCGTTATTTATAATAGTATGGAAAAAGGTTATGAACAAAATTTGCACGGTTCAGAGGGGGACATGTTGTGGGACAAACATTTTCTGCGTGGCTGGAGGCATAGAGGAGATTTCAAGGTCACCTTGATTTTTTTAAACAGAATGTCCTTTTATATCATAGATCGATAGATCAAATTCTGAGTATAAAAGTGTTGACCTTCGTATGTCCTAAACCTAATAGTTAACGAGATATTATCAAAAGAAGAAAGAAAATTATTTCGATAATATCTCGTTAACAATACACTTTTACTCAGAATTCGATAGTCTATCGATTCATGATACAAAAAGTAGGTCCTTCGATTTAAAAAAATCAAGGTGACCTTGAAATCTCCTCTATGCCTCCACCCACGCAGGAAATGTTTATGTCGCAACATGTTCCCCTCTATACCGTGCAAATTTTGTCTATAACACTTTTACATATTATTAAAAATAAAGGCAATATTCAAAGTGGACATAGTTATTGCCCCACTCTCTATATTATTTAAATTTCATGTGTATACTGTTTTCTTATTTTAGTGTACACGTGTGTTTATTATTATTATTATTAACTTCCCGATTTCATAGGGAAGTTATTGTAATTACCCCGAAAATCGAAAATCGATTTTTTAGCAGATCTTCACGTTTCATGGTCATTGGAGTCATTTTAGACTATTTTCAGCAAAATGTTCGTATGTGTGTGTGTGTGTGTGTGTGTGTGTGCGTATGGCCGTTTCTATGTAATCAAATTTTTCGTTAACGTTTTCTGAAAAAGTAACAACGCGATCAGAATGATGAATGATGCAATCGATGTGCCCCGCTGTAACTTAGAGCTGATTAGATTTTGGTCCATTTTGGTCAAGTAGTTTTTTAGTTTTTTTCGAAAGGAGTTGATTAAACATTGCAATTTATACGAAAGGCGTATCCACCGAAGAAGTAAACGTAATTATATATATATATATATTTAAAAAAAATTTTTTTTATAAAATTAAAAAAAAAATTTTTTATAAAATTAAAAAAAAATTTTTTTCTTGTTTTTTTGAATTAAAAAAAATTTTTTTTCCAATTATGCAACTAATGCTAATGTAACCGCTTACAATAATCGAAAATTATTCCAATGCAAGAGTGAGTTAACCATCGCCGAGAATACATTTTCAAAGAATATCGATGAAAGTACAAAAACATTTATATTACAATCTTTAAATAAACAATGAGTTCAAAACGAATTGTTAACTGAGATTAAATTGAAAATTAATATAAAATATATGATAATTAATAACATTGACGTTGAAGACGAATTGGTTAATGGAGCATGCGGAATATTAAAATTTATTAGTTTTCAAGAAAATACTAAAATTCCGTCTATATTGTGGTTAGATTTTCAATTGGCCATAGTAGGAGTGAAAGTAAGAACTCGTTATCGTGATTATATGAAAAATGCAAATATAAATCAAAATTTAACACCAATAATAAAAAAATATCGAATCAAGTAAATATTTCGAGTGAAGGAAAATAACAAATCACACGTAGTCAATTTCCAGTGGTACCTGCTGAAGCGATTGCGATTCATAAAAGTCAGGGACAAACATACGAGAAAGTATGTATGGATTTTAAAACATCAGAAATACGAACTTTACAAATGTTGTATGTAGCACTGAGCAGAGTTTCAAAATTGAGCGGTTTATATATTTTGAGAAAATTTAAATTAATGGTATCGAAGAAAACCAAGATCAATACTGCAAACCCGAATAATGATGAGTTGTATCGTTTGCGAAAAACTAATTAAGACAATTTATTTTGCAACATTAGTATGCTATAACAAGGAACCAAGCGAGCAACGAGCATACGATATTGGTTTAATACGACGCCATATAGCAAACATTTTGATAAGTAAAAAACTATTGAATTTCCCTGAAAACGTATAATCTTCTTAAAACGTACACTTAATAAATAATAATAATAATATACAGCAACTAACGAATCGGGAAGTTCTTTGTGTGGCTCGTGGAGAGTCACATGCAAAATGAAAGACATTAATAGCTGTGGGCCCTACTAGCCATGCGTACCACTAACATTCTCGCAAGAGCAGTCCTGCCCGCGAGCTCGCGAAGCGAGCGAGCAACAACAACCCTACTCGCGAGCGAGCGAAGCGAGCGAGCAACAACAACCCTACTCGCGAGCGAGCGAAGCGAGCGAGCAACAATAGCCCTCTAGTTTAGTATTTATTTAAGTTAATACGAAGATATAGCAAATGCGAACACGCATTATGTGAGTAATGCTGCGATTTTCGCGCGCGCGCGATGGCCATTTTTTCGTAAATCAACTGTAAATCACGGAGTAGCGCGTAGTAGCAGCCTTTTTTTCTTGCATCTTAATCAGAAAACTTCAAAGCCGTATCCAAAGATCGCACCCGGAGGTATAACAAAGTTATTACAAAGGTATTAAAATCGTAAAGAAAGTGACTGAATCGTTGGTTATCTTTAAATATTAATAACTAAAAAAATGTATATAGTACAAAATTGAATTTCTTTTAAAAGTATACCTTATACTTAGCTAAGAAAACTTCTTTAAAACAAAAATCTGTTAGTGCATGTAAATAAGGCAATAATTACTAATAGGTGAATTCGTTGAAAAATGGAAGCGTGTTAACAGAATTTTAAACTTCCGACAAATTTCAGTGCTTTATAGATACATGAATGGGAAAACGAATGATGGTAGATTGTTCCCCAGATATTCAATTAAATCAAGCCACAAAAATTTTACAATTTATGTAAAGTTTTAAAAATTGAATTTTGACCGCTGAAATCGGACATACAGCCCTACTGTGCGGCGCGTGAAACGAAGTGCTGTGAAACTCCGCGCCGTGAAGCGCCACGCGCCGCGCCGCGCCGCTCAATACGTCAACGCGTGCGCTTTCCGCAAAGAAGCCAGGGGCCACCCCTATGCTACTTTTACCTCGAGGTATAACTCGACGAGGTAGGAGTTTACTTACATGTTTCGTGTTGAAAAATTAAAGTACACAATGCAGTAAAATCTTGTTCTTCTGATCTCAGATAAAATACATTGTGATGGGAAATATTAAATTGACGTGTTATTTAGAACGGGAAAGAAACAGAGGATACACGAAGTGAAGTTCACCGGTTACTGTCATAAGTATCAAAGTTTATTATTTATTTGGATTATGAAGTATGTTATAGATTTATAATAATTGCATTCAATCTTGTACGTTATATATTTGCTTCACGTTACATTGTTAAGTATTGCTACTCATTTAACATTTTCTTCTTGCAAATATTTCAATACAGATCAACAAATTATTGTATTGTAATCGACATTCACTTGGTATAATATAAGAAGATTCTTCAGTGTATAATCTCGTCATTGTATTGCATAATTACAATGCAATACAATTATGTTTAGCAATATAAATTTACTATGATGCACTTACCTTTATTGCAACAGTTATGTGAACAATTTGAGTAATATCGAAAAATCAGTGAGTTACAATAAAGGGTAAGAGATAATTATTATCCGCATAAATCTTTCAACTGAAATGATATTAATAATAATCGAAGAACTATTCGAAGAAGGATATTGTTATAAATTAATTGCTTTCATATAGAATTTTATTTAGAATTTTATATGGAATCATCTATGTATGTAAAATGTAAGTGTTACAAGTTTAATTCAAATTCATATTACCTGTGTACATCTATGTATAGATAGATTACTAATATACTTAACTAGAAATGCTTAACAATTTGAACAAAGCAAAACTAAAGCCATTTAATTCTCATTCAGTATTATGATTATTATACAGTGAGAGTCAACAGTGAGTATGTACACTCCTCAAGAACAGGGCATTTATTTAACAATTATTAAATATATGTTACATTAATAGAAAAGTTATTTAAAAAACATAAAGTGTATATTGATGGTAATTAAGAGTAGAAAACGTAATTCAATCTAATAAATAATATTTGAGTACAACATAAAATAGCTGAGGATCTGTAAAAATATGAATCAAAAGTGAGTATACGCAACTAATTAAGAATGATTTATCTTCATTCATTAATAAAATTACGTACATACATTTAATACTGTTTTGGTCCACCTTTAGTATTAATTACGGCAGAATCGTCTTGGCATAGATTCAACCAACATACGTGTTGTCGAAACAGAAATATCATTCCATACTTTTAGTAGTCCGATTTTAAGGTTTTCCTCGTTCGTAATTTTTATTTTGTGTAAGTTTAAATCTAATATTTCCCACGAATTCTCTATTACATTAAGATCTCGGGATTACGGTGGAGAATTCAGTTGATTTGGAGTATTTTGTTGCAACCAATCCTTAACAATCTTTGCTGTAGCTTAGGATCTAGATTTTTCTGAAAGATCCACGAATCTGGTAACTGAACTGTTCTAACACGTGCAGCTAAATTTGTTCTTAAAATATTCAGATACTGAATTCTATCCATCGTATAGTTAATAAAACCTAATTTGTTCGAGTTAGTAAATATCAATATCAATATCAATATCAATATCAATATCAATATCAATATCAATATCAATATCAATATCAATATCAATATCAATATCAATATCAATATCAATATCAATATCAATATCAATATCAATATCAATATCAATATCAATATCAATATCAATATCAATATCAATATCAATATCAATATCAATATCAATATCAATATCAATATCAATATCAATATCAATATCAATATCAATATCAATATCAATATCAATATCAATATCAATATCAATATCAATATCAATATCAATATCAATATCAATATCAATATCAATATCAATATCAATATCAATATCAATATCAATATCAATATCAATATCAATATCAATATCAATATCAATATCAATATCAATATCAATATCAATATCAATATCAATATCAATATCAATATCAATATCAATATCAATATCAATATCAATATCAATATCAATATCAATATCAATATCAATATCAATATCAATATCAATATCAATATCAATATCAATATCAATATCAATATCAATATCAATATCAATATCAATATCAATATCAATATCAATATCAATATCAATATCAATATCAATATCAATATCAATATCAATATCAATATCAATATCAATATCAATATCAATATCAATATCAATATCAATATCAATATCAATATCAATATCAATATCAATATCAATATCAATATCAATATCAATATCAATATCAATATCAATATCAATATCAATATCAATATCAATATCAATATCAATATCAATATCAATATCAATATCAATATCAATATCAATATCAATATCAATATCAATATCAATATCAATAATCTCTTCTAGCATTGCAGCTAAATTTGTTCTTAAAATATTTAGATATTGAAACTTATCCATCGTATTGTTAATAAAAGCTAATTCCCCAGCTCCAGAGGCTGTCATGCTACCCCAATCCATAATATTATACCGCCATGTTTGACGGTACGAACATGATTTTTCGATACTAGTTCCGATTTTTTTTTCATCCAAATTTTTGGTTGCCTTTTCCTTCCAAAAATTTCGAATTTAAATGTGTCAGTGAATAATACAGTGTTCCAAAATTCGAGTGGTTTGTTTATGAATTTATTTGCGAATTGCAATCACAAAACGCGATTCTTTGCACTTCTTGCTGGTTAAAAAAATATTTGAAATAATATTTAATATTTCAGATTTTTATTTTGCTTAAAGAAAATAGTATTTTATTTGAACAATCTGAACCTCGAAATAAAATACTTCTATGTATTTAAACAATCTGAACCTCAAAACGAGTAGGGTTGTTGTTGCTCGCTCGCTTCGCGAACTCGCGGGCAGGACTGCTCTTGCGAGAATGTTAGTGGTACGCAATCCTAGTGGGACCCACAGCTATTAATGTCTTTCATTTTGTGTGTGACTCTCCACGAGCCACACAAAGAACTTCCCGATTCATTAGTTGCTGTATATTATTATTATTATTTATTAAGTGTACGTTTTAAGAATATTATACGTTTTCAGGGAAATTCAATAGTTTTCTACTTATCAAAATGTTTGCTATATGGCGTCGCATTAAACCAATATCGTATGCTCGTTGCTCGCTTGGTTCCTTGTTATAGCATACTAATGTTGCAATATAAATTGTCTTAATTAGTTTTTCGCAAACGATATAACTCATCATTATCCGGGGTTGCAGTATTGATCTTGGTTTTCTTCGATACTGTTAATTTAAATTGTCCCGAAATATATAAACCGCGCTCAATTTTGAAACTCTGCTCAGTGCTACATACAACATTTGTAAAGTTGGCCTTTCTGATTTTTTAAAATCCAAACATACTTTCTCGTATGTTTTTTATCCCTGACTTTTATGAATCGTAATCGCTTCAGCAGGAACCACTGGAAATTGACTACGTGTGATTTGATATTTTTCCTCACTCGACATATTTACTTGATTCTATATTTTTATTATTGGTGTTAAATTTTGATCAATATTTGCATTTTTCATATAATCACGATAACGAGTTCTTACTTTCACTCCTACTATGGCCAATTGAAAATCTAACCACAATATAGACGGAATTTTAGTAGTTTCTTGAAAAGTAATAAATTTTAATATTCCGCATGCTCTATTAACCAATCCGTCTTCAACATCAATGTTATTAATTATCATATATTTTATATTAATTTTCAATTTAATCTCAGTTAACAATTCGTTTTGAACTGATTGTTTATTTAAAGATTGTAATATAAATGTTTTTGTACTTTCATCGATATTCTTTGAAAATGTATTCTCGGGAGTAGAGATGATTAACTCACTCTTGCATTGGGATAATTTTCGATTATTATAAGCGGAAACATCATCTTAAGGTACAAAAAAAGATTTAAAAAAAAATTTTTTTTTCTAATTTTAAAAAAATCGAAAAAAAAATTTTTTGTGTAATTATGTTTGTTTCTTCGGTGGAAACTTTCCGTTCTCTCGTATAAATTGCATTGTTGAATGAACTTCTTTCGAAAAAAACTAAAAAAACTAAAAAACTACTTGACCAAAATGGACCAAAATCTAATCAGCTCTAAGTTACGACGGGGCACATCGATTGCATCATTCATCATCCTGATCGCGTTGTTACTTTTTCTGAAAACGTTAACGAAAAATTTGATTACATAGAAACGGCCATACGCACACACACACACACACACACACACACACACACACACACACACACACACACACACACACATACGAACATTTTGATAAAAATAGTCTAAAATGACTCCAATGACCATGAAACGTGAAGATCTGCTAAAAAATCGATTTTCGATTTTCGGGGTAATTACAATAACTTCCCTATAAAATCGGGAAGTTAATAAAATATTTCTATTTTAACAATTTCATCCACAAAATAAAATATTTATATTTTAATAATCTGAAACACAAAGTAAAATATTTCTATTTTAATAATCTGAAATACAAAATAGAATATTTTATTTTTTGCATCGTTATACCTAATACTTTCAGAAATCGCATTACGTATTTAATATTTCTTATTTTAGCAATAATTTAAAGAAGTAATGGTACTTAATATAAGACACTATATCATTTGCCATATTTTCGTTCTAGTTGTTTGTTTGATTGCTGCTGTTACTGCGTATATCCACTTCAGTTCACAGCATGTGCCTACTGAGGTTTGTTGATAAACATACAGTGTATCTTATCACCAGGAAACTATTTATACTCGGAAATCTATTGAATGCGAACCATTATTTTGAGCAATAATATTTAAAATTGAAATTGAAAATAAAGACAAAGTCCAAATATTTTCAATATTCTTAAAATAAAATACTATTTTCAAAAATTACTGCAACATAATATATTTTATTTTCAAAAATAACTACATCAAATAAAATATTTTATTTTCAAAAATTACTGCATCAAATAAAATATTTTATTTTCAAAGTTGTACAGACACCGAAAATAAATGGTATTATTTACTATTTACTATTTCAAATACTGTTTTCCCCAGCTCTGGTACACGGCCATGCATACCTACAGATTTCAATGATCTACGAATTGTACCCGCACTTATAGATTTTTGTTGTATTTCAGATATTTCGTGAGCTAATGAAACTGCACTAGTAGTGGGATCTTCTTTCACTATTCGTATAACACTGTCCAACACCAAATTTGTTCCCTAATTACTGTTGGGTCCTTCGTATAGAGTTTTTTGCGCTGATTCCGAATCTGTTTTTAATTTTCTTCCTATACGCACAGTTTTTGAGAAACATGACTTTGAAAAAAAAACATATTTTTCAACTTTAAACAAATATTGTGATGTTATTATAAAAGATATTGAATTGTTCTTTGCAGCAAAAGATTCTGTAGACTTTCCCGAATACAGCGATATCAAATATTAATACATTATGATTGTTTAAACATGTTTAAATCATCACTAAAGGCGGAGAGACACCACTTTTGCACCAATTTTTGAGGATATTTTTCAATTTATCTCAAAAAATAAGGGTCCAGCGGAAAATCGAACTATACCATGCGATACAGCAGACTTTTATCTTGAGAAACCCCGCTTTGAAGTTTGAAACGTCGACGTTTCTTTCGAACCAGAAAGCAAAATATCTTCGCCCGACATGAGTTGCCGCCAGTGGCGCTCGCCACTACAACGGTCGTTCGCCGCGCCGTATCCCGTCGCTGCGCCGTATCTCGTCCCGAGCGCCACTGGCGGCAACTCATGTCGGGCGAAGATATTTTGCTTTCTGGTTCGAAAAAAACGTCGACGATTCAAACTTGGCAGGGTGGTTTCTCAAGATAAAAGTCTGCTCTATCGAGTGGTATAGTTCGATTTTCCGCTGGACCCTTATTTTTTGAGATAAATTCAAAAATATCCTCAAAAATTGGTGCAAAAGTGGTGTCTCTCCGTCTTTAATGATTGTTTAAACATGTTTAAACATTCATAAAGTATTAATATTTGATATCGCTGTATTCGGGAAAGTCTACAGAATCTTTTGCTGCAAAGAACAATTCAATATCTTTTATAATAACATCACAATATTTGTTTAAAGTTGAAAAATATGTTTTTTTTTTCAAAGCCATGTTTCTCAAAAACTGTGCGTATAGGAAAAAAATTAAAATCAGATTCGGAATCAGCGCAAAAAACTCTATAAGAAGGATCCAACAGTAAATAGGGAACATAAAAAAAGTTGAAATTTGTTGGACAGTGTAATTAATCGGTTTTCTACTTCATTTAACTTTCTCGGACGACCGAAACGAGGGAAGTTTATTACACTTTTTGAATCCTTATACGTGTCTATGATTTTTTTTACGGTTCCATGACAACGATGCACTATTTTACCTATTTCTCGATATGATTTTCCTTCGTTTCTTCATTTAACAATAAGTTTCCTCATGTCTTCTGAAGTTTCTGTACATTTTTCACTCATAATTCTATTTATGCATTAAGAATTTCAAAGTAATCAATTTACACGAATTCATACTCATTCAGAAATTACTGCTTCCAGAAAACCACTTGGCTGCCTCTTTACTTTACCAGACTCAAAATTTGTGCTTTTCTCCTATAAATTATGATGTATTTGGTATGTAATTCAGTAGATGTGTACCCGGGGCGACTGAAGATCGAAGTTTCGATCCTGTAGAATCATTGGTTCAGGAGTTATGCTTAAGGGCGCCGCCATATTGGCTTTTAGTGACGGTCGCGTGCCGCTTACCGAGCTGAATAATTAATGAATTGGTTGGTGATTAAGCGGCTCGCGGTCGTCACTACGAACCAATATGGCGGCGCCCTTACCTGTTAAAAACGCTGCAGATTGCTGAATTTTAAGCGAGTATAACTCCTGAATCATTGATCCTACAGGATCGAAACATCGATCTACAGCCGCCTCGGGTACAAATCTACTGGATTACATACTAAATACATCATAATATAATAATAATAAATAATAATACATCACAAAGGCACAAATTTCGAGTCCGGTAAAGTTTGCCAACCACTTTACTGGACTATCTTTCATAAGAGATTAATTACTTTTGCTGCGTATATTCACCTTTTACGCGTCCGTAACAAACCTACTTCAGATAGGCATTTGTTTGCAAAACATTGGAAACGTAATTCACTAAGATGTGTGTTTATATACGATTGTGACACTAGAAATACCATGTACTACAACAGGCCTGGCCAACCCAAATGGTTTCACGGGCCACTTTGATGCTGTGTAACGTTACAGCGGGCCGCGCTTTAGGTAAACGTGCTTTTAAAAAATGTAATACAAATACAAAATGAATAAACCTTTATTGTTATACTTTCAAGGAGAATGCAAAGCCTTCGCGTCACAGATTTAGTTGAGACTTTACAGAGTTATAGATCTCGTTCCCCTGATTACGAATATACTTCATTATAGGGGCAACTACTCAGTAATTTCCGAGATATTTGCAAATTAAAGTTTTGTGGACGCAACATGTCAGTTTACATAGTTCACTCTGTTATCAAATAATGGTGTGGTGTAGCGGGCGAGCTGACTGCTACGCCGTGGGAACGAGTTCGAGTCCCGTCGTAGTAACTATTTTTTTTCCTTTTTTTTTATTATTGTCTTATAATCATTATCTTTTGCGTATGTAGTAATAGTTTTTTCTATTATATCATTTTTGTATGTTATATATTATTTTAATATAAAATTATTTTAATATAATTATAATCTTTTGTGTATGTAGTAATAGATCTAGTGTTTCTTTTATAAAATAGTATCATTTTCAATTAACCCTTTGGCGGATAAAAATATATCTAAAATATAAAAAAAGTTACTACGACGGGACTTGAACCCGGGCCCACGGCGCGGCGCGGCGTAGCAGTTCTGCTCGCTGCCGCTACGCCACACCATTACTTGGTAGCAGAGTGAACTAAACTGACACGTTACGTCATAAAACTTTAATTTGCAAATATCTCGAAAATTACTGAGTAGTTGCCCCTATAATGGGGTATACATATACGTAATCAAGGGAACGGGATCTGTAACTCTGTAAAGTCTCAACTAAATCTGTGACGCGAAGGCTTTGCATTCGTTTATATGATCAATAATATAATTAACTCTCGAGTCTCAATTAATGAGATATTTATTTATCCTTTCTTTCACTTAATTTTTGTAAATCTTTATTCATGTTCGACGTTGCACATCTTTTGTTAGCTGGGTTTCTAAATTGGCATCGGTTAATGAAACACGTGATGAACTCCTCGTTTCATCTTCGAAAAACTGTTTCACAAACATACATGTGTGGATCCAAAAGCACTTACAACTCGTTGTGCAAAATATCTTAAGTTGGAATATCTCGCGGATGTAATATAAGTATTGTAAAAATGAATTTTTGATGTGGACGCAAAAATTTGTTTCATTTCATTGTTGCACTGTAACTCAATTACATCGAAGATATCAAATATAAAACTGGAGTTCGTAGTCGCACTTGCGCATTATAACAATGACACTTCACTTATTTAATATTTTTTGTATACATACAACAAGAAACAAAAGTTTCAATAGAAATATAAAATCGCCAGGCGGGCCGCACAATTTAACGTGGCGGCCCGCGGACCGCGTGTTGGCCAGGCCTGTACTACAACATCACAACTTTGGTTTTTGCGAAATATGCTGTAAATATAATGTAGAATCTCATATGTATGGGGTGTATACTAATTTTTGACTCTCACTGTATGTCCAACGAAATGTATTTATCAATCAAAAATTCTTTGTTTCCGAAAAAACACGATCTGCAGATGAGAGAACTGGATTTAATAATGAATAATTCGGGTTGCGCATCGTGCATACTCGAACCTCCGCCTGATATTCTTCACATACCGCCGCCTCCATTTCCGGCTATTTTCCAACAAAGTACTACCTTTTATCCACGAACGGATATATTGTCATTTCCACCTGACCTTAATGACAGCCCTTGCAAGCACTTTTGCGATCGCCGATCCGAAGGAGTCCAATATATAGAGATGCCCCAACAAGGTTCTCTTTTTCAAATTCTATAGATTTTATACTAATGATCATTAAAACAATCCGTCTTGTGTATCTATCTCATTATTTATTATTTTCTAGAATCTTATGTAGGAAAAACAATGATCTGTAGTCAGTGGCGCACCCAGGAGGGTGGGGGGCCAGGGGGCCAAGTCCCCTCTCAAGAAAAAAAATGTTTAGCTTCCAAAATTAAAATCGCGGAATAGCCCTTGACAGATATGTTGGCCAGGGCCGGCCTTCTCTATAAAGGGGTCAGGGTGCAAGAAATCATTTGGGTCCTAAATTTTTTGTAAAGTAAAAAAAATTACAAACACGACCATATATTACTAATGTACGTTTATTTAATGCGTGATTTTGTTTTTGCTAATACATTAATTACTTCAGAAAAATTACATTATTTTAGTTCTTGATCACGTTGGGGCCCTCTCAATCGCGGGGCCCCGGTGCATAGCATCCGCCGCACCCCCCAGATGGCCGGCCCTGATGTTGGCTAAAAAAAAAGGTCATTACGCAAAGCCGTTAGCTGTAGCTAAGGAAATGAATAACACTGATGGCAAAAATGATTCAATTCCTTAAAAAATATAGATATACATTGGCATAATTTGTTAAATATTTCTCAGGTATAAATTACTAAAAATAGGTACTATAAAAGTCTTACAATCATGTTGATTTGTTACAATTTTGCAGGACGAATTACGAAACCACTTCTGAATAGATCTGACAAAATTTTTTATCAAAATCGGAACCAATGCGCAATTAAGAGAAATGTGGACAAAATAAATTTCTATGAAACTTTTGAATTTTTAAAGTACGGAGGAGCTTTTGTTTAGTTTTTTTATATAAATTCTTTTGTTGTACATTTCCAATTATCGCATGGATTTGTTTGTCTTAATGTTCCGTAGGAAGGAATGCATCCTACAGATTTGTTTGTTTCAATTTTTATTCTAATGATAATTGTAACAACAATAACAACAACAATAATAATGATAACATTTATAATAACCACGTCAATAATAAGTGCCGCGTGTATTTTTGTTAGGAGAAGAACCCTATTTCTTCTAGTATAAATAAAGTAATGTGTGTATACTTTTAGGTACAGTTTTTGACGACACGTGGCTATTGGTCTTAATATCATCCTGCGTAGGCGTGATTTTCATAGGAATAATATTGGCGACATTACTCCTGAAATGCAAATTGTAAGTAGGGTTTGGATTTATCAGTCTTTAGGTGGAGAAGTAGACACTGAAACCGATATTGCAAATAAGATGATACAATCGGCCAATTTTATTTATCACGTTTGTGCTGGATTATAGAATAAGTCAGCGCTCGGATTTACTTACTCGTGACGGCCGAGTTTCGATGGCTACAACCCCTGACCTGGGGTCATCGCGATTAGACATTTTAAATTTAATAGTGCAAGTTCAATTTATTTATAAACAATACGCATTAATAGAACTCAATTCATTTATTATGTATGTATGTACATTTGAAAAGTACTTATTGAGTATGGTATAAATAATGTACTTGTAAAAGTACATTTAAACGTATTAATTAATCATTTTTATTTTATATACTGCAAAAACCGCCGATAAAGGAAATTTGATAAAGCCAGATTTTTAAAAAATTATTTATATACAGTTTTAGTAATACGAAATAAACAATAAGAAAAATTTGTGCCGTACGAGCCACCTTAAGGATTTATGTAGATTGCAACTTGAGAATTGCATGTGATAAAAGTCTTTGGAAAAAGTAATTTATAGTAGGTACAAGTAGAAACAGAGAAATCAATTTTATTTTTGTGAGTTATTAATTCGCATAATCAAAGTTAAACAAAAATTGTAATTCTCTACGTACGATTTTGTTCTAATAATGAGTGAAATGATAGATGGGTCAGTCTATGCCGAATCGATCACTTTTTGCAGGCACCATCGCCGATTTTGTTCTAAATGAAATATGTTGTAGTCCATGTGTGTGAAATTAGGGGGGGTTTAAGTCACCATTTTGCCGGTTTCGAATTTTTTTAGAAATGGCAGACCTTCAAAGTTTTCAATTTTTGCCCATTTCGGCGAAAACGGGCCTCACGACTTTTTATCTCAAGAACTGTTTGTCCGATTGAGCTAAATTTTTTTTTGTTTTATTCGGAAAGGATTGGGCTATTACAAAACAATTTTTTCCAACCTCGAAAATCAACTTTATAATGTTGAAAAATTTAAACAAATTCTTCATTTGCGTTTTTTTTCGATGATGGGCTCAGTGATTTAAATTTTGAACTAGAGGGTTATTATTGCTCGCTCGAGAGTAGGGTTGTTTTTGCTCGCTTGCTACGCGAACTCGCAGGTAGGACTGCTCTAGCGAGAAGGTTAGTGGTACGACTCTCTCCAAGAGTCACACAAAAAACTTCCCGATTCAGTACTCCGTCGCCAACATCGCCATCATCGTTTTTTTTGTACTTTGATCGATATTCTCCCAAAATGTATTCTCGGGAGTAGAGATGACAAACTCACTCTTGCATTGGGATAATTTTCGATTATTGTAAGCGGTAACATTAGCATTAGTTGCATAAACTAAAAAAAAATGAAATAAAAAAGAAATTTTTAAAAAATGAAAAAAATAGAAAAAGAATTTTTAAAAAATTTTTTTATGTAATTACGTTTGTTTCTTCGGTGGAAAATTTCCGTCCTCTCTTATAAATTGCATTGTTGAATCAACTCCTTTCGAAAAAAACTAAAAAAATAAAAAACTACTCGACCAAAATGGTCCAAAATCTAATCAGCTCTAAGTTACAGCGGGGCACATCGATTGCATCATTCATCATTCTGATCGCGTTGTTACTTTTTCAGAAAACGTTAACGAAAAATTTGATTACATAGAAACGGACATACGCACACACGCGCGCGCGCGCACACACACACACACACACACACACACACACACACACACACACACACACACACACACACACACACACACACACACACACGATCATTTTGCTGAAAATAGTCTGAAATGAACGCAATGACCATGAAACGTGAAGATCTGCTAAAAAATCGATTTTCGATTTTCGGGGTCATTACAATAACTTCCCTATAAAATCGGGAAGTTAATAATATCTATAAAAGAAGTCATGATTAAAAAGGTGTTGTTGTCCAAGAGTGGTTACTAATATTGTTCTCCAGGTATAAATAGAGTTATTTAATCGTATACAGTCTGCTGGTATGTTCTCGAGACCAGCGGCATAGTTAACGGACCATAATAGCGGTGCGCTCGTCCCGCCTCTACCTGAAACTGGGGTACGCGGCGTCCTTTACCAGCTCATTGTGACCCCAATTTTAATGACACCATCTTTTTCAAGGGCTCATTTTAAAGGGGAAGCTTCAAGGAATATAACCATTTTTTTTTAACTTCCCGATTTTATAGGAAAGTTATTGTAATGACCCCGAAAATCTAAAATCGATTTTTTAGCAGATCTTCACGTTTCATGGTCATTGCAGTCATTTTAGGCCTCGTACAGACTATTCTATATCCAACAAGAGAGCAGTACCGTTGCGCGCAGCTTGGAAGATGTTGGAGGGGCAGCGAGCCTATCATCTCTCACTCCACTATCCACTCCCCACTTTCTTGAACCAATTAGGGCGAAGGTGCGCAAATACGAACGAAAACTGATCTTCACGTGGTACTGCTCTCTTGTTGGATAGAGTATAGAACATTTCGACGAACCGCGCCGCGAACTGCGTCGCGAACCGCGTATTTCGACGAACATTTCGACGAACGGTGCCACGAACGCGAACGGGTGATACTTACAAATCTGTTTACGAATGTCTAGAAATGTCTAGAAATGTCAAGAAATAAACAGAAATTGATAAACAAAGACATCGGTGATTTAAATTATCCGAAAAAATTACAATTCTACTTCATAGATTCCGGTCGGGACGGGAATTTTTCTTGGGATCGGGACGGAATCCCGAAAATTATTCGGAAAATATTATCGGGGATCCCGGATATTTTACGGGAATTCCGAATATTTTCGGGAATCTCGCACACTCCTGCAGAGATCCCGAAAAAATTCACGGGAAACCCTAACACCACCGGGAATCCCGAATATTCTCAGGAAAAACTCAGGATTTTTGGGATTCCATCCCGATATGATACGAGGCTTTTCATTACGCCGGGAACGGGATGGGAAGCCTCGTATCATGTCGGGACGGGATCCCAAAAATCCTGAGTTTTCCCGAGAATATTCGGGATTCCCGATGGTGTTCGAGTTTCCCATGAATTTTTTCGGGATTTCTGCAGGGGTGTGCGAGATTCCCGAAAATGTTCAGAATTCCCGTAAAATATCCGGGAAAAGAATGCAATGTTTTCATAGCAAGGGCCTCTTTAATAATTTGAGACAAATTATGAAGTGGAAATGTAATTTTTCCAGATAATTTAAATCACCGATGTCTTTGTTTATAAATTTCTGTCTATTTCTTGACATTTAGTATGAATATTTAGGATATGCTATCTATCCTGCAAACAGATTTGTAAGTGCCACCCGTTTGCGTTCGTGCGCGCCGAAATGCGCGCGGCGGCGTTCCCAGAGCTGATGGATCGACCGTTCGCACGAATGCGCGCCGAAATGCACGCCGAAATGCGCGCGGCGACGTTCGTGACACCGTTCGTCGAAATGTTCGTCGAAATGTTCGTCGAAATGCGCGCCGAAATGCGCGCCGAAATGCGCGCCGAAATGTCATAATATCTCACAAATTCAAGTCATTTAATCTCGAATCTGATGCTTCGTACAGACTTGAACATTACAACTCAATAAATTGTCAACATTTTCTGTATTTGTTTGTGTAGTATACGCCGCTACAGCTCCCACAGTTGTTCCGCAAGGAAATCTGGAAATAGCACAAATCCGTTCCGATTGCCGTTCGTCCAAATGTTCGTCGAAATGTTCGTCGAAATGCGCGGTTTGCGGCGCGGTTCGCGGCGCGGTTCGCGGCGCAGTTCGTCGAAATGTTCTAGTCTGTACGAGGCCTTAGACTATTTTCAGCAAAATGTTTGTATGTGTGCGTATGTATGTTTGTATGTTATCAAATTTTTCGTTAACGTTTTCTGAAAAAGTAACAACGCGATCAGAATGATGAATGATGCAATCGATGTGCCCCGCTGTAACTTAGAGCTGATTAGATTTTGGACCATTTTGGTCGAGTAGTTTTTTATTTTTTTAGTTTTTTTCGAAAGGAGTTGATTCAACAATGCAATTTATAAGAGAGGACGGAAATTTTCCACCGAAGAAACAAACGTAATTACATAAAAAAATTTTTTAAAAATTCTTTTTCTATTTTTTTCATTTTTAAAAAATTTTTTAAAAATTCTTTTTCTATTTTTTTCATTTTTAAAAAATTTTTTTATGTAATTACGTTTGTTTCTTCGGTGGAAAATTTCCGTCCTCTCTTATAAATTGCATTGTTGAATCAACTCCTTTCGAAAAAAACTAAAAAAATAAAAAACTACTCGACCAAAATGGTCCAAAATCTAATCAGCTCTAAGTTACAGCGGGGCACATCGATTGCATCATTCATCATTCTGATCGCGTTGTTACTTTTTCAGAAAACGTTAACGAAAAATTTGATAACATACAAACATACATACGCACACATACAAACATTTTGCTGAAAATAGTCTAAGGCCTCGTACAGACTAGAACATTTCGACGAACTGCGCCGCGAACCGCGCCGCGAACCGCGCCGCAAACCGCGCATTTCGACGAACATTTCGACGAACATTTGGACGAACGGCAATCGGAACGGATTTGTGCTATTTCCAGATTTCCTTGCGGAACAACTGTGGGAGCTGTAGCGGCGTATACTACACAAACAAATACAGAAAATGTTGACAATTTATTGAGTTGTAATGTTCAAGTCTGTACGAAGCATCAGATTCGAGATTAAATGACTTGAATTTGTGAGATATTATGACATTTCGGCGCGCATTTCGGCGCGCATTTCGGCGCGCATTTCGACGAACATTTCGACGAACGGTGTCACGAACGTCGCCGCGCGCATTTCGGCGTGCATTTCGGCGCGCATTCGTGCGAACGGTCGATCCATCAGCTCTGGGAACGCCGCCGCGCGCATTTCGGCGCGCACGAACGCAAACGGGTGGCACTTACAAATCTGTTTGCAGGATAGATAGCATATCCTAAATATTCATACTAAATGTCAAGAAATAGACAGAAATTTATAAACAAAGACATCGGTGATTTAAATTATCTGGAAAAATTACATTTCCACTTCATAATTTGTCTCAAATTATTAAAGAGGCCCTTGCTATGAAAACATTGCATTCTTTTCCCGGATATTTTACGGGAATTCTGAACATTTTCGGGAATCTCGCACACCCCTGCAGAAATCCCGAAAAAATTCATGGGAAACTCGAACACCATCGGGAATCCCGAATATTCTCGGGAAAACTCAGGATTTTTGGGATCCCGTCCCGACATGATACGAGGCTTCCCATCCCGTTCCCGGCGTAATGAAAAGCCTCGTATCATATCGGGATGGAATCCCAAAAATCCTGAGTTTTTCCTGAGAATATTCGGGATTCCCGGTGGTGTTAGGGTTTCCCGTGAATTTTTTCGGGATCTCTGCAGGAGTGTGCGAGATTCCCGAAAATATTCGGAATTCCCGTAAAATATCCGGGATCCCCGATAATATTTTCCGAATAATTTTCGGGATTCCGTCCCGATCCCAAGAAAAATTCCCGTCCCGACCGGAATCTATGAAGTAGAATTGTAATTTTTTCGGATAATTTAAATCACCGATGTCTTTGTTTATCAATTTCTGTTTATTTCTTGACATTTCTAGACATTTCTAGACATTCGTAAACAGATTTGTAAGTATCACCCGTTCGCGTTCGTGGCACCGTTCGTCGAAATGTTCGTCGAAATACGCGGTTCGCGACGCAGTTCGCGGCGCGGTTCGTCGAAATGTTCTATACTCTATCCAACAAGAGAGCAGTACCACGTGAAGATCAGTTTTCGTTCGTATTTGCGCACCTTCGCCCTAATTGGTTCAAGAAAGTGGGGAGTGGATAGTGGAGTGAGAGATGATAGGCTCGCTGCCCCTCCAACATCTTCCAAGCTGCGCGCAACGGTACTGCTCTCTTGTTGGATATAGAATAGTCTGTACGAGGCCTAAAATGACTGCAATGACCATGAAACGTGAAGATCTGCTAAAAAATCGATTTTAGATTTTCGGGGTCATTACAATAACTTTCCTATAAAATCGGGAAGTTAAAAAAAAAATGGTTATATTCCTTGAAGCTTCCCCTTTAAAATGAGCCCTTGAAAAAGATGGTGTCATTAAAATTGGGGTCACAATGAGCTGGTAAAGGACGCCGCGTACCCCAGTTTCAGGTAGAGGCGGGACGAGCGCACCGCTATTATGGTCCGTTAACTATGCCGCTGGTCTCGAGAACATACCAGCAGACTGTATACGATTAAATAACTCTATTTATACCTGGAGAACAATATTAGTAACCACTCTTGGACAACAAAACCTTTTTAATCATGACTTCTTTTATAGATATTATTAACTTCCCGATTTTATAGGGAAGTTATTGTAATGACCCCGAAAATCGAAAATCGATTTTTTAGCAGATCTTCACGTTTCATGGTCATTGCGTTCATTTCAGACTATTTTCAGCAAAATGATCGTGTGTGTGTGTGTGTGTGTGCGCGCGCGCGTGTGTGCGTATGTCCGTTTCTATGTAATCAAATTTTTCGTTAACGTTTTCAGAAAAAGTAACAACGCGATCAGGATGATGAATGATGCAATCGATGTGCCCCGTCGTAACTTAAAGCTGATTAGATTTTCGTCCATATTGGTCAAGCAGTTTTTTAGATTTTTAGTTTTTTTTCGAAAAGAGTTGATTCTACAATGCAATTTATAAGGGAGGACGAAAATTTTCCACCAAAGAACCAAACGCAATTACAAAAAAAAATTTTTTTTCTTAATTTTTTTTTAGATTTAAAAAAAATTTTTTTTTTTAACTGATGCTTATGTTACCGCTTGGAATAATCGAAAGCTATTCCAATGCAACAGTGAATTTATCATCTCTACTCCCAAGAATACATTTTGGGAGAATATCGATGAAAGTACAAAAAAAAAACGATGTTAGCGATGTTGGCGAAGGAGTAACGAATCGGGAAGTTCTTTGTGTGACTCTTGGAGAGTCACACACCAAATTAAAAACATTAATATCAGTAGGCCCTACTAGCCATGCGTATCACTAACCCTCTCGCAAGAGCAGTCCTACCCGCGAGCGAGGGAAGCGAGCGAGCAACAATAGCCCTCTAGTTTTTATAGGAATCATATATGTTCTACAAAAAAGGTGTCGTTGCTCAATGGAAATCACGAGAAGGTGGTGGTTTTCTTCCATCGGGGAGGTATAAGGAGGGTTTATAGTAAGAATTATGGATAGTAATATTGTGTGGGGTGGATTTAAGGATTATGGAAAAAATATAAGAAAAACTATTTCATTACTTGCAATGCGCACTAGCATACAAAGACTATTAGATAATCAAATTCTCACGCGATGGTGCCTTCAAAAAGTGATCGATTCGGCATGGAATGACCCAGATGTTTTCTTTATACGTTTCAAATGCACTATACATTCTATGTGGGCTCAAGCTTTACATTTAACTCACTGTATCCAATAGAGTACCTTTTATTTTCTACATTTCAATTTTTTTGCGGCACCCCTGCAGAACTTCCAATTAATAAAAAAAGGGTAAACTTTATTTTACCGGATTCAAAATTTGTGTCTTTCTCCTATAAATTATGATGCATTTATATGTAATCCAGTAAATTTGTACCCGGGATGGCTGCAGAGCGAAGTTTCAATCCTGTAGGATAAATGGTTCAAGAGTTATGCTTGCTTCAAGTTGAGCAATCTGCAGTGTTTTTGATAGGTAAGGGTGCCGCTCGGCTCTGCTCTGCTCGGTAAGCGGCGCGCGATACTACAAACCAATATGACGGTGCCCTTACCTGTCAAAAAGACTGAAAAATGCACAACTTTAAGCAATCATAGCTCCTGAACCATTGATCCTACAGGATCGACACTGCGATCTTCAGCCGCCCCGGGTACAAATCTACTGGATTACATACCAAATACAATCATACTTTATAGGAGAAAGACACAAATTTTGAGTCCGGTAAAGTAAAGTGCAGCCAAAAAGAAATCTGTACAAAGTTTGAGCTTAACTGAATAACAGGAGAATGTGCTCTCAGGCCCTGAAATCGTTCAAATAAAATCAGATGAATTAATTTATTCGCACACACAAACTATTTTACGTCGTGTCGTACACGAATAACTTTTAAAGATCCAGTTAGCGTACTAATGAAAATCGAATTTTTGTTAGAATTCATAGAATTAAATTATGCTAGGAATTTATTATAACTTTTGTATAACACGGTATGTTATACGAAAGAGACGGATGACTTTGCATAAATACAGTATTGTCTGTATTGACTGTAGCCTGTAACGTTCTCAATTAAAGGGATAACTCTGTACAGCGGGTCTGGGCAGAGTTGCCAAAAAAAGTCTTTGCGCTTCCCTTTCTACCATCTGATTTCTCTCTAGCGATTCTCTGTACGAGGAGAGTATGGGACAGTACAGTAAAGCCGCGTTATTTTGCAAACGGGTGTGTTCTGCACGGAGAAATAACGCGTAAGGATACTATATTTTTATGACTGCGTCTACCGCGCCGAGAGTACAACCGAAGCCGAACGTAGAAAAGGACAGCATATAAATACGGATCGCGCGGCCGAAGCGTATCAGTGTGAACCACTACTAACCCAATTACAAAACTTCTTTATTTCTCATTATTTTTTTATGGGATTTTCATGAACTTATTTCTGGTATTTTTCTGATTAAAATGACACTGAACACGATATAATTTCAATTGTATTTAGTGATTTAATTGACGGTATAGAATAATTAAGTTAAGCTTCACATGTACAGCAAATATGGGCCAAATTGTTTCTTGTTTGGTGTCATTTTAATCAGAAAATGCCACAAATAAGTTGGTAAAAGTCCCATAAAAAAATGGCGGTTTCCGTTTATGTCCATCGTCAGAAATGTATGAAATTTTGCAAATAGGTTCTTTTTTGACTAAAATGATGATTGTCAGAAGAATTTTTGGCGACACGAAAAAAATTGTTTACCATTTCAATGTCACTCCCTACCTTACGAACACCATTTTTTGTATGCGTGGACGGGCCGGCCTTCTCCGCCGCCCACCACCTAATCCTAACTAATTTTGATCGCATCTCTCTGCTCCCTACCACCTAATCCTAACTCATTCTGATCGCATAAGCTTCCCATTGTAGATATTCAATTAATTACTTTAACAATTAAAACTTTGAAAGCATTTTATACTAATTTCCAAAATATACATACTTAATATCTTCAATTAATTGCAAAAGAGGATCATCATCAGCTTTGTTGACCTCATAGCGCCATAAAAAATCACACATGTCATCTATGATTGAATCATCCTTAATGCCACCTCTACTTAGACTCTAGATTGACATGGGCCACTTCTTCTAGCAGACGACACTCGCGCGTGAATATGTGGTTCACTCAGCCACCGCTAGACCACGTATACGTACGCGAGAATTGCAAGGGTCCGGGATTCCACTTCTGATTTCTCGATAATGCAAAGACGGGGTTTTGTAGTAGTCAAAATCGCTAGATGAAAGATCAATCTAGGGCGCTGTTTGCCTCAAAAGTTCTTCTTTTACGTTTCCGAGCAATAGCTTTCCAATATTCGGCTGCATGTTGCCCGTCAGATAGCGCTGCAGTCACGCCGGCGTACTAGCCTCTCCGATGGGCAACATGCAGCCGAATATTGCAAAGCTATTGCTCGGAAACGTAAAAGAAGGACTTTTGAGGCAAACAGCGCCATAGATTGATCTTCCATCTAGCGATTTTACTACTACAAAACCCCGTCTTTGCATTATCGAGAAATCAGAAGTGGAATCCCGGGCCCTTGCAATCCTTGTGTACGTATACGTGGTTTAGCGGTGTCTGAGTGTACCACATATTCACGCGCGTGTGTCGTCTGCTGGAAAAGACCCCCTTAAAATAGCAAAAAAACTTGTCGGTAAGGTAGGGACTGACATTCAAATGGTAAAATTTTTTTTCGAGTAAGCAGAAATCTTTTTGACAATCATCATTTTAGCAAAAAAAGAACCTATATTTCATTCAATTCTGACGATGGACGTAAACGGAAACACAGCCAAAAAAATAATGAAAACTAAAGAAGTTTTGTAATTGGATTAGAAGTGGTTCACACCGATATACCCGAGCCGAGATCAATCATCGCCGCCCTGCGGCGTTGGCCGTCAGTGGAGTGAGTAGGCACTTGACAAACTTTGGGTAGGCGGACGCTGAGAAATATCGCAACTTTACTGTATTTCGCTGGAGTATAATAGCAAAGTTTATCGAATCCCTGTGACATAGCGAGTCCTAGGATGGACTTTGGATGGAAATCGTTATATAGAACACTATCACCCTATAGAACAGGCCTGGCCAACACGAGGCCCGCGAGCTGCATGCGGCCTGTCATGTTAAATTGTGCGGCCCACCGGACGATTTTATATTTCTATTGAAACTTTTATTTCTCGTTGTATGTATACAAAAAATATTAAATAAATGAAAATTTGCATGTGTCATTGTTATAATGCCCAAGTGCGACGTGTAACAACAAAGTTTTATTTATTTTGTATTTGTATTATATTTTTTAAAAGCATGTTTACCTAAAGTGCTGCCCGCTGTAACGATACGTCATCAAAGTGGCCCGTGAAACCATTTGGGTTTGCCAGGCCTGCTATCGAAGGATGATATAAGATTCTGTTCAATAAAAATGTGTTTGTTGACGTTGACCTTAAAATTACCTATATGTATAGAGGCATCCACATCCACATACAGAATCACCGAATATATCTAAAGATTTTTCTCCGAAAATAGAACATGTTTTGTTGGATCGACTTTTTGGTATTCCTTTCCATTTTATTTGGTATTCCTTGCTACTGTATATGATACAAAAGTGATGCACATGTTTTGAGGATTAGAGAAACTGAGTGCATCGCTATTAAAGAGAAACACCGGAAGCAGTTCCAAAACAGTAGTTCTGGTTTTTTTATTACAACTTCAAATTCTTACTCCAAATATGTTGTCAAGGTCATCATTCCAAACAATTTTTTCGTATACATGTTACCAGCGCCCGGTCTTCATTTTCGAGATATTTGCAACCAACTACGCACTCCAACGAAGCGAATTCTGCCCTTTTTAATTAACCGAACATGTACTTTAGCGCTTCAGGGCTCTGTAACCCCGTCTCAAAAAATTTAACCCAGCACCAAAATTCGTTTTAAATGACGGAGTGGACCGCCGAAGCGAACTTAACCAAAAAGGAGGTATAGGTAAATGTTGCTCAGAAACATACTTAGAATAACATGTTTGAACCTCATCGAATTTGATAGGGAATACCGTTTTTATTAGGTTGGCAACTAAGTTCGCGACTTCCACATTTTTCCAAACAAAGGGAGCGTTCCGATCCACGCATTAAGCGCATGGATCGCATTCAATGTGATGCGCGCATTGATATCGTTCCGTTTCGTTAATGCGCATAATGCGTGATGATGCGCGCTTGGAAACGGAACACTTTTCCATGCATTTCATGCGAATCAAAAATGGCTGCTTACATGGGTAACAAAACGCTATCTGCATTAACATTATTTCTGTTAAATAAAAACATTGTTTATTTTCGTTACTCAAAATAATTCAATTATTAAAACGCGGGCTTTACTTCACTTCGGGGTACCAAAAATAAAAAAATTTGTTTACTCTATCCTGTAGATTTTGACGAGAAAATGACAAAAATGTAAGTTTTAAAGTTAGAGGAATTCATTGGTCAAACAGTTATACGTATGTAAGGATGAGCGATTTTGAGCGTTTCTGACAGGTAAGGGCGTCTTCATATTGGTATGTACTCATTGTCAGCCGTCATCCAATGAGCCGTGCCGCTAGGTGGCTATCTTTAAGAGGTAATTCGAATTCCTAGTATTTTATAATTGGTACCAAAACGGCCAGTGTACACTTTAACCATTTTAATAATTTGTCAGCTTCGAACGAATCTGCAGTTGCTTGCGTTCGCGAACACGGGCTATTGCGTGAGTTTAAGGGGGTCTTTTCCAGCAGACGACGCTCGCGCATGAACACTCACACACCGCTAGACCACGGGTACGTACACAAGAATTGCAAGGGTCCGGGATTCCACTTCTGATTTCTCGATAATGCAAAGACGGGGTTTTTTGGTAGTAAAAATCGCTAGATGAAAGATCAATCTATGGCGCTGTTTGCCTCAAAAGTCCTTCTTTTACGTTTCCGAGCAATAGCTTTGTAATATTCGGCTGCATGTTGCCCGTCGGAGAGGCTGGTACGCCGGCGTGACTGCAGCGCTATCTGACCGGCAACATGTAGCCAAATATTGCAAAACCATTGTTCGGAAACGTAACAAAAGGACTTTTGAGGCAAACAACGCCCTAGATTGATCTTTTATCTAGCGATTTTGACTACTACAAAACCCCGTCTTTGCATTATCGAGAAATCAGAAGTGGAAACCCGGACGTATATGTGGTCTAGCGGTGTGTGAGTGTACCCTAGCGGAGTGTGAGTGTTCACGCGCGAACGTCGTCTGCTGAAAAAGACCACCTTAAGAATTGCGGTATAAAAGTTAGGGGTGTGCGAGAACCCGAAAATGTAGGAATCTCGATGGTCGCGACGGGTCGGGAAGACATCGAAACGAGTCGGGTCGGGTTCTCGAAAACTTCGGGATTCTCGAAATTATCGATATTCTCAAAAGTATCGGGATTGAAAAAAGAAGATTCAAAGAATAAATTTTATAATGTGGCTTTCGGAAACGTCTCAAATATCGGAAATCTGTCATACCACGATTGCTTTTAAAGCGAGTGTTATAACGGTAATCAAGTACTGAAAACCCTGAAATTTTCGAGAATCTCGATAATTTCGAGAATCCCGAAACCGTCGAGAATCTCGAAAACATTTTTGGGAATATACATAATCGTGACATAGTCTCGATCTCGAAAAAAATTCTCGGCACGACTCGACTCGACATTTCCGGGTACACTTCTAATAAAAGTGGTTCAAAGGTCGTGCAAGGTGCCGACCATTGAAAATACTCATTTGCCTTTATGTAAAGCAATAAAGTAAGTTTTATACTACATACTCATCGCCACATTTGTAGGTGTTGAGAATAATGCCTTTATTTTTATGAGGATGCTCCTTTATACAGTAAAGTCGCGATATTTTTCTGCGACCTTGTATCCAGAATTTATCCAGTGCGTACCCACTCCACCGCCGGCCAACGCCGCAGTGCGGCTATGATTGATCTCCGCCCGGGTATATCGGTGTGAACCACTACAAACCTAATTACAAAATTTCTTTATTTTTCATTATTTTTCTATGGGACTTTCATCAACTTATTTCTGGCATTTTTCTGATTAAAATGACACCAAACAAGATACAATTTGGCCCATATTTACTGTACATGTGAAGCGTAACTTAGGTATTCTATACCGTCAATTAAATCATTAAATACAATTGAACATACATCGTGTTTGGTGTCATTTTAATCACAAAAATACCAGAAATAAATTAATGAAAGTCCCATAAAAAAATAATGAAAAATAAAGAAGTTTTGTAATTGGATTAGTAGTGGTTCACACCGATACGCTTCGGCCGCGCGATCCGTATTTACATGCTATCCTTTTCTACGTTCGGCTTCGGCTGTACTCTCGGCGCGGTCGGCTCGGTAGACGCACTCATAAAAAAATGTCTCTACACTCAACACGATACGTCTTCGTGCAGAACGCAGCTGTTGGAAAAATATCACGACTTTACTGTATCTTCGGGTGCGATGGTATGGATGTGAAGATGACCGAGTCAGATGTTATTGTAACATGACATAATGAAGTACACGTGTGTTAACAATAATAATAAATGAATTATAAAAAGTAGAAGTTATTATTAATTTAATATAAATATACAGGGTGTCCCAAAATTCTTTCGCTTCCCTAAAATGGGCGGATCCTGATGTCATTTGAAGCGACATTTTCCTTTGCAAAAATGTCCGCCGCGGCTTTGATAAGGAGTTATATTATTAACGAAAAACACGGACCAATGGAGTGAAACGTTGGCAGTGTGGAGCAATGAGGCAACGAATAAGAGAACTTATTCAGCCGTAAATCCACTTGCTGCTTCGAAATGTGTGTCACTGGCTCACTCGGCGACGAACTGCACAGATGGATTTAAATATACGACAGAATTGACACGCATAATGCCCTCCCTAAATTCTCCAGAAAAATCTTGTAGAAACATATTAAAGACTTCTTAATTCAAAGCTAACGGTTGCTATCCGGAAAGTTTCTAATAGTGATATTTAAACTAATCACTAGACTGCGGATTGCTTAACTTTTACAGGCGACTAATCTGTGAAGCAGTATACCCCGTCCCCTCCTCCTCCTCGCCTTGAATACATTTTTCAGCAAGGTAAGCGAAAATAGGAGGATGTAAGTATCAGGAATTCGAATTATATATTTAAGATGGTCGCTCCTGCGTGCTTGTGGTGCCATCTAGCGGACCTGCTCATTGTATGACACCTGAGTAATTATCAATTCGACGGCGTCCTTCATCTGTCAGGAATGCTTAAAATCGCTCAACTTTACACACGTATACCTTCTGAACCAGTGAATTCCTAAATTTAAAACTTACATTTCTGGCGTTTTCTCAACAAAAGCTACAGGATTATATTAAAAAAGTTAAAAATTTTTAGGTCCCCCAAAGTGAAGTTTAACTAACAAGGAGAATGCAAATCCAGTCACAGATTTAGTTGAGACTTTACAGAGTTATAGATCTCGTTCCCCTGATTACGAATATACTGTATTATAGGGGCAACTACTCAGTAATTTTTTAGATATTTGCAAATTAAAGTTTTGTGGACGTAACATGTCAGTTTACATAGTTCACTCTCTTATCAAGTAATGGTGGGGCGTAGCAGCAGCGAGCTGACTGGTACGCCGGGTGCCCGGGTTCGTGTTCCGTCGTAATAACTTTTTTTTATACTTTTTTAAAATTATTGTCTTATAATCATTATCTTTTGCGTATGTAGTAATAGTTTTTTCTATTATATCATTTTTGTTTGTTATATATTATTTTAATTTGAAATTATTTTAATATAATTATAATCTTTTGTGTATGTAGTAATAGATGTTTCTTTTATAAAATAATAAGTATCATTTTCAATTAGCCTTTTGAGGGATAAAAATATGTCTAAAATATAAAAAAGAGTATTAAAAAAAAGTTACTACGACGGGACTTGAACCCGGGCCCACGGCGCTCAGCTCGCTGCCGCTACGCCACACCATTACTTAGTTAGTAACAGAGTGAACTAAACTGACATGTTACGTCCATAAAACTTTAATTTGTAGTCTGAGTAGTTGCCCCTATAATGGGGTATATTCGTAATCAGCGGAACGAGATCTATGACTCTGTAAAGGCTCAACTAAATCTGTGACGTGAAGGCTTTGCATTCTCTTGTAAGACGCGAAATATTGAAGGGGCTTAATTTTCTATAAAAACATGCTTTCCAAAAGGATTTTTGGCGAGTTTCAAGTTACTATCTCGTAAACTAATGCCGATCGCCATGTACTTCCAAAGGAAAAAGTTGTCTAATATGGTGACCTTGACAATATACTTAAAGCTCATTGAAATTGGCGAGGAGGTTACACTCCGTTGAGAGAGTTTACCTCAAAAATATAAATTTTTATATAAAATTTTTAAAGTGACCTGCACGAAGTTTCTCGAGGGCGCAACAAAATCAAGCAAATACAATCATTAGATAGAGTGCCCCAGGAAGGGGCGGTTCCTGGGGTTATGAAGCAACTTTTTCGTCTGTAAAAATGTCTGCCTCGTCTTTGTTAAGCATAATTATACACAAAAAACACGCACCAATCAGAGCGCGGCTATGGCGCGCCATGGTACGAAGTGCCCAACTCGGCGGCAGATTTTGCTAAACGTAGCGTTGGTGTCTCGCCCGGTGAAGTAGTGAACAAAAGAAGGGGCAGAAATTGGTTTAATTAGAACTCACTTATTCTGCTTCGAAATGTATGTCATTGAGCAGTGATGTAAGTATTTATGGCTGAATAAGCGAGTTCTAATTAAATAAATTTATGCTCCTTATCTTGTTCACTACTTCACCGCGGTGCGACACCAACCTTACGTTTAACAGAACCTGCCGCCGCAACGGACTTTGCGCACTCTGATTGATCCATGATTTTTATTAATTACTCCGTAACAAAGCGGAGACAGACTTTTTTAATACTCTTCTCTCCTCTCTATACCTTACAACTTTTATCTGAAACATTTTTTGGCTGTGTTTCCGTTTAGGTCCATCGTCAGAATTGGAGGAAATTTTGCAAAAGATTCTTTTTTGACTAAAATGATGAACGTCAGAAGGATTTTTGACGAATCGAAAAAATTTTTTTACCATTTCAAGGTCAGTCCCTACCTTACCAACACCATTTTTTTTGCAATTTTTGGAAATTAATATAAAATGTTTTCAAAATTCGAATTGTTAAACCAATTAATTGAATATCTACAATGGGACGATTATGCGATCAGAATTAGTTAGGATTAGGTGCCAGGGGGGTGGAGTCCACGCATACGAAAATCACAGACTTAAGATAGGTACAGACTGTGTCTGCTTTCCGGAGCTCCCGAAATTCAGAGTCATATTGCTTCTTAATTTATGATATAGTATTTTCAATCGTAAATAATTTTATGAAACGATTATCTGAATATTCGTTGACTTGTTAAAAAATCTTTTTAATGTTTCTAATTGTTTATGTAAATATACAATTTTTAAATGTTTTAACGTGTTCACGTAAACCTGTTTATATGTATATGTACGACGTTCACTTAAGTAATCTACAGAACAAAAGTATTGTTTAAAAAATTATGTTTTGTACATATTGGTAACAAATGTTAACATATCAACATAATTAATATAAATTTGAATACGAAAGATATTATTTTCCGATACGAAAGTATTAAGAAAGATGTAAACAATCATGCACGGCATGTGTGCGCTGATATTCGTATACATATTAAAAATGACGCACAGATTAGAATACGTCGTCGATAATCACAAATCAAATTTGTTCATGAACTTCAAAGAAAACATTTCGATGTTTAACCTTCTTTTCGTCATAAAACCATTTGAAATCGATTAATTATATTGCCATGGCAAAATTATGACTTATAACAAACATTTGGCAAAACTGCAGGATAGCTATCTCCAATTTCGATGACTTTTGCATATAATGTAGAAATCGACATGTTAAATATCTTTTTCCTTTGTATATACAGTGATTCCCATTAACATTCGGACGCTCTAAAACGAAGGATAACTTTTTTAATATTGTAATATTCGATTTGAACTTTTTTGAGAAGTTAGAACAATTAGTTTACTACATGATGTGAAGATATTTTTTCAAAAATTGCAGTTGGTCGGAATTGTAGAGAAAATACTGAAAGTTGTATTTTACAACTTCTTTATGTTGGCCTGTATTGAAAATTTAAAAAATACGTTTCGTAGATGGAATGGAGATAAAATAAACTTAAAAACTTAAAAGGCAACCAAAATGAATGTCTATAGTGTCAACTACTTTGCTTAGGCGGGGTTCTTTTACTAATGACATTTAGCCGCTATGTAATTGTTAAGTATTGTACATTTATGTCTGGCGCGCCATCTAGCGGGAGTGCTAAGTATTAGCAGGGTAGCAACGCAGGAGAGAAAGGACCAAGGAGGTAGTCCGCTTCAGAAAGTCACAGAGTCGAGTTGTACCAAACTATTATGTTCGCAGTATTATAAGTCAATTACTGTTCGCTTTTGTAGAACTATTTATATACAAATATATATATATATAATAAATAAACCACTATCTTGACAGTAATAAATAGACAATCCATTTTTGGTAATGTCCGAACTTGTGGAATGTTTTCTAGAATCCAACAAGATTTGATTTTATTCCATTCAAACCAATGAGGATTTCGGGGTTTTTACCTTTTACTTATAAAGGTGTCGTTGGCCAAGGGTCGTTACTAATATTGTTCTCGAGGTATAAATAGGTTCATTTAGTGGTATACAGTCTGCTGGTGTTTTCTCGAGACCAGCGGTATAGACAACGGACCTTAACAGCGGTGTGCTCGACTCGCCTCTACCTGGAACGGGGGTACACCGCATACTTTCCCAGCTCATTGTGACGCCAATTTTCAAATCGCCACCGTTTCCAAGGGCTCATTTTGAAGGAGAAACTTCAAGGAATATAACCATATTTTTTTCAAAATTTAAATCATTCTGGCCCCTGATCGAAAAAGACGTAAAAAGGAGTCTGCGTACTCCGATTTTGATGAAATTTAAATATGTTATAAATTTCGACATTTTGATCAACTTTTTCCTTTTCCATTATAGGGGGGTCGTTTTTAGTTTTCGAGATATTCTATTTTGACGCTGTGGAGATGAGAGAGAAAACAGGGTCTCACTTGGGTCATACCTATATAGGGTGAGCTTTCAATTTGGAAAGAGTACTTCTGGATTTTCGTATGCATGGTCGGGCCGGCCTGGCAGCCGGCCCTCTCCGCCCCCTACTACCTAATCCTAATTAATTCTCATCGCATAAAATTAGAATTAATTAGGATTAGGTAGCTGAACACTGCAAAATGAACACTGCAAGAAACATACTTGCATAACTATTGAATAACTGCGTAGAAATATTACATTAAGATTTGATGCGAAAGATAAATGCAAAATGAAAAACTATTGTAATTTTGTAATTAACAGAACCGAGATCACACTCTTAACAATATTATAAATGTACGTTAAGATTTTTATACTCATGAATCTATTACTTTACATTACTGTAGTACTTCATAATTTTCATGATTATCCTACTACGTAATTTTTACCATTCAAATACACGCGCCATATACATTTGTAATCTTCAAATCATGTTAAGTACCCATAGTAAAAATTGGGTATACAGAATATTCGGTACTTGCTAATACGTTACTATCGGTAACATTGGGCGCGACACCAAAGTGGTATTGGGGCCACTTTGGTCCCAGCAAGTACAGCGTGGCGGTCCCATAAGATGAGACGTTGTAGGTTTAATGGTTGATATACCTCGAGGAGATAATCAGAAGCTTCGGGGAAGGTACCGAAGAACGTAGCCTACTCTACGTATAGCGGGAACCACGTGGTGAGGACCTCAGATTAAATTCACTGCAGATATTTGTAGTTCAACGAGAACCATTTAATAATAGCTTTATTCACACGGTAGTGACGTCCGTCGTAACCGTACGACGGAGAATATATATATACACAAAAGAGGTAAGCCTCGAAACACAGTATAACTGGAAGTATGTGTTCAATATGTCTGAACTAAAGAGCTGAACATTTTGAACTGCTTGGAACGCCAAGCGTAACGGTTGCTACGAGAGACGGTTGGGAGTAGGAGTGCCAACTCCCTATCGGTGATCTCCCTAGGCGCGACCTAGGGGAATGGCGACACTAGCGCCATACTCCCTACAACGTCTGTACGTATCTTAAGTCTGTGCGAAAATACAGGAGTGATGTCGGTAACGTAGGGAGTGACATTGAAATGGTAAACAAATTTTTTTTCGAGTCGCCAAAAATCCTTCTGACAATCATCATTTTAGTCAAAAAAGAAACTATTCCCAAAATTTCATCCAATTCTGAGGTTGGACGTCAACGGAAACTTTGCCCATTTTTTATACCATTTATGTTTTTTAAGATATAGAATTTTGTCCTCCAAATGGGCGGGCTCTCTGATTCACTGATTTTTTTGCGGCACATCGCAGGATCGTTCTGTTTAAAAAGAAAAATTTGTGCACATTTTGAGCTCGATCGGATAACGGGAAAACGTGCTCCCGGGCCCTTAAACATTAAAATAATTAATTAAATGCTCATAATAACGTTTTCCTCGTAGATCTTCTAAATTATTAGCTGTACCGCCAAAATATGTTCAACAAAACCTGTCGATTTGGACAAGCTGCATTTTTCATGTCGTATTACTTTTATTCGTGAAATAAACGGTTTCCAAATAAAAATTAAGAAAATTGTCAGTACATATAAAAAATGCTTTTGTTAATGTTTATTGATAATAGATAATGAAAACACATTTCAGTTTTAAAATTTCAGAAAAAATATTTTTACTTTGTTCTGATATTTTTTTAATCTTTTTGGAAACCGTTTGTTTTACGAATAAAAGTAATACGACATGAAAGACGCACTAGTCCAAATCTACAGATATGGTTCTACATATGTTTCAATATAGTCAATAATTTAGAAGATGTTAGAGAAAATCGATTTTATGAGCATTCAATTAATTATCTTAATGTTTAAGGGGCCGGAGGCACGTTTTACCGTTATCCAATCGAGCTAAAACATTGCAAAAAAATTCTAAAAAAATTTTTCTTCAGGAGTAAATAAGAACCTCTCTAATGCACATATATTTACGAAATTTTCGAATGATGTAGTTCCACAGACGAGATATAGGAATAGACCTGACACCCTATGGGACTTGGTGTCCACAGGAATCTGTAATACCGACACCTTAAAATGCCAGTGATAGCAATCATTCTCTTTAAATTATATCCATAATTTGCTATTAGACCGGCTATAAATATTGTGCGCCTAGAAATAATAATAATACATCTTTTTAATTCTATAGAGGTGTTGACACTGAATGGTAATGGGACTCAATGGGAGTCACTCTGGGGCGTTAGCGCACCAATACCGACGGACATCAAAATACATTGGGTGTCAGGGCTATTCCTATATCTCGTCTGTGATAGTATCTTATTGTTATTCAAAATAGAGACGACTTTCGGTTATGTTTTTGAGCACTCATATAATGAAGTATTACATTTAGTTCTATTACGGCTTATTAACAAACACGAAAGGTTTTAGCTTATTTTCGGTATTATATTAAGTGATTTCTAATTTGATCAGGAATAAGTGTCACGTTTTACTGTAAATGTAAACCCCGGCTGAACTTCCAAAGACGTCCATGCTCAGAATTGGATGGAATTTTGGAAATAGGTTTCTTTTTGACTAAAATGATGACTGTCAGAAGGATTTTTGGCGACTCGAAAAAATTTTTAAAAATTTTAATGTCACTCTCCTTATCGATAAAATTTCTTGTTGGGTTAGGTCTGAGCTAGTTCTGGGTTAGGTCTTATGGGTATAATATTATTTGATACACTGGTTCAAAAAACACATGTTGCTGCTATTCCTCTGTCAGAATGGACGTGGTGGGGACTGTCTTACCGAGTAAGAGAAGGAGAGAAGCAGCAACATGTGTTTTTTGAGCCAGCGTCGCCCAGGTCTGTGATATGGTATTCATATTTAGCCTCCCTTTTAGTGCATTTATTTTTCGGAACAGCTCAGTGTTTTATAGCTCGAGGAGAAATGCGAAGAGCGGGTCCCTCGGGCTATAGTATCACTAGCCGCATGTGTCGTTATAGAGGGGCAGCCTATTATTAGCTGTCCCAGGTGGGTGTTTACGGGTTCGCCTGGTTTTAGCCACCTCCGTAATAAGAAGGTGTGATTTAGGTATGGACGACACTGTGATAATTACTTCGGGAGAAGTTCGCCGGCTCAGTCGGTTGTCGAGGATTCGTCTTCCGTAAATGAGAAACACTGGTGGCATGTGGGTAGTACCCGATATATATATACATATTTACAATGGGAGTGTATAAACATATGTACAAGAACGGCGCGGCGAGGCGTCGCGTCGTAGCCATCGACTGTACTAGTAACCCGGCGATCAATTGCGGCACGCCTGTATCCGATGCGAGTGGATCGGTTCGGCGAGATCGGTCGCGGTACGGCGGTATCCGGTTCGGCTAGATCGGTCGCGGTTCGGCGGTATCCGGTACGACTGGATCGGTTCGGGGTTCAGCGAGATCGGTAATTGGAGTGCGGTGTCGTTTGTCACCCGCTGGAAGGAACTCCTACGATCGTTTGCCGCGTAGGCCTCGAAATCTGTAAACGGGGATCGGTAATTGAAGGAGTGCGGTGTCGTTTGCCACCCGCTGGAAGGGACTCCTACGGTCGTTTGTCGCGTAGGCCTCGGAATCGGTAAACGGGGATCGGTAATTAAAGGAGTGCGGTGTCGTTTGCCACCCGCTGGAAGGGACTCCTACGGTCGTTTGCCGGGTAGGCCTCGGAATCGGTAAACGGGGATCGGTAATGGAGCGGAGAGAAGTCTCTGTTTCGATGCGTTTTGGTTGGCTATCTGCCTCATCGGTTCGCCCGGAAACTCCGACTCCAACCCGACTCGAATTTACATCGCCGTGCTAGCTTATTTATAATTGCCCTGCTCCAGTTTCACTCGCGAGAAACCGACGTTGTCGCGGTGGCCACCTCGCGGCCGCATCGGTACTAACGTCGCGCGGCGTGCCTAGCCGCGAGTGGGAGTGGGGTTGTAGAGAGCCTCGCGTCTAATACGTAACCGTTACAACACCATCGGAATTGAGTAAGTCCAGAACGACGGAATTGGCTCGGTGCGACGAGTCAGGTCAGGTGTAGGAGACCTGTTGTCACCGGGCGAAAGGGCACGAGAGGGTTTAAAGTCCCTTGGGCTGTGTGGTTTCAGTGGGTATGGCGCGATGTCGAGCCCCACACTACTCCCCCCCCCGACTTCCATCTGTGGGGGGTATGCGTAATTGCATTTCCCCACCGCCCTTAAACGAAAAAAGGTCTGGACGAGACCACACACCCACGCAGTGTTTCTGAGAAGAAACGGCTAACGACTAAGGATAACTCAAAAAGTTTATTTTAAGGGGGAGCAGAAATGACATTAGTCTGAGTTAGGTATGGCTGGATAACTGAAGTAGTTGTTAATCTGGAAGTGGAGTTAGTTTAATAATATACCGTGGGGAAGGTCTGGGTTAGGTTTGGCTAAGGCGGGTCAGTGGCTTAGGTGGTAGAGTGTCTGATTTGTAGCAGGAAGGCTAGGGTTCGATTCCCGGGTGTGGCATAAATTTCCAAGGTGGCTTTTCTCCTGCTACAGGTTCGGTACCTACTGTAGGGATTATGGGGCAACCAATGGCAACGATCTCCCCTTTATCCAGTGAAGTGGTGAACTGTTGGAAGCCCAAGTTGGCCATCCCGCCTCATAAGGGTACCCGCCGCTCAATCTCCTCTATTTGGGGGATAGAGAAAGGGGGTGGTCAGCGAACAATGGTACTACTGAGGTACACAAGGGAGACAAACCTGAATGGGAATCAATTTGATGGCCGGTGCCTTGAGCTGAACATCCACTGCATCCTGAGCCATAATTCCTAGTGTGTCCTTGAACCCCCACATTCACCACATGCGCGGTAGGCTCGGCAAGGAACGACCGCATGGAAACGATATTTCAGTTCTTCTGAAATTTCGTCGAAGTCGGATTGGACCCAAAGTTGAAACTAGATTCTCCCCAACGCAGGCTAATCCGCGGTCCCTCGAAACCTTGCAAAGCCTATAGAATCGTAGACCAGGATTGAGTCCTAACCTAGTGGGTGTCAGGGGTAGAAAGTGGGTCAAGTCTGTGGGGTAGCTAGAGACAGAGTAGGGAATGGGACATATAAATCAAGGAAACACGACATGGTGTTATGGTGAAGTGGGGAGGGGGTCAAAAAGGGAAGGTGAGGCATACCTGCAGGTCCGAAGGTGAGGGGTCCAACATCCACCACGAGCCTTAAAACAGCTCAAAAACTCTCTGTATTAAGTAGAATGGCCTACTCACCAATAACGCGATCACCCTGTCTAGTAGATCAACCACTCTGCAAGTTGCCCGGGCTATAAAAAGTAGAGCAGGGAGTTCGAAGGCTTTGGATAAACGCAAATGCCGCGGGCCGGCACCGCCAAATTTGATACCAGTGTAAACAGCTGGTGTGCGTTAAGGAAGTGGGGAGTGCCCATCACTCTTCCTCGGCTAAACCTTTATTACTACTACTACTAGGTCTGGCTAGGAATTTGTGCGCGAAACGAATTAATTGAATTAGTTACAGAGGTATGAAACCATGTGGGCCGCCTACGACTTTGTCGGTAAGGTAGAGGGTGACATTAAAATGGTAAAATTTTTTTTTCGAATCGCCAAAAATCCTTCTAACAACGATCATTTTAGTCAAAAAGGAACCTATTCTCAAAATTTTATTCAATTCTGAGCATGGGGGGCGCGCAGTGGCTCAGTGGGTAGAGCGTGCGACTGCGGACTCCGTGGTCGCGGGTTCGATCCCAACGCCAGCACCTCTGGAAATATTCCATGTGCCATTCTAAAAACTGTGGTGCCCAAGGTGGTTCGGAACCCACCTTATAAAAACTGTAGGTCCCGTCGCTAATGTCCATAGTAGTCGATGCGACGTTAAACAAATAATAACAATAATAAAATAGAAAATTCTGAGCATGGACCTCTTCGGAAGTTTAGCTTAAATTCCTATTTAATTTGCGCCAAATGAATCAGAAACAATATTGCTTGAGGAATCGTATTTTTCATTACATAAACGTGACAAGATAAGATAAGAAAAGAAAATAATCAATTGTGACTATGTACTGTGTAGTAATAGAAGTGGTAAGAATGGGGTAATATCCATGCCAAACGCAGCCTCTGGTGTACAAACGAAAAATGGAAGAATTCAAAATGAAGCTGTTCTATATCCTTGCGCGACTGACACAATACAAGATAGCCGTGTTATGTGGGCTACTCTTACACCAAGGGGCACCACCAGACACTACTTAGAAGAACATACCTATGAAACTATCGGTGGAGGACAATTTCACAAACGTGCCTGTTCAACTACGCCAACTGAACATGTAAAACTCAAGGCAATTTACCGATATTACGTTTGTATATCTAGTAGTATTTTCATTCGTTACCACTTTTCGGAAACTTTAATATCGTTTCTTTTACTCGTATGTTCCTGGATCTGATTTACATATATAATAATATTACGTATGTAATAATGTGGTGTATTGTGCAAAGATGTTATGAACAAATGTAATCCTTGTTTTTCAGCATTTCTGTTTGAATACAATTAATTTATGGAAAATGCTGTGTTCCGTTGATTAAAGAGAAAACGATATTAATTGTAGAAATGGTAATTCATCGGTACTTCTATTTTATCGGAAGCAGAGTGTACAGAATCTCACTTATAAGTACAGTAGTGTCACGATATATGTGAAAAGGTGCTACATTCAGGCATGCACAACTGGGCGAATTGGGAGCGCGAGCACTCGACCCGGCTCACGAGCCGAGGCTGGAACACGTAGGGTGGGGAGAACTGTAATAGTGTGCGTGTGAACTTGTGCCACGCTCACATGCTTAGTTTCCCCTTCCATACGTCCGAGCTGGGTCTCGGCTCGTGAGCTGGTTAGCGGCTCACGAGCCGCTCTTGGAGCTACGAGTTGTGCATGCCTGCGCTACATGATTCAGTGTCGCCAGAATCCACCTAAACTGGTCGATTTTTCCTCTCTTCCTTTTCTCCTTCCACTATCCCATTCTACATCCCCCACTAAGTCTTTAGACTGGTCACTTATTAATCTGGTCATCAGAAAGGGAGTAAACTGTATTTCCCTCGATTTCTTCGATCTGGCGACACTGACATGGTATCTGTGAGAACGTTATACCCATTACCGCGGGATACATATACCACACAAGGGGTCAAGAAGAATGATACAGGGTCTGATACTATATTGGTAAGACAATGCTAATACAATGCAAAATTTTGTTGTGTCTCATTATTTTTACATGAACCTTTTTACCAACGCATTTGTGACATTTTTCTGATTAAAATAAGACCACATCTGGCATAATTTGGTGCATATTGAATTATATAAATGTACACGTTAAAAAACTTATTATCGTCAATTAAACAAGTAAATATCATCCAAACAATATTGTTTTTGGTGCCATTTTAGCCAGAAGAATGTTACGAATGTGTTCGTAAAGGTTTCACGAAAAAGTAACGAAAAGTAAAAAGGTTTTGTCACTGAATTAATATTGCCTCACTGGTTATGATTTTTTTTGGGCTCGGTATCCTTTTCGTCTCGCTCGAGACGTCGCATGTTTCACGTCTTTTGGGAACACAGGGCCACGGTGTATTATAAAGGTGTTCAGACTTCCCTCAGAAAAGTGTGATAGTTCGCTCCTACTTCTCTGGTCGCTGCTAGATTGCATATCGGGCAGAACTACCGTCCGTGAGCATAATTTGCATGTCGTGTATGAATGAGATTACACCACGGACCTAAGGACTTAGCGTAAAGTAGATTTATGTGCAAGAGGGGGTCTCTCGCGAGCGGGGAGGGATGGTTGACTGCGGCCATCTTGGATGGCAGCACTGTGGTGCGCTCTATAGGCGACTTTAAATACTAATGTAGCGTCTGTCCTCGCAGGGTCCGCTCTAGCGATTACGACGCCCCGAGCAAACAGACAAATTGCCGCCCCCTAAGAACAGTGGCGCACCCAGGATTTAAGCACCGAGTTGAACATAATGACCTTTTTTTTTAGATAAAATATTTGTCAACGGTAGCCTGAAATTTTCTATTACTTGGGTGTTTAAATCATCAATATTTTTCTCACACTTACAGCCAAAATGACGCCCCTATATTTCGATATTTTGCCGCCCCGGGCAAATGCCCGGGTTGCGCCCCCCCTAGAGCGGGCCCTGGTCCTCGTCTGTGACTACATCTCTAGCATGGAACAGAACCTACATCACCTTTAGCAGGAAACAGAACCCACTTTACTGTTATTAAATATGTGGCATGGATCAGAACTAGCTCCAACCACCGACCAGATACTATTATTTAATAGTTACTATCATTTAATAGACCCGCGGGAGAAGTGGGGTTATTCCGCGTGTATTCTACAGACCACGTGCTACAGCCGCTACACAGGTATTCAAAGTCGCCTATAGAGCGCATTACAGTGCTGACATCCAAGATGACCGACAAGTTGATACCCCTTCCGTCTTTCGGTACACCCCCCCCCAGGATTGTGCACAGTCCTTAGGTCCATGGTTGTAACGAACAAGACAAGGAGCAGAAACTGATTCAATTAAAAACTCACTTATTTAGCCGTAAATTCACTTGTTGCTTCGAAATGTCACTGGGTCATTCGATGATGAACTGCACATATGGCTTCATGTATACGGCTGAATCGACACGCATAATGCCCTCCCTAAATTCATCAGAAAAATCTTGTGGAAAATTAGTGTCGTTCGTGCCGCGGTAGAGAAAACATCTCCAAAGACTTGTCAATTCAAAGCGAACGGTTATTTGGTGTGTTTCCAATAGTGATATTTAAACTAATCACTGGACTACGAATTTTTGTTGGTTGCTGCTATTGCAAGAGACATAATATTGTATAACTTTATGGGTTTCCCTTAGGGTTATAATCCTTAAACATCTTTTCCTTCTTCCTATTCACCCCTTCTCGCCGCTCTTAACCTAACCTTATTACTAAAGAGAGTGAGAGAAAAACATATTTACAAAAGTCGCTATTTACAATAATCCATTTACACTACCGTCCCCCTTCCTACACCTCTAATCACACCACCCTCCTCTAACCACGGACTTCCTCTTTCGGTCGCCCATCAGCCATCCCAATCTTTTCATTCATAGCCTCTTTCCACTTCTCCACCCTCCTCATTCACTGCTCCCCTCCTCCCTCGTCTTGCAACTCTTCCCACACCCTCTCTTTATATCCTCTTTTTTCATCCACCCTCATGCATACTTCCCATACATGGTCCCATGACTCATACTCCAATCCACACACTCTACATTTTCTCAACTCTTCATTCATCCAGTATCTCCCCCCCTCATCTCGTTTCTCAATTTGAACCTGGCCACCCTCTGTCACCTACTCTCCCCCATCCTTTCTTCAAGTACCCCGGAAACCCCTCTCCCTTCACCATTCCGTACCATTTATTAGACTTTGAGCTTTTTATCCTCTCCCATCTTTCCTCTTTCTGGATTTTCTTCTCCCTTCTTACTATTTCCTCTCTCATTGACTCTTTCCTCTCCTCTAGCATTTCATTCATCTCCTCCACTGTCCAACCCATCTCCTCAAAAAAGTCCCATCTCTCCTTCTCCCACCTGTCCCTTATCCCTTCCTTTTTATCCCTTCGCCTTACTTCTTCCCAGCATAACCGCGCCAGCTCAACCCCCTTTGCTCTCCCCCAGCTTTTTCTCATATCCTCATTCCCGCCCTCTCCCTCAGCAACTTCCTTTGTACTTCCTCTGGTACCATGTACCCCGGCGTATACCTTCCCATCCCTTTTTTTTGTTTCTGTGCGGTGGGGGAATCCTCTTACGGACACCCTCCCCTCAGATGTAGTTCGGAGAGGGTAGTGGGGGTCTCGGCTCCCCTCTCGGGTGTAATTTGAGGGAATCATATGGCCTTCCGCCTTTGCCATACCTACTAAACTTTTGGCACCCTGTCTATGTCGACCCCCGAACCTCCGCGACCCGCTATCCGCATTCACCAGGAGAAGGGGTCGACTCATCGCCACTCCTGTTCTTTGCTTTGAATAACTTCCCACCCCTACCACCCATTTCAAATATCTCTCCTGTAGCCTTTCTAAAAACCTTTCCACTCCTTCCACCCCAAACTTCTACTCCGTAGCTTATCACCGTCCATACTAACTTGTCGAATAACCATATCCTCTTGCCCCAGTCCTTTCCCCTATCCCGCATACTTGCCTCATTACCGACGCCCCTTTCCTTATCCTTTCTTTCACATGTGCCTTTTGTCCACCGTCTCTGGTAATCGTGTATCGGCAAGAGATACATTGGTGGTTTTAAATTATTTTAATCTCTCGATTCTTTTAAAATACATCCACTCATTTCTGCTACAAATGCTTGAAATCTACAGTCTAGTGATCACATTACCTGATTGTCGCGATGTGTGCTGCAATACAAGTGATATTGCAATTGCTAGTAGTGCGTAGCTTACTAGTGCGGTTCGTCACCGCGTGAGCCAATGGCACACAAAAGTGGATTAACGTCTGAATAAGTGAGTTTTTAATTTAATCAGTATCTACTCTTTCTCTTGTTCGTTGCGACGTCGCGGCGTACAACCAACGCTCGGCTGCTGACGCCCCGGGCCGACTTTGCCATACACGCGTCTAGGTACTGCTCTGATTGGTCTGAGTTTTTCGTTAATAACTGCTGAATAAAGCCGCGGCGGACATTTTTGCAAAGGAAAATGTCGCTTCAAATGACCTCAGGAACCGTCCATTTTAAGGAAGCGATGGAGTTTTGGGACACCCTGTATACAGAGTATCCCATTTTAATCAATGACAGCGATTATCTCGAGAACTACTCGTTATTTGAGAAAATGTTTTATACGAAACTTTTTCTGTGTCGAAGGGGCTATAATACATTGACACTATTTTATTTGTAAGTGTATGCATTAAGGCTGGCGGTCCGAATTTGACCTTGGTAGAGCGAGAGTGTGGTGGCACACTCACACCCGCTAGATCCCGGTATACGTACACGAGGTTCCAAGGGTCCCGTACTTTTCAAACCACGTCTCGCTAATGCATATTTGGGGCCCCTACGTAGTCACAATAGCGATCTAGCGAGATAAAAGACCCACCAAGTGCGCTTGGTGTCTAAAATGGCCTACTTTTGCGTTTTCGAGGCGTAATTTTCATTGTTCGGCAGCATGTAGCGGAGTTTGAGAAGCATTGGGCGGCTCGACAGTGCTGCCACTGTCAAGACACATACATTTTCACGGCCTTACGGCAGGAAGGATACGCAAGGTCGGAAATAAACTCGACAATTAGGGCTCGAATTAGTTTGTTTCGTTGTCTAACGTAAAATTACAGGTGAGCGACCACGTGGCTCCTAGTCAGGGGCTTAATACCGGTAAAATTTGTATACCGGTATCACGACAGGGACTCAATACCGGTAACATTTTTATACCGGTATTACGAATATCGGTAAAATTTTCATACCAGTATTACGCCGTGTGACGTAATACCGGTATAATCTTGGTAACGGTATTGGGCCAACAGAATATACCGGTAAATACCGGTATTTTTCGGTTATTTTGTATATATCTTACAATTAGAAATATAAATTAGATACTAAAAAGTTGTAAATAATGAAATACGGAACCGAAAAAAATTACCGGTAAATGTATAATTAATATATTACTAGTTTTATTGGTTTATGTGTAGTTTCTAGTGTCAGCTATAAATCTTAATTGTTTCGCGACTGTAAGCGGGAAATCTCGTTAACATTATCTAAAATTTTACCAAATTCATATTATAAAATTCATATAAAAACTTACATTTGATAAATATATTTTATTATTATATAAAAACAAGCGAGACAGAGCGAGCGATGCGGTGAACATCTGTTCCTACTCCTATGAACGGCAGGAGCTACGCGTGAGTCGAAAAGTGGGGATCGGGCGAAGCGTGCGGAATATCCCTCTTGTTCCGTTTCCCCTTCCCAAATAACCGAAAAATACCGGCACTATACCGGCATCGTACCAGTATTTTACATACCGGTATTGTACGTACCGGTATGAATCCGAGAATGCAACCATACGTATATGAAAATACCGGTATGACGTCATACCGGTATTCCGATATTTCGGTTCTATAACGGTTAGGAAGAAATAACCGAAAAATACCGGTATCATACCGGTATCATACCGGTATTTTACGTACCGGTATAAGTCCCTGCTCCTAGTACACTTTAGCGATTGTTGTTCGATCGCGGAGCGCGTTAGTCGATATTTCATTTACCACGAAGGTACGGTACAATTGTACAACGCAGATCTCTTTCGATACGGGAATTCGCGAAGCGCAGTTGAACGGCGCGAGTTTCACGGACTGTCCCGAGACTGCCGAACGAAATTCGCCTCGCGTTACCGAATTTTCGTACGACAAACTGTTCAATTCCGCCGCGGCTCCTGAGGAAGACTTCCGAAATAAGAATTGGAGGGAATTGCTCCACCAAAACTTACAGCGCCCACGAAACGGACGCAAGTTCGAAGCACGAGGCGCGAAGCGCCTCAGCCTACACCAAAATGTCGAGGACAAGACAATAGCGTGCCGTCTTCACACCAAACCTGCGAGCCACCACGAAAACGAGAACAAGAAATTACTGATCGACTCATCGTTACGGTCTCGCTAACCTGCGCACGGGCTTCGTTGACCGGGTTGTTACTTCAGCCCCGAGATTCGGCTCGAGACTATCGTTCTTACGAACGGGACTCGGAACTCTAAATCATCTAAAGGCGAAATTCGCAACCATTCGTTCGAATGACTAGCGCGACAGTGATCCCCTGATCCGTATCGACGGAACGCATCGAATCTAGTTCCCCCCGCTCCTTTCGCATTACCGAATTTCCGTATTGGCGCTCCTCGCAACACGGCTGATTCCAGTCGCAGGATCGCACCTTCAGCAAAGGTCCTCGGGTCCCGACTTTCATAACACCAAATTGTTACGATCGCCACTGGTGACCGGGGAGGATGGATCCTCCCAGACATTCGTCTTCACCAGCCGCGCCGAGGTCTGTTGTAGGCGGGATGAGGCGACGGGGAGACCACCAAAATACAGGATGTTCCAAATTGGGACCTCATTGTCCCCCATCGTCGCCTCCGAGTTTCTTCGTTCATGTGCGGCAGCTCCTTTTTATAAGTTCCGGATCCGGATTGATTTTCCTCTTTGGCCAATAATTTATCGTCGAGTTGATCCCTTGATGCGGTGCGCCAATGTCGGTGTATCTTGCGAAATCATAGTGCTCTAGGCATGTCCCAGAAACTGGCCATACTCGGCATGTGCAATAGGCGACATTAGGAGCGATATTACCAACGGACTGTCTTCCTCTAGGAGCGCTCTTAATCCGCGGGTGGTTTCCGAAATCGCTAACGGCCGGTCTGGTCCATTCGCAAAATGGTTGTTTGACTGTTTTCAAACGGAGAAGTGACGTTGCAGGCTTGCAACGTCACAACACACAGTTTGAAAAGTACGAAATACATCCCTAAATGAAGGGTTTCGGCACAAGTATCAGTTCCATGGCATTTTTAGCTAGGAGTGCTAATGACTGTTTCTCATCATTCAATCACTGTTTTACCGATTCAGTCACTGTACCGCTAAAACAGTGACTGAATGATGAGAAACTGACATTAGCGCTCCTAGCTAAAAATGCCATGGAACTGATATGTCAACTTTACTTATAGACGGTTCTGGGGTGAGTGCCGTGGGGTCTGACACAGTCCTCTCACCAAAAGGCACCCTGCCTTCCCCACTCCGTGGCCAGATCCTTTTCGAACAAAGTCTCACTCATTACAACATCATAACATGACCTTTCCGAACAATAGCTGAATAGACCAAAGTGCCCATCTGCCATCGCCAGACGACGGTTCTGTTTATTTTCACGCCTCCTTATTTAAGACGTCACGTACGACCAGGTTCCACCATAAATCTTTACAATATTAGGGGTCGCCTCTACATCTGCTATTGACTCGATTTAACACGTGGGCGCTGACAGATACTTCTGCCGAAACCCTCCGTTTAGGGATGTATTTCGTACTTTTCAAACTGTGTGTTTAAACACGTATGGTTTAACATAATAAAGGTTGCATTGACATTGTGTGTCCCCGCAAGTGCGCTTGGTGTATGCTTTTCTATAAGAACCCTAAATCTCTCGATATTTAAGAAAATGTATGTGTCTTGACAGTAGCAGCACTATCGCGCCGCCCAATGCTTCTCGAACTCCGGTACATGTTGCCGAATAATGAAAATTACGCCTTGAAAACGCAAAAGTAGGCCATTTTAGACACCAAGCGCACTTGGTGGGTCTTTTATCTAGCGATTATGACTACGTAGGGGCCCCAAATATGTATTAGCGAGACGTGGTTTGAAAAGTACGGGACCCTTGGAACCTCGTGTACGTATACCTGGATCTAGCGGGTGTGAGTGTGCCATCATACTCTCGCTCGACCAAGGCCAACTAAGGACCGACACCCATTAAGGACACGTAAAGGTCATCTTTATTGTTTTACTGGAATCATAATTTTTTATGCACTACTTGATGCAGCTCGGTATTCTAAATGAAAATGTATTGTTATATACTTTATACTATGTATATACCCAGTCAGCCAGGCCTGCCTCGAGCAGAAATCGAGCCCATCTGCCGGTCAGAATCCAGGACTAAGCGGCCAGAATTGTGCCCGAGCAGCTTCTGCCGGGCAGATGCCCAGTCTTTCTGCCAGCAGAAAGCGCTACTTATGCACGCGTAGATGCCCGTCCAAAATCGAGCATTTTGCTTACTGGGTATATATGTATATAACGCCACGATTGCTATATGTTGCAAATGTTGTCTTTTATGAAACCCGAATACTAACAGAAAAACAGTTTTTACTGCTCAGGTAATACTGTTTATTTAAGGAAAAAATGTGTGATTTTCGTGTTGTATATTGTATAGTGTCATTCTGTTACACAATGTATATACGGTGGCATACAATTTTTGCAATGAAATACTTGTATTCACATATAGAAATTCAGATTTAATTTCAATACAAGTTAGCTGAAGCAGAATAAATGTTATAAAAGAAAATTACCTACGAATAGGACAGGTTAGCGATACAAATGGAAGCATCCATGAATTACCAAATTCTTACGAAAACCATTTACACAAGATTGCGTTATACTAAAATATAATTAATTAGTTATTTTCCTTGTAAAACGTGGAAATGCTTAAAATATCTGAAGACAGGCCATTGATCTTTCAGACTTATGCGGACCCGCCAGTTACCACCCCAATTCAAACCCGGCCGAGGGATGATAAAGCGTTTGATAACACGGCATTCGTAGATTACGAAGAGCCGCTGTCAATAAAGACTGATTATTACCAGCTCAATGATGTTTTAGAGCCAAACGATTCAGGCAATACTTTGCTGCTCGTATCAAAAGAATTTCACCCGTATTTATTTATTATAATTTAATTGTTTCCAATTTACAGGCATTCTGACGATCCAGCAAAGAGGAACATTACGGCCTCGTGTTAGCTCACCGACAAGAATTGAACATCCAAATTTACCACCGCTGAATCTACATCCACATAAGAGATCATTTCGTAAAGATTCTGCCACGCTGCAAGCCTCGGATACACTACTAAGACGTAGTAGCATTACATCGTCCACCTATATCCCGACCATATAAATTCGATGTCTGATCTTTTTTATACATATATGAATATGTCTATACAGTAAGCAACATGAACGGTACATCACCGATTTGTTATCTTCATTACTTTAACCATAAGCATGTAATAGTTACGTAAGTTAAATCAAGCGACATAATCGTTGAATGAGATGTGTAAATTAGATCTACATTCTCTATATTCATTTATAACTTAAGTCTTACAAAGTAGCGATGTAATGAAACTAAACGTATTTAGATATATAACATATTACTATATACTTCCGTCACATTTTTATTATGTATGAACTTAATATAATACCTAATAAAAGTTCCGAACAAATTTGGAATCTTTTCTGTGATTCTCCTTACTACAGTAAACTTGCGGTCTAGCTCCCATCGCCTGTTCCGAGCAGGAACAGAGATCGTGTATGGAAACTCTTTTTATATGATTGCGTCGACCGCTCCGACCGCGCCGAAAGTAGAAAGGATGCCGAACGTAGAAAACAACAGCGTGTAAACACGGACCACGCGGTAGCTCGAGCTTCTTAGCCCCTCGTGGGTATGCCCCATACACCAGGGGTGGGCATTTTTTCCTCAATTGAGGCAAGACCGTCCACACCACAGAGCCCACTGCCTCCCACCAGCATCCATCGTTACCATGGAAAAAGAACGCGCTTCGCTCGTAGCAAGCAGTGCGCATGTCTCGCGAAGGCTTTTTTTGTGACTAGCGCAACGCTAGTCACAAAAATGATTATTGACTAATAATTTCATAAGCTCTACAAAAGTGTCTAATAATTAATGACTAATTAAATACTTGAGCATGCCAATGATTTATGACTATATAAGTATTTAATCGTAATGACTAATGAATAATGTCTAAATTTTTATTAAGGATAAATATTGACCACTGACTATAATGGCATAACTAATGACTAAATACAATACTGTAATAATATAATAATGTCATATTAGTTTATAAACGTATAAAATACAGATCATGACACGTTTGGTCACTGCAAATTCCGATATGGTTTAAGTATACATATTAATGTATGTTAATCGCACAATAGTGACTGATGACTAAAGATTGATGACTGATCATTTAAACTAACTAATGATTAATCATAACCAATAAGCAATAACTAACGATTACTTAGAGTTGTGACTAACTAGTGCCATGTAGTTATGACTAACTAATAAAAAAGTTTTAACTAACTTTTTTAAGTTTTGACTAACAATCAATCAGACTATTAGTCATTTTTAATTATTAGTTGATTTTTGCCCAACTCTGCTGAGCGTAAAGTAGATTTATTGGCGAGAGGGGGTGTCCCTTGAACGGGGAGGGATGGTTGACTGCGGCCATCTTCGATGGCAGCACTGTGGCACGCTCTATAAGCGATTTTAAATACTACAGTAATTCTTCAATCGGAGTCCTGGGTCGCCTATCTAATCGAAGTCCAGTGCCTACTCACTCCACTGCCGGCCAACGCTGCGCTGCGCCGTAGAGCGGCGATGATTGATATATCGGTGTGAACACCACACATTGATTCGAGTGAATCGAAGTCTCAAACTTCTTAATTTTAATGATCGGTTTATGGGACTTTAACCAGCTTATTCCTGGCGTTTCTCTGATTAAAATGGTACCAAAAACGATATAATTGGGCCAATATTTAGTGGTTTAATCGACGATGAAAGTTTCGAACGCAACGAAGAAGAGCGTATTGAAGAGAAAGAGACGCGAACAATAGCCGCCGCCGGCACAGTTCAAAGGCCCGCGTTGTCGCCGTTCTTCGTTGCGTTCGAAACTTTCATAGTCGATTAAACTACTAAATAATGGCCCAATTGTATCGTATTTGGTATCATTTTGCATTAGAAAAATGCCATGAATATGTTGGTGAAAGTTCCATAATGATATCATAGAAAATAAAGAAGCTAAGATTTTGGTGTTTCATTGTGATGATGCACGGGCCTTTAAACTGTGCCGGCGACAGCGACACGCTTCGGCCACGCGATCCTATTTCATTCTGTCCTTCTCTATGTTCGACTCGTCGTTTGAAGTCTCGGCGCGGTAGACGCAGTCATAAAAATATAGCCACCCTACACTACCCAAGTCCGTTCAAAACATGGGTGTTGGGACCAGGGTGACCATATTCTCGGGGGACCAGTCCCCTTACGTCTCCGTCCCTCGCCTAGATGCTCCGTCAAGTCTGCCTCGCTTCCCCCACTCTTACCACTACCACTACTCATAGCATGCTATGAGTCGGCTCCACGCGGTACGCAGCAGCGGTAGTGGTAAGAGTGGGGGAAGCGAGGCAGACTTGACGGAGCATCTAGGCGAGGGACGGAGACGTAAGGGGACTGGTTCCCCGAGAATATGGTCACCCTGGTTGGGACTCCGATCGAAGAATTACTGTAGTGTAGCGTCTGTCCTCGTCTGTGACACATCTGTGACTAGCTGGAACATCTCTAGCATGGAACAGAACCTACATCACCATTAGCAGGAAACAGAACCTACTTTACTGTTATTAAGGCTGCCCCGGAGCGGAAATAGTTACTTCAACAGCGCCAATCGAGATGAACTACGAAGACAGGGAAGCAGATATGTTTCTCGCAGGAAAGACACTGACAGAGAATATGAGACAGCTTGATTTTTTCGATCACGCGGGAAGGCTACATTTCGCGAAAAAGCAATATTTTTTTATGCTCTTTGTGTTGAAATATTCTCTGCATTATTGCGGGGTCCCGCACAAAGCCCTTTTTTGCAATTTGGCTATTGGAACTTTATAAACAGCAAAAGTGTACGTTTTTATAGAAGAAATTTTGTTCTGTATACTTTTTTCAAATGCTCTTTAATTATTGCGGGTTAGAGTACAGAGCCCTTTTTTGGAAAAAGTGTACAGAAAAAAATTTCTTCTATAAAAACGTACACTTTTGTTGTTCATAAAGTTCCAATAGCCAAATTGCAAAAAAGGGCTTTGTGCGGGACCCCGCAATAATGCAGAGAATATTTCAACACAAAGAGCATACAAAAATATTGCTTCTTCGCGAAATGCAGTCCACCCGCGTGATCGAAAAAATCAAGCTGTTTCATATTCTCTGGCATTGTCTTTCCTGCGAGAAACATATCTGCTTCTCTGTCTTCGTAGTTCACCTCGATTGGCGCTGTCACCGCCCGATCATGATAGATATAACATTAACTACTGTGGAAGCTTTCGGCCGTTAGATCGAGTTGATGGAACATTAGTGTCGTGAAATTCTCTGTGGTGGCTATCCTCTACGTTCGCCAGCAGATGGACAATTAGTCAACACTTTTCCCGCTACTACCTGACTCACCACTAATCCACATACATACACTACTCTGCAGAAGAAAGAAGCAACCGGCCATTTTAAATAGAAAAGCGTAAAAAATCAAATAAGAACACAGTAAGTTTCGAAAAAGGATTCCGTTGTTTAATTGAATAGTTCTAAAAATATATATGTATATGTCGGAGGCTGAACGGCTGGATTCTCCTTTGAACCCGTCGGGAGTCGACCGGAAACGTTATTCGCCGATTCGCTCATCTTTCTCACGCGCGCGAAAGACAAAAGAACGACGGGACAACGGTCGCTAACAACTACTACAATTCGCAATCGCGTAGCGCAACGGCGAGACACGTCAACGAGCTCACGAGCCCGGCAGAACCTTCGCACGAAAATCTCAAGTGCGTCCCTTTTCAACCTCTCTCTCTACTGCGATAGCTTTCCAACAATCCAAACACTCTTTACTGCAGCGTAGCCAAAAACGTTCTGCCGCTCGTGGTCACGTTCAACAAGGTCCCAACCCATTTCTTTTACGGGATCCAATTTCGCATCTCTCCTTGCGCCGGCACGGCGTTTTTTTTTGCACCAGAGGAATGCAGGTAAATAGGAAACATTTTATTGCTCTTTCGCTGGGCAGTTACAAAGGTACGCCCCAGCATTTGGCTCTCAGCTGTTTGACGATAAACGCGTAAACTAGATGTCTAAATTATTACTTTAAAACTAGACTTAATCGTACACAGGCGTGAATTCCAAATGACAACATGATTGTCTTGTTCGGTGGATAAAAGTTACGCGTCGATGCCAACGGTTTGCGTTGCTGCAGTCACGTCCCAACATATATATAGGCATACCGAAACGCAATTTCGGGGAGTTCGGGTAGGCTAGCAGAAGTGGGGGAGTTCGTAGGGTAGCAGAAGTGGGGGAGTTCGCAGGGTAACAGAAGTGGCGGAGTATGTAGGGTAGCAGAAGTAGGGGAGCATGTAGGGTAGCATAAGTAGGGGAGTATGCGGGGTAGCAGAAGGAGAGGAGTATGCACGGTAGAAGAAGTAGGGGAATACGTGGGATAGCAGAAGTAGGGGTGTACGTAGGCTAGCGGAAGTGGGGGAGTTCGTAGGGTAGAAGAAGTGGGGGAGTATGTAGGGTAGCAGAAGTAGGGGAGTATGTAGGGTAGCAGAAGTAGGGGAGTATGTAGGGTAGCAGCAGTAGCGGAGCATGCAGGGTAGCATAAGTAGGGGAGTATGTGGGGTAGCAGAAGGAGAGGAGTATGCAGGGTAGCAGAAGTAGGGGCATACGTGGGGTAGCAGAAGTACGGGGTACGTAGGCTAGCAGAAGTGGGGGAGATCGTAGGGTAGCAGAAGTGGGGGAGTATGTAGGGTAGCAGAAGTAGGGGAGTATGTAGGGTAGCAGACCTAGGGGAATACGTGGGATAGCAGAAGGAGGGAAGCACGTAGGGTAGCAGAAGTAGGAGAGCACATAGAGTGGCAGAGGTCGTGGAATATGTAGAGTAGCAGAGGCAGGGAAGTATGTAGGGTAGCAGAAGTGGGGGAGTATGTAGGGTAACAGAAGTAGGGGAGTACGTAAGGTAGCAGAAGTAGGGGAGTACGTAGGGTAGCAGAAGTAGAGGAGTATGCAGGGTAGCAGAAGTAGGGGAATACGTGGGGTAGCAGAAGTAGGGTAGTCCGTAGGCTAGCAGTAGTGGGGGAGTTCGTAGTGTATCAGAAGTGGGGGAGTATGTAGGGTAGCAGAAGTAGGGTAGTATGTAGGGTAGCAGAAGTAGGGGAATATGGGGTTGCAGAAGTTTCGAAGCACGTAGGGTAGCAGAAGTTGGGGAGTTCGTAGGGTAGCAGAAGTAGGGGAGCAGGTAGGGTAGCATAAGTAGTGGAGTATGAGGGGTAGCAGAAGGAGAGGAGTATGTAGGGTAGCAGAAGTAGGGGAATACGTGGGGTTGCAGAAGTAGGGAAGCACGTAGGGTAGCAGAAGTTGGGGAGTTCGTAGAGTAGCAGAAGTAGGGGAGCCTGTAGGGTAGCATAAGTGGGGGAGTATGAGGGGTAGCAGAAGGAGTGGAGTATGCAGGGTAGCAGAAGTAGGGGAATACGTGGGGTTGCAGAAGTAGGGAAGCACGTAGGGTAGCAGAAGTTGGGGAGTTCGTAGAGTAGCAGAAGTAGGGGAGCCTGTAGGGTAGCATAAGTGGGGGAGTATGAGGGGTAGCAGAAGGAGTGGAGTATGCAGGGTAGCAGAAGTGGGGGAATACGTGGGGTAGCAGAAGTAGGGGAGTACGTAGGGTAGCAGAAGTAGGGGAGTATGTAGGGTAGCAGAAGTAGGGGAGTATGTAGGGTAGGAGAAGTAGGGGAGTATGTAGGCTAGCAGAAGTACGGGAGCATGTAGGGTAGCAGAAGTAGGGGAGTATGTAGGGTAGCAGAAGTAGGGGAATACGTGGGGTTGCAGAAGTAGCGAAGCACGTAGGGTAGCAGAAGTTGGGGAGTTCGTAGGGTAGCAGAAGTAGGGGAGCATGTAGGGTAGCATAAGTAGGGGAGTATGTAGGGTAGCAGAAGTAGGGGAATACGTGGGGTTGCAGAAGTAGCGAAGCACGTAGGGTAGCAGAAGTTGGGGAGTTCGTAGGGTAGCAGAAGTAGGGGAGCATGTAGGGTAGCATAAGTAGGGGAGTATGAGGGGTAGCAGAAGGAGAGGAGCATGTAGGGTGGCAGAAGTAGGGGAATACGTGGGGTAGCATAAGTAGGGGAGTATGTAGGGTAGCAGAAGTAGGGGAATACGTGGGGTAGCAGAAGTAGAGGAGTACGTAGGGTAGCAGAAGTAAGGGAGTATGTAGGGTAGCAGAAGTAGGGGAGAATGTAGGGTAGCAGAAGTAGGGTAGCATGTAGGGTAGCATAAGTAGGGGAGTATGTGGGGTAGCAGAAGCAGGGGAGCACATAGGGTAGCAGAAGTAGGAGAGCATGTAGGGTAGCATAAGCAGGGGAGTATGTGTTGTAGCAGAAGGAGAGGAGTATTTAGGGTAGCAGAAGTAGGGGAATACGTGGGGTAACAGAAGTAGGGGAGTACGTAGAGTAGCAGAAGTTGAGGGAGTATGTATAGTAGCAGAACATGGGTAGTATGTATAGTAGCAGAAGTTGGCGAGTATGAAGAGTAGCAGACGTAGGGGAGTATGTAGAGTAGCAGACGTAGGGGAGTATGTAGGGTAGCAGAAGTAGGGGAGCATGTAGGGTAGCAGAAGTCGGGGAGTATGTAGGGCAGCAGAAGTAGGGGAGCATGTAGGGTAGCATAAGTACGGGAGTATGTGGGGTAGCAGAAGGAGAGGAGTATGCAGGGTAGCAGAAGTAGGGGAATACGTGGGGTAGCAGAAGTAGGGGAATACGTGGGGTAGCAGAAGTAGGGGAATACGTGGGGTAGCAGAAGTAGGGGAGTACGTAGGGTAGCAGAAGTAGGGGAGTATGTAGGGTAGCAGAAGTAGGGGAGTATGTAGGGTAGCAGAAGTAGGGGAATACGTGGGGTTGCAGAAGTAGCGAAGCACGTAGGGTAGCAGAAGTTGGGGAGTTCGTAGGGCAGCAGAAGTAGGGGAGCATGTAGGGTAGCATAAGTACGGGAGTATGTGGGGTAGCAGAAGGAGAGGAGTATGCAGGGTAGCAGAAGTAGGGGAATACGTGGGGTAGCAGAAGTAGGGGAATACGTGGGGTTGCAGAAGTAGCGAAGCACGTAGGGTAGCAGAAGTTGGGGAGTTCGTAGGGTAGCAGCAGTAGGGGAGCATGTAGGGTAGCATAAGTAGGGGAGTATGAGGGGTAGCAGAAGGAGAGGAGCATGTAGGGTGGCAGAAGTAGGGGAATACGTGGGGTAGCATAAGTAGGGGAGTATGTAGGGTAGCAGAAGTAGGGGAATACGTGGGGTAGCAGAAGTAGAGGAGTACGTAGGGTAGCAGAAGTAAGGGAGTATGTAGGGTAGCAGAAGTAGGGGAGAATGTAGGGTAGCAGAAGTAGGGTAGCATGTAGGGTAGCATAAGTAGGGGAGTATGTGGGGTAGCAGAAGCAGGGGAGCACGTAGGGTAGCAGAAGTAGGAGAGCATGTAGGGTAGCATAAGCAGGGGAGTATGTGGGGTAGCAGAAGGAGAGGAGTATCCAGGATAGCAGAAGTAGGGGAATACGTGGGGTAGCAGAAGTAGGGGAGTACGTAGAGTAGCAGAAGTTGAGGGAGTATGTATAGTAGCAGAACATGGGTAGTATGTATAGTAGCAGAAGTTGGCGAGTATGAAGAGTAGCAGACGTAGGGGAGTATGTAGAGTAGCAGACGTAGGGGAGTATGTAGTGTATCAGAAGTAGGGGAGCATGTAGGGTAGCAGAAGTCGGGGAGTATGTAGGGCAGCAGAAGTAGGGGAGCATGTAGGGTAGCATAAGTACGGGAGTATGTGGGGTAGCAGAAGGAGAGGAGTATGCAGGGTAGCAGAAGTAGGGGAATACGTGGGGTAGCAGAAGTAGGAGAATACGTGGGGTAGCAGAAGTAGGGGAATACGTGAGGTAGCAGAAGTAGGGTAGTACGTAGGGTAGCAGAAGTAGGGGAGTATGTAGGGTAGCAGAAGTAGGGGAGTATGTAGGGTAGCAGAAGTAGGGGAGTATGTAGGGTAGCAGAAGTAGGGGAGTATGTAGGGTAGCTGAAGTAGGGGAGTATGCAGGTTAGCAGAAGTAGGGGAATATGTAGGGTTGCAGAAGTAGGGGAGTATGTAGGGTAGCAGAAGTGGAGGAGCATGTAGGCTAGCATAAGTAGGGGAGTATGTTGGGTAGCAGAAGTAGAGGAGTATGCAGGGTAGCAGAAGTAGGGGAATACGTGGGATAGCAGAAGTAGGGGAGTACGTAGGGTAGCAGCAGTAGGGGAGTATGTAGAGTAGCAGACGTAGGGGAGTATATAAGGAAGCAGAAGTAGGGGAGTATGTAGGGTAGCAGAAGTAGACGTTGGGGAGTATGTAGGGTAGCAGAAGTAGGGGAGTATGTAGAGTAGCAGAAGTGGGGGAGTTCGTAGGGTAGCAGAAGTGGGGGAGTACGTAGGGTAGCAGAAATGGGGGAGTATGTAGGGTAGCAGAGGTAGGGGAGTATGTAGGGTAGCAGAAGTAGGGGAATACGTGGGTAGCAGAAGTAGGGGAGCACGTAGGGTAGCAGAAGTTGGGGAGTTCGTAGGGTAGCAGAAGTATGGGAGCATGTAGGGTAGCATAAGTAGGGGAGTATGTGGGGTAGCATACGTAGGGGAGTATGTAGGGTAGCAGAAGAAGGGGAGCATGTAGGGTAGCAGAAGTCGGGGAGTATGGAGGGTAGCAGAAGTAGGGGAGCATGTAGGGTAGCATAAGTAGGGGAGTATGTGGGGTAGCATAAATAGGGGAGTATGTAGGGTAGCAGAGGTAGGGGAGTATGTAGGGTAGCAGAAGCAGGGGAGTTCGTAGGGTAGCAGAAGTAGGGGAGCATGTAGGGTAGCATAAGTAGGGGAGCATGTGGGGTAGCAGAAGGAGAGGAGTATGCACGGTAGCAGAAGTAGGGGAATACGTGAGGTAGCAGAAGTAGGGGAGTACGTAGGGTAGCAGCAGTAGGGGAGTATGTAGAGTAGCAGACGTAGGGGAGTATATAGGGAAGCAGAAGTAGGGGAGTATGTAGGGTAGCAGAAGTAGACGTTGGGGAGTATGTAGGGTAGCAGAAGTAGGGGAGTATGTAGAGTAGCAGAAGTGGGGGAGTTCGTAGGGTAGCAGAAGTGGGGGAGTACGTAGGGTAGCAGAAATGGGGGAGTATGTAGGGTAGCAGAGGTAGGGGAATACGTGGGTAGCAGAAGTAGGGGAGCACGTAGGGTAGCAGAAGTTGGGGAGTTCGTAGGGTAGCAGAAGTATGGGAGCATGTAGGGTAGCATAAGTAGGGGTATGTGGGGTAGCATATGTAGGGGAGTATGTAGGGTAGCAGAAGAAGGGGAGCATGTAGGGTAGCAGAAGTCGGGGAGTATGGAGGGTAGCAGAAGTAGGGGAGCATGTAGGGTAGCATAAGTAGGGGAGTATGTGGGGTAGCATAAATAGGGGAGTATGTAGGGTAGCAGAGGTAGGGGAGTATGTAGGGTAGCAGAAGCAGGGGAATACGTGGGGTAGCAGAAGTAGGAGATCACGTCGGGTAGCAGAAGTTGGGGAGTTCGTAGGGTAGCAGAAGTAGGGGAGCATGTAGGGTAGCATAAGTAGGGGAGCATGTGGGGTAGCAGAAGGAGAGGAGTATGCACGGTAGCAGAAGTAGGGGAATACGTGAGGTAGCAGAAGTAGGGGAGTACGTAGGGTAGCAGAAGTAGGGGAGCATGTAGGGTAGCATAAGTAGGGGAGTATGTAGGGTAGCGGAAGTAGGGGAATACGTGGGGTAGCAGAAGTAGGGGAGTACGTAGGGTAGCAGAAGTAAGGGAGTATGTAGGGTAGCAGAAGTAGGGGAGAATGTAGGGTAGCAGAAGTAGGGTAGCATGTAGGGTAGCATAAGTAGGGGAGTATGTGGAGTAGCAGAAGCAGGGGAGCACGTAGGGTAGCAGAAGTAGGAGATCATGTAGGGTAGCATAAGCAGGGGAGTATGTGGGGTAGCAGAAGGAGAGGAGTATGCAGGGTAGCAGAAGTAGGGGAATACGTGAGGTAGCAGAAGTAGGGGAGTACGTAGGGTAGCAGAAGTAGGGGAGCATGTAGGGTAGCATAAGTAAGGGAGTATGTAGGGTAGCAGAAGTAGGGGAATACGTGGGGTTGCAGAAGTAGCGAAGCACGTAGGGTAGCAGTAGTTGGGGAGTTCGTAGGGTAGCAGAAGTAGGAGAGCATGTAGGGTAGCATAAGCAGGGGAGTATGTGGGGTAGCAGAAGGAGAGGAGCATGTAGGGTAGCGGAAGTAGGGGAATACGTGGGGTAGCAGAAGTAGGGGAGTACGTAGGGTAGCAGAAGTTGGGGAGTATGTAGGGTAGCAGAAGTAGGGGAGAATGTAGGGTAGCAGAAGTAGGGTAGCATGTAGGGTAGCATAAGTAGGGGAGTATGTGGGGTAGCAGAAGCAGGGGAGCACGTAGGGTAGCAGAAGTAGGAGAGCATGTAGGGTAGTATAAGCAGGGGAGTATGTGGGGTAGCAGATGGAGAGGAGCATGTAGGGTAGCGGAAGTAGGGAATACGTGGGGTAGCAGAAGTAGGGGAGTACGTAGGGTAGCAGAAGTAAGGGAGTATGTAGGGTAGCAGAAGTAGGGGAGAATGTAGGGTAGCAGAAGTAGGGTAGCATGTAGGGTAGCATAAGTAGGGGAGTATGTGGGGTAGCAGAAGCAGGGGAGCACGTAGGGTAGCAGAAGTAGGAGAGCATGTAGGGTAGCGGAAGTAGGGAATACGTGGGGTAGCAGAAGTAGGGGAGTACGTAGGGTAGCAGAAGTAAGGGAGTATGTAGGGTAGCAGAAGTAGGGGAGCATGTAGGGTAGCATAAGTAGGGGAGCATGTGGGGTAGCAGAAGGAGAGGAGTATGCACGGTAGCAGAAGTAGGGGAGCATGTAGGGTAGCATAAGTAGGGGAGCATGTGGGGTAGCAGAAGGAGAGGAGTATGCACGGTAGCAGAAGTAGGGGAATACGTGAGGTAGCAGAAGTAGGGGAGTACGCAGGGTAGCAGAAGTAGGGGAGCATGTAGGGTAGCATAAGTAAGGGAGTATGTAGGGTAGCAGAAGTAGGGGAATACGTGGGGTTGCAGAAGTAGTGAAGCACGTAGGGTAGCAGTAGTTGGGGAGTTCGTAGGGTAGCAGAAGTAGGGGAGTATGTAGGGTAGCATAAGTAGGGGAGTATGAGGGGTAGCAGATGGGGAGGAGCATGTAGGGTAGCGGAAGTAGGGAATACGTGGGGTAGCAGAAGTAGGGGAGTACGTAGGGTAGCAGAAGTAAGGGAGTATGTAGGGTAGCAGAAGTAGGGGAGAATGTAGGGTAGCAGAAGTAGGGTAGCATGTAGGGTAGCATAAGTAGGGGAGTATGTGGGGTAGCAGAAGCAGGGGAGCACGTAGGGTAGCAGAAGTAGGAGAGCATGTAGGGTAGCATAAGCAGGGGAGTATGTGGGGTAGCAGAAGGAGAGGAGTATCCAGGGTAGCAGAAGTAGGGGAATACGTGGGGTAGCAGAAGTAGGGGAGTACGTAGAGTAGCAGAAGTTGAGGGAGTATGTATAGTAGCAGAACATGGGTAGTATGTATAGTAGCAGAAGTTGGCGAGTATGAAGAGTAGCAGACGTAGGGGAGTATGTAGAGTAGCAGACGTAGGGGAGTATGTAGGGTAGCAGAAGTAGGGGAGCATGTAGGGTAGCAGAAGTCGGGGAGTATGTAGGGCAGCAGAAGTAGGGGAGCATGTAGGGTAGCATAAGTACGGGAGTATGTGGGGTAGCAGAAGGAGAGGAGTATGCAGGGTAGCAGAAGTAGGGGAATACGTGGGGTAGCAGAAGTAGGGGAATACGTGGGGTAGCAGAAGTAGGGGAATACGTGGGGTAGCAGAAGTAGGGGAGTACGTAGGGTAGCAGAAGTAGGGGAGTATGTAGGGTAGCAGAAGTAGGGGAGTATGTAGGGTAGCAGAAGTAGGGGAGCATATCGGCTAGCATAAGTAGGTGGGTATGTGGGGTAGCAGAAGTAGAGGAGTATGCAGGGTAGCAGAAGTAGGGGAATACGTAATGTAGCAGAAATAGGGGAGTACTTAGGGTCGCAGAAGTAGAGGAGTAGGTAGAGTAGCAGAGGTAGGGGAGTACGTAGACTAGCAGAAATGTTACAGTTCGTAGGGTAGCAGAAGTGGGTGAGTATGTAGGGTAGCAGAAGTAGGGGAGTATGTAGGGTAGCAGAAGTAGTGGAGTATACAGCGTAGCAGAAGTAGGGGATTATGTAGGGTAGCAGAAGTTGGGGAATATGTATAGTAGCAGAACTTGGGGAGTATGTATAGTAGGAGACGTGGGGGAGTATGGAGGCTAGCAGAAGTAGGGGAGTATGTAGGGTAGCAGAAGTAGGGGAGTATGTAGGGTAGCAGAAGTAGGGGAGTATGTAGGGTAGCAGAAGTAGGGGAGTGTGCAGGTTAGCAGAAGTAGGGGAATATGTAGGGTTGCAGAAGTAGGGGAGTATGTAGGGTAGCAGAAGTGGAGGAGCATGTAGGCTAGCATAAGTAGGGGAGTATGTTGGGTAGCAGAAGTAGAGGAGTATGCAGGGTAGCAGAAGTAGGGGAATACGTGGGGTAGCAGAAGTAGGGGAGTACGTAGGGTAGCAGCAGTAGGGGAGTATGTAGAGTAGCAGACGTAGGGGAGTATATAGGGTAGCAGATGTAGGGGAGTATGTAGGGTAGCAGAAGTAGACGTTGGGGAGTATGTAGGGTAGCAGAAGTAGGGGAGTATGTAGAGTAGCAGAAGTAGGGGAGTATGTAGGGTAGCAGAAGCAGGGTGGCATGTAGGCTAGCATAAGTAGGGGAGTATGTGGGGTAGCAGAAGTAGAGGAGTATGCAGGGTAGCAGAAGTAGGGGAATACGTGCGGTAGCAGAAGTAGGGGAGTACGTACGCTAGGAGAAGTGGGGGAGTTCGTAGGGTAGCAGAAGTGGGGGAGTACGTAGGGTAGCAGAAGTGGGGGAGTATGTAGGGTAGCAGAGGTAGGGGAGTATGTAGGGTAGCAGAAGTAGGGGAATACGTGGGTAGCAGAAGTAGGGGAGCACGTAGGGTAGCAGAAGTTGGGGAGTTCGTAGGGTAGCAGAAGTATGGGAGCATGTAGGGTAGCATAAGTAGGGGAGTATGTGGGGTAGCATACGTAGGGGAGTATGTAGGGTAGCAGAAGAAGGGGAGCATGTAGGGTAGCAGAAGTCGGGGAGTATGTAGTGTAGCAGAAGTAGGGGAGCATGTAGGGTAGCATAAGTAGGGGAGCATGTGGGGTAGCAGAAGGAGAGGAGTATGCACGGTAGCAGAAGTAGGGGAATACGTGAGGTAGCAGAAGTAGGGGAGTACGTAGGGTAGCAGAAGTAGGGGAGCATGTAGGGTAGCATAAGTAGGGGAGTATGTAGGGTAGCAGAGGTAGGGGAGTATGTAGGGTAGCAGAAGTAGGGGAATACGTGGGGTAGCAGAAGTAGGAGAGCACGTCGGGTAGCAGAAGTTGGGGAGTTCGTAGGGTAGCAGAAGTAGCGGAGCATGTAGGGTAGCATAAGTAGTGGAGCATGTGGGGTAGCATAAGTAGGAAGGAGAGGAGTATGCAGGGTAGCAGAAGTAGGGGAATACGTGGGGTTGCAGAAGTAGCGAAGCACGTAGGGTAGCAGAAGTTGGGGAGTTCGTAGGGTAGCAGAAGTAGGGGAGCATGTAGGTTGCATAAGTAGGGGAGTATGTGGGGTAGCAGAAGCAGGGGAGCACATAGGGTAGCAGAAGTAGGAGAGCATGTAGGGTAGCATAAGCAGTGGAGTATGTGGGGTAGCAGAAGGAGAGGAGTATCCAGGGTAGCAGAAGTAGGGGAATACGTGGGGTAGCAGAAGTAGGGGAGTACGTAGAGTAGCAGAAGTTGAGGGAGTATGTATAGTAGCAGAACATGGGTAGTATGTATAGTAGCAGAAGTTGGCGAGTATGAAGAGTAGCAGACGTAGGGGAGTATGTAGGGTAGCTGAAGTAGGGGAGTATGCAGGTTAGCAGAAGTAGGGGAATATGTAGGGTTGCAGAAGTAGGGGAGTATGTAGGGTAGCAGAAGTGGAGGAGCATGTAGGCTAGCATAAGTAGGGGAGTATGTTGGGTAGCAGAAGTAGAGGAGTATGCAGGGTAGCAGAAGTAGGGGAATACGTGGGGTAGCAGAAGTAGGGGAGTACGTAGGGTAGCAGCAGTAGGGGAGTATGTAGAGTAGCAGACGTAGGGGAGTATATAGGGAAGCAGAAGTAGGGGAGTATGTAGGGTAGCAGAAGTAGACGTTGGGGAGTATGTAGAGTAGCAGAAGTGGGGGAGTTCGTAGGGTAGCAGAAGTGGGGGAGTACGTAGGGTAGCAGAAATGGGGGAGTATGTAGGGTAGCAGAGGTAGGGGAGTATGTAGGGTAGCAGAAGTAGGGGAATACGTGGGTAGCAGAAGTAGGGGAGCACGTAGGGTAGCAGAAGTTGGGGAGTTCGTAGGGTAGCAGAAGTATGGGAGCATGTAGGGTAGCATAAGTAGGGGAGTATGTGGGGTAGCATACGTAGGGGAGTATGTAGGGTAGCAGAAGAAGGGGAGCATGTAGGGTAGCAGAAGTCGGGGAGTATGGAGGGTAGCAGAAGTAGGGGAGCATGTAGGGTAGCATAAGTAGGGGAGTATGTGGGGTAGCATAAATAGGGGAGTATGTAGGGTAGCAGAGGTAGGGGAGTATGTAGGGTAGCAGAAGCAGGGGAATACGTGGGGTAGCAGAAGTAGGAGAGCACGTCGGGTAGCAGAAGTTGGGGAGTTCGTAGGGTAGCAGAAGTAGGGGAGCATGTAGGGTAGCATAAGTAGGGGAGCATGTGGGGTAGCAGAAGGAGAGGAGTATGCACGGTAGCAGAAGTAGGGGAATACGTGAGGTAGCAGAAGTAGGGGAGTACGTAGGGTAGCAGCAGTAGGGGAGTATGTAGAGTAGCAGACGTAGGGGAGTATATAGGGAAGCAGAAGTAGGGGAGTATGTAGGGTAGCAGAAGTAGACGTTGGGGAGTATGTAGGGTAGCAGAAGTAGGGGAGTATGTAGAGTAGCAGAAGTGGGGGAGCTCGTAGGGTAGCAGAAGTGGGGGAGTACGTAGGGTAGCAGAAATGGGGGAGTATGTAGGGTAGCAGAGGTAGGGGAATACGTGGGTAGCAGAAGTAGGGGAGCACGTAGGGTAGCAGAAGTTGGGGAGTTCGTAGGGTAGCAGAAGTATGGGAGCATGTAGGGTAGCATAAGTAGGGGAGTATGTGGGGTAGCATACGTAGGGGAGTATGTAGGGTAGCAGAAGTAGGGGAATACGTGGGGTTGCAGAAGTAGCGAAGCACGTAGGGTAGCAGAAGTTGGGGAGTTCGTAGGGTAGCAGAAGTAGAGGTGCATGTAGGGTAGCATAAGTAGGGGAGTATGTAGGGTAGCATAAGTAGGGGAGTATGTGGGGTAGCATACGTAGGGGAGTATGTAGGGTAGCAGAAGAAGGGGAGCATGTAGGGTAGCAGAAGTCGGGGAGTATGGAGGGTAGCAGAAGTAGGGGAGCATGTAGGGTAGCATAAGTAGGGGAGTATGTGGGGTAGCATAAATAGGGGAGTATGTAGGGTAGCAGAGGTAGGGGAGTATGTAGGGTAGCAGAAGCAGGGGAATACGTGGGGTAGCAGAAGTAGGGGAGTACGTAGGGTAGCAGAAGTAGGGGAGCATGTAGGGTAGCATAAGTAGGGGAGTATGTAGGGTAGCGGAAGTTGGGGAGTTCGTAGGGTAGCAGAAGTAGGGGAGCATGTAGGGTAGCATAAGTAGGGGAGCATGTGGGGTAGCAGAAGGAGAGGAGTATGCACGGTAGCAGAAGTAGGGGAATACGTGAGGTAGCAGAAGTAGGGGAGTACGTAGGGTAGCAGAAGTAGGGGAGCATGTAGGGTAGCATAAGTAGGGGAGTATGTAGGGTAGCGGAAGTAGGGGAATACGTGGGGTAGCAGAAGTAGGGGAGTACGTAGGGTAGCAGAAGTAAGGGAGTATGTAGGGTAGCAGAAGTAGGGGAGAATGTAGGGTAGCAGAAGTAGGGTAGCATGTAGGGTAGCATAAGTAGGGGAGTATGTGGGGTAGCAGAAGCAGGGGAGCACGTAGGGTAGCAGAAGTAGGAGAGCATGTAGGGTAGCATAAGCAGGGGAGTATGTGGGGTAGCAGAAGGAGAGGAGTATGTAGGGTAGCAGAAGTAGGGGAATACGTGGGGTAGCACAAGTAGGAGAGCACGTCGGGTAGCAGAAGTTGGGGAGCATGTAGGGTAGCATAAGTAAGGGAGTATGTAGGGTAGCAGAAGTAGGGGAATACGTGGGGTTGCAGAAGTAGCGAAGCACGTAGGGTAGCAGTAGTTGGGGACTTCGTAGGGTAGCAGAAGTAGGGGAGTATGTAGGGTAGCATAAGTAGGGGAGTATGAGGGGTAGCAGAAGGAGAGGAGCATGTAGGGTAGCGGAAGTAGGGGAATACGTGGGGTAGCAGAAGTAGGGGAGTACGTAGGGTAGCAGAAGTAAGGGAGTATGTAGGGTAGCAGAAGTAGGGGAGAATGTAGGGTAGCAGAGGTAGGGGAGTATGTAGGGTAGCAGAAGCAGGGGAATACGTGGGGTAGCAGAAGTAGGAGAGCACGTCGGGTAGCAGAAGTTGGGGAGTTCGTAGGGTAGCAGAAGTAGGGGAGCATGTAGGGTAGCATAAGTAGGGGAGCATGTGGGGTAGCAGAAGGAGTGGAGTATGCACGGTAGCAGAAGTAGGGGAATACGTGAGGTAGCAGAAGTAGGGGAGTACGTAGGGTAGCAGAAGTAGGGGAGCATGTAGGGTAGCATAAGTAGGGGAGTATGTAGGGTAGCGGAAGTAGGGGAATACGTGGGGTAGCAGAAGTAGGGGAGTACGTAGGGTAGCAGAAGTAAGGGAGTATGTAGGGTAGCAGAAGTAGGGGAGAATGTAGGGTAGCAGAAGTAGGGTAGCATGTAGGGTAGCATAAGTAGGGGAGTATGTGGGGTAGCAGAAGCAGGGGAGCACGTAGGGTAGCAGAAGTAGGAGAGCATGTAGGGTAGCATAAGCAGGGGAGTATGTGGGGTAGCAGAAGGAGAGGAGTATGTAGGGTAGCAGAAGTAGGGGAATACGTGGGGTAGCACAAGTAGGAGAGCACGTCGGGTAGCAGAAGTTGGGGAGCATGTAGGGTAGCATAAGTAAGGGAGTATGTAGGGTAGCAGAAGTAGGGGAATACGTGGGGTTGCAGAAGTAGCGAAGCACGTAGGGTAGCAGTAGTTGGGGACTTCGTAGGGTAGCAGAAGTAGGGGAGTATGTAGGGTAGCATAAGTAGGGGAGTATGAGGGGTAGCAGAAGGAGAGGAGCATGTAGGGTAGCGGAAGTAGGGGAATACGTGGGGTAGCAGAAGTAGGGGAGTACGTAGGGTAGCAGAAGTAAGGGAGTATGTAGGGTAGCAGAAGTAGGGGAGAATGTAGGGTAGCAGAAGTAGGGTAGCATGTAGGGTAGCATAAGTAGGGGAGTATGTGGGGTAGCAGAAGCAGGGGAGCACGTAGGGTAGCAGAAGTAGGAGAGCATGTAGGGTAGCATAAGCAGGGGAGTATGTGGGGTAGCAGAAGGAGAGGAGTATGCAGGGTAGCAGAAGTAGGGGAATACGTGGGGTAGCAGAAGTAGGAGAGCACGTCGGGTAGCAGAAGTTGGGGAGTTCGTAGGGTAGCAGAAGTAGGGGAGCATGTAGGGTAGAATAAGTAGGGGAGCATGTGGGGTAGCAGAAGGAGAGGAGTATGCACGGTAGCAGAAGTAGGGGAATACGTGAGGTAGCAGAAGTAGGGGAGTACGTAGGGTAGCAGAAGTAGGAGAGCATGTAGGGTAGCATAAGCAGGGGAGTATGTGGGGTAGCAGAAGGAGAGGAGTATGCAGGGTAGCAGAAGTAGGGGAATACGTGGGGTAGCAGAAGTAGGGGAGTACGTAGGGTAGCAGAAGTAAGGGAGTATGTAGGGTAGCAGAAGTAGGGGAGAATGTAGGGTAGCAGAAGTAGGGTAGCATGTAGGGTAGCATAAGTAGGGGAGTATGTGGGGTAGCAGAAGCAGGGGAGCACGTAGGGTAGCAGAAGTAGGAGAGCATGTAGGGTAGCATAAGCAGGGGAGTATGTGGGGTAGCAGAAGGAGAGGAGTATGTAGGGTAGCAGAAGTAGGGGAATACGTGGGGTAGCACAAGTAGGAGAGCACGTCGGGTAGCAGAAGTTGGGGAGTTCGTAGGGTAGCAGAAGTAGGGGAGCATGTAGGGTAGCATAAGTAGGGGAGCATGTGGGGTAGCAGTAGGAGAGGAGTATGCACGGTAGCAGAAGTAGGGGAGCATGTAGGGTAGCATAAGTAGGGGAGTATGAGGGGTAGCAGAAGGAGAGGAGCATGTAGGGTAGCGGAAGTAGGGGAATACGTGGGGTAGCAGAAGTAGGGGAGTACGTAGGGTAGCAGAAGTAAGGGAGTATGTAGGGTAGCAGAAGTAGGGGAGAATGTAGGGTAGCATGTAGGGTAGCATAAGTAGGGGAGTATGTGGGGTAGCAGAAGCAGGGGAGCACGTAGGGTAGCAGAAGTAGGAGAGCATGTAGGGTAGCATAAGCAGAGGAGTATGTGGGGTAGCAGAAGGAGAGGAGTATGCAGGGTAGCAGAAGTAGGGGAATACGTGGGGTAGCAGAAGTAGGGGAGTACGTAGAGTAGCAGAAGTTGGGGAGTATGTATAGTAGCAGAACTTGGGTAGTATGTATAGTAGCAGAGGTTGGCGAGTATGAAGAGTAGCAGACGTAGGGGAGTATGTAGAGTAGCAGATGTAGGGGAGTATGTAGGGTAGCAGAAGTAGGGGAGCATGTAGGGTAGCAGAAGTCGTGGAGTATGTAGGGCAGCAGAAGTAGGGGAGCATGTAGGGTAGCATAAGTAGGATGGAGAGGAGTATGCAGGGTAGCAGAAGTAGGGGAATACGTGGGGTTGCAGAAGTAGCGAAGCACGTAGGGTAGCAGAAGTTGGGGAGTTCGTAGGGTAGCAGAAGTAGGGGAGCATGTAGTTTAGCATAAGTAGGGGAGTATGTAGGGTAGCAGAAGTAGGGGAATACGTAGGGTTGCAGAAGTAGCGAAGCACGTAGGGTAGCAGAAGTTGGGGAGATCGTAGGGTAGCAGAAGTAGGGGAGCATGTAGGGTAGCATAAGTAGGGGAGTATGAGGGGTAGCAGAAGGAGAGGAGCATGTAGGGTAGCATAAGTAGGGGAGTATGTGGGGTAGCAGAAGCAGGGGAGCACATAGGGTAGCAGAAGTAGGAGAGCATGTAGGGTAGCATAAGCAGGGGAGTATGTGGGGTAGCAGAAGGAGAGGAGTATCCAGGGTAGCAGAAGTAGGGGAATACGTGGGGTAGCAGAAGTAGGGGAGTACGTAGAGTAGCAGAAGTTGAGGGAGTATGTATAGTAGCAGAACATGGGTAGTATGTATAGTAGCAGAAGTTGGCGAGTATGAAGAGTAGCAGACGTAGGGGAGTATGTAGAGTAGCAGACGTAGGGGAGTATGTAGGGTAGCAGAAGTAGGGGAGCATGTAGGGTAGCAGAAGTCGGGGAGTATGTAGGGCAGCAGAAGTAGGGGAGCATGTAGGGTAGCATAAGTACGGGAGTATGTGGGGTAGCAGAAGGAGAGGAGTATGCAGGGTAGCAGAAGTAGGGGAATACGTGGGGTAGCAGAAGTAGGGGAATACGTGGGGTAGCAGAAGTAGGGGAATACGTGGGGTAGCAGAAGTAGGGGAGTACGTAGGGTAGCAGAAGTAGGGGAGTATGTAGGGTAGCAGAAGTAGGGGAGTATGTAGGGTAGCAGAAGTAGGGGAGCATATCGGCTAGCATAAGTAGGTGGGTATGTGGGGTAGCAGAAGTAGAGGAGTATGCAGGGTAGCAGAAGTAGGGGAATACGTAATGTAGCAGAAATAGGGGAGTACTTAGGGTCGCAGAAGTAGAGGAGTAGGTAGAGTAGCAGAGGTAGGGGAGTACGTAGACTAGCAGAAGTGTTACAGTTGGTAGGGTAGCAGAAGTGGGTGAGTATGTAGGGTAGCAGAAGTAGGGGAGTATGTAGGGTAGCAGAAGTAGTGGAGTATACAGCGTAGCAGAAGTAGGGGATTATGTAGGGTAGCATAAGTAGGGGAGCATGTGGGGTAGCAAAAGGAGAGGAGTATGCACGGTAGCAGAAGTAGGGGAATACGTGAGGTAGCAGAAGTAGGGGAGTACGTAGGGTAGCAGAAGTAGGGGAGCATGTAGGGTAGCATAAGTAGGGGAGTATGTAGGGTAGCGGAAGTAGGGGAATACGTGGGGTAGCAGAAGTAGGGGAGTACGTAGGGTAGCAGAAGTAAGGGAGTATGTAGGGTAGCAGAAGTAGGGGAGAATGTAGGGTAGCAGAAGTAGGGTAGCATGTAGGGTAGCATAAGTAGGGGAGTATGTGGGGTAGCAGAAGCAGGGGAGCACGTAGGGTAGCAGAAGTAGGAGAGCATGTAGGGTAGCATAAGCAGGGGAGTATGTGGGGTAGCAGAAGGAGAGGAGTATGTAGGGTAGCAGAAGTAGGGGAATACGTGGGGTAGCACAAGTAGGAGAGCACGTCGGGTAGCAGAAGTTGGGGAGCATGTAGGGTAGCATAAGTAAGGGAGTATGTAGGGTAGCAGAAGTAGGGGAATACGTGGGGTTGCAGAAGTAGCGAAGCACGTAGGGTAGCAGTAGTTGGGGAGTTCGTAGGGTAGCAGAAGTAGAGGAGTATGTAGGGTAGCATAAGTAGGGGAGTATGAGGGGTAGCAGAAGGAGAGGAGCATGTAGGGTAGCGGAAGTAGGGGAATACGTGGGGTAGCAGAAGTAGGGGAGTACGTAGGGTAGCAGAAGTAAGGGAGTATGTAGGGTAGCAGAAGTAGGGGAGAATGTAGGGTAGCAGAAGTAGGGTAGCATGTAGGGTAGCATAAGTAGGGGAGTATGTGGGGTAGCAGAAGCAGGGGAGCACGTAGGGTAGCAGAAGTAGGAGAGCATGTAGGGTAGCATAAGCAGGGGAGTATGTGGGGTAGCAGAAGGAGAGGAGTATGCAGGGTAGCAGAAGTAGGGGAATACGTGGGGTAGCAGAAGTAGGAGAGTATGTAGGGTAGCAGAAGTAGGGGAGTATGTAGGGTAGCAGAAGTAGGGGAGTGTGCAGGTTAGCAGAAGTAGGGGAATATGTAGGGTTGCAGAAGTAGGGGAGTATGTAGGGTAGCAGAAGTAGGGGAGTATGTAGGGTAGCAGAAGTAGGGGAGTATGTAGGGTAGCAGAAGTAGGGGAGTGTGCAGGTTAGCAGAAGTAGGGGAATATGTAGGGTTGCAGAAGTAGGGGAGTATGTAGGGTAGCAGAAGTGGAGGAGCATGTAGGCTAGCATAAGTAGGGGAGTATGTTGGGTAGCAGAAGTAGAGGAGTATGCAGGGTAGCAGAAGTAGGGGAATACGTGGGGTAGCAGAAGTAGGGGAGTACGTAGGGTAGCAGCAGTAGGGGAGTATGTAGAGTAGCAGACGTAGGGGAGTATATAGGGTAGCAGATGTAGGGGAGTATGTAGGGTAGCAGAAGTAGACGTTGGGGAGTATGTAGGGTAGCAGAAGTAGGGGAGTATGTAGAGTAGCAGAAGTAGGGGAGTATGTAGGGTAGCAGAAGCAGGGTGGCATGTAGGCTAGCATAAGTAGGGGAGTATGTGGGGTAGCAGAAGTAGAGGAGTATGCAGGGTAGCAGAAGTAGGGGAATACGTGCGGTAGCAGAAGTAGGGGAGTACGTACGCTAGGAGAAGTGGGGGAGTTCGTAGGGTAGCAGAAGTGGGGGAGTACGTAGGGTAGCAGAAGTGGGGGAGTATGTAGGGTAGCAGAGGTAGGGGAGTATGTAGGGTAGCAGAAGTAGGGGAATACGTGGGTAGCAGAAGTAGGGGAGCACGTAGGGTAGCAGAAGTTGGGGAGTTCGTAGGGTAGCAGAAGTATGGGAGCATGTAGGGTAGCATAAGTAGGGGAGTATGTGGGGTAGCATACGTAGGGGAGTATGTAGGGTAGCAGAAGAAGGGGAGCATGTAGGGTAGCAGAAGTCGGGGAGTATGTAGGGTAGCAGAAGTAGGGGAGTGTGCAGGTTAGCAGAAGTAGGGGAATATGTAGGGTTGCAGAAGTAGGGGAGTATGTAGGGTAGCAGAAGTGGAGGAGCATGTAGGCTAGCATAAGTAGGGGAGTATGTTGGGTAGCAGAAGTAGAGGAGTATGCAGGGTAGCAGAAGTAGGGGAATACGTGGGGTAGCAGAAGTAGGGGAGTACGTAGGGTAGCAGCAGTAGGGGAGTATGTAGAGTAGCAGACGTAGGGGAGTATATAGGGTAGCAGATGTAGGGGAGTATGTAGGGTAGCAGAAGTAGACGTTGGGGAGTATGTAGGGTAGCAGAAGTAGGGGAGTATGTAGAGTAGCAGAAGTAGGGGAGTATGTAGGGTAGCAGAAGCAGGGTGGCATGTAGGCTAGCATAAGTAGGGGAGTATGTGGGGTAGCAGAAGTAGAGGAGTATGCAGGGTAGCAGAAGTAGGGGAATACGTGCGGTAGCAGAAGTAGGGGAGTACGTACGCTAGGAGAAGTGGGGGAGTTCGTAGGGTAGCAGAAGTGGGGGAGTACGTAGGGTAGCAGAAGTGGGGGAGTATGTAGGGTAGCAGAGGTAGGGGAGTATGTAGGGTAGCAGAAGTAGGGGAATACGTGGGTAGCAGAAGTAGGGGAGCACGTAGGGTAGCAGAAGTTGGGGAGTTCGTAGGGTAGCAGAAGTATGGGAGCATGTAGGGTAGCATAAGTAGGGGAGTATGTGGGGTAGCATACGTAGGGGAGTATGTAGGGTAGCAGAAGAAGGGGAGCATGTAGGGTAGCAGAAGTCGGGGAGTATGTAGTGTAGCAGAAGTAGGGGAGCATGTAGGGTAGCATAAGTAGGGGAGCATGTGGGATAGCAGAAGGAGAGGAGTATGCACGGTAGCAGAAGTAGGGGAATACGTGAGGTAGCAGAAGTAGGGGAGTACGTAGGGTAGCAGAAGTAGGGGAGCATGTAGGGTAGCATAAGTAGGGGAGTATGTAGGGTAGCAGAGGTAGGGGAGTATGTAGGGTAGCAGAAGTAGGGGAGTATGTAGGGTAGCAGAAGTAGACGTTGGGGAGTATGTAGGGTAGCAGAAGTAGGGGAGTATGTAGAGTAGCAGAAGTGGGGGAGTTCGTAGGGTAGCAGAAGTGGGGGAGTACGTAGGGTAGCAGAAATGGGGGAGTATGTAGGGTAGCAGAGGTAGGGGAGTATGTAGGGTAGCAGAAGTAGGGGAATACGTGGGTAGCAGAAGTAGGGGAGCACGTAGGGTAGCAGAAGTTGGGGAGTTCGTAGGGTAGCAGAAGTATGGGAGCATGTAGGGTAGCATAAGTAGGGGAGTATGTGGGGTAGCATACGTAGGGGAGTATGTAGGGTAGCAGAAGAAGGGGAGCATGTAGGGTAGCAGAAGTCGGGGAGTATGGAGGGTAGCAGAAGTAGGGGAGCATGTAGGGTAGCATAAGTAGGGGAGTATGTGGGGTAGCATAAATAGGGGAGTATGTAGGGTAGCAGAGGTAGGGGAGTATGTAGGGTAGCAGAAGCAGGGGAATACGTGGGGTAGCAGAAGTAGGAGAGCACGTCGGGTAGCAGAAGTTGGGGAGTTCGTAGGGTAGCAGAAGTAGGGGAGCATGTAGGGTAGCATAAGTAGGGGAGCATGTGGGGTAGCAGAAGGAGAGGAGTATGCACGGTAGCAGAAGTAGGGGAATACGTGAGGTAGCAGAAGTAGGGGAGTACGTAGGGTAGCAGCAGTAGGGGAGTATGTAGAGTAGCAGACGTAGGGGAGTATATAGGGAAGCAGAAGTAGGGGAGTATGTAGGGTAGCAGAAGTAGACGTTGGGGAGTATGTAGGGTAGCAGAAGTAGGGGAGTATGTAGAGTAGCAGAAGTGGGGGAGTTCGTAGGGTAGCAGAAGTGGGGAGTACGTAGGGTAGCAGAAATGGGGGAGTATGTAGGGTAGCAGAGGTAGGGGAATACGTGGGTAGCAGAAGTAGGGGAGCACGTAGGGTAGCAGAAGTTGGGGAGTTCGTAGGGTAGCAGAAGTATGGGAGCATGTAGGGTAGCATAAGTAGGGGAGTATGTGGGGTAGCATACGTAGGGGAGTATGTAGGGTAGCAGAAGAAGGGGAGCATGTAGGGTAGCAGAAGTCGGGGAGTATGGAGGGTAGCAGAAGTAGGGGAGCATGTAGGGTAGCATAAGTAGGTGAGTATGTGGGGTAGCATAAATAGGGGAGTATGTAGGGTAGCAGAGGTAGGGGAGTATGTAGGGTAGCGGAAGTAGGGGAATACGTGGGGTAGCAGAAGTAGGGGAGTACGTAGGGTAGCAGAAGTAAGGGAGTATGTAGGGTAGCAGAAGTAGGGGAGAATGTAGGGTAGCAGAAGTAGGGTAGCATGTAGGGTAGCATAAGTAGGGGAGTATGTGGAGTAGCAGAAGCAGGGGAGCACGTAGGGTAGCAGAAGTAGGAGAGCATGTAGGGTAGCATAAGCAGGGGAGTATGTGGGGTAGCAGAAGGAGAGGAGTATGCAGGGTAGCAGAAGTAGGGGAATACGTGGGGTAGCAGAAGTAGGGGAGTACGTAGGGTAGCAGAAGTAAGGGAGTATGTAGGGTAGCAGAAGTAGGGGAGAATGTAGGGTAGCAGAAGTAGGGTAGCATGTAGGGTAGCATAAGTAGGGGAGTATGTGGGGTAGCAGAAGCAGGGGAGCACGTAGGGTAGCAGAAGTAGGAGAGCATGTAGGGTAGCATAAGCAGGGGAGTATGTGGGGTAAATAAATCATTAATAGAAGAAAATAATAAATTTAAAACATTTATACTTAATAAACTGAGTTCTTTAGAAAATAAAAATAAAAATGCCGAGTCAGACAGAATGGAAACTGAAAAACTTACAACTAAAATTACACCATCTGGTCGAAAAACAAAACGAAGTCTTAACGAAGATACTGTTATTCCATCAACTAAAAGAAATACTTCTCCTCCATTAATCACATATAATAAGAAACTTAAAACAGATAACAATATTCAACTTACCTCTGAAGACGGATCCTGGCTCACTTCTGGTATGTCTTCCGATCAAGTTCCATCTGAAACAAATAAAAAAGATCACGAAAACACAAGAACTAAAGATAAAATTACAAGAGTCAATGATAAAATTAATACTACTACTTCTCCTATAAAAAATCCTACAAACCCGTATCTAGATGCCTTAAATTTAGTATGTATAAATATAATAAACAACCTGAAAGAACTTCAAGAAACAGAAATTAATAAAGTAACAAAAAATAAAATAACTAAAAATAGAATAACTAAAAATAAAACTAATAATACTCACCGATCTCGAACTACTCACTCTATTACAGAATCAGATTCTGAAGTAGACTCCCACTGGAATCAAGTAACATATAAAAGATCTGGTTTGAAAAAATCAATCCCTCAAAATATACACCTTGATAAAATGAATGTCTCGGCTCCAAATACTTCGAAATCAAGAGAATCATACGCAGATAAAATTTCTCAACAACCTTTAACTCGTAAAACCCCTAAATGGGTTATCCCTAGACCCGACGCAATTATTATAGATTTTTCAACTCCAGAAGACTATAATAAATATTATACTACTATTTGCTCTACCATATCAAAATTAGAAAAAGTTAAACGCGTAAGAAAGACTCAGTCGGGTAAATTACTTATTGAAATGATCGGTGATACTGATACAGAATCCTTACGTGCACAATTATCGGAACAATTAGGTCAACAAGGAGTAAAATTACTCCAGAAAACTTTCGAACTGGAGATTCATGATCTTGATCCTTATATTGACAAAGAGACAATTATGCAAACTATTAGTTCAATTTTTAAAATTAATAGAGATGACATTCGAGCCAAAGTAGTTAGACTTACGAAGATTGGTACACAAATCGCTGTACTGGAAATTCCTACTCGATTCTTAAAAAGCGTCCAACAAAATGCTAGAGTCACGATTGGTATGACAAAAGTTTCGTTAATTCCATCTCCTAAGACTATTCGGTGTTTTAGATGCCATCAAGTCGGCCACTTTAGCACTAGCTGTCGTGAGAAAATTGATAAAAATTTGAGATGTAGACAGTGTGGCCAGGATGGCCATTCAATGAAAGATTGTAAAGATAAAGCTTGTTGTCTGACATGTAAAGAAAGTAGATTACCATATGAACATATAATAGGATCTATGTCTTGTCCAGATTTCCGAAGGATTGTACGTACATTAAAAGATGAATTTAACCGATATCAATATGAAACTTTTACAATTGAACACTAATCATAGTGGTTTAGTACATTCTTTTATTGATAAATTTATTACTGATCATTGTATAGACATATTATGTCTACAAGAACCTCACTTATCTTACTGTAAAAAAGGCACTTGGATTTTATCCGAGATTAAAACTGCTGCTATTAAAGTGATCAATACTAATATTAAAGTTCCAGATAGTCGGATGATGGTTGGACGTTATTACGCTGGTATTCAATTAGATTTTATAATTATAATAAATGTCTACTTATCCCCAAACATTTCGAGGAGGAATTTCGTAGAAGCTGTTAATGAACTAATTCAAATTAAACAAAATAGCTCTATTCCAGTTCTTATACTTGGCGATTTCAATGCTCGTTCCTCATTATTTGGGGATTCTACCGACTCCCCAAAGGGCAGGATTCTTGCCTCCTCGGTATTGGATTCGAATATGATTCCTGGAGAAATCACTGGTGGTCAATACACATTTCATAGAAATACAGCTCGTTCGAAAATAGATTTACACTTTTACTCTCCTGACCTTCATTCAAAAATTAATAGCTATATAGACCATGAATTTAACCACTCAGACCATAAATCAATAGTACACACCCTAGACTTTTCAAACTGTTTACGTTATAGAAGGGCTATGTCCCACGCCATAGACTGGAGCTGGAATTTAAAATCCGTTAATCCTGATACATTTATATCAACTTTTAAAAACCTAAATTGTAATTTAAAATGGGGAAAATCCTACAATACATACTATAAATAAGTATCTTACCAATATTACTAAAACTTGTAAAAAAACTATGAAGAAGAAATTTAATACTTACCAACATCGTGAGAATGCATGGTGGAATCCCAAAATAGCAGATGCTCGTCAAACTGTGATTTCTGCTCGTAGACGTGTTCAACGTATAAGAAAGAGAGGCGGAGATCCTGCTTTTGCCATCGAGGAGTATAGAGAATCTAAAAGGAAGCTCCATTTTTGTATTAATGACGCTAAAAAGAACACCTGGCGTGATTTCGTGGATCTTTTGGAACATGATATTTGGGGTCGACCTTTTCAGGTCATTAGAAATTTCTTCAAAAGTAAAAAACCTCCCCCATATCTCCTAGCAAATGAGGCTAAATTAATATTAGAGACACTTTTTCCACGCGAACAAAATCAAATTATATACGAACCGTTTGATCCTACTAACAATTCAATTTTGATCTCTAAAGATGATCTCTGGGAGATAGCAAATAATATAGAAACAAAAAAGGCATTAGGCCTTGATAAATTATCTCCAGGATTAATAAGATTTATTATATTAAACGATTTACCTAACTTCACACATTTTATCCAAAGCTGTATTTCCCTTAATTATTATCCGACTAAGTGGAAAAAATCCAGGGTAATTCTTCTTCGTAAGAATACCGACGAATCATTAATTGCAAAAAATTTTCGTCCAATTTGTATTGGCGATTCTATTAACAAAGTGATGGAAAGAATATTAGAAAAACAAATTTATTTACATTTAGACACACCTGCTTTTCATCCGATGCAGTTCGGATTTAGTAAGAAAAAATCTACCTTGGACGCTCTCCAATTAATTACTAATTATATGCGCGAGAGTAATGCTAAAGGCCTTTATGGTTTTATGATCAGTCTAGACGTTAGTAACGCCTTTAATAGCGTCTCATGGCAAAATATTTTCGATTGTATGATCAGACGAAATTTTCCACCCCATTTACGAAATATAATACAATCTTATTTTTTCCAACGATCGATTGCCTTTAAGGCTACCAATAAGTGGATTAATATTTCTACTAAAAAAGGCGTCCCTCAGGGCTCAGTCTTATCACCAATTATCTGGAACATCTTATATGACGAATTGCTAAGCTTACAGTTTTCTACAGATGTACACGTCATCGCCTACGCCGATGACATTGCAATTTTTACCGCAGGACGTAATTTATATGAAGTCAAACGTAAATTAGAAACAGACATAAATGATAAGATTGGACCCTGGATGACATCTATGGGACTCGAACTTGCTCCTCACAAAACTGAAGTTATAAGCTTTAATAAGAAATGGCTTCCTCCCGAATTTTCTATTACAATTATGGATTCAGATATACAATTGGTTCCAAGTACAAAATATTTGGGTGTCACATTGAATAAAAGTCATAATTATTTCGAACACGTTGACAGGGTCATCGAGCGGGCCACCCGAGTTATGGGCGAACTCGCTCGGATCACTCCTAATATTGGTGGTCCTATATCTTCGGATCGTAATTTTTATTATAATATAATCACCTCAATAATTGGTTACGCCAGCCCAATATGGGCTCCTAAAGCTTTAGAATATAATAGAAATAAAAATAAATTAAGGAAAATTCAACAATTTTGTCTACGAAGAGTTGCTTCTAGCTACCGTTCGGCAGGACATAGAGCTTTATGTGTTATCACTGGTCACCTTCCATTAGAAAATTTTCTTATTTTTCGCAGTAGATTATATAAAATATATCAAGAATATAAAATTAATCCATCCGATGATGAAGACTTGATTTCATGGAAAAATGATAATTATAAAATCCGAAAACAAGAATTAGAACAAGCCACTTGGAGATCCTGGACTAACCAATGGCAGGATAGAACTAGGGAATCTATATGGACACGCAATTTAATCCCACGACCTTTACTTTGGAAAGAGAGAAACTTTGGCCAATTAAATTTCCGTCTATCTCAGGCCCTTACAGGCCATGGTGTTTTTGGTTCATATTTATTTAGAATCGGTAAAAAAGATAATGATTTTTGTTGGTGGTGTCCTAATATTCGAGATGACCCTGGACATACTTTATTTTTCTGTCCTCAATGGACTACAGAACGTGATGAAATGAATAATAAAATAAACGTGATACTTTCTATAGATAATTTTGAAGAGACTATGCTACGCGATAGAGATACCTGGAATTGTATTGATCATTTTATTAACCATGTTATTCGCAGTAAGGAAGTGTATGAACGAGAATTAGAACGTGAAAATAATAACGTTTGATATATTTATTAGGACCGATAATTGATAAATGAAAATGATAGCTCAAAAAAAAAAAAAAAAAAAAAAAAAAAAAAAAAAAAAAAAAGGGGAGTTAACAAAGAACAGGAGAAGATGTGACCCCTGATACGCGAAGTGCATGAGTAATGCGAATAGCGGTGTCCGTGTAAGTCGCTTGGGGACAGTTTGTAGTGGGGCGATCCATTGATCGTCCCGGGTGTGGTTAGGTTTTTATACTTTCCCCCACACCCTTAAAAAAAAAAAAAAAAAAAAAAAAAAAAAAAAAAAAAAAAAGGGGAGTATGTGGGGTAGCAGAAGGAGAGGAGTATGTAGGGTAGCAGAAGTAGGGGAATACGTGGGGTAGCACAAGTAGGAGAGCACGTCGGGTAGCAGAAGTTGGGGAGTTCGTAGGGTAGCAGAAGTAGGGGAGCATGTAGGGTAGCATAAGTAGGGGAGCATGTGGGGTAGCAGAAGGAGAGGAGTATGCACGGTAGCAGAAGTAGGGGAGCATGTAGGGTAGCATAAGTAGGGGAGCATGTGGGGTAGCAGAAGGAGAGGAGTATGCACGGTAGCAGAAGTAGGGGAATACGTGAGGTAGCAGAAGTAGGGGAGTACGTAGGGTAGCAGAAGTAGGGGAGCATGTAGGGTAGCATAAGTAAGGGAGTATGTAGGGTAGCAGAAGTAGGGGAATACGTGGGGTTGCAGAAGTAGCGAAGCACGTAGGGTAGCAGTAGTTGGGGAGTTCGTAGGGTAGCAGAAGTAGGGGAGTATGTAGGGTAGCATAAGTAGGGGAGTATGAGGGGTAGCAGAAGGAGAGGAGCATGTAGGGTAGCGGAAGTAGGGGAATACGTGGGGTAGCAGAAGTAGGGGAGTACGTAGGGTAGCAGAAGTAAGGGAGTATGTAGGGTAGCAGAAGTAGGGGAGAATGTAGGGTAGCAGAAGTAGGGTAGCATGTAGGGTAGCATAAGTAGGGGAGTATGTGGGGTAGCAGAAGCAGGGGAGCACGTAGGGTAGCAGAAGTAGGAGAGCATGTAGGGTAGCATAAGCAGGGGAGTATGTGGGGTAGCAGAAGGAGAGGAGTATGCACGGTAGCAGAAGTAGGGGAATACGTGAGGTAGCAGAAGTAGGGGAGTACGTAGGGTAGCAGAAGTAGGGGAGCATGTAGGGTAGCGGAAGTAGGGGAATACGTGGGGTAGCAGAAGTAGGGGAGTACGTAGGGTAGCAGAAGTAAGGGAGTATGTAGGGTAGCAGAAGTAGGGGAGAATGTAGGGTAGCAGAAGTAGGGTAGCATGTAGGTAGCATAAGTAGGGGAGTATGTGGGGTAGCAGAAGGAGAGGAGTATGCAGGGTAGCAGAAGTAGGGGAATACGTGGGGTAGCAGAAGTAGGAGAGCACGTCGGGTAGCAGAAGTTGGGGAGTTCGTAGGGTAGCAGAAGTAGGGGAGCATGTAGGGTAGAATAAGTAGGGGAGCATGTGGGTAGCAGAAGGAGAGGAGTATGCACGGTAGCAGAAGTAGGGGAATACGTGAGGTAGCAGAAGTAGGGGAGTACGTAGGGTAGCAGAAGTAGGGGAGCATGTAGGGTAGCATAAGTAGGGGAGTATGTAGGGTAGCAGAAGTAGGGGAATACGTGGGGTTGCAGAAGTAGCGAAGCACGTAGGGTAGCAGTAGTTGGGGAGTTCGTAGGATAGCAGAAGTAGGGGAGCATGTAGGGTAGCAGAAGTAGGGGAATACGTGGGGTTGCAGAAGTAGCGAAGCACGTAGGGTAGCAGTAGTTGGGGAGTTCGTAGGGTAGCAGAAGTAGGGGAGCATGTAGGGTAGCATAAGTAGGGGAGTATGAGGGGTAGCAGAAGGAGAGGAGCATGTAGGGTAGCAGAAGTAGGGGAGAATGTAGGGTAGCATGTAGGGTAGCATAAGTAGGGGAGTATGTGGGGTAGCAGAAGCAGGGGAGCACGTAGGGTAGCAGAGGTAGGAGAGCATGTAGGGTAGCATAAGCAGAGGAGTATGTGGGGTAGCAGAAGGAGAGGAGTATGCAGGGTAGCAGAAGTAGGGGAATACGTGGGGTAGCAGAAGTAGGGGAGTACGTAGAGTAGCAGAAGTTGGGGAGTATGTATAGTAGCAGAACTTGGGTAGTATGTATAGTAGCAGAGGTTGGCGAGTATGAAGAGTAGCAGACGTAGGGGAGTATGTAGAGTAGCAGATGTAGGGGAGTATGTAGGGTAGCAGAAGTAGGGGAGCATGTAGGGTAGCAGAAGTCGTGGAGTATGTAGGGCAGCAGAAGTAGGGGAGCATGTAGGGTAGCATAAGTAGGAAGGAGAGGAGTATGCAGGGTAGCAGAAGTAGGGGAATACGTGGGGTTGCAGAAGTAGCGAAGCACGTAGGGTAGCAGAAGTTGGGGAGTTCGTAGGGTAGCAGAAGTAGGGGAGCATGTAGGGTAGCATAAGTAGGGGAGTATGTAGGGTAGCAGAAGTAGGGGAATACGTAGGGTTGCAGAAGCAGCGAAGCACGTAGGGTAGCAGAAGTTGGGGAGTTCGTAGGGTAGCAGAAGTAGGGGAGCATGTAGGGTAGCATAAGTAGGGGAGTATGAGGGGTAGCAGAAGGAGAGGAGCATGTAGGGTAGCATAAGTAGGGGAGTATGTGGGGTAGCAGAAGCAGGGGAGCACATAGGGTAGCAGAAGTAGGAGAGCATGTAGGGTAGCATAAGCAGGGGAGTATGTGGGGTAGCAGAAGGAGAGGAGCATGTAGGGTAGCGGAAGTAGGGGAATACGTGGGGTAGCAGAAGTAGGGGAGTACGTAGGGTAGCAGAAGTAAGGGAGTATGTAGGGTAGCAGAAGTAGGGGAGAATGTAGGGTAGCAGAGGTAGGGGAGTATGTAGGGTAGCAGAAGCAGGGGAATACGTGGGGTAGCAGAAGTAGGAGAGCACGTCGGGTAGCAGAAGTTGGGGAGTTCGTAGGGTAGCAGAAGTAGGGGAGCATGTAGGGTAGCATAAGTAGGGGAGCATGTGGGGTAGCAGAAGGAGAGGAGTATGCACGGTAGCAGAAGTAGGGGAATACGTGAGGTAGCAGAAGTAGGGGAGTACGTAGGGTAGCAGAAGTAGGGGAGCATGTAGGGTAGCATAAGTAGGGGAGTATGTAGGGTAGCGGAAGTAGGGGAATACGTGGGGTAGCAGAAGTAGGGGAGTACGTAGGGTAGCAGAAGTAAGGGAGTATGTAGGGTAGCAGAAGTAGGGGAGAATGTAGGGTAGCAGAAGTAGGGTAGCATGTAGGGTAGCATAAGTAGGGGAGTATGTGGGGTAGCAGAAGCAGGGGAGCACGTAGGGTAGCAGAAGTAGGAGAGCATGTAGGGTAGCATAAGCAGGGGAGTATGTGGGGTAGCAGAAGGAGAGGAGTATGTAGGGTAGCAGAAGTAGGGGAATACGTGGGGTAGCACAAGTAGGAGAGCACGTCGGGTAGCAGAAGTTGGGGAGCATGTAGGGTAGCATAAGTAAGGGAGTATGTAGGGTAGCAGAAGTAGGGGAATACGTGGGGTTGCAGAAGTAGCGAAGCACGTAGGGTAGCAGTAGTTGGGGACTTCGTAGGGTAGCAGAAGTAGGGGAGTATGTAGGGTAGCATAAGTAGGGGAGTATGAGGGGTAGCAGAAGGAGAGGAGCATGTAGGGTAGCGGAAGTAGGGGAATACGTGGGGTAGCAGAAGTAGGGGAGTACGTAGGGTAGCAGAAGTAAGGGAGTATGTAGGGTAGCAGAAGTAGGGGAGAATGTAGGGTAGCAGAAGTAGGGTAGCATGTAGGGTAGCATAAGTAGGGGAGTATGTGGGGTAGCAGAAGCAGGGGAGCACGTAGGGTAGCAGAAGTAGGAGAGCATGTAGGGTAGCATAAGCAGGGGAGTATGTGGGGTAGCAGAAGGAGAGGAGTATGCAGGGTAGCAGAAGTAGGGGAATACGTGGGGTAGCAGAAGTAGGAGAGCACGTCGGGTAGCAGAAGTTGGGGAGTTCGTAGGGTAGCAGAAGTAGGGGAGCATGTAGGGTAGAATAAGTAGGGGAGCATGTGGGGTAGCAGAAGGAGAGGAGTATGCACGGTAGCAGAAGTAGGGGAATACGTGAGGTAGCAGAAGTAGGGGAGTACGTAGGGTAGCAGAAGTAGGAGAGCATGTAGGGTAGCATAAGCAGGGGAGTATGTGGGGTAGCAGAAGGAGAGGAGTATGCAGGGTAGCAGAAGTAGGGGAATACGTGGGGTAGCAGAAGTAGGGGAGTACGTAGGGTAGCAGAAGTAAGGGAGTATGTAGGGTAGCAGAAGTAGGGGAGAATGTAGGGTAGCAGAAGTAGGGTAGCATGTAGGGTAGCATAAGTAGGGGAGTATGTGGGGTAGCAGAAGCAGGGGAGCACGTAGGGTAGCAGAAGTAGGAGAGCATGTAGGGTAGCATAAGCAGGGGAGTATGTGGGGTAGCAGAAGGAGAGGAGTATGTAGGGTAGCAGAAGTAGGGGAATACGTGGGGTAGCACAAGTAGGAGAGCACGTCGGGTAGCAGAAGTTGGGGAGTTCGTAGGGTAGCAGAAGTAGGGGAGCATGTAGGGTAGCATAAGTAGGGGAGCATGTGGGGTAGCAGTAGGAGAGGAGTATGCACGGTAGCAGAAGTAGGGGAGCATGTAGGGTAGCATAAGTAGGGGAGTATGAGGGGTAGCAGAAGGAGAGGAGCATGTAGGGTAGCGGAAGTAGGGGAATACGTGGGGTAGCAGAAGTAGGGGAGTACGTAGGGTAGCAGAAGTAAGGGAGTATGTAGGGTAGCAGAAGTAGGGGAGAATGTAGGGTAGCATGTAGGGTAGCATAAGTAGGGGAGTATGTGGGGTAGCAGAAGCAGGGGAGCACGTAGGGTAGCAGAAGTAGGAGAGCATGTAGGGTAGCATAAGCAGAGGAGTATGTGGGGTAGCAGAAGGAGAGGAGTATGCAGGGTAGCAGAAGTAGGGGAATACGTGGGGTAGCAGAAGTAGGGGAGTACGTAGAGTAGCAGAAGTTGGGGAGTATGTATAGTAGCAGAACTTGGGTAGTATGTATAGTAGCAGAGGTTGGCGAGTATGAAGAGTAGCAGACGTAGGGGAGTATGTAGAGTAGCAGATGTAGGGGAGTATGTAGGGTAGCAGAAGTAGGGGAGCATGTAGGGTAGCAGAAGTCGTGGAGTATGTAGGGCAGCAGAAGTAGGGGAGCATGTAGGGTAGCATAAGTAGGAAGGAGAGGAGTATGCAGGGTAGCAGAAGTAGGGGAATACGTGGGGTTGCAGAAGTAGCGAAGCACGTAGGGTAGCAGAAGTTGGGGAGTTCGTAGGGTAGCAGAAGTAGGGGAGCATGTAGTTTAGCATAAGTAGGGGAGTATGTAGGGTAGCAGAAGTAGGGGAATACGTAGGGTTGCAGAAGTAGCGAAGCACGTAGGGTAGCAGAAGTTGGGGAGATCGTAGGGTAGCAGAAGTAGGGGAACATGTAGGGTAGCATAAGTAGGGGAGTATGAGGGGTAGCAGAAGGAGAGGAGCATGTAGGGTAGCATAAGTAGGGGAGTATGTGGGGTAGCAGAAGCAGGGGAGCACATAGGGTAGCAGAAGTAGGAGAGCATGTAGGGTAGCATAAGCAGGGGAGTATGTGGGGTAGCAGAAGGAGAGGAGTATCCAGGGTAGCAGAAGTAGGGGAATACGTGGGGTAGCAGAAGTAGGGGAGTACGTAGAGTAGCAGAAGTTGAGGGAGTATGTATAGTAGCAGAACATGGGTAGTATGTATAGTAGCAGAAGTTGGCGAGTATGAAGAGTAGCAGACGTAGGGGAGTATGTAGAGTAGCAGACGTAGGGGAGTATGTAGGGTAGCAGAAGTAGGGGAGCATGTAGGGTAGCAGAAGTCGGGGAGTATGTAGGGCAGCAGAAGTAGGGGAGCATGTAGGGTAGCATAAGTACGGGAGTATGTGGGGTAGCAGAAGGAGAGGAGTATGCAGGGTAGCAGAAGTAGGGGAATACGTGGGGTAGCAGAAGTAGGGGAATACGTGGGGTAGCAGAAGTAGGGGAATACGTGGGGTAGCAGAAGTAGGGGAGTACGTAGGGTAGCAGAAGTAGGGGAGTATGTAGGGTAGCAGAAGTAGGGGAGTATGTAGGGTAGCGGAAGTAGGGGAATACGTGGGGTAGCAGAAGTAGGGGAGTACGTAGGGTAGCAGAAGTAAGGGAGTATGTAGGGTAGCAGAAGTAGGGGAGAATGTAGGGTAGCAGAAGTAGGGTAGCATGTAGGGTAGCATAAGTAGGGGAGTATGTGGGGTAGCAGAAGCAGGGGAGCACGTAGGGTAGCAGAAGTAGGAGAGCATGTAGGGTAGCATAAGCAGGGGAGTATGTGGGGTAGCAGAAGGAGAGGAGTATGTAGGGTAGCAGAAGTAGGGGAATACGTGGGGTAGCACAAGTAGGAGAGCACGTCGGGTAGCAGAAGTTGGGGAGCATGTAGGGTAGCATAAGTAAGGGAGTATGTAGGGTAGCAGAAGTAGGGGAATACGTGGGGTTGCAGAAGTAGCGAAGCACGTAGGGTAGCAGTAGTTGGGGAGTTCGTAGGGTAGCAGAAGTAGGGGAGTATGTAGGGTAGCATAAGTAGGGGAGTATGAGGGGTAGCAGAAGGAGAGGAGCATGTAGGGTAGCGGAAGTAGGGGAATACGTGGGGTAGCAGAAGTAGGGGAGTACGTAGGGTAGCAGAAGTAAGGGAGTATGTAGGGTAGCAGAAGTAGGGGAGAATGTAGGGTAGCAGAAGTAGGGTAGCATGTAGGGTAGCATAAGTAGGGGAGTATGTGGGGTAGCAGAAGCAGGGGAGCACGTAGGGTAGCAGAAGTAGGAGAGCATGTAGGGTAGCATAAGCAGGGGAGTATGTGGGGTAGCAGAAGGAGAGGAGTATGCAGGGTAGCAGAAGTAGGGGAATACGTGGGGTAGCAGAAGTAGGAGAGTATGTAGGGTAGCAGAAGTAGGGGAGTATGTAGGGTAGCAGAAGTAGGGGAGTGTGCAGGTTAGCAGAAGTAGGGGAATATGTAGGGTTGCAGAAGTAGGGGAGTATGTAGGGTAGCAGAAGTAGGGGAGTATGTAGGGTAGCAGAAGTAGGGGAGTATGTAGGGTAGCAGAAGTAGGGGAGTGTGCAGGTTAGCAGAAGTAGGGGAATATGTAGGGTTGCAGAAGTAGGGGAGTATGTAGGGTAGCAGAAGTGGAGGAGCATGTAGGCTAGCATAAGTAGGGGAGTATGTTGGGTAGCAGAAGTAGAGGAGTATGCAGGGTAGCAGAAGTAGGGGAATACGTGGGGTAGCAGAAGTAGGGGAGTACGTAGGGTAGCAGCAGTAGGGGAGTATGTAGAGTAGCAGACGTAGGGGAGTATATAGGGTAGCAGATGTAGGGGAGTATGTAGGGTAGCAGAAGTAGACGTTGGGGAGTATGTAGGGTAGCAGAAGTAGGGGAGTATGTAGAGTAGCAGAAGTAGGGGAGTATGTAGGGTAGCAGAAGCAGGGTGGCATGTAGGCTAGCATAAGTAGGGGAGTATGTGGGGTAGCAGAAGTAGAGGAGTATGCAGGGTAGCAGAAGTAGGGGAATACGTGCGGTAGCAGAAGTAGGGGAGTACGTACGCTAGGAGAAGTGGGGGAGTTCGTAGGGTAGCAGAAGTGGGGGAGTACGTAGGGTAGCAGAAGTGGGGGAGTATGTAGGGTAGCAGAGGTAGGGGAGTATGTAGGGTAGCAGAAGTAGGGGAATACGTGGGTAGCAGAAGTAGGGGAGCACGTAGGGTAGCAGAAGTTGGGGAGTTCGTAGGGTAGCAGAAGTATGGGAGCATGTAGGGTAGCATAAGTAGGGGAGTATGTGGGGTAGCATACGTAGGGGAGTATGTAGGGTAGCAGAAGAAGGGGAGCATGTAGGGTAGCAGAAGTCGGGGAGTATGTAGTGTAGCAGAAGTAGGGGAGCATGTAGGGTAGCATAAGTAGGGGAGCATGTGGGGTAGCAGAAGGAGAGGAGTATGCACGGTAGCAGAAGTAGGGGAATACGTGAGGTAGCAGAAGTAGGGGAGTACGTAGGGTAGCAGAAGTAGGGGAGCATGTAGGGTAGCATAAGTAGGGGAGTATGTAGGGTAGCAGAGGTAGGGGAGTATGTAGGGTAGCAGAAGTAGGGGAGTATGTAGGGTAGCAGAAGTAGACGTTGGGGAGTATGTAGGGTAGCAGAAGTAGGGGAGTATGTAGAGTAGCAGAAGTGGGGGAGTTCGTAGGGTAGCAGAAGTGGGGGAGTACGTAGGGTAGCAGAAATGGGGGAGTATGTAGGGTAGCAGAGGTAGGGGAGTATGTAGGGTAGCAGAAGTAGGGGAATACGTGGGTAGCAGAAGTAGGGGAGCACGTAGGGTAGCAGAAGTTGGGGAGCATGTAGGGTAGCATAAGTAAGGGAGTATGTAGGGTAGCAGAAGTAGGGGAATACGTGGGGTTGCAGAAGTAGCGAAGCACGTAGGGTAGCAGTAGTTGGGGAGTTCGTAGGGTAGCAGAAGTAGGGGAGTATGTAGGGTAGCATAAGTAGGGGAGTATGAGGGGTAGCAGAAGGAGAGGAGCATGTAGGGTAGCGGAAGTAGGGGAATACGTGGGGTAGCAGAAGTAGGGGAGTACGTAGGGTAGCAGAAGTAAGGGAGTATGTAGGGTAGCAGAAGTAGGGGAGAATGTAGGGTAGCAGAAGTAGGGTAGCATGTAGGGTAGCATAAGTAGGGGAGTATGTGGGGTAGCAGAAGCAGGGGAGCACGTAGGGTAGCAGAAGTAGGAGAGCATGTAGGGTAGCATAAGCAGGGGAGTATGTGGGGTAGCAGAAGGAGAGGAGTATGCACGGTAGCAGAAGTAGGGGAATACGTGAGGTAGCAGAAGTAGGGGAGTACGTAGGGTAGCAGAAGTAGGGGAGCATGTAGGGTAGCGGAAGTAGGGGAATACGTGGGGTAGCAGAAGTAGGGGAGTACGTAGGGTAGCAGAAGTAAGGGAGTATGTAGGGTAGCAGAAGTAGGGGAGAATGTAGGGTAGCAGAAGTAGGGTAGCATGTAGGTAGCATAAGTAGGGGAGTATGTGGGGTAACAGAAGCAGGGGAGCACGTAGGGTAGCAGAAGTAGGAGAGCATGTAGGGTAGCATAAGCAGGGGAGTATGTGGGGTAGCAGAAGGAGAGGAGTATGCAGGGTAGCAGAAGTAGGGGAATACGTGGGGTAGCAGAAGTAGGAGAGCACGTCGGGTAGCAGAAGTTGGGGAGTTCGTAGGGTAGCAGAAGTAGGGGAGCATGTAGGGTAGAATAAGTAGGGGAGCATGTGGGTAGCAGAAGGAGAGGAGTATGCACGGTAGCAGAAGTAGGGGAATACGTGAGGTAGCAGAAGTAGGGGAGTACGTAGGGTAGCAGAAGTAGGGGAGCATGTAGGGTAGCATAAGTAGGGGAGTATGTAGGGTAGCAGAAGTAGGGGAATACGTGGGGTTGCAGAAGTAGCGAAGCACGTAGGGTAGCAGTAGTTGGGGAGTTCGTAGGATAGCAGAAGTAGGGGAGCATGTAGGGTAGCAGAAGTAGGGGAATACGTGGGGTTGCAGAAGTAGCGAAGCACGTAGGGTAGCAGTAGTTGGGGAGTTCGTAGGGTAGCAGAAGTAGGGGAGCATGTAGGGTAGCATAAGTAGGGGAGTATGAGGGGTAGCAGAAGGAGAGGAGCATGTAGGGTAGCAGAAGTAGGGGAGAATGTAGGGTAGCATGTAGGGTAGCATAAGTAGGGGAGTATGTGGGGTAGCAGAAGCAGGGGAGCACGTAGGGTAGCAGAGGTAGGAGAGCATGTAGGGTAGCATAAGCAGAGGAGTATGTGGGGTAGCAGAAGGAGAGGAGTATGCAGGGTAGCAGAAGTAGGGGAATACGTGGGGTAGCAGAAGTAGGGGAGTACGTAGAGTAGCAGAAGTTGGGGAGTATGTATAGTAGCAGAACTTGGGTAGTATGTATAGTAGCAGAGGTTGGCGAGTATGAAGAGTAGCAGACGTAGGGGAGTATGTAGAGTAGCAGATGTAGGGGAGTATGTAGGGTAGCAGAAGTAGGGGAGCATGTAGGGTAGCAGAAGTCGTGGAGTATGTAGGGCAGCAGAAGTAGGGGAGCATGTAGGGTAGCATAAGTAGGAAGGAGAGGAGTATGCAGGGTAGCAGAAGTAGGGGAATACGTGGGGTTGCAGAAGTAGCGAAGCACGTAGGGTAGCAGAAGTTGGGGAGTTCGTAGGGTAGCAGAAGTAGGGGAGCATGTAGGGTAGCATAAGTAGGGGAGTATGTAGGGTAGCAGAAGTAGGGGAATACGTAGGGTTGCAGAAGCAGCGAAGCACGTAGGGTAGCAGAAGTTGGGGAGTTCGTAGGGTAGCAGAAGTAGGGGAGCATGTAGGGTAGCATAAGTAGGGGAGTATGAGGGGTAGCAGAAGGAGAGGAGCATGTAGGGTAGCATAAGTAGGGGAGTATGTGGGGTAGCAGAAGCAGGGGAGCACATAGGGTAGCAGAAGTAGGAGAGCATGTAGGGTAGCATAAGCAGGGGAGTATGTGGGGTAGCAGAAGGAGAGGAGTATCCAGGGTAGCAGAAGTAGGGGAATACGTGGGGTAGCAGAAGTAGGGGAGTACGTAGAGTAGCAGAAGTTGAGGGAGTATGTATAGTAGCAGAACATGGGTAGTATGTATAGTAGCAGAAGTTGGCGAGTATGAAGAGTAGCAGACGTAGGGGAGTATGTAGAGTAGCAGACGTAGGGGAGTATGTAGGGTAGCAGAAGTAGGGGAGCATGTAGGGTAGCAGAAGTCGGGGAGTATGTAGGGCAGCATAAGTAGGGGAGCATGTAGGGTAGCATAAGTACGGGAGTATGTGGGGTAGCAGAAGGAGAGGAGTATGCAGGGTAGCAGAAGTAGGGGAATACGTGGGGTAGCAGAAGTAGGGGAATACGTGGGGTAGCAGAAGTAGGGGAATACGTGGGGTAGCAGAAGTAGGGGAGTACGTAGGGTAACAGAAGTAGGGGAGTATGTAGGGTAGCAGAAGTAGGGGAGTATGTAGGGTAGCAGAAGTAGGGGAGCATATCGGCTAGCATAAGTAGGTGGGTATGTGGGGTAGCAGAAGTAGAGGAGTATGCAGGGTAGCAGAAGTAGGGGAATACGTAATGTAGCAGAAATAGGGGAGTACTTAGGGTCGCAGAAGTAGAGGAGTAGGTAGAGTAGCAGAGGTAGGGGAGTACGTAGACTAGCAGAAGTGTTACAGTTCGTAGGGTAGCAGAAGTGGATGAGTATGTAGGGTAGCAGAAGTAGGGGAGTATGTAGGGTAGCAGAAGTAGTGGAGTATACAGCGTAGCAGAAGTAGGGGATTATGTAGGGTAGCAGAAGTTGGGGAATATGTATAGTAGCAGAACTTGGGGAGTATGTATAGTAGGAGACGTGGGGGAGTATGGAGGCTAGCAGAAGTAGAGGAGTATGTAGGGTAGCAGAAGTAGGGGAGCATGTAGGGTAGCATAAGTAGTGGAGCATGTGGGGTAGCATAAGTAGGAAGGAGAGGAGTATGCAGGGTAGCAGAAGTAGGGGAATACGTGGGGTTGCAGAAGTAGCGAAGCACGTAGGGTAGCAGAAGTTGGGGAGTTCGTAGGGTAGCAGAAGTAGGGGAGCATGTAGGGTAGCATAAGTAGGGGAGTATGTAGGGTAGCAGAAGTAGGGGAATACGTAGGGTTGCAGAAGTAGCGAAGCACGTAGGGTAGCAGAAGTTGGGGAGTTCGTAGGGTAGCAGAAGTAGGGGAGCATGTAGGGTAGCATAAGTAGGGGAGTATGAGGGGTAGCAGAAGGAGAGGAGCATGTAGGGTAGCATAAGTAGGGGAGTATGTGGGGTAGCAGAAGCAGGGGAGCACATAGGGTAGCAGAAGTAGGAGAGCATGTAGGGTAGCATAAGCAGGGGAGTATGTGGGGTAGCAGAAGGAGAGGAGTATCCAGGGTAGCAGAAGTAGGGGAATACGTGGGGTAGCAGAAGTAGGGGAGTACGTAGAGTAGCAGAAGTTGAGGGAGTATGTATAGTAGCAGAACATGGGTAGTATGTATAGTAGCAGAAGTTGGCGAGTATGAAGAGTAGCAGACGTAGGGGAGTATGTAGAGTAGCAGACGTAGGGGAGTATGTAGGGTAGCAGAAGTAGGGGAGCATGTAGGGTAGCAGAAGTCGGGGAGTATGTAGGGCAGCAGAAGTAGGGGAGCATGTAGGGTAGCATAAGTACGGGAGTATGTGGGGTAGCAGAAGGAGAGGAGTATGCAGGGTAGCAGAAGTAGGGGAATACGTGGGGTAGCAGAAGTAGGGGAATACGTGGGGTAGCAGAAGTAGGGGAATACGTGGGGTAGCAGAAGTAGGGGAGTACGTAGGGTAGCAGAAGTAGGGGAGTATGTAGGGTAGCAGAAGTAGGGGAGTATGTAGGGTAGCAGAAGTAGGGGAGCATATCGGCTAGCATAAGTAGGTGGGTATGTGGGGTAGCAGAAGTAGAGGAGTATGCAGGGTAGCAGAAGTAGGGGAATACGTAATGTAGCAGAAATAGGGGAGTACTTAGGGTCGCAGAAGTAGAGGAGTAGGTAGAGTAGCAGAGGTAGGGGAGTACGTAGACTAGCAGAAGTGTTACAGTTCGTAGGGTAGCAGAAGTGGGTGAGTATGTAGGGTAGCAGAAGTAGGGGAGTATGTAGGGTAGCAGAAGTAGTGGAGTATACAGCGTAGCAGAAGTAGGGGATTATGTAGGGTAGCAGAAGTTGGGGAATATGTATAGTAGTAGAACTTGGGGAGTATGTATAGTAGGAGACGTGGGGGAGTATGGAGGCTAGCAGAAGTAGGGGAGTATGTAGGGTAGCAGAAGTAGGGGAGTATGTGGGGTAGCAGAAGTAGGGGAGTATGTAGGGTAGCAGAAGTAGTAGAGTGTGCAGGTTAGCAGAAGTAGGGGAATATGTAGGGTTGCAGAAGTAGGGGAGTATGTAGGGTAGCAGAAGTGGAGGAGCATGTAGGCTAGCATAAGTAGGGGAGTATGTTGGGTAGCAGAAGTAGAGGAGTATGCAGGGTAGCAGAAGTAGGGGAATACGTGGGGTAGCAGAAGTAGGGGAGTACGTAGGGTAGCAGCAGTAGGGGAGTATGTAGAGTAGCAGACGTAGGGGAGTATATAGGGTAGCAGATGTAGGGGAGTATGTAGGGTAGCAGAAGTAGACGTTGGGGAGTATGTAGGGTAGCAGAAGTAGGGGAGTATGTAGAGTAGCAGAAGTAGGGGAGTATGTAGGGTAGCAGAAGCAGGGTAGCATGTAGGCTAGCATAAGTAGGGGAGTATGTGGGGTAGCAGAAGTAGAGGAGAATGCAGGGTAGCAGAAGTAGGGGAATACGTGCGGTAGCAGAAGTAGGGGAGTACGTACGCTAGGAGAAGTGGGGGAGTTCGTAGGGTAGCAGAAGTGGGGGAGTACGTAGGGTAGCAGAAGTGGGGGAGTATGTAGGGTAGCAGAGGTAGGGGAGTATGTAGGGTAGCAGAAGTAGGGGAATACGTGGGTAGCAGAAGTAGGGGAGCACGTAGGGTAGCAGAAGTTGGGGAGTTCGTAGGGTAGCAGAAGTATGGGAGCATGTAGGGTAGCATAAGTAGGGGAGTATGTGGGGTAGCATACGTAGGGGAGTATGTAGGGTAGCAGAAGAAGGGGAGCATGTAGGGTAGCAGAAGTCGGGGAGTATGTAGTGTAGCAGAAGTAGGGGAGCATGTAGGGTAGCATAAGTAGGGGAGCATGTGGGGTAGCAGAAGGAGAGGAGTATGCACGGTAGCAGAAGTAGGGGAATACGTGAGGTAGCAGAAGTAGGGGAGTACGTAGGGTAGCAGAAGTAGGGGAGCATGTAGGGTAGCATAAGTAGGGGAGTATGTAGGGTAGCAGAGGTAGGGGAGTATGTAGGGTAGCAGAAGTAGGGGAATACGTGGGGTAGCAGAAGTAGGAGAGCACGTCGGGTAGCAGAAGTTGGGGAGTTCGTAGGGTAGCAGAAGTATGGGAGCATGTAGGGTAGCATAAGTAGGGGAGTATGTGGGGTAGCATACGTAGGGGAGTATGTAGGGTAGCAGAAGAAGGGGAGCATGTAGGGTAGCAGAAGTCGGGGAGTATGTAGTGTAGCAGAAGTAGGGGAGCATGTAGGGTAGCATAAGTAGGGGAGCATGTGGGGTAGCAGAAGGAGAGGAGTATGCACGGTAGCAGAAGTAGGGGAATACGTGAGGTAGCAGAAGTAGGGGAGTACGTAGGGTAGCAGAAGTAGGGGAGCATGTAGGGTAGCATAAGTAGGGGAGTATGTAGGGTAGCAGAGGTAGGGGAGTATGTAGGGTAGCAGAAGTAGGGGAATACGTGGGGTAGCAGAAGTAGGAGAGCACGTCGGGTAGCAGAAGTAGGGGAGCATGTAGGGTAGCATAAGTAGGGGAGTATGAGGGGTAGCAGAAGGAGAGGAGCATGTAGGGTAGCAGAAGTAGGGGAGAATGTAGGGTAGCATGTAGGGTAGCATAAGTAGGGGAGTATGTGTGGTAGCAGAAGCAGGGGAGCACGTAGGGTAGCAGAGGTAGGAGAGCATGTAGGGTAGCATAAGCAGAGGAGTATGTGGGGTAGCAGAAGGAGAGGAGTATGCAGGGTAGCAGAAGTAGGGGAATACGTGGGGTAGCAGAAGTAGGGGAGTACGTAGAGTAGCAGAAGTTGGGGAGTATGTAGGGTAGCAGAAGTAGGGGAGCATGTAGGGTAGCAGAAGTCGTGGAGTATGTAGGGCAGCAGAAGTAGGGGAGCATGTAGGGTAGCATAAGTAGGAAGGAGAGGAGTATGCAGGGTAGCAGAAGTAGGGGAATACGTGGGGTTGCAGAAGTAGCGAAGCACGTAGGGTAGCAGAAGTTGGGGAGTTCGTAGGGTAGCAGAAGTAGGGGAGCATGTAGGGTAGCATAAGTAGGGGAGTATGTAGGGTAGCAGAAGTAGGGGAATACGTAGGGTTGCAGAAGCAGCGAAGCACGTAGGGTAGCAGAAGTTGGGGAGTTCGTAGGGTAGCAGAAGTAGGGGAGCATGTAGGGTAGCATAAGTAGGGGAGTATGAGGGGTAGCAGAAGGAGAGGAGCATGTAGGGTAGCATAAGTAGGGGAGTATGTGGGGTAGCAGAAGCAGGGGAGCACATAGGGTAGCAGAAGTAGGAGAGCATGTAGGGTAGCATAAGCAGGGGAGTATGTGGGGTAGCAGAAGGAGAGGAGTATCCAGGGTAGCAGAAGTAGGGGAATACGTGGGGTAGCAGAAGTAGGGGAGTACGTAGAGTAGCAGAAGTTGAGGGAGTATGTATAGTAGCAGAACATGGGTAGTATGTATAGTAGCAGAAGTTGGCGAGTATGAAGAGTAGCAGACGTAGGGGAGTATGTAGAGTAGCAGACGTAGGGGAGTATGTAGGGTAGCAGAAGTAGGGGAGCATGTAGGGTAGCAGAAGTCGGGGAGTATGTAGGGCAGCAGAAGTAGGGGAGCATGTAGGGTAGCATAAGTACGGGAGTATGTGGGGTAGCAGAAGGAGAGGAGTATGCAGGGTAGCAGAAGTAGGGGAATACGTGGGGTAGCAGAAGTAGGGGAATACGTGGGGTAGCAGAAGTAGGGGAATACGTGGGGTAGCAGAAGTAGGGGAGTACGTAGGGTAACAGAAGTAGGGGAGTATGTAGGGTAGCAGAAGTAGGGGAGTATGTAGGGTAGCAGAAGTAGGGGAGCATATCGGCTAGCATAAGTAGGTGGGTATGTGGGGTAGCAGAAGTAGAGGAGTATGCAGGGTAGCAGAAGTAGGGGAATACGTAATGTAGCAGAAATAGGGGAGTACTTAGGGTCGCAGAAGTAGAGGAGTAGGTAGAGTAGCAGAGGTAGGGGAGTACGTAGACTAGCAGAAGTGTTACAGTTCGTAGGGTAGCAGAAGTGGGTGAGTATGTAGGGTAGCAGAAGTAGGGGAGTATGTAGGGTAGCAGAAGTAGGGGAGTATGTAGGGTAGCAGAAGTAGTGGAGTATACAGCGTAGCAGAAGTAGGGGATTATGTAGGGTAGCAGAAGTTGGGGAGTATGTATAGTAGGAGACGTGGGGGAGTATGGAGGCTAGCAGAAGTAGGGGAGTATGTAGGGTAGCAGAAGTAGGGGAGCATGTAGGGTAGCATAAGTAGTGGAGCATGTGGGGTAGCATAAGTAGGAAGGAGAGGAGTATGCAGGGTAGCAGAAGTAGGGGAATACGTGGGGTTGCAGAAGTAGCGAAGCACGTAGGGTAGCAGATGTTGGGGAGTTCGTAGGGTAGCAGAAGTAGGGGAGCATGTAGGGTAGCATAAGTAGGGGAGTATGTAGGGTAGCAGAAGTAGGGGAATACGTAGGGTTGCAGAAGTAGCGAAGCACGTAGGGTAGCAGAAGTTGGGGAGTTCGTAGGGTAGCAGAAGTAGGGGAGCATGTAGGGTAGCATAAGTAGGGGAGTATGAGGGGTAGCAGAAGGAGAGGAGCATGTAGGGTAGCATAAGTAGGGGAGTATGTGGGGTAGCAGAAGCAGGGGAGCACATAGGGTAGCAGAAGTAGGAGAGCATGTAGGGTAGCATAAGCAGGGGAGTATGTGGGGTAGCAGAAGGAGAGGAGTATCCAGGGTAGCAGAAGTAGGGGAATACGTGGGGTAGCAGAAGTAGGGGAGTACGTAGAGTAGCAGAAGTTGAGGGAGTATGTATAGTAGCAGAACGTGGGTAGTATGTATAGTAGCAGAAGTTGGCGAGTATGAAGAGTAGCAGACGTAGGGGAGTATGTAGAGTAGCAGACGTAGGGGAGTATGTAGGGTAGCAGAAGTAGGGGAGCATGTAGGGTAGCAGAAGTCGGGGAGTATGTAGGGCAGCAGAAGTAGGGGAGCATGTAGGGTAGCATAAGTACGGGAGTATGTGGGGTAGCAGAAGGAGAGGAGTATGCAGGGTAGCAGAAGTAGGGGAATACGTGGGGTAGCAGAAGTAGGGGAATACGTGGGGTAGCAGAAGTAGGGGAATACGTGGGGTAGCAGAAGTAGGGGAGTACGTAGGGTAGCAGAAGTAGGGGAGTATGTAGGGTAGCAGAAGTAGGGGAGTATGTAGGGTAGCAGAAGTAGGGGAGCATATCGGCTAGCATAAGTAGGTGGGTATGTGGGGTAGCAGAAGTAGAGGAGTATGCAGGGTAGCAGAAGTAGGGGAATACGTAATGTAGCAGAAATAGGGGAGTACTTAGGGTCGCAGAAGTAGAGGAGTAGGTAGAGTAGCAGAGGTAGGGGAGTACGTAGACTAGCAGAAGTGTTACAGTTCGTAGGGTAGCAGAAGTGGGTGAGTATGTAGGGTAGCAGAAGTAGGGGAGTATGTAGGGTAGCAGAAGTAGTGGAGTATACAGCGTAGCAGAAGTAGGGGATTATGTAGGGTAGCAGAAGTTGGGGAATATGTATAGTAGCAGAACTTGGGGAGTATGTATAGTAGGAGACGTGGGGGAGTATGGAGGCTAGCAGAAGTAGGGGAGTATGTAGGGTAGCAGAAGTAGGGGAGTATGTGGGGTAGCAGAAGTAGGGGAGTATGTAGGGTAGCAGAAGTAGTAGAGTGTGCAGGTTAGCAGAAGTAGGGGAATATGTAGGGTTGCAGAAGTAGGGGAGTATGTAGGGTAGCAGAAGTGGAGGAGCATGTAGGCTAGCATAAGTAGGGGAGTATGTTGGGTAGCAGAAGTAGAGGAGTATGCAGGGTAGCAGAAGTAGGGGAATACGTGGGGTAGAAGAAGTAGGGGAGTACGTAGGGTAGCAGCAGTAGGGGAGTATGTAGAGTAGCAGACGTAGGGGAGTATATAGGGTAGCAGATGTAGGGGAGTATGTAGGGTAGCAGAAGTAGACGTTGGGGAGTATGTAGGGTAGCAGAAGTAGGGGAGTATGTAGAGTAGCAGAAGTAGGGGAGTATGTAGGGTAGCAGAAGCAGGGTAGCATGTAGGCTAGCATAAGTAGGGGAGTATGTGGGGTAGCAGAAGTAGAGGAGAATGCAGGGTAGCAGAAGTAGGGGAATACGTGCGGTAGCAGAAGTAGGGGAGTACGTACGCTAGGAGAAGTGGGGGAGTTCGTAGGGTAGCAGAAGTGGGGGAGTACGTAGGGTAGCAGAAGTGGGGGAGTATGTAGGGTAGCAGAGGTAGGGGAGTATGTAGGGTAGCAGAAGTAGGGGAATACGTGGGTAGCAGAAGTAGGGGAGCACGTAGGGTAGCATAAGTAGGGGAGTATGTGGGGTAGCAGAAGTAGAGGAGTATGCAGGGTAGCAGAAGTAGGGGAATACGTGGTGTAGCAGAAGTATGGGAGTACGTAGGCTAGTAGAAGTGAGGGATTTCGTAGGGCAGCAGATTTGGGTTAGTATGTAGGGTACCAGAAGAAGGGGAGTATGTAAGGTAGCAGAAGTAGGGGAATACGTGGGGTAGCAGAAGTAGGGAAGCACGTAGGGTAGCAGGAGCAGGAGAGCACATAGAGTGGCAGAGGTCGTGGAATATATAGAGTAGCAGAGGCAGGGAAGTATGTAGGGTAGCAGAAGTTGGGGAGTATGTTGGGTAGCAGTAGTAGGGGAGTACGTAATGTAGCAGAAATAGGGGAGTACTTAGGGTCGCAGAAGTAGAGGAGTAGGTAGAGTAGCAGAGGTAGGGGAGTACGTAGACTAGCAGAAGTGTTACAGTTCGTAGGGTAGCAGAAGTGGGTGAGTATGTAGGGTAGCAGAAGTAGGGGAGTATGTAGGGTAGCAGAAGTAGTGGAGTATACAGGGTAGCAGAAGTAGGGGATTATGTAGGGTAGCAGAAGTTGGGGAGTATGTATAGTAGCAGAACTTGGGGAGTATGTATAGTAGGAGACGTGGGGGAGTATGGAGGGTAGCAGAAGTAGGGGAGTATGTAGGGTAGCAGAAGTAGGGGAGTATGTAGGGTAGCAGAAGTAGGGGAGTATGTAGGGTAGCAGAAGTAGGGGAGTATGCAGGTTAGCAGAAGTAGGGGAATATGTAGGGTTGCAGAAGTAGGGGAGTATGTAGGGTAGCAGAAGTGGAGGAGCATGTAGGCTAGCATAAGTAGGGGAGTATGTTGGGTAGCAGAAGTAGAGGAGTATGCAGGGTAGCAGAAGTAGGGGAATACGTGGGGTAGCAGAAGTAGGGGAGTACGTAGGGTAGCAGCAGTAGGGGAGTATGTAGAGTAGCAGACGTAGGGGAGTATATAGGGAAGCAGAAGTAGGGGAGTATGTAGGGTAGCAGAAGTAGACGTTGGGGAGTATGTAGGGTAGCAGAAGTAGGGGAGTATGTAGAGTAGCAGAAGTGGGGGAGTTCGTAGGGTAGCAGAAGTGGGGGAGTACGTAGGGTAGCAGAAATGGGGGAGTATGGAGGGTAGCAGAGGTAGGGGAGTATGTAGGGTAGCAGAAGTAGGGGAATACGTGGGTAGCAGAAGTAGGGGAGCACGTAGGGTAGCAGAAGTTGGGGAGTTCGTAGGGTAGCAGAAGTATGGGAGCATGTAGGGTAGCATAAGTAGGGGAGTATGTGGGGTAGCATACGTAGGGGAGTATGTAGGGTAGCAGAAGAAGGGGAGCATGTAGGGTAGCAGAAGTCGGGGAGTATGGAGGGTAGCAGAAGTAGGGGAGCATGTAGGGTAGCATAAGTAGGGGAGTATGTGGGGTAGCATAAATAGGGGAGTATGTAGGGTAGCAGAGGTAGGGGAGTATGTAGGGTAGCAGAAGCAGGGGAATACGTGGGGTAGCAGAAGTAGGAGAGCACGTCGGGTAGCAGAAGTTGGGGAGTTCGTAGGGTAGCAGAAGTAGGGGAGCATGTAGGGTAGCATAAGTAGGGGAGCATGTGGGGTAGCAGAAGGAGAGGAGTATGCACGGTAGCAGAAGTAGGGGAATACGTGAGGTAGCAGAAATAGGGGAGTACGTAGGGTAGCAGAAGTAGGGGAGCATGTAGGGTAGCATAAGTAGGGGAGTATGTAGGGTAGCGGAAGTAGGGGAATACGTGGGGTAGCAGAAGTAGGGGAGTACGTAGGGTAGCAGAAGTAAGGGAGTATGTAGGGTAGCAGAAGTAGGAGAGCATGTAGGGTAGCATAAGCAGAGGACTATGTGGGGTAGCAGAAGGAGAGGAGTGTGCAGGGTAGCAGAAGTAGGGGAATACGTGGGGTAGCAGAAGTAGGGGAGTACGTAGAGTAGCAGAAGTTGGGGAGTATGTATAGTAGCAGAACTTGGGTAGTATGTATAGTAGCAGAGGTTGGCGAGTATGAAGAGTAGCAGACGTAGGGGAGTATGTAGAGTAGCAGATGTAGGGGAGTATGTAGGGTAGCAGAAGTAGGGGAGCATGTAGGGTAGCAGAAGTCGTGGAGTATGTAGGGCAGCAGAAGTAGGGGAGCATGTAGGGTAGCATAAGTAGGAAGGAGAGGAGTATGCAGGGTAGCAGAAGTACGGGAGCATGTAGGGTAGCAGAAGTAGGGGAGTATGTAGGGTAGCAGAAGTAGGGGAATACGTGGGGTTGCAGAAGTAGCGAAGCACGTAGGGTAGCAGAAGTTGGGGAGTTCGTAGGGTAGCAGAAGTAGGGGAGCATGTAGGGTAGCATAAGTAGGGGAGTATGTAGGGTAGCATAAGTAGGGGAATACGTGGGGTTGCAGAAGTAGCGAAGCACGTAGGGTAGCAGAAGTTGGGGAGTCCGTAGGGTAGCAGAAGTAGGGGAGCATGTAGGGTAGCATAAGTAGGGGAGTATGAGGGGTAGCAGAAGGAGAGGAGCATGTAGGGTGGCAGAAGTAGGGGAATACGTGGGGTAGCATAAGTAGGGGAGTATGTAGGGTAGCAGAAGTAGGGGAATACGTGGGGTAGCAGAAGTAGAGGAGTACGTAGGGTAGCAGAAGTAAGGGAGTATGTAGGGTAGCAGAAGTAGGGGAGAATGTAGGGTAGCAGAAGTAGGGTAGCATGTAGGGTAGCAGTAGTAGGGGAATACGTGGGGTAGCAGAAGTAGGGCAATACGAGAGGTAGCAGAAGTAGGGGAGTACGTAGGGTAGCAGAAGTAGGGGAGTATGTAGGGTAGCAGAAGTAGGGGAGTATGTAGGGTAGCAGAAGTAGGGGAGCATATCGGCTAGCATAAGTAGGTGGGTATGTGGGGTAGCAGAAGTAGAGGAGTATGCAGGGTAGCAGAAGTAGGGGAATACGTGGTGTAGCAGAAGTATGGGAGTACGTAGGCTAGTAGAAGTGGGGGATTTCGTAGGGCAGCAGATTTGGGTTAGTATGTAGGGTACCAGAAGAAGGGGAGTATGTAAGGTAGCAGAAGTAGGGGAATACGTGGGGTAGCAGAAGTAGGGAAGCACGTAGGGTAGCAGGAGCAGGAGAGCACATAGAGTGGCAGAGGTCGTGGAATATATAGAGTAGCAGAGGCAGGGAAGTATGTAGGGTAGCAGAAGTGGGGGAGTATGTTGGGTAGCAGTAGTAGGGGAGTACGTAATGTAGCAGAAATAGGGGAGTACTTAGGGTCGCAGAAGTAGAGGAGTAGGTAGAGTAGCAGAGGTAGGGGAGTACGTAGACTAGCAGAAGTGTTACAGTTCGTAGGGTAGCAGAAGTGGGTGAGTATGTAGGGTAGCAGAAGTAGGGGAGTATGTAGGGTAGCAGAAGTAGTGGAGTATACAGGGTAGCAGAAGTAGGGGATTATGTAGGGTAGCAGAAGTTGGGGAGTATGTATAGTAGCAGAACTTGGGGAGTATGTATAGTAGGAGACGTGGGGGAGTATGGAGGGTAGCAGAAGTAGGGGAGTATGTAGGGTAGCAGAAGTAGGGGAGTATGTAGGGTAGCAGAAGTAGGGGAGTATGTAGGGTAGCAGAAGTAGTTGAGTATGCAGGTTAGCAGAAGTAGGGGAATATGTAGGGTTGCAGAAGTAGGGGAGTATGTAGGGTAGCAGAAGTGGAGGAGCATGTAGGCTAGCATAAGTAGGGGAGTATGTTGGGTAGCAGAAGTAGAGGAGTATGCAGGGTAGCAGAAGTAGGGGAATACGTGGGGTAGCAGAAGTAGGGGAGTACGTAGGGTAGCAGCAGTAGGGGAGTATGTAGAGTAGCAGACGTAGGGGAGTATATAGGGAAGCAGAAGTAGGGGAGTATGTAGGGTAGCAGAAGTAGACGTTGGGGAGTATGTAGGGTAGCAGAAGTAGGGGAGTATGTAGAGTAGCAGAAGTGGGGGAGTTCGTAGGGTAGCAGAAGTGGGGGAGTACGTAGGGTAGCAGAAATGGGGGAGTATGTAGGGTAGCAGAGGTAGGGGAGTATGTAGGGTAGCAGAAGTAGGGGAATACGTGGGTAGCAGAAGTAGGGGAGCACGTAGGGTAGCAGAAGTTGGGGAGTTCGTAGGGTAGCAGGAGTATGGGAGCATGTAGGGTAGCATAAGTAGGGGAGTATGTGGGGTAGCATACGTAGGGGAGTATGTAGGGTAGCAGAAGAAGGGGAGCATGTAGGGTAGCAGAAGTCGGGGAGTATGGAGGGTAGCAGAAGTAGGGGAGCATGTAGGGTAGCATAAGTAGGGGAGTATGTGGGGTAGCATAAATAGGGGAGTATGTAGGGTAGCAGAGGTAGGGGAGTATGTAGGGTAGCAGAAGCAGGGGAATACGTGGGGTAGCAGAAGTAGGAGAGCACGTCGGGTAGCAGAAGTTGGGGAGTTCGTAGGGTAGCAGAAGTAGGGGAGCATGTAGGGTAGCATAAGTAGGGGAGCATGTGGGGTAGCAGAAGGAGAGGAGTATGCACGGTAGCAGAAGTAGGGGAATACGTGAGGTAGCAGAAATAGGGGAGTACGTAGGGTAGCAGAAGTAGGGGAGCATGTAGGGTAGCATAAGTAGGGGAGTATGTAGGGTAGCGGAAGTAGGGGAATACGTGGGGTAGCAGAAGTAGGGGAGTACGTAGGGTAGCAGAAGTAAGGGAGTATGTAGGGTAGCAGAAGTAGGGGAGAATGTAGGGTAGCAGAAGTAGGGTAGCATGTAGGGTAGCATAAGTAGGGGAGTATGTGGGGTAGCAGAAGCAGGGGAGCACGTAGGGTAGCAGAAGTAGGAGAGCATGTAGGGTAGCATAAGCAGGGGAGTATGTGGGGTAGCAGAAGGAGAGGAGTATGCAGGGTAGCAGAAGTAGGGGAATACGTGGGGTAGCAGAAGTAGGGTAGCATGTAGGGTAGAATAAGTAGGGGAGTATGTGGGGTAGCAGAAGCAGGGGAGCACGTAGGGTAGCAGAAGTAGGAGAGCATGTAGGGTAGCATAAGCGGGGAGTATGTGGGGTAGCAGAAGGAGAGGAGTATGTAGGGTAGCAGAAGTAGGGGAATACGTGGGGTAGCACAAGTAGGAGAGCACGTCGGGTAGCAGAAGTTGGGGAGTTCGTAGGGTAGCAGAAGTAGGGGAGCATGTAGGGTAGCATAAGTAGGGGAGTATGTAGGGTAGCAGAAGTAGGGGAATACGTGGGGTTGCAGAAGTAGCGAAGCACGTAGGGTAGCAGAAGTTGGGGAGTTCGTAGGGTAGCAGAAGTAGGGGAGCATGTAGGGTAGCATAAGTAGGGGAGTATGAGGGGTAGCAGAAGGAGAGGAGCATGTAGGGTGGCAGAAGTAGGGGAATACGTGAGGTAGCAGAAGTAGGGGAGTACGTAGGGTAGCAGAAGTAGGGGAGCATGTAGGGTAGCATAAGTAGGGGAGCATATCGGCTAGCATAAGTAGGTGGGTATGTGGGGTAGCAGAAGTAGAGGAGTATGCAGGGTAGCAGAAGTAGGGGAATACGTAATGTAGCAGAAATAGGGGAGTACTTAGGGTCGCAGAAGTAGAGGAGTAGGTAGAGTAGCAGAGGTAGGGGAGTATGTAGGGTAGCAGAAGTAGTGGAGTATACAGCGTAGCAGAAGTAGGGGATTATGTAGGGTAGCAGAAGTTGGGGAATATGTATAGTAGCAGAACTTGGGGAGTATGTATAGTAGGAGACGTGGGGGAGTATGGAGGCTAGCAGAAGTAGGGGAGTATGTAGGGTAGCAGAAGTAGGGGAGTATGTAGGGTAGCAGAAGTAGGGGAGTATGTAGGGTAGCAGAAGTAGGGGAGTGTGCAGGTTAGCAGAAGTAGGGGAATATGTAGGGTTGCAGAAGTAGGGGAGTATGTAGGGTAGCAGAAGTGGAGGAGCATGTAGGCTAGCATAAGTAGGGGAGTATGTTGGGTAGCAGAAGTAGAGGAGTATGCAGGGTAGCAGAAGTAGGGGAATACGTGGGGTAGCAGAAGTAGGGGAGTACGTAGGGTAGCAGCAGTAGGGGAGTATGTAGAGTAGCAGACGTAGGGGAGTATATAGGGTAGCAGATGTAGGGGAGTATGTAGGGTAGCAGAAGTAGACGTTGGGGAGTATGTAGGGTAGCAGAAGTAGGGGAGTATGTAGAGTAGCAGAAGTAGGGGAGTATGTAGGGTAGCAGAAGCAGGGTAGCATGTAGGCTAGCATAAGTAGGGGAGTATGTGGGGTAGCAGAAGTAGAGGAGTATGCAGGGTAGCAGAAGTAGGGGAATACGTGCGGTAGCAGAAGTAGGGGAGTACGTACGCTAGGAGAAGTGGGGGAGTTCGTAGGGTAGCAGAAGTGGGGGAGTACGTAGGGTAGCAGAAGTGTGGGAGTATGTAGGGTAGCAGAGGTAGGGGAGTATGTAGGGTAGCAGAAGTAGGGGAATACGTGGGTAGCAGAAGTAGGGGAGCACGTAGGGTAGCAGAAGTTGGGGAGTTCGTAGGGTAGCAGAAGTATGGGAGCATGTAGGGTAGCATAAGTAGGGGAGTATGTGGGGTAGCATACGTAGGGGAGTATGTAGGGTAGCAGAAGAAGGGGAGCATGTAGGGTAGCAGAAGTCGGGGAGTATGTAGTGTAGCAGAAGTAGGGGAGCATGTAGGGTAGCATAAGTAGGGGAGCATGTGGGGTAGCAGAAGGAGAGGAGTATGCACGGTAGCAGAAGTAGGGGAATACGTGAGGTAGCAGAAGTAGGGGAGTACGTAGGGTAGCAGAAGTAGGGGAGCATGTAGGGTAGCATAAGTAGTGGAGCATGTGGGGTAGCAGAAGGAGAGGAGTATGCACGGTAGCAGAAGTAGGGGAATACGTGAGGTAGCAGAAGTAGGGGAGTACGTAGGGTAGCAGAAGTAGGGGAGCATGTAGGGTAGCAGAAGTAGGGGAATACGTGGGGTTGCAGAAGTAGCGAAGCACGTAGGGTAGCTGAAGTAGGGGAGCATGTAGGGTAGCAGAAGTCGGGGAGTTTGTAGGGTAGCAGAAGTAGGGGAGCATGTAGGGTAGCATAAGTAGGGGAGTATGTGGGGTAGCATAAATAGGGGAGTATGTAGGGTAGCAGAGGTAGGGGAGTATGTAGGGTAGCAGAAGTAGGGGAATACGTGGGGTAGCAGAAGTAGGAGAGCACGTCGGGTAGCAGAAGTTGGGGAGTTCGTAGGGTAGCAGAAGTAGGGGAGCATGTAGGGTAGCATAAGTAGGGGAGCATGTGGGGTAGCAGAAGGAGAGGAGTATGCACGGTAGCAGAAGTAGGGGAATACGTGAGGTAGCAGAAGTAGGGGAGTACGTAGGGTAGCAGAAGTAGGGGAGCATGTAGGATAGCATAAGTAGGGGAGTATGTAGGGTAGCAGAGGTAGGGGAGTATGTAGGGTAGCAGAAGTAGGGGAATACGTGGGGTAGCAGAAGTAGGAGAGCACGTCGGGTAGCAGAAGTTGGGGAGTTCGTAGGGTAGCAGAAGTAGGGGAGCATGTAGGGTAGAATAAGTAGGGGAGCATGTGGGGTAGCAGAAGGAGAGGAGTATGCACGGTAGCAGAAGTAGGGGAATACGTGAGGTAGCAGAAGTAGGGGAGTACGTAGGGTAGCAAAAGTAGGGGAGCATGTAGGGTAGCATAAGTAGGGGAGTATGTAGGGTAGCAGAAGTAGGGGAATACGTGGGGTTGCAGAAGTAGCGAAGCACGTAGGGTAGCAGTAGTTGGGGAGTTCGTAGGGTAGCAGAAGTAGGGGAGCATGTAGGGTAGCATAAGTAGGGGAGTATGAGGGGTAGCAGAAGGAGAGGAGCATGTAGGGCAGCGGAAGTAGGGGAATACGTGGGGTAGCAGAAGTAGGGGAGTACGTAGGGTAGCAGAAGTAAGGGAGTATGTAGGGTAGCAGAAGTAGGGGAGAATGTAGGGTAGCATGTAGGGTAGCATAAGTAGGGGAGTATGTGGGGTAGCAGAAGCAGGGGAGCACGTAGGGTAGCAGAAGTAGGAGAGCATGTAGGGTAGCATAAGCAGAGGAGTATGTGGGGTAGCAGAAGGAGAGGAGTATGCAGGGTAGCAGAAGTAGGGGAATACGTGGGGTAGCAGAAGTAGGGGAGTACGTAGAGTAGCAGAAGTTGGGGAGTATGTATAGTAGCAGAACTTGGGTAGTATGTATAGTAGCAGAGGTTGGCGAGTATGAAGAGTAGCAGACGTAGGGGAGTATGTAGAGTAGCAGATGTAGGGGAGTATGTAGGGTAGCAGAAGTAGGGGAGCATGTAGGGTAGCAGAAGTCGTGGAGTATGTAGGGCAGCAGAAGTAGGGGAGCATGTAGGGTAGCATAAGTAGGAAGGAGAGGAGTATGCAGGGTAGCAGAAGTACGGGAGCATGTAGGGTAGCAGAAGTAGGGGAGTATGTAGGGTAGCAGAAGTAGGGGAATACGTGGGGTTGCAGAAGTAGCGAAGCACGTAGGGTAGCAGAAGTTGGGGAGTTCGCAGGGTAGCAGAAGTAGGGGAGCATGTAGGGTAGCATAAGTAGGGGAGTATGTAGGGTAGCAGAAGTAGGGGAATACGTGGGGTTGCAGAAGTAGCGAAGCACGTAGGGTAGCAGAAGTTGGGGAGTTCGTAGGGTAGCAGAAGTAGGGGAGCATGTAGGGTAGCATAAGTAGGGGAGTATGAGGGGTAGCAGAAGGAGAGGAGCATGTAGGGTGGCAGAAGTAGGGGAATACGTGGGGTAGCATAAGTAGGGGAGTATGTAGGGTAGCAGAAGTAGGGGAATACGTGGGGTAGCAGAAGTAGAGGAGTACGTAGGGTAGCAGAAGTAAGGGAGTATGTAGGGTAGCAGAAGTAGGGGAGAATGTAGGGTAGCAGAAGTAGGAGAGCATGTAGGGTAGCATAAGCAGAGGACTATGTGGGGTAGCAGAAGGAGAGGAGTGTGCAGGGTAGCAGAAGTAGGGGAATACGTGGGGTAGCAGAAGTAGGGGAGTACGTAGAGTAGCAGAAGTTGGGGAGTATGTATAGTAGCAGAACTTGGGTAGTATGTATAGTAGCAGAGGTTGGCGAGTATGAAGAGTAGCAGACGTAGGGGAGTATGTAGAGTAGCAGATGTAGGGGAGTATGTAGGGTAGCAGAAGTAGGGGAGCATGTAGGGTAGCAGAAGTCGTGGAGTATGTAGGGCAGCAGAAGTATGGGAGCATGTAGGGTAGCATAAGTAGGAAGGAGAGGAGTATGCAGGGTAGCAGAAGTACGGGAGCATGTAGGGTAGCAGAAGTAGGGGAGTATGTAGGGTAGCAGAAGTAGGGGAATACGTGGGGTTGCAGAAGTAGCGAAGCACGTAGGGTAGCAGAAGTTGGGGAGTTCGTAGGGTAGCAGAAGTAGGGGAGCATGTAGGGTAGCATAAGTAGGGGAGTATGTAGGGTAGCATAAGTAGGGGAATACGTGGGGTTGCAGAAGTAGCGAAGCACGTAGGGTAGCAGAAGTTGGGGAGTCCGTAGGGTAGCAGAAGTAGGGGAGCATGTAGGGTAGCATAAGTAGGGGAGTATGAGGGGTAGCAGAAGGAGAGGAGCATGTAGGGTGGCAGAAGTAGGGGAATACGTATGGTAGCATAAGTAGGGGAGTATGTAGGGTAGCAGAAGTAGGGGAATACGTGGGGTAGCAGAAGTAGAGGAGTACGTAGGGTAGCAGAAGTAAGGGAGTATGTAGGGTAGCAGAAGTAGGGGAGAATGTAGGGTAGCAGAAGTAGGGTAGCATGTAGGGTAGCATAAGTAGGGGAGTATGTGGGGTAGCAGAAGCAGGGGAGCACGTAGGGTAGCAGAAGTAGGAGACCATGTAGGGTAGCATAAGCAGGGGAGTATGTGGGGTAGCAGAAGGAGAGGAGTATCCAGGATAGCAGAAGTAGGGGAATACGTGGGGTAGCAGAAGTAGGGGAGTACGTAGAGTAGCAGAAGTTGAGGGAGTATGTATAGTAGCAGAACATGGGTAGTATGTATAGTAGCAGAAGTTGGCGAGTATGAAGAGTAGCAGACGTAGGGGAGTATGTAGAGTTGCAGACGTAGGGGAGTATGTAGTGTAGCAGAAGTAGGGGAGCATGTAGGGTAGCAGAAGTCGGGGAGTATGTAGGGCAGCAGAAGTAGGGGAGCATGTAGGGTAGCATAAGTACGGGAGTATGTGGGGTAGCAGAAGGAGAGGAGTATGCAGGGTAGCAGAAGTAGGGGAATACGTGGGGTAGCAGTAGTAGGGGAATACGTGGGGTAGCAGAAGTAGGGCAATACGAGAGGTAGCAGAAGTAGGGGAGTACGTAGGGTAGCAGAAGTAGGGGAGTATGTAGGGTAGCAGAAGTAGGGGAGTATGTAGGGTAGCAGAAGTAGGGGAATACGTGGTGTAGCAGAAGTATGGGAGTACGTAGGCTAGTAGAAGTGGGGGATTTCGTAGGGCAGCAGATTTGGGTTAGTATGTAGGGTACCAGAAGAAGGGGAGTATGTAAGGTAGCAGAAGTAGGGGAATACGTGGGGTAGCAGAAGTAGGGAAGCACGTAGGGTAGCAGGAGCAGGAGAGCACATAGAGTGGCAGAGGTCGTGGAATATATAGAGTAGCAGAGGCAGGGAAGTATGTAGGGTAGCAGAAGTGGGGGAGTATGTTGGGTAGCAGTAGTAGGGGAGTACGTAATGTAGCAGAAATAGGGGAGTACTTAGGGTCGCAGAAGTAGAGGAGTAGGTAGAGTAGCAGAGGTAGGGGAGTACGTAGACTAGCAGAAGTGTTACAGTTCGTAGGGTAGCAGAAGTGGGTGAGTATGTAGGGTAGCAGAAGTAGGGGAGTATGTAGGGTAGCAGAAGTAGTGGAGTATACAGGGTAGCAGAAGTAGGGGATTATGTAGGGTAGCAGAAGTTGGGGAGTATGTATAGTAGCAGAACTTGGGGAGTATGTATAGTAGGAGACGTGGGGGAGTATGGAGGGTAGCAGAAGTAGGGGAGTATGTAGGGTAGCAGAAGTAGGGGAGTATGTAGGGTAGCAGAGGTAGGGGAGTATGTAGGGTAGCAGAAGTAGGGGAGTATGCAGGTTAGCAGAAGTAGGGGAATATGTAGGGTTGCAGAAGTAGGGGAGTATGTAGGGTAGCAGAAGTGGAGGAGCATGTAGGCTAGCATAAGTAGGGGAGTATGTTGGGTAGCAGAAGTAGAGGAGTATGCAGGGTAGCAGAAGTAGGGGAATACGTGGGGTAGCAGAAGTAGGGGAGTACGTAGGGTAGCAGCAGTAGGGGAGTATGTAGAGTAGCAGACGTAGGGGAGTATATAGGGAAGCAGAAGTAGGGGAGTATGTAGGGTAGCAGAAGTAGACGTTGGGGAGTATGTAGGGTAGCAGAAGTAGGGGAGTATGTAGAGTAGCAGAAGTGGGGGAGTTCGTAGGGTAGCAGAAGTGGGGGAGTACGTAGGGTAGCAGAAATGGGGGAGTATGTAGGGTAGCAGAGGTAGGGGAGTATGTAGGGTAGCAGAAGTAGGGGAATACGTGGGTAGCAGAAGTAGGGGAGCACGTAGGGTAGCAGAAGTTGGGGAGTTCGTAGGGTAGCAGAAGTATGGGAGCATGTAGGGTAGCATAAGTAGGGGAGTATGTGGGGTAGCATACGTAGGGGAGTATGTAGGGTAGCAGAAGAAGGGGAGCATGTAGGGTAGCAGAAGTCGGGGAGTATGGAGGGTAGCAGAAGTAGGGGAGCATGTAGGGTAGCATAAGTAGGGGAGTATGTGGGGTAGCATAAATAGGGGAGTATGTAGGGTAGCAGAGGTAGGGGAGTATGTAGGGTAGCAGAAGCAGGGGAATACGTGGGGTAGCAGAAGTAGGAGAGCACGTCGGGTAGCAGAAGTTGGGGAGTTCGTAGGGTAGCAGAAGTAGGGGAGCATGTGGGGTAGCAGAAGTAGGGGAATACGTGGGGTAGCAGAAGTAGAGGAGTACGTAGGGTAGGGGACTAAGGGGTATGGGGCTCTCCAATGGTGACTCGGATCCATTGGAGGGTATGACTGCAGTGGCGGTGGTCCATACTCTAAAATCCTCCATGCTCCTCCTCCTCGTGGTGGTCCCTGGGGCACGGCACTGGGGGTTCCAGTGTCGTGTGCTAATGGAGCAGGGGGTGCAGGGGGGCGCAGCCGGTCGCTCGTCACTGCGGGTCATTATGACCTTGCAGAAAGGCTGCGCTTCCCCGTCGGGATTGATTGGTTTTCGGACTCGGGCAAGTTTCTTGGAGTTTAATGGTGTCGGCGAGCCGCAAATCGTGTGTTTTTTCTCCCTGGACGATGATACGAAAAACGTTTACGGTGCAGGGGGGAAGGTCCCTAGTACCGGCGGTGGGGGGGTGGGCGAGCAGGCCCCCCCAGCGTCGTCATCGGATGACTGCGGGTTGACGAATGTGGACCACTGGGCTTCGTCAACAGTAATAGCTACCAGCGAAGAGCATAAGCTTATGACGACTTTGACTACGGAAAAGGACATGCAAATGGACACACAAATGGATTGCGATGTAGAGTCTGAAAAGGAATATAAAAAAGTTACTGAAAAAGATATGAAAACGTGTACAATTAACTTAACAAGAACTACAGATGATGAAAAAAATAAAAGTAAAGAAACAAAAAATAAAAAGAAAAATGGAAAAGAAAAATTTTCATCCTCGATTCATGATCGTCTTACAAAACTTCCGGAACAGAAAGTGTTGGAGTCTACTTCGACACTTTCTAGAGATACACCACGTTTGAGTTATGGAGAATTCGCGCAAAAAGATGAATTAATGAACTTAATAAAGGATAATTCTAGAAATTGGTATAAAATTATAGAAATAACAAAAACTTTGTTTAAAAAATTAGACAGTAATAAACATATTAATAAAGAAAGTCGGGAGTTAATTGAAAATTTAACAAAAGAAATGGATCATCAAACAACTTTATTTGACAGAATTCAATTCGAAAGAAAACTACAAATTAAAGATTCTTATTCTAAACTTAAACAAGATATTCATAACATACAAGCCACCTCCCAAAGTGTTGGTATTCAACAAAATACTTCGAATAAGGAGACTCAAACTGATATACAGGATAGAAACTCACAGGCACTTAATTTCATTTTTGGAAGCAAAGAATTAACTTTAACAAGACAGGAAATAAATAAAAAAGGAAATGATATAAGTACACAAACTTCAGATGGTGATATGCAGGTTACAGATGAATTATTAACTACCGATATTTTAAATATCGACAAACCTGGGACCTCGGAAGCTTTTCATGACAGAAGATCTCCTATTTTATCTGAATCCGGCCTACATCCTAAGAAAAAACGTAAACTTGATACCGAAAAACCAAAAATTCGTAGTGATATTTTACTGAGTGGAAAAAATAAAATTAATATTAAAAATATAGTTAATCAGGAGATACCTGACGATGTAACCGATGAAACTGAAGAATTCATATCTTCTCCGATTCCTTCTGTAGAAGAGATAGTAGACATGCTAGTATGTAAGCTGAAAGGTGAAGACAGAATCCCGATAAAAAAGAATAAACATATCTTATCTGTTAATCAAATTAAAGAAAAGCAGATGATTAGAGTTAATCAAGTGGCAAATCCTGAAAGAAAAATACTGACGCGTGAAGGTAGTTCTTGGATAACTATGTCCAAAAGAAAAGGAAAACTAGCTATTGATCGTGATCTTGGAGCTTCTATATCTGGTGGGACAGAAGTTTCTCCGAAAACTTCTCAATTGCAGTCTCCGCTACCAAGACCAAGATGGACTGTACCACGTGTAGATGCCATCGTTGTGAAAGTTAAAGATTCTAATGATTTTAGAAGCTCATATGCTGACATATGTAAAAATATGAACGATTTAGATGGAATCAAAAGAGCCAGGAAAACTAGGACCGGCCAACTTCTCTTAGAAGTCTCTCCGAAGTGTGATACTGACCGGTTGAAAGCTCAAATTGATGCATCCCTCGGTGGTGGCAAGGAAACTCGGGTTCTTCAACGTACTTTTGATTTGGAAATCAGAGATTTAGATCCATTGGTAGGGAAAGAAGAGGTTCTAGAAGCTCTCACTCGAAATCTAACCATTAAACCTGATGAACTTAGATTGAAAGTTATAAGGCTCACTAGACTTGGGACACAGATGGCGGTCGTAGAGACCCCTCTAAAATATTTAAAACAAATTACTACAAAAAGTAAGATTAGAATTGGTATGACCAATGTTGTACTGCACCCTATGCCAACAATTATCAAGTGCTTTAAGTGTCACTCGGTGGGACATTTCAGCACTAACTGCAAGGCCATCATAAAAGATGGCATGAGATGCAGGAAGTGTAATACCGACGGACACTCTATGAAAGAATGTGTTCAATCCAAGCCATTTTGTATTGAATGTAAAAATCAGGGTCTTCCTCATGACCATCTGATATGCACTATGGCGTGTAGCATTTTTAGAGGTGCAGTTCGAACATTAAAAGAACAGTTTAACAAATACGTTGATGAAACTTCTACAGGTAAATTGCAATAACTGTCGGGGAGCACATAATGTGCTGGATCAGACGATTGCGGAGCACAAAATTGATATTGCCTGTATACAGGAACCATACAGAGTTCGCTCTGCTTGGCTCTCCTCAGAAAACAAAAAAGCGTCTATAAACATAATCAACAAAAAAATTCAGATTCCGTCATCAAAAATTATTATTGGCAACTTCTATATTGGCTTTCAAACAGAATATTTCTCGCTAGTCAACGTGTATATTTCACCGAGTATACCAATAGCGGAATTTTATTCATGTCTTGACGAACTTAAGATGGCTAGAAGAGGATGGAGTAACCCGGTGATTCTTCTCGGAGATTTTAATGCCAGATCGATCGAATTTGGTGACTCAGTATCTACTAAAAGAGGCAACATTTTCAATTCATATGTTACAGAAATGAACTTATTTCCAATTGATATTCAAGGAGGTACTTATACTTATCACCAGAACCTTCGTCATTCAAAGGTAGACGTTATTTGTGCGAGTAAAGCTATTCATAAAAAAATTTATAGTATAATCGATCATACCGAAAATTATTCAGATCATAAAAATTGTATTCACACGATCGATGTGGAACGTAATAAGAAATATCGCAAGGTTATGAAACATATGGAAGATTGGAATTGGAATATTAAAACCGTCGATGCAGACTTATTTATAAACACTTTTAAAAAACTAAACGAAAATATTGATTGGGATGACGAGTTCTCGCCTTCTTTAGTCGATAAATATATTCAAAACATAAAAAATACATGCAAGAAAACTATGAAGAAAAAATATAGATCATATACTCACAGAGAAAACCCTTGGTGGAATGATGAAATTGCCAATCTTCGGATGGAGGTGATGAAGACCCGTAGATGTTGGCAACGGAAGCTTCGCAGGAAATTAAACGCAGACACTGAAAAAGAAAAATATAAAGAAATTAAAAAGAAATTGCAATTCAAAATTTCCGAAAGTAAACGAGCACAATGGAAACAATTTGTAAACATACTTGAAAAGGACCCTTGGGGTCGACCTTTTCAAGTTATTCGCAATATAATTAAAAGTACACTTCCTGCTCCGCTGCTCGATGCAGAGGAAGCAGAAGTCATTTTGCATCATTTGTTTCCTAGGGAATCCGTTCCTCCCAATTATAATATATCTACAGGAGAATTGCCCGACATCCACGTCAGTAGTGGTGATTTATGGGACATAGCGAATGATCTGGAAATTCGAAAACCTACAGGACTGGATAAATTATCCCCAGGTCTTATTAAATTTATTATTTTGAATGATCTTGCTCATTTTACTCAAGTCATGAACTGTTGTTTAAGTCTGAATTATATTCCACATCAATGGAAAAAATCTCGTGCAATTTTACTACGAAAAAATATGGATAAAGTAAACGTACCTGAGAATTTTAGACCAATTTGTATAGGGGATGCCCTTAATAAAGTTTTCGAGAAGGTGTTGGAGAAACAGATCATCGAACATCTGGGGAACCCCCCCTTCCATCCTAATCAATTCGGCTTTTGTAAGGGTAAATCTACTCTAGATGCGCTGCAAGAAATTAAAGACTTTATCGATTCATCTAATAGAAAAGGTCAATTCGGTATCATTGTGAGTCTTGATATACGCAATGCTTTCAATAGCGTGGATTGGGAAACTATTTTTGAAACTCTGAGAAATAGACATTTCCCGGAACACCTTCAGTGTATACTTCAAAATTATTTTAAAGATAGGATGATTAAATATAAATCGACTGATAAATGGCTTGACGTTTCCGTTGAAAAAGGAGTATTACAAGGTTCGGTTATTTCACCAATTGTATGGAACCTCATCTATGATGATCTTCTGAAGATTACTTTCTCCACGGATATTCGTATAATTACTTACGCGGACGATATCGCGTTGTATGCGTCGAGAAGGAACTTAACGAATTTAAAGAAAGATTTAGAGGATGCAATAAATGATAAGATCTTACCTTGGTTAACATCAAAAGGATTGGAGTTATCCGTACCCAAGACAAAATTTATATTTATAAATAAAAAAGTTGTCTCATCTGATTTCAAACTGAATATCTCAAACACCCAAATATCTGCTAGTCCAAGCATTAAATATCTTGGAATTATTCTTAATAAATACAATAATTATTTTGAACATATAGATAGAATAACTGATAAAACCCAAAAGACTTTTGGTGAACTTTCAAAATTAATGACGAATATAGGGGGTCCATCCTACGAAGGAAGGAAACTTTATTATAATATATTGGTCTCAATTATTAGTTATGGTAGCTCTATCTGGGCAGATAGAGCTTTGTCTTTTAGTAGGAATAATACCAAACTGGGCAGAGCGCAACGCATAGGACTGCAGAGAGTAGCCTGTGCGTACCGCACAACTTCCAGATATTCTTTGTGTGTGATAACAGGTTTCCTCCCAATTGAGATATTTCTGATGGAACGGCCTTGTTTGTTTGAACTTAAGAAAAGATTTAAAACTTCTGTTGATGATAACGATGATACTATTCTTCAAAAAAAGAAAGATTATGAAATTGAAGCTGAAAAAATCAGAGATCAGTCTTGGATTACCTGGTTGGAAAGATGGCAAAATTATACCTATTCTAACTGGACGTACACTCTAATCTCGGATCCTCGTGCATGGAGTGAAAGGAAATTTGGCGTTCTAAATTTCCATCTAACTCAGATGCTTACCGGTCATGGGGTTTTTGGATCGTATCTCCATACAATCGGCAGAGCGGAAACGGATGGTTGTTGGTGGTGTGACCTCACACGGGATGACCCTGAGCATACCCTCCTGTACTGTGATCGGTGGACTCCTCTGAGATTGTCTTTGAATATGGATCTACCTGAAGATTTAACTGTTGGAAACTTTCAGAGATTAATCACTAGTAATAGAGATAATTGGAAGAAAATTAATACTTTTATCAATACTATTATGTTAAAGAAAGAAAAACATGAAAGACTTTTACAACAAAAAGAAAGAGATCAACAATTACACGTGTTGTGAGTATTGTGCTATGTATATTTACCTGATGATGCTTGGGGGGATGATGTCGGGATCAGGATGGATAATACCTAAAAGGATTTTATTTTTCTTTATATTAAGCTTCTATTTATCGGGTTATATTCTGTTATACATACCTTAGTTATCTTATTCTATGATTTTCGCGTGCCTCCTACCTATCTTTCCCTTTTTGTGTTATTTACTTACTACACCTTTAATCTATTACATTAGTTATAATATTACCCTTATTATTTACTTACCTGCATTGTTCATCTTGGTTCGGGGATCTTCTCTCGACTCATACATTACTTCTCCGGAGGTATACTGATTAGTACACAACTCGAAATAGACTTTTCTGCTGATGAACATGTATAACTGACTGGAAAGAACAGGTGTGTATAAGGATCTGAGATATATGAAGGCGTCCCGGGCGTAATGCGTGAAGCGGGTCCCCGCTACGCCTTTAATTCAGATCAGGCGATGTTTGTAGAGGGGCGGTCCATTGACCGTCCCGGGTGAGGTTAGGTTTTTAGTGGGTATGGGTACGCCGACCATCTGCGGCCCGAGTCCCACACTACCCCCTTCTGGGGTGTGCGTAAGGCATTTTCCCCCTCACCCTTAACAAAAAAAAAAAAAAAAAAACAAAAAAAAAAAAAAGAGTACGTAGGGTAGCAGAAGTGAGGGAGTATGTAGGGTAGCAGAAGTAGGGGAGAATGTAGGGTAGCAGAAGTAGGAGAGCATGTAGGGTAGCATAAGCAGAGGAGTATGTGGGGTAGCAGAAGGAGAGGAGTATGCAGGGTAGCAGAAGTAGGGGAATACGTGGGGTAGCAGAAGTAGGGGAGTACGTAGAGTAGCAGAAGTTGGGGAGTATGTATAGTAGCAGAACTTGGGTAGTATGTATAGTAGCAGAGGTTGGCGAGTATGAAGAGTAGCAGACGTAGGGGAGTATGTAGAGTAGCAGATGTAGGGGAGTATGTAGGGTAGTAGAAGTAGGGGAGCATGTAGGGTAGCAGAAGTCGTGGAGTATGTAGGGCAGCAGAAGTAGGGGAGCATGTAGGGTAGCATAAGTAGGAAGGAGAGGAGTATGCAGGGTAGCAGAAGTACGGGAGCATGTAGGGTAGCAGAAGTAGGGGAGTATGTAGGGTAGCAGAAGTAGGGGAATACGTGGGGTTGCAGAAGTAGCGAAGCACGTAGGGTAGCAGAAGTTGGGGAGTTCGTAGGGTAGCAGAAGTAGGGGAGCATGTAGGGTAGCATAAGTAGGGGAGTATGTAGGGTAGCATAATAGCTAAATGTAACGTTGCCCTACAAATAGGGATTGGGTAGCTCACGACAAGCAGCTTTATGGGTTAACGCCGTGCGGTCTATCGTTTACCCGGGGAGCCGCGGTGCCTGCAGTGTCACTCACGCTGGAGCTCCCTCGTTCCATACCAGAGCCCACATTAGTAACCCGAAGGTTTCCAGATCCTTCCGCGTGGAGGAGGGGGTTGGTGCACCAGGGAATAGAACCCTGGACCTTCTAGGACCCAGTAGATAGGGACAGAGGGAATCTCGTTAATCCATTCATGCGCGTCACTAATTAGATGACGAGGCATTTGGCTATGACACTCTATAAATATTCTAGGAATAAGTTTAGTAGTCCAGTGTATTTGATCAGAGGCCCGCTGGTAGGCTAGTAATAGATTCAGAGTGTCCAACCGTTAAGAGGGAAGAATCCATAGAAGAAAGGGGAAATGTAGAAGGAGGGGAAATCGCGCATGAAGGAGAACGAGAGACAAATATGCAGTAAAGAATAGCCGAAGAAAGAGTAGATATATAGAGTAGTGAGAAGCAGTGAGAATAGCGAAGATGTACGAGGAGAATGAAAATAAGGAATAAACTACGAGAGAATTAATTGCTATTTCTTTTTCTTTTTTCTACTTCGCCATGTGTGAGCCATGAAATATTTGTGTATGGAGGATCCAAAGCGCAGGACATTACACACTATTATTCTTTGAAGGTATTGCGGAAGGTTGTAATAATTCCAGATCTTATCATTAGAAGGGGGCCAGCTTCCCCTTGCGCCAATAACAAATGGGAACACCTGAGGATTAGAATCTAAATTGTACTTCAGTTTGGTGGAATGAAGTATTTCCGGAATGTCGTATTTTTTCCGTTTAATTTCGGCGGCCTCCAACAAGCTGCTCTGACGCTCCCATACCACAGTGGTCTCTATTATGCCGCCGGTTCTATTTTTGGTGTCAATAACCAACAAGTCGGGAATATATCTATTGTCTCTAGTATTGATTCGGGGGACATCTTGAACACTGTAGCCTAATTTTGTAAGGAAGTTTGATAAATCACGTGTAGCTGTATCGTGACGTTGAATACGTTGAAAGTGTGTAACAGGACACCACTGCAGTATGTGAGACAAGGTTTCACGTCTACCAACACAGGTGGGATAACGGCATTGGGCTGCTTCGCCATTTATATAGGGTGCGCCTCCAGTAGGCAAGAGTCCTATACGCAGCTGTATTGCGCGTATGTAATCTCGACCGGTCCAAAAAGGTGGTGGATTTAGAATCCAGCTCGAGCTTTCACGAGTGTTATGCTGGAGACCGTTCCCAAGAGCACACGTATGTAATTTGTTGGCCCAATAGTTAGCAACCGCAGAACTCGCCGAAGTTATACCCTCGCAGATGACGTCAAGCTTGCGTAGAAGTCTCTTGATGGTAGGGGTCTGAAAAGCTGCACGGAAGTCGGGATCACACTGTAGACTTATTCGCTGCAGTCTACGACGATAAATCACTCCTATTTGATGACGTAAGCACGGAATGGAGAGACCTCCGTCTCTAATGCGCGCATAGAAGTAAGGAGTAGGCGTTGTAGCCGGAAGATGAAGTGTTGCCTTCACAAAGCGCCTAATAAGTCGGTCAATGTGAGATAAATTGCCTGCTGTGATATCTGAGGATTGACTGCAGTGAATAAGCCGCGGAACCAGATATCGCTGTAATATGAATAGTTTTTGCCAGGGTCGAAGAGAGGCGCGTCGGAGGCGTTCCAACATAATTTCCAAGTTGGACGCGGACGGGGCGATCATACCACGCTGGCTATAGTTATGGCCGAGATATTTAAACTGTTCCACGACACCCAGGGTTGGAACATCCCTGCCACCAATCGCGAAGCATGGGGATGTATCCACGGCCACACGCTTTGCGCCAGGCACGCGCGCAAGTTGTAAGGCGCGACATTTGGAAGGGTTTACTTCCATACATGTTTTTCCCAGGAAGTCGTGGAGTTTATGCAAATGTTCTCGCATACCATGTGGTGTCTCACTTAATAGGACGATATCGTCAGCAAACAACAAACAACCAATCCTGGTATCGCCCAAAGTGATGCCATCCGACGGATCGATAGAGGCCACAAATTGGTCCATAGTGATGTTAAATAAAATAGGACTATCAGTGTCACCTTGACGCACACCACGGCGCATATTGATAGATGAACTTCTTTGACCGTGGCATTCGATGATGGTATCGACATTATCGTATGTGGACATAAGGTACTTCACAGTGTGTGAGTCGACTCCTTTGGAGATGAGTGCATTCTCTATGGCATAGGGGTGTACTTTATCAAAGGCTTTTGTTAAGTCGATTGAGAGGGCGTATAATTGCCTCCCGTTGTTGCGATGTTCCCGCAAAACCGTATCCAAAATTGTAGAGCTAGATAAAATACCGTCACCAGAGGTGAAGCCTCTTTGCGCGTGGTGAAGTTTTATGTTCTGGTTTAAACGTGCAGCAAGAATTTTATGAAGTAGCCTAGTTAGAATGGATGAAACTGTAATTGGGCGCCAATTAGAGACTTTAGAAGGATCTCCCTTTTTTGGGATTAAAACGGTACGGTTATGTCGAAGAAGAGATGGAGTATTACAGAGTCCAAAGATGATATTGAGCAGAGCTACAAGGTCAGCCTTTCTAATGGATCTAAGATCGTCCCGAGTGAGGCCTTCGGGTCCACAAGCCGATTGTTTTAACCGTCGTAGGTTTATTTCAGTCTCGCTGAAAGTAATGGGGTAATCGAGGTGTATAATTTCCCCTGCATAAGGACTAATAGAGCAAGTGTATTCTGGCCGTTCCTCAAAGACAGGTCGAAACTCCCGCTCTATCTCTGCCATTGACGGAAATGTGGAAACCTGCAGATCTTTATCATCTAATATGGTATGAGCCAATTGGGTGGGATTTTTAGCGAAAAGACGTTGGTAAGTGCAAAATTTACTAGCTCTAATGGAGGCTCTATTGTGTTTTTTTGTATGTTTATTTGTTCTCTTCTTCTTCATAATTTTAGACTTTTTAGATTTAGGTTCTGCGTGTGTGTTTTCGACTTTAGATTTGATAAATTTCGGTATAATAGCGCAAATTAAGGTATCAATAGATTTAAAGTCTTTGTTGTCAAATAATTCTGCAATGATGTGCTGCATTTCGGGAGAACAATCCGGTTGTAGAACTGCGAGTGCTGCGCATATTTCGGTATGTCCAATGAGGGTGCATGAAACGCCATCGTTTTCCGTAAGCGAGGAGTCGGTTATTGGAGGCTGATGATCTATTGACTCTATTGCAGTTGCATCGTCCACCCGTTGTAGACAAATGCGTGGTGATAACGGAATAATACTCGGTCGAGAAAATGTTGAGGAAGATGTCTGATTGCTATTGGAAATTTCGTTAAATATAGTTTTGTATGATTCTTTTTGGCGCAGTTTCTTTATACCCTCGGCAGTGCGACCAGGATGTAGATTGGACAAGCGGATGTTGATATCCTTTTGCGTTAAACCGGTAGGTAGTTGTAGTTCCAAACGTGCAAGTTGTTTCTCTTCAGCCGGAGTCCATTTGGCGCGAGTTGAGGCCGCTCTTTCCACAGTCAGCTGAACATCGTGTGTATTATAGTCCACGGGATGTGTGCGCTTAACGTGCTGACGTAGACCAGCATAGGTCTTAAAGCTGGAAGAGCATAGCTCGCACGAGTATTTCCCGTCAGGGTTTGCAGGCGGCTGGTTACACCTTCGAATGTGTTGTTTTTGCTGCGCAATGGGTCTAGAAGATAGGTCGGATCTACAGGAAGGACAGAGAGGACAAACAGAATCCAAATTCGTATCGACGGGATTATCCAGGGACATCGCCGAGTCATCAACAAGAAAGCAATCGAGGTTCCGAGGCCTACTTTTTGTGTTCGTAGCAATAAGAGTGGAGCAAGCTCCAGGGCTCTTGGGGGAGCTAACCCGAAGGACCCTTGACATAATGTCAAAATCGCAGAGGCAGCTCTTAGCTTCCCCCCCTAAGGGGGTACTAGTCAGCGGGACCCTCGTGAAGGAGGCTGCTTGCTAAACTATGACGGATTCCGAAGAATCGCTCTTAGGGACTGGTCTCGGATACTAGTACCGGCGAACCGGCCCGACACCTCAAACGACCGCCCTAAGAGAGTCATAGTTACTCCCGCCGTTTACCCGCGCTTTTTTGAATTTCTTCACGTTGACATTCAGAGCACTGGGCAGAAATCACATTGCGTCAACACCCGTGGGGGCCATCGCAATGCTTTGTTTTAATTAGACAGTCGGATTCCCCTAGTCCGTGCCAGTTCTGAGCTGAGCGTTGAATGGCGGCCGAAGAGGACGATCGTTCTAGACGAAAGCCTCGCAGCAAGGAAGATCCGCGGGAGGCCAAGGCACGGGACCGAGCTCGGATTCCCATCAATGTGTTCACCTCGCCCAGGCCCGGCACGTCAGCCAGACCCGCTTCCCGACCAAGCCCGACACGCCCCGCTCCTCAGAGCCAATCCTTATTCCGAAGTTACGGATCCAATTTGCCGACTTCCCTTACCTACATTAATCTATCGACTAGAGGCTCTTTACCTTGGAGACCTGCTGCGGATATGGGTACGAACCGGCGCGACACCTCCACGTGGCCCTCTCCTGGATTTTCAAGGTCCGAGGGGAAGATCCGGACACCGCCGCAACTGCGGTGCTCTTCGCGTTCCAAACCCTATCTC